>OX493387.1:11310064-13740326 GCA_950371165.1 Lacanobia oleracea | reverse complement strand
AGTTTCAATACTAACTAGCAAATGTCAAATTCAAATCCTCTACGGATAATTTGAACAATAATCTACGAATTAGTTTCTTCAAGTTTTTTACAGAGAATTTGAATTCAGAATCTGTCAATTAGATTTAAAACAATCATATAGTTAGATAGTTTTACTGATATCGTTGCGTATGTTTAGATACTCCTAGAAGATAAGCAGTTGCAAATTTTATTTATTACATTTAATTTCTGTAGCAATAGTATTTTATACAATCGAACAGTGATGTAAATACTCTAGTTATACATTTTTATACTCAAAAACAAAAATGCAATGTAAGGATAGTAACAATGTTCCTATCAGCTATGTTTTAAAAATGGAACATGACAATAAAATTGGTTCGTCATGAACAAGATGACTGGTTTTATTTTCCTTGATATTATTATATGGAACTTGTTCCTTATTCAAAACTTGATTTGCAGCTTTGTTATTCTAATTTTATTAAATACTAGTTGAACCGCGCAACTTCGTCTGCGTCACAATTTTCATTACTGCTCCGCTCCTATTGGTCTTAGCGTGATGATATATATTCTATAGCCTTCCTCGATAAATGGGCTATCTAACACTGAAATATTTTTTTTCAAATCGGACTAGTAGTTCCTGAGATTAGCGCATTTAAGCAAACAAACAAACTCTTCAGCTTTATATATTAGTATAGACTAGCGGACGTCACGCGGTTTCACCCGCGTAGTTCCCGTTCCCGTGGGAGCACGGGGATAAAATATAGCCAATGTTACTCGTTGATAATGTAGCTATTCATTGCCGAAATAATTTTTGAAATCGGTCCAGTAGTTTTTAAGTTTATTCGTCACATACAAAAATACAAATCTTTCCTCTTTAGAATTAGAATAAGTATGCAAAGGAATGTCCATCTTTTCATAGTTAGTACTTACATTCATTTCTAATAAAGTTCACAAGTTAGAACGGTATATATGCACCTAGGTAGAAATGAGTTAGCAAAATCATCATCATCTGCCTAGCCTTTTCCCAACTATTTTGGTGTCGGCTTTCTGTCAGACCAGACTCCCCACATTAGCAGTATTTTACGTTTAGCGACTGCCTATCTGACCTCAATCACTAAGTAACTGAGTAATATGGTATTACTTGGCAAGACTGATGTCAGATATTTTTACTTCTGACAATCCGTAACGACTGCCACAGATCAACAATGACTGCGACAACAACTTAATGTGCACACCTCCGTGCCTCAGAAAGTCTGAGGCACGGAGGTGTCTCGATATGTTAAGATTGTCATCCATCCACAGGGCGACCTCAGCAAGCGTTGCTTTACCTTGAAGATCGACCCGAGAGGTCGTTATTATCTAGCCACGAGCTCCTCTTAGGTAGAAATAAGTAATAAAAATAATTTAATCATCCTTTTTGTCTACACACCACAAAGTACCACTGATTAGGTACCTACTACAAAGGCAGGAAAATTGGCTTTTCCAATTATTACTGATCTGTGGTCTATGGCTTCGCCTTATTATGTGTAATTGATACTAATGACATCAGTATTATATACCATGCAGACGAGTAATGACGGTCAAAGTCGGAAAATGTAATCAGAAGGACTTTGACAGTGAATTTAGTCATGTCATCATCATCATCTGCCTAGCCTTTTCCCAACTATATTGGGGTCGGCTTCCAGTCAAACCAGATTCAGCTGAATACCAGTATTTTACGTGGAGCGGCTGCCTACCAGATCTCCACAACCCATAAACTGGGTAACACGGTACTTCATGGCAAGACTAGAGTCTGATTAACTGGCTTCTGACTATCCGTAACGACTGCCAAAGATCTACAATTGACAGCCGGGACCAACGACTTAACGTGCTTTCCGAGGCACGGAGGAAACTCGGTATGTTAAGATGGTCACCCATCCACAGACCAACCTTGGCAAGCGTTGCTTAACCTTGAAAATCGACCCGTGCGGCTGTTGTTATCTAGCCACGAGCTCCTCAGTGAATTTAGTCAGCTACATAAGTATATAAATATATATAATTAAACACATGTTTGCCCTATTAATCTAAACTTCACTCATTCACTGCTAATACATCGTGTGATGCATACTTTTTTTTTAGGACGGGAAATCGTCAAATGACTCCTCCCGCTCTGGGCGGAGCAGAAGGGAGTGTCAGACTCTTACTGACTAAAACCCATCCGTGTTCTTCCTAATACCCTTTGCGTTCCAAGACCGCGGTGAATCTTTTGAACACTTTCCGCAACCCTGGCACGTGTGATGCATACTGGATATTCGTTAAATCTTTTGCCTGTAACTTTTATTCCTTTTGAGTATAACTTTGTTCTACTCTAGTTGACTAACAATAAGTCACGGAAAAACCCTCGATTATATTCTATAAATAATAAGCAATATTTGTCAGTTTGAGTGAGTCGAGTGATGTTAGTCATAGAATGCCTATTCGTATATCGGGCCTGTGCTAGCATACCGAGCTTATTTATAAAAGACAGTTAAACCATCGTTAGGTTTCTATACGAACTTCGTATTTTATGCAAAAAAATATCATAGATACTCTGTAGGTACAACCACTTAGGCTGGTTTTTGAGTCGCGCAGACCGCATACTGACCGTCGGCGCTGACAGCCAAAACGTATGAACTTCTAGCTCAGCGATTACGGCAGTCAGCGCTGAGCGGTCAGCGCGACTCAAAAACGCTACCCATAACTACATACATACTGACCCATCAGCGCCGACTGTTAGCGTGCGTTCAGCGTGACAGGGAAACCAGCCTTATGGTCTGGAAGCTTAGTTGTAGCGGCATCAATGCCTCCACAAAAAGCTAATTAGCAAAATCTTTACCGCAACAAAGAGTAGGTAACGAAGGGACATCTATAGCGCCGACAACGAACTAGTGAACGAAATCCTGCTTCGCGGTATTAAAGTTTTCCGTGCGATTTGAATACATACAACTGTCCGAATATTAACTGTCGGGCAGTTGCCCACCGGACACAGCAACCGTCTGAGGATTCTCTCATTTCAATGGAGGTTTGCGAGTCGTTACTCTGTTCTGTTTAATTCTATATAGTCAATCTTCTGTATACCTACCTACTAGAGAAGAGCCGGCAATAGGCTGAACAGACTATTAACCGAAAATACGCTGATTGGTTATAGTGAAAAAGGTTTTCACTGGAAGCTATTTTGACTTCTCAGTCGTTTGACTAAATCTTTTATTTTATTAAAGATGTAATAGGTACTTCAACTAGAAAAGGGGCTTATTTTCCAAGGTTTTTGATGTGTGCGAGAGTTACCCACAATATGAAGCTGTCTCAAGTGGGAAAATAATTCTCAATATACGGCATCACATCATCATCGTCATATCAGCCGAAAGACGTCCACTGCTGGACATAGGCCTCCCCCAAGCGTCGCCACAACAATCGGTCCTGCGGGTCTCGCATCCATCACCATTTATACTATCTTTAGTTGTTACTTTGACTTTACGAAAATAAGAACAAACTGCGAATTAAACAAAGTTATTTACTAAATCATCCTTTTTTATTACTTAATGGCCCTAACCTTTTTGAGGAGAATGCCTGAAATCTAGAAATATAGTTTGAGAAGCCAACGCCATTTGTCAAGAACCGAAAAATTGGACTTAGGAATTCGTCAGAGCCGGAATGAATGCGGAAGATGTAGAAGCGGCAAAATCCAACTACTTAACTAAGTAATCAATATGTGCATAATTGATGGTTATTGTTATACAAATTCTTACTGGTTTTGTACAAGCTTGACAATTATAGCCTGCTGAATTATTGGACATCAAAGTTGGTGGAAGCTCGTACCTACGAGTACTATAGTCATCATCGCGTCTAAGGCCGTATACTGAAAGAAAGCTGGCAGCCTACAAGCGCCGATAAGCGCGGCGCTTGTTCATATAACTGCCTGCGCCGGTTACCTGCGTGGACCGGTTCCTATAAGCGCTGGTACGCTGCCAGCTTTCTTTCTGTATACGGCCTTATACAGTCAATGCATATCACTTGCACTACGAATATCACCTTTACTGCAGATAATTAAGGCAATGTGTTAACACTGACGGGCGATCGACTGTAAATACCTACTATTGTCATCTCAACTATATTTATTATCTCATCAACACCGAATCAAATTGATGCATTATTTTTTTTTTTTCTTACAACTATGCTGTTTACAATCCGGTTCTAAAAGCCGGTATTATAATCAAAGTTCATATTTTCAAACATTTTATCAATATGGAATTCCCAGTCTGGTAAGTACCCGAAAAAATTGATAAATTATTATTACACTTATCATCATCTGCTTATCCTTTTCCCAACTATATTGGGGACGGCTTCCAGTCAAGCCGGATATAGCTAAATACCGGTATTTATTATAAGGTACGCTTATCAATATTTACAAATTACAATTTAAAGAAACACGTTTTTCCTATCGGTTTTTCATAACTTATGTTGGTAGTACGTACGTATTTGTAATACACTAAGATAGTGTTTCTGAGAAATCGCAATTTTTTTTAAATAATTCGATTTGATTTACTTTATTGAATTGACCCATAAGGGGAAAAGACCTACTCGTTGTAGGTATTTTCCCCTTGTGGGTCAATTATGCCAAAACCCTGAACTTGTGGAAAAATTCTGGCTTTATACGAAGTGGCTGGCCTTCACAGCTTTTAATGGCAACACATACCAGCAACATAAAATATGGGGGCTCATGAGCCATGTCTAAAAAAAAATCCACAGCAAAACATGCAAATTAAATACAGGACCATATTTGAATCAAATTCGGTGACACTTAGTAACGACCACAGCTGTGCATAAATCAAAAGTTTATGTAGTTGGGTTTTACCACCATAGTAAATAATAAGAAAAAAGGTTCTTTACGAAACTCAGCGATAAACAGAAATACCGACGTCATCGCCGAATTTCACGATAACTAGCTACACCTAATCAAAATCCCGCATCCCCAGTTATCGGAAAGAATAAATGACTATGCAGAAACACGATGTTTATATGCCTTATTAAGTATAAATGTCCTCAGACGATAGTAGACTCAACTGAGAAGTGGACGTGCCGAGCGGAACCAGTTAAAATACCAAAATAAGTGTTAAAAGCAAGGACGGTGTAATCCAAACACAGGAAGGAATTTAGTAAGTAAAATCCATTCATATTTATGTTAATGAAATTCTATTTTTATTAAAATTTTGCGTTTAATTATGATTTTCACGGTGTCTAGGTTTGACACGGTACCTTCTCCGAAACGTTTACGTTGTTACACAATTTTTTTGAGGTTATAAAGTAAAAACCTGTTCTGTACAATGTTTGTACATAATATTCGTGTATTAGCGGTTTATTTTAACCTTAACTGACCTACGAGTACACACATTACCAAAGTGATTATTATTAAAGTTATTTTCATTCAGTAGCTTGGAACCACATTACTACGTAAACTTATCAAGTACCAAACTGGTATCAATCATTTCACGACTTTTAGACTTATAAAATACTACTATTAATTACATTTTGGTTACATAGTTTTCTAAGAAAATACACATGAATAATATTTACACTAGTACCCGTATGTGAATGGCACGCTAACGGTCACACCTTCGCGACCTTGACACTGCCTTCACACGTCACAACTCCTTAAAAGGTTTCAATTTGACCAACATTTGATCCAACGACTAGATAGGTAACAAAAAACGTTTGCAAAAAACGCACAGATTACCAAATGTTTGTGTATTGGTAGCTGGCTCTATCGACACACGCCATCGTCCGTTGTCCTCGGCTCTGGGAAAACCAAGCGCGTCGGTTCGCGACATTAATGCATGTATTATACAGAATCACGTTTATCGTCTCGTGAGCCCACATTTGTAGTTATATAATGTGACTTGTTTTATGTTTATATTTGTATTATTCCTCTTTGGGTAAAAAAATGTAGATTGCCTTCTGTACGTATTTGGCGAAGCTATGTCATCCTTTTATACAAAATAGACAGCAGCATACATTCATTGCATTACTGTATTGACACTTGAGTTGACATTTAACTGTCTGTACGCAATCTTGCGAGATGGATTCCAAGATAAAACTGACCGTCTATTCAACAAACAAATAGTCTTCAATATCGTAACCGGTGCTTTAATCATCTGCCTAGCCTTTTCCCAACTACATTGGGGTCGGTTCCAGTCAAACCGGATTCAGCTGAATACCAGTGTTTTATGTGGAGCGGCTACCTACCAGACCTCCACAACCCATTAACTGGGTAACACGGTACATCTTGGCAAGACTGGAGTCAGATTTACTGGCTTCTGACAATCCGTAACGACTGTCAAAGATCTACAAATGACAGCCGGGACCAACGGCTTAACGTGCTTTCCGAGGCACGGAGGAAACTCAGTATGTTAAGGGCCCCTTTTCCCGACAGCACCTTTTCCCTTTTCTCGGCAGGACACTAGCACGGTGCGCGCGAGCCGTTTTTCACGTATTTATTTAATATAAAAAAAATAAGTGCCATATTATAAATCTATCCAATAATATCCCTGTCAAACCCGATTAGTAAATGAAATGTTAAATTTTCATAAAAATTACGTTCCCACAAGTCTCATACAACTTAAAATACTTTCAAAATCGACTTTACTTCCTGATTTATTTTTATCGATCAAAATGTTAAATATCGTGTTTTTAACCAAAAAAGTCACTAGATCTCACATGTATCTATACTATATATTTTTTTACGAATTTATATATGGTGATTTCTCTGAAAACAACTCGATCTAGAAACTTAAATTTCGGATAAGGGGCCCTTAAGATGGTCACTCATCCACAGACCAACCTTGGCAAGCGTTGCTTAACCTTCAAGATCGACACGTGTGGCTGATATTATTTAGTTCCTCAGTAACCGGTGCTTTAATGTCGCACGTAAAAGTTGATCTTTAATTTGACAGTTTTGTCTTTAGTTGCTTACAATGTTATCTCTGCCCATTTCACACAAAAAAAAACAGAACAATAAATCTTATATTGATCGACAAGACTACAATCAAACCATACGACTAAGTTTTTTCTTTCTTTTACAGAAATGGCGACCTACACGATATTTTTCATCGCTACATTGATATTCGCGCAAGCAATTTGCAGACCCGAGGTTCGTAAAAACACCATCACCGGCGGAGGACCAATAAATGTACCTGCCAATTTATCTTACAACGAACTGAGATATATTCTACAAGCGAGAAATGGTGTAGATGTCCTCGCACCCAAAGTTCTATCTCCTTGCGCAAGAGCAATCCTTGGCTGCTGCAAGGATAACCATATGAACGAATCCTGCTCCGAATCTCTCAATTGCGGAGCGTTCTTTTTCGACGATAACCCTTGCGATGAAAAATTTATAGTGGACGCTTTGAAAGCGGCGAAAAGTTTCTACCAGCAACTGAAAGATACCACGTAGAAGAAATTGGTTTAAGTGGGAATAGTGCAAGACTGTGCTAAATAATCTGTGGCGTGGCTCGCTTCGAGATTTGATGTATATCATCATATCAATCGTGCTACGAATTCTTTGGTTCAAAAAGAAAGACGTCTCCCGCGGCTAAAGTTTTTTTTACAGAATTATTCGGAATATCAAGGCTGTAATTGTAAACCTTGTTCCAGATACTATATGCATTTATTTTTGAAACGTAAGTTATTAGCGTATTGGAGTAATTATCGTAATCTAAATGTCGGATCTTTATAATAAATGGTGTTAAAGCTATTTTTGTAATACTTAGTGCCTTTGTTACTTACAATGTTCTGTTACGTTTATATCAAAATCATCAAATCTTCAAGTAAAAATGTATGAAAGCGGTCTCGGTCCTAATTAGTTACCACAGCCACATGTACCTACGTTTATATACCTATCTACTAACAATGTAAATAATATGTGCGTGAATGCCTAAGCCTAGGGCTATTGTCTAGGGCTAATGAAGTGTCCACTCATGTAACACGCGAGATAAGATTTCTGGGTTCAGAATGGGCCAAGAAGTACCTATTGTGTGTGTAATCATATTTTAATTAACAGCCTACATAAAATACGCATTTTATAGGCTGTCAATTACAGGACACGCGAAAGTTCTGAAAGTATTTTGTTTCGAAGTGCTTAGGATGTAATTTCCCTACTTGGGCTTACTTGCACTTGTTGTGCAGCATGTCTATATCTATAGGTACTAATACATAAAGCTGAAGGGATTGTTTGTTTATTTCCGTTCGATTTGAAAAATTCTTTCAATGTTTGATAGCCCATTTATCGAGGAAGCCTATAGGCTATATATCATCACGCTAAGACCAATAGGAGCGGAGCAGACGAAGTTGCGCGGATCAACTAGTTAAATATATTTAGCGCAAAACGAATTTTAGTCATCGTTCTATTTTTGTTCGGTTTAAAAATGACAGAGAAACAATATATTATAAAGTGCCATTCTGTAAGGAATGCGATGGTCGAAATGCAAAAATATAAGGGACTACTTGACCCACGCAACTTCGTCCGCGTCACAATTTTCATAATTGCTCCGCTCCTGTTGGTCTTAACGTGATGATTATAGCCTATAGCCTTTTTAGATAAATGGGCTATCTAACACTGAAATAATTTTTCAAATCGGAACAGTAGTTCCTGAGATTAGCGCGTTCAAGCAAACAAACAAACTCTTCAGCTTTATATAAGATTAATCACGTGACATTTCGACAGCGTTTGTCAATCCCATACGTTTGTAACAATCGCCTTCGCCACGCTACCGCTGGCAGAATGTCGCTTGTCTAGAACCTTTAAACATAATTAGCATTAGAAAAATTATTAGTCGTTTTTGGTGCTACATTCTCAATTTGGTATCTGATGTTTAATGTTACTCGTATTTTTTATTTGTTTTACTAGCTGTATAACTACTCTTCAATATGCTTCAGCAAATTTAGCCGTAGATAAACAAATTGAGACTATTAATTTATAGCGAAAGTTGCATAAAAAACACTGAAATTAATTATTTGTAAGTACGCTTACCATAAAATATATTATTACTATTATAAATTATAGTATAACTAGTTGCGTTAAGCCATTAGTTCTAAGGCGTGATTGTCTCGGCAAGATCTCGACATCTCCCAAGAGATCCTAAATCCCCCACTAAGAGGATCGACTTTCGTAGCATGACGTCACAACATAGTTTGTAGTCTCTACTGCCATAATTTATTGTGTAAAGAAGATAATTAATATTACAGAAACTTTTATTGTTAGGTACACGTATGTCTGGAAGTTGATAGATTAATTATTAAATAAAAATGGTATGTGATAGCAGTCTTTGTAAATACCTAATTGTATTAGAATTTGAGCATTAAGTATTATTTTCTGTTCTTAGGCCGAGTCACTAGCAAAGCTCATTGCCAAAAGGACTGGCCTATTTAAAAAAGCTATTTATTTTGCGTTTTCGGTAGTCCGAAAACCTTAGCCAAGGTCAGGCACAAAAATGGTCGTTCGATAGCTCTTGTACAGCAGCAATATTTTGTTCTTCAATTTAGAATCATCTGATTATTGAAAAATTAGCCCTTGATAAATCCTGATAGCTAGATTCTCTATAACATGACCCGATAACCGATTTTTTGTTGAACAAAGATTAGGTGGCATTTGCCGTGCATTTTTTAGCACTTATGAAATAAGAAAGCTTTGACTGTTCAGTTAATGGTTACTGTAGGATTATTTTTAAGTCTACTTAAACAATAAATATAATTCAAACAACAAGGACTATCTCTTTAAGTTAAGAGCAAAACAAAACATTTGGTTGGGAAAGATAAAACACAATTTAAATCGAGTAAGGCTTGTTTGGCAAGGGGCCAAGCTGCCTCGAGGCAACAAGTGCTCGTTAAAATAATATAAATGTATTACATTTTTATCGTTTTTATATCCTCATATTGTCCCACTAGGCTTTGAATATTTCTTCTTTGGAATAATAGATTTGAAGTCTTGAAAATGGATTTCTATATTCTTTACTATGAGCTCGCTTGTTCACGAAGCAAGTAAGTTGAGCGAAGGCTTCGTGCACGTATGCACGCGTGCATGCGTGCACGAAGCTCTCCTTCTCAACAACACGCTGCTCAACAACTGGCTACTCGTGTAAGCAAAACTTTGAACGCCTGAGTCTACTTTTTACCACGATGCAAAAAGCCCGTGTAGGACTCTCAGCTCGAGCATCATGCACTTTACCTATTAGAATAGGGAATATGCAGATACAGAATTTAGGAGAATGTCAGTAAAATGATAAAAGAGTATAAAATAAAGGCCATTGCAACGTTTTTATTTTGGTAAATCTCGATTTTTAACAAAAAGAATGAATTAAAGTAACGTGAAACGGAACGTATAAAAACAACAATCAGCGTTTAGTGACGTCTCTGCTGTTAATGCAACGAAAAGGCAACCTTATGTCTTTGAGTTAGGACAGTTCTTGACCAGTGATAGACACGAGTGACGTCATCGTCCGTTTTCGCGCGAACCTTGAAACTGTCGGCTTAAAAACGCAATTTTGGCAATAAATTTAAGAACTTTATTTTTCTTATTTATGTGGTGGTCTATTCTAGATGGAGTTCTTTAAAATTAAAGCAAAAATGGAAATATTGCATGTTCCCTATTGTAAAACTGGCTTCTCATTCCTCGAATCAACGTACTATGCTATACCAGCTCAAGATCAAAAGTGTTACCATTAACGTTTACAAGTTCCATTTTGTTTAGAACTTACATGAAAGTATTTCATATAGTAACTATTCTATATATCCTTTATACCTCTACAACCACAAGTTTTACACTCAAAATAAAACCTGTCTTTGGGGTCGTAAATAAATTCTTTAAACGACCGGTTTATAGCCGGTGTTGAAACACTATGAGGTTTACAGGCTACCCCCTTTTACGAGTTAATTCCCTTGGTATTAACGTCCCGCTCAGAGAAAAGCTCTTCACACCGTTTTCATTCCGAAGAACTGTTTGAAATATTGCTTTACTGAATAAATGTTTTTAAAGGTGGTTAAGATTTTGTTTTAAATATATATGGGAAAATACTCTTCTGTACGAAGACCACATAACTGGTGAAATGTGGGTGCAATATCTTCTATCTAACCCATCAGAACACAGTCGTGATTGTTTGTTTCATTCATATCTTCTGTGTAAGGTGCTAGAGGACCAAAAGTAATTGAACTGGGTATAATTTTTACTCTTAATTTCCTGTCAGACAATATCCTCAGACAAAACCGGCCGAATTCATATCTATAAGGTATCTACAATTCTAATTATTAAGTATCTATGATTTTATACTTACCTATAACTGCGTATGAATCTATAATAATACCCAAAGTACCAAACGTTACCCTTATCCTAACAATTCCACAGAAATTGCTGGAAGCGTCGTCTGGCCTGCGGTTTACCTAGTTTAACCAACTTACCGCATCCTACGGTCCAGTAGGCCATAACCTGTAATTGATATCTCTCCTCATTATGGTCCCCAAATACCTACGGCATATGAAAACCACCAATAAATGCCCTGCTCTTAAAGGCACCCAAAAAATGTATGGTTCCTAGAAGCGTGGTCGGAAAATCTGCCGTCAAGTCTAAAATTTAAATTTAAATTTGTGGCTTTCGAACTTGGCCAATTGTTCGTATCGTGTTGTGATTGGTTGACCGGAAGCATGGCTGCAAGCCGTGAAGGTATGTTTGCTCCTCTCTGTTATAAAGAAACATATCTATTACTAGTTGACCCGCGCAGCTTCGTCTGCGTCACAATTTTTATTACTGCTCCGCTCCTATTGATCTTAGCGTGCTGATATATAGCCTATAGCCTTCCTCGATAAATGGGCTATCTAACACTGAAATATTTTTTCAAATCGGACCAGGAGTTTTTGAGATTAGCGCGTTCAAGTAAACAAACAAACAAACTCTTCAGCTTTATATATCAGTTAGTATAGATAGATCTGGAGGTATGTACTGACACTTCCCTCGTTGGTATAAGGTCTAGTGTTATTTATTTAACCCATTGAAAGGTCTTCTTTGGCAGTATGAAGTCTGGATTGTGGGCCTAGGTTCACCGCCTATCCCACATAAACGTTACTTCTCTTTGGCACCCTTAGCCACATACTGAGGCAAAATCAAAAGACGCAAGCACCAGAAAAACGCCGAGTTATTGAAGTGGACGAGCCCATGAAAAACTAGTCAACCGTCTTGGATCCCGCAACGAAATTACATACGTGAGTAAGATAAAGGATTTCCACTCCTCCCCTAATCAAGCAAGAGATAGAACAAAGCCAGGCCAATAAGCACCAATGGACATTTACAACTGGGGTAAGCCCAGTTGCCAACAAAAAAAATAACACTTACATTGATGGGTCTTTAATTGTGAAGATTCGTGCAGTAAACAACTCCAGATGTAACCTGAACACAATCTAATATAATAAAACTTAATGGTTACCACCTGAATGTGGTCATAATAGGCACACCTGTTTAATTAACACTTTGGGCATTGCAGGCGTTATTTATGTTCCAGCCGGTCTATTCTGGTAAGTTAACTTGGCTATTTGACATATTAATACCGAGTTAATTTGGCTGAAGTGAGCTGAAAAAAAAAAACAAAAAGATTTTGTTCAAACTTGGCTGAAAATCAGCACTTTTTAACCGACTTCTTCAAAAAGGAGGAGGTTCTATGTTCGGCTGTATGCATATTTTTTTTTTTTTTTTTTTTTTATGTATGTTCACCGATTTCTCCGCCAATTGTGGACCGATTTTAATAAGTCTTTTTTTATTCGAAAGCTTATACTCCTGAGGTGGTCCCATTGTCACCAAGTCAGAATCTTATGATGGGATCCCATGAAAATCGAGGAAAGCCCTCAAATTTTATAGGCACATACAATGTTTTTCATGAAATTTCTAACGCAATTCAGAAATTTGTGCCTGATAATGCTCATGTTGTTGAGCTGATGATGGAAGGTATACGGCTCAGGTTAAGGTGACTCTTTTCAAAGCCTACTGCCAATCCTTTTACACGTGCAGCCTGTGGGTGAACTTTACGCAAAGGGCATATAGCGGCCTGCGCATACAATATAACAACACGTTCCGGGTGTTGATGGGGCTGCCGCGTTTTTGTAGCGCGTCCGGCATGTTTGCCGACACGAACGTCGATAGTTTTTCGACCATTATGCGCAAGAGATGCGCATCTCTGTTGCGCCGTGTTCGCGCCAGCCCCAACATCATCCTTAGAACGCTGGTTGATAGGTGGGACTCTCCGATCTTGGGGCGGTGGATACGACTGCACGCAGTCAAGTAGACATTCCCCAGGATCGGCGTGCATGAGGCACGCCGGCAGGCTCATAATGTTTTTGGTATCTTTTTGTTTTTTGACACCGACTTCCGAAATTAAAGTTATTTTATACTTTGTAGTGTTTTGTTTTTGGAAGTCGGTTTTTTTTTTTTAACGTCAAAATTTACACGAAGGCAGTCCCCAAAAACGCCCAGCCCGTCACCACTTCCTAGTGTTTTAACTGGGAAGAAGAAGTGGCGTAACAAACTCCCCAGCAACACAACTGTCTATTAAGTTTGAAGAACTTGAATAAATATAATGATCACTTCGCCTAAGTTAACACTTTGAGAAGTTTACAGAATCACACTGCTATACCTTTCATGATCAAAAACAATAAACCGAAACACTTCAAGCTCGATTGTAAGTGCGAGCTAGAACTATAAAATACAATGTGCTCCGTTCCCGATATGCTTTTATGACGTAAACTTCGAAAATGACGTCATAACCATAGCTTGTTATCATTGCCCTTTCAGAAGACTGTAAACCGAACAATGTTGGCCACCTGAAACCGTTTTATTACCGTTTAAAATATGTTTTGTTCAGGAGCACGGACATTCTGTTCCGGGACAGTAAAAATTAAATGGGTCGCTTTGAAGAATAAGTTCCTGACACATAAGTACGTACTTAGATGTTACATAAAAGTAATGTATTATTGGTACTATGGCAGTTAGCAGAACAGGCGTGTACCTAGGTATATTTTTGCTGGCTTTTATTTAACTTGCCTCGTTACGCAGGTATGGGACAAAACTTGCAACTGAATTTTAATACAGTTATCCTCACCCGATGGATATGATTTTTGTATACACCTTTGGTTTGGAGGACAATGCTTAGTAATAATATAATAGTCTTGTTTTAGTTTACAATTAATATTTTTTAAAGTGTAGTTATTGTAAAAAAAAACAACGGGTTGCACTCCGAGGGTATTGGCAGAAGTGAAAACTTGTCTTACGAATTTTCGATCAGATCCCGTGTCCTGACGTGAGTTTAACATTTACTTTTTTTTGTTTTTTACAAAAAAGTGCACAACGCCGCTAAAGAAGTATGCAGGACACGTGACCGTCTTACGAATTTTCGATCAGTGTCACGTGTCCTGACGCGAGTTCAACATTTTTTACTCATCACAAAAAAGTGCACAACGCCGCTAAAGAAGTTTTCACTTCAAAAAAGTCACCAAAATCTAAAAAGTCCGATGTGACAGCAGGATACAATATTGCTTAACTAGTAAGTATTCATACTTAAAAAATAGTCTCTTTCGCACTTAGTGTTAAAACAATCTTCTATCCCTCTCTACTCAGCTGTCAAATATTCTCATTTTTTATAATTTAGTTTTATTTAATTTCTATTTTAATTATTTTTGGTATGCGTCATGCTTGGCAAATAAACGCTTTTTCTTTCTTTCAAATCGGACTGCTTAGATTTTGGTGACTACCGATCCGCTACATATTGAATTCAATGTAAAAGATTAGCGTAGTTTTTAAAAGTTGCTATGCGATAAGCGAATTAGAAACGGATTCAAGAAATAAAAGTAAAGCTGGCACGGTCTGACATTGGTATATGAAAAATCAAATCAATCTCACAAAAATATTTAGTTACAAAACTTTTAAACGATTTGTTGTTTGAGCCATTCTCTTAACATTTAATTTGGGTTTTCCCGTAAAAATCACGATTAACTGAGCGATTTTCCTCTTACGTCCGCGAATCAAGTTTTCGTTCTGACATGTTGTCAGTTTCTAAGTGAATGCTGTCACGAATCTACCTGACATAATCCTTTTGGCGCCTCTTGAGTCACGCTCGAAAAATGAGATTTCTTATTTTTAAGCCCAAAGATTAGAACAAAATGACCTAAAGTATTAAGATTACAAAAAGTGTAAATGAGGCTTCGTGACCCAAGAACTGGGTTTTTCCTCGGACAGAGGATAAGCATTGCAAAACAAATAATAAAAATCAAATTAAATTAAAATTTATAGGGAACTCACATACAGGAAACGTGTTTTTTTCCGGTTTATAGTACGGAACCGTTCGTGTGAGAGTCCGACACGCACTTGGCCGGATTTTTAGTATTGATAGACTTGCGTTTGATCCGTAGAGGTATCCGGAACTGGGGCGCTACTCTCTAAGTCCGAAGTCCGTAGTTTCAGGCTTAGTTGCGGGCGTATTCTACTCCGTATCACCTATGGTTTTACGATTAGTCCCGAACCTGAACTAAGAACGAATAACTACACGATTTTACGGTAAACAACAAATCGTGTTGTCATTAATTCTTAGTGGCTCGTCTATACGGAGTAGAATACGCCCGAAACTACGGACTTCAGGCTTCGAGAGTAGCCCCCCTGAATCAGTTGGAAACTGCCCGACGGTTCTTGTCAAGCGTATGTGTTCACATTGCGCGTATAACATAAATAGCGCGATGAGGTTTTTATATAACATCAGGTTTTTTTTTGGTATGCGTAAATAAACTCTTTAATTTTCTTTTCTTTTTTGTATTTCGCATGTGTCGGTTTTGACACTACTACAATTATTTGTTACAGCTATCAGGAAACAGTCTGAGTCCACGTCTTAGCTGTACTCACGATGAAAGTATTCCCAAACGAATCCGATATTAGTACCAATGATTAAATACAGTATTGTAATTTGTATGTTATTATTTCTTTTGCTCATAGCTCGGTGATGTTGCCAGTTACATCAAATTTGAATCATTTGTTAGGTTTCATTACTCTTCAGTTCCTGGAGATTATGTAAAATTTAGTCACTTACCACAGTGATTAATCAATTTTTCTAGGTACATCAATACTACATAGGAAGGTATTGTTGTGAGTAAACAGACATTAGACATCCGTGCAATTCATACCAAGCAGGAATAATACGAATTCCAAATGACTATAATACCAAGGTGTACCTATCTACTAAAAACTAATTATAAAACCATTATTTTGCCATCTAAAACTTCATTGAGCTGCGAAATGAAGAGGTCCAAAGTTCAATAGGATTTAACACGTAGGGGTCGGTGTGAAATGAATTAGTGTCAGTACATTTCGGATACACACAGTATTCCACATGTTTGTGGAATACTGTGTGTATCCATGTGCAGTGCGATTATGTGAACATCTCACTATGTAAACTTTGGTGAAGTGAGCTGTCAGACCAAACAAATATAATGCAATCGCAGTTCACAGATGCTTACTCCAGCCAAAATTTTTACAGTGAGATGTTGACAGAATAGACCGGCTGTCAGGCATTTGTCTCATCCTGCGGGCGGCGAACTTGGGGCTGAGTAGTCGCCTGACCAGCCAGGCCGAAAAGACGTTGAGCGCAGTTCCGTGCGCGTCTTTATTGGAGCATGTGAGGTCGCGGCCACACTAAGAGGTGGAGCCCGCTAGCAATGGCGGTCTGATACCAGTCGGGGGTGCGCGTAAATTTGATTGTATCCCGGACCCCCCACTCCCACAGTCATGGTAACGGTAGGAACTGTGGGGTTTTAGTCGGTAAAAATAATAAAAAAGGCGCTTGTCTCACCGCCGGCGATCAGCGAGTAGCAAGTAAAGCTTTAAACTCGAAACAAGTTGGCGAGTAGCGAGTGAATATTTTTGAAAGCTTTTAAGCTCGGCTTTCAGCGTGTGCTTTTGTGCGACCGGCTTTTTACTCGCAACACTCGCACCGGCCCGCTCTATAGGTTGAAATTACCGCTGTTTGGTGAGTTCTGAGGGCCTAGCAAAAATATTTTTGACGTATTGTAACGTAACGTAAAATTTTATTACATAATTACAATACTCATTTCGCACAAAATATTTATTTGAATTATTTACTTTATTCGTATTTATGAATGATATGAATTGTGTTTGTCACATAAAATTAAAACAAAATACTGTGGAGTTGTAGTTTTTCACATTCAAAATTCACTTACATTAACGTTACTATAGGTCAAAATATTCGTACTAGGCCCTCTGACCGCCAAGCGAAAATCACCAAACGAGTGTCGCTTAGCAAGTACAATCTTTGATAGCTCCTGTCGCTGCGATCAACTAAAGATAAGAGCCGCTCGCCGGCAGTGTGAACAGCCAGCTATCGACTGTGTATGTATATGTAGTCTTTTACTAACACGAGATCTATATCTTTTGTCCCTTTCCTCAGCGAGCAAATAGTTGAAAGCTACTCACTTCCTCGCCGGCGGTGAGACCAGTGCCTTATGTCTGTAAAATCATTAAGTATTGTATTCAAACTTGATCCCTTTAAAATAGACAGTACCTATTACACTTTTGGACTTACCGACCGTTGGGACCAGCTGTTCTCTCTGTGAAAGGAGTGGGAGTCTGTGGATGGGCGACCATTTGTACATTGATTTAAGACAATCATTTCGGTGCGGTGGCCACCGCGTACTGGAAGCCTCCTATAAGGTGGACCGATCACAATTTAGGACCCATTAGTTTGTAGATATAATCCGTGGTGCTTGGCAACTGGGCTTAACCCAGTTGTATTTGTCCCTTGGTGCCTATTGGCCTAGTTCTATTCTGTCTCCTGCTTGATACGGAGGGAAGTGGAAATTATATATATATTTTTTTCCTACTCCTCCGCTGTACTTTTCTGATTAATTTCGTTGCAGGATCCAAGACAGTTGAATCGGGACTCGTCGGGTTTCATTGGCTCGGCGTTTTTTCTGGTGGTCGCCCTGTTGATTCTGGCTTTCAGGAGTTGCAGTGGTTGAGAATGTGTGGCGGGCTTGTCCCAAAAAAAAATGGTGGACCGATGACTTGGTGAAGGTCGCGGGTAGCCAATGGATGCGCGACGCGCAGGACCGGTCGTTCGACGCTTGGGGGAGGCCTATGTCCAGCAGTGGACGTCTTTCGGTAAGTCAGGAGCCACTAGTCTTGCCAAGGGATATGGTGCTGCCCAGTTACCGGGTGGTGGTGGTCAGATAGATAGTTGCTTTATGTATAAGTCTAGCTTTTGTCTGCGACTTCGTATGCGCATTGTCCTTTCGAATAAGAATTTCGAGACATCCTATCATAGTGCTCCCCTACCACTCCCCAAGGAAGCTAGTCAGTCGCTCACTCAATCAGTCAGTAACGAAAGAGTTTTATATATATTAACTAGATTTTGTCCGCGACTTCGTACGCATATCCCGTTTTTTCCTGTTATCGTAATATTTCAGTAAACCCTCTCTTAGTGCTCCCCTGCACTCCCCAAGAACCTACATGCCGAATTTTAGCTTTATATGACCATTAGTTTCGGCTGTACGCTGTCAGTCAGTCACTCATCAGTATTGGTATTCAGCTACATCCTATTAGACTGGAAACCAAACCAAACTAAGATGGGAAAAGGCTAGGCTGATTGAATTGGGTCCATATATCTACCTGTAGCGGCAATAATGCTGCCACAAGAAAAAAACAACGGAGCAAAATCTACATCGCAACAAATAGAACCGCTACGCCATCTATCCAACTAGCAGCGAACTACTACATCAGAATCCTGCATCGCGCAAGCAGAGTTTACCGTGCGATTTGAACATATACATCATACCAAATATTAACTATCGGGCAGTTGCCCGCCAGGCAAAACCGCCTGATCGGAGGATCCTCTCTTTTCAACGGAGGTTTGTAGGACTTTACTCTGTTCCGCATTCCTCAAAATAACAATTATAAATAAAAAAAAAACAGATAAAACCCGCAATTTGTAACAGCTCTAATATAAAATTATAGTCAACTTAATGCGGTACAATTTTACTCAAGTGCGTACTTAAACTTCCATTCTGGGGCTCTTTGGCGGTAGGCCAGTTCACCATTGTTGTGTCCTGCTACTTATTTTACCTACTCATTCCATGTTTAATTTTACACTTTTGTAGTTTTATTAGTATATGCGAAACGTTGCGTTTGTTTAAAAGAGACACCGCGGCCCTGGAACGCAAAGGGCATTATGAGGAACACGAATAGGTTTTAGGTAGTCAGTAAGACTGACACTCCTTTCTGCTCCGTCCAGAACGGGAAAACTCATTCGATGATTTCCCTTAAAAACAGCAGTGTTTTTACAAGTTTTCTTAGTTTTCTCAAGCCTTTTCTTAGTTTGTATGATGTATCTACTTCTAGCCTTTGACATAGCAAGGACAGCTGGTATCAACGTGGAAAGTGATTACGAATGGAACCTTCAAGCTGCATCGTTATAAAATAAGACAATTGTATATTGTCTCTAGCTCTAGCATTCGGTTGTCACAACCTTACTCGGCTGTCACAACCTCACTCGGTTGTCACAACCTGACAACCGAGTGATTCTACAAGGAATCCATTTTTTATTTATGGAGGTTCGGAACCCTAAAAACTAGACTAATAACTTTATAGTGATAACGAATAAAACCTTCATGCTGCATCTTTGCAAAATAAGACAGTTGTAATTAGCTTCTGCCAGCAGCTTCGTCCGCGTGAATTAAAAAATAGGTAATAGGTTGTAGGATACTTGTCATCCCAATAGTAGGTAATAATGGGATGAAAAGTCATCCTATGACCTGACAACCTATGTCTTATTCCAGGGCATGGACCACTCGAGTGCTAAGTTTCATCTAAAAACAGTTCAGTCGTTACACGTGAAGAGGTAAGAAACAGAGCGACAGACAGAGTATTAAATATGATATGCTTTATATTTCAAATGTGAAAGTACATCTGTAACTAGACTCTGTGTCCATATAATTCAAATAAACCTATTTGAGCATTAAGGAATCATATATTTTTAACAGTGATCATTAGGTTTGGTGAAAGACATTTAAACAAAAACCAAACAAAGGTTAAGGGAAACGTAATCTTTTATTCGCTAATAATAATATTGCGATACCAATGAGTTGGGCAAGCTTGGTGGCAAGGCAATATTAGCTTAGGACTGTTACTGCATAAAACACAATTACGGTCTATAAGCTCTTTATGTATATGTGGGCATTTGGGGGCAATGTTACCCGCCCATATGACGGTTAATTTATTTTTGGAGCATGAAACAATAGCTTGAGGAGCTCGTGGCTAAATAATAACAGCCGCACGGGTCGATCTTGAAGGTTAAGCAACGCTTGCCAAGGTTGATCTGTGGATGGGTGACCATCTTGACATACCGAGTTTCCTCCGTGCCTCGGAAAGCACGTTAAGCCGTTGGTCCCGGCTGTCATTTGTAGATCTTTGGCAGTCGTTACGGATTGTCGGAAGCCAGTAAATCTGACTCCAGTCTTGCCAAGAAGTACCGTGTTACCCAGTTAATGGGTTGTGGAGGTCTGGTAGGCAGCCGCTCCACGTAAAACACTGGTATTCAGCTGAATCCGGTTTGACTGGAAGCCGACCCCAATAAAGTTGGGAAAAGGCTAGGCAGATGATGGAGCATGAAACAATAGCAACAATATATTGAAGGAAAAATACAATGTTCTCCTAGATTGTGCTACCAAATTTAGCCAAGGTGACTAAGAGTTTTAAAAACAATAGGCAACTACAAAGATCAGATAATAAAACAATTAGCTAAGCTTCAAAACACACAGTAAAGTTCAAAGACATATATCTCGTTATACACAATGTAAAATGTTAAACATCGACCATTATAACGTAAAACATTTAAACTGTTTTTAATCGTTAGTCTAGGCATATTTATTATCAGCATTATATTTTCTGTGGCGAGCCTGTAGCTGGCTGAGAACAATAAAAAGAAAGTAAAGCGTAGTTATAGTTGTTTATTCTTCTTCTTAATATATTTATCAGTCATGGTAGGTACACCGTATTGCTAAACGGTGTACGGTGTAATACTTCCCAACTAACACCAAAGCGTTAAAAAAACATATATAAGACTCGTATATCAGTTCCATTTGAGTATAAAAGTGTTAACGCATACCTGTGCAACTGAGTTAGAGCATGCTCTAACTCACTTATAACCACGAAAGAGGCCCACAGTTTTACAGGTAAAAGTTATAGAAAGCCTATAGTACGGTGTCACAAAGATATTAAAGCTGCACAAGAGCTCTTATTCATCTTCAGCTACTACTTTAACCGGTATTACCGTTGTAATACAGGGTTGGTAAACACTACAGGTGGTATAAATCCTGTAGTACGGTGTTAAAGAGATATTAAAGCTGCACAAGAGCGTTTATTCATCTTCAGCTACTACTTCAACCGGTATTACCGTTGTAATACCGCGTTGGTGAGCACTACAGGTGGTAGGCAAGCGCACGTCAAGATTAAAAAAGCCTGTAACCTTACTAAAATTAAATCTGTTCGTAGTTCAACACAGCAGAATAATAGTATGGAATATTAAGTTATTTAAGTATGGGTATAATTTAGACGGTCACCAAAAATAATATTTTTAAGACTCTAAGCCTAGGCACCAAAATGGATCAATGGTCACCAAATTCTATCCAACTCAATTGTGATTGCCATAAAATGTAGGCTTGGTGTTACAAACTGGATAAAATAGGTTAGGTTAGGTTAGAAATGTGACCAACCGCGCGCGAGCCGAGTGAGCGAAGCGAGCGGTGCCGCGGCAGCGGCCGGCGAGCGCTACGTCTCGAATATTATTTGGTGACCATTTATCTGTTTTTAGTTTTTAGTTTAGAACTTTTTTGGTAGTAAAATAGGTACTTTTTTGGGCGGTGTTTAAACACAAGCCTTTAAGTATGTGAAGTGAAAAATGACTGCCCTCATGATTTCACGGTAAATGTATACCATGTTTCTCATCTCAATTTTAACGCGCCTAGGATTTATTAAAGATTTAAAAGAAAAGTTATGATAATAAAATAGGTACCTCAAGCTAAACATTATTATTCATTCCTGCTTCCTGAGCAGTGGTATGTAAAACTAAGTGGAATTCATGGATCACTTCAATAATATAAGAAATTTTGTATATTGTAGTCAAATGTTGAATAACTCGAAATTATATTAATTGTTAGCATTGTGTTACATGGGACATAGTTTATCAAGATAAACGTGCAATAAAGTACGTCTTTCATTACTAGAGAACGTAAATGATCACGATAGAAGTCGATTCAAGACAGCTGTATGTCATTATTTCTGTTTTTGATATTAAGAAATTCAATAAATTTATGTAAGTAAATGACCGTTATTCAATCAATCAATCAAATTATTTATTGCGAGCAACAATGACTCATAGTGTTAGTACAATAAATAAACTTACAACTATGTTAGTGACACAATACAACAACAACTATATGAACACACACAACATAATTATCGTCCTTAAGGGTAGTGGTCAAGACATGCCCAAGGTATTTGAAAGAGTGCACTCTCGATAACGGTACACCATTCAACTTTATTCAGGGTACCGTTTCTGGACATATCCCACCAGCCCCAAAGACCATAACGACACTGGAATAGCACGGGTATCTGACGTTTTCCATAACATCTGGAACTATGGATCTTACAAATGCACAAAGAGTCCTTGATCTTTTTAAGGATGGAAAATCATCTTATGTCTCCTTTCGCTCTGGGTGGAGTGGAACGGAGTTTCAGACTCATAATACGGCAACATTAAAAATAAAACTTTAACTACATGACATAATTATTCAGCTCACACGCTAACAAACGAGATCCAGCATCAAACGTTACATTACTGTAACAGTAGGTATTTCTGTCACGTCTTCAAAGTTCGCTCTCTTCGGAAAACGACTAGTTTCAAATCAGTATTTTCTTTCCACACGTTTGATCGTAACATTATAGTTTGGTGGAATGGAAATGGTCCATAAATCAGTGGCTGATGATCCTTTAATTTTCTTCCTTGGCGTTTGAATCGTTGCTTATGCGATCCGTGCGGCTGAAGCCGCACGGATCGAACTTCGAGTTTAATCCTTAACTTGTAATTGACTGGGCGTAATAGCCGTCGCGACGCAACAACAATTGAATAGTTTTATTGTAATGAAGAGTTCGGTTTAAAGATTGGGAGCCGCTAAGTTTTTTGGTCGATCGGGGGTCATAGGATATTAAACTCTGCGTTTATGCGTCGATTTGAGATCCCACCATGTTATTCAGCTCATTAATTAAATAATGAGTTTCTAGTAGCTATTCCATTGTTGTACAAAGGTTATTATGAAATACCTGTCAATCACTGATTAAATAATCAAAGAACATAATTTTTTGTCTAAGAAGTGAATAATATTTTCTACCAATATTACCTATGCCTATTTGTTGGAAATTTTTCCGATTCCCAGATCGTTATGCCCGTTCAAGGGTAAAGATATAGCAGCCGAGGTCGATCGGTGGATGGTGACCATCCGCCGATCGACTTCATTCATTCCTCCATGCTTCAGAAATTTAAGCCCTTAGTACCGGCTTTCATTACACAATTTTTGATAGTCATAACTATTAAGAGTACGGAGATTGGTGGTAGGGGTATACCAGTTACCTTATCTAAAGGATCAACCATTGTCAAAATAGATTACATATTGACAATTACCAAGGTTACGGTACAGATAGAAGAAAAAACTTTGTCTACCTACACACTGACACCAAACACCAACGCATCCAATCGCCAGCGATCTAAAGCTTGGCTTACGAAATTCAACTCAATAAAATTTATCATACGTCAAGTGATTTGATTGGCTGGTTGACTGTGACTGTGATTTCCACAATCACAAGTGATTTGATTGCCCTTTGTTATTTTCGCCAACCAATCACAACAGCCGTCAAAATCTGACAGCAGATGTCAGTTGGCTTTCAAAAATCGAGTGTGAGTTGTCAGCTAAAACACACACCCGTCAGAAACTCGAATCCTCCATCTAATTGCTTCCTGAAGCGGAAAATTCAGCAAAACTTCACTTGTTAGGGAAATAGGGACAGTTGTCGCATTGTTTTGTTTCCCGCCACTTTAATTGGCCCCAACAAAGTTTTCCCAGTTAATGTTTAGTTCAAACCATATATTAGGAGACTTCATTTAACATTTTGGGGGAGTTTATCTTTAGGAATAATTGGATGTGTACAATATACAAATATAGATATAGGTAGATGTAAGTATATTTTTGTGAAAATAGTTCATCACCATATCATCATCTGCCTAGCCTTTTCCCATCTATATTGGGGTCGGCTTCCAGTCAAGCCGGATTTAGCTGAATACTAGTATTTTACGAGGAACGGCTGCCTACCAGACCTCCACAACCCATTAACTGGGTAACACGGTACTTCATGGCAAGACTGGAGTCAGATTTACTGGCTTCTGACTATCCGGAACGACTGCCAAAGATCTACAAATGACAGCCGGGACCAACGGTTCTGATTAATTTCGTTGCAGGATCCAAGACAGTTGAATCGTTTCTCCGGGACTCGTCGGGTTTCATTGGCTCGGCGTTTTTCTGGTGGTCGCCACTGTTGATTCTGGCTTTCAGGAGTTGCAGTGGTTGGGAATGTGTGGCGGGCTTGTCCCAAAAAAAAAAAAAAAAAAAAAAAAAAGCCGGGACCAACGGCTTAACGTGCTTTCCGAGGCACGGAGGAAACTCGGTATGTTAAGATGGTCACCCATCCACAGACCAACCTTGTCAAGCGTTACTTAACCTTGAAGATCGATCCGTGCGGCTGTTATTATCTAGCCACGAGTTCATCATCATATCATATCAGCCGAAAGACGTCCACTGACGACACCATAATCGCCACGCTTGGCAGGGGGTTGGCACCCACGGGAATTGATGGGATGGTATAATTCTTTTACGGCACCATACGGCACGGGACGACCCCATACGGCGGGAAAATAGTTAAACTGTTATTAACTAACTAATTTTGTGGAATGGAAATTGCACAAAAAAAAACAAGTAGATCGAAAATCGAAGATTTTTACAAGTAGTTAGAAGCACGAAAGTGTGATCAAGTTCAATTCAACCAGTCTTTCAAGGAGTATCATGATAAGAAGTATCTGGGTTGTATCGACCAAATGGGTAGCTTCTCCGTGTATTAAGTTGTATCTACCGGTTGAGCTGCATCCGTTTATGCTTAGATGAAAATGTTTTTTTTTTTTTTTTTTTACTATTAATAGGCACGCGCTTGACCACCATCTCACCTGATGGTAAGCGATGATGTGGTCGAAGATGGGGCACGCTTGCCCGATTTTCTAACAAAATATTTAGCAATTTTATGACTCCAGATCCCAGGCTATTCAGATAGGTGTCAAACGTCACTTCTGTCACATATTTCAATATAACCAGTTTAATCTGCGAGTGGAATACAAAAGCCATGATAGTGCAGACATTATTTTTGGCACTGAAAAGATTTATTAATAAAAGACATCAATCAAACCCAAAAATAAAACATTTAAGGATGATAGTTTTGTAAACGGATCAAATAAAATACTATCATTTGATAAAATGTAAATTTAGGTATTTGTTTTTCTTAAAATAATTTTCAAAATAATTAATTCATAAAAGGGCCAAAAGGAACCTGTTTAAGTAACTAAACTTTTATGTACCTACTGAATAATAATAATAAAAAAAAACACCCAGCAATTAGCAAGGTTCAACTCACTGCGCTCATCATCATATCAGCCGAAAGACATCAAGGAAAACTAAATTTATTCAGGTGTAAACTCAAGCAACCGACCTATCGTGTTCAGGTTACACTCCAATTAAATACTTTTTTAAATGTACAGTCTGAGTTATGAATGAATGAATATTGCTTTTAAAAAAGAGTAGGGTAGAGAGCAAGACCAAAAATCGACAGATGCATTTTTTAAAACACAAAATGTGGCTACAAAAGGTTAATAATAGAGAATGTCAACTAAATTGGCAACTTATAGAAAACTAGAGTGGAAACACAAGCGTTGTACCCAAATTGAGATAAGGGATGATGTGTATGGGGTCTGAGTTTTCCAGGCTAGATTAAGCTAATGTAATTAAACAACGCAAATTAACGAATATTAATTCAGTATACCTACTTCGGACCCTCGTTAAATTTAACCTAAACTTTACTCTACGGTCAGTTTAGTAAATTGAATTTGAACTAACAATTAGTTAACATTGTATACAGTTATAATTTTAGAACTGAAAATGCCTCCCATTGAAATAAGTACTAAAAGCAATAATCCTACTAATGGTGGTAGAACAAAGAGAATGGCAGCCTTTTTGAGAGTAAAAACATATTTGAACACAGGTTTTCTCTAGAGGCTTTTACTGCCCAGAATATACCCCAAGAAGATAATGCCATTATCATAAAAGTAAATTCAGTTTTACTATGTTTTTGCTCCCGCGCATAGAAATGTTGAAAAATATACTCAAAACATGTAATGGTCTGTAGGTACTCTCGTTTATTTACGGATCTTTGCTAGCCTGTTTTATATTTTTTCCCATATAAAATTTATATTTTAACTTACAATGAAATCAAATAGAAACATATCTGATCCACTAAGAAGTTAATATAGGTATATATTTATTCGTTTACTATGAGTACCTACCCATACTCAAGTGTCTAATATGAGCGAGTATACAATATATTTAAAACTTCGTCAAACAAACACAATTCCCCGCGCTTCTCGACAAATGCTTTAATTTCACACAAACAAATAAAATACTTTGCTTGTTTGTCAAACACATCAAAAACACAGTAAACGTGCAAGTAACTCTTAGCACGTAAATAAACATTTACGTCTACAAGGCGTTTAAACATTCACCAAAGCTGAGTAAGTTAAACACCAAAATTCGACCGTTGCTTCCCGATCGGAAGTTGGAATAATATCGCAAATTCGGCCAAGTTCGGGCAAGTCGGCCAGTTTCCGACTCAATAAATGTTCCCTGGTACAGTTATATCGGAATAGTTCAGCAAATGACCTGTTAGGAACACAGACAGCCAGAATTTCGTGTCCCTGAGGGTAATGATGGTGAATAGTTAGGTAAGTTCTGATATTAGCACAGTCAGAGTATCAGAACACTTATGTAAGGGTATGGGTGGCTTTGTGCTTGTCAGTGTCCACTGTAAATAGATATCACAACACTTCACAAGCGTATGGGCGTTTTATCAGACAAAGGCGGGTATGGCAACGTTTTATAACAAGGTCTTCATATAGTGGCCGTTTACGATCCAGCACAATAAGAAAGCTCGTTTCTCTTATGTCTAACTTAGGAGCACAATGTGATTTTTCTCCACAAAATAAAGATAGCAAAACGAATAGCCCAAGTACCTATAATGTCTGTAACACGTTTTCAACCAATGTATTGTCGAGTAAAGGAATATATTTCAATGATGTGCGCCTTGAGAGCAATTTGTCCAAATTTACGTTTTCCTCTTCTCTCCGCATTCGTCCGATGACGTAACACGTACATTTGAAGGTACGGAAATTATTCCGGACAGATTAATCTGTATATTTTGTGCAAATTGCCGAAGTTTTGTCGTTGAAAGTTGTTCAATCACCATAAAAATGAAGTGTGTACACGTCAATGAAAAAATATCCCTATTTCAAAGTGTTCATTTTTAACCGCCTTCAAAAAGGAGGAGGCTCTCAATTCGTCGAAAAAAATTTTTTTTTAAATTTTTTATGTAGGTATACAATAGTATCTTCTAGAAATATGTACAAACATAATCTCACCAAAAACGAGGACCAAATAATACCCCGGTAATCGTGATGGGAATGTGGAAACGATGACAGTTCTAACTAAAAAATAAGCGGGTCTTCATAGAGCTACCAGTCGATTCTGGAAAAATCATGCTTAAAATGATAGAATAGATATATATTGCTTAGTACATGTAGAAATCTAGACATTAGCCTCAATCACGAAGTAACATCTGCGCGCATTCAATTAAATTTGGTACCTACAGAAGTACCTACCTACCTACTTCGAATCCTGGTGAACTAGAAACATCTTGCGGCGACGAATCCACGAGTTAAGCACAAGCTTAGCTTACTTGTCTTATTAATCGAGATAATTAAGTTTAATTGTAACTCGTACTTACGTCTACATAAACTAGAAGGTAAGTACATAAATATCTGAAGTTTACAATAATCTCAGTTCAATACCAGAATTTCAACGCGTGCCTAACAGTTATTTGAAAGTTGTGCCACAAAGCCGCTATTAGCTTGGCTTTAACTTATTCTAATATTATTACACTTAAGTTCCTCTGAAACATGTTTTTTTGAAAACTCGGCGGTGCCATTCGCGATCAGGAACTTTTGAGATGTTGTTTTGACACTATAGGTTTTATTTATGAAATGGTTTGTGTTTGAGGAACTTCTTGGTTGTGGAGGACTGGTGGGCAGCCGTTCCACGTAAAATACTGGTATTCAGCTGAATCCGGCTTGACTGGGAGCCGACCCCAATATAGTTTAGAAAGGCTATGCAGATGATGGTTGTGTTTAAGGAACTTCATTGAGTCTTCTGGTCGCCGATACAGTTATCATCAAATTAACTCGTGCGTCGTGCTTGGACATACAGAAGTAATACGGTACCAAAACATGTACACTGACAGTTGGGTTCGTGGTATTGGTTCTTGGGGTTGTCTATAAATGCAAGGTCGCTCAGAGTGCTATGAAGGGAGTTATGTTTGGGATTTATTTAAGGATTATTTGCATAGTGAGATGATTGAGGAGCTCGTGGCTAAATAATAATAGCCGCACTGGTCGATCTAAAAAAATACACGTGGTTATGGGTAGGGGGGAGGCTGTAGTATAAACCTCAATAAGTATCACCAGTCGGGAGGGCGAGCTAAAAATTTGTTAAAAAATATCACGTGATTAATGGACGACCTCCTACCAAATAAGTGTGTGAACAGAGCAAGTAAAATATAAATAACACGTGTAAAAGTGACTATCATGTACATGTAGACGAGACGGTAAAGGAAATAACTACCTCATAAATCTGAATAGAATAGAATAGAAAAACATTAATTCAGCACAGACACAAACGCACAGCATGAATGCTACCTACGGGTTATTTGTTTTCGTAATACACAGAATAGATGAGTAAGAAATCAAGACAAGAAATCTCCCTAACACGTTAAATTGCAACATAGCGACGTTTGCATATCATTCTAATTAAGATAAATTAGCATCTAAATTGTAATTTTAATCATTGTTAGAATAATTGAAGACTTGTAGTGAAAATGGACAAAGGTGATCTCATAAAATAGATCTAAACTCTAGATTGCACGTGTCAGTATATTCCACTTCTCTGTTAATTTATAAACTTCTTAATAATCGAAAAAAATAATCTATTTCAGTCAATGCACGTACAAAATTCAATTAAAAATGTGTTGAACCATCGAAACCGCCTTGTTGGTACAGCGCAGACTCATTAATGCGCCGGCACCCACAGCTTCGCGCGTAATGATATTTCTGACCTACCCTTAGATTTTAACCATGTGCACTCAACAAAATAATGTCAATTTTTGCTGATGTCTTGTTTGCTTGGTAAGTAAAGAAATAATTGGAAATCGTTTAGTAGGTCGGTTAGTATATTTTCTTTTTCATTTTGGATCAGCATTTTAGTTTCACTGTAATTTTAGTTTAATTCTAAGAATAGGTACACGCAGCGTTGGAAGGAATCCCAAAAGGTGGACCGATGACCTATTGAGGGTCGCGGGTAGCCGATGAATGCGTGGTCCATAGGACCGGTTGTAGTTGCGACATTTAGGGGAGGCCTATGTCCAGCAGTGGATGACTTTCGGCTCATATGATGATGATAATGATGATGTATACCTAAGTACCTACCACAAGCCGTTAGGCTTAAGAGTAAAGGCGGCGAGACTTTGTATGTAAAAGTCATAATTCGAGGTTTGGCTTTCGACTGTTTTCCCCTCCAATATTGGACTGATTTAAGAAATATTTCACAAACTGCGAAGAAGGATATATACTGTGTCCCTATGTTTTCCTTTTTGATGATTGAAGAGCATACATTATTAACATTGTGAGGCATGCGTAGCGCACGGGCACTTATCGCATGCTTCGCACTGCGTCTTGGGGCTTTTGGGAATATCACTAGTGAATAGCGTGAACATTAGGGGGGAAAGCACACCGCCTTGCGGTATTTAGGCGCGGATAGGACGGGGCTTGGAAAGCGCGCCTTTGATACGATATGGAAAGGTGCGGTTCGACAAATGGTCTCGCAGGATGAGCACGAGACGGTCTGGCACACCGAGTTGATACAGGTTTCGCAATGTCAAAGAACAGAGAACAAGACATCTGACCGAGCTGAAAGCGGCCGCTGTTATCGAAAACGATGTGGTTCATCTGTTGGACGCAAGAGTGGTTGGCTCTAAAGTTAAACTGCTCGTTGGGAATAAGGGTCTTGTGTTCAACATAATCCTTGAGACGCTTATAAATAAGCTTCTCGTAGATTTTGCCGAGCACATTGAGCAAACTAATGGGGCGATAAGAGGTCGGGGAGGACTTGGGCTTTCCCGGTTTGGGAATACCGATAACGGTAGCCTCTTTCCACTCTTGGGGGAACATGTTGTTGGTCAGAGCGCCGTTGAAAATGGCGGTCATCAACACGATCAAAACTCTAGGGAACAGTTGTAAAACCTTGCTGTTGATACCGTCGGACACAGGGGCTTCCCTGGGTTTGTGTTGCTTGATGATCTTCTCCACCTCGTCTGGCGTGACGAGGGGGAGAGGATCATCAGGGTCCTCGACACGGGGGAGAGAAGTCCTACGTTCGACTTCAGCATCGACCTAGCGAGGTGAGCCAGATCGACCGGGTTTGTGCTCGGGGAGCATTGAGACTCCAAGCTGTCGGCCAGGCACTAGGCTTTCTCGTCGTCGTCAAACGCAACGGAATTGACGCGTCAAATGAGGGGGGTATAGTGGAAACCTCAAAACGCTTTCTGAAAATACATAATTCTTACGCCCGCGAATCGTAGGTACTTTAATCAACATATAACCTAATACTAACTTGCTAATTGCAAAAAAAAGTAATAACAATTTTGAATTTCGCGGGCTACACTGGCGCAACCACCTTAACTGTATTTCAACAGTTTAGTAAAATTTCGCTTGATCAATGCCTTATATTTTAGAATTTCGACGGGCAATTGCTAATAGAATGACACTTTGTTTGGAGTCTCTAATCGTTTTTCTGTAAAACTCATAGATATGTGTTTGGTACCGCAAACACTGTGTCATGGTTTGATCATTAATTTCATACGCAAACGCGGAATAGTTTGAATTCGTAGTTCAAAGCAAACGTCAAACCTACGAAGCCGTCGAGCATTAGCTTGTCAAAAGTACTGACTTTGATAACTATGACGTCACTCTTACGTCACATTATTCACGTACATTCGAATACTGAACGTAACGGGGAAATATCAAATTAAGTCAGGAATTGTTTGGGCTAATCAAGACTTTCAAACTAATTGCGTCAAGTAGGGTTTGCCAAATACCTATTCAACGTAAACCTTTTTATTCAGAAACCAATTTTTAATTTAATTTAGTCGACTCAAATAAAAACATATTCCATCAGTAGGTCATTAGGCTATGGCTGGCCTAATGAAATTAATGAACCAATTAATAATAACGTCACCTTAGTTAGTTCGTCGGTACATAAATAATAATGTCATCTACAACATCAGTAAAATTTAAAGGACAAAGCAACATTTTCGAAACGCGTGCCCCAAATACCTCAACAAAGTTATGTATATGCAAAGTAGGTAAAGCACCAACGCTTTTGCAAGGTAACGTGCTAAGGCCCACGTGGGTACATCCCTTTGACATCTGTGAGAACCTTTTTTATTAATTAGTTCAAAATTGTTACTAGTTTTAAAATTTATGTACGGCTAATGTAAGCTAGAGGATCGAAACGTCCTACTACAAGCATTTTTTTTTTGCTTAATAGGTAGTTCCTAATTTTGTAATGTTACTTACATAAGTTGATGAAATAAACATTATTTTTTCTCGGGTCCCTGAGAACCGGTCCTTTGATAGGCGTACGAGGGGCCGAAGCCAAATTTCAGAGGCCCCGTTTGACACGATTATCCCTGTATGCACCGACCGACGATTATCCCTGTATGCACTGTAAAAGTATACCCAAGGACAATCCCCGGTTGGAGCAAGGCTATAGTAGTCTTTGTTAGGGATGATGTAAAATTAAAATAAATGAAAATTTATTAATTCGTAATTTGAATATAATGTATCATTAGTGTTACTTATAAGGTATGTCTGTATCTGACTTTATTAGCTTCTTATTTTTCATATCGTGTGGGCATTAAGCTCTAACGACCCCACACATTTATATTAGCGATACCTAACTACATACTGCCAATTATTTTAAAATATTAGGGATCGAACACGTGATATTTCAGAAACACGTGTCAACCCGATATATTTTGATCGTTTTTTCAGTCGCTAGCGCTGAGTGTCGCTTGTCTACAGATTCTTAGGTTGTGGCTGACATGTTAATGCTTACAAAACCTAATAAACATAATCTGCCAATAAACTATCCAGCTGTAATGTTGATAACAATGAGTTATTCACTAAGTTGTAAAAGTAGATTAAAACTGAAACCTCAGTATTAGACAAAGTTCGACCTGAAAGATAATTAAACGAAAAAGCTTAAAAGCTTATAAAATACCTCTTTTAAAGAGAACACCGTTTTTGCCACAAGAACTTAAAAACTTTTCGTTTCAGTCAAAAAATCACCATTTATCTTTTTTAATCCACAAAAGTTTTCAGCCTTAAGAATCAATTCCCGTGCCCCAGTTTCTTAAACTTGTTTTATAAAAGACGAGATCCATTTCGCCGGCTGTTTATCGGCACTTGTAAATATTTACATCTAGCTGTGCCCGCGGCTACACCCACATAAATTCCCCTGAGAGGAAGACTTTTGAATCATAGATTATTATTTTTTTCAAATGTAGGAACATATTCTGTTGATGCGACTTTGTGCAAGATTTGCAAAATGAGTTAAACGCGGGAGTACTTCGTGACATTATCTTAACAACTGATTGGCTCTGAATTACTACTAACAGAACCCAGATGATAACACCTAATACTAACTTAAACTTGTGTGTTCGGTGAGTGTTGCCAAGAAATCCACGACCGGCCCCCTTTTACTACCGGACATCTAGACCACGGAACAGAATCAGTTCTGTGATCTAGACGCACTGCAAGTTACCATCCCTACCTTATTTCTATTCCACTAGTTCGCACTAAGCGTTTCCAAACATGATTTATGATGCGCACAGCAAAGGAGTGGAATAGAAATACCTGCTTCTGTGTTTCCGAACGCATTCAACGCTTCAAATCGCTCTTCAAAGTTAGAGTAAACAAGCTTATTCTGGGTAAACTCACTCCATTGTCGACTTTGTCTCCGTCACTTCTGACCTTTATTACTGTTCTTCAGTGATTTTACTGCCTTCGTCCTAAACAGATGAATCAGCCTAATCTTGGCCAAGGATCACTAATATTTTTCATCCACAAAGACACAAAAATTAATGAATTCTAAATTATTCGAAACCCTTTTAAAGGGCTGTCAATCGTGAGCACGATTGTTTGATAACCATAAAAAATAAATGATGCTGATATAATCGTGCAGTGATCCACCGTGATTCATTGCTGGTCCGCGTAATTAAAGCTTTTAAAGTGCAAATTATTCGTGTCTGTTTATATCGTTCGTTGCACGATAATGTTCGAGTTTCGTGTCCCGACATACAGAAATGTATAATTCCGTACTATAGTAATATTATAAAGAGGAAAGAATAGTATTTTTGTATGTAACGAATAAACTTAAAACTACTAGACCGATTTGAAAAATTCCTTCAGCAATAGATAGCTACATTATCAGCGAGTAACATAGGCTATATTTTATCCCTGCACTCTCACGGGAACGGGAGCTACGCGACTGAAATCGCGTGACGTCCGCTATTATAGAATAAACATGAAATTAAACTATGGCAAATAATGCTATGATAAAAAGCTTCAATGCTCTGGTCAAGTTCGGTAGGTATATTTAAAAGATGATTCTTATTAGACATAAAACAAAGTTCATATACCTAGAGCAATGAAACATTTAGAATTATGTACTGTTACAATCAATAAATGTATGAATGAGAAGCTCGTGGCTAGATAATAACAACCGCACGGGTCGATCTTCAAGGTTAAGCAACGCTTGCCTAGGTTGGTCTGTGGATAGGTGACCATCTTAACATACCGAGTTTCCTCCGCGCCTCGGAAAGCACGTTAAGCTGTTGGTCCCGGCTGTCATTTGTAGATCTTTCGCAGTCGTTACGGATAGTCAGAAGCCAGTTACTCTGACTCCAGTCTGGCCATGAAGTTCCGTGTTACCCAGTCAATGGGTTGTGGAGTTCTGGTAGGCAGCCGCTCCGCGTAAAATACTGGTATTCAGCTTAATCCGGTTTGACTGGAAGCCGACCCCAATATAGTTGGGAATAGGCTAGGCAGATGATGACAATCAATAAATGTATGTGGGTCAGTGACCGTTACTGCACATTTATCTGGCACCTACCATAGTAGGTACCTACTGGAAGCAAAATTCCTAGTGGACTACATAACCTTGAACTTCCGTATCTTCGAATAAAATTACCTAAGTCCCCGTCCACCTATCAAGTACTAACTGATTAACATTTACCCAATCTGTATGCAAAGAAAATTCTTATCGATTGCCATTTCGACACGTAGTAGCGACCTCCCTCCGGATCGCTTCCAATGAAGCAGTCGCTTTGACTATAATCACTGACTAAAACGGTTGAAAACAGTATCGATACCTACAGTGCCTTCATATGACATTCATTTCCTCCAGGAAGCAAAAATCCTAGCGGCCTACATTCTACATAACCTTGAATCTTGGATTATTTTCGTATAAAATTTCCTTAATCCCTGTCCACCGATCAAGTACGAACCGATCAACATTTACCAATCTGTATGCAAAGAAAATTCTTATCGATTGCCATTTCGGCACGTAATAGCGACGTCCCTGCGGATCACTAAATCTGTAAGGCTAAGGCGTGACGGAGTACTAGCTGTTACCGGTTAGATCCTGATATATCTGGACGTCACCGGTTGATCCCGTGTTGAGAGCAAAAAATGTTAACAAAGAAGTTTATGTTCTGTTTTCTAGCTTACCTTTTATACGGGAGTTGAAGTTGTTAGCAGTTTACGGAGGATATAAAAGTGTTGAGATAGAAATAAAGCTTAGAAGTCGAGACAATAGCAGATAAATTACAGTCAAAGACGATGGCGATTTTAATTTTACCTAGCTTCTGGCAGCGACTTCGTCCGTCTGAATGTTGAAAACTATCAGAAGAGAAAATATTCTCGGGATAAAATTTAAAATCCTATGTCCTAACATGGCCTACCCGTGTGCCAAGTTTCATACAAACCCACTCAGCCGTTATGACATAAAGTGCCAAAAAACCCATTTGTTTGTATGCTTATCTTAACATCTAATCACCCCAAGTGGTCTTAGGTCCTTAGCCCTTACAAATCAATAACAGTTGGATCATATCATACTCCAGACAAGCCTAACCAGAGTATATCTTAGTACATATCTTCAAACTAAATTTCCTCACAATTCAGTACAGAGGAACCTGCAGCCAAACGTTGCCCCCCGCACCCCTTCCCTTCGTCTTAATTTCCTTACCGCCATGCCTCGGCACACCGAGCCTTCTAATATAATGGACAGGCCTGTAACGGTTACTAAAGCATTTCCTTTACTATAGATTTGGTCTGAAACACGACATGGTACCGTAGCGAAGTCTTATCTGCGTTCCTGTATCAATTGGGTTAAGCTTAACGTTGAAAATATGTAGGTAGGTAATTGTAATATAATTCCGATTCCATGGATACGACTTGTATGTTTAAAATAGAATTTCTGGACTGGACACGGAAGATAAAAGTTCCTTAAGTGAAGTAAAGAAGATAGAGAAATATCTTGCTATCTTATTATGCATAATCTGAATTAAATACTCAATGCAAACAAAAAATAAATTTATACATAGGGACTGTCTTTTTATAACATTTTCTTTGTTCTGACGATCCAAACATTTCATTAAACAATATGAATGTCCCTTGTCATTCTAGCCAGACATTTCATAAACATTATGAAAAATATCTGAAAGCAATTTGCAAACAAAACCTTAGCATTCCTATAGGGCTATATTTTTGACCGATATTGTTAGACGAGCCACACAAAACCTTAATAAAAGATTCACCAAAAAACCGGTCAAGAGCAAGTCGAACTCACAAGCGAAGGGTTCCGTACCATAAACCTTAATTTTTATTATTTGTTTTTATAGCGGCAATTGAAATACACAATCTGTGAAAATTTCAACTGTATACCTATTACGGTTCTTGAGATACAGCCCGCTGACAGACAGACGGATGGACGGACAGAGGAGGATTACTAATAGGGTTCCATTGGTTACCTTTTAGGTACGGAATCCTAAAAAGCCTCGTTGGCTACGTACATGGCATATATTTTAGGTTGTTATAAAATAAAAGTTGAACCTAACAAAAAATACAACCGACTTCCAAAAACAAAACACTACAAGACAAAATAACTTCGCAAGAAAGAAAAAAAAAACTTGAGAGGTGTCAAGGGACACCCGGAACGAAGTTCCTACGCCGCATGGCTTACAACTATAGCAAAAAGTGTCGTTACAACTTTTGGTCTTAATGTGTCGTTACAACTTTTGGTCTTAATTTTTTCCGTCTAGCCCCCTTTCTCAACGCGCGAATTGTAACAAAACTAGAAACATAACTGTGTTTTACGACTTTATCCTTTTCCCTAAGATGGTATCGTATCGTTGGCAACTAATGACCCACTGTTTCTCATCTCAATCAGTCCCTATTGAGATGAGAAATTCCATTCCATTCCATTCCATTCCATTCCATTCCATTCCATTCCATTCCATTCCATTCCATTCCATTCCATTCCATTCCATTCCATTCCATTCCATTCGCACAGCTTACAATAGCTTAGGTACTATAGCAAAAAGTGTCGTGACAACTTTTCGTAAGAATTTTTTCCGTCTAGACAACTTCCGTTTCACAACGCGCGATAGGGAACTTCGTTCCAAAACTTTAATTTCTGAAGTCGGTGTTTTTGGTTATTTTTTCGTTTTTTGACACCGACTTCAGAAATTAAAGTTTTTTTCTTTCTTCCGAAGTTATTTTGTACCTTTAGTGTTTTGTTTTTGGAAGTCGGTTGTATTTTTTGTAATAATGTTTTTTTTATTTTTCACTTTTTAGTGGTACCTTGGTACCTGCGTACCTATTAATAGCGTACCGGCGCAATGTTATGTTAAGAACTGGTGTAAACACTAAAAAAACATGCGATTTCAGCAATCCCGATCCCTTTGCTATCATTTATTGAATAGTTCCGTTGCCTACCTCCGAAGTTCTTTGTCAGATCTTCACCAAATTGAAACGGGACCAGTCCAGGAAAATACTTTTTCAAATAAAAAAAGAATCATCCAATTCGGCTGACAATTGGCTAAAGTATCGCTGAACAAACATTTTTCATGGGATCTCATCATCAGATCCTAATTTGTACCTTTCATCATCAGCTCAGCAACATGAGATGATGATTACCAGGCACAAATATCTGAATTGCGTTTGAAAGTTCATGAAAAACATTGTATGTGCCTATAAAATTTGAGGGTTGCCCTCGATTTTCGTGGGATCCCATCATCAGATTCTGACATAGTGACAATGGGACCAATCGAGAAGTATACTCTCAGATGAAATAAAAATTTCAAATTGGTTCATAAACGACGGAGTTATGAGGTAACAAACATAAAAAAAAAACAAAAAAAATACAACCGAATTGAGAACCTCCTCCTTTTTTTGAATTCGGTTAAAAAGGGGTAATTTTGGTCATCAATTCATCATTATGGGTAATATACACAGTGCGAGCAGCAGCACTCAAAAAATACAGGTTCCGCTCGCAACTGCCTAACACTGGCGAGCTACTAGCTATTGCCGAACGCGTCCGAACGATGCCCCTGATGTCCGAGCTGCTGCCATGTGCGAGTAACTGTCAGGTGAGCAAGCGGAAAAAATCTGCTGTCCAATACATTTTGTCGAATTAACTACTTCCCTTTTCAAGTGGAACATTATTTCGTTAAACCGTGTATATCAATCAACTAAAATATCAGTGTCTAAAACATAAACTAGGTTGAAATAAAACTCGAAACTAGTTTGTTATTGCCTAGCGTGATTACACTGTAATCTTTTAATAGGATTTTGGTTACACAGGCCGAAGTGGCTCAACTTTGTTCGGAGTTGTTGGCTGAAGAGATTTTAGGTTGTGTTAAAATTCCATCTACAGTTTTAGATTTAATTATTCCCATAATCACTTGGACTTAGGTATGAAAATGTTGCTTTTTAGAGTTCGTCTGTCTGTCACAGCCAATTTTCTCTGATATCACTGGACCGATTGGTCCATTATGCAAGCTTGTTGTCAGTTGTTGAAACTTGTTAACATATGTACTTTGACCCAAAAACGGACGCATAACGTAAATAAATAAATGTTTAAAATGGATACCTAATTGTTCTTTGCTTGTAGATTACAGGAAAACCTATACGTGTATGTTTTTAAAGTAACATGTTACAAAAATGAGATTAGTTCGAAACCCTTTGCGCTTGAATCCGACGTGCAACTTGGCCGGTTATTAAGTGTTTTCTCTTCTTAAATGGAAAAAGGAGCAGAAATAGGTATATTTTTGAAAATATCGAAATTTTGTTTGCGTTTGAGAAAAAAATGTTGCATTTTTTTATCCAGTAAGGATACCAAGGAGCTTGTTGATTAAGAAAAGACTTGCTATGGAATCCCACAATACTGATTCATCTTGGTTGTAACCAGAAGAAAATTTTTGCGAAAAGATTACTCAGTGATAGTCATAAAAGCCATTTATAAACGTCCTCCTACAACCATTTACCACATTTGAATACATCATCTAGAATTCTGAAGCTTCAGAAAATATTAAATTAAATAATAAAATTAATCTTTTCTTTCTTTATAATATTAGTTATTCCTTGAAAGCTTACCGACAGTAATAAGTACAAAATCTAAAAATCTAATTCATAAAATCTGTATTCATAAAATTGTGTTCAGTTTCGTTTTTCCCCTTATGATATTACTCCGAATGTAATTAATTTTGTTTTCAGGGTTCCGAACATCTTCAACGAAACCCTTACCTATAGGATCAGTCGGGTGTCTGTCTGTAAATCACAGCCTGTTTTCCTCGGATCTGTTGGACTGATTCTGTTGAAATTTTGTTCATGTATGGGTTTGATGACACGGACGCGTTACGTAAATAAATAAATTTCGAGGTCTTCTTTTGTATGTCACACAAAGTTTTTCAAACACATGTAAAAAAAAAATAGACAAAAAATTATCTCCGAAACTACTGAGCCTAAAATTTTGAAAATAATGCAGATTATACACATACAGGAAACCTATAAAAAGTCTGTAGTGTTAAAATAACACACTACAAAAATGAAATTGGTTCGGAACCTTCTGTACGCGAGTCCGACTCGCACTTAGCCAGTTTTTCTTTAGCATTTACTTTTATCATCTGCCTAGCCTTTTCCCAACTATATTGGGGTCGGCTTCCAGTCAAACTGGATTCAGCTGAATACCAGTATTTTACGAAGAGCGGCTGCCTACCAGATCTCCACAACCCATTAACTGGGTAACACGGTATTTCTTGGCAAGACTGGAGTCAGATTTACTGGCTTCTGTACAATCCGTAACGACTGCCAAAGTTCTACAAATAACAGCCGGGACCAACAGCTTAACGTGCATTCCGAGGCACGGAGGAAACTCGTTATGTTAAGACGGTCACCCATCCACAGACCAACCTTGGCAAGCGTTGCTTACCTTGAAGATCGACCCGTGCGGCTGTTATTATCTAGCCACGAGCTCCTCTTTCTCTGCTCCTTTAGCATTTACTTTTATATTGGGCAGTAATTAGTTCCGATGGCGATGTAGCGATATGAAACAAACATTTTATTTTATAAAATTTCAGGTGCACATCAGGCTTCATGAAAATTCGTGAAATAATGCTCGCGTTGAGTGAAACGTAATATATTTTCCCGGTATTTTGGCTATGACACTCGACTGGTTTTTTATTTGGATATAAAAGTCTGTTTTCCAAATTCTTTCACCAAATTATGTAACTGTATTTATACTTGCACGCCGAAATTAAAGGCAGAATAAGAGAACAATTTTTATGCATTTTACCAACCTTCTGTACCTTATTTATGCAAATAAATGATTTTGATTTGATTTGAAAATATTCACGATACATGGAACTGAAAATCAGAATAGAAAACCGGACAAGTGCGAGTCGGACTCGCATACAAAGCGTTCTGTACCATAAACCTAATTATTATTATTTGTTGTTATAGCGGCAATAGAAATACGCAACCTATGAAAATTTTATCTGTCAACCTATTACGGTTCTTGAGATACAGCCCGCTGACAGACAGATGGACGGACGGACGGACAACGGGGGCTTAGCAATAGGGTTCCGTTAGTTATCTTTTGGATACGGAACCCTAAAAATGGAATTCAATTGTTTTCCGATAGCAATGAAGTGATTTAATTTATCTGAGCTTCGATACCTACATTAAATGCAAAAGAAAGTTCAAATACAAACTTAGCGCCATCTTGAATAAACTGTGATCTTTTTCCCAACGAGAAAAAGGCTGTCGATAATAAAATGAGAAAAAGTAAGGATCACAATATCTACTTTCATCTTGATCCTTTCACATTTTCGTCGAAAGAACTTGTCGAAGGGCCAATGGACCAAGAAGGTTCATTGCCAAATATCTTGTTTGATATCGTAATTCGCCTTTCCTATAAAGTATATTATTTTATACAACATGCGTGACGTCAGTGTGATTTCTCAAAATAAGTAGAACATTGAACAAGTCTAAGTTTATGAAGTATTTGCTACTTTTTACATTATTTTGTAAACGTTCACTCTGGAATTAGTTCTCACTGAATGCCGTGGGCTACTTTTTCTTCCAGAAAAAAAAACGCTAAGTGCGAGTCAAACTCTGGCACGAAGGGTTCCATACTATAAACCGAAAAAAGCACGTTTCTTGTATAGGGAACCCTTTAATTTTTAATTGAATTGAATTTTAATTCCGTGAAAAATTCAATTACTGTCTACCTATTAGGTACGGTTCTTGAGATATAACCCACTGACAGATGGACGGACGTACGGTCGGACTGATGGACAAACGGACTAACACAAAAAACACAGTTCTTCTGAGAAAAGCCACGAAAAAATCTAGAGTCCCCCAACTCATAAAATGTTTCATTGTCCTTTGCCCTCAATAAAGACAAAACTATTTGTCACAAACGTAACAAATCTAAGCGGGAAGTGCCTTAGTTAGTGTACCTCTTACGAACTTGGCAGTCATAAAAGAACCAGCCTTCGCCAAATGACAAGGAGATTCATTAGTGATCTTATGAGACGGAAAACGATTTGACGTAGAGACGATGAAGAGAAATGGGAGAGAATTGGACACTTGGCTGTCTCTTCAAGTGGCAATATTGTTTGGAGATCCAGCTTCATTGATTTTCTGTCATTACGACAGCTAGGGATGCGCAGTCGATTATGTAAACTCTTGGTATTTCTGTGTTTGTTTTTTTTTCTATTGATGGGCTGGCGTTTAACTATAATTTTACCTGATGATGATGTAGTTGACGATGAAGCACCCTTGCAGAAGTAACCTATTACACTCTTCACTTACAGAATAAAAAAAATAAATCAACGTTGCGATAAAGTCATTAAAGTTTATTAGAATTCAGTATTTTTCTGACTTTGTGTAGCCAGAACTTTGAAGGTGCTACTGCAATTTTTTATTAATAGTTTTCGCAATGACTGCCATTCATATATATTTAACAATTAAATAACTTTTCTCTTGCCTCATACCCGCAGGTGAGGCAATCAATAAATAAATAAAAAACTGGCCAAGTGCGAGTCGGACTCGCCAACCGAGGGTTCCGTACAATTAGGTATTCGCTATAAATTACTTTAAATAAAGACTACATTTTATGATTTTATTAGAAATGTATAACTTTCAGACGTTTCCCTATACTTGTAGTTTAAGACGGTATTTCATGCCAAATTTCATAGTTCTAGGTCAACGGGAAATACCCTATACATATCGATGCCCTTGAGAGTGTCGAAATATAGGTAGGTACGCATTTTTGCGGCATAAACGACCGTTTCTTTTTTAATGTTAGCTTATAAGTCCATAGACCTGAGTATATGTATTTAATTTCAACTCGATACCTCCAAGCGTTTTCGACAACAAAATAATAAAGGGTTCCGTATTTTCCTTTTGAGGTGCGGAACCCTAAAAAAATCTTTAGCCAATAATAATATTTTGCAAAAAGTGGTTACTAAACGGCTAATCACGAATAAGAACTAAGGAAAATATCGGATAGCCGTTCTAGCAATCGTAATAGTCACGATAAATACATTTCTGAACGGATACAAACGAGAATATGTTTGCGAATATCGTTTTGGTTATAGCCATGAATGAGTCATGATTAAAACATAAAACTAGGGCTGAGACAAATATATTTATTTAATAGATAGCTTGGTCAGAGATCACCGAAGATGTTTGATGAAGTAGAAAAGGGAGCCCTTTGCCCAGCAGTGGGACAAAATTGTAGACTAGAAAAAAATTAGTTTGTGCATATAAATATAACATAGAAAGGAACGAAAATAATTAATCTCTTTCAGCATACCTGCGATATTAAATCTATATACTAATATATAAAGCTGAAGAGTTTGTTTGTTTGCTTGAACGCGCTAATCTCAGGAACTACTGCTCCGATTTGAAAAATTATTTCAGTGTTAGATAGCCCATTTATCGAAGAAGGCTATAGGCTATGTATCATCACGCTGAGACCAATAGGAGCGGAGCAGTAATGAAAATTGTGACGCAGACGAAGTTGCGCGGGTCAACTAGTTTGGCATAAAACCAGAACTGCATTGTGAAATCACCACCCACTATGTGCATGAAGGACTCACCAGAGCAGCAGCGTTCTCTGTAAAACGCAACACTGCGATCGCCAACCCGCCTGCCAAGCGTGGCGATTATGGCAAATGTCCAGCAGTGGACATCTTTCGGTTGTTATGATGATGACGATGATGTGCATGAAGCTTAAATAAATACATGCAAAACAACTAAAATAAACATTTTAAAAATACCATATAAAGTACCTATTTATTTATAATAAGACAAAATATACATGTTTTCACGTTAATATTTTAATTCCACGGATGTGAACTTTACAACCCTTTCATAAACCAGGAGCGCTTTGCGGTGGAGAAACGGAAACGAAATTTAAAAATTTAATTTGCTCGCGTGAATTTATCAGAACATAATATAACTGCTGGGGTGGAAACATCGTAAAAGTGTAATAAAAACCTGGATTTAAGTGAGTAGTGGAGTAACAGGTATCTGTTTTACGGCTCACACGAAGGACTTATTTCTAGAAATAATTAAGGCTTTCCTACCTGTAAGGATTTCATTACATTATCTACTGTGGTGTAAATTTATTTGGCTAGAAACCTGTACATTTTATACTTTAAATACGAACCTAACTGCAGCATATCGATATAACGAATTTTAATTCTCCGCCGAAAGAACGCGAAGTCGCGTCAGAGATGGCGTGAACGAAGTAAAAATTGACAGTTGACAGTAGGGTCACGAATACATCACGTACCTATGACAACTGTAATGACAGTTGTGATTGACACTGCAGAAAATCGGTAGGAACATCGTATGTTGCCCGTTAAGAAATTTAAATGATATTTGGTCATTTGTATGGTGACGAAACGGCGTAACTAACTACGTATCTACTTCACATAACACCAAGCTAGTTTCACATATTCTAATTACTTTAATCGATCACATGTCGGCTCCCATTCTAACGGGATGTATCTGAGTGCCGGTATTTTACACCCTATATCCTCCTTGGCAACCTGGACCAATGATTTATTGCCAAGATTTTCTTAGAGGATTTTTGTATGAAATGTATGGTCACCCATCCAAAGCCGCGGTTTTACCTGATTTAGACGAAATTTGGCACACGGGAAGCCTTGTATTACGTTCCCGTGGGAAGTTTTTCTACCTTCATGCAGACACCTACATAAAATTGGGAACTAACCTTCCCATTCTTCACTATAGGCAAGAAAATGACGCTTAAAGCGAGCCATCAGGCGCCTTCCTTCCCGCCCCGAACAGTGGAGATATCGGCCCAAAAAATATTTCTACACACATTTCTGCACCACAGTTCCTGTTTAGTCTCGTGGCCCTTGTTAACACGAGGAAATGTTTTTTTCTCTTATCAAACTGCTCTTAGAAGGCCCCATTGTGTTTCTTATTTAGATATCGCAATTTGGACAAGATTGTGTTTGTTTACTTTTACACGACCAAGTATTGTGAAAAAAATAGAGTGTTATGTTTTTTGGGTTCGGGTCGGTATGGATGTGCCTGCATGTTTATTGAAACGTCCATGTACCTCAATATACCTTTGATTGTATTACGTATAAAACCTTTTTCATAAACAGACCTCGTATAATTTAACTCATTTTCATACAGCTACTCGACGAGACGTATCGAATGAAATTATCAAACACACAGTCCCCTAAAATTGCATTTGGCTAACCTCGAAACAAAACACAGTCGACAACGGTTCTACAATTTCTGAATACGGGCAGCCCTGTAATCTCTTTGTGAGTACGTTATCGCAGTTTGCAAAATAACAATATATTCAAGTTACACGTATAAAACGAATGCGATACCATTATGTTGGATGCTCCACATTATAATAAAGGTTGTGGCCGTAAACAGGCCCGTGAGCACGTAAACCTTTTAGTACATATACCTATATGTAGACATACCTACTTATGTACAGGCGGTTGTTTTCCTGAGATGTGATGCCACCCCTATACTCTAAGCGGCGAGCATCTACAAATTGCTACAACCGGATATGCTTACGTTTCACAAAAGAACTTTGGTTTTCTTATAAATGTGAAATAAGTGGTTTGAAGTGCTAAAGCGACCGATTAGATATTTACTTATTTATTTTTGTAATTGATTGGGCAATACTCAGATAATTTATATTAAACAATAAAATAACTTAGCATTTGTCAGATTAATGGATCGTGTTTCGTGATCAAACTATCAATGTCGTGACTTTTAAGTGTTACTTTTTACCAATAAAAACATAAATTATACAGTAGATTACTTCTTAAATATCAAGGAAGCGATAATGGTAATCGAATAGAAAAATTAAAGCGTACTGAGACCGAACGTTGCTGACACTTTATCTAGATTGAATTAACATTTCCATTCAACGTGGCAATGTTGCCAGTCTTCTGGGCACGTTTCCGAATGACGGCGATGCGGTGGAATTCTTCGACGCCTTACTGTAGTTAGGTTTAGCAGATATAAATATTAATGTACTTTACGCTTTAAGTTCATCATCTGCCTTGCCTTGTCCCAATTATATTGAGATCGGCTTCCAGTCAAACCGGATTTAGCTGAATACCAGTATTTTACACGGAGCGGCGGCCTACCAGACCTCCACAACCCATTAACTGGGTAACACGGTATTTCATGGCAAGACTGGAGTCAGATTTACTGGTTTCTGACTATCCGTAACGACTGCCTAAGATCTACAAATTACAGCCGGGACCAACGGCCTTAGTTAAGCTTAGCTTAGGTTTAAGTTATCTAGATGAAATTGAACTTACATTTGCAAGAAATCGATTTAAGGAGTCACGTAGAATGGACCCAAGCTAAAAGAGGCTTCAAGTAAATGGAGTAAATTATGCAGGACTCGCATCATTTGGCACATGATTCAACTGTATGTTAATCTAAAAAATATATTGAGTCACCCCTAAAATCCACTTTTAAACGATGAAAGAGTTTCGAAAAGGTGCGTCGGGCTCAGAAACGCTGGATTGTCGAATCAAAAAAATATCTCAGAACGAACTGATAGGATTAACAAAACATAATCAAATCAACACATTAAACTACCAAAAATAAACAAAGGACAGTCGGAAAAACAAAGGAAAGCTGCAGCTGAAAACAATGAAGTGGTATTACTAAATAACAAATGCCCAGAATATTATTTTAACTGATTCCTCTTGTCAAATAGCCCGCAGCAGTTAATTAGGCCGCAATAGTCAAAGGGCCGGTAGCTTACTTTACGATTCCGTTTCTAAATCGTTGTTATTTAAGTGTTCAAGCCAAAAGCCGCTTTGCTTTTCATGCGAAAAACTTTGTTGGCCTTTCTCAGCGTCATAGTGACGCGTCAACCTAGAAACCTAGAAAGGTTAGGAAGTAATTAAAGACGCTTGAGGGCGGATGCTGTGACACAACATAGACACCGCTGTTTATATGTGTGGCTAAGTGTATCCAGCACCTTACCTTTGTGCTTTGTAGCTCGGTGATCTCGAGCGTTCCATTTGTTGCACATTTTCTTCTTTCGTACAGCTAAGGAGTGGAATTCCCTGCCGGAGTCTGTGTTTCCTTATAGTTACAACCTAAAAGTCTTTAAGTCAAGAGTGAATAGGTTACTTCTAGGCAAGCGTGCTCCATCTTCGACCACATCATCGCTTACCATCAGGTGAGATAGTGTTCAAACGCGTGTCTATAAATAGTAAAAAAAACTGTATATTTTTTGTTTGAACGTAAAAATAAAACCTTGTTATTTTACAAAATGGGTCTAAAATACAGGGCTTTATTTCAGGTACATTTTTTATAGTATTTTTAGCTTCACCTAGTTCGAAACTGTGTCATAACTTGGAGTCTATTTAATTATATTCACAACGCCTATTGGCCGTTAAATTTTACGGGCCATGCTCCCTATTTTCTCCATTGTTTCTTGCGTAAAATATTTATTTGTTTTTTATTAATATTGCCCAATAAAGCGAGCTCCAAGAATAAAATTTGCGAAGTTTATTAAATACAGGTGTCATAATTTCTGCTTATGTTATGGGTCGTTATACCTTAGAGGGGAGTGAACGCGACGTCTTAATTAGATAATTAAAATATTATTACGCTTTTGATGTTAGTGGCAGCTAATAATTTTAATTTCATTTAAGCGTTTATTGTTGTTTTATTTACACTTAATGGGCTGATTAGCACAAATTCTGCTACAGGTGATGTCGAATTCAGTTTGTTAGTAAAAACATTTTTTTTACATATTTAAGAGGCAGATTTTTGCCCCGTATTATAAAACTTCGATTGAGATTATGTATGTACCTTTACTTCCAAGAATTTCTGAGGTACGCTTACAAAAGAACAACAAAGATTTACTACGAAGATAAAACTCCTAGATAGCTCTGTTACAAACTACTGCAAAAATATTTAGAATCTGACGTCGAAAAGAATTTTAAAGAGCAATTTCTTTTTAAACTTCATTATTTTGCTCAGCGCAGAATGTGAAGTTTGAATTTTTTATTTGAACCAGGTTTTAATTTTTATTAAACTGAATGTCTTTATGGTTTTCAGAAGATAAGACAGCTAAATGTAGTTAAAATTCTGTTGTATTCAAGCGTTTTAATAATATCCAGTTAAGTAATGGCAAAAGCCTGCCAAGACCCAATTTTACAGAAAAAGATTCGAAGAAATCTAGTGATAGCGTACAAAACGAACGACGGTGCGAGGCGGCGCGGCGGCGCAAGACGGTGCGGTGCGGTGCGGTGCGGCGGCTCGAGACGGTGCGGTGCGGCGGCGCGCGGCGGTGCGAATCATTCTAGTATCACTAGTTTACACTAGAAATAATAGAATTAATAAATGTGAAACTCGAAATAAGTGTAAACTAGAAATCTTATACTAATATATAAAGCTGAAGAGTTTGTTTGTTTTTTTGGTTACTTGAACGCGCTAATCTCAGGAACTACTGGTCCGGTTTGAAAAACTATTTCAGTTATAGATAGCCCATTTATCGAGAAAAGCTATAGGCTATCATCACGCTAAGACCAATAGGAGCGGAGTAGTAATAAAAATTGTGACGCAGACGAAGTAGCGCGGGTCAACTAGTTTATTTATAATTGTGTAGGTACAATACACCCTAAGAAATTATTATAACAGAAGCTTGAATGCAACAATAGGCGCACTTTTAGCCAAAAGCGATAATTTATAGAAAACTTTTGAACAAATTTGGCTGAGGTAGAGAAAAGATACATAGGTAATTCGTGGTAAACAAGCATTAATTAATAAATAACTTCATGTCAATTGTACCGAAACCTACGTCACCCCTCAGATAAAAGAGTCATTTATATTCAATAAATCCATGTGATAGCGGTTTTGGTTATTTATGTGTTTTTCTTTAAGAACAAACAGCATGCGGTCGGGAAACACTAGGTGTATAAAACAAAACGATAGGTATTAATAGAATTTACACATATACCTAGTCATCCCAGTGCGGACGCACAAATTTATCACTAGTTTCCTGTAAAGGAAAATATTCAAAGGAAAACCACAACTTAAATTAATTAATGAATACCAAGTGTTGCTTGTGTTACGCGCCAGAATTAATGCTGGGTACGTAACGACATTTACGTGTTAGTGGCGCCATCTAGTATCGAATAGCGGAATTACTGAGGTCAAGATGTTTCTAGAATTTTCTATGCTAGAACATTCTCGATGTTTCGAGACAAGGTCAGTCGGGACCGGTATGTACCCGAACTTTCCAAAGTTTCCATTCTAGAAGGTTCTAGAAATAACTGTCGCCGGTATACAAAGGGCGGACATCCGGCGACTGAGTCAGAATTGAATTGGCGATACAAGCGATAACTTCAGAAGCGATCTTCAACTGCAAATTAAGTGAAGTGAAGTGTTCATTAGTGCGATTGTGTATTTTAATTAGTGTGTTTAAAGTGTTAATTACTGTTGTAAAATAAAGTGTTATTTTTGATGGTTTAATCGGCTGTTTTTACTGTCACGTACCCCAAGCTCGTAACACTTGGAAAACATCGAGCATCTTTGACCCTAGAATATTCACTGAAGAGAAAATATTTTAGCATTTGATTTACCTATGTGAATTACAAGGAAAATGTTAGGTGGTTTGGCTTGAAGCTGGGAAGTAAGAATTAGCGTTTTTTATATATTTAGTAAAGGTTTTTATGAGGTTTGTATCTACATATCTATATTAACAGTATAAAGCTGAAGTTTGTTTGTTTAGTTGAATGCGCTTGTCTCAGGAAGTCTTGGTTTGAATTGAAAAAATATTTTAGTGTTGGATAGCCCATTTATCGAGGAAGGCTATATAACATCACGCTTCGACTAAGAGCGGAGCATTAATGAAATAACTTTCGCGGGTCAATTAGTTATAAAATAAATTCGCTTTATGTCTGTGTGTGTATAGCCGCGTTGTTCTTTTAAACTATGGAATACATCATGATTCCGTTGTGAGAGAGGGATATGCAGCACGAATACTATTTTTTCTTTTTTCAGAACGTAAACATGATGGCAATAACACATCGTAATAGAGGGACTTGGGCTAGTTTCAATAATAAATCTTTTTTCAAAATCACAAAGGTAAATAAGGAGGAGAGGGAGTCAAGGATAATTAGTTACCTATTGATGTACTTAAATGCTGTCTCAATCTTATTGAATTTATTTATTTATTTAAACACTTTCTATTCATCAAAAGTGATTAATGTTTTAGTACCAATTCATATCTATGTAAAGTGTAGTTTTTCCCATTCAACCTCTCTTGTGCGGTTCCCGTTTCCCATTACTTCTCAAGAGTGTCCTCGGGGGCTAGCCAGTGGCCGGCTGCGTTTGACATGACAGTTCTCAGTTACCTCGACCCTTACAGTACCAGACTTATGTGTGTGCTGGGCTGTTTATACCAAACTTGGAAAACGAGATAAGGGGAAAGGGCAATTCTCGTATTTTTTAAAACTCTACATACCCTTCATTTTGACAGGTTTTTGACATTAATTGTCGTTGACGACATGATGTTGCGACTTGAATTTGAACGCTCTTAATTGCAAGAGTTGTTCTTTATGCTCGAGAATCGTAATGAACCGATAGGTAGGTTAGTGTATCATCTGATAAACCTATAAAAATATCTGATAAATAGATACACTTTATGATGAAATTTAGGACCGATTCCTTAAAAATCTAAGTAGGTACCGTAAAACGGGGCTATTTGGGTTTTTGGGTAGTATTTGGGACGACCCAGCATTTTGAACAAAAATATCGATTACTTTCGGTTGGTGTATGGTAGGATTTGTTTTACAAACTCTAGCAACGCGTTGATAATCTACGTCAAATTTTCATCGGTTAGTTCCAGTCTTTTTCACAGTTTAGTTTCAAATCCGAATGAAAGAGTTAGAGACTGTTTTTTACTTAAAAAATTTGGTGTCAAAACTTCTTCCGCAGCGCAAAATTCTGACTGGTAAGAGTGCTGTTATTTTTAAATTACGAGTATATGAATTATCACGATGTTTTTTTGCTAATAAATATTTTTGTTATGCTTATAGTTTTTGATTTATTATTGAAAATGTGTCTGGGGCTTTTTGGGACACCGATGCGGGGCTTTTTGGGACAATGTCTCAAATAACCCTATCACTTTTGTGCATTTGTATACAACCAATTTTTACTTATCATTATATTCATTTTACGGTTTATTATGGTTTTCAGATAAAATACATTCGTATAATGATTCGAAAATATACAAGAACCTAGGTATAGAAACTTGAGAAAATGTTTAAACGAGTAAACGTTTCATGCCGTACTTCCTTTAAACTAATGATAATTTGAACAAGGCTGTATCAGACATAAATTCTAAAAAACTGTCTACCAGAGAAGCGGAACAAAATATGGGGTCCCCAAAACAAAAACCACCCTGTAGGGTGATAATTGACGAACGTTTTCGAAGCATACGGGGGATTCCCCTTAGATCTAATCGATTTGAGAGTCTTCGCCCAAAAATATTTACATAGAATGGGAAGGACAGTCAAACAGACAGAGAGTTTTTTGAATGACTGTTTATGGTTAATAACTAAGAAGATTAGTTTTGTTTAGAAGACAGTTTAATTTTGTAAGACTTTAGCTTTTTTTTAAGTTTTGTTTTGTTTGGATGTAATCAATGTCTTTATTATGATTGTGAGTAAGCTTTAAGCTTAGAAAACGTTGATTTATAAGAGATTTTCAGGCTTATTTTGTAATAATGTTTTGTATCCATTGTAATCTTGCTCCAGCTACAATTTGTAACAAAACCGTTAGTTTGTAACATTATTATTTCCATGTGTAGAAGTTTATGCTTGCAATAAACCAAAGTTTAAGAAAAATATTTTTTTTCTTCGGATTCTACCAATCCCTAAAAAAAAAAAACATGATTTTATGTGTTTTTTTTATTCTTTGTCCCAAATAACGATAGACTAGTCTAAAGTGACGTTTTTGGCTCGCAATATGGATTAAACATTCGTTTTTCATTGCTGTCCACAATAGCCCCAAATAAGCGATATTTGGGACAGCCACATGTTTATTTTTTTTCTCTGAGCCTGTTGTAAGTAGCTACTTCAAACGTATATCTGCATAAGTAAGGGGTTCTCCAAGACCCATGCATTTTTTATACCATAGCATTTTATACGAAATAAACAAGATATTTGCTAAAGTATGTCAAAGTGTGTCCCGAGTAGCCCCGTTTTACGGTACCTATATTTTTCCTTTTCTGGTAAAGAGAAATTAGTTGTCACTGGGCAAATATTCAGAATACTTATTTTTTTCAGTGCTTTCAAATCTTTCACTGCATTAATAAACATGGCTGTTTAATTTTGTTCATCACTTAGCTATAATATTATCCTTTCTTTAAGTATCTAGCAGTCTGAATCTTGCGATGCATGGTCAACTGTAAAAGAGCTAGCGCACGTAAGAAGAAATAAGAATATACAAACATGTCATTTACCATTTATCACTAGTTTTCAAGGAAAATATTCGACGTCACAAATAAAGCTAAGTAGTTACTCACATTTCTGTGAGTCGGTCTTCTGCGTTGGTTTCTTGTCGCGCACCATGGCTGCGGGGCGGTGGTGCGGGGGGTGAGGCCGACGCGGGCGCGATCCTTGATACTATCGGCCCCGCCCGGCGCCGCTCGCGCTCAACGCGACCGTGTTGTCGTGGTTGTGCCAGATACCTGCGAAAAATTAAGGAAGGGATCTACATTGTGCTACTACAACGTGTGTTAGATGATTGATGATAAAAGGGAAACAGAGAATTTGTATGCCCAGCATGCCCACTAGTTGGCAAAAAATTTCGTCTTAAACTCTGATATCAATATTTAATATTATAGGTGTTTTGTTATAGCAATAGCAATCATTGCCGTTTCCCTAATATTATATTCACAAGAAAAATTAAAATATGAATCGTTTTAATTTGTAAAAATGGATATGTAACGGTCAAAGTGATTGTCCGTGAGTGATTAATCCGGATATTATACATATTATCCAGCCTTTATGTTAAATAGCTACTCAATTTGGACAAAGTGATTATTAACACGACATGATTTAAGTATTAAATTATCTAGCTATTTTATATAATATCGTGTAAGACTTGAGTAAAGTAATTAATAACAAGAATAGGTGTAGATTACAAAGTTCTATTTCAAATTTGTCAGTGGATACGAAACGGGGCACTATGAAAAAAAAATCACCATAAACGATGGTTTTCACGGGGACCCGAAGGCCTGGCCTAATCATGCCTGGAGTAGGGTGGGGAAACATCATGCAACTGTTAGGTTAAGGTCGAAAGGAAATATCTGTGATTCTCAGGAGCAGTAACAGGTCATTCATGGTTAGTGAACTTGAGGTCAATATCAAGTGATATGGATGTCATAATACCTTGGCGGTGAAGGTCTTGGTGGTCATAGTCAAGTGACCTTGGGAGTGTCAAAACTACCAACCCCTTAAATTCGAGTGCAAAAACAGTAGTTTTACTTTTTTTTTTCTAAATTAGCTTTTATCTTAAAAACGGTGTGAGCTAACCTAGTAATGAAAAATTTTCCCCCTTTAATAACCCGTCTGCCATTAATTATCAACATGTAGGTAATAATTAATTACAAAAAAAAGGAATTTCACATATAGGCTCTCAAGTGCAAGTCAATTGCAGGTGCCGATCCTGCCACTAGCAAGTCGAGCCGAGGGTCTACTGTTTCTGAATGACATTAATAATATAGTAAGTCGTGGTCGACAGAGCCTTGGAACTAAGTTCGCTTGCTACTAGCTCCCGTCATACTATTCGAACCTAATTTATCTGAGCTCCCTGTGCCCTATATTCTACTACTTAGCTAGGCAAAGCATTAAACGAGACTATATTTATTACTTTGGCTACCTTTGACTAGCTATTATGAATAATATCCGGATAAAGTGATTAATTTACCACATACTTAACTCCGTTTCGTCATTATATAAAATGACTAGTAATTATGTATAATAGCAAATTAATCACTTTGACTGTAACATATACATGATGTTTCCCTCATTTTCACTTAAAAATTAAGAAAATTATGTAATTGAAAATCCAGGTGGGTTAGTTAATAAGTCGCTACTACCATCCTTAAACGCAACGACTATAGGGATCTAGTCTGTGTTAGAAGTTTACCGACATAGGTAAAATGCAACTTGTTTGGTATGCAGACTGTAGCGGGTTTCAAAATTAATTCTAGATTCAATCGTCTGCAACCTAACATTTCTCAATTTATAAATACGCCAAGTTTTCATATTGCTATCGGAGAATATCTGTAACGCAGTGGAAGATCACTACTTCAGAACATACACTTGGTGCTGAAAATAAACATTTATTTACTCACTTAGATGTGAGATGAAATAATATACATTTATGAACTGGCGAGTATTCGAGCTTGGATAGTTTGTATGTTATTTTAGGTTAGCGAAAAGATAATTCATATCAAGGAACGGTTCATACCAAAAAACAGATAAATAATACTCAATAATAGGTATACTTATACAGTATATGAGATCGTAGCTTTTTATACGTGCATTTCCAGTTGCCAAATGCCCGTGAACGAAGGGAAGGACGACATTCGGCATAATCTAATCTGCAAACATCAAAGGAGCGTCCCTATCAAAGAGCAGGAAAAAGTTACAGAGTTCCAAGTCGCTGTAACTTCACACATGCATACATGGGCAAATAAAACTGTGATATTATATTATGAAGAGGAACTTTATTTACTCCGTTTTTCAAGGCAAGCAAAGCGATTTGTAAAGCGACTGATCAGCTCGTTTTTGGTGGAAAATAAGCATGTAAATAATTTTCCCGACGGAATTTCGAACACACTTGCCAATTTCAACTGAGATTCATCTGCCTAGCCTTTTCCCAAATATATTGGGGTAGGTTTCCAGTCAAACCGGATTCAGCTGAATACCAGTGTTTTACGTGGAGCGGCTGCCTACCAGACCTCCGCAACCCAATAACTGGGTAACACGGTATTTTTTAGCAAGACTGGAGTCAGATTTACTGGCTTCTGACTACAGAGATCTACAAATGACAGCAGGGACCAACGGTTAAACGTGCTTTCCGAAGCACGGAGGAAACTCGGTATGTTAAGATGGCCACCCATCCATAGATCAACCATGGCAAGCGTTGCTTAACCTTGAAGATCGACCCGTGCGGCTGTTATTATGTAGCCACGAGCTCCTCGCTCCTCCAATTTCAACTGAGATTAACTAATGAGAATTACACAAACTTCTCCTATGCACATACACTCTCTCGCATAGTCGGATGGAACGGCAATCCAACACGACCGTTGAGAGATCAAGTGCTCAGCCAATGACTTCACGAGCTTTCCTAGGCCCGGGGTATCACACCACCAATTTCTAAACTCCTGGCTGCTTATGCCAAATTCCTAATGGAAAAATCCAATGTCATTTTTGTCCAACCTAAAAATCAAACCGAGGACCCCACGCTCAGCAGCCGCGATTACATAGATGTACAGTCAACAAAGCTATTGGGTATGCAGGCAGCTAACTTTCAACTACTTTTAAACAATTTTGGAAGTGTGCTGTGTAATATTTTTACCTGTATACAGAATAACTTTGTTGACTGTGGATATGTAGATAAAGGTGTGAAACACTTGGTTACATTTCTGGCAGTATTCTTCTGGGAAAACGTTATCTGTATAGGTAACGTAGGTTACCTGCTGTGACGTAAGTACTTGTATATGTGCTAAAGCTACTAACACTGGCAGCGATTCTCAAAAGGCCTATATACCTACCTAACCGTTGCTATGGCTCCGCTTTATCCGCAAGGCAAAGGTCAGACGGCGGTCACTAAGATTTTAAACTAAGATCTTTCATGAAAAGATGCATTCATAGCTTTGAATGGGGTTCAATATTACCGCTATACTATATCGTTAGATGAATGAAACATAAACAGAGGGGATTAGCTTTGAGATTTTGTTAATTATTTAGTTTCATTTGTTGAGTCTGCTTTTTAACCTAAATAAATTTTAAATAAATAAAATATGAATAGACTCCCGTTTGAAGATGATCACATGGAAGAGGTTTAAAAAGCCCCAGGTTGGAGCTATCAGGACCCACAAACACTGGCTTTATATATAATGTACAGAAATAAATAACAGAAAGAAAGAATAATATTTACTTAGCACATACGTATTATAATTATTCCATCATCTAACTAGCCTTTTTGCTAGCATGTTGAGGTCGGCTTCCCGTCTAACTGGATTCAACTGAATTCTTTATGTATTATAATTATTTTTAATAGGGAATATGCATTAAAAACATATTTATCATGTATACAGTTTATCTAAAAATATACAAAAATATTATACTAACAGTGAAAATAGAATCAAAATTACTCGAACAACGAAGGAGATATAATTATTTTAAACAAATATAGGTATCTGTCCCTCTCGCGAAAACGCTGTTTTCTATGGCAGCTGTATAGGCGTCATAGACGATGACGTCAAAGTTTACATCGGAATTCTCTTTCTAATTAAAATTTTTGAAGCTTTATAACTTCATCGCTGATGAAGGTATTTAAAAAATAATTTCATGATTGTTTACTAGAGCTAAAAAGTATTTCATTTTGCAAATTAAAAAATCGCATGCATATTCCCTATTAATACATATATTTTTATATTTATATACCTATCGTCATTTGTTCTATCTATCATATCTTCAGAATTCTGTGTAAAAAATCAGAAGTTTACTACATATTTTCCGCCCGAACTCTTTATTCATATTTTCTCTAAACAGATTTAGCGATTCAAATTTTTCCATTTGATTAACTCGCTGTACGTGAAGTGGCGAACACGATCCGAGATTTCTATTGCCTACAGATTAACTTCGATTCGAGCAACTTTCGAAGCCGGAGTCAGTCAATAGTTAGTTTAAAGTTACGCAAGTATGTACCAAGTTTCGCGATTGAATTTCAGTAGCGAAAGCTTTCCCTATCTTGTCTGGTGTATGTTATTTGATGTTAATGCCTGAATTATTTTATATATGATATCAACACATAAGATCTCTGTATGTTTTAATTTTTAACCGACTTCTTCAAAAAGGAGGAGGTTCTATGTTCGGCTGTGTTTTTTTTATGTATATTCACCGACTTCTCCGCCAATTGTGGACCTTTTTTCATCATCATCATCTGCCTAGCCTTTTCCCAACTATATTGGTATCGGCTTCCAGTCAAGCCGGATGTAGCTGAATACCAGTATTTTACGAGGAGCGGCTGACTACCAGACCATAACCCATTAACTGGGTTACTTCATGGCAAGACTGGAGTCAGATTCACTGGCTTCTGACTATCCGTAACGACTACTAAAGATCTACAAATGACAGTCGAGGCCAACGGCTTAACGTGCTTTCCGAGGCACGGAGTATACTCGATATGTTAAGATGGGCACACTTACCGAAGTACAATCTGTAGAAGACCGACAAGCAGGCAATCTTACGGCGATAAGCCAAGCTATGTAACTTGGCATCCACCAGTTTTACGTCACCGATGAGCCTCTTAGCTCCGCATACCACCGAGTCAAACGCGGCAAGCTGATATTTAACTGAGCCATCCCAAAGGTGGCTACAATAATCCATACACGAACGGACCACTCAGATATTTGTGCCTGCTATCATGAGCTAACTTATACTATTGAAGGTATAAGTCAGGATCTGATGACGGGATCCCATGAAAATTTTTGTGCAGCGATATTTTCAGCAATTGTTAACCGATTTGGAAAAGTATTTTCCCGGACTCGTCCCATTTCAATTTGGTGAAGATCTCATGAAGAACTTCGGAGGTAGGCAACAGAACCTTCAATAAATCTAGGTAGCAAATGGATCGAAAACAAAAAAATAACCAAAAACACCGACTTCCGAAATTAAACTTATTTTATACTTTGTCAGTGCATGTTGCCTGTGATGACATATGGAACTGAAACGTGGTCGCTCACAATGGGTGTCATCAGAAGGCTCAAAGTAACTCAAAGAGCAATGGAGAGGGCACTATTTAAAGTTACCTACCGACATAGTCCAAAGTGGGCAGGACACATTGTTCGCAGAACAGATGGTCGATGGGGCCGAAAAGTTCTGGAGTGGCAACCGCGTACCGGAAGACGCAATGTTAGAAGGCCTCCCACAAGGTGGATCGATGACCTGGTGAAAGTCGCCGGTAGCCGATGGATGCGGGACTACCAGGAGCGGTCGTTGTGGCGACGTTTGGGGGAGGCCTATGTCCAACAGTGGACGGCTTTCGGCTGATTGATGATGATAACACTTTGTAGTGTTTTGGTTTTAGAAGTCGGTTGTAGTTTTTTGTGAAAAAGTTTTTAAAAATAAACTTTGCATGAATGATGCGCTACCGAATAGGTCTAGCTAAAGCTACCTCAAACTGAGATGTCAAAATTAATATTTTCGTGGACCAGCTAACCAGTAGAAGCAACAAAGGCCACAAAACGATTAATTCTATGAAACCATGTCAAAACTACCTTAATACCGGTACGTAAGTGTTAAGGCCCTCCGCATTTCCAGTTCCTTCTAAGTTTTCCAGTCTATGAGCACCAAATCGGTTCTTATCGATTCACACGGTAGCGAAAACTTGACCAAATCGAGTGGAAGCATCTTGTGCTCGATTCTCCTTGAAAAACTGTAGTGTTTATACACAGCTGTCCTTACAAGGAATTTTCTCGAACGTATGTGTGCACAGGTTTCAATAGGTGTAATCTAATAACACCTAGACCAAAACGAATTTCTTATATTTATACAATTATGTATGCGTTTATAAGTCAACACGCGTACTTGTTAGGGTTTCGTACCCAAAGGGTAACCATTGGAATCCTGTTACTAAGCCTCCGCTGTCCGTCCGTTCGTCCGTCCATCCGTCTGTCTGTCTGTCAGCGGGCTGTATCTCAAGAACCGTAAAAGTGACTTACTTATTCGATTTTCACTTATTCGAGTAGACGCAGAAGAATAATTGCTGGAAGGATTTGCCCAACAGTATAGTCTAAAACGAAATTAAAATAATAATGCAGGCTAAGCAAGCATTGTTTCCGAGAAGAAACCAAACACGAAACCCATAAGCTAACACCACAGCCAATTCTACACTTGGAATCAAAATAAACGGCACAATCTATTTCACTAGCGCTTGTCTACGGCGCTTTCAAGCGGTGAGCGGCTTTTCCTAGCGAGAGCACTTTTCGCTGCGGATTGTCCGTTTGATATGCTGGAAGTGCATATACACTTCGAGAGCAAACTTTTCGGTTGGGAAAGATAAATAAATAATGCACTGGCTGTGTATTTTTAACCTAGACTGGAACATTAGAAATTAGAGCATCTAAACTGTGATTATTATGAGACTTCAACATTTAATTTACATTTACATTTAATTTTTCAGTTTAAGGCAAGAGGTGGAGAGGCTTCTTAACAAATGCGTATTTCCTGTCTGACAATTTTTTTGACAATTATTAAAACCATTTTTTACAATGGCGAAAGTATGTTTGTTATTCTATTTTAGGGATCTTTGCTTACTGACTGATGGAACGTACTGGGATACCTCTATTTGAGCACTGGCTCGTCTGGTGGTGAAGGTTACTTCTTCTTCTTCTTATCGTGTGGGCAGTAGGGCCTAACGACCCCACACACCCTAGTGTCAGAGTTTTTAAACCGCCTCAAGGGCCTCTGACATGGTTTATTTGATGACCGCCATTTGGCGGCCATCTCTCGTTGGTCCCGACCAACGAGTTATGTGTGCCTTCCGAGGCACGGAATCATCTTTTTATCAGAAAATCAGGTGATTCAAGCCTGCAATGTCCTAGCCAAACTGGAAATAACTGACAGGTTACTGGGACTACGGAATTAAATTCACCTTTTGTAGGTTATAATTAATCACGTTTATTCCCCGAAACTAGTTGGCTACCATACTAAAACAATGGAACGTGCAACATTTATAGACTAACTTCACATTTGATCAAGTGACAGCCAAGCAAAGTAGCAGTACCTACCGACACTTCAGTGAACCAAGCGCCAGTAGCTGGTACTATACAACAAGATGTAATCCCGGCTGAACATTGATGGATTGCCAAGCCTCCGCCTATCTGCATTATTGAGTTACCCATACCCCAAGCTTGACACTTACAAGCGATGGGCGATAATAAATAATAGCTGCACTCTGTTCCATTTAAATCCTTTCAAGTTTACAATAAAAAATTTAGAGCCAAATAATTGAAATAATAAGATACTAAAAAGAACTTGAATCCTAAATATCTATGACTATAAAGGTGTTGATAAAGAAAATTGCGAAATGGAAAATGTTTCACAATCCACAAGAAGGTTTTCCAAATCCTTTAATATTTAAATTAGCGTAAATATTCCCCCGATTCCCTTTACACTTGCGTAAATATTTCAACGAAATTAAAATTAGACCGAATCAACGTTCCTTGAAAAGCGACGAGATATTCGCAAAGTCGCAATAGAAAGCTGAAGTTAATTCATTTTATTTTGTAATCTTGTGATAAAGTTTTGAATGGAACGGACTTTGGCTTTACCCGTTAAAATACGAGATTTTCGGAAACGAACAAGGAGGAAATCATAGTTGTGTCCGTGATTGCTCACTCGAAGCTAAAAAGAGTCAACAAAAAGCTTGCTACGTGCGAAAATAACAATGGCGCCGCCACGAACTGTCGTCCAAATGACCGAATTTGGAGCTGCTCCAAACAATCTCTTATAAACACGGCCATTTTAATTGACGACTTAATATTAGTTACAGAGGCGTTCCGTGTCGCTGTTGGGTGAGCCATGCAAATTATTGGAGCGGGAAAATTCATTAGCCTTCCGGAAAAACGATCAAAGCAATTTAGAACCATTTACGTCGAGCGATGGTGACGTGTGGGCCAGACAGGTGAATGGTGATGCATTCGGTACACCAGAGCTGTCCCGTGATTAGGCATGAACATTTATTGGATGATATCAATCCTTTCAAACTGGTTTAGCTTATTATAGAGATGTGGTTTTTGTGCTGTGAATGCAACGCTCCGGGCGGTTAACGATTACCGATAAACGGGATTAAAACGACTGTCGCATTCGCTGAACAAATTTGAAATTCATGTTTGATGTAATAATCATGAAAGCTCTACCATAAATAAATTGTTATTTTGTTTAATAGGGAATTTGCATGCGATTTTTTTATTTGCAAATTGAAAAACTTATTAGCCCTAGTAAACAATTATGAAATTATTTTTTAAATACCTTCATCAGCGATGAAGATATAAAGCTTCAAAGATTACAATTAGAATGGGAAGTCCGATGTAAACTTTGACTTCATCGTCTATGACGCTTATACAGCTGCCATTGAAAACAGCGTTTTCGCGAGGGGGACAGATACAATGATGAAAATATGTCCTTCCTTCTCCTCCTTCGTTTTTCGAGTAATTTTTGTTCTATTTTCACTGTTAGTATTATATTTTTGTATATCTTTAGATAAACTATTTAGATGATAAAAAACATGTTTTCATGCATATTCCCTATTGTACAAAGGTGTAATGTCGTCCAAAATTAGAAAGCAATCAATTATTGTAAAAGGTTCTGTCCCCTGTCATACACATGTGTTTCTATGCTCAATTAAATACATCCTTATTACAATGTGGTATTTTATTGTTTGCGCATTTTACCCTCCCAAAAAATAAGAGTATCTTTTTTGTAAATAATTTGTAATTCTAAATTATTTATTTCACCTCTACAGTATGATCTTTTTAACCCAAAGGTTGACTGATAGAGAATGCCTAGTGGCATTTATTCCTTCTGTACCACTATGTACAGTCAACAAAGCTATTTGGTAAAAAGGCAAAAATATTAATTTTTCCACTGCTCTGCCAATAATTGTTTCTAATGTGTGCATTATAACTTTTTAAGCTTATGACATACTTACAAATGTGCTGTACAATAATTTTCTTCACAGCACAGTCACAACATTGTTTAAAAGTAGTTGCAAGTTAGTTGCCTGCATACCAAATAACTTTTTTGACTATACATGAAGTTAAACTAAATAAAAGATCTTGTATTACTGATATTAAATTTTTGATATTTATAACGCATTTAATTGCTTACTTAGTACGCTTAAAATAAGGTGAAAGTGCATAAATAAATTGCTGCGTATCTGGTGCAGCACGTGTAATCAATCAGTCCAATCGGGATTACATCACACCAAATTAATTGATAACAGGGATTGCAGGCGTGCTCGTGACAATTGAGTAAGCCACAATCGCTCTGGTTGGCTGTACGAGCGCTGTACACTGGAATAAACTTATTAAACCTTAGCACCACAAATTACTACGCTAAACGTAGAATGAAAAAACCATGAAAAAACCGAACAAGTGCGAGTTGGACTCTCACACGAAGGTTTTTGTAGCAAAATTTTTAATTTAATTAATTTATCACTTTTTTTTTGTTTTTTACTTTCTCGGGTCCCTCTTCCTAGAGACCCGGTCCTTTGGTAGGCGTACGAGGGGCCGATGCCAACTCGCAGAGGCCTCTTTAGACATTTCAAATGGAATGGGACACCAACCGACGATTATCCCTGTATGCACTGTGAAAGTATACCCAAAGACAATCCCCCGTTGGAGCAGGACTATTGCAGAATATGGAAACAAAAGATGAAACGCTATGGGTTTGGCTGGTTTAGTGGACTAATAATCGTTTACTATGGAAGAACTATTGGCCCCTGCCTGACCATTGACAATTAAAACGGCTTTAAAATGGCAGGGGGTGACTTGCACACTCAATAAATGGGCCCCCCGAAAAGGGTCGCTAGCACAAAGTAACGTAGCGCCAAGGGGGCAACATATCCTGAGGTGCTAGAGGAGTGGAGAGGTATACCACGGCTATCACGACAATCCCGGAAGTACGGTCAAGATCCCTACCAGCACCTTACTGGATTATACATCCTTCTCCCGAGCACGTTTGCTCTTGCGAATCTCTACTCATACCGGCCGATTAAGGCAAGTAAGAGGTGGGAGCTCTGTTCCTCGTCAGTTTTCACCCCGGCCAGCCAATAAAGGCAAGCTGGAAATGAGGAACAAGAATTCTCCCTGGAGATCAGGTCCGTGGGGTCGCCAGTGCCCAACAGTTCGCCACAAAACTGCCTTGCGGATAATTTATCATTATTATTAGTAATAATAATAGCAGCAATAGAAATACTCACAGTGAAAATTTCAAGTATCTACCTATTCCGGTTCTTGAAAAACAGCACGCTGACAGACAGACGGATTGACGGACAGCGGAGGCTTAATAGGGTTCCGTCGGTAACCCTTCGGGTACGGAGCCCTAAAAAATCTCAACCGCGTTTATTTCAGTTCAATCACAGATTTGACGCCACGCACTGCAACATATTGTTTGAAAGGAATCTTTTTAAAACTTTTCAGTCGTTTTATGCGGTCTGGATGTTTGTTTACGTGTTTTTTCTTATTATTGGCTTCATTTTAGTGAGTTACATTTTTGATATCTTCATCTCGAGCCCCTTACTTTGATACCTGTTCACTTATTTACTGTCTGTGTCCCAGTTATGACCTCATTTGTCAAAATCTATTCGGGCGTTCAAGCTACAAGGCATGCCAAAGAAACAAACAAACAATACAATACTCTCCAAAAGCATTACTAGCCTTCTAGGGCAGTTGGGTGAAGCGGTCACCTCCTTCTGCGAAACAGTAATGATAGCAAAGGAGGAAGCCGAACGTGTGGAAAGAGGGAATCCTCACGCCCCAGCCGCCGCAATAGAAGAAGACGCCCCGGCCGTCGGGAGTCGCAGGTGTAGGCGCGGGCCTGCGGACGGCGGGCACTGGGTGGCTCGCCGTCTGATCAGAACCAGGACCGGGTCGACGGCGCGCTGTGTTCCACGCGCGCCTCAAAGAGCTGTCAGCATAAAAGACGGGGCCCGCTAGGGCTAGTGCCTGCTGGGGCTACGGACTTCGTTCGAAAGAGGCACCGTACCCTGGAGCGCAAAGGGCACTAGGAGGAACACGGATGGGTTTTAGTCAGTAAGAGTCTGATACTCCCTTCTGCTTCACCCAAAGCGGGAGGAGTCATTTGATGATTTCCCATCCTTAAAAAAAAGGGCAGTTGGGTGGTTCATCATCATCATCATCATCATATCAGCCAAAAGACGTCCACTGCTGGACATAGGCCTCCCCCAAGCGTCACCACAATGACCGGTCCTGCGTCGGGTGGTTCATTTAACGCAAAATATATTTGTGGTGTAATTCGGCCTCAAATGGAATGTGTACAGAAATAATACGTTATTTTAAAATTGGAATACTTTGTGCATTTAGCCTTGCTACCAACTTTCCCGACCGACTCAATGTTTTCTCGACAGCTTATGCCGACAATATAGCACATGCTGACGCAAGAGAGCGAAGTTTAAAACCACCACCGAAAAGGCGTCTTTTCTTATCTGCAAACTTACAAAACATAGGTAGGTATGAGAAAGATTCGATTGGTAATTCAATAAAGTCACTTTAGAAAGTCGTATTTATTGAGGCACAAAATTGGTTAAAGTAGATAATTTCGAACTTGTACAAATACCATTAAAACTAAGTGCATGCCTTTTCCGGACGAACTGTTCCATCCAAAGGATTGAAATCGTTTTGGATGCATTCAACGAATGGGGCACGTCCAATCCTATTTAAGCTTGGCATCCTTATTGGCCATCGAAGATACCCGTCTTGAGGCGCGTCGTAGAGGCAAATCCAATCGCCGAGCTTTGGATTCAATACGGTATGCTCCATGTACTTCGCTGACTGCCAGGGTGTCAGTTGTATAGTTAGAAAGTGCACCTATAGTGGTAGCGTTTGTTCTGTTTTATTTCTGTGTTCATCCAACCTATTGATATTAAAGACTGTGGGAAGTGTGAACGCCAAGTGTGACACGTTTATTTTGGCATAGGTATGCTTTTGAGCTTTTGTATGGGGAGTAATAAGAAGCCCTTAACAAATGACTTGTAGATGACGAAGCGTTCATCCAGCGCAGTAGCCACGCCGCCAAGTCACTGACTGACTATCTTTTTATCTCAGCATGACTTAATATTTTTTAAAGTTCAAGCTATGACGAAGCAAAAGAACTAAAATATTTCAATCCCAAAAGTCAGTCAAAACAACTTCAGCTTAGCTAAAATCAAGGCCAACACTCAGAGTCGAGTAAGAATATTACATCCGTATTCCGTAATCCTATTCGAATTCACTTGCGTGAATATTTAAAATCGATATTCGTCACATCCTGGGAGGCAGGCTTGTCCTGGAGTAAAGCCGTCCCGAAAGCGTTCGAGAACATTGTTCCGCCATTTAAGCCGTGCCAGTGACGCTGTCGTATGCTCCAATGTACCGACGACATCAATATACCACATATCCCGATGATGGAGATAGGCAATTTTAGGAAGCATTGTGTTCCGAAATCTAATAAAGAAGAGGCAATAGAGGAATTGCTGCGTAATTAATATTAGTAAAGAAACGATAGATGGATATCACTGACGTGACCATTGTGATGAAGATCTAATTAGTTGGGAAAAGAGCAAGAGGGCGATGAAGACGTTAGTTTTAGTTTGTTTGTCATCATGTATCAAATTTCTTAAAAAAAAAATACAATCTGACAAAAAAAGTATAATAGGTAGGTATTGTTCGTATAATAGGTAGTGTTGTACTTAGCAACACTCGAGAAATGTATACCCCGTCACCGTTTGCATGACATGGCATTATCCAACAAACTTCTTAACCTTTTAAGGTTAGCAGGGCTTCGTGTGAGAGTCCGACTCGCACTATCCATCCGTCCGTTCGTGTGTCTGTCAGAGGGCTGTATCTCAAGGACCGTAATAGGTAGACACTTCAAATTTTCACAGACTGTGCATTTCTATTGCCGCTATAGCAAGAAATAATAAAAATTAAGATTTATGGTACGGAAACCTTCGATTTTTTTTAAGGTCTTTGTAATAAAAAGTCATCATCATCTGCCTAGCCTTTTCCCAACTAAATTGGGGTCGGCCTCCAGTCAAACCGGATTTAACTGAATACCAGTATTTTACGCGGAGCGGCTGCCTACCAGACCTCCACAACCCATTAACTGGGTAACACGGTAATTCATGGCAAGACTGGAGTCAGATTTACTGGCTTCTGGCTATCCGTAATGACTGCCTAAGATGTACAAATGACAGCCGGGGGACCAACAGCTTAACGTGCTTTCCGAGGCACGGAGATAATTTGTAATAAAAAGTAACTTAAAAATAAAATCAAAATACACAAAGCTAAAGACGATACTCGAGAAGGTGGCGATGGATTGGAATTTAGTTATCCAAAGTTATGATTGCAAGTATTGTCAGGCTTTGTCTAGATAACCATTACTAGACGCGCATTATTTTAACTGCCTCAGGTTTTGTCAAACAATGGCTAGAGATTAAACCTTATAGAACGTAGAAAAGCCTGAAAAGAATGTTTGCAGAGTTCAGTGAACGCAGCAACAGTATAAGAAATACAAAATGACCGTTACCTTGACAATGGCAGAAAAGGCTAGACTGGTTCAACATATCCACCTACGTTTAGAACAATAGGTTTAACTAATGCTACAATTTGGTCACATGGTGCATTGTTTTGACTTTAAATTAATGGATTCGTTGAACTCGTATGAGTGATGATGACATAATGTGTTAGGTAGTCAGAAGTGGGAAATATATTATGTAGGTACTCAGCTTCCTGCATTAAATACACATTAGTACGGTTATTTGGTGTAGTTACTCTGGCGAGGCTATTCGTCATTGTTACACGAGTACCTAAGCGCCAGGGACAATATTTTTTTTAAATATTTCAAGGCGGTCTAGTATTGCTCTTACAGTTCCGAGGGTAATTTCAACTGAAACAGTCTGTTGAGGATTAAATTAGCTTCCATGAGAACCCATACTTTATTGGACGTCCTAACCACTAATTTTAGTCGGCTGCACAGTATATGCTATTACACCGTTACTTCTTCTGCTCGAATTAATGTTGGGGCCAAAAGTGGCCACTTTTATATTAGGATCAGTAACGTCCATTACGTTATGAAAGGTGTGGATATAATGCCATATTGCTGAGTATCAAGTATTTTATCACAGCATGAGCTTTACTTTAGTTATTTCCGACCGTAAATGTCGTAGATACAATCAAACACGGAACAGAAAAACAGGTGGATGCACACACGCACATGCTATGCGACGAAATTTGTATCGGAACCTGTGTCGCCACACTCACACAACTATGCCGATAATCATATAATTCACCACAAATCAAGGATACGATTGATTGGTCGTTTCAATTTTGTTCAAAACAAGAATAAGTCAAAGAACCTACATTTGAAAATATACCTTTGGCTTTACACGTAGGATTTATTTTGCTTTAAGGCGAAAAGTACTCACGGCGTTTCGTTTTCTGAATTCATTCTAGGTTGAATTTACGAGTAAATTCCGCTATTCAACCATAGATGGCGGTATTTTCAATGGTTGCAATTATAAACTTAAACTACTTAGCAATAAGGTTCATTACTCTATGTTTGGATAGTAACAGTTGCCACTCGATCACGGTTGTGACACATGAACTTTGACTTACATTGTCGATATCGATAAATAAGATAACTTTTTTCGAAATTAAATCCAAATGTGACTCGCTTGGTGTTGGAGTTTTGTATGGGAGCCATACATGAAACTTGTTGTTGGAATCGTTATGAAATAAGCTACCCATTTAAATATAAGATAAGGATAAGCTCGAGTTTGATTTGTAATACATTGTTAGTAAAGTTCTACTTTCAAAAATAGCGTAAGCGAAATATTCCCAGTTTATTGTATAAAAGTAGATACAAACAAAAAAAAAATTCAAAGGTTTTTATTTTATTTATGTAAATATACCTTATTACACATTAATCAATAAACATAACACACATCATAAATTTTTTAGTGATCCGAATATTCGTAAGAAACGAAACCCTTACAAAAATTGAATTGGTTCGGAACCCTTTGAACGCGAGTCCGACTCGCTCTTGGCCAGATTTTTTTCATACCACAAGCCTTACAAAATCATGCCTATCTTACTCGACTGCCGACAAAAAAAGGGGTGTTGTTTACACCTCAGTTCCGTGAACTCTTTATGCCAAGTGGCTTACGATACTATCTTATTACATAGTTTAGTACAGAATCTTAACGCAGACAAAGTTTTTGTGTATCTATAGCCTTTTTAGGGTTCCGTACCCGAAAAGGGTAACCAACGGAACCCTATTACTAAGTGTCCGCTGTCCGTCCATCCATCCGTATGTCTGTCAGCGGGCTGTATCTCAAGAACCATAATAGATACAGAGTTGAAATTTTCACAGATTGTGTATTTCTATTGCCGCTATAACAACATAATAAATATTAATGTTCATGGTACGGAACCCTTCGTGTGCGAGTTCGACTAGCACTTGAACGGTTTTTATTTGAAATAAAAAAATCGCTTTCTAAAAAATGCTCGGAGCATATTGTGCTTGTTTTGCTTGGCATCCAATCAGCTCTACCCGTGCATCCATCCATTTTTCTTTGACGATAGCGTCTTTGGGAAACCTAAAAATATATTTTTAAAGATATGTTTAGTGATTTTAATAAAATTACTAGACGAACTACAAACAAATATCTTTGTCGATATCTATCCATCCAGTATCCGACCCGACTACATCACTATTTGAGTAGCGTAGAACTTTCGAGAACGAAACAGTAACTGAATCGACGTAAAATAAACTCTATGCTAATGGGATAAGGTGGGTTTTAACTAGACTTGAACTTACGTTTTTGGCAAGATCAAATTTGCTAAGATTTTATTAGAAATCAAATAAAATCGTACTTAGCGATGGTATGAAACACCTCCATTTATAAGATTTATTCTCCTACTATCTTTTTTGCACTCCAAATTGGAACTATACGGCATGGTTCAGAAAAATAAATTTATATTGAGAGTGAGCGAGACGAACGGTTCGTCGTGATGTTAGAACACGACTGGGTTGAGGTACGCGTAACAACGCGTAATACCGGCACGCGTGCCACGCCTACTTTGCACTTCTACTGTTTTTTCTGTTCTGTGCAATCAAATCACTCCGTCTTGAAATGATTCTAATCTTCGTACGCCAATCGGACAAATCAGAGCTCGGCTTTATCTCTCTTATCTTCACAAAATATGAAGTAGATAGTAAATCTTGTGATTTTCTAAAGTAAATTTAATTATAAGTACAAAACAAGTTTGTTCAGCCACCGCAGCGTAAATAAAGATTAATTTTATCAGCATTCGCACCACGTAGCGGGTTCCGCGATATTTCGACTTTGCCTAATGGTCGGGCATTACCGGTATTTTGCGATGATGCTACCTGCTCATATATTCACATTTATCAGTACTTCTAGTACTGGGAGCTTGCTGTCTGTTCGTAGGAATATTGCGTTGCATGTAACGTAAGAATGTGAAAGAGCAAAATTCTCTCGGATAATGTTTGGCCCAGAAAATTTATTGCTTCGTTTATGTTTTAATCAATCTATACTGTCTCGCTGCCGGGGAAAGAAATGCCCTTAAGAAAACGCCTCTAAGTCATCACGCCAGCCTTTCCTAGGTCTTCGTAGGTGACGACGCCTGTTCTTTGGCTTTCACTGCTTATCGATCCTAGTCCATCTGTCTTGAAGCTGTCTACATACATTTCACTTCAAAACTCCTGCTTTGTAACCTACACAAATTTTTAGTCATGACTAGCTTCAAAAAGTGTACATAAACGTAAATGTTCTAGTGTTCGGTACAAAAACAGCAGCTCATTATTTATAATCTTTCTTATTTTCCCATATTTTACTTCACCGTCTCTCTCTTAGACGAGGGTCTAAATTCCCCTGCTCTTTAAAAAGCGGCACACCTAATTATAACAAGAAACTTGAGAAGCAGTATTAAAATAGCGTTTTATTGATTTATTACACTTCGCTTCGTCTAAAGTTCCCGACCGCGTATATTAGCACGGATAACTTAAAAGTTAGTCTGTGTTGGTCTGGGCTCCATATTTGTTTCCCAAGTGTAGATAGCTTAACATGTTTTTCTTTTGAGTTCAAGAAATAATGTGATTATAACATCTTCTATTTAAACAGTTAAGTAACAGGCAAATGGTTTTTTTTTCAGTACTTTTCATTCAGTAGTGATTAATTGGTTTGAAAATATATATTTTAGTAAGTATTAATACTGATTCTTGGAAAACCTACATCCTGCGGTACGTTAAATTAAAGCATTTAACCCCGTTGATAGCCGTATGGTGTCGTCTGGTGCCGTATGGTGCCTTAAAAGAATAATGCCATCCCATCACTTCCCGTGGGTGTCGTAAGAGGCGACTATGGGTTTCATCAGAGAGTGGGCAGCAGCGTTCTCTGTAAAACGCAACACCATACACTGCTATCGCCAACCTGCCTGCCAAGCGTGGCGATTGTGGCAAACCCCCCCTTTTGGGGTAGGGCCTATGTCCAGCAGTGGACGTTTTTCGGTTGTTATGATAATGATGATGATGATCCCCTTAGAAGTGTTGTGGCAACAATAAATTAAAATTCAGGTTTGCCCATGAAATAATATATAAGCAAGCCTGGATTTTACACATTCTTGAAAGCTATATAAAAGCCATACCCCGCATATAAAGCTAAAATCACAAAGCATGTCAGATCTTCCTCCATGTAACAGGGATGTCAAAACATAATGTACAGTCGTCAACACAAGTGTTACTCCCCCTAAGATAAGATAAACAATGATCGATGTACCACGTTCCATACAAGACTCCATGTAATGGCTATAAGGACGATAACCCCGTGAAATTAACGTATTTATATATGTTTATTGACTATTAGACCTTCATAAGTGGTCGTTTGCAATAACCGTCTCTATGAGTTTGATAATTTTGCTAAAAATTATGTGAGAATTTGTGCTCGTTATGCAAGATATTGGGTGGTTACATTAGTTACGAGCTGCCATTCAGGTTAGGGTTGGATTTTACAATGCTTGGTAAGTAATTTTTGAACGTATATTAGATAAAAAGTGGGTATCTACCCGATAAGGCCTCGATCAGTAGCATAAAAATGGTGATAGCAATAGATGCTTATCGGTTTTCTGACATGTGAGAGCGTAAACGAAGTAAAAGAGTAGGTACAGTCAACAAAACTATTTGGTATGAAGGCAGTTAACTTGCAACTACTTTCAAACAATGTTGTGAGTGTGCCGAGTAGACAATTATTGTACATCACACTCGTAAGTATGTGTGATACGGGTCGATCTTCAAGGTTAAGCAACGCTTGCCGAGGTTGGTCTGTGGATGGGTGACCATCCTAACATACCGAGACTCCTCCGTGCCTCGAAAAGCACGTTAAGCCGTTAGTCCCGGCTGTCATTTGTAGATCTTTGGCAGTCGTTACGGATAGTCAGAAGCCAATAAATCTGACTCCAGTCCTGCAAGAAGTACCGTGTTACCCAGTTAATGAGTTGTGGAGGTTTGGTAGGCAGCCGCTCCTCGTAAAATACTGGTATTCAGCTAAATCCGGTTTGACTGGAAGCCGACACAGATATAGTAGGGAAAAGGCTAGGCAGATGATGTCACTCGTAAGTATGTGATGAGCTTAAAAATTATAATGCACACATTAGAAATACATATTGGCAGCACAGTGATTTGTCCAGTCAATTGATTATATGAAACGTATCAGCAAAAACAATTTTTGTACGTATTTTACGAAGCTGGCTAGCGCTTTTAACATTATAACTAACTAACTAGCGAATTTGTTTTAAACCAATATTTATAAAAAAAAAAATATCGAACATTGGATCGGTCACAAACTTAGTGATACTTTGCTATTCACTTGGCCCATTGACTCGTGACTTAGTTAACAAAGGAGTATAAATGACGCCAACAAAAAGTTACTACTTCAAAGCTTTCTGCTCTCCCGGTTCCTATTCCAATAAAATTAAGTAGGTAGAAACAAGCTTAAACCATTCTAATAAGACGAACTTTATTACAGTTTAAATCTCTTGTTGACATCATCCCCAAAACTTCGCGTTCTTATTCAATTCGTTCATTGAATGATGGGAATTAGAATTGTTCGGTGTTACACGTGCCAGAGGCAAACGTCATAAGTACGAACCGTTGTAGCTATCTGCAATCGGTGGAGACCTCTTTCGTACTGAATGCTATTCTTGCTAGAGACTATACATTTTTAAACGTTTATTAGATGAAAAATATGAACTAGACGCGTTCACGAAGGCAAAATAATTACAAGAATCTGTGTTTTCAAAAATGCCTTTGTGAAAGCTGGAGCAAATCGTCTAATCTTCAAATAAAATCAAAAGATAACTCATTACTCTATCGACAAAATTTAGTTGACATAATACGTGTTCGGCAAAGTCATGCTTTGCCATTTATACGCCACATCACACAAAAGTGCACGGAACGTGCAATTAGGCAGTATGAGCGAATGAGCATTGCAGCAGCGAGTTACACGGTATGCATTCCGTTCGAACTGCGTTTGCAAAGTGCGAGTTAGGTGGTTTACCGTAGAAAATAAGGATATAGGCATGCTCCGATCGTACTCAGGTCTGACTCCGTACCCAACTTCTGCAGTTTATTCCTTTGTGCACACAGAGTTCATTTCATCATAGCTATCGAAAAACTATGTGCTGTGTTAGTACAACGTAAGTAACTTTAAATATGTAATTTAACCACTTTTACGTCTCTTTGCGGGGTGTGTCAGTGGTTAAGACAATGTAACTTAGGTAGATCAAATTATAAAGATTTTGGTGTACAATTAAACATTATTATGTTATTTTCTACCACTGCCTTCGCCCGCGTGGAAATAGAAAATAATGCCAAGGGAACATACTCCCAGGGTAAAATGTACCCTATGTTCAGACATGAAGAGGTGACGAGCACACGAACATAGTTACTTTCGCCTTCATGATATTATAGCATGGACCTATTTTTTCTCTAGAGGGAAGGCAACTGAACGAAACACCCGGTCTGAAACACACAACTTTACTGATCTACCCTTCAGTATATCTTTCAACAAATCAAATAAAAATACTCGATCCTGCTCATGTCTCAAAATCAATATCAAAAGAACTTGCCAAAGGCACTCTTCGAAGTCGTAGTTAACAATCTGTCGGCACTGTTGATTTACTCCATGTTCTGCCGCTCGCACTTATTTACTCAGGAAAGTTAATATGTACAGATATGGGCTCTTTATGTGTAGTTGTATGGGATGTAGTTTCATTAAAGAGGGTTTTACGGCTGTCCAGATTGGTAGGACCTGAAAGTAGCGACTTTTACTGTCGACATCTTGATGGTAATGCTAATAACTCATCATCTGCCTAGCCTTTTCCCAACTATATTGGGGTCGGCTTCCAGTCAAAATGATTTAGCTGAATACCAGTGTTTTAAGAGGAGCGGCTGCCTACCAGACCTCCACAACCCATTAAATGGGTAACACGGTACTTCTTGGCAGGACTGGAGTCAGATTTACTGGCTTCTGACTATCCGTAACTACTGCCAAAGATCTACAAATGACAGCCAGGACCAACTGCTTAACGTGTTTTCGAGACACGGAGGAAAATCGTTATGTTAAGAAGGTCACCCATCCACAGACCAACCTTGCCAAGCGCTATTTAACCTTGAAGATCGAAACGTGTGGCTGTTATTATCTAGCCACAAGCTCCTCGTGGTAATGCTAAAACTGTTTTGTAAAAATGCACATTTACCAACCATTACTATTCCAAAGATTTTTTGTGCTGTCAAATGAAACCCCATAAAATCGCTGGTTATATAAAAAAAAAATCATGATTTTAACCAATGTCGGTCCCAGAAAGTTACATAGATATCCCTAAACCGTATTGGTTCCTACCTTCACGTATCCCATTAGACCGTCTAAATGAGTTTTACCAAAACCGAGCTTAGCTCCGCTGCCTATTTGACCTCTCAAATGGGGTTCCCCAGGATCTAAAGCCAGATAAACCGTTTTATCGGACTCGAGAAATTGATTTATTTCGTCAAAATCCTGAAATTCTATTCAAACGATCGCTAAGAATATAAAGTGAATTGATTCGTTTGAATGTCTATGTTTTATATCGAATTGTACTGTCAATTTTGTTTGTTTTGATTTGTCTTTTCTTCTGAAAGCTGACTGCGTCAAAAGAGTATTGAATTCTGGATCTAATTTTATTTCTGTAATAGCTTTAAGTTATGTCACGATTTCCAATGAGTTTCAGAGCATATTCTCCACCATTGAAACCTAAAACCGAATCTAATCTGCGACTTGCATAAATGCACCGCTACGTGCAAATTAAATCGACGAACAAAAAACTGTTAGTTATCGTAACAAGCTATGAAAACGCCTACCAGGGCGGAAGCTGACTACCCCTACAGTATAAAATTCACAATATAGGGAGGCAAAGTTCTGGCGGGCGGTAGCCGGTTTATCTACGTTTCAACTGGGACATTTGTTATTGTTGCGGGGCCACTGTCGCTTTAACTAACAGATATACCAGACGTTGTCGGTACAAAATGGACGAAATCTGATATTGTTGAAGCGTTTGTGCTAGGCGCTAACAGGCGAGACAACTGGGTTGGGGTCGGTGAACCAAGGTTTTAGATAGATAGATGAGATAAACTTTGCAGTTTGATGTTCAAAGGATCGTCAGAGAAAATGGACCAGTAAGTATTCGAGTACCATTAATTATTATCTGAAGTCACAATTTCAGCCACAGTGATGGCTGATATTGTGTCTCTTGACAAGTCCTGACTGATTAATAAATCATAAAGTATTAGGAAGACTCACATAGGTAATCTTATAGATTTTAATAAAAATAACATATTGCTTTTTGTTAAAAAGATGTTAACACAATACATCCACTAACAAACCTCGTAGAAAAAATCCTCACCACTACCGACCAAAACCCAAAGTTTATTCGTTTCGCAAACGAAAACAGTCTATCCTGTAACTGGCTATTTGAATGATCACCCCAGTGATTGCCGTAACCACGGTCAGTGGCTGCCTGAATAATAAATAACGTGGCGGGGTTGAGTAGCAGCCCCATTAGTTCGCTGAATTTACTCACACCCGCCCCACTACTGATGGTACGATTAAACTTTGAATTTTTGCCGACAGACTTACGAGTAAGGCCGTATCAGCGGGGGTAACGAAGGGGAACGACGTGATTAATTTCTAATTTTAGAGTAACGAGATTAGATTTTTTTAAAGTTTGATGGTGATGTGGAATGCCAGTTTTGATATCAAATGGTGTACCAGACTTGTCTTGAAATATACCAGGTTACTTGAAATTTCGATAAAACGCAAAAAATAGTAGTAACAAGTTACTACTAATGTACAAGTAAATAGGGTAAAATTCTTACGTATGATTTGAAAAGCTTGTCTTACAACCAATAAAAACCAAAACTACACTTTAAATAAATACCTAGACCTAAACTTCAATAGCGTCAACGCAACGACACTTTTGGAAATCTAATATCTTTAGGCTAGCAATTTAGAGACGACAAAATTACATTACCGTCGATTTTCCGACATACATACATTACCACATCTTATCGCTTGTAAAGATCGGCAGTTCACACCTACGTAATAAATACTACGCCGAATATGTGGAAGCAAAACGGCATTTATCAAAGGTACATGGGTACCTTTGATAAATGCCGTTTTGGTTTTGGTGTCAGTAATTGAGTATGGCTCAGGGCATGTTTCAAGTGTTTTCAAGTTCCTGCTAACTCACATGGCAGATAATTTCATAGAAATTCTATTTTCTTTAAGTAGTCGCTATTTGGACACCGTGAAACGGGCTTCAGACAGTCATTTTTTTTTTATTTTTATTATCAATCAATATATAGGGTGGGCAGAACATTGTCGTCCAAAAATAAAATTTAGTTACCTCGTATCGTGGGGTATCCGAATCACCCCTATGGATGTTCCGCGACTTTTCATAGTTTTCGAGCTATGATTTTTTTTCAGATTTTTTGAGAATTATAGTAAAAATTTCAACTGACGGATGGATGGACGGACGGACGGAGGGACGGAGGGCCGGATAAACGGACGGACGGATGGATAAAAGGATGGACAGCGGAGGCCAAGTAATAATTTCCGTTAGTTACCCTTTTGGATACAGAAGCCTAAAAAAGAATAGCCAAGTGACAGAAAACGAAGGAAGGAAGGAGAAAAATAAATGTTTTTATGGGAGCTTCATTCCCTCGGCAAATATTCTGACTTTCAGACATTGCAGTAATTGTGAATATATTGGGCTGGTTTCGGAATATACCTACAAGAAAAGTGTTATTTTAGGATAAGTTTTTTGAGCCATAATCCTCAACGATCTTAAGACGTATTTCAACAAAATTCAACCACAATTTTTTACCATTGCATTGGGTGTGTTAAGTTTGGATCAAAAATAATATGATTCAGGCACATTATTATGCTTAGTTCACTTACCATTAAATATTCAAGCCAAAGACAGAATAGTTAACTAACAACTCAAGACCCAAGGAACATTAAAACTAGTCTGATACGACCTGTATATGTAAAACAGGAGTCTGCAGTCAAGGCATCAATTCAATTTTAAGCTCGGCGATATCAAGACGCTACCAGATTTAAGTGCCGCCCTGTATTCTTAAGATAAGGAATACTAAACTCTCTATACTAGTGTCTTTGTCTTGTACCGTTTGATAGTTTAGCATTTACAAATGGTAAAAATGTTAATTTAGAAACTTTAGGTACACTATTTTACCTAAAATAATGTCTAGTTCACACAGTGCGAGCTGCTGTCTAGACAGTAGACTTACACTCAAATTGCCTACTCGTATGCTAGTATCTCGGCTCGCCTTAACTGTCTTCACCATGGTAGTAGCTGCACAGTCTCTTGTAAGGCGCAGCACACAAAAAAATATAGGTTCCACTCGTAACTGCCTGGCTAATACAGGCGAGCCACAGCCGAACGCGTCCGAACGATGCGAGAGAAGCGCTATTGCCTTGTGCAAGTTACTTGTCAGGCAAGCAGGCGAGTGAAAACAAAAAATGTTGAAATAACGGATGCGAGCTACTGTCCAACTCACTCGTAACATACGATGCAAGTTACTGTACTGCAGCTATTCGCACGCTAGCTCGTACTATATAAACTAGCCGTATGGAGTAGTAGGTACCTAAAGTTGATAAATTGTTATCACTAATTAAAAAAAAAAGCTTGAGAGGTGTCAAGGGACACCCGGATGAAACGAAGTTCCTACGCCGCATGGCTTACAACTATAGCAAAAAGTGTCGTTACAACTTTTGGTCTTAATGTGTCGTTACAACTTTTGGTCTTAATTTTTTCCGTCTAGCCCCCTTTCTCAACGCGCGAATTGTAATAAAACTAGAAACATAACTGTGTTTTACGACTTTATCCTTTTCCCTAAGATGGTATCGTATCGTTGGCAACTAATGACCCACTGTTTCTCATCTCAATCAGTCCCTATTGAGATGAGAAATTCTATTCCATTCCATTCCATTCCATTCCATTCCGTTCCATTCCATTACATTCCGTTCCATTCCGTTCCATTCCGTTCCATTCCATTCCATTCCGTTCCATTCCGTTCCATTCCGTTCCATTCCGTTCCATTCCGTTCCATTCCGTTCCATTCCGTTCCATTCCGTTCCATTCCGTTCCATTCCGTTCCATTCCGTTCCATTCCATTCCGTTCCATTCCATTCCGTTCCATTCCATTCCGTTCCGTTCCATTCCATTCCGTTCCATTCCTTTCCATTCCGTTCCATTCCACTCCACTCCACTCCACTCCACTCCACTCCACTCCACTCCACTCCATTCCATTCCACTCCATTTCATTCCACTCCATTCCATTCCACTCCATTTCATTCCACTCCATTCAATTCCACTCCATTCCATTCCATTCCATGCGATTCCACTCCATTCCATTCCATTCCATGCCATTCCACTCCACTCCATTCCATTCCATTCCGTTCCATTCCAACTTGAGAGGTGTCAAGGGACACCTGCGAAATAGAAATGAAAATATCTGGCTTGCTTTCTATAAGAGAGAGAGAGACAGACAGAGAAACATGCGACGCCGCACAGCTTACAATAGCTTACTATAGCAAAAAGTGTCGTGACAACTTTTCATAAGATTTTTTTCCGTCTAGCCCCCTTTCACAACGCGCGATAAGGAACTTCGTTCCAAAAACATACCTAGCCTAGTCCCATCTATGTTAGGGTCGGCTACGACTAACCGGAAACAGCTTAAGCAGTCGCAAAACCCAGTAGCTAAGCGAACCATACCCCTTGACAAGACTGGTGTCAGTTTGTCTAGCTTCACACTACCTGTACCTGGCCCGCAACGATTGTCAAAAAAAAAAATTATTCTAGAACAACATCGTGAGGAAATGAGATGAGTACGCATGCCCTTGGCTCTGACTCCAGTCTGGCCATGAAGTACCGTGTTACCCAGTTAATGGATTTTGGAGGTCTGGTAGGCAGCCGCTCCGCGTAAAATACTGGTATTCAGCTTAATCCGGTTTAACTGGAAGCCGACCCCAATATAGTTGGGAAAAGGCTAGGTAGATGATGATGACAATTAATGCGAATATTGCTTAAAAATTATTCCAGGAGCGGGGACAGAACCGAGTCAAAAATACAAAGTAGAAATTATATTTGATTTAGGTACTACGTTCCCCTTGAACTGGTCAAACCAGTTTAATTAATTCCCAAACCGATTTATGTAAAAGGTTATTTTATCCTGAATTATCAGTGCCTTGGGATTATGGGACCGCTTTATAATTTAATGTTTCATATGAATTCTATTACGAAACTTCAGCAAATCTGTAATGGAATAAAATTATTCATTTGTAACTGAAAGGATATTACGCGATCAAAGCTACAGAGTTTTCCTTTACATAGAAAAAATCTTGTTTCTTTTTTCACGGACTTGCTTGCCACCCTTGCCTTCACAGCCATACTGCGTGGAATTTTATGAATTACTAGCTTTCCCCGTGACTTCGTACGAGCTAATCCCATTCCCGTAGGAATTTCGGAAAATTGAAGGAAGCTACATGCCAAATGTCAGCTTTCTACAACCAGCTGTTTCGGCTGTACGTTGTCTACTAAACTTTCATCATAATCCGCTCAGACGTTTTTCGGGAAAGAGAAACAAAAACATCTCCACAAACCTACACAATTATACAATTTATATCAGGATAGGAAGTTTCGTACTTTTAGAGTACGGGATATTTTTGAGCGCTTTCGGGATGAAACCCTCGGACCGTGAGGCCCTTGTGCAAGGAAATTTCGAAATGGCTGGTTGACACTTTCCGTGCCATTCAACGTGGCAATTCCGCCAGAGTACATTACCAGCTGACAGCATGAGGACGAGTTTTGAGCTATATTTTAGTTTTTCTTTACTATTGATAGGCACGAGTTTGACCACTATCTCACCTGTTGGTAAGTGATGATGTGGTCGAAGATGTAGCTCGCCTGCCTAGGAGCAACCTATTCACTCTTTGTTGTACCTAAGTTTAGTTATTATTGTTAGTAAATATAACAAGTTTATCTTTAAGGTCTCAAAAATATACTCATTCCATTTCTGTCCTCCTTTCCTACCTATCAGACACACACTCATATCTTCACTACTCTAAAATACCAAGGCTAAAGTATAGCCCAAACAATTAGAGTGAGGCACCGAATGGCACTAAAGTACCTCAAGTCCAAATAAGTGTTAGCGTCACTACTCCACCGTAATGGAGATCTCTCATTCGAGTACCCATATGAAAAAGATTAGGTCCCACTGATGGAGATAAGAGATTTAGTAAGTACGTAATGCATACAAAAGACCATTCACGTATGTAATGGCCCTATTGTATTTGGTCCTTAGCAATTTACTTTTTTTGGTGACCTAAATGCTCAATTATTGTGGCCTATTCATAGTGGAGTTAAATAATAACAGCCGCATGGGTCCATCTTCGAGGTTAAGCAACGCATGCCAATGTCTTTCCGTCGATGGGTGACCATTTTGAGACTCTTCCAGTCCTCGTAAAGCAAGATAAGATGCTGGTTCTAACTGTAATTTGAAGATCTTTGGCGGTCGTAACAGGTAGTCAGTACTAGTTAGAGAATCTGACACCAGTCTTGCCAAGAGTAAAGTATTACCCAGTTATTGCATTGTGGAGGTCAGATAGGCAGTTGTTTTTAACCGACTTCCAAAAAAGGAGGTTTTTTATGTATGTACACCGATTACTCCAAGGTCAGTTAATCACACAAATCGGATCAGCAGATCCGATGTGATTCTTTTTTAGTTCGATGCAAAATATTTGCCATTTTGGTCCCGTTAAAATTTGATTCAGTTTGGTTCAGCAGTTTTTATAAAAAAAACTTTGAAAAAATATAACCGACTTCCATAAAAAACACTTCAAACTATAAAATAACCTTGATTTTGGAAGTCAGTGTTAAAAACCGGCCAAGTGCGAGTCGGACTCGCACACGAAGGGTTCCGTACCAAAAACCTTAATTTTTATTATTTGTTGTTATGGCGGCAATAGATATACACAATCTGTGGAAATTTCAACTGTCTACCTATTACGGTTTTTGAGATACAGCCCGCTGACAGACAGACTGACGGATGGATGGACGGACGGACGGACGGACGGACAGCGGAGGCTTAGTAATAGGGTTCCGTTGGATGCCTTTTGGGTACGAAACCCTAAAAAACGAAGATACAAAAACACCGACTTCCGAAATTAAGGTTATTTTATGCTTTGTAGGATTTTTTTTGGAAGTCGGTTATATTTTTTGTGCTCCATGTAAATTACTGACACACAGCTGCATTCGATTAGAGTGGAAGCAGACCAACAAAGTTGGGAAAAGAGAACAAATTGATTTGGTTTCATACAGTAAGTCAAATGAACTGGCATATTCAAAGCCATAACTCCTAACTCTGCCTCTGTATATTCTTAAAAATTTTACCAATGACCTTCTTTCAACATTTTCCGTTTAAATACTAGCTTGTAAATCAACGACCACCTCGCGTTCTTAACACATACATTTACTAGTAGTAAATCAGGCCAAACAAAGATGGGAATCAGACTACAAAAGGCCTTCGATTTTCAGCATTGTAAGAACATAGCTACTACAAAAGTAAAAAATGAACGTGTAGATACAACGAGCAATAAAACATTAGCCAAGGTTTTAAAACAATAGCATCTAATAGGTAATTGGTCTAGAGCACTCGACCAGAATGGCAGATGAATCGAGGTCGAACAATCGCTCACAGTGAAGACACAGCTTTAGCTTTAAAAGGTATCAAGTTTGGAGCAAATGGAATTCGTAAGAACATTTTAGTAGATAAACGTACAATTGTTCTAGTACCTAGTACTTTACTCTATAAATAGATTAGAATAAGTCACTACTGTTTTAAAACGTGTACAATTTTTTAACAGACTACGCGACGGCAAAGGCAAAATTTCCTTATAGCATCGTAATGACACCAGACATCTGCTCAGACAGAGATTGTTTATTTGATATGGGTTTGCTTTCTTGACTCTAGTCTGGCTTATTTCAGTAAACCCCAAAGCTATTTTTCTCTGAACTCGACGGTCCATACATTCCACCTTAAACCCCAAAATATATGTCTATACTTCCCCAAAACAGTTCTGATAGAGGCAACAGCAAAATTGCAGGATGCTTAAATAAAGCTGTTTCATCTCATCATATCAGCCGAAAGACGTCCACTGTTGGACACAGGCCTCCCTCATAAGCATAATCAGCCTATAATGTTCCCACTGCTGGGACACAGGCCTCCTCTCGGTGAGAGGGAGTGGGCCGTAATCCAACACGCGGGCCCAGTGCGGGTTGGTAGATGACACATGTCTTCGAATTTTTGGTTCTAGGACTTGAAAGAGGTTTTGGGTTTGAGTGCAGTGGTGATGAAATGATTTACAAAAAGTAAAGCGCCTGTCTGGGTTCGAACCTTTTTTTCTTTTTTTTTTTTTTTAAGGATGGGAAATAGTCAAATGACTCCTCCCGCTCTGGGTGAAGCAAGAAGGAGTGTCAGACTCTTACTGACTAAAACCCATCCGTGTTCCTCCTGGTGCCCTTTGCGTTCCAAGGCTACGGCACCTCTTTCGAACAGATTCCGCAGCCCCAGCAGGCACCCGCCCTATCGGGCCCCGTCTTCCACGCTGACATCTCTTTGAGGCGCGCTGGGATCGCAGCGCGCCGGTCTGGGTTCGAACCTACGACCTACAATTCGTAAGTCGCAGCCATTACTGCCGGGCCACCACTGCTCTCCTCATAGTGGGGCGCTTTTGATATAATAGTCACGCCAGAGTGGACGAGCTGAGTTTTACAGAGAAGGCTGCTGCCCATTCTTTGGCGAGACACACCATTCTCTGGATAACTGTTTACTGTAAAGAAATGCTAATCCGAAACTGTGATCTTTATGTATGAATTTATATTTATATTCTTAAGAAAATCGGAAGCTGTGATTTTGCCTGTTACTCATTTTATTTATAGAGCATAGATTTTAATTCTATTTGTGTAGTGAATCGTTGTAATATATACCAATATTATATGTGACTTATAATCTCTAAAACTTATGTGTTTTATTTGTGCATCCTGTAATTTTACTTTAGATACTCTATCATAACTGTTTTTAGGGTTTAAGGAGGAATGAATTTATGGACCATAGAGTTTTGAGAACAATGGCCTCTTGGCTAGTTTAGACGTAATGAGAAAGAGAAACTGATTGCTGCTTGGAAATAAAAAAGATATTTTTTTTTTAATTAATGATGGGTTTGCTCTTGATTCTAGTCTATGTCAGAGATGACAGAGACAAAGTCTACGATCTTATTTTTATCTTTTTATGGTCGCTTTTCATGCAGTTCATTTTTTTATTAACTTTTTACTACCCACTCAACTCTCTTAACACGTTCGTATTAAATTAATCTAATTTAGAAAACACGGACACGATAAAGGTACCGAAATACTTATGCAAATGGTAGTGAGTTAATCTTTTACCCTTTTCCGTGTAAACAAAAGGGTTTTCTGTAACGTGGGGTAGGCTTTTTATCACATTCATTGCTAAGTGTATCCTGTTAGACCACTGAATAATCGTGTTTCGGTTTTTATCTTGGTCTTTTTTCTTCCTAAGCTAGCTGACCAACGCAACTTCGTCTGCGTAACATTTTTCATTAATGCTGCGCTCTTGTTTGTCATAGCGACGACGACGAGTTGCTAGCCTGTCGGTTATTTACAGGTTGAATTTTGGGGAATGTGTGACTGAATTGCATAATTTAATTCCGCCAAGCCCGTTCCAGCATCGGACCACAAGACGAACGGTGATGCGCCACCGGTACATGGTGGACATCCCACCCATACGCACAAAACGTTTTGGGAACACATTCATAATGCGTACAGCTAAGGAGTGGAATTCCCTGCCGGAGTCTGTGTTTCCTGATAGCTACAACCTGGGAGTCTCTAAGTCAAAGTGAATAGGTTATTTCTAGGCAAGAGTGCTCCATCTTCGACCACATCATCGCTTACCATCAGGTGAGATAGTGGTCAAACGCGTGCCTATCAATAGTAAACAAAAACCTTCCTCCATAAAATTAAAACAATTTTTCGTAAGCGCATATCCCGTTAGCTTTAACCAACCGAACACTTAAGAAAAACGGCTAACCTAACCAAAGAAACACAAAATCATTACACATGTGCCGATGTGGCAGTCAGACACAACTTCAGAAGGACAGCTCCAAGCTATTGAAACATGTAATGAAACGGCTCGAAACATATTGCAGTGCACCAGAAATAGAGGCAAGTCTCCTGTGACAGCTGTCTAATGCACTTGCACGTTTTATAGAACATTTCGATGTCTGCCGAACTGTCGATGTCGCCTGAGAATTTTTCAAACTGTGTTTCATCTCAAACCAATGAGGTAGGTACTGTGAAGGTTGCTGAAAGACATCTTGCAGCTCTCGGGCTGGCACGAAATAGTTCTGGCTGGATTTAAAACGTTTCGAATTTAGAATAAGTTTTAGATCCCGCGATGACTTAGGTTTTGTTCAGGCTAATCTCAGAAACTATTGAGTGAATTTTCACACGGTTTTCATCAATTGGAGGAGGGATTATCTTGATAGGCAAAATTTTATAGAAAATATGCTATCGGCACTGCCAGCTACCAGCAACCCCTGCCGTATTATTTAAATACGAAAATGAAGTAAATATTAATAAATTTCGCGACCTTTTCAGAGTTCCATACCAAAAATGGTAAAAAGGATCCCCGGTGTGACTAATTCTGTCCGTCTGTCACATCTGGATATCTCAAGAACTACTAATGTATATTTTTTTTTGCGACAGCGACTGCCTCTTTCAGTTCTAGGGCATGTGGGGTATTATATGAACGATCGCCATTTGCACAGTCTCAAACAGTTTTTCATTTTTTAGTAGGATACATTAAACTATGTCTCTAAATAGCACACTTTTTCAGAACTCATCAACAAAAATTACATTACTTCCACTATCGGGCAAGAGATGGCGCTGATTTAAAGCTGCAATATATACCGGTGTGTTAAAATTCCGATCGGCCTGGTCCTGGGAGGCGTCTCAAAAATTTCTCACAGTATCTACTCTTACGCGGTATCGATCCACATTTCATCGTTGTTTTAACATGCAATTTTGCATGTTTCCTACAAACAAAAGAGCGCAATAGTAACTGCAATATCGTGAAAGTTCAAGTTCAATGGTTTTTGTTTAGACATGCATAAACGTTAACAGAGGTCAAGTATTTAGTTGCATCATTTATTAAAAAAAATACGAAGGACGTAGAACTCTAAAGTACATGTGATATGAAGTTTTAATAGCTAAAATTGCGATGCAACAACGATCAATTTAAAACCAATGTTGATATACAGGCCATTTAAGACGGAACAGCTGTAAAGCTGGCAATACAACGGCGTTGTTCTGGTTAGTTTTGCTGTCAGCTCCAAACATTCATTGCCCACAGACCCCAAGCACTAAACATAGATCGCTTGACCGCTCCAGTGCCAACAGCGCACTAACTTGTACCGTCAGACCGTCACACAAATTTTATTCCTCAACGAACGACAAACTGTTGTGGCAGTAACCCAATACGTAATTACCGACACGTAACGTGTTAGTCGCGCCAACTTTGACGAACTCATACATTCTCTGGCAATGTGTAACATACAAAGTTTAATTAGCAAGTCTACGGATCTGGTATTAAACAGAGGGGTATTTGCGAAGTTACACTAACTTGTGTTAGATACATAATGCATGAAGACGTTTTGCTAACAATCTTCAGGTAGTGTATGAAGTTGAAGTAAATTGTTTTAGAGGGAAGCATGTTCCTGCTCCCTTGAGAAAAGCGGTGAGTTGCTATGCAAAGACTCGCAAACGTGCATGTCGCAAAATCGCAAGTTGAAATATGTGCCCTGATTCTGTTGTGCACCAACCGACCATAAACTTTATTTTACTCGCAGATAAAAGAAGATAGCAAAAGTTTAACACGTCGTCGCTCTAAACCGTAACCATATATATCTTTCCCTGCAGCGTCATCGTTGTGTAGTGGAAAAGCGCCTCTATCGCGCTTAATCATAAAATAACACTGTTAGTGGCTATAAATTGGGATTTTCCGCACACATTGCTACAAGAAACCATTTCAAGGAAATGATGAACTAATTAACATGTTCGACTGATGAACTGGTGATCTCAGTACTATGATGAGATGTTAATAACGATGATTTAACAGGTTGGTGATTGTATGGACTACCTATTTATTCTATGAAGCAGACAGGATCGGTCTTAGGTATAAAGGAAAGAAAAAATCTTAGCAGTAAAATACTCAACAGTAGTTTTGTTACTATCGAAATACCCTCTATTCTGTCTCATATACAGCCAAATATCTTTCCAAAGACAAGACGAAAACCCTCCCGACTTTGCAAGTATGCATCGGTATTTTATTTCTTGCCGCGATCAATGGCAAATCCAGAGAGAATGGCTTAGCTACTGCGCCAATCGGATCGACTTTTCAGCTACTTGGTAAACAAAATAGTATAAATATACAAATACAGTTCGCTAGGGAAATCCAGCCGATAAAATCTTCTTTGTGTTATGCAACACGAACTGCTAATGTACTTACTGACTTTTAATTTATGGACCGGTGGCGAAAGGAATTGCAAATTACCCGAGAAACAAAGGAAACTGAGCCATAAAAAGCTAGGGGTCGCGCCACCGTGAGTGGTAACTAGCAGCTTTTATTATTTTATTAGACTTTAATAGGAATACACCACTAATTAGATTACCTACTTTATACTGTTTAGGCTATCATTAGGTACTCTAATAATTTTATTAAAATAAACAAGACCAGACAGGAAAAAAAGACAAAGCCACTTTGAACATACTATGTACCCCCCACAGGTACAAAGTTGCTTTTAATTTCAAACACCCTACACGAAAGGGTTCTACGAAAAATATCTTTCTAACGTGTCGCGACCATAAAAACCCTATATTTTTTGCATTTCATCCTTAATCCATAGCAACAAAGTAGGAATAAACGCAATATTAAATTAAATTAAAACGTTTAAAAATAAAAAGATTTTGCTGAGAGAATGAGATTCGTTCAGACTTGTCCGACAGAGACAAATAAGTAACCCACAATAGGTGTTGTGTCAGTAATATCCTACTATAATATGTGCGTTCCGAAATATAAAACAGTATACCGGTCAGTGCTCATGACGTCATGAATCGACGCCATACAGTTGATTCGTTCCTAAACACACTGTCATAAATTAAAAAAAACCTATAAGTCTGATGCACACTCGCTTGTCTGACGTTTGATATACTACTATTACGCCACATTTGCCTCACTATGGTGACACACCAGTACATATAGCATCAGATTTATGACGTCATAAGCACTGGCTAGTAAACTGTTTTATATTTTGGAACACACACCTTATGTGTGGTGTGAATATAGCAAAATCTAAAATTCTGAGTGGTGAATAGAATTTTGAAACTCACAGCTCACGATATTAATATTCAATACAACCGAAGCGGGATTGATAAATATTAAGCCAGCAAATTAGCTACGTAACGAGATTTTCATTTCCACGAAAACGTTTGTTGGTTTTGTTCGACAGATACTGAAAATATTGTGAATATACTTTTGTTTGTGAAAATCTGATTATTGGTCGTATTTTCTGTTGTTCAGTTTCATTGTAAGAATTTCACATATTGTTTTATTACGTACGAGTGTATAATTTTCGAATCTGGCTTATTGTACCTTTTTACCACAGACAAATAAATCTTACAGCGAAAAGCTGAACTGATTTTCTGAAGAGTTTTAGGGTTCCGTACCCTAAGGTTATCCAATGTAACCCTATTACTAAGCCACTGTCCGTCCGTCCGTCTATCTATCCGTTCGTTCATCTTTCAGCGCGTTGTATCTCAAAAATCGTAATAGGTAGACAAATTCAACTGTCTGCCGCTATAACAAAAAATAATTAAAATATTTATTTATTTAAACTTCATGTATAATAGTGGTACATAGGCCTACCAGTCAACCTTTGGGAGGGGAGCTTCCATAGAAGAAAACAAGTTTCTTGTATGGGAGTTCCCCTTGATTTTAAATTTAATTTAAATTTTTATTATTTTCGGTTTATGTTACGGAACCCTTCGTATGAGCAGCCGACTCGCACCTCACCGGATTTTTTTTCTGCCTTTACTTTTGCCGACGTTTCAATACAAGATGTTCATAGATTTATTCGCAATACATTTATCTTTCAAAGGTCGCAAAGACCTTGAAAGTATATTAGGGAAAATAAAAGACAAAAGCTTTATCATTCCGACCCAACTGTATTATTCTCAAGAGTGTACCATTTCTCTGCGCATTTCTAGTGTTTTCTACGAAGAAGTTAGTTTGTCTATAGATATTGTTCATCATCATCATCTGCCTTGCCTTTTCCCAACTATATTGGGGTCGGCTTCCAGTTAAACCAGATTCAGCTGAATATCAGTGTTTTACGAGGAGCGGCTGTCTACCAGACCTCCACAACCCATTAACTGGATAACACGGTACTTCTTGGCAAGACTGGAGTCAGATTTACTGGCTTCTGACAACCCGTAACGACTGCCAAAGATCTACAAATGACAGCCGGGACCAACGGCTTAACGTGCTTTCCGAGGCACGGAGGAAACTCTTTATGTTAAGATGGTCACCCATCCATAGACCAACCTTGGCAAGCGTTGCTTAAACTTGAAGATCGACCCGTGCGGCTGTTATTATTTAGCCACGAGCTCCTCCCTCCTCAGTCTACAGATATTGTTACCATAGCGATACAATTCAATACAAAAGAGGTATCTAAAATGAAACTTATCAAAGCAAGTTCTGTAACTTTAACTTAAAGGGCACAAACTGTCGTCGGATATGAAACAATGGCGGACTGTAATTGTAGATAAGTTCGCCTGAACGTTCTACGTGACCCAAAGTTTCGGCTAATCAATTCTAACTGAGGGAATTAATTTATACTGAAGACAATGATTTGTGATTCGGCGTTAATCTGTTCTTAATTTTGTAATTGCTGTGGTTAGAGATAACCTTTTTAGGGTTCCGTACCCGGCTAACCAAAGGAACCCTATTAATAAGCCTCCGCTGTCCATCCGTCCATCTGTCTGTCAGCGGGCTGTATCTCAAGTACCGTAATAGGCAGACCGTTGAAATTATAATCACAGTGTGTATTTCTATTGCCGTTATAACAAGTAATAAAAATTTGAATACATTAAAGGGGCTCCCATACAAAAACGCGACTCGCACTTGGGCGGCTTTTTTTTTTAAGAAAGGTTTTAAAGCTCATGGAAACCAGTTATTGCGACCATGAACATATATTAAAGTTAACTGTCGGCAATAATTTGAGTAAAAGTTAACAATTAAAAGCACAGTTAAAAGTAAAGTCAAGCGACATTAATCGACTGCTAGAAACACAGCTAACCTCACCTTTCAGCAGTATCTCAAAAACTCTAGATTTTTTTTTTCGGGTACCTAAAAGAAAATACATCGAAATCGAAAAGTTTAAAAAAAGAATTTCCTCAATAAAAAAGCGATGCAAGGCATCTTGGGAACAACAGGTGTGCGATATCAAAGGTAGATACTCGGCTAAGGACAGAGGGTCTCCCAACATTAGGCCGGGGACATATCGCACGGCCCGAATCCTATTCTTTAAGAAATAATCCAATGGGCCCGTCCCGAACAGTTTTATGCTCCAGAGATTGCCATGAGAGGGATTTGAATAAAATGAATGCTAAATCTTGTCGACAGAACAGCGTCGTCAACTGATATTTTACAAGATAAGGTGCCTTTTCGTTTATTGAATTATTAATTTGACAAGGGAAACTGGATTTTGTGTGATGACATCATGACTGTAATATTATATGCTGTTATTAATCCATTTCATAGGGTTTTGCATCAGTATCGTAGGAAAGGCATAAACGAACCTCACTTCAGTGATAGATAGCAAAAAACCATTTAGAAATAAACTTACAGACGTGTAAAATACTCGTCAAAATGCCAACGAAAAAGACAAAGTAAAACACGAACTGACAATAAGTATCTCCTTGTTAGAGCAAACAGAATGTTCTCAGTTTACCGAGTATCAACCGACTATTTGTTAAGAAAGGCAAACAACCACAAAAAACAGGGTTCCCAGGGCACCGTTTATGCTTCGTTGTAATCGAAATTACGTCACGAATTCGACTCGATCTCGAACGATCCTCTTTTACCACCCCTATGGTGCCCATAATATATATTGCTCAGTTTGAAGTTCGACATTCGATTTTACTGTCGAACGATAAACACTGCAATAAAATGGACCTTTGACGATCGGCAAAATTATTACTCCTTTTTATTTGATCGTGCGTATGGCACAATAAATTCGAGAAATACTCTTACACCAAATTGGTTCAACTCGAGATTTAAATATAAAAAAATAAATCGTTACGGGATATCGATAAATATTACACGCTAAAAATACATATCTATCTATACTAATATATAAAGCTGAAGAGTTTGTTTGTTTGCTTGAACGTGCTAATCTCAGGAACTACTGGTCTGATTTGAAAAACTCTTTCAGATTTAGGTAGCTCATTTATCGAGGAAGGCTATAGGCATATTATCACGCTGAGACAAATAGGAGCGGAGCAGTAATGAAAATTGTGACGCAGACGAAGTTGCGCGGGTCAACTAGTTACTTAAAAAAATAATGAGAATGGATGAAGAGCGAGAAGGTGCATACGTGACTTCAGTGCGTTAACTCAATTCACTTATGTACCTATGGCCATAACAAAGAGACTAATACTACTAAAACTAGACCCATACATTTTCTTCTAAAGGTACTACATACATTTATTCCCGTCTTTATCAACTTTAATCAGTAACAAGACACGTAAATTAAAGTTTTGCACTTCACCTTTACTACCTCCGGAATATTCTAGAAGAAAATATGCGTCTTGCGAAAATTGGAACTTCGCCACCTAGTCGAGCACGATTTTCGTTTAGAGATGGCGAAAATTCATCGTGCCTAAGAAAACCCTTAAACACCACCAACTTTAGAAAAAACAAGACTTTAACACTTTAGGGATTTGAAAACCCTAAAAGTTTTCCCATTTTCATCCATTTCACTGAGTTTTGTCCGCTTTACATTATTTTCTTTTTCAAGCCTAGGTAGATGTATGTTTCGTACTATAAGATGTACTAAAATAAGTAGCTTTTTTATCAAAACGGCTTTTCATCAATTTGGGATTTATCGTCATGTTGACCATAAATTAAACATATCTTCGAACGAAAGGTTAGTGCCATTGCTGTGTACCTAACGATTTAGGTATCTAGGATCAAATTAAAGGAAAACAGATCCCTTTACTTAACCATTTTCCACTGTATAGGTACATATTCGTAAATAAGTACCTAATTATCCCCTGAGTAAAAAGTTAAAGTTACGAAAAGTTTCATACAAAATACATCATATTCCTTCATAATCCGGACCCGCACGAAACTAAGCTCCGGATCGGACAAAAGGTATTTTAAAAACATATAAAATATTCATACTGGTTTTCGGTAACAGTTCCCATTCCACGAATTAACATCATGAATTTTTGTATTTCGTGAGGTCTTTTAAAATGGATCCTAATTTGTTGAATTAACAAAGGATTTGTACCTTATTTTTATATTCCAAATTTTTCAGGTTTTCTTGCATTAATATGTTAATCATCATCAGTTCTTAAACTGCCCTTGAATACGTCTTACAAAACTATCAAATCACAGTCAACTTTTATAAAACGATCCTTTTTAAAATCTAAACAACGTGCTTTCAGAAAAACTGAAAACAACGTTACGAGAAACCCAAGAGTTACAGTGTGTTATAACGGTACTTATTCAAATATAGTAAGTAAAGTAAGTGTTACCTACTACAGATATAAAAAATACTTACCGATCATTATTATCCGCCAGCGACTACGTTAATCCTTAATCCTTACAAAAATACTTTTAAAAAGTTTTTAACACAGCGTAAACCAGGCTAATATTGCCCGAGAAAAGCCAGATAAATTATTATTTTAATTTAAAGCCCCTAAGAGGTCTCAAAAGGTAAAGGCGCAACCACTAAACTCAGCCCTTTGTAGTCAGCCGAAAGGGAATGGGTTAGGGAAGTTCGCGCGCAGAGTGCCCCGAACCGACTGAATCGTATCCGGGATGGCTTTTCCCGATTTTCCATGAAAGTACAACTTTGGGAAGGATGCCGCATTTGAATCTCTCTAAAGCTAACTTAACCCCGGACAGCGCCATCTATGTTTGATACACGAAAGCTCGCAGTAACATCTGTGTATTGTGGAACTACATAGTCTTTGCCAGAGGAAAATTCTATGTTATTCAAGCGCGCTAGTAGCGTAGCAGATTATTATAGCTGCCGAAAGATGGCACTGTTCTATATTTATACAGTTATATTTTATCATTTGACGCCATTGATGTATTATATCAATGTTTGACGCGCATTCTTGTAGAAGTATAATGGAATAAATTATTTGCAGCACGAATAAGATCACTTATTCGTTCTGCAAATAATTGTTACCAGCCAATGACACGTCTGCATCAAGGTGGTTTTAATTTATAAACATTAGAACTGCAACCGACCAGGATGTCAACGAGTGCCAAATATATACTTAATTATTAGGCGGTAGCGGACGCTGTTTACCCTGTGGTCAATACAAAATAAAAAATAAATTCCAGTGCATTATGAACTATAAGTTAAAGTATCTACCTACCTACTAAAGAATTTTATATCAATAAGAACAATCTCAAAATACATCAATTACAGTCGTAGACTTTGTCTCTGCCATCTCTGACCTAGACTAGAGTCATGAGCAAACCAACACAAATAAAAAAATAAAAATAAAAAATCTTCCTCTGCTATAATAGATCTCCTGGTTCCTTGTCACCTGGCTGATTGGTATACTTTGTAGAACGCTTTTGATAGTTACTCCTTCCGTATAGGATCGTCGCTCCAGAGCCTTTCAACCTCATCCACCATCTTCTCTTCTACGACCAATGTGCTACTGCAACATATATGTATAAAACACGATGCCAATAAAATGCAAAGTAAAATTTAGATAAAAATCTTAATATAGCTTTTATTCATAACTTCACGAAATAATGTTCAAAATTACTGCAATTTTTATGGCTTATTTCACTAAATCCCAAAGTACTCAAAACTCTACGGAGAAATATTTTGGGGTTTATGGTGAAATTAAAGTATGAAACGTTAATTTCACCATAAACCCCAAAATACTTCTATACATAGAACTACACTACATAATATCCTAACCCTATGTTCAATGCATGCCGTGGCAGCCTGTAATTAAGGCTACACTATAAAATGTACAAATATGTTTACCTCACTCCACGTATTCTGGTGTATGATTTGCTGGTTGTTCTTAAATAAATAAATAAATACTTTAATTCCACTTAAACCCCAAAACAATGTTGGTAGAGTCTACAGCAAAATTACAGGATGCAATAATAAAACATATGAGTTTTAGGGGCTTATAAATCCAACGATGTAGTTTTAAATAAAATAAAATATCTTTATTTCAGACATAATATGCCCATTTAAGTTGTTAGTAATGAGTTAGTTAAATATCTTTATTTCAGAAACTCACCCTGTATAGTATTTTCGGGGGTCGTGGGTTCGATTCCCACGGGAAGGATACTTTGTAAAGTTGTTTACAGTTTGGTTAGAACATTGCAGGCTTGAATCACCTGTTTGTCTGATAAAAAGATGATTCCGTGCTTCGGAAGGCACGTATAAGCCGGTGGTCCTCGTCAAATAAACCATGTCAGAGGCCCTTGAGGCGGTTTAGAAACTCTGACACCAGGGTGTGTGGGGTCAGTTAGACCTTACTGCCCACACGATAAGAAGAAGAAGAAGTATTTTAAATTGAAATACCTAAATAAAAGGGCGGCTAAATTTTCTTCCGCTCGGGCGGCTGACACCCGCGCTACGCCACTGGAAATAAAATGGGTCAAAGGCAAAATCACACCATCCGATTTTCTGAAGAACATAAATTCAGCTTGAGAAATCAGTTTACTGTAAAGAAATCATTTTCTATAGGTACAGTAAACTCATTTCTAAAAATATAAGACTACAGCTTCAGATAGGAATTTCTTTCTTCCTGCAATTTTGCTGTTGACTCTACCAAAACTGTTTTGGGGTTAAAGTGGAATTGAAGTATTGAAATATTTTGGGGTTTAAGTGGAATGAATGTATGGACTGTAGAGTTTGAGAACAATGGCTTTGGGGTTTAGTTGAATAAGTAATTTTTATCATTATTGAATCGTGAGTGGTGCTCTTAATCATGTTCTGGTTTTTAGCAAATAAAGCAATAGTTAGATCCTGATAGTTTATGCGTTATCGCAAAAAGTCTTCTACAGGGTTCAGTTATTGGTGCTTTTTTATTTGTCATCAAAATTACCCATCAGCTAAATGCGTAAAAGATTTTCGAAGACATAAAAAGGTTGTATTTTTTTAATAAGTAACCCAAAAAATTAATACTCACTGGTAGGTAATCGTCTCCACAAAACGATGGACGGATGAATGGCGCCACCGAGGCCGGCTTAGGAAGAGGTGGCGAGACGACCTAGAAGCCTACTGAAAGGGCTGGTTCGACGAAAGTGGTGACTCAAAATGAATACCTGGAAGGATTTGGTTGAGGTGCAGGTTTTGTCCTACAGTGGGACAGTAAGACTAAACAAAAAAAAAATAAGTGTTTGTTTTTTTAACTTTATACTCAGTAGATGGCCAGATATTTGCGGCGCAAGAGGCGTTGTTCATATCGTCAAGGGTGCTCCCTTTTGCGATTCTTAATGTTTAACACCCAACCTATTCTACCTCCACCGTGCCACAAATTCATAAAACCAAACTGCCACGAGAGCATATTTTTGCCACAAGTTTTAAGTTTTCTTTATATTGTATAATTTTTTAAACACATCTAAAAATAAAATCTTTATTTTGAATCAAAGTCCACCAAAACTAATGGTTAATCAAAATGCATATAATCGAATTGTTCTTATATTGTTATAAATTATCCCATTTGCGTCACAAGCACGTGACGGACACATGATTATCAATTTACTGTGAAAGATTTATCAGTTTATTATTCATATTTTCTTTTTATCTACATTCAATTTTATTTGGTAGGTATATCCATTTTGGTCCTCATTATTTTAACTCCGTTGTAAGTCAACATTTATTTAAAACTACATACTCCCGGGATAAAAAGTAAAAAGTCTCCTTTCTCAGGCTCTAGACTATCTGTGTACCAAATTTCATTTAAATCAGTTCAGTAGTTTTGGTGTGAAAGCGCGATAGACAGACAGACAGCGGACGGACAGACAGAGTTACTTTCGCATTTATAATATTATAGTAAGGATTCAAATCTCAGCTCACTAAGGTAAGGTTTGTCCACCGCCACCGTTACCGGGACTTCACCGACAACGAGATGACGTCGCCGATTTACCGATACATCCATTTGTTATGGCCGAATGTCCACCGCACACCCGTCACTCGAGCGCCGTCATCTCGTCCGCCGATATATCGCTAAGTTCGGCGCTACCGCTAGAACTCAGCTCGAGATTGTGACGGACCGAAGTGGTGGCAATACAAAACACATTTAAACGTGTCCTACGCCGGTGCCGTGACATCGTCGTCGCACCGCAATAGCTTTTGATTATTTATATCAAAAACATAATAGGTACGATAAATAAAAAATTACCAAAAAATTTAAATACGACATTTATTAATTAATAGAACCTGTAGAAAGTAAAGAATATTTGTGAGATAAAATTAAGAAAGCATGCAAAGATAAAATTTTACGAAGAAATGCGTGGTATGAAATTTGTATTTTGCACAAAAGCAGGAGAAGTTGTTGTCGGTTGAACGCAGTCATTCCCTAGTTTGTTTTATTTCTATGCACTATCATATCCCAACTAGCACCAAAGCGTTAAAAAAACCTATATAAGACTCGTATATCAGTTCCATTTGAGTATAAAAGTGTTAACGCATACCTGTGCAACAGAGTTAGAGCATGCTCTAACTCACTTATAACCACGAAAGAGGCCCACAGTTTTACAGGTAAAAGTTATAGAAAGCCTATAGTACGGTGTCACAAAGATATTAAAGCTGCACAAGAGCGCTTATTCATCGTCAGCTACTACTTTGATCTGTATTACCGTTGTAAAATAGAGTTGGTAAACGCTAAAGGTGCTATAAATCCTATAGTAAGGTGTCAAAAAGATCTTAAAGCTCCACAAGAGCGTTTATTCATCGTCAGCTACTACTTTAACCGGTATTACTGTTGTAATACCGCGTTAGTGAGCACTACAGGTAGTAAAAAGCGCACGTCAAGATAAAAAAGCCTGTAACCTTACTAAAATTAAATCTGTTCGTAATGGAAGTGTTATGTCATCCATTATTCAACACAGCAGAATAATATTATGGAATATTATGTTATTTAAGTATGTGAAGTGAAAAATGACTGCCCTTATGATTTCACAGTAAATGTATACCATGTTTCTCATCTCAATTTTAACGCGCCTAGGATTTATTAAAGATTTAAAAGAAAAATTATGATAATAAAATAGGTACCTCAAGCTAAACATTACTATTCATTCCTGCTTCTTGAGCAGTGGTATGTAAAATTAAGTGGCATTCATGGAATGCTTCAAATAATGTAAGAAATTTTGTTTATTGTAGTCAAATGTTGAATAACTCGAAATAATATTAATTGTTAGGTTACCAAAACAATGGCGATCTTTACAAAAGTGAGGTTAGTTTTAATAACGACCCATACTTGCGTTGTTTGACACCAATACCTTTAGAACGTCTGTAAAAGAGGACTGCCTAACACAATAAGCTTTAGTTAAACCCTTTATTACAGGTTAAACCTAGATAGAAGAGTTGTTTGACACCTTTAGTTTCTCGTGTTACTAAACTCTCGATAAACTCTATTTTATAGCTTATGACTGCAATAATAGTCAATATAGCACCTTAAGTGGTATAAAAGAGTTCATTGCAATAACTATACAACAATAAGTGTTAAGAGGTGTCGGCGAACACTTTTATAAAGACTTGGGTGTCACAAAAAGGTTAAAGCTATAACGTATTAAGTATACTTGCTGCTACTAGCGCCATTATAACTCTCAAAGCTATATTACATCGTCCATTAACGCTATAGTGCTGCGATTGGGGCTAACACTTGTTTGTTTACTCCTCTATATCGTCTTTAGTAATAACTGAGATAATTATAACCCTGTTATATTACTTAAAGTCATAAAAAAGCCTGTAACTGACACCAAAATGTTAGTTGGGATGGTAGTGCACGACAACTACAACAAGCTGGCTGAACCACCGAGACCGTCGCGGTGGACAAACGATCGCCGTCACGTCAGCTCGATCTCGCCCAGAAATAATCTCTTTCTCAGTGACGTCCCGGTGACGGTGGCGCTGAACAAACGGCCAATCAGAATAAGAAAAATCTTGATTTAGCCTTAGTACTCTAATGTTGGTTCCACATGATACAGAATTTTGCATTTGCAGACCCAGAATCCTGAATAAAAAAAACACGCTTTAAAAAAATCTACCACACCGACATTTTCCTGCATGGCTTTTCTGCACTGACTAAATTCTATAGAAACTTATGGAAGCCTGTGCACCTTCCATATAATCGGAATGCATATAAGAGAAAACAAAGGTCTGCAAGGTCTGGTTAAAAGTTTGCTGGGAGAAAAATCAACTTTGAGTTAAGCTCGCCATTGTACATGTACTTTATTATGACTGTGTTATATATTACAATAAAGAATTAAGAATAGGGTAGTTTCCACCATCAATAAATTGCAAATCTATTTAGTCCGTCAGTTAGAGTACTGAAAAATAAAAGATACGTATATTTTTTTTTTATACCACGGCGTGACGTATTGACAATTTTAAAAGCGTCGTATATCGTCAATTTTGGTTTACGTAACAAAATAAAAACAAACATTTTTAACTGAATATTCTAACTGACGGACTAATTAGGTTCTTTCAGTGGGCAAGCCTATATATTGAGAGTGTAGATCTCTTTGCTAGGGCACATTCTTATGGCAAGGCTTTCATAGTGCGTACAGCTAAGGAGTGGAATTCCCTGCCGGAGTCTATGTTTCCTGATAGCTACAACCTGGGAGTCTTTAAGTCAAGAGTGAATAGGTTATTTCTAGGCAAGCGTGCTCCATCTTCGACCACATCCTCGCTTACCCTCAGGTGAGATAGTGGTCAAACGCGTGCCTATCAATAGTAAAAAAAAGGCTTGATTCTTACGCTGTTTTCGTAAATTGTATTGCTTATTTTTAACAGACTTCAAAAAAAGGTTTAATCAATTCAATTTTTTCTCAATTTCTTTTTTAAGTTTGTTACCTCATAACTCCGTCATTTATGAAAAATTTTTGTTTCATCTGAAAAGGTATACTTCCCGATTGGTCCCATTGTCACCAAGTCAGCATCTGATGATGGGATCCCATGACAATCGAGGGCAACCCTCCAATTTTATAGGCACATACAATGTTTTTTATAAATTTTCTATCGCAATTCAGATATTCGTGCCTGGTAATTATATATCATCTTATGTCGCTGAGCTGATGATGGAAAGTATAAATTAGGATCTGATGATGAGATCCCATAAAAAATGTTTGTTCAGCGATATTTTCGCCAATTGTCAGCCGATTTGGATGAGTCTTCTTTTGCTTGGAAGAGTATTTTCCTGGACTAGTCCCATTTCAATTTGTTGAAGATCTGATGAAGAACTTCGGAAGTAGGCAACGGAACTCTTAAATAAATGATAGCAAATGGCTCGGGATTGCTGAAATCGCGTGTTTTTTTAGTGTTTACACCAGTTCTTAACATAACATCGCGCTGGTACGCTAGTAATTGGTACGCAGGTACCACTAAAAAGTGAAAAAAAAAATACAAAGAACCGACTTCCAAAAAAAAAACACTACAAGGTAAATTAAAGTTCTTTTCTTTCTTCGGAAGTTATTTTATGCCTTGTAGTATTTTTGCCGGATATTGAAACATAAAGTTTTCCTAACGTTTATAGAATGATAACATTTATGCAGAATTTTTTTATTTTTAGATAAGTAATGTGATTTTTTTTTAAATTAATCTAAACGTTTCTGCTTGAACTAATCTGTGAACTAAAAAATATTCTCACATCTTCGACTTCATAAATGTTACTAGACCAACGGCTTGCTGAAGATTAGACAGCAGCTTAAAATATCAACTTCTGGTATTTAATAGTGTTAATTTTTTTTTTCAAAAGACGTCATTCGACTAGTGCCGTGGTAATTAAATGCCATTTGAATAAATTGATTTCCGTCTGCCGAGATTAAAATTATTACAGTTTTAGATATTCAACGCGTCACTTTATACCATTAACTGGCTTGAATACCTACCTTAGTATTTCAGACTTCTAATATCAGATTTCTGATTGCAATATTCTGATTATTACTTTTATTTTTATCCGTTAGTGGATAGTATTAAGCAAAACTTAATTATCCTTACTGGGACAGACTAGATGCTGAAGGCCAGGTGCGGATCCAGGATTGTCGTTTTGGGGGCACAAAAAAGCACTTACCCTTTTATTTTGCTTAACGGGTTTAAAAACCTCCTCGGATAGCTTTTCGTAAATTTCTCAACTTACTCGACTTCGTTAGGTTGTAAACTATTAAATAAATTTGGATATTTGGGAGGACAGGGTTAAGCCCTTTAGCCCCCCACGGCAGAGAACCGGGTGTTATGGTGCATCTTGGGAGAGGCTTAAGTCCAAATGAGCAGCAGTAAACTGATGGGGTAAGTTGGTTTGTAATTCTAAAGAAAAGTCTGCGTACAATAAACACAATGATCTCAGCTTAATGTAAAATTTCCTTAAAACTGAATTAATATTACTTATTTAACTTACTTACGGCACTGACAGCGATGTGGATAATTTTTCAGTGCCGAATGATTTCTTGTCATCCCCTTTTATCCCACTTGTACTATCATCATCACATAGGATAGACATAGGCTTCCCCAAGCGTCGCCACAACGACCGGTCCTGCGCGTCTCGCAACCATCGGCTACCCGCGACCTTGTGGGAGGCCTTCCAACGTTGCGTCTTCTGATACGCGGTCGCCATTTTCGAACTTTTCGGCCCCATCGACCATCTGTTCTGCAAGCAATGTGCCCTGCCCACTACGATTTTAGTTTGGCGACCACGCAAGGAAACTCCAAGTATTGACCTCTTCATTGCCCTTTGAGTGACTTATTTAAGCCTTCTGATGAGACCCATTGTGAGCGACCACGGTTCAGTTTCATAAGTCATAACTGGCAACACGCACTGGTCACAGGCTTTCGTTTTGAGGCACTGTGGTATGTGGAACTTGTACTGTACTTACCTACATATATTTTAATAGCTTAAATTACTGTTTAATAACTACATTATTAAATTTACCTTCTGAAAATAATAAAATAGTGAGTTTTTCAAATTAAAAACAAAAAAAAAAACTTCTAATATTAAATTGAAATGAGGACTGCCCACATGCACCCGATGCACTCAAGTGTCGAAGCTGCCAAATGTACTCTTAGAACAACAACACGCATCAGACATTTGTCTCGATTTTATTTTTAGCTGACTTTATTTCATGTCTACGCATGGGCTTCCCTCCATATTAACATTTCCTTCTCGCAATTCGCCATATAGTTTTCTGTTTTCAATTTGCAATCAATTTTTCGCTAAGTCTTTTGTATACCAATAATACAAATGAATCATTACAGTTATCATGAACCTTAATAGATAGATAGACGGGACAATAGGTACAGTGCGTATTTCTGCAGCTATAACAAAAAATAAATCCTTCCCCATATTAGAGACGTGCTTTTGGAGTATATTTGCTCGATTTTAACGGTATAATAGTGGATTATAATAACGACTCGCACTTGGCCGGTTTTTTTTATCCCGTTTAACAACTATCGATGTTCACCACTTCACCACGTATGAAGTTTTGAAAAGTAGTAGTTGAAGACTTTGAAGTGGAAGATATTTACAGGAAACAAATCAAATAGTAATTACAATCATTTGCTTGTAGTGTGTTGCAATAGCTGCATGGCGTTCCATTCCTAAGATAAAATAATTAATAAATAGCTACCACTAGAAAATGAATGGAATAGAATAGAATAATGTTTATTATAAAATACTGCTCCGTTTACTCCAAACTAACTTAACAAAAGTATTTTGCTAAAAAAGCGGCCATATCCAAATGACCACCAATAAATCTGGACAGTTGGCCCTAAGAAATATTAATCATAATGTACGAGCGATAGAAATGATGAAGTGTAGGAAATATCATGTGATTTCCTACTTCCTCCTGAGTAGGGGGATGAGATCATGGGACAGCGGGAGGGAAGTGGACATCATAAACGACGCTGATTGCTGAGGGTTGGTTGCACTCAATTACATTGCGTTGAAGAAACAAACTGATATATATTAATTATTTAAAGAGTAAGTTCTAAGTGTTTCCAAGCTAAACGAGAGTTACCCTTAAAGCAGGTTCTACTTTGTAACCCTAGTTCTGTAGATTGACCGTCCAAAACCTTGAAAGAAAGAATAAGATTTATTTGATACCGTTGAGACACTGCACAAACCTTGTACTGTTGCTCATATGTTCATATTTTAAACGACTTCCAAAAAGGGGAAGGTTCTCAATTCAGTGGGTATTTTTATTTTAGTTTGGCAACCCTTCGGGCTATGTCGGTAAACTTGGTTATCTTGCGGATATCATCATTCCTGATTCGATCACGTAAGGAAACTCCAAGTATACCGACGGCGTGTATGCGGACGGCGAGCATTGGGTGACTCGCCGTCTGATCAGAACCAGGCCCAAGTCGACGGCGCGCTGTGTTCCACGCGCGCCTCAAAGAGAGCAATAAAGACGGGGCCCGCTAGGGCCAGTGCCTGCTGGGGCTGCGGACTTCGTTCGAAAGAGGCACCGTACCCTGGAACGCAAAGAGCACTAGGAGGAACACGGATGGCTTTTAGTCAGTAAAAGTCTGACACTCTCTCCTGCTTTACCCAGAGCGGGAGGAGTCATTTGATGATTACCCATCATAAAAAAAGTATACCGATTAATCCGAGGTTTCTGATCCGATTTCTGTGACTCTTTTTAGTTTGATGCTATTTGACTCGATTTGTCATTTGGTTTTGCAAAAAAAAATAATTCAATTTGGCTCAGTAGCATTTTTGCTTATTTGTATGATGTACCTAGTTTAATGTAAGGTACATTAAACTAAGTATTTGCTTACTATTCAGTGTTAGTTTTTGGGGGGTATCAGCACTCAAAAACGAAGAAACCAACCAGAAAACCGACTTCCTAAATTAAAGTGACTGGCTTTTATCTCGGGCAAAGGATAAGCATTGCCATACAACGTGGCAATGCCGCCAGTCTTTTGGGCTCACTTCCAGTGGACAGCGATGCGGACGAATTTTTAGGCGCGATATTATAGTTAGCAGTTTTATTTTCTATTTTAAGTGTAAATTAAAGTTATTTTGTAGTTTGTAGTGGTTGTTTAGAAGTCGGATGTATTTTTTTGTAAAAGTTTTCTTTCTTACATTAATTTCAAATACTTCACTGCAATTTCTACGAAGTTAAAACATTCTACAACATTTAAAAAGTCTAACTGAAATGAATTTATCATTCAGTAAGATATTAAAATGTATGCTTCAATTTGTGACCAAAATCGCAATTTGTAGCCCTTCCTGCAATATTAAAAGGCTCAGCCATTACATTAATCGTTGCCTTTTTTGATGGCTTAGATTACTTTAGTGGTTGTACAAGAAAATTCACCCAACTAAAACCCTTCACAACTTACGTACTTATAAATAATATAGTATTAACTACAGTAAAAGTTTTCTCCGAGAACTTCAACATGTGTACCCAGTTAATCTTCTGTAATGTCCATTGAACTATTTAATTGTAGCCGGTAAGGCTTCTTCCCCAAATAAATTAACGACCCCACGTTTCTAGGGTTACATTACATCGGAAAAATGTAGACATAGATACCATAGCTCTCTCAAAGGGATTTTTCTTTTAGTAGGATGAAAACTACGAAAAGGAACTTGTACCTATTTTTTTATGAGAAGAAATAAATAAACTGAACAACGGTTGAGGGAGTTGATAGCATGGTGTTGTGGTACAGCTTGGGAAAGACTTATACTGATAAAATAGACTGCTATAGGCTGAATAAAGTTTGCGGTATTAAAGATGCCAATCACTATTAAATAAAATTTCGTATGCATATCAGTTCTGTGACAATAATAGTTGATTATGCATCGAGGGGAGAAAGCAGTATTTTATGTCACGGGCGTGATCTTGAATCCCAAACCTAATAAAGGATCCGAAAGTTAACAGTCCTGACTTTAACTCACGAGCAAAGCGAGGGAGATAATGTGAGAGATTCAAGCTAGACCAAGGCAAAGACACCTTTGTCCCTGAGAAGCAAACTTAACTTTTCACACCTACTGTGAAAAAATGTATAATAATTATTAATAAGCACACAACACAAACTTCAAGTAGTTTGTGGTGCGGGTTCCAACTCACCATCTCGAGAAGTTCCTCAAAGCAGAGTTTTGGCCGAAGGGTGTGTCAGTCAGCAATACACGACGCCGTAATTTCGTGTGCAGTAGTTTATAGTGACAATTAATTGTTTTATGTATTCATTTATTTATAGCTGTTATTGTTTTATGTATTTTATTTATGGGTCCTAGATGCCTGAAGTAAAGCCGAGCCCACTCTTGACTTCGATCTTGCCTTATGGTAGCTGGTAGCCGTATGGTAGCCTTATGGTAGCTTATAAGTAGTGTGCCGAGATGATGCCTCTTCAATCTTTCTTGAAAACTAAATGAAGGTGGTAGGGAACACAGGTCCGGGGTGCGGAAACCGTTCGAAACAGGCACCGAACCCTGGAACGCAAAGGGCATTAGGAGGAACACGGATGGGTTTTAATCAGTAAGAGTCTGAAACTCTCTTCCGCTCCGCCCAGAGCGGAAGGAGTCATTTGACGATTTATTTATTTATTTATTTATTTAACACTTTCAGCACGAATGTACATAGGCGGACTTAATGCCATAGGCATTCTCTACCAGTCAACCTTTGGGTGATGCAGAGAATAGTGGTAGGTGCAATATGAAAAATTAAAAGCGATTGAACTTATCCATGCTTAAAAAAAAAAAAGAAAAGGGAACATAGATGCTGGCAGATAATATCACGAAGGGACGTGTTTAAGTTCATAGAAGAAAGCACGAAGTCCACGTGGACGAATGAAGTTCTAGTTTGTAATACATAACTAAAAGTAAGTATAGCATAAGCATAAGCAATATCAGCCTATAATGTTCCCACTGCTGGGACACAGGCCTCTCTCGGTGAGAGGGAGTGGGCCGTAATCCACCACGCGGGTCCAGTGCGGGTTGGTAGATGTCACATGTCTTCGAATTTTTGGTTCTAGGACATGCCGGTTTCCTCATGATGTTTTCCTTCACCGTTTTGAGAGCAGTGGTGATAAAATAATTTACACAAAGTAAAGCGCCTGCCTGGGTTCGAACCTACGACCTACAACTCGTAAGTCGCAGCCATTACCACCGGGCCACCACTGCTCATAGTAAGTATAACCTAACCTAATATTTAAATTAACTTTGTCATACATTTACTGACGTAAAACTTAGCCTCGAGGATAAAATAATCTCGTCAAGGAACCAATTTATTGAGATCCCAATAAATAAAACATAACCTACCTCAAAAAATGCTTTGTTGTCTAAGACCTCAACATAAGTAAAAGATTAATTAAATTTTTGACTTTTTACGACAATGCGTCGACGTCTGTGCGTCACTATTCCGACAAAAGGTTATTCTGGTGTAATAAATTCAAGATTAATTACTTTTTCTAATATTTAATAAGCCGATTAACATCCAGACATGCTAATATAAATGCAATATTAATATACAAATGCGTTATTATTTGGTTTTAAATAACGGTAAACTGCCTTGAAATTAAACATTTTAATTTATTTCTAGGTTAATTGGACCTCAGACAACAACGCATCATTGGGGTAGGCAATGTTTTATTTATCTCCTAAATAAAGTAATTCCTTGTTGTTTTATTAAAAGTTAACAACTCAAGTTGAACCGAATGCGAATGAATTTCTAGTGTGTGAATTTATGCACCTTGCATTTGGCAATCTGACTGCAATCAGACCTTGAATCTAAACTATTTATTTATTAAATTAAAATGGGCAACATTTCCGTAACAACATCTATGTGTAGTAAAGGTGTTTCGCTTTAGCATGGCAATTTTTGGTCGATGATGAGATCCCATGAAAATCGAGGGATACCCTCAAATTTTATAAGCACATACCATGTTTTTCATAAACTTTCTAACGCAATTTAGATATTTGTGCTTGGTAATCATGATCTCAAATTGCTGAGCTGATGATGGAAGGTATAAGTCAGTATCTGATGACGGGATCCCATGATAAATGTTTGTTCAGCGATATTTTCGCCAATTGTTAACCAATTTGAATGATTCTTTTTTTGTTTGGAACAGTATTTTCTTGGACTGGTCCCATTTAGGTGAAGATCTGATGAGGAACTTCGGAGGTGGGCAACGGAACTCTTCAATAAATGATAGCAAATGAATCGGGATTTCTGAAATCGCATGTCTGTTGATTGTTTACATCAGTTCACGCACGTTGTTTGTGGTTTCGCTTTTTAGTGGTACCTGCGTTCCACTAAAAAGTGAAAAATAAAAAACCTTGAAACTATTACTGCTTAATTTATTTATTAATTAAAATTAAAATAGTCAACATTTCCGTAACAACATCTATGTGTAGTAAAGTTGTTTCGCTTTAGCATGGCAATTTTTGGTCAATGCCCTTTCCCGAATATTTTTTCAAGTCAGCGAAATTATAAGCTCCGTATCGTTTTAGAAAAACCGGCCAAGTGCGAGTTCGACTAACGTGCAAAGAGTTCCAAACGAATCTCATTTTGTGACACTTTAAAACCATGGAATTCTCATAGGTTTTCCTGTTATCAATATATAAACACCTACTCATCATCTGCCCAGCCTGTTCCCAACTGTATTTGCGTATAAAGTAATAAATGCCAACATTATTATAAGTATTTGACTAGCATTTGCTCGCCGATTGACGATTGTTTTGCTGACTCTAGTCTTGCCATGAAGTACCGTGTTACCCAGTTAATGGGTTGTGGAGGTCTGGTAGGTAGCCGCTCCACGTATAATACTCAGGTATTCAGCTACATCCAGTTTGAGTGGAAGCCGACACCAATATAGTTGGGAAAAGGCTAGGCAGATGATGACTTGCTCACCGATTTTGGCAAAAAATAGTAGGGCCCCACTTCCTTTGTACCAAATTCATCAAGGTTCAGTTTTTTGGCGTAGCGTAACAATCTCAATTTAACATTAATAATAGTACCTAGATGACCGAGCTTTCAATTTCAATTAATTTATTTCAGCTCGCTCTCGCTCGCTTTGCTCGTTTTTATTTACGACGTTTTCTAAAAATGAAACCTAGCTAGATCGATTTATCGCCCCCGAAACCAAATACTAAATTTTATGAAAATCGTTGGAGTCGATTCCGAGATTCAGATTATAATTATATATGTATATACACCGTGTTCTTCACGTTATCCATAAGTTTTAGCAAACGCTTCCATAGCTTTAACAAACCAAATCCAGTAAAGGAAGTAGTACTTACAGCTACTTACTTAGTAGTAGTACCGACCGCTAAAAACGACTGAAAAGTTCGAAACAAGTCGCTTTTCAAGTAGTCTGATGCAGTTGGTGGCATCAGATCAGTGATTGAACTGCATCAGACTGCTTGAAAAGCGATTTGTTTCGAACTTTTTAGTCGTTTTTAGTGATATTGACAAAGAATATTTTTTAATGTTTCGTACATTTGAGTGACTTACATTTTTGGAATCGTCTCCTCGAGCCTTTTATCTTGATACCCCACTTGAAAGGTTTAAAAAATAAATCATTTTTTGAAGGTGCCAAAAGTCAGCCATTTAAATTTTTATAGACCTAGTGTCACTTTCACAATCAAGACAAATCTAACGACACCTCTCAAACTAAAATTCATCATACCGTTCAGGCCGCAGAGGGTGCCAAACAATTTTACATACATATGTACTCTCAAAAAACATAACCCTCCTTCTGGCGCAGTCGAGCAAAAAGCTTAATTTTAGCTATGCAGTATGGAAGGGTCTTAACGTGGCCTATGTTACACTTGGTGCAATAAAATGATAAATCTATCAAATGTTCTTTGAATTTCATTTGTTTTTTGTTGCCAATTCGGATAAAGCGGCATGCATATTGGATGACTTACCTCAAGGTATTTAGTTTGTATAAAAATTAACAAAAAATAAAAATTGCTAACGGCCATAGTGAAAAATGCTTATTTCCATATTCTGAACATCCGGTCGAAGTTTATGTATATCGTCCGGAACACGGTGTACATACAAGAATTGCTCGTTTAAAGGTATTGGATAGACAGATAGATTACTCTAGTCTCGGTTCGTCAAATAAACTCATTGAAAATAAGAAAGTAATTGGGGAAGTTACCCCTACGCACTACGGCGCTGCTACGGCGTAGCTCGTAGCTGCGTAGTTCGCGTAGCCCTTTGAAAGGTGACATTTCTTTGAGCTAATATTTTTATAGGTTACTACGTATTTGGTTTCTATTTTTGTGACGTGCTTAAATATTTTTTTGCGAAATTTGTCGAATATAAGTAGAATAAGTATGTGTATGCCATATGTAGTATTATGCTATTTTATTATCTACCACGAACTACGTAGACTTTTGAAAAGTAGCTAGCTGTAGCAGGCGGGTTTTTAACCGACTTCTCCAAGAAGGAGGAGGTTCTATGTTCGACTGTATGTGTTTTTTTTATGTATGTTCACCGATTTCTCCGCCAATTGTGGACCGATTTAAAAAAATATTTTTTTATTCGAAAGCCTATACTCCCGTAGTGGCCCCATTGTCACCAAATCAGAATCTGATGATGGGATCCCATGAAAATCGAGGGAAACCCTCAAATTTTATAAGCACATACAATGTTTTTCATTAAATTTCTATCGCAATTCAGATATTTGTGCCTGATAATCATCATCTCATACATAAATGAGAAGTACATAAAAATAATAGAAAATGTATACTTCAAAAGTGTTAGCCGAATAAAACTAGAAAGTTAAGGCGAAGAGTTTCCCATAGAAAGAGGTGTAAAACAGGGTGATCCGCTCTCTCCAAAACTGTTCATAGCATTTCTGCAACACACAGACTAGGCAAACAAAGGAATGTGGTTATACAATAAACGCCTAACACATCTACAATTCGCAGACGACATAGCTCTTTTTAGTGAAACCGCTACAGAACTAGAAATAATGCTCCAAAACCTCGCCACGGAAAGTAAAAAAGTGGGACTTGAAATGAATACCAGCAAAACCAAAATAATGACCAATCGTACCCAAACCCCGATCAATGTTGAAGGCAAGCTCATAGAATATGTAAACGAATACTTATATCTGGGAAAACTTATGTCATTTGACGTCAATAGAAACGAAAAGGAAGTCGATAGGAGAATAAACATAATTTGGAAAAAGTACTGGGCACAAAAATAAATTCTCAAAGGGAACTATGGTTTAAAACTAAAGAAAATCATAATGGACTCCTGTATCTCACCATCACTAACATACGCAAGTCAGACCTGGACATTTACTAATAAGATAAAGAATAAAATCCTGTCTTGCCAGCATGCCATGGAAAGAAGCATCTTGAAACTAAGAAGGCTAGATAAAACGAGAAATACAGATATACGTAATAAAACTCAACTCAAAGATGCTCTACAACATGCTATGTCACTGAAATGGAATTGGGCGGGCCACCTAGCCAGGTACCGGGACAAAAGATGGACACTACTTGTTACGAAATGGACAGGTCCCATTGGCAAAAGGAAAAAAGGACGACAAAGAAAAAGATGGGCTGATGATATTATAAAAATAACTGGAAAGAACTGGATGGACACTGCCCAAGACAAAGACATATGGAAAAAGATGGAGGAGGCTTTCTACCCTATAGGGGCCAGACAATAAAATATGAAAATATAAACATCGTTTGGAAAAATAAAGTTTTAAATAAATAAATCATCATCTCATGTTGCTGAGCTGATGATGGAAGGTATAAGTCAAGATCTGATGATGGTATCCCATGAAAAATATTTATTCAGCTATATTTTCGCCAATTGTTAACCGATTTGGATAATTCTTTTTTGTTTGGAAGAGTATTTCCCCGGACTGGTCCCATTTTAATTTGGTGAAGATCTGATGATGTACTTCGGAGGTAGGCAACGGAACTCTTCAATCAATGATAACAAATGGATCGGGATTTCTGAAATCTCATGTCTGTTGATTGTTTACACCAGTTCATAACATAAAATCACGCCGGCACGCTGTGTTAGTGGTACGCAGGTACCACTAAAAAGTCAAAAATAATACAAAAAAGTAAAACCGACTTCCAAAAACAAAACACTACAAAGTATAAAATAACTTTAACATATAATAAAATAACTTCAATTTAGGAAACTGGTGGGAAAAACCAAAAACACCGACTTCAGAAATTAAAGTTATTTTATTTTCAAGTGATATTCAATCTGAGATCAAACTAAAATAACTACCACCAACTGTGTCTGGTACTTCTGCAGTGATCTTATTAGGAACTTTTTAATCACATTTATAGAATCTTAAAAATATTACATTGTACAAATATTAATACCTACATCCGGTGCATAAAGGCTTCAGGTTAGCAACTAACTCGGAGTTAAAGATAACTCCAGTTTGTGTAACCCCACCTTAGTGGTTCACATCACACACATCACATCAGCCGAAAAACATCCACTACTGGACATAAGCGTCCCTGTTTGCCATAATCGCCACGCTTGTCAGGCGGGTTGGCGATCGCAGTGTATAGTGTTGAGTTTTACAGAGAACGCTGCTGCCTTTAGTGGTTAGTGCAAAGAAATAAAAACCACCGAGTAGCTTTTTGCGAGGCTTGTCTTAAATAAATGCTAATAATATTGATCTAATCTATTTATAAAAGTTAGTTCAATCTTTGAAGGGGAAGACCGGCACTTTGAAGGGCTTTCAGGGACACTAGTCTAGCGGCACTAATGTTTTAGCCGTGGGCAGTCCACGGCAACAAGTCGTAGAACTTGCCCATTACTTACTTGTTCAATTTGTAAAATGATACTTCTGATTTAATACAATAATTAATGTCATTTATAATTTAAATAATAATTGTGCATGCCTAAATTGGTAAAACACAGTGAACTGCGCATTCACCTAACACCTGGAATGTATAATTATGTACTGTGTTTCGCAATAAAGTTTGAAATTGAAATTGTTCATTGTTTTGCTACATTTTATTTTTATTTAATAGGTATTTCACTAAAGAAAAAAACTTCTTAAAAGTTTTTTTATTCTACTTTATGCTATGCTATATCTTTTTTGTTTTTCAAAACTTTTTTGAGCAAAAATTGCATCAAGCCAATTTTGGAATTTGTTTAATCTTTGTCAGAAATAGCAGCATTTACGACATTTGATTTATTTACTCGTCTTTCTCTTTAACCGACTTCTTCAAAAAGGAGGAGGTTATGTGTTCAGCTGTATGTTTTTTTTATAGATGTTTACCGATTTCTCCGCCAATTCTGGACCGATTTTAATAAATATTTTTTTATTCGAAAGTCTGAGGTGGTCCTATTATCACCAAGATCTGATGATGGGATCCCATGAAAATCGAGGAAAACCCTCAAATTTTATAAGCACATACAAGTTTTTCATAAACTTTCTAACGCAATTCAGATATTTGTGCCTGATAATTATCATCTCATGTTGCTGAGCTAATGATGGAAGGTATAAGTTAGGACCTGGTGATGGGATCCCATGAAAAATGTTTGTTCAGCGATATTATTGCCAATTATTAACAGATTAGGTTGATTCTTGTTTCGTTTGGAAGAGTATTTTCTCGGAATGGTCCCATTTAAATTTGGTGAAGATCTGATGAAGAACTTCGGAGGTAGGCAACGGAATTCTTCAATAAATGATAGCAAATGGATCGGGATTTCTGAAATCGCATGTCTGTTGATTGTTTACACCAGTTTATAACATAACATCACGCAAGCACCCTGTGTTTTTGGTACCTGCGTACCACTAATAAGTGAAAAAAAAACTTTTTACAAAAAAAAAACCCTACAAAGTAAAAAATAACTTTAATTTCGGAAGTCGGTGTTTTTGGTTATTTCGTTTTTGAACCCCGACTTCTGAAATTAAAGCTATTTTTTACTTTGTAGTGTTTTGTTTTTGGAAGTCGGTTTTATTTTTATTAAATTAGCTGACTTACTAACGTTTTATGTACTCGTAATTGTTATTTCAATCCTGTGACTCTTATTGAGTCATTGTGACTCTTAGTTAAATAACAGGAAAGTTACAGAAGAGAGCTTTCCATAGAAATTACTAAACGTTTATGTAAAGTAATGAGTAATTATAAAAGTTATCATAGTTCGTGCGAGTTTTAAAGAAATGAATGATGGGTCAAATGGAAATTCACAAACTACAATAAGCTTGTAATTACTTTCATAATGCGTACTTTTATTAACGTAATGTGATATTCCTAGATGCTTACTCGATTTAAAGCGCTAACTACATAAGCATTAATTAATTCCCAGCGAAGCGGCCGAACGCGTGTAAATAATTGTATGTAAACAATGAAGCATGCAGCGGCTGCCTGACAATGATACACGCGCCGCCCGCACAACACTGTGGACTTGTGGAGCAAGTGTGAGTGTGAGCCAAGGACGGGCCTATGGTGAGCTGGAAGAAGCTGAAAAAAGTTTTGTTTTAGTTTGGAGGAGTGTGAAGATGCGTGGACGCGCTCGTGCGTCCGAGATGGCGCGCGCGGTCATACGACGCCACTGTTCTGTATCAGCGCCCTCCGCCGCCGCCGCGCCGCCCTCCTCTCCGCGCGCGGCGCCCGCTGAGCGGAATTTGCACAAGCGGCGCGCCTCGCGACGCGGTTCAGTGTACGTGCGACCGCTCGCGGCCGAGGACGAACCGCCGCGTCACGAGCACTGCTCTGCTTATTACGCAGTTAAAACTATCGCTGACCGCGTGGACTCGCGTCAAACAACTTTTAGTGACTCCCCACTTGTTATATGCCCCAACTAACCACATAACACGTGAATTTACCCCCCATAGACCCAGTGATAACTCTTATCAGTGTGGAAAAGTTACAAAGTGTATACAGAACTCGGAAGGACGTCCGAATTTGCGAATTCTTGGGCCTTTTCGACGCCGCTGATCACTTAAGAGGATAGTTTACCCGTTGTTGGCCGATTCGAGCCACGTTACAAGGTTATCGCGTCTCTAGCCCGCCAGTGATGAATTGGAAAATCGGCGCGTAGTCGCTCACGTGGTGTGCGCCCCGCCCCCGCCTCGCCCGCGCTTATATTTAGCGAAAATCGCCTCTCGGGAGCGGCCCGACGGCCGACGCTCTAAGCGCACATCGCTGTTTATGAACGTTAGCGAGACGCCACATGTTATTGGCTTCGAATAACAGAACCGATAAGCAGAAGACAGATAACCTCTTCGGATCGCGATCTTGGTCCGAAACTTCTGGAACTAGAAAGAAATCGGTAAAAATAATCAAAAAAGAGAGCGGGCTGAGATGCTAACGGCCGGTATCGGCACGCGCCGGTGAGCGCTCATTCCGACACACCTACCAAAAAATTCCACTGTTCGAGATAAAGTGGGCAAGATGTCTCTACAGGGGAGCGGAGGCTACCAGAGTCCGTGGTCGTCGCAGGGAGGGCACTCGGAGCTGGACGGCACGATCGAATTGGAACCTTTGGGCGAGCTGACAGAGGTCGGTTTCGAGCCGCAGACGCGCGCGCGCTCCAACACGTGGCCGCTGCCAAGGCCAGACAACTACGTCGAGGCGGCTGACGACACCGGCTCCAAGAAGAACTCCAATCAGAATCTGAGTGGTAAATACCATTTGTCCAACGAGGCGATAGTAGTAAGGTCGTAGACGCGATACGCGCTGCTATTTAGGTCGGCCCACGTACATACGAAGTCCGAACACACTCCTCGTGTAAAATTCCAATAAAAAACACAAGCATATCATATACACTGATACGAATAAAAAACAAGCTTTGTTTACTTGCATAATTACGCATTTTGGTAGGTATATGAAAGTAGATAATATTGGTGCACCTACCTCCTACTGGCCACGCATTTGACATTCCTGTAGTTATGTATACAAATAAGTCGCAAAAACAATGATATCGAAATTGTTAGCGCAGCATAAATTCTACGTATGATAGCATACTTAGGTAGGTACTTGTTTGAAATTTAATAGGCTAACGGCGTAGTATGACATCGTGAAAAAAAAAGCCCATTTAAAATTTTATGACTGCTCTGGCAACAATTTTAACAGAAATGCTTTAAGGTAGATGCTCCAGGGTAGCCCGCGAAATTCAAATATTTTATGTTTTTTGCAATTTGCCGGTCAGTGTGAAGCTGTATGTGGACCAAATGCGATCCACGACCGAAATAATGAATATTTCAGAAATAATCATTCTTTCGAACTACATGAACTTAGAGGGCTATATTGATGATTAAAATGGTTATAATTCTTTAGATAAATACGCGTTACGGTCGCGGATCGCATTTGGTCCACATACAGCTTCACACTGACCGGCAAATTGCAAAAAACATAAAAATATTTGAATTTCGCGGGCTACCCTGGAGCATTCACCTTAATAAATTCCAAAATTGATACTGGAAACGTTTTTAACCCTGAACGAATTTAATTACTGATGATTGACTATTTCATAATAGTAGGTATGAAGATTTGGTGCTGCTATTATCATTTATATTAATCAAACACTAAACGAAGATCGTAGCTAACTAATTTACACACATATATAATACCCAAACTATTCATAAGTACTGTACAATTTCATAAAAAAACCCACACAAACAAACAAGTTTTTACAAGAACACCCATATGTGTTCTAATTACAATAATAAATATTGCTAACGCGTAAGGAAAACAATGAAATATTATGAAAACCATAATGAGTAGCTAGGTACCAACGTAGGTAACTATTATACATGTATGCAAAATAATAAATAAAACCATGTATATAAAATGGCATCTATATTTGTTATATATGTATACTTGAATGACCATAAAAATTAAAAATAAAGCAAATTTCTTTCTTAATTAATATTTAATGTCATTATTTTTTTGGCACGCGCTTGACCACCATCTCACCTGATGGTAAGCGATAATGTGGTCGAAGATGGAGCACGCTTGCCTAGAAGTAACCTATTCACTCTTGACTTAAAGACTCCCAGGTTGTAGCTATCGGGAAACACAGACTCCAGCAGGGAATTCCACTTCTTAGAATGTATCAAAATTTTGTAGGCTTAAATACAGTTATTTTTGTCAAGAATCTTTATAAAAAATGTCTATACTTCAAGGAAAACTAAGCTTACTACGAAAAATAGGTACCTTTGGCTAAATGTAGGTACCTATTTTTCATAGTAAGTAATAGAGGAAAAGTAATAGTTGAATAGAGGAAGTTCAATAAAATTTTGTGTAACTTTAATTTGGTAGGTACCTACATAGTCATTATAAGCAATTATTGTCAGATTCATGAACGTAAATGATTCTAACTAGCTTCTATAGTTTCTGCTTACCTCATGGGAAAAAGGCGCGAGTATATGTATGTACGTAGGAATGTACCAATGTATTATCACTTAATTGAATAATAAAATAATAAGTGATAGAGATACAGTACAGAAAGAACCGGCCAATTGCGAGTCGGACTCGCCCACCGAAGGCTCCGTATAAATTTGTAGCTACAAATTACTTTAAATAGAGACTATATTTTTTATGACTTAATTACAAATGCATAGTTTTCAGACTTGTCTCTATACTTGTAGTATAAGACGGTATTACTTGCCACATTTCATAGTTCTAGGTCAACGGGAAATACCCTATACATTTTGATTCCCTTGAGAGTGTCAAAATATACGTTTTTGCGGCATAAACGACCGTATCTTAGAACTATACTTAGAACTATCTACGTTAACTTAGAAGTTTGATTTTATCGCAACTGCAAGGGGTTTAGACTTGAGTATATGGTTTTAATTTAAACTTGAAACCTTCACGCGTTCCCGAGATAAGCGCTCTTGACGGGCGGACAAGAAAATGATTCTGTAAGGGTTCCGTTTTTTCCTCTTGAGGTACGGAACTCTAAGAAAGACTATTTTTGTAAATCACTCAAAACAATAACAATTAGATAAAAACTGTTATTCTCTCTAATCATTTTTATTTAATAATATTCCTAAAAGAAAAAGTCAAAAAATGACGCTTAGGTTCTGGGATTTTTTCACAAACAACGCACACCCTAAAACGCTGGATCTAGTTAGAAGCATCACAACAGGTTCCTCTATTCAGAAAATGAACAGTTTTTAATCTCGCCGTTGCTGGGCAAAGGTCTCCCCTTCCAGACATTCTTCTCCCTCGTCGTCTCAAACCAGCCAGTTTCTTCATCTCGCCACCTCTTTTTGCGCCGACCTCGACGATGCCTTCCATTTTTATGAACCCACAGAGTAAAGGACACTAATAGAGAATTTTACAAAAATGACGCTGCTGTAAAGTGGTTCAAAATCAATTGCAAAAGTCATTTATGGTGGCTCTCTCTATCTTATTTGATAAGACAGAGAGAGCCAGCACTTTTTGAACGTCAAAATTATACAAAAATAGTCCCCTAAAACACCCTCCCGTCACCACTTCCTAGTGTTTGAGCTAAATAGAAGAGTTAACAAGGGCAGTTTTGTATGGAAGGTCTTACTTTTTGCGGATAAGAAATTCCAAGTAAACGGCTTGCGTTTTGAATAAAATACCTGAAAATGGGCGCATTAAATGATGTTAAAATACCTAGTACACTACTGAACTCAAATATTTAATGAATGCACTCGGTGAGCAAATGAGCATAACTACATTCATGAAACAACATAATTACATTTTACTTATTTATACATTGCAATACACATATTATAAACTATATCTATAGACACGTGGTAAATAAATGTATGCTTAATTACTCGTAGTTAACGTAAATTCATTATTTTACCTTATACTTTTACCTTGTTCGTAATGTTTATGACAGGTAACAGAATGGTAGTAATAGATTTTTTCATAAACATAAAAATAAATAGTTGTAGTGTGTTCAATGATAAACTGAATTATTAACGTGAAAACATGTGTTTTTTGTTTAAATAGTGCATACATAATATACCTAAATATGTATAATATAAAAAGAGATACCTACAGTTGTATGTTTGTAGAATTATCTGAACCAGTTTCTTCAGATTCTTTAAATTTCACAAATATGAAGTTACGTATCGCTCAAAGCTTAGGCTGCTTTCCAGAATTCATGATTCCTGTGATATAGGCCAAGGAAGCAAAGCCGCGCAAAAAAGCTAGTAAACCATAATAAAAATATCTTTTTTTTTGTACGGATAAAAATATAAATTTACTGCACAGAGTAAATGAAACTTTTGAATAAATTACACAGTAATTTGACGTCGCTGCTTCAATTGTATCACTACTACTGTTTGTTTACCCTACATATAGTATCAACATACTAGCAGTGATCCTGCCCCTAGCACACCTTCTAAGTACTCTGACATTACTGATCATACAAGAGGTCGTTGCACCTAAATTTCTTGACATTGTATCCAAACATTATAAAACGTCATAAATGGTCATGCCATTATGACGTTTCACATGTTGCGGTTTGTTTTAATTCCTTCAAAAAGTATTTTCATGTAAAACAATAATTACGAGGAATATTAGTATTACTTTTCGAAATAAACCCAACGTTACTGGATTTTGATAGCGCGTTTTGACTTAAGCTAGGGTTGTCGCTAATCAGCGGCGGCGACCTCTCGCGACCGGCCCTGATTCAATCTATGGTCCGGAGCAAGGAAGCATGGGAAGCGGTCACCTCCTTCTGCGAAGCAGTAATGCTAGCGAAGGAGGAGGCCGAACGTGTGAGAGACAGGGAAACCTCTTGACCCAGCCGCCGCAACAGAAGAAGACGCCCCAAAGAACTGTCAGCATGGGAGTCGGGGCCCGCTAGGGCCAGTGCCTGCCGGGGTGCGGAATCCGTTCGAAAGACTCACCGCGGGGAACGCAAAGCTCATTAGGAGGAACTAGGATAGATTTTAGTCAGTAAGAGTCTGACACCTGACACTCCCGTCCGCTCCGCCCAGACCGGAGAGAGTTATTTGATGATTTCTCATCCTTAAAAAAAAAGGTAGTCACTAATAGTCAGTAAATAAACAATTATAATTCGATTGTTTATTATTGTTGTAACTTACGTTATTGCCACGCAGTTCTAGGAATTTGTCACGTCACATGATTGACGATTCACTCGTTTACTGGGTTTAGGAAACGGCGTTTATTAATAAAAATGAACTAAGGCGATAGCTTTGGCACATTTATAGAATAAACATGTGATTTTAGTAACATTAAGTATATTTAATACACTTGTAACGAGAATTAATCACATCCAACTGTGGATCAATATTTAATTACATTCCAGTTACCAAGTAATTCGGGAAACTGTTTAAACTGTTTTAATATTAGTCGATTACAACAATTAAAACGATTCTTGCGTTCTTATATCGCGTAGTAAATATAAATATTTCATACTGTTGCGCGTTATCTGATATAAGTACAAACTGAAATAAAACATCATCCTGAAAGACATTTTTCTGAGATAAGATACGAAAACATTACATTGCGAATTTTGTACACCAACTTATAATCTTCTTTACAATCACACTCAGACACAGTTAACGATAAAATCATAGTAACATTACGATAACTCCAAAAATATGCTCAACTCTTACTAACCAATAAAAATCCTGCCAGAGTTAGAGTAGATTTTGATAGAGTTACCGTAGTCCTGGAACGCAAAGGGCACTAGGAGGAACACGGATGAGTATAAGTCTGTAAGAGTCTGAAACTCCCTTCCGTCCGCTCCACCCAGAGCGGAAGGAGTCATTGAAAATGACAACCGTAACCATAGATAAAAATATTAACACGTCACAATTACCAGTCCAGGAATATTTGAACAACGTAATTCATAATTAAAAATTTTGGTAGTCAAATTAATAATTTTATCGTCCTTTTACCTACATTCTACGCATTGTGTATTGAATGAATAGGTACAGGATGTTTTTGTTTATTTACAAAAACATACCTGCCACTATTTCAGTCATAATATGAGAGCAGTTTAGCAACGGCAGTGTGTGCGGCTAGTACAATGTTAGGTTAAAAAAAAAAAAAACAATTCAGAAGTTCAGTTTTTTTCAAAAACAGTTTAGAATAGTTTTATGTTTTGCTATAGAATGTGTGAATTGTTTTTTGAAAAAGCCCTTGAATAACTCTTTAGTCCCAGGTGTCTTGAGTAAGCGTTGGTTTACTTAATTCTAAGAATAAAGGCGTTTGCGAGTTAGTATGATATTATGAACTACCGTGAAGAGTAAACGCTCTTTACATGTTTTTTACAGAATCATATTTCACACTGAATTTTAAAAGTTCGTTCTTCGAATTTTAAAGAATTAAAGCTTTAGGGTTTTCGCAAACAGCGTTTTTCGGCGACGTGCAGATGACGCGCGATACCGCACTTTAAACGAAATTTAGACGCAGGCAGTACTGCGTTTTGGTCATCTACAGCGCCTTGAGCGCGCGTTCGTAAATCGTGCGTCGTCGGCGCGTTAAAAATACGCTGTGTGCTTGCTCTTATTACATATTTCTACATTAAACATCTTCAACGCGTCTAATCCACCTTTCTTTCTGTAGGTGCGCCGCCACTGCCCTCAGTGGGCACCAAGAAGAATTCCTCCCGTCGGAATGCCTGGGGCAACCTATCCTACGCTGATCTCATAACCCAAGCCATCACCTCAGCTCAGGACAACAGGCTCACGTTGTCCCAAATCTACGAGTGGATGGTCCAAAATGTGCCATATTTTAAGGATAAGGGGGATAGCAACTCTTCGGCTGGATGGAAGGTAAGATCCTTGATATACCGGGATTCTGTTTGGCCCTGTTAGATAGATTTTCCCTCAGCGTCAAAATTTTACGTTGGGTTTATCTATACTAATATTTAATAGCTGAAGAGTTTGTTTGATTGGTTGAACGCGCTTATCTAAGGAATTACTGGTTTGAATTGAAAAAATATTTTAGTATTGAATACTTAACTCATTTACCGAGGAAGCTATATAACATCACGCTACGACCAAGAGGAGTGGAGCATTCATTAAAAATGTGACGTAGACAAAGTTGCGCGGGTCAGCTTGTTATATAATACTAGTTGACCCGCGCAACTTCGTCTGCTCCGCTCCTCTCCTCTCGCTTCGTCGCTTATGGGCTATCTAACACTGAGAGATTTTTTTAATATCGGACTAGAGTAGTTCCTGAGATTAGCGCGTTCAAGCAAACAAACAAACTCCCTAGCTTTATATTTATTAAGTATAGATAACATCAAATCTAGGCAGTACGAAACAGAGAGATGTTTTAATTTATCTTACGTATTGATCATTTTGTAATTAATTTGACAGACAGTCGTTACAAATAAGCTATTGATAAAATGAGGAAAATTAATATGAATTGTGATAGAGAATAATAAAAGCCAAGTTTCATCTAAATGAAAAGTTTCATCTAATTATTAGATGAAACTTTTCAGTACAGATGCCACTGATTGTTTGTTTCTCTATTGTGGTCAGTCCACGTTTGACAAACGTAATTATTCGATTTGAATCACATTTATTCATTTCATTTCAATAAACAAAATATTCGTGTTTTATATGTTCATAGTATTAAAACCAGAAACTTATGTTACATAAATATATGAAATATTCTTCTTTATTTTTGACCGATCGGTTACATATTTTAAAGATTGTGGTCATCTTAATTTTAATTTGTTTGTAGACCCAGAATAATTTTGAGAGAGGAATACGCACCACCATCAAAATTATATATCTACTCCTGTAAACATTCTTTTAGTGTAAAATCTAAACGTGTTTCAATACATTGTTTTTAGCGGTTTTCCGCGAATTGCTCAGAGAGTGATTTAGAAAATATTTTTAAGGGCATTCCTTAATGTGAGTCATGTTGGCGCTAGTCCATCAGGTTCACTGTTTGATACGAGAAGGTGGCATCATGCCATTTTTTCTGTTTTATCGCAATGTCTTATCTGATCGCCTACATTGCGACGGACAAATGAGCCTTTATTAATTTGTCACAATAATTAGCTACGCTTTTATAGAAATTTCGCAAGTATTTCGACGTAGAAAGATATTGCCACCAACCTACGTCTAATCTACAATTAAATCTAAACAAGTTCTAGCTAAACTGGGTACAATTAATGAAGTTTCAGGGCAGACGCTGAAAAAATATGGTTAGTTTCATTATTTCATTGAACCAATGCATTCCATTTTACGTAAATTCTACGTAAATCTTTTTCGGGCTACTAGCTGGCTGACATTGAAACCAGTGGGCGTGAACGCACACGCGCGTGTTAACGTTAACATTATTTCGTAGTTTAGAGGCGTTTGCGTTGGCGACTTAACGCTAAACTGTTTGAACTCACGCCATGATTCGGATTTCCCGCGTTCTTCTCTGCCAATTAATTGCATTGAGTTTGGCATTTTTAAAGACTAGGAAGGTATAATTACTTAAGACAATTGATTAAGTTTTACTATTAAAATTTTATTTAGGAGGTAAGTAGGAGTTTCGATATGTGACCAGTCTTCCTATGAATTTCTACTACTCTTTTAAATGCTTTATAATTATAATTTTAAGGCACTTGTCTCACCACGGGCGAGTAAAGCTTGAAACTCGAAAAGAGTTGGCGAGCAGCGAGTGAAAAATTTCGATAGTTTTGTCGCTCGGCTTTAAGCGAGTGCTTTTGTGTGACGGGCGATTACTCCCAATACTCGCTCCGGCCTTCACTATAGGTAAAAACTACCGCTGGTTGATGAGTTCTGACCGCCAAGCGAGCATCGCCGAGCTAGTACAATCTTTGATAGCTCTTGTTGCTGTGATCAACCAGTGGTAAGAGCCGGCTCGCCGGCAGTGTGAACAGACAGCTATCGACTAAAAAGATATGTCTCTTTTACTCACACGAGAACTATATCTTTTGTCCCTTTCCTCAGCAAGCAAATAGTCGATAGCTAATCGCTTCCTCGCGGCGCGGCGCGGCGGTAAGACAATATGTCTAATAGATATTAATAAATTAATAGTTAGATCTTATATAAATAAATAACATTAGCAAGTATAATACAAGTTTTTGATGTAATATATATTTGAATGAGATTTCAGTTTCAATACTTAATTTTTAATTTGAGTAAGCACAGCAGTGCATTAATAATTTAAACGGCTAAAACATCTTCAAACACTGGACGGGAAATACAAATATTAAGCCATATTAAAAAGCAGCCTTCGCAACTCCATAAATATTTCTAAAGCGCTACGTATTTTTGGTGGAACTGCGCAGTGGCACACGTTATCCCAATCGGCTGTGACACGACCGATAAATGATAATAAAAACATTATTACACGCTCAATCGACTATCTTATAACGACTGTTACCTCAAAACTCCGATTCATTGCTGTTACGCAACGCTCACTTCTACAAACACCCAAAGCAACACTTCAATGGATATCATTCAAGTCGTATAATTTTAGGTTTCGTTTATCTCGCGGTCACATGACGTTGAAACGCCCTCGCTACGATGTTGAATAAAAAATATAAGACATGGAACTATTCCGTCTTGATCGTAGATTGTATTATATCGGTAACTCGTATTTTAATATTATTCGCCTATCGAAGATTAGCGTAGAATACCACGAACTCAATGACCTTCACAAGCGTACCCATGGCATTGATTAATATTTACGCATACAATGCTCATTCAAGCTGCACGCGTCTTGAACAATTATAATAATTAGAGCCAGCGCAATAAGGTCGAGAATCAAACGTGCACGGCTCGTGTCATTGTGAGCTTAGTTAATTAGCAAACTGTTGAAGTCGTGCGTCACATTCTTACATGACACGATTGATGTAAAATAAAAGAGACGGACGATACGGTGCCCTGTAAGGTGAATGAATCGACAAATACGGCACGTGCTCACTAATTTATATCAATTATCTCGTTAATTACTTTCAGATATTAAAAATCTTATTGTACTAAAAAGAAAATTACTGAAAGAAAATGCCTTGTACAGTGGCGTCATGTAGCGTTGCTTCAATTTGAAAGCGGTTTTCGAGTTGCGCATTCCAGTATACTTTTACACTTCGACAAAAATAACTTTACTGTTGCAAAGCTGAGTGGCGAGCCCACTAACATCACGAGATAGAATACAAACTCTTCATTCTCAGCTGCAATTACTAATTTGCCGTAGGTATACGTAAACGCGCTTTTTTTACTATTGATAGGCACGCGTTTGACCACTATCTCACCTGTTGGCTTGTTACTAGACAGGTTGAAAAAATTGCCGTGACTATAAATTTAAAAAAAAGTATACAAGTGACGAAGGTTTGATAAAAAAATTGTGATTTTTAGTTCAGTATTTTTTTTTTTAATAGCGGAAAGCCTGTCTATAAATAGGTTCAATTCTGTCATTTCATCCCTTTGAAAAACTGCTTTGATGGGCACAGTCTAATATTATAAAATAATAATTACAAGAATCCTGTACGTGTCTCGTATACATTCATTAGAGATGTCAGTCACGATACCATCCGAAAACAGAACGACCAGATCTTTAAGAAATTCTGAACTAGTTACTTTCTCTTCGTGTAATGCGGTTCTATATTATAATTGTTCTTTAAATTTTTTTGTTACGATCAGAATGAGTAAAATTCTTGACCATTATAGGGATGACTACATTAAAGTTTTCGACACCAAAATTAGGGTTTTATTTAATTTATTCCTTCTCCATTTCCTTTTGTATGCCTATATTAATATGTTATTAGTAATTAATATTGGTACTTATATAATTATGTACAGTCAACAAAGCTATACAGACAAAAATATTAATTACTTGCATTATAACTTTTAAACTCAAAAACATACTTAAAAGTGTGGTGTACAATAATTGTCAACTCACACACTCACACAACAAACTTTAAAAGAAGTTGCCTTCTGTTTATTTTCCAAGGGATCATTGGCATTTAAAATTTCTTTTAATGAAAAGTTCAACGTGACTTTAAAGTTTCATGATGATCTCAAATTGTGGTGAAGTTTCAATATTTTAATACGTTATTCATTCACGGCAAAAATAGAGAAATTGAAACTGGTATGAAGATAAAATTTAAAAACCATTTTTTTTTTAATTGCATTTGAAAATAAGTACTTACCTACATAGGGCAAACTATGAACTACAAAATAACCAATGATTCAGCTGTTTGCCAGTGCGGTTGTATTAGAAATTTAAATTAATGTAGGTTAATTCGAATGACGTATTTCTGTCAACTTTTGATTTGACGGACAAAAGTCCACTGTCTTGAATTTAATTTGTGTATTTATGTATAAATTATCATTATCATTTTATAAATAGTAACCCGCGACTTTTCTATTTTTTTTTTATTTGTGGTGGGTTTGCTCTTGACTCTAGTCTATGTCAGAGATGACAGAGACAAAGTCTACGATGGAGCGAGCTTACCCAGAAATACCCTGTTCACTCTAGCTTTGAAGAGATTGTACGTTTTTGTATGATACCTTCCTATACATAATATGTGTAGGTTACCTACTGGTTTTAACTAATAAAAATATTCTCCCCATCATAAAGTTAATTTTCGGTCCTGCGGGTCTAAAATGGCCACTTTAAAATAATCAGAAAGCTCATCAAACTACCTGAAACTGACAAATTTTCCCAATCAATCTTGAACCTAATGCTTTAGCGATAAAGATGAAAATTAAATTTGACAGATTCTTGTATGATATTATTATTATGATCATAATAGGATTCTACTGAAGTAACCTTTTTAGACTTCCAGTGCTTATTATGAGGTGTACAATAAAAATATATGCGAAAATATATAAACACGTAAAAATTAATAAAAAATGGAAAACCTACTCTTTATTATGTACACCATATAAGTACAGAGTAGTGAGTGTGTGTGTACGTGTGTGTGTAGTATAGTGTAGGTCTAGGTACACTTCAAAATTATGATTATTTAAAAATGTGCCCACAAAAATCATGATATAACACCACAGTGGCCGCATTAAATCCAGTATAAGTCCTACAACTACCGGATGTGTGAATAGAAGCGGTTTTTAGAACAAAAATTCGTATTCGCCGTATCGATGTCGCCGTGGGTCCAGTTGAATAGCAAATGAATACTACCGTTACCCGCGACCGTTAGCACAACTTCGCAAAATCTCGTATATCCTTGCTAGGTAACCTATTTATGAAAGAAATGTAATAGAACTCTTATGGCTGCTTCGCAGTGCGTGCAAGGATATAAGATGAATAACTTCTAAAGTATGTAACTTCTCCATTTTTTCACCGATTTTATTTATCTGTAAAAAATACCAACTTATTAAAAACTTTAAAAAAGTATTGTGTGCTTTAATTTCTGATTATATTTGATATTTTTTTAACAACGTCTGCAATTATAAAAAAAAAAGAATAATCAATTATAATAGCAACAAACACTTACTAATATGCACTTTGAACCGTTTCTAATTCGTATAATGATTCGATTTAATTGGATACTATTAAGTTTAAACAGCGAAATCCGAGTAATCCCATGAAATGTTAAAAATCCCGCGAAACTATAGGGAGTTGGGTAGTAGTTACTGAGTCCTGGAAGTTTTTGACTCAATTTCACAAAATTCGAAAGTCTTTTACTACTTAGTTCACAAAAAAGAGATAGATAAAGTATTATTAAGCTCTTTACTAAGACTGTTCATTTCAATTATTAAAAATTACAATAAAAAATTCCTACTGCACGCATTCCTACGCTCCTGTTCCAAGCGGCCATAAAGTTTGAATCTACAAATAAGTTCTAAGTACCCACTATAAACCATTTAACATTACCTAATCGTTGGAAAATTCCAACCGAGACCTTTCTTTATAAGTAATTGAGTTTACATTGATTTACACGGTCGCCATCTTGCGGGGCAGATAACACTGAATGATATATTTTCACAGCGGTATATACACCGATAACAGAACCATATGACACTCATTCATATTATTATAACTAAATGGTTCTGCGGTCTAAGATACATGCGAAATTAATTTTTACCTAGTATTTTAACCACAAGTTAAAAAAAAATACTGGTATTCAGCTAAATCCGGTTTGACTGGAAGCCGACCCCAATATAGTTGGGAAAAGGCTAGGCAGATGATGATTTTAACCACAAGTTAATATATGCTTTTCAATTTCAAAGTATTTAACCACTAATTAGAGTAAGAAATCATCATCATCATCGTCATATCAGCCGAAAGACGTCCATTGCTGAACATAAGCCTCCCCCAAAAGGGGGTAGGAAATAATTACAACAAAAACGACTTTCAAAAACAAAACACTACAAAGTAAAAAATAACTTTAATTCCGGAAGTCGGTATTCAAAAACGAAATAACCAAAAACACCGGCTGTTTATTTTGTTATAGTGTTTTGTTTTTGGAAGTCGGTTTTATTTTTTTGTAAAATAGTTTTTTGAAACCACAAACACAGCGTGCCGGCGTGATGGTATGTTATGAACTGGTGTAAACAATCAACAGACATGCGATTTCAGAAATCCCGATACATTTGCTATCATTTATTGGTGAGTTCCGTTGCCTACCTCCGAAGTTCTTCATCAGATCTTCACCAAATTTAAATAGGACCAGTCCGAGAAAATACTCTTCCAAACAAAAAAATAATCATCTAAATCGGTCCAGAATGGGCGGAGAAATCGGTGAGTCGAACATAGAACCTCATCCTTTTTGAAGAAGGCGGCTAAAAAATACTCGTATTTATTTCAAACTTAAGACGCATTTTATGAACTTCAGTAAACAATATTAAATCATTAATCAAGTAACCGGTATTATCATAGGTATGATACCATTAACGTTATAGGAAAAAATAATCTGCTTATTAAATGTTCATGACAAATAAGCAGGTTATTTTTTTAACATCACATTTAACGTGACATAAAACATGTCAATTTGTATTGAATCCTATGCTGACGGAAGTCAACATTGTAATTATGTTATTTTGTTTACAATACAATATAGGTAATATAAGTACGTCATAGTGATATAACCAAACATAACATCGTGAAGGGGATTACATAGAAAATGTAATGAATTGAAAACTCGCTGTGAGTCATAATTATTTTCATGTTAAACGACAGCCACATTAATTGTACTGAGAAATAATGATATTCCTAATAAAATATATTGTATTTGCGGTCCAGACACAAGTTGTACTGTCCAACGTAGGCTTTCTAAAACCAGCGAAAATGTGTGATCATGCCCCATTGAATGGATTTGTAAAACTAAACCATCAAACAAAAAAAAAACATACCTAAAGATGAGATAGGTGGTCAAACGCGAGACTAACAATAATAATAAAAAGTACAAACTGCCCAAGTGTGTCCACATCATTATTTTGTATTTTTTATAGCAAATGCAAAGGCATTCACGTATCATACGCTTTTGGAATACCAATTAGATTACAGTACATATTTGGAAGTACAGTACGTACGACTAAAACAATTTACGAATACTTAGTTGCAGACGCTTAGTATTAAAATGAGGTGGACCGACCACCTGCTAGGCAAGGCAAACGCAAAATTAGCATTTAGTTCTAGGTTTTGATATTCAATCCTAATTATTACCTTGCTTCTTAATTAAGACAGGATACACAGCGCGACAATCGCGGGAAAATTGCGTTACATTTGAATCCACATAATAAATCTGAATAGGGAATATGATTTTATTCTTTACCAAAGGACATTTAAACTTATGTAGAAGGAATACGACATACTCATAAATGCCAATGTTATAAATTGATTCCGTGGCATCGAAAGGGATTTTTTCACGTGGCATTGAAGAGCGCGCTAAGGGATCCCGTGGCGGGATGCCACGGCACGTCACGGGATGTCTTGGTAGGCCGCCGGAATACTATAGTTAGCACTCCGGAGGTGCTGCGGCATCCCGGCTCGGGATCTAAGCAAAATCTTCTCTCTGCCATTGTGCGTTGGCCTTAGCCACGGAGTACGCAATTAGGGTGCCGGACGTCAAAAAAAAACAAACAAGTAAAACGGAAAACACGTTTGGGTCTTCCACCAACCCACACTCAGCCAGACTACTGTCAGGCCACTCCCTTGATTAGAAAGAAGGCATCCATATACACTTTGCGGTGATTCCCCGATACAATGATGGGATAGTTGGGTTTTTATTCCACGAGGACTGGCTTACGTTTGACTAACATATTACACGAAATGTCGTATATTGTCAAACCGATTAAATAAGGTAATACCCATAATAGTATTATGGGGAATTCACCTATAGATGCATAACAAATGCGTAGGGATTAACTGTCTAATGGTAGTATAGTATCGAGTGTTCTTTTTCTACTCCCTGTTTCATCGCAGCTACCCAGGTCCAGATTATCATGCCGGGTTTTCGACCCACATTGGCGTTTACGTCACTAAGAGTAGTGTTGTTTTCTTATTATTTATTTATGCATTCCGTATTTTGATATGACGCTGAACTTGCATATAGGCAGACATACAGGTTTCTTTGTCATATTTCGCGCGCATTCTCTAGTAGAAATTCGCCAAATGTGTCACGTGTTTAGAAAACTTCGCGAGCATGCTCTGCGCTGCGCTCCGCCATAATGTGCGCCGGCCCTAAGAATAAGAATAGCCATATATTATGATTACTTATTTTATTTTTAAACAATGAAATCTGTTACTTTAAGCCACAGATGCTAAGAAAGAAAGACATTTCAACGAGATTGCCTTTTTTCTAGTTTATCTAGATCCTTGGTTTTGGACTCAACTTTTTTCTATTCTTATCTCGCCCTTCTGTCAGGGTCTCGATGCAATTAAAAAGCAAAAATAAGGTTAGTTTTTGTTACGAGAGCTAAACATTATTGAATAATTAATTCGTTGTCTTTAGTAAAGTGTATACTACAGAAAATCGGTTTAAGATGGACTTTTAAAAGACTTTATTCAGCTCGTCCCGCCATCTCCGTTTGGGTCTACCGCGTCGCCGGTTCTTGATGTTCGGGACCCAACCCGTGGTTATTTTCGCCCAGTTATCATGTGGCATACGGCAGATATGCCCTGCCCAGTTCCACTTCAATTTGGCAGCTGTGTTGCCTACATCTGCGATTTGAGTTTTGGAACGAAGTAAATTGTTCCTTATACGGTCTGTTATCCTGACTCTGAGGATGCTTCGTTCCATAGCTCGCTGGCAGACCCCGAGAGCGGACTTTTGACGTTGCGTTAATGACCACGTCTACACATGAAAAATGGCTTGTGCGTGTAAGCTTCAGTATATGTACCTACTAGTACATTATCAGTATCTTCCTTATATTTAGAAACCACCAGTAGCTCATCTACAAATCACATTATCATTGACACTATTGATAAGATACAATATTATGACATTGACACATTTTTGCAAAGTATCTCGGTTACATACCTACCTAAATACAATACTGTGCTAAATATAATATTATTATATATTATCAGTATTAAATTAAAATATACGGCGGTACTCTGCTTGACCTACATATGCTGGACAAAAATAAAACAGAGAATAATTTTACACAGGTCCATAAATATATTTCTTTACGGCATTCCCTTCATGAAAGATGAGAAAATCCGCTCTTGCGTTTAAAATATTTATTTAGAAATTTACATTTTTCAGTATTATTAGTTTATATTTTCTTTATATTATTGTTTTTTTATAGCATTGAAAAGTCGTGAGAATAACATGTATACCGGCTTGACAGATGTCAGATTCAGGATGTATAAGCACGATTATTTAAGAAAATCAGTAGTGCACTGCGCATATATAAAGTAGTCAATATGAATGGCTGATGCAATGAATAAAACAACACGTGTACGAAATTACAGTAGTGTAGATAACATATAGTTATATAGTGAGTTCCGCGAACTAAGTACTATCAAAACATGGGCGTATCGTTTCGTTATATACCCGTATATTCTAAACCGTGTATTGCCAGCCCTAGAAAAAATAAAGTATCAAGTTTCCCATCTGAAGAAGATAATTCTTTCGAAAGATTAAACAATAAGTATTATAATAAAATGGTAGACAGTAAAATAATAAAGCAATTATGTTATTAAAGTCTATGAAATCAAGATAATATATTAATCTAGGTAAGAGGATCGTGTTTTGTACGTAAATATAAATCATCTTTAATGCGTGTTAACGTTATGGTAAAGTTAAATGATTACTATCAATGTTATTTGATAAAAGATGGATAAGACTATTATTACAGATGAATAAGTCATTCAAGCTTCCTAAAATCAATATTTTAAAGGAAATATTATGCAGTTAAGAAGAGTTACTCCTCATCTTCGAGTTCGGGAGTGGTGACCGCGTACCGGAAGACGCATCTTTAGAAGGACAAGGTGGACCGATTGCTTGGTGAGGGTCGCGGGATGAAGCCGATGGATACGAGACGCACAGGACCGGCTGTTGTGGCGACACTTGGGGAAGGCCTATGTCCAGCAGTGGATGTCTTTCGGCTGATATGATGATGTCATACAACCACTGAAGTCCTGATTCTTGGAAGTGAGAGAACCAATTTTAATGGAATTTGAAACACATACGCAAGATATCTAGATAGAAAATAGAAAAAAAGAGCGTGATTTTCCACTTTCTCAAGAAAAATTAAAATTACTCTGTGTTTTCTCACTCAACCATATTTTTTCCAAAAATGTTTTGACTTACTTTGTACAGACTGAAACTGGTTACGCGTATCGTAACCAATTTCATTAAAATCGACTCATTATTTTCCAAAAAAATGCGATATTTCATGAAATATCGTGAAGAATAAATAAGCAATTGATTTGTTTGTCTGTCTGTGGGATGTTACCTATTAAACTTTAGTTAGTCAGAGTACCTAATTCAGCAACAGTATTTTCTTTACTGTTTACGTCCTCGTTTACAGTCAAATGTCCACCCACGGCTGGATGTAGTGTGTCCATCCCACGCTGTTTCATGAATTCCCCTGCCACTTCCCTAAATTTGTCCTCCCACGTTCACCAAAAAAGCTTCTACGCAACATGGTGCTATGTTCATAATCTCTAAGTACCAAGGTAGAAGTACTACTTACTAGTATTACTACTACCTTGGCACCTATTGGTAGTATTACTGGTAGATTAACAAGGCTACTTTTTCATATCATCCTGAGGAGCTCGTGGCTAAATAATAACAGCCGCACGGGTCGATCTTTACCTTTTTTGTTGGTCTGTGGATGGGTGACCATCTTAACATAACGAGTTTCCTCCGTGCCTCGGAAAGCACGTTAAGCCGTTGGTCCCGGCTGTCATTTGTAGATCTTTGGCAGTCGTTACGGGTTGTCAGAAGCCAGTAAATCTGACTCCAGTCTTGCAAAGAAGTCCCGTGCTACCCAATTGATGGGTTGTGGAGGTCTGGTAGGCAGCCGCTCCGCGTAAAACACTGGTATTCAGCTAAATCTGGTTTGATGACTTTTTCATATCATCCAAATTGATATAAAACGATTAAATATCTGCTTTTTGGCATTTCATATAGTAGCGAAACGTTTAATATTTTTAATTGACACTTCTGTTACGATTTGAACTAAATATTATTTTTCTCAAAATATAGATTTTTAAAACCATCGTTTTTTGTCGCTGACTGTACCAGTACCGGTACATTAAACTACGATTGTCATGAAAAGCCTGGAATTTTCCTTATCCATGTGAAAACGCTTCAAGACTACTGTTTAAGTACTCGTTATTTAATTAGCTACGTGAGAGTTACCTATAAAAATTATTGCGATAGTCAATTGCTTGAGAATCTGTCACTAATTACCGGTGCAAATTAATTGATTTACTACCCATTATTAAAATTCTTAGCGTTTATCTTTAATAGAGCAAAAAATTACCGATAAATTTTATATTTCTGAGCTAAAACACTGAATATACATAAATTATGATCTTACCTGTTGGTTATTTGCTTTTTTATTGTTTTTTTTTTCTATATGAGGGAGGGGAGCAACGCACCGGAAGTACTATTTATGGTGATATTTATGATAATCGATTTGCCAAGTCCGGTTTAGTAGTTGCAGCCCTTCTAGAGGTTGAAACTGCGAGTGGCCACCGACAAAAAAAAAATAAAAAAATCGATTTGCAAAGGCGATACACCTTGTACACATCAAGAAATTTATTTGCTATTTTTATTAGAGACTTGAAACTACATCTGGAACTTTTATTACCCTGGTGTGAATAATTCAAAAAGGGTTATTTAAAATAGAATTCATTAAAAGCCATTTCATTATTAGCTACTTTGTCCGTTTTAATCGATAATTTTATTAGAATGCCTATCATTTTAATCGGACCAGAAAGACCATTAAATTTAGTTCTGTAGTCCAACCTTTCAACTAAGTCGAAATAAATACTTCTTCGTATCTTATCAACGGGTCTTAGCAACGGGTGACGTGGGCCGATAGTAGCTCCACTGTGATTTGTGTTATCACTTCACACTTGATTCCGAACCGTACCTACATTGCGGCTTTTGGTGCTACGATCCGTAGTTTTATTTGTGTTTTACGAGCGATGTATCCCGCATCGCGCGAGCAGTCGTCCGGTTCAATAAATTATAGTGGTTATAGTAAGAGGTGTGACCACTCTCGGTGGATAGCAACTGGCCTTGGTATCGCTTATTTAAACGATATATATAGGCCTAAATTGACTTCAAAACTTGAAGAAGATTCGGACATTTAGTTTGGTTTTAATAGGTAGTTACAGATATGGGTTGAGTTGAGTTAGTAATTGGGTCGCTTACACTATTTGCAAAGGGTTCCTGTTATGTTTGCATTAATTTCGCTATTTCATTAGGCTTTAACATAATACCATCGACATTGTACATGCTTACTTGGTTCAGCATTTAATTGCAGTGTGTGTCACTGCAAAACCTCATGCATGATAGAGATAATGGAAAGTAATTAAGTGTACTATTTTCATATAATACACAGCTCATTGCGATGATAAGATTATACTTTCTAAATTATGTAAGTAGTAACGAGTATTTCTTATCGACAGGTACGTCGATATAACTTTGGAATTACTCGCTTTGACAGTTTAAAAATTATTCAAGCTTAGCGATAAGAGAAAAATATAAATCAAAAAGAAAACCTGTAAATAAAATTCGCTCCACCTGAAACTCATAACGAGTTTGGTTTAACCTTGGCCATAAATTTGCCGATACAAATTAGTTCAACTTTTGATATACCTACGACGGGGGGTACAGGGGCGCGGGGCTAAGGGGAGATTGCAATAGAGGCTGCACGCCACCTTGCTGTGATTGATTTATTCGTCTTGTTTGTCACAGAGCCGATTTATTTGAATTCCTGCCAGAGCCCCGGGCAGCCAACGGATTAATATCGAACAGACCCCCGCGATATATCCCCGACTTTGAGCAATAATTCAATATTTCATCCTTCGGGCCGGGACCTACGCTGTGAATTAACATACAAACGTCAATCGTTTCATGAATAAAAAATGTATTGGATTTAGTGAAATGACTGGCGCGATCGCCGACGTTTACTGTGTTGCCGCCCCGAATGCCTATTGCGGAAATATAAAATGTTTCGGATTACTGGTTTAGTTTGATCGCACACTATTCGTATTTGCTGGGAACACGCGATTTGGCAGCTAAGTTCCAAACGATGATACTGGGGACCCGAAAAATCTCTGAGTCGTAAACCGCGACGGCTATTAACTGAGCAGCTCAGGAATTGGGTACCACATAACATTTACTACCTTTTAATGCAACCAACCAAGTACTGTCATTCTTTTATTGGGGGAAACAGTTCACGTGTTGATGTTGTTAAACCAGAGGGATGGGTGCATACTCGAAGTTTACTGCTGGAATATTGTTGGTAAAATATTATTGCAATGTTTAAAAATTGATATAAAACTGAACACACGCATCATGATCATGAAAGCGTCAAAATTCTGTTAGTAAAAGATTTGCGGTACTCAAACGTAGTGTAGTGAACTGTGGGTACGTAGGTACAACGGTAAAGGGTTAAGCAACGAAAAGGCGTTTGAACGAAAAAATTCCACTACGAGCCATCGTATCTAGTAGAACCGGTTTTCAGTTCTAAACTACTGCTACGTCGGCGCTTCGCCAATGCGTTCGCACTTCTCGCGCCACTTATATGAGTAACATACCTATACGTATTAATTTCCCAGCGCGGGCGCACTACCGGGTCAGATAAGGAATCGATTGTGATTAGAAAGACCATTCTGTTCACTGCTCCAGTCTTCAAATGATAAGTAGTGACAAGTGATAAAAATTCATGAATAAATTCATTTAATTCAGCGGTTCTGTATCTAAATATTTGAGATAATATATTTATTAGGTACTTTAAAGGGATTTTAGAAAGGAAGTAGAAAGTAAAATATTTTACAATAATTGCGACATAATTTCTAGACAATAAATAAGTATCAACCAGGATTTAGGTACATCCGCAGCAAATGATCTACCTACTGTAATAATGAGACATCAAATAGAAGATAACTTAATAACTAAACATACATCCAACATGTTAATCATATTTGTCATTGATATCACAATCGCTACAGTAGACCTTATTGCTCTTATAACCATACGTAGAGAGGTTTAATCTAATGTACATAATTGTAGGGCCACGACCTCAATTAGACCAGGGACTGTAATAATCGCGTTAATCATAAAATTACGAATACTGACGAAGATTGTCGATTTCCGAGCTGTAACATGTCCGTCTACTTGATGACCTCTACGGGTTACGTACAATTGAGCACAGAAGCTGTTTTAGTCCTATAAATACCCTTCTAAGTAACGATTATAGTATGACAACATTAGAACGGGCTGCTAAGTCATTGGGTCAAATTATTTAAAAAAGATAAGCCAGTGGAACCTTCAAATTTTAATTTAAGATATAAAATAAAACGATTCTATGTGTAATTTGATAAAGAACATGATCTTTATATCGAATTCTGAACTACCAACTTGAAGCACCATTAAATTAATCAGTACTGAACATCTTTAGTACTTGTGCACTTGATTGTATAGTCCAATGCGATTATCATAACCGGTCGTGGCAAGAAGCGATTATGTTAAATATGTTAATTACATCTCTGAGTAAAAAGAACATTATTGTGAGTTAAATATATATTTTATTGGACCGGCTATGGCTGCTTATGACACCTCTGAAGGATAACCTACGGCGACTTAGAAGGACAAATATATTAAACAATTTATCGCTATTTGATACGCCTACGGATTTTATGCCGACGATTAAGATATTTATAGAGCATAGGTAGGTACTGATAGTTACTTCCTCATTAAGCATCATTCAGCTTGATACAGAAATATATGTATAAATTATAAATATATAAATTAAAAAATCTCGGACCAAAAGACCAGTTTTTTGAAGGCCGCTTTTGTTCCGTCTGTCAACTGTCGAGCTTAATGACTGGCTAGTGGCTATAACATTTTACTTACGACGAGCACGTTTTTGAACGATTGTACCTGCTACTGCCTCCCTGGATCAAAGCGCTATTACTAGAGATCCTAGGTTCTATTACTAGGTCGGACAAAAGCTATTGGCTTTTTCTAACAGGGCTACTCTCTGGAGTCTGTGTTTGCACCCGGTTGAGGTAGTAGGCTCGCCTCTGTAACGTAGAAATAGGACTTGTTGCCACTGGGAGTTATGTCAATGCATTCTTTATACACCTCTGCCAAACTCTCCAGAGAATACAGCTGTGATCCAAATCCATTCAGCCGTCTACAAGTGTAGAGGTAATAAATAGAGAGAAAGACAGAGAATTGCTTACGCATTTATGTATGTATGTATACTGTAGAAACAAACATGATCGACTAGTTGTTAAATCTTAAGCGAAAAAAGCAATTTGACGACATTTCATTGACACCTCATCTTTTATTTTCCAAGATAGGTATTTCACCACAAAAATGACCAATTCAAAGACTTTAATTACGTAAACACAGGCGTTTAAAAATAAAACATTTCTGCAAAGATCACGACTTCTCAAAAGTCGTTACTGACGTTAGTTTCTTTAAAGTCCTGATGGTTTTTTGCGTATGTATTGGTGTGGTGACTAACGTTAATACCTACAATTTTGTTATCAAATTGCGTAGTAAAAACAATGGCAAGCGTAAAATAGTACGTCATGGTGTGAGTTTGATGAAGCTAAAGTGCCCCTGGAGTGCCCCATATCAACCGTGTTGTCCCTAAGTTAATGTGAATAACGTCGTAATTACATGATATTCCCTAAATGGGTTAGAAGGACTCTAGTAGCGATATGAAGTAATTACTACAAAAGCACCTATTGTATCAGTCGTAAAATAAATTGCAAGTAATTTTAAATATTGAGTACTGTCCAGTACCGTCCGTCGTTTCCGTCCAGTCCACCAAATTTCTGTTTAGGTACAGGTATACTTTTACATATTTTATTCATCTGCCTAGCCTTTACCCAACTACATTGGGGTCGGCTTCCAGTCAAACCGGATTCAGCTGAATACCAGTGTTTTACGTGGACCAGACCTCCACAACCCATTAACTGGGTAACACGGTACATCTTGGCAAGACTGGAGTCAGATTTACTGGCTTCTGACAATCCGTAACGACTGCCAAAGATCTACAAATGACAGCCGGGACCAACGGCTTAACGTGCTTTCCGAGGCACGGAGGAAACTCGTTATGTTAAGACGGTAACCCATCCACAGACCAACCTTGGCAAGCATTGCTTAACCTTCGTGGCTAAAGAATAACATTCGCACAGCTCGATCTTCAAGGTCTGTGTGTGTGGAAGTCTGGTAGGCAGCCGCTTCATGTAAAATACTGGTAATCAGCTGAATCCAGTTTGACTGGAAGTCGACAATAGCATCCTGAAGGTTATTGTGGATGTAGAGAGGCCAGACTGCCCATTCTGATGCGCTGGTCCCGTAGTCATATCTGCGGGCCTGGTGCTGAGGAGAGATATATAAAAAAAAAAAAAATGTGATACTAACATAATTTGTAAGTCCTAATACTAACACGATGTGGATGATTTCCGAAATAAACTTTTTTTATTATTTAATTTCGCTCAATTAAAATAATCACGAACTTTCATAATCACCTACACCGTGTTACATTTACACTAGAAGATTCGAGAACAAATTAACAAAATTACAAGTTCGATATCAATTTGAATGATGGATGATGCCGAGTTAAATTTCTTCCATTAGTTTTATTATACTCTGCTTTGTAGGCCGCTACATTCCGGTAGCTATTTGGCATCTTATTCTCGTCAAGTGAAAGTTGATCGATGGAACACGTCAATTTCAATCTTAAATTGTGTTCTTTTAATGTAGGAAGGAAAATTGTAATAGAGATATTTTTTTTTTATTAATTATGGGTTTGCTCTTGACTCTAGTCTATGTCAGACATGACAGAGACCAAGACTACGATGGAACGAGCTTACCCAGAAGGAGCCTGTTCACTCTAACTTTGAAAAGGTTAGGGTTTTAAGCTTTTGGAAACACAGACGTAGGCAGAGTGTTCCACTCTTTTGCTGCGCGCATTGTAAAAGACGTTTGGAATCGCTTAGTGCGAATTGGTGGAGTAGCTACAAGGTAGGGATAGTAAGATGCAGTGCGTCTGGATGTCCGATGGTAGAAGGGGGCGGTGGGATGACGTCATGATGACATTTAATCATTAAAACTTTATTTTATAGTGCATGCTGTTTAATCAAACTCAGTAAATATATTTATTTATTTTATTTATTTAACAATTTATGTACACACATTTTATAGGATAAGAAGAAAGAAACAGAAAAATAAGTACAAAGGTGATGCTTATTTCAAAAGAAATCTCTTCCAGCATACCTGCGAAAGGAGAGTAGAGTAAAAAGAGATGTAGACATAGTGTGTAACAGTAAGAAGCTAAAATAAAAACTATACATATTAAATATAACATACAATACATAATTAACATACTAATACATACTATATGATATAAAAGATAAATAATAATACATACCTATTTGCAACTATGACGAGAAGGAAAGATAGTGATCTTTCACTCTTCTTTTGAAAACTGCAAGAGTTTGGCAAGCCCTAATGTCAGGCGGTAGTAAATTCCACAACCGTACCGCATGTGCAGTAAAGGAGTAGGAGTAAAAATCGGTAGAGTGGGGAGGGGATTTAAGAAGATTTCTAAGATGCGACCTGCAAGGCGCATCCGAAGGACGGGAATAGGAGAAACGTTCTCGCAGGTAGGAAGGCGTTTTAGGATTGTGAAGTATGTTAAATAGCAAACACAATATCCGAGAGTTCCTGCGAAGTCAAATAGGGAGCCACTTGAGAACCTTGCGAAATCCTGAAACATGATCATATTTTTTAAGATTGAACACAAAACGAATACAGATATTTTGCAAACGCTCAAGTTTATTTAAAAGCTCCTCGGTGGCATCCAAATAACAGGCATCAGCGTAGTCAATGATGGGCTGAATGAGAGTTTGAGCCAGGGAAATTTTGGTTTTCAAGGGCAAAAAGCTCTGGAGACACTTCAGCGAATGAAACGTGTAATGGACCTTACGACTGACTTCAGCGATATGGTTAGTCCACGATAAATAGGAGTCCATGATCACCCCCAGGTTTCTAGCTGTCTTTGCGTATTCAATCTGTACTCCTTTCAGCCAGAGTGGAGACAGCGTTGCAATATCTAGCCTGTTCCGCATATACCTGCCGCCGATAACCAAGGCCTGAGACTTCTTGGGATTGATTTGCAGCCCAAAGGACTGCGACCACTCCTCAATTAACCTCAGGTCACGGTTCACGGAGGACACAGCAGCTTCTGCATCTTGCCTTAGAAAGTGATGGTAAAGCTGCAGATCGTCGGCATAGAGATGGAAGTTAGAGGAGATGACTTTAGTGACAGAGTTTATAAAAATAGAAAAAAGAAGAGGAGAGAGAACGCCACCCTGAGGAACACCCGCAGTAAGGGCACACCAATCCGAAAAATATTCATCAAGGCGCACCCGCTGCGAGCGACCTCGAAGATAGGAGTCAAACCATTTAATTATGGAAGAGGAGATATTGAGAGTTTTGAGTATCCCAAGAAGGATATCAAAGTCAACAGAGTTGAAGGCGCTGCTAAAATCCAGAAGAACAAGTAACGTCAAAGATTTGTGGTCCATAGCCCAGCGGATGTCATCAGTAACCTTTAAAAGAGCTGTAACAGTGCTATGGCCAGGCCGAAAGCCGGATTGGAAAGGACTAAGAAGGTCATTGCTGGAAAGAAACAAAGAAAGTTGCTGATGAACAATATGCTCAAGAACTTTGGATAGATAAGGAAGGATGGAAATTGGTCTAAAATCGGTCGGAGAGACCGGGTTAGAGCTTTTAGGTAACGGAATGATATGGGCTTGTTTCCAAGCATCGGGAACAGAACAAGAGAACAAGGAAAAGTTAAAAATGTGGGTCAAAACAGGAAGGATAGTGGACAGAATAGGAGAGATCATTCTAGAGCAAAGGTTGTCATTGCCAGCAGCGGAAGAGGAGATAGCAGAAATTGCTTTTTTTGACGTCACTTTCACTCACAGGACTGAAATCGAAAGAGGAACACTGTGGCCTTGGCAAACAGGAAAGCTTAGTTAATGTTGCTGATTTGACGTGTGGATCTAAAGTAACAGGAGGGAGAGAGAAATATTGATTCAGAGCGCACACGTCAATGTCTTTACTAGAAACTGCCGGAGATTTGCCAATGCCAACAGTTTTCAGAAACTTCCAGACCTCAGAGGAGTTCCGGTTGTCAAGAGAATTATGAAAATAGCGTCTCTTATATAATAAGCGTATTAGCATCAGGGTAGATATCATCGAACTCTTACCGAGTGATTGAGTAACTGACAGACAACGCACAAATTGGCATGTAAGGACAAAAAAGGTTCCTTGGGCAGTGTAGTCGAAATTCCTACGGAAACGGAAAAAAAATACCTTGTCAGCTAAAGAAGAAATCATTTTTTTGAAGACGTGGCCGGTCTCCAAAAAATGATTTCTTCTTTAATTTTAAATACAAATCAAAACAATTTTTATCTTAATAACATGCAATTATTAAAATTTCAAGGGGCTCTATAATTGAGCTACTCACTTAGTGCCTATGTTTTAGTCATTCAGAATTAACGCAATTCTATACACGACAAGAATATTTACACAGTATGTCCGTATATTATAATATCTCATCAAGATTTGCACGTTACCAGCCATTTATTTATAGTTTTCTCTCACATCCCTTCAGACAGACGATGGTGATCCAGAGCCACGCTAATATTAAATGTTATAATACGAAAGTCATCGTTTGTCTGTTTTTGTCAATTAGTTGTTATTCCTCAACCACTGAAATATTTTTGACAAATTTTGGTGTAGGCTTAAATTGGACTTTGGGATAGGAAGAAATTTTTAACCTAGGAGTCCGTTCCTTGAGGATAATAATATTCTGGTTTTAGACGCGGATGAAGCTGGCAAAATATTTTAGTTAAAGATACCAAATATAAAAAATGCACGTTATCTGAATCTCTATGTCACCGTTTTATCAAGTGTTAAAGTGAAAGCCCTGGAATGTGGTGGGTGGACATTATGACAGGTTTAAAAATAGAAATATCATTGGTGCGAAACTATCTTGAGGATTTTACGAGATAACTGTATTTCTGTGGATGCTAAAATTAAATCAGTCGAGTGGACTCTGGCCCCGAAGCTTTCCGTTCGATTTAAAACTGTCTTCTTATTGAATTTGTGGAATTAACCTCTAACTGCGCCAATAATTTGACCGAGTTTCCAAGATATGACTACATTGATCATTTTAAATTTTGAAATATTGAATAGCCAAACAGAATAATCGAATTCTTCATTTCAAGTATGCTGGCTTCACTATTATTTGAAATTATGAGTTTATAAAATCATTTTAATCGTTAGATATAAATACAGCGATATCTGCTGGCTTTACCTTTAAAGTTTCGCAAAACAAATTTTATGTTATCCTGTGTATCGAACGTCGTCGCACAAAAAGCAGCCAAGCTAAAAGCGGACTGGGCCCGACAGTCCTACAAATCTGTCGCATGTCGAACGGTTCTGAAGTAAATCAACCACAATAGGGTTCCCAGAAATTGTCCTATGACATCGCAGTAGACCCAGGCGAAAATGACAGTATGAGCTTAATTTTTATCGTCAGAATAGGTGCACACTTGACCAAAGCAGGGAGGAATGAAAAAATGAGACCTTAGCCCCGTAGTGAGATAGAACAGAAATATAATATATAAATAAAATATCGAACGGTGTTATATTACATACTTACTCCTGAATATAAATCCAAAGTATTTCTGAATCATCAAGCATACCTCTATTTTAAGCATAACAGTCTACAAAAATTCTTTTGTCAAATGTTTGCAACTGTCAAGTATGGAGGTGAATGACCAAGTTAAAGACGACTATTAATCGTCTTAAGAAAAAGATCTCTGCATATCATTATGACGTGTTCCACCCAGAATAAGGCGAGTAAGGACGGAAATACCATCTTATCAGCACAAGAAAACACACTCGTGCAAAAATTTGAATTCGTAGTAAGCTATCGTAATTGCGCAATTTTAAAATCTTGTTTACGAACCGAATGACTTGCGTAGCAAAACATTGTACGGAAGCTATAATATGTCTATTGGAGTCAGTAAACTTGTACATGAGAAATAGTATTGCCCTAATTTAAATACATGGTTTATTTTAATAGGATTTCTCAGTAAACGTGACGATTCCGTCGGCGAATGCAGTGGTGATTGTTAATCGCAAAACGAACAGTATTTCCGAGAACCGTTCGCCATTGACATTTCTAAGCAACGTGGTCATGTTTACGTTCGGTGGCGGGTTGCGGCGGGTGTTTACAAACAGTAAATTGTTTACTCGACTGACATAACGCGTTGCAGGCGTCACGGCGCGTCACAAGCCGCGTCACGCGCCGCCGCTAGTCGCCACACGCCGCCTCACCGCGCCCTGCCGCCACCCAATCCAGTTCTATTGCGTCTTGTGAATTGTTAGCGCCATTTTTTTTACTCCACACTCTTTAAGGAAACTGCGTATCAAGTCTTTCGAAGAAGGAAAATTATCTTGAAATAAAATTGGAACTCCACTTTCTAATTAGTTGTTCTTGGAAAAAGATTTTTTTTGGAATAGCTTAAAGTAACACTTGGTATATTTTGAATAAGTATTGCTTTGACTATTTACGAATTTTACACTTTTTTTTATGTTGATTTAATAGAAATAAAAAGTTAACTCCGTGGGCATGCGATTACGTGAATATCTAATGAATAGTAATAACATAGACGATCTATAAACTTGAAGGTTTTGTGGAAAATTTTGTCCGTATCGCGTTAGGTAAGAAGTTGAGAACGACATACGTTTATGAGATATTATATTAGATCTTTAGGTATGTTTTGATTCATTTTCTTCACAGTTGTTTCTGTCACAATAATGTTACAGATGTGATCCATTTAACGAATAACATTTTTAGTACCAAATACAGCTTATTTTAATAGTATACCTGAATAGTTTTCCTGTAAAATTATCACCACTGGTAGGCAAGGATATAATCAGAGGTAGCATACCTATTTTTATAAAAAAAAATTGCAGTTTCCCGGGGACGGATAAAGCTATACCAATATTTACTGATCGTTTGTGTTCAGCCATATTGTTCTGATTTATTAAAAAACTGCGTCGTTTATTAAAATAAAAGGTCGTTGTCACCGGATAATTGCAAAATCCATAAGATTATAAAACATCTTGAGAGATGTAAACTCTCGATAAACTGTCAACTGCACATTTCGCCAACATGTCCTTTCACAATCATTCGAATGACTTCGAGAGAACTATCAAGTTTTTACGCGTAAAAAAAGTATTTCAAATGTTCAATTGACAATTTATCGAGAATTGACAATCTCTCAGGATATTTTTTAATCTCACGGAGTTTGCATTGTTTCGATGTAATCGTCATTATTTAACAAACGTCACATTATCTTTGACATTGGTTTGAGAATACTACGCAAAGATTTACAAATCCTTCAAATAATCTAATCTAGGCAGCTTATCGAGTTATCTAGCTTCTCTAATTTTATACCCGTATCTGTTGATACCTATAGTTCTACATTTCTTAGATGACCTTCATTCGATCAATGACGTTGTCGTTACCTTCTAGAAGTTTCTTTTTATCTTTCATACGTTTTATGAGAAGATTTTTCTGTCAATAAATTATCACATTTAATGTGTAACAGATTGACATTAGACTAGGAGTAAAGTTCTTATAGTTCCATTTAATTTTGCGTTTTATATAAATGTTTATTTACTCATATGGAGTACATAAAACCGCACCTGTAATTTTGAAGGGTTAGACAAGTAGGTACTGCGTTCTTTAATTTTATTGTAAACTAACTGCCTATGTTCGTAAGGCATAGTAATTTTTTTGTGTTTTTAGTTTTTTGCCCCACACATTAACCAAAGCCTTTTTCAAAGGCGGAATCGACTTCAAGGTGATATTTTAATTCCCTTCCATAGTTATAGTCGTTATACCAAAAGTTTATACGAACTGTGTGCGTTACATAATTACCTCTTTGACATTCTTTGAATAACAAATACCTAAGTTGTAAGTATTAGTTGACATGTTAGTCTCATATTAAGTGCAATACTAAGTTACAGCTTTATAAAGGGTACCGCAGAAAGGCGAAATTTGACTATGCGACAACGATGCAAGGCTCACTTCTCAAAGAATTACTGCTGTTGCTTTTGGCCTTCAAAGAATTACTATAATTTAATTATAGTCTTGCAAAGAGTTGTAATTTTATGAATAACTAGTTGACTCGCGCAACTTCATCTGCGTCACAATTTTCATTACTGTTCCGCTCCTTTTGGTCTTAGCGTGATGATATATAGCCTATAGCCTTCCTCGATAAATGGGCTATCTAGCACTGAAAGAATTTTTTCAATCGGACCAGTTTCTGAGATTAGCGCGTTCAAGCAAACAAACAAACAAACAAACTCTTCAGCTTTATATATTAGTATAAATTAGTATAATAGATAATAGATGAATATTATATCAAAGTCTGGTAAGTGTGGGAAATATAGTAATTAATTACTAAGACCTGTTATATAGGTTTATTAGTAGCATCTATATTGTAAGAAATTAATTTTCCCAGCAGTTCCTTATAGTCATAATTATCATAATAGGTTTTATTAGATATAGCAGCACTTTATTGACGTGGAAATACATAAATACAGAAAGGTCTTCTCTAGTTTAGTTCGAAAAGGGTCAATGTGCATTTTTATAAGCTTTAACTATATTTAGGGTTAATTTTGATAGCAGTATTAGTGTTAACATAAATTTTTAGGGTTCCGAACAAAAAACGGAACCCTCATATGATCACTCGGGTGTGTGTCTGCCTGTCTGTCCGTCTGTCTATCGGTCTGTGTGTCTGTCTGTCTGTCCGTCTGTCACAGCCAGTTTTCTCCGGATTCACTGGAGCGATTCTGTTGACATTTGGTACACATATGTACTTCTGTGACCCAAACATGGAAGCGTTACGTAAATCATTACATTTTTAGTACTGTTGGGGGTCAAACTAAAAATTAAAAAACAAAGTTTTTTTAACAAAATTTTGTGACATATCAAATAAAAGGGCTTACTGTGAGGGTTTTAATTATATTTTTTTTCACAATTTTCATATAAATGGTTTTGAAGTTATTCAAGAAATTAGACGAAAAATAACCATTCCATTATCTCCAAAACTACTGAGCCTAAAATTTTGAAAAAAAATGGATATAATAGATCTTTACCTATAGACTACAGAAAAATCTATAAGAATTCCATAGTGTTAAAAAAACATGTAAAAAAAAAGAAATTCGTACGGAACCCTTTGCACGCAAGTCCGACTCGTACTTGGCCAGTTTTAATTGATGATATTATTTTATCTACTGTCTTTTCAATTCATTTAACGCGAGTAACGATCAAGCCCAACTTGTTAGCGAAAACTATCATGATCATAAAGCATAAGCAATATGTTACAATATCGTCACCGAAAAGGCAAAAGTACTAAAGCGCCATTTTAGCTAAAATGAGTTTTATATATGGTTGGATTCGGTTTTTTTTTCTCTAAACATTGGTCTTGGTCTCCGCTTAGCAGTGACATTTTTTTTTTAAATCACTCTCTTGTAAAATGATCTTTTTGCAGTTTAGTACTTTTGCCTTTCTAGTGACGATATGCAATTATCACTATATCACGATACATTTATACAAACTGAGGTAGGCACGTCGCACTCATTGAGACAAGAGTGCCTTTGAAAATTTCCTTAATTCTTCAGACATAATTATTATAACAAACGGTTATAATGATTATTATTTATCTCTAGAGAGCGAATGGTAAGTAATAATTGTTGCTGCATTGCATTGCATTGTCTTAATATCGTCATAAAATACTCGTAAATTATGACCAGTGCGTTATTATATGTTACGACTAAAGTTTCCAAGTTCATGGTTGAATTAAGATAGTTTGAATTACTATGAGTAGGTTTTAATGGGTAAAGAAAAAGTTAACTAAAAGAAAATACTGTGGTACTTACATGAACTACTTTAATTTAGCATTTGACATTACGCCTAATTAAAGTCACCACAAATTACCAATTCAATATGTTGAAACAATATGAAAGAAAAAGTTATTCAATTATTTTCAGTACGATGACCAGTTTTCAATGCGCACGATTCCTGAAAACCATTACGATTTATGCATACATTTTCAAAAATAGAAATGACCATCTCACCCACTCACCTTTAACGTCTTGTTATCCAGAATGACGTCACGGACTAGTAAAAGAAACTCCTTACTATCAATTTAAAGTCACGCAAAGGAAAACGAGTATTGTTTTGGTCTAAAATATAAACTACTCAGTTCACTTCTATATTCAAACATGACTCACTTGGATAAATATGAAATTCGTTTACCCAGTCACTCAGAATATCTTAGTGCTAATTACGAGTATATCTCCCAATTAAAGAGTGATGAGACCGTCTGTCACGCGAGCTATTCAAACCTAACCAAGGTCAACCAACTTTGAGTTGACTCCGACCTTCGAGAGATTTAAATAAAACGGTAATAAATTTATAATTTTAATTATTTTAGGAAACTCTGAACGATTATTGCCTAACGGGTATCGCGATCAGAAAATTTTCCGAGCGTCTGCTCATCTTGTGTGTGATGAATATTAATTATTGAAACCCTACATTTTTTGAAGTTTGTTTGCAGGTTTCGTTGTTAGTGTCCTTGAACCTTAGGATCATGGTAATTAATTAATGTTTATGATTAAACTACACGTGCTAACATTCTATAAAATCTAAGCACTACAACAATCTAATTCATGCTGTGCAACACGTGATTGCGCGTTAGAAACTTCAGTGCGCAGTTAAAACTAACCAGACCTAGTTGTAGCTTGATTGTATGAAGGAAAAACGTCACTTGGCATTCCGACCTCAAAGTCATTGAATATAACTATTTATAATTTGTTATATTATGTTAATTCAGGCGCAAGTCGAAAGGCGGCCGGCCTTGTGAGGCGCCGCGTCGTAATGCTGTAGGTACTACCGGCGACTACCGACGACTACAGGCGACAAAGTAGTCCATTGTGTACGAATTATACGAGCCCTGACGTTAATCACATAGCCATCTGCCAAGTTATATTTATTTTGATCCGAGTAAAGAGATTTTTTTCCTTATTTATAATCATTTACAAAATTTTTAAAATATTTTCGGCGTTATTAGAATTGAATAAGAAATGTTGCGATATGTTAGCGCCACATATTTCACACTCCCACAAACATCAGGTATAAAAACTCAAGGTCGAGTATGGCATACCTACAACGTATCTCTGCATATCCCTGTATCAAATTCTATTCCACGTAGTGTAATTTAAAATCTAGTATCAAGGGGACCTTCTGTTTACTCGTACGATCTATGAATGGTTAGTTAGTATCATATTCGTGTAATCATTACACTTCGGGCCAGCGCAAGCGCCACATTACGACATCCGCCTCAACAACATAATTGAGAGTATCGTAGTATGACCGTGCTCGAGGTGCTACGTAGTAAAACATAATAAAATTCGCTTCTTGACGCTCGCGAACCATTAATTTATTGGAATGTGTACTGCGTATTTAGTTGTAAAGTGGTCTCGTCAACAATACGTTGGAGATGAAAAGGTGTTTGGAATGCCACACTTAATAGCATTGGAATTTGTTTGGAGTTTCTCTATGATCCGAAAGTATTAACTGGTAGGTAGTTTGGTTTTCTCTTCTTCATGAATTTCAAGCTGCATCCCATGCTGGATGATTTTCAACATGAGTACATTGTACTATTTTGGAAACTTTGAAAGATTTTAAAACAACAAACTTTGAATGAGTCTTTTAATGACCACAAGTACGTACTTAAAGCACATTCATAAATATCATTTGGCAATCACTACAGCCACAAAATATTCCACCACTTTTATTACTTGCAACAATGTTGTATCTAGTATCTAAAACAAATATGCGCAAGAACATCGCAAGTGATAATTTTAACTGCGTAGGTTCTGCTTATTCAGACAGATTAAAGATGATGCAGCAGATCAAGAAATAGAACTATAATGGTACGAGTGGTATGCTAAATCATACGCAGACCCGTGCCTGTGCATCAAAGTAGCCTTGCTCGACGTTTTTGATGGCGTTGCGTAGGCGCTACGACAGCATCGTGCAGACCTAGATCAAGCTCTATGTCAGTATTGAAAAGACTGCGGATGTGCTACACCAGTCTTACTTTGACCTCTTGATAGCGCTACGCCAATATCGCGTAGATCCTGCGCAAGTGCTACGACAATGTTGCGTAGACCTCTCGATAGTGCTACGCCAATATCGCGTAGAATCTGCGTAGACGCTACGCAAGAGTGGCCGTTGCGCTGCACTGCATTGCTGCGTTTGAATAAATGATCACGTTAGAATTGATGGCTGCTTTTATAACATGAATGGAAATAATATCACGTTTGTCGAGAGCTCATCTACGGACAAGAGGCACCGTTTATCTAAACAACGCACTTTATACGGAAACCACCTATACGTTGGTATACATAACCTAAGTACGTCAAGTAAATACCATATAGGTAATCTATATACTCGTAAATGACACAGATTAGTTACGTATAAGTTTATGTTTTCTTGTTATTGAAAACAAAGTTACGTGATAGTACCATTACTTGTGTCAATATTATGTACAATTGTATTTTCCCAATTATGTTTTATAAGTTTTGCAATAGTAGGTACGTTATCGGTGATAAGGTTTAGTTAACGATTTATTATTCAGCAACCATTATTTATTATTCATTTTGGGAAATGTGCGACGGAATCGCATAATTTAATTTAGCCAAGCCCGTTCCATCATCGGACCACAAGACGAACGGCGATGCGCCACCGGTACATGGTGGACATCCCACCCACACGCACAAAACGTTTTGGGAACACATTCATAATGCATACAGTTAAGGAGTGGAATTCCCTGCCGGAGTCTGTGTTTGCTGATAGCTACAACCTGGGAGTCTTTAAGTCAAGAGTGAATAGGTTACTTCTAGGAAAGCGTGCTCCATCTTCGACCACATCATCGCTTACCGTCAGGTGAGATGGTGGTCAAGCGCGTGCCTATCAATAGTAAAAAAAGCCATAGTTGGGAAACATTAATTGAACAGAGATCGTCCCCATAGTAAATCTGCGGTCGTACCATAAATGAGGTAGGAGGAATTTAGAATCAGTTTACTTCAATCGATAGTTCTTACTTCAGCAAAAGCTACCACACTAATCCAACGAAATCGATTACCGATCAACCGATTTGGCGTGGTAACACCCTTCTTTTTACCCGACTGCGAAAGAAGGAGGGTTATGTTTTTCGAGTGTATGTATGTATGTATATATATTTCTTTGGCACGCCCTAGAGCCTAAACGGCTTGTCGTAGTTTTATGTGAGTGGTGTCAATATATTCGTCTAAGTAGTGAGAGTGACACTGGGTACATCAAAATAAAAAAAAACAAAATAGCCGACTTTCATAATATGCCTTCAAAAAATTTATAATTTTCAAAACCTAACGAGTGGGGTATCAAAATAAAGGGCTCGAGGAGACGATTCCAATGTAACTCACTAAATGCAGTTCAGTCACTGATCTGATGCCACCAACTGCAACAGACTGCTTGAAAAGCGACTTGTTTCGAACTTTTTAGTCATTTTTAGCGATCGGGTTTTTTGACTAAGTCAATTTTTTTTTTAAGGATGCGGAATCATCAAATGACTTCTTGCACTCTGGGCGTACCGGAAGGTAGTTTTGGACTCTTAGTGACTAAAACCCAACCGTGTTCCTCCCTTTGCGTTCCAGGGCCGCGGTTACTGTTTTGAACAAATTCCGCAACCCTAGCAGGCACTGGCCCTTTTTTTTTTCAAAGAGGGCCCCGTCTAGTGCGTTTAACAAGAATATTTTTCACAGCTGTGTTGTTATACGGGCTTTTGTATTACTGATTCTTAATTGTAACTTCCTATTCAGGGCCCCGTCTAGTGCGTTTAACAAGAATATTTTTCACAGCTGTGTTGTTATACGGGCTTTTGTATTACTGATTCTTAATTGTAACTTCCTATTCAGGGCCCCGTCTAGTGCGTTTAACAAGAATATTTTTCACAGCTGTGTTGTTATACGGGCTTTTGTATTACTGATTCTTAATTGTAACTTCCTATTCAGGGCCCCGTCTAGTGCGTTTAACAAGAATATTTTTCACAGCTGTGTTGTTATACGGGCTTTTGTATTACTGATTCTTAATTGTAACTTCCTATTCAGGGCCCCGTCTAGTGCGTTTAACAAGAATATTTTTCACAGCTGTGTTGTTATACGGGCTTTTGTATTACTGATTCTTAATTGTAACTTCCTATTCAGGGCCCCGTCTAGTGCGTTTAACAAGAATATTTTTCACAGCTGTGTTGTTATACGGGCTTTTGTATTACTGATTCTTAATTGTAACTTCCTATTCAGGGCCCCGTCTAGTGCGTTTAACAAGAATATTTTTCACAGCTGTGTTGTTATACGGGCTTTTGTATTACTGATTCTTAATTGTAACTTCCTATTCAGGGCCCCGTCTAGTGCGTTTAACAAGAATATTTTTCACATCTGTGTTGTTATACGGGCTTTTGCATTACTGATTTTAAATCGTAACTTCCTATTCTAAATTATTTCGTAAAATTAATCTTAAAATATACCCGACATTTATCAGGAACACTTCTACCTAATTTAATGAACACCAAGTTAGTTTTCAAGGACAAGGTCACTAGTTTCAAAGTTATCCATTGAATTACAATTACGTAATCTGTGAGACGATATAATCTGTTAATTCTTTGATCACATTTTGCTGGTTTTTTAAATAACTTATTGAATTCTCGGTTACTTTACACTTCCTTAATATTAAAGTTCGCTTAAACAAACGTTTTACTTCTTACGACCAAGTGTTTCGGCTGTGCGTTGTCTGTCAGTCACTCAGTCACTCAATCACTCAGTAATGGAGGAACTTTATAATATATTACTAGTCGACCCGCGCATCTTCGTCTGCTCTGCTCCTATAGGTCTAAGCGTGATGATATATAGCCTATAGCCTTCCTCAATAAATGGGCTATCTAACACTGAAATAATTTTTCAAATCAGACCAGCAGTTCCTGAGATTAGCGCATTCAATCAAACAAACAAACAAACTCTTCAGCTTTATATATTAGTATAGACTAGTTGACCCGCGCAACTTCGTCTGCTTCGCTCCTATTGGTCTTAGCGTGATGATATAACACTGAAATAATTTTTAAAATCGGACCATCAGTTCCTGAGATTACGTTCAAGCAAACAAACAAACTCTTCAGCTTTTATATATTAGTACTAGTTGACCCACGCAACTTCGTTTGCGTCACAATTTTCATTACTGTTCCGCTCCTATTGGTCTTAGCGTGATGATAGCCTATAGCCTTCCTCGATGAATGGGCTATCTAACACTGAAAGAATTTTTCAAATCGGACCAACAGTTCCTGAGATTAGCGCGTTCAAGCAAACAAACAAACTCTTCAGATTTATATATTAGTATAGATAAATATAGATATATATATAATATTTCCCGATTAATTTGTCAATTATTATCAATCCTTTTGAAGACGAGAAGCATATAGCATAAGGAAGGTCCAACAACCACGATTACAAACATAGCACGTAGAAAAGCCGACCTTAAGTGGCAGTGGGCATTGCTTGCAGAACAGATGGTCGATGGGGCCGAAAGGTTCTGAAGTGGCGACCGCGCACTGGAAGACATAGGGCTGGAAGTCCTCCCACAAAGTAGACCGAGTGTAGTGATCTGGTGTAAAGGCCGCGGATATCCGCTCAATGCGAGTCGACAGGACCACTCGATACAGCGTTGTGGCAATTCTTGGGAGGACTTGTCCAGCAGTGGACGTATTTCGGCTAAAATGATGAATTGTGTAGACTACAATGTTTGTAAGCAGGTGCCTGATTAATACACGGTGACATTTTATTAATTTTACAAATGTACCCGATATTAACTACCTCTAGGCGCAATAATTTTTTTGAATAGTTCATTAAGATAACAGATAAAATAAAGATAAATTATGTTCATAAATATCTTTGTTTTTTTATGACTGTGTAGTAGTCATTGGATAAATGTAGGCTGCCGTTGAAAGACGACTAAAATGGCATCGATTATTAGACAAAACTAACTTGGCTCAAAACCAACTTAGTACATGGATAAGGGTATAACAGGGGCTTGATATTACTCGAACAATAAAGTTAATTGTTACTTCAAACAAATTAATAATCTAGCACACATGCTCATGTATATTTAAAGTGACAGGAAAACCACAAAAGTTTCTATCTCCTGACGTTTGCCTTCAGCGAAGGAAAACCATTATAATATGTAGGTAATAATGAACATAGTGTATAGTACAACATTGTAACATTTATCAAACTTTATATTAAATACATAATGTGCAGACTAGTAGCTCCATCTAATTTTATTTTGGATTTCCTCAAATGATGTAAACCTATTTCAAAATCTAATTGGCATTGCATACTTTAGGTTAGCTTCATAACGTTTTAATATTTACTAGATGTCCCGGTGAAGTTTTTACCTCATAAAATTGATTAGTTTGTAACACTCATCATCATCATCATCATCTGCCTAGCCTTTTCCCAACTATATTGGTGTCGGCTTCCAGTCAAACCGGATTCAGCTGAAACCAGTATTTTACGTGAAGCGGCTGCCTACCAGACCTCCACAACCCATTAAATGGGTAACAACACGGTATTTCTTGGCAAGACTGGAGTCAGATTTACTGGCTTCTGACAACCCGTAACGACTGCCAAACGTCTACCAAATGGCAGTCGGGACCAACGGCTTAACGTGCTTTCCGAGGCACGGAGGAAACTCGTTATGTTAAGATGGTCACCCATCCACAGACCAACCATGGCAAGCGTTGCTTAACCTTAAAGATTGACCCGTGCGGCTGTTATTATTTAGCCACGAGCTCCTCAGTAAGAATTACAAAGTCTTCAACTGATCCAAAATGATCATTCATTTAAGTGGTTCTTTCTCACCAGTAGGAGCTAATGCGTAAAACAGTTTGGCAGTATGTCAACGTATTAGTTCTTTGCGGCTCAAGTGTATAAATAGCCAGGATATCGACTACTCACTAAATAATCTCGTCCATCTTTCATAATAGCGTAACATTTTAACGGAATGCTGAATACTTACTTCCTGAAACTGGAAAACTAAATTGAATTCAATTTCATGTAGCAGCTTTTTGTCATTTAGTCGAATGAAATCCACAGCTGGACCTAGGCTTCCTCCAGATGTTGCCACATCGGCCGGTCCTCTCCATCTCGCATTCAGAAGATTACCGCAGCCTCCACCAGATTACCGGTCCACCTTCGCCAAGCCGTCGCCACTCCAGAATCTTTGAACTCCTAACTATACTGTACTAACGTTCTGCGAGCAATGTGCCCTGCCTTTAAGAAAGATTTACCTGGACTTTATTGCAATGCGCATGAGTATCATCACGATTCAGCTTGACTCAGACCTCATCCCAGTGGATTAAATTCAAGTGAGATTTCATATTAGCATGATACCTACCTGTCTGTCAGTTTTCAATTGAGATTCGATAGGAAAGCTACTTGGAAATGTTTTCGCTCAATTAAACATAAAACAAAAAACGATTTCATGATATAAATGCCTTTATTTATAGCCTTTTTAAAACTTGAAACTAATTTGAAACCCTTGCAGTTTGTATGACCGTAATAACACCGCGTTCAAGGTCGTATGACGTAACAAACCACCCGTGTTACATAATAAAAGACCGGTTGACAGTGCTAAGTGTTCAAAATTCGAATAATTGTTTATTTTTTATTTTATTAAATGGCTTTATTCCATCAATATTTTTATTTTCTTTTTTAGTTTTAATGATTATTTCATTGGAAGTCGTTCTTGTTAAACGCTCTAGTTTTGACGTGATTTTTAATGCATGAAAAGTGTTTGAATTGGTCTTTGGAACCAATTTTAGGGACGAATTTTGTACCTACAACATTAATTTAATCCTGCTAATGTGCTAATGGAGAAAAAAAAATATTCCGAAAAACTTATTTGGCATAGTTACCTACAGAGCAAAACCTTTGCGTCTCAAAGATGTAGGTATTCTCTTGAAACTGATATCTCAAATTCATATTCACTAAACATAAGGCCCAAGGATTAAAACCAAAAAGAAAATAAACAGAAGTAGGTATTCTTTTATCTCTTCAGCTTTATCAATAAAAAGATAAAAGGTTAACAATCATAATCACCTTATTTGTGTCGTCACAGGTTATCTGTATTTTCATTATCATTTGGATATTCTGTTTTGTACGCAGTAGTACCTATAGTTATAGTAAAACAAACATTGTTTGGACTTTCAAGCATGATATTACAAGCTTCGAAAAAAAAAACAGGGACAATGATGTCTATGATAAATACTAAAATGAACGTCGTTGTAAGACTCATTTATCTAATTAAGCTTAAATACGTTCCCCGCTGATTTTTTATTAAGAACTCATTTCACCAATTGTGGTGTCATTACCGCAATAGGTTTCCGCATTGTCTGTGAAACGAACATGATCGCTAACTATACTTGATGATGGCGTTTTAACTTAAACGTGAACGTTAACATTACGTAATTGGATAGTGAGTATGTTTTATTGGCACATCACGCGTTCTGGATCATGTGTTATCAATGTACTTATGATGGGACGGTATGCCGAGCCCATCATTTGAAATAGTCAATTGGTTGATAGAAGCTGTATTGTGTTGAAAGATTCTACTACTATATACGCACTCGTACGAGTAGTACCAGTACTACATACTCTACAATTTACAACCATAGAATAGATACATATGTGCACAAGTGAAACATATTTTTATCAGCATATAATTTTTTTCAAATTCACCAAACATTGTAAACATTATTATTTAGTCTATAGAATCGAAATTACTTCGCAGTAATAACCTATACTTAGTTAATATCGTGATTATTACGATCCTGAAGCCGGCATGCCGTCTATAGCCACCTCCAAACCATTCCTGAAAGTTTTATATTATTTATAGCAACACATAATAACAATCAAGAACATTTTAATACCTCGTTCTCCTTTCCAATAATGTTTCACATAAATCGGTAACTGTGCAACCTTGGCCATTGAATTATATCAAGTCCATGCAATTGTTCCAGATTTAACTAGCTTAAACTTGTATTATAACGAACCTTGTAAGGAGTTGTATAAAATAATATAATAAGTACGTATTTGCATTAAAGAAAATGAATTTTTAGACAAGTGACTTCTGATTAGCAAAATCACCGTTCACATCATTGTGGAAAATGGAAGGTCACGTTCAATAGACAACAGAACATGAATTTTCTAGTATACGGATCATTTGAACTTGAGACAGCTGGCTCGTGCAAGTATTCGTAGTACCTATATTTAACTCCACCTTATTGCAAAGATTGCGTATCAGATTACCTCAGCAAACATTTTATGTACATGAAACTCTTCGAAAGTTGTAAGGGATCGTCAACTTTATGTTGTTTGAGAGCGAGCCTTGTAAAAGTTATATTTAGTTGGCAACATGTACCGTAAAACGGTGTGCAATTTTCTCCGGCGTCTATGTTAATATGTGGCATATTAGGACGAACGTGGTCGGGTAATATCATTTTAAAACTAGCTCTTGAAGCGCGGCCCACTCGTTTGGTCGTGTCCGCCTCCGGCAGCGTCCGTGAACTCGGCGCAAGAGCATTCAATCGTAAACTGTGACATTTTACTGACATTGCGCTTCTATCGCTCGTTTGACATTTGTAACCTGCTCCAACCTTGTATAGAACTCGCCTTGTACGCTGCACTAGCATATAAATGCTTATAAATTAATCGTTTTATCGCCACTACCTAATACGCAGTTTAGATCTCTCCTCCGATGTCCTGCGTTCGAAGTACCGCTGTACCGTTCGAGTTTAGATGCGTAAACCTATGGAGCTAGTTTCCTAGTATATTGGGCTGTATTAGTCATGGCCAACCTTCAAATACCCCAGGTGTCACGGTACCCTTACACGTAATACTTATATGACCGATTTACGACCTATTTGACATGGTTCGTTCACCGTAGTACTTACATTGTGAGAAGTTAATAGTACAGATGCGGTTATCGCGAGTTTATTTTCTCGCTTTGCTCTTTATAAAGAGCTAGCTGACGCACTCGTAGGGAGAGGTCGTTGAACTGCACAGTTACATCGAGATCGGTGCGCGGACACCGACTTTGTGACAATTGCAACCTTGAATAACGACGGCAGGCTTTTTGATTGCTGAGCCTATTGCTATATATTATTATTAACTCTCAGACGAAGGGTTTCGTACCATTAACCGAAAAAAATCCCTTGCATGAGAACTCCCCTTAAATTTTAGATATAATTTCATTTTAATAGAAATACATACACTCACTGTGAAAATTCTAATTGTTCTTGAGATACAACCTGCTGACAGACAGACAGCCGGACGCCCAGAGGAGGCTTAGTAATAGGGTTCCGTTGGTTACCCTTCGGGTACTTAATCCTAAAAAAGTAAGAGCCTCTATGGCTTACCATATTCAAAAATCTCAAGAAATGCTCAAATGGTTTTCGTAGACCTCAGAGTCAGAATAAAAAAAAATATAGAATAACTTGTTCGCAGTTTTTTTGTTTAATTTTTAAAAACAATGTTTGTGACCTTGTTGAAACACACACATTGTCTTTAAAGGCTATCCTATTGACAATGAATTTCCCTTATGCAAACACCATGTTTTCTAAACTTGACCTTTATACTTTTTTCTAAATTACCATTTCCCCTAAGCGTTATGAAAAACAATAAATGAATGAGGACTGTAGGGGCTCTTTTCTTTTGAAACTTCCACTGAGAAGGCTTAAAAATTATGCTCAAAGAAAGGGCATAGACCCATTATGGCATAGCCCCCTGCCGCTATTATGTTTTTTTTTCAACATGCATATGGGTAGGAACATAGTGCTCTAAAGTGTCACGTTGCCGAGATATTTCGAGGTAAAGTCACCATGTGTGCAAGTACTTTATTATGTGCTCATATGCTTTAAATAAAATTTTAATAATAGTTCCCAGCTTGATTTAAAAAAATATCGGAAGGAAGTAAAAATAAGAACACCTACCACTTTATTAAGAACTTCAAAAAATAATAGAGTTTAATTTATGAAAATGTTTTAATCAAGCTGAGAACTACAATTATTGGAATACAATCTAATGCATATAAGCGTGAGATAAGTTCATTTTAATTATTTGAATTGTTCTCACATGGCGACTTTACCTTCAAATATCTCGGCATCGTGATACTTTATGGCACCATGTTGCTAACGTTTTTTGTTTGTTCAAGTGACTTCTACCCATATTATGCACGTTAGACCGTAAACGTACGCAATTTGAAACAAGAACAAAATGACGGCAGGAAGACTATGACAGCTCCCGTTGAAAAAAGTCCGAACGCCTTTGTTCCACTTTTCTTTTAATTCGTTACATTGTTTATTGTCCCCTCGTACAAAGAAATGTTTTACAGGAAAACCTATGTATGTAGAATGCCCACCTAACATGGAGGTATTCTCACTCTTCTTTGAATTGTACAACAATGTAACCATAATTGCTATTAAGAATAAATACAAGAACGATTTTTTTTTTAATTCAGTTCTGAACTCCCAACATTTTAGGTAGCTTACATATTTTAAAAATTGCTGTTTTTTGCCCAATTAAATGATGACAATGATTGAAATTTAGCAACAAATTAAAGAAACACGAGGTTATTATTTTTATAGCTTGCTTCACTCTCATCAAAGCGAATATTAGTTAGTGTGTAGTTAATTGTTTACGTTAATTTTTCTCATCCCGAACACTCAATCCATCCATTAATGGTCTGGAATTGTGAGGATTTCCCGAAATTCCTACGGCTACGGGAAATAACAGGACATGCACGAACGATTTCGCGGGCAAATTGCGTCACAATTTTCATTACTGCTCCGCTCCTATTTGTCATAGCGTGATGAAATATATATATAGCCTATAGCCTTCCTCGATAAATGGGCTTTCGAACACTGAAATATTTTTAAATCGGTCCACTTGTTCCTGAGATTAGCGCGTTCAAGTAAACAAACAAACTCTTCAGCTTTATATATTAGTATAGATACGAGTATGTAGGTAGACCAACATATATGCAAGTCAATACACTGCATGATGAATGCAATGACTTATCAATTGGAAGAAAATAGAAGACAATAATTGAAATAAAATACACAAAACTCAAAAACTCGCAAGTTCCAGTATATGTAGAAAACATTCTTTACAAGTATCATCTATGTGTTAGTAAATATTTGCTTTCAACATGTTAGGAAAAACACAAGTTCATTTTCAAGCCAGGGCTACAAAACTTCAGCAGAAGTGACATAAATAATAATAATAAAACTTTATGACCATCCCAGGTCCATATTCAAATTTAAAAAAAAAATTAGACAGTTTTAATAAAAAAAACAGTAGAAAATATAATGCGCACGGTTTAAAAAAAACAATTAAGACTAATCAATATAGGTAGATATCCTAAGATAACAGATTTTTTTCTGTAGTTTTTACAGAAAACCCCCCGTCAAGCGTAACAATTAATGCTATTATATTTTTACAAGCACATCTTCAAGGCTATATGATGTGTCGAATTAAAAAGTGAAGATTCTATTAATAGACTAAAAGAACTAATGACTTTAAAGATTTCTATTTTTAAAATACCGATGTTTTTGCTTTAGCAATTAGTTTCACTTAGCTCTATCTGCTGAATTCGAGGAGCTCGTGGCTAAATAATAACAGCCACACGAGTCGATCTTGAAGGTTAAGCAACGCTTGCCAAGGTTGGTCTGTGGATGGGTGGCCATCTTAACATACCGAGTTTCCTCCGTGCCTCGGAGAGCACGTTAAGCCGTTGGTCCCGGCTGTCATTTGTAGATCTTTGGCAGTCGTTACGGATAGTCAGAAGCCAGTAAATCTGACTCGCAGTCTTGCCATGAAGTACCGTGTTACCCAGTTAATGGGTTGTGAAGGTCTGGTAGGCAGCCGCTCCACGTAAAACACTGGTATTCAGCCGAATCCGGTTTGACTGGAAGCCGGCCCCAATGTAGTTGGGAAAAGCTCTGTCTGCTGAATTATTGTCGGCGAATTTTTAGTAAAGTATAAGTTAGGAAACATCTAAAAACAGAATCGTGTCTGGTTGGGTACCTATGTGGGTTTCAGAGGCATAATTATTACGCTTCGATCCCTTCGTCACATCGTATCGCGAAAAACCCCGAACATACTCGAATGTTATTATTTTAGGTTTAAATTTTTTTAGTTCCGAACCAAAAACGGAACCCTTATTTATAGGATAACTCGGGTGTCTGTCGTCTGTCTGTCTATCTGTGTCCGGATCGATTTTATTGAAATTTGGTACACATATGGACTTTTGTGACCCAAACACGAACGTGTTACGTAAATTATTAAATTTTTAGTGTGGGGGTTACCTTTGGGGGTCAAACCAGAAAATTAAAAAAAAAAAAATTAAACAATATCGTGTGACACATCAAATGAAAGGGCTAACTGGAAGAGTTTTGTTTATATATTTTTCATCATTTTAAAATGAATGCTTTTGAAGTTATTCAAGAAATTAGGCGATAAAAGACCATTCCCCCTTATTTCCGAAACTACTCAGCCTAAAATTTTGAAAAAAATGAAGATATTCGATCTTTACCTGAAGATTACAAAGATGGAAAATTTATAAGAAGTCTGTAGAGTAAAAATAACATATAAAAAAATTCGTTCGGAACCCGTGGAACCCACGCGAGTCCGACTCGCACTTGACCAGTTTTTGGTGAAAGCTGTTTGTTTTGAACACGCAGTACGAATCTACACACCAACGTTTACTGTTATTGTCATAGGTATTACAAACAGACACAAAGCGTGTGTCTGTAAAGCGCGTAAGGCTTAGTTCAGCCGTCAGGTGACGATCACCCCCTGTTTCCCACAGCCCCGGGGGGTGAACCCCCCAGCCATGTGGACGCAACAAGTGGACCTAACACGCATGCGCTAACCCCCCGTCCGACTAAATGAAACCAAAAATCACATCAGTATTTTTCCACTGAGTAACTCCACGTTTAGGCTAAACCAGAAATGTAAACATTTGGTACAAATTATGAAAGAACTACTTCAGCAAGTATTTAGAATTCAAAATCTTTTATACATGTACTACAGTATGTATAACTGGTACCAATATAAGTGGAAGAAAACTTACACGTGTACATCGGCACGCCTGCGAAGTGAACTTACTAAAGGTCGAAGTAGAGCAAACATATATATTTTTCCAATAAAATGTCTGAGAAGCTTCTTAAGATCTGTAAAGTACCTACTTATACTAGGGCAAAAGAAGAAAAGTTACAAAAATTGTGCATTGGAGTGGTTAGTAAAGTTATTCATGGAAAATTCATCGGATAGCTATTCACAATATTTTTATATTTCGTTTTTTACACCATCGTGTTAATAAAAAGCCACAATTTATAACCAAATTAAAACTTAGAATGGAATGTCTGCCACACAAACTTGACCTGTTGACCTATTTCCATGTTGTGCGCACTAAAAATAATTTTCTCATACTCGCACTAAGTACTCTTTTACCCGACTACTTTATGAAAGTGTACAAACCTTTATTTAATAATAATAATTTATTTACTTCAGATACCAATAATCCATGTTTAAAATTTAAAATTTGCACATGTCATCTTAAAAATATATTTTTTTTTTACTATAGATAGGCTCGCGTTTGACCACTATCTCACCTGATGGTAAGTGGTGATGTGGTCGAAGATGGAGCACGCTTGCCTAGAAATAACCTACTCACTCTTGACTTAAAGACTCCCAGGTTGTAGCTATCAGGAAACACAGACTCCGGCAGGGAATTCCACTCCTTAGCTGTACGCATTATGAATGTGTTACCAAAACGTTAAAATGCACAAATTAAAAAAGAAAACAAATATTTGATTGTGTAGATATCTACTGTTTATTTATTTTTATATAATAGTAGTTCGGATATTTTATGATGGATATATGTATTATGCGCTGTAGAGCACTTACAATAATATCAACATAAGATAAACTTGATTATAACGACTTTACTATATACATTTATACAGAAGTTGTTAAAAGATTTTCTTTGCTGTAATCTCCACGTGTATAGGTCTTATGATTTGTATGGTTTTTCCGGGCACTGATAAACGCTCACGTAGATAACCATGCAACGAACCTTTTCATTGACATTAGTTCAAAAAAGTCATATAGTCGTCACATTGTCGCGACGCTTCTGTCTGCAGGAAGCTTAAAAGTAACAATTAAACAGAACAGATTGTCGTCTCGAAGAATGTAGAAATGGAACGAAATTGTTTAAGAATCGAACGCGATTAGCGACTCCATTGTGATCAGAATCGTTGAAACAAGAAACTCGGCGAATGTCACAGATCGGCAATTACGCGACGATCACTCGGCGATGAGGCAAGCGCGCGTAAACGCCGTAATTAAGATGCTAGAACCGCCGACTGTGGATTGAGAGAATTACGCACGTAATACGGCTTTGTCGAACGCTTGGATGGGTAGGTCAAAAATCATTTGAAATTTTATTGAAACTAGACTGTCTCGTTGGTCTAGAGGTCAGTTGCGTCTGCTGACCATGAGGCACTGAGTTCGATTGCGGGTTTTGGCCAGAACAAGTTAACGGTAGGGCGCAATCGCTCGTTGATTAGAATACACTCGAAGTTATTAGTTCTGTATATTGTTATAAATAACAATATACAGAACATCATCATTATCAGCATAACAGCCCAAAGACGTCCACTGCTGGACATAGGCCTCCCCAAAGGGGGGTTTGCCATAATCGCAACGCTTGGCAGGCGGGTTGGCGATCGCAGTGTATGGTGTTGAGTTTACAGAGAACGCTGCTGCCCATTCTCTGGCGAGTCCCTTAGTCGCCTCTTATGACACCCACGGGAAGTGATGGGATGGTATTATTCTTTTACGGCACTATACGGCACCGGCACCATGCGGCTAAATAGTAACCTATTAAGTTAAAATTTCCTGACAAAACAAAACAAAATGAACAGACTAGTTTGTCTTCACAAAATAAACCCAAAAACCCAAACATAGCAGCTCTATTGAGAGTTTTAACTGCTGGGTGCCATACAACTGCGAAACGGCTCTATGGTGAAAAAAGCATCTCGGCACTACGAATCCTAGGACATCCTAATGACATTACCACGAGAAAGTGCTAGCTAAGAAAATAATACCCTTGAAAAGAAAATAATGTCTACACAAAGAAAATCCACTGTAGTTTTGATAAATGATATCAGTGTATTATTTCTTTTTTAATTTGAATGACACGTGTTTGGTCGCTATCTCACCCGATGGTTAGCGATGATGCGGTCGATGTTCAAACACGCTTGAGTAGGTGTACCTAACCTATTCACTCTTGACTTAAAGATTTCCCAGGATATGGCCATCAGAAACACAAAGTCGGGTAGTTAAATAATAAAATCATATATGGTTTATTTGGTTTACTTATAATACATAAATTAAATACAGTCGTCATAATTTCAGAACACGATTCAATCATTTCAAGTTCGGTTTACTTCGTTGCCCCGGCAGGGACTGAAGGCGCCTTTCGGTTGCCTAGCAACGGAACGGCGACGCTCAAAATACGACCTTTTAGTAGAATGAGAAGTTATTTGGTGTTTGGCTAAATAATATGGCTATCAATAAGCATTCATACGATTTAATCCAACATTTCTTAGAGTACCTGTGGTGTTGAGGTATTGATTTTTATGCTAAAGGGATATTTTTTCTAATTGAAGCGTCTTTTGATGAAATAAGGAGACGCGTTAAGAACATGTTAAGATGAAAGAAGAAACCAACGCAAGTGACTAATCTCAAAGTTTTACCACTATCTCACCTGATGATAGGCGATGCTGTGGTCGACGTTGTATTAATTTGGTCTCTGTCTCTACTCTACTAATGCAAGAATCGTCTGCCTACGCACTACGCGGTTTAAAAATACATTGCCAATGCTAATCTAGCCAGACCACTGAAAGTCTAAGGCTATTTTTAAACAAACGATATAACAGTACCTACTTTGAGTACTTAGGTACTTAATTTATTTTTTAATAGTTGCTCGTCAGATGTTCTAAAATAATTTCGTAAGAGTAGTGACAGAATTAAACTTAATATCTATAAACACATTATTCTAACATTTAGCAGTTTTTACAGAGTTTGCGTATAAAAATTTAAAAAAAGAATGACGTTTACCTCTGGGCAATAAATCAAACAATTTAAATAACAGACCATTTTGCTCTTCAAATTAAAATGTTAATGTGCACGCAAAAAAAAATGGCGCCGCTGTCAAATAAACGCAATAAATTCCTAGATTTAATTATACCTAGTGCAGTGTATCTACGTTCTGTATAAGTAATTATAATACATACGTCGTACAACGTATATACCGTACATATATGTACATACTGAAGTACAAGTACATATGCATACAACATAATAAGTGAGCTCGCGTGTAGCATTGCGAGTACAGATCAGTACACAAGTGCACTTCGTGCTATCACTATCATCATTAATTTTCCTAACCTTTAATCATGACCAGTTTTATCACAGGCGAGCGTCACTAGTGATGTAGGTATCGCGTGATAGCCAACGATCATGTCAAAATTATCGATAGGTATCGTACCTACCTAAAACGGTCCCATTCAGTTGCCCTGATTGGCTGCTAATGTCGACAAGATAGTAACTTTGATGTATCGAAGGAACATTCTAGTGGATTATTATAAATCGTGAATTTTGATGTGGGTATCGAAGTATCGACATCACTGAGTCTTGTTGTGGGGGTTATGTTTGATTATCACATCGCGTTAGTACTATGAGTTAACATGACAAGGGGTGGTACACAGCTCCTGTCGATATGAGCGCCTTATGCGTCTTTAGAAGGAGTAAAATCGAAGTTTCTCTTACTTAATTCATTATAACAAAACGAAAAACCCAAGCAAGTTATTCCGTTAACACTAGTATTTCACGGAATAACAGGCAGTCACGGAATCCAGGAAGCGTTCATCTATAAGATTTCACATTAGAATGGACTTTGTAATAATTACTGTGATTTTTTGCCATAATTATAAATATACACAGGGCTAACTGCCTATTCAGTAGTGTTGTAACTCGTATCGGAATATTTCCGCTTAATATTTATCTTAGCTACACGGCTGTGTTGAATGACCATGATCGGGATGAGTGATAAGAGTCGAATGTTGTGCTTGATATTAGTTTCAGAGATTTAATAATACGTTAAAGTATACAGATGTTCCATTTCTGTAGATAAAAGATATAATTTAAATGTTTTGTCTAGAGACAGAACCTTCTACAGCACCTGGTAATGAATATGCGGTTGGTTTGAGACAAATTAAAAATAAACCACTTATAAATAGCCCATTTGCGCACTCGTGTATAAAAATTCAAGCTGTCTATTCTTTTATATCTTTATCTTTTTTTTCTTTTAATTTAAACGGTCCTACGCGGAGCGGCCGGTCATCTGCAGAGACTGGCGACACTTGTCAGAACGCATTAACTGATACAACGGCTATTCTAATTACAAATAAGACGCCCTTTTTGTGGTAAATATTGGAACTAAAGCAAATATCGGGAACCTACAAAAATATCGGGAAAAAAATGTTTGTGTCAAATAATAGCAGATTTAAAAAATGATGAGTTAATATCATCGTGATGTTTTAGCCTAATTTGTAACGTAAATGCCGTTTATGGTATGTTCGTGATCTTAAAAGCTAGTAAATAATGGTAGTGTTCAAAAAACATTTGCAATCTACCCTTTTCGTTTTCTCAAGTTCTCAAAAACCAATTCAAACTACAGCCTACAGTAAGTCGTAAAACGCTGAAATAAGTTCTCTCCGATGTTACTCTCCAATATCTGGAACTACGTCTACTTTTCCCCCTTCTTAACCTCATACTACGTCTTATAACGTTTTCCGTAAACTGGCATTCCGCAGAAATTACAAATCAATGAGGGTTTTCTGACAAGACGCGAACCTCAAACAAAATACACAATACACAAAATCATTAAAACGATCAAAAATACCAAAATAATTTAACGGTGGTAATGCCAACAAAAAGAAAAAAAAACACTTTGAAAATAAAGAAAGTGCCAGCAAAAAAAAATAGAAAATAATAAACACCGTTCTATATGTGCGCTCCAAGGTTGCACCAAATGGGACTCCAGCTCAGCATGTGCTAGGCAAATATTTCTGACGCTGATGTTCTGCTGGATCCCTGCGGAGGTACGGACGACGAGCTGAATTTCTGGAAAGAAGAGTGATATTATGTGTATGTATAGGTAACTAAAGTGTATTAGTGTTATGTGAGGAGTGAATACTTAAGTATTCTTGTTTTCACTGAAAATCATCAGGAATTGTAATCAGGTCCAGGCCCCTGGCAAAACGCTGAAGTTTTCCGAAATTATACGTCAAGGTTTGTTTATATCAAAGTTCTATTTTCACAGAAGACCTTTCGCCAAAGTGGCGCCTACTATTGGCTTGAATTTTCCTAAAAAACCTCATTAAATTGATAAGAATGTCGAGCCTATCTGATAAAGCGATTGCTTTTTGTTTCTTACTTTTTGTCCTTAGGCTTTACACGTAACGACAAACTACACGTGCTGGCAATAAAGATTCCAGCCAGTTTTTCCTCCTATATAACTCTCGTAACAGCAAGAGTCGTCGACTTATAAAATATTCCGTAACCTTGCTCTGTAGGGATTTCTCGGCGTAACAGGCTTATTAACGTAACATGGAATTACACGCCCTATCCACTGGTCACACCTTCAATTATAGGTAACATTTTCTTAGAAAATCATAAGGAAAATATGAGCAACGCAACAAAATGAGTAGTGATGTAGTGTATCGGGTAAATGACATTTAAAAAGTTGATGGTTACATCATGAATGTTTACAAACACTGAGGACGATAACAAGCGATCTATTTTTAGAGAAATAAATTGATATGTCGTTTTATTGTTAGACCCACGCTAGATACCTCGCTCGTTAGAAACCAACTCCAAATATTTGGTTTCACCTATCTGTGTTTGTGAGGGTCGATAAATACTGGAAAATATTCGAGAATTTCTTAAACTGGACACTGGTTTTACAGAAGAAAAGCGATTTTAATGACGTGCTGTACTATAAGACTCAATAAAAAATTGCTTGACATTGAATAATAACCCTGATGGAACAGCTGATAACTTCTTTATCTAAAGGTTGGCTGTCGGTTAATCAGTTTTGCACATTTCAGTGGCAATTTGTGCAGTCATGACAATCTGAAATTGCTTTTTGATTGCACTTGACAATGACAACCATCTTAACTTGTGTGTGGCTGACAAATGCACCTATATTTTATAGGTTAAATTGGCACCTATAATAATAGTTTGTATGCATGAGTCCGGGTTTTGGATTTTTTTTGTGATAGTCTAAGGTTTCTACTAACTAGGATGAAAAAATTAGCAAGAATGAACGACGTTACAACCATACAATTCATACACACATAGTACATTCTTAGGTACCGACTTAATGCTGTGTATCATGGATTTAATCGTGAAGGTCGAATTCTTTATAACCTCCACACAATCGTTCTAGTTGTACCTAATGCAATATTTTCAGTCCACATTAGCACACATGTTTAAACACACTTTTATTATAATTAGTAACCTACCAAGTACTTAAGTATGCCTTATGTCGAGCAATGTCGTATCTAGGAGAGTGTGCCGGTTGTACTGTATTTTTTTAACTACCTGATTCCAACCTAGACCTAAAATTCGTACCTATAAATCAAAATATGCGTATTTTAAATTCGAATACGCACACGTATCTTTATGACAGGCCGTTGACTTGACATTACAGCCAAATTCTCTTGCTATTCCGAAGAGCGTAGAAGTCAGAACGGCAACGTCGCAATAGCCGCAATGGGGCAGCGGGGTCGCGGAGGGGGGGCGACTAGCAACAGGCGCCTCAGCCACGTGCTCCACGGCCTTGCCACTGCCGCGATGGAAGCTTCGCGCCTTTTTTAGATATATGAAATAATCTAAGCGTCTAATCACACCCAGTGCTCGATTTATGTAACATGAAACACGTGACTCTAGGTGTTTTATTTATTTACAATGCTAACACCGGTACATTACCTTTTCTGACGTTTCTGAAAGGTTACGTAAAGAGTCATGTTTGATATGAAAATGGTTCCGGCCATCGAGTTGGCGCGAAACGTCCGCGAATTTTTGTCTTGGTTTGTTTACCTTTTCCACGCTATCGGTTTGGCAAACGACAACATTCATGACATAATATTTTAAAGGTAAAAAATAAGGAGTCTATAGTACGTATATTTGTGACCTTGGACGACTTATTCGGATAAACTAGGAAAAATGTGCACGAGTTTTTCTGAATATCTACACACATTTTGAGTTTAACGATTTATCAAAACCCACGCTCAATTCTCATGGCAATCAAGAGAATAAAATTATTAAAATCCTTCGTTATAGTAATTCCACCATTTGTAGGTAATAAGGTCAGCGCATAATGTTGTCGTGAACTAATCTAGTGTACTGGTTCGCATACGTGATTATTAGGTTTGCTCTATTACATCATCAGGGAAATAGGGCGCAGTAATTCCTACTCGGTCCCGCGGCGAGCGAAGGTCACAAAACGTTAATGACTTCCGTGTGGAATCCTATCTACATATATAATTTATATGCGACGACCGTTCGACGGCGACGCGACAGTCGGCACTCGGTACAGGGCTCGGGCCTCTGTACATTTAATTGAGTTTACTAATCGCGTGCAGATTTTTAGTGATGATACGGAATAGCTTTTAAATTCGTTTAACTTTTAAAGTCAATTTGGATGCAATATATAGAGACACTTGTATTAGCCATCATTGAGGAGCTCGTGACTAGATAATAACAGCCAGCCACACGGGTCAATCTTCAAGGTTAAGCAACGCTGGCCAAGGTTGGTCTATGGATGGGTGACCATCTTAACTTATCGAGTTTTCTCCGTGCCTCGAAAAGCACGTTAAGCTGTTGGTCTTGGCTGTCATTTGTAGATCTTTCGTTACGGATAGTCAGAAGCCAGTAAATCTGACTCCAGTCTTGCCATGAAGTACTGTGTTACCCAGTCAATGGGTTGTGGAGGTCTGGTAGGCAGCCGCTCCTCGTAAAATACTGGTATTCAGCTAAATCCGGCTTGACTGGAAGCCAACCCCAATATAGTTGGGAAAAGGCTAGGCAGATGACTTGTATTAACAATCATGAGAATTTATTCTTTTTAGATATAGAAGCTGTAGATTCCAATACCAGAGATATTTAAACGCTTCAAATGAAACGGTTAAGAATTACAATAATTTGGATACAACATTATCATTGTCCTCCACTGCATGACAGCGTAAAGTAGGAAAGATTAGATATGAATAATCTGGAAACATCGTACGATTACTTTTACGAATGTCACCCGTCCCAAAAAGTCTGTCCAATGACCGATAAAACGACAACTGTCTACAGAAAAGAAAGTGAATCCAATAAAAATAAAGAATTTATAAAAGCCACATTTCTCTGCTTTCGAAACATGGATACTAACTTGGCAGACGATGGAGATACTGTAAATACACATTGCACCAATAAATTTTGGATGGAAATAAAAAAGTGCACTCCTGTGACAACGTTTTATTCATCAAATGCCTTTGGAAGTGAGTTTTATGCAAAACTTGGGAAAACGTCTGCACTCTCCGCTTGGCTATTGTCCAAGTGGATGGACTTGATTGAATGTTACATTTTTTATAGTTATCACTTTGAATCCTTGGCTTAAACATTTATTATATTTTAAGAGATTACAGTGATGTAAAGGAACGAACGGAATTTCTATTTTCAATACAACATAGTACTTATACCAATGTGCGTTGGTTTAATTTATTTTCAAAAATTATGTTTAAAAACGATTGCCTCTTGAACGAATACACAATTATAATAACCAATCATAACGTTCCTCCATTTGATATTTCTTCAAAACTAATTTGTATTTTATTATTTTCAGGTAATACAACTTGAGTTTTATTGTAAGCTTCTTCTTCTATAAACTGGTAAGAAATATTAACTAAGAATTCAAATAATATGTGAATCTCCGAATTGACACACCATGCACAACAACCAATATAATAGGTACGGATCAATGAAAACAAAGCAATTAAATTTAAGTAAATATAAAAACAATATGCCTCATAGGTAGTAGAGGTAGGCGGAGCTCGTGGCTAAATAATAACAGCCGCACGGGTCGATCTTCAAGGTTAAGCAACGCTTGCCTAGGTTGGTCTGTGGATGGGTGACCATCTTAACATACTGAGGTTCCTCCGTGCCTCGGAAAGCACGTTAAGCCGTTGGTCCCGGCTGTCATTTGTAGATCTATGGCAGTCGTTACGGATAGTCAGAAGCCAGTTAATATGACTCCAGTCTTGCCATGAAGTAGCGTGTTACCCAGTTACTGGGTTGTGGATGTCTGGTAGGCAGTCGCTCCTCGTAAAATACTGGTATTTAGCTGAATCCGGCTTGACTGGAAGCCGACTCCAATACAGTTGGGAAAAGGCTAGGTAGATGATGAAGTAGTAGAGGTACAGTCCCGTCGTAGACTACCTAAATGAGACAACATACTACACATGCGCATGCAAAAAGTGTGGACCCACCAACGTGAAACTTGCAGGACCGCAAATTGAGTAGGCTTAGTACCGTGAGACTAAACAGGTGGTCCCTGCTGCACCCATAGTGTTGTACCGATATCAGCGATAGCGCCATTATTGCTCTACACACTCGGCTTTATTAATGCCCTTCTATTAATAATCACAGGTGCGATAGGATACATAACAGAAAGTGCCTACTAGAGTTCAAACGCTTTTGATACAATTTTGTAATGTTCTTCGGTAAAGGTTAAAAGGGTTCTCAGTATTTACTTTCGTTACATAATCAATCTTAATAATATAAAAATAAATAAAATTAAATAAATCAAAATTTTACCGCTACTGATGACTGACAGACAACGCACAACCGAAACTATTAAGCTGAAATTTGGCATTTAAGGTTCCTTGGGCCGGGGGAGTGTAGACGAATATTAAGGCTTGTATATTTGCCAATGACCTTGTGCATATAAACGGAGCTAATTACACCCCGGCGCGTCACTCCGCTACACGTGTTTTTATTTTTTTTAAATAAAACAAATACATATTTTCAATAAGTAACAAAACCAAGTAATTTTTTTTTTTTGTATTGCACAGCAGTAGGTATATTTTTTATTGTCTTTTGTTAAAAATGAAGCAGTAAAATGGTTTCATCTCAATGATTCGGAGGTGGTTTGGTGTTTTTTTCCTATTATGTGATACAAATACATAAATTCTGACTAAACCAAGTTACGTGCAATATCATGTAGATTACTGCCTATTTTTTTCAGATGTAATTTCTCGGTAAATGCCGACGGAAACGTGCTTCATCTGCACGCTATTTTTAAGCCTTTTCAAGAGAGCACCCTTAAGAGAGCATTTCTCGTAACTCCTACGGAAACGGGAAAAATGGGATTTGCACGTATAAAGTCGCGGCTGGCAGAGTTAGTTTTATTATAAATACTAGTTGACCCACGCAACTTTGTTTGCGTCACAATTTATATTACTGCTCCGCTCTTATTGGTCTTAGCTTGATTATATATAGCCTATAGCCTTAATCGATAAATGGGCTATTTAACACTGAAATAATTTTTCAAATCGGACCAACAGTTCCTGAGATTAGCGCATTCAAGTAAACAAACAAACAAACTCTTCAGCTTTATAGATTAGTATATATAAGATAGGCACATTGTTTCTGCTCTCCTGAATAATACGTCAGCTAAGTGTGACGTCTGTACCTATCTCTTTAAGATGCCTTTTGGATGTCTATATTCATCCTTAGATTTCGCGCCTCTACTCACCAAGTAGGTTTTCTATATTTCGTGAACAAAATCTCTTTTTATTTTAGATTAAATGGACATGACTCTAGATTTTTGATTTAACCTAACGTACTTACTTGTTTACCTACAGAAAAAATATGCCAACCCCATCTTCCTACATTCAAGTAACTTCATATTTCACTTGTGTAAATTGATATTAATTTTAGTTACTATGTGGAAACTTAGATTCAGTTTTGCCTTGATCCCAGAACCATACATATTTATAAATTAATGCTGAACTTTGTAATACCTACCTCCTTATTTCAATAAATAATTGATAAAATTAAATTCGTGCCTATTCTAAGACCATACATATAGCGGATCATTTACCTATAAACTATTTATAACATTATTATTTTATATACTACAGAGGGGCCATGATGAAGTGCAAATTCATGTCAGTGTCCTATCGACAGGATTATTATTCTTTGTACGGGTACCTATTCTAGCAGTGACCTATGCAAAGATTGGGTGTACGAGAGTTTATATGTATAACGCACAAAAAAATAAAATATTTAAAACTATGGTGCACGACGTAAATATTAAATATCACCTTGGTTTTGTTAAAAAAAAACTATCAGAAACTTTAGCACGGCGTTGGATGTTAGAGGAAATTGAGTTAAGAGTATTGCAAATTAATTTCTGGTAAAATCGTACTACTTCGTTCGCTAGTACGCGGAGCATGCATCGTACTAAATGCATTAGTCGAATTAGTCCACTGAGGCATGGCAAAAAATTCAATTTGCCTTCACGTTGTGCAACCGAGAAAAAAATGGAGCTACCCGGTAAAAATTATATCCATTTTTCCGGAGAGCCGGTCCGAGAATAATAGGGGTACGGACGTTTCATAAATCGGATTAATATTCGACTTATAGGGAATCGGTAATAAACCTCCAAGATAAGGAGAGTTAAAAAATTCTGCAAATTACCATTACTGAAGGAGATACTTAGATGATGGTTTCATTGAAAACTGAAAAGAATTCTGTATAAAACACTTTAGCCCAAAGATACCTTACCAATGATGGTACAACCTATTGAAATGGCCAAATTGAAAAATCGACAATGTCATTGAGATCTTTGAGGTAGTCCCCCGACCCACTGTAATATTAAGATTTGGCTTACCTGACTCAAGTCTAAATCATCATCTTTTTATAAATATCTGTCGTTTTATACCTGCTGTATTTGAAAAAGAAAAAATTTAACTGGTCCCATTCAGTACCTGGACTAAGTTTCGCTGTTGCATACTCCTCGATATTGAGGTTTTTGAAGCTTTTAGTACCTAAGCTCAAAGGCAGGCGTGTATTGAGTAAAAACAGCCATCCGCTACGTATCAAACCAGGACAAAAAATGTATCTATATTCTATTCTATACTAATACTAATCTATATATCTATACTAATATATAAAGCTGCAGAGTTTGTTTGTTTACTTGAACGCGCTAATCTCAGGAACTAATGGTCCGATTTGAAAAATTATTCAGTGTTAGATAGCACATTTATCGAGAAAGGCTATAGGCTATATCATCACACTAAGACTAATAGGAGCGGAGCAGTAATGAAAATTGTGACGCAAACGAAGTTGCGCGGGTCAACTAGTGTATACATACAAGCCTTTACCGTACCTACATATGGGTAGTTAAAAGGTTTATCTATTGATTTGAACAATCCAACGAAATGTATTGAAAAGACTAGTACCTTTTATAAGTATTTTGTCTAAGATAAAAGTTATCCACAAATCGTTAAATACGTTCTCTTTTATCACGTTCAGTTGTAATTTTGTCTGAAGAGACGACTAGCAATCAATACTATATTTTTATTTCCATAGAGCCAAAGATTTATTCTATGTTATGTGAGATCTCCGCCTACCTACTCGTTTTTTTTTTTTGAGGCAATAGTCAGTCACATGTCTACGGAAGTGTTTTAAGGTAAAACAAAAAAGAGCCTTCAAGGATTTTAGTGAACAGTCAAAGGGCTAAAGAACCGGTTAATCAATATGATAAATTAAATTTCAACCCAAAAACATCTAACCAATAAAAAAAATATTATAACGCGACGTATTTATAAAAATAGCGTTCTATTCTTAAAAAATAATAATTAGGCATCTATAAAAAGATGCTTTTTTTTAATTAGCTGTACGTACACATATAAAACTAGTCGCATAAGTTTTTTTTGAGGCTTGTATACATGTCAACGGCCTTGGGCATACAAACAGTGCTAACTACGCCTCTACGCGCCAATCTGCTACCCCCATTTTTTATTTTTTAATAAAAATAATACTTGTTTTTTAAAAAGTAAAAAAACCAAATTATTTTCGTTTGTGTTGAAGCAGTGAATATTTTTTTTTACTCTTTTGATAAAAAATTAAAGAGTAAAATGATTTCATCAAAACAATTTGGAGGTGATTTGAGTTTTTTTTTTCTTATTATGTGATAGCAATAGGCTAAACCAAATTACGAATCATATAATGTACATTACTGACTACTTTTTTCAGATGTACTTTCTTTGGTAGTGCCGACGAAAAACTGCTTCATTTGCACGCTATTTTAAGCTTTTTTCGAGAGAGTTGCCTTAAACAGCTGATGAATCTTTTTGAAAGTAACGAAATTACGTTTCAAACATCTATATATACTAATATATAAAGCTAAAGAGTTTGTTTGTTTGTTTGTTTGCTTGAACGCGCTAATCTCAGGAACTACAGGTCCGATTTGAAAAATTATTTTAGTGTTAGATAGCCCATTTATCGAGGAAGGCTATAGGCTATATATCATCACGCTAAGAGTAATAGGAGCGGAGCAGTAATGAAAATTGTGACGCAGACGAAGTTGCGTGGGTCAACTAGTGGTTTATATAAGTTCAACTGAGTTACACAATTACTCATTTCTAAACAATTGGACCACAGCTAACTGCGGTTAACGTAAACCGATGTCCTTATTAATAGCTACTCTATGTATATTTGTATGACTACACTAGATTACAAAGGTTAATGGTTAAATCATCGTTTATAATTCCTCGCGATAACAATATTATCACCGCTGGGGAATATACATATGGTCACCAATTATATTACTGTATTGTTCGTTTTATTAATATTAATAATTATTTTACTGTGTATGTATTTGCCCACGTATGTGTCATTTGACCGTGTTTAAAAATAGAAACGTTTTTTTATGATTATGTACTTTTGATTGGATGGTAGATTTTTCCGTTACATGTAACCAACATAACCTTCATAAAGGTGATCCAAAACATATTTTGCCTTTGAAATCAGCTGAGCTAATTAATTTAGGTATTTATTTATATAGGAGTGAACAAAGAGAGATCATATTTTGTGAATAAGACGATATTTAATTTCTGCATTCAAAGCTGCGTTTAAGGTTCAATGACACATAGTTACCTAGCTCCTAGGTACCCGTGTACCCACGAATGCCAACCGCATACATTATATACACATTATGCGGTTGGAAGCTATAAAACGGATCCTTTGACGTTCTAAGGATTTTTACAAACGCGACTAAATCTAAAACGGCTTCCAACCGTGATTCTTTATCACTCCGAAGCGTTTATATCACATTACAACGTTACCCCACGATTTATGATGATTTTCCCACTCTTTCGCTTATTTTACATGTTTATATCCTTAAGGCGTTATTCTATCTCGTAAATTTAACGCAATAAAGTTTACATTTACATGATAATTTGGTACAAAACTTGTATTTGCATCCATTACGTCTGTTTTCCATTGAGGGATTGTGGGCTCGTATCGTATAATTTAATAGGAATCATCCCCATTTAAGTTTTATGTCTTCGAAAAAAAGACATAAATGTCAAAGATTACGTGCGAACATAAAATTGTCATATGAATAATATCGTTTTTCCTAAAAAAATATGAATACATAGTAATGTGCCTACTAACGTTATCAAATTAGTCGTTAATTGCGGCGTAATTCTAGTGCTTTCGCAAATACAATGTTAACTACATTTGACCTTAGGTTTTGAGCCCCTGATGCCGATGATTGATTGATCACGGGTCTTAAAATCTTTCCTGAGGGCAGCGTTGACAGCTGTACTTATATAAATTCCGATCGAAGTGATTTTAGTATCTTTATAAGTTGACGTGAGTAGAGATAATAGAGGCCAGTTTTCTATCAAGGATACGTCGTTTGAAATATTGGTAGATACTTGGATGCTATTAATTTTCCACGTTCACACAAGCACATTATTGCACGAGTGCGCAAAGTGATTACCTTGCACATATGTGCTTATTGTCGGATCGTCGGCATCGCCGCCCGCGCAGTACTGGGTCCAATGTCACCTCCCCAACCTTGCAGCGGCGGGTTAATCTTCAGGTTGATGACCTGTTCTATAGATTAAGTGCCTACTTTGTATAGGTCACGAATTAAAACACGTTAAATACATCCGAAACACGGTGCGTGACACGTGCCAGACCCAATGAGAGAGACAAAAAATGGGTGATGCATAAGGGAGATAAGGACCAAATTTTGAAACAAAAAAAAAACCAAATGGGTTTCAATTTAAGATCGTTTTCCTTTTGTGAAGAAACCAAATTGAAGGGACAAACTCGATATAGGTAATTGTCACCTTCAGAACACGACTGATGATCTCTTAAACAATAATTATCTCTGACGTGGACGGACGTGATGCACCTATACGCTAAAAGAATATCAAGGTGATCCCTTGAAGCAAGTCATCTCAGTCAGCAGAACAATAGTCCTGAAAGACCTTTATCAAAGATTGTTAGAAGTTTTCGTGATGGACGATAAGACTGTTTGACATTTTAATCTTAATCAGTTCATTAACCTGGCGTTAGTTTTGATTCGGAATTGCACTGGGGAGTCTTTGTTATCTGTAGATACTGCGGGCGGACTCACTGTCTGGTATTGTAGACGATGTAGGCAGGTAGCTAATGTTTATCAACGGCTTAGATCTCCAGACTTTTCAGGTACGTTTTCATCACAAGAGCATCTCCCAGAAGAATGAAACGATGAAAATATTTTCAATTCCAGCGCAAAATTCTGTTAACTTTTTCTTATGATTTGTTGACCAATGATCGACCACAGACCACGTGGGAGTGACATCGTAATTGACACCAGTTTTTGCGAGACATTGTTTTCTTAAATCTATCTTACATAGGTACTTATTAAATGGACTGTTCTATCCAAGCTTTGTTGTCTACGAATAATTAGATCTATAAATCATTTTCTTAGCGTTATTTTCATAGCGATTTAGGAATGCAAGAAAAACGTTTTTCATTAGTCATTTACCTTTCCGCGCAGAATGAATCAGCTGAGAAAACAGGTTACTATGGTAATCGCATTCGTGTACTATCGTTATTTTTAGAGGCGATTTTTCTTGTTCATCTTCCGTAGCTTACTGTCAAGGTCTCTCCTCTATGTACCCTGTTTATATTATAAAAAACGAATTTTTATATTGGTATTTGGTAGATTGTGTCTAAATGTCCAAAAAATACTTAAAACTTAATTTTATTTGAGCAGCTATCTATAATTCTAATGGATAACAATGGTCTACTTCTACTTGTAACAATGGTTCGTAACTTAGCACTACGCGCTACGCTTTCTACCAAAGTACGCCGCGCTACGCTACGTAGCACAGCAATACGCACTGCACTTCCTAGCAAAGTACTAGATACGCGCTAGGTTTTACTGTAGTATTAGGTATTTAATAAAAAAAACTACATAAAACATTCCTGAGCTCGTCCTCAAGAGCATGACCAACACTTACTTTTTAATGTACGTAGGTATTACAATTTTGCAAGCTCCTAGTTCTACGCGTAGCGTGTGCCCAAAGGTTAGACAGGTCAATCACCTCTGCTATCTTTAGGAAACCGGGTTTTTGGAGTATGACGCTATCAGATTAGTATCGAGTATATACCTAAGTACTAGCCCAGCCCATCCATTAGGTATAATCCCTTAGTACTCATTCTGAAAATTGCGATTCTGTATCAGGTTTACTGAAGTATTTAAAAACTGTAATTATATTTGGAATGCTGCAGTCTTAGCCGATTTTTTGTGCGCATCGTCATTCGCCCGGCGTGGTTGGAGAGTCAAGGCCGTTCGTTCTCAAGTTTGATTCGGCATTCGGCCCCAATCGGTTGCTATCGGCTACCGTATATTAATTCGACACTATTAATGTATTCAACTGCGGTTTTATTACGTTCGGTAGATATTAAATCAAGTAGGTATGTACGCCTTTAAACCAAATGGCAGTTAATGATAGGCTAGAGCGTAACGAAAAAAAACTATCTTTATTGAAGACCTCCAGTTGGATGATAACTTCAAATAATAAAACTGTGCTACCGATAATAAAGCTGATGAGTTTAAATTAAGCAAAAGGCAAACAGATACAACTAGATTGGACACAAATATGATGCCATGAAATATGAAACGTTTTAACTTCCTTTAGCAGAATGTTTTTTAATTTTCATTTTCATAATCGTTACACTTTCCAAACAAGAAATGTACAAGAAAGATAGCAACGTACTGAATATTACACACCGGACAAGATACCATAATCGGCTCATAGGCACCCATTAAAGTCTTTCGAGCAGACGTTTTGTGTCTACCTTCTTTAATTCGTCGATTCTCTCATTGCTACTCAACACTTTATAGCTTGGAAGTACCCACTAAATAATTCCCCTGTAATTGCCGAACTTCTAGGCACATGAGGTTTTATTGAAATGCTAGTGAACTGGATAATTTCCACAATTAACATGAAGACGTGGTTACGAATGCGCGCTCATGTAACATGCAGCGCGAGCTGGAACGTCCTCCATTTGCATTAAACGTCAATGTTATAAAGAAAGAAAATGGATAAGCTATGATTTTATTTAAGATTAAGCTAATGGCTAGTTAAATCAAGATAGGGATTATTTTTACACCAAGGCGCTAGCTGTAAAAGGCCTTTCAGGCACCGATAAAGAAAATCCTATTTAGTGACACTCACAGCAGTCACAGTACATGAGAAATGCTCAGTACATATGATATAGATATAACAATTAAACAAAATTTAAATATGGTTAAATCTCACAGCTGCGCTAAAAAGGTATGATGACAAACTTGATATACCGAAGTAAATATTATAAAACATCCAATAGACATAAACAAAGAGATGCATTTAGTATCGTGCATCAGTTTGTATTCGTATTTAAAGGCAATGTATAAAATGAGATTCAAATAGCAGCAGTAAAATATTTCCGAGGAATTTTATTTCAAATCTCCGTGGTCCTTATATACGGAGATGACTCTATACGTATATCTGCACACATACAGGATTAATAAGCATCATCAACTGTACGTATAGTTTTAATCGAACATTTTCCGCGTGCACAGCCACATCCGCGAGTGCTCAGAGCTATTTATATCTGTGTGGACGCCGAACACTGGATGATAGCCGATCGCAATGTATGCAAATGGTCTGGTAGCACAGGTACCGCGGAAATCTTTAAGTGCCGACGGCTATTAACGAATAGGACATATGCCCGGATCATGAAAAAAGTGCAGTTTTACTACCGCTGCAATTTTATGGCCACCTACTTAAGATCCTTATCGTGATCCTTTAATAAAACACATTAAATAAAAATAGCACCACTCGTAAGGATTCAACGATCAAGCAGCTTTTATCAAGCGAGTTTTTTCTCACCATAAACTGACCCAAATGAACTCAAATAAAAACCTAGAAGTGATTGTTTTTCTCTCTAAATTTACAATCACCAATAAATTCATCCAATTTAAGTTTGCTCATATCCACAGTTTTAACTTTTATATGAGAAAATGACAGTCGAATAAAATCGGGAGTTAACATAAAAATTTACACGGAAAAAGAATAAAACCAGGCACGCATATACCTAGGTACCCGGGTTTGAGCACAATAAAAAGAGATGCCATATTTCGCCAAGTTCCAACTTGTTATGATCAGAAGGTAGAATGCGATCTGCGATGTGAAACGCGCGTTGTGATTGTGTAAACTTTTAAATCGCGCTTCTGTAACGTCGTAGCAAATTTCCTTCCATAAAGCGTAGACAAATATAATAAGTCGAAAGTTTTGTCCGAGGAATTTAAAGCGTTTCACACGAGTGCAATTTGTACGTGTTATTATAAATTTGCGAATCTATGAAGATTATGCTTAGCTTGGCATTTCGTCAGGAGCTAATTCCGCTTATTGATGTTTGCGATTCCGGACAGCTTGTGTGGTCGAGGCTTTACTTCGCTAAGTACGGATCGCATTTAGCGTTCTCTTTTTAAACTTTACTCAGTTTCTTTTTGCAGTTTGTCGAAAGTTTTCCTTCCTGTAACATTTTACCGTAGAGCAGTTTCCACGGGGGCGATCACATCGAGTTAATAAGTTCCCGTTTCGATGGCTCCTACGTTTTAAACTTTTAGGATATGAGATAACAAGCTAAGAAAGGGAGACGCCGATTTGGCTAAGTCCACTTTAAGATCTCAGTGGATTACGTTGTTGCCTTCGGTGAATTGGAAAATCTTTTCTTTTGGACAAAAGCTTGTTAAAACATTGTTCGCAACTTTTACATTATAATACAAGTACATACATACTTCAAAATCCACATTTCTTTTTAGGCATTAAACCAAAAATTTTCACAAAGAATAATGCAAAGGGGCATTACTTACGAGCTCGTACACGATTTCATAGGTAATGCTGATGATGATGTTGATGTGGAAGGCTCTCAGTTTAAAATATTGCAAAATGCGTAAAATTAAAAAAGTGTTGAAAAAGTACGGGTAGTTAAAATCATTTCTTCATTACAAAAAGGCTCTACAAGTACATCCGTTACATTGGGTTATAGAATAACGTATCCCTTTTTATACATCTTTTATACAATAGTTTCATCTAATAAAAGTAAATCATCGTTAAACCATATCGTACAGTCATTTATCTAACTGTCGCCATTTTGTTATATTGGAAAGTAAGTTGTCGAAATTTCGCGAAGTTTACGCGGAAAATTCCAATGTACTTCGGTCGAGACGACGGGCGCCGTCGGCTGACGACAGCCGAATGAATGAGCTAAAGGATCCGAAGATCTACGTTAGGAACTCGATCCTTGATACTTTTCCAACACTCTTTGTCCTTTTCTAAAAACGAACCACAGATAAAGTGGAAGATAGTCTAAGCGAGATTCTAACGAGTTTGTAGTTCGTGGTAGTGTTTAAATTTTTGCGCGGGCTTTGCAGTCGGTATCCATTAAAATTAGACCTATTTCAACCTTTATGTGACAAGGTAATTAAATTAGATTAGGTCTTGCTGCTTCGGCATTTATTTGAATGAAATAAAAGCGCAAAGGGTTCCCAACATTTTAGTTAGCAGTGTAATATAATGTTTAGGCTCGTAGTATGTTAGTACTTAGTTATCTATTTAACTGTACTAAATATAACTTTCATTGTTCGTAAATGAAAACGGACAGCTTCTCTGTGCATCCACACATTTGATTTATTTCATTGAATACAAATGCATGTAGGAAATGGGAATACATTATTTTGAGGAAAAATCTCCCTACAATAGTTTTGTTCTCACATCCCCCCTCCCTTAGCGTTGCCTGACAACTTAATTTTCATGATTTCTCCATATTTCCATCCAAGCGATTGAATTTGCTTAGCGGTTTTTGTTATACGATAGTTTGTTTCGAATAAAGAAAACGAATTATTGCTGCTTCTATCATTTATGGGATGAGGGGTTCGTATTTAAAAGATAGAGGGAAAGAATAAAATGTTCCAAGTTCAAAAGACGCACATGTATAATGTACGAGTATATGAAATATGTCAAACTACAGCACGACGAACATCAATGTAATAGAACAGTAGTCACTTCCTATTATATTCATCACTTATTCATGGACAAAGTTTCCCCAAACATTGTACTAGTTGAACAGTTTACCTTGCGAGTAAAAGCCGGTGCTCGAACGACTTTCATATTTTTTCTGTTCCACACCTAAATAATCCTGGTACCTAATAGTTTTCACCTATTACCGCGAGGCCCAAATTTATCGCTTTCCACTGTTGATTTATCTCTGAACGGACCGGATTAACTACCGCTAACTTGGCGATAGTTAAGACTGCTATCTCTGGTGTTTCAGGGCGAAAGCTCTTTCCTTTTATCTAAATTGGTCCGCTACCAATAAAGATTCGCCGACGACTGTCGTAAACCATTCTCCCCATACGCTTCATTATGGGGCAAAGTTTCAGATATGATGGAACAATTTTATTGTCCACCGATGTCGCGAGATCTCTATCGGTAATGGGATTTGGTGTCGTGAGTTCTCTGGCGCTATCGGACACTAGTTTCAGCAAGATTTAAAATGTCAAGTTGCGAACTGCTAGTCTGCAACATTGTAGCTCTGCGTGCTGTAATAGTTTAGTTCGCCAGAGTCCGTCGCGAATTTTTGCATAAAGTTTGTAACGTTACAGGATCCTACCTTTCGTGGAGTATTTTTAACTTTTAATGTTTTAAATATTTCAGCGATTTTACTGTTCTTTTGCTTGCGTTCAGCGATTTTACACAATGTGTTACTGTGTGTACTTACTAACAAGATGAATAAATATTGAAACTAAGTATGACTATAGATATCTGCTGCCTGACTTTGAATAATAAAATGAATATTTAACTTTTGACGTAGCAAGACATTGATTTCAAGGTGCTTGCGTTTCTGAGCTTTTATGCTGTTAAATAAAGATAAATGACCAATTGAACTGCAGAATGCTCCCAACACAAATCATAATTTACTGATTACAACAATCACGAAATTAAAAACGTTAAAATCAATTTAGTTAAACAAATGCATTTACAAAAGTTCTCAATCATTCAAAAAAGGGTTAGTTTGGGCGGATTACCATTCCACGCTAATGGAAAATAGATTTGTGCGCCAAATATATATAAATCTTGTCCTAATTGAATTTGTCATAAAAATTGAAAGTTTCCCCCGACTCCCAGGGCCGCATTTCACCAACTAGTTTTAATCCATTCTTCTTTGAAGGGAACTTGTAATTCATTGTGAGTGCTAAGTTTGCTACGACTATTCAAGTCCAGATACAAAACTTTGCCCCTGCTTCACGTACGCTTATGTAACTGATATTCAGGTTTTTGTCTTATAAGACCTTACCTACTTTAAATTGACATAGGTAAGTAGATGTAAATCTCTTTCGAGATCAGGCTTACAGATAGCTTACTTTTTAGGGTTACGTACCCAAAGGGTTAGCCAACGGAACCCTATTATTAAGCCTACGCTGTTCGTCTGTCCGTCCGTCCAACCGTCCGCCCGCCCGCCCGTCCGTCGGTCTATCTATCAGCGGGCTGTACCTCAAGAACCGTAATAGGTATACAGTTGAAATTATCACAGATTGTGTATTTTTATTGCCGCTATAACATCAAATAATAAAAATAAATTAAATTTTATAAATTAAAGGGGTCTCTAATACAAAAACATAGAAAGAAAGAAAGAGGTTTTTGGTATGCGCCAAGCATGCCGCATACCAAAAAAAAAAAAAATTAAATAAAACAAAAGCAACATGTTTTTATCGGTTTATGTTACGGTACCCTTCGTGTGCGAGTTTGAATCGCACTTGGCCAGTTTTTTAAATGACGTGAAGTCTACCGATATGAAATATTCAGGTCATACCAATATCAGTATCAAGATGTATGTTATCAAAAGTATCATGTGCAATGATTGATGGCTTACTTATGATGATTTGATAAAGTCAGGCTTCTGTATGTCACCTCATCAAAGAGGTTTTGATATTTATTTTTACATTTTATCTATATGGTTCTTCACGTTGTCTTTCTATCTATGTGCAATGTTTATCGACGGATAAGTGATGCGTCTTATTCCTTTCCTAACTGAATATTGTAGACCGTCTGGGACCGCTTGCCGATTCATTCTAATGCACCTTCATGCCGTCACCGCCCGGGAATACTCTCGTATTGCGGGGAGTAAACGATATCGATATTACGTACTTAGGACCTATATTCCTTTTTGTTCTTTTTTTCTCGACGGTAGTTCCAAATTCAAATTGTTTTTTTTTCTAGTAAATATTAGGTAGGGTAAGTAATGTTTTCCTTCTATATATTTTACCTATCAACTTGTGAACCATCTACACAAAACATGGTTTTTTTTTACTATGTATTTTCAATAATGATATTATTACGTAATGATTGCGAAAAACAAACGAAATGCTGGTTTAAGAAAATCGCTTTTAAATGCGTTGTGTAGTCAAAAAGATCGTGACGACTTCACAGACAGACATGGAATCTGAATTTTTAATATAGATAATTCATTTTTGCTAGAGTACGGCTATTTCACCCCAATAACTAAAATTATAGTGGTGTACCACAAACAATATGAAAAGAGGATATTACCTTTTTTCTTCCTATCACCAACCACGTGTCTATGGCAGCTTGTCAATGACAATATGTCTCCTTTGTGTTACAAGGATACCCGTCGCCGTAGTGTATCGCTGAATTCACTCACGTGTGTACTAATAAATAGTTTGTATAAACATTATACGTTTATTATGTACTGTGGCTATTATCACAAATAATATACACATCTATTTCTGAAGAGGAATAATTAAATTATTGTTGTCAATGCTGTTGAGATTTGCATTTAAATAGACAAACGTTTTATAGATATTTATGTTTGGTTTTAAATGAGTATTAGATTATTTTAATAATTCTTTAACAAATCCTCACTACATGAACTTGTAGGTAGACAGTTACTATTTTTTTTTTTTTAGTAAACTTGCTCAAACTCTAGTGTAAGTAGTACGCATAAATCAGACGCCCTTTATAAATTCCAAAACCCTATAAATTATGCCACTAAAAAAACACAGGCCATTAGAAACTCTAGGTCTATTAAGCAATTTCAGTTGACAAGAAATAAAATACAAGACTACAGCACTTAACGCGTGACACAAAAAACTATAAATTAGACTTTACAACTGAAAAGACATACGAACAAAATCAAGAATTTCATAAGCAAATTTTAAGGCACGTCAAAAGGATCCATCGTAAAAAGTTTAGCTATTCCACGGGTTTACGTATTTCGTCCCAATTACCAGTTGAAAGAGTGCCAGGCCCAATAAATCAGGGGACCGAGGTAGCTACGTATTCCTGTGACATTGTAACTTGTAACTTTGCTACAGTTTTATACGACAGAACTATGTCAATCTAACTTTTAAGATTATCACTTCCGCATTCGCCTACACGCTACCTTACCTGCTTGTTTATAGGGTTGAAACTACCGTGCAATAAATATTAATTTTATTCTTTTTTGGATTGCGTAGCGGAGGACCATTCTCATCAAAAGCGTCATTATCTTACAGAAAGTTTTGATTTAGTGTCTATCTTTCTTGGAACTGCTTAATTAATCATGTTAACGGTATTTTACTAAACCAAATATAAGATGTAGGAAGAGATGTATAATTCATAACATTGCACAGTTTAGGTCCAAAGTCTGAACATAAATCAAAGAGCTCAGACGTATTCTCGGTAAGTGTGATATCAATTGCATCAAATGTGTGAATGGTCGACAGGACAGCCCTACGTTTAAGGCCACCGTCCAGCAACGCAATGCTACGCTATTAATTTCCTTTGAGATTTTTATTGGATTTGTTAAAAATGACCATTGGTGTTCGAGTTACGTGTTTCACAAGCTTTTAGGAGTATCTAAAGGGTGTATCTTACAAACTACTAGGAAAATCGTGAAAAAAATATTATGCGAGATAAAGCGAATTATAGATTGACCGGTTAACCGGTCAACCGCTCGATGGTTAGACCGGTTAAGAGTTTTTTTTTAGTTACATAAAAAGGGCTTGGAGGAACTGTTCTTTTTTAAAGTAGAGCTTGGTTATTTTTTGTTATATCTGAGATTCTTGGACATGTTTATTATGTTTGAATTAACCATAATTTTGAATTATCTTTTTATCGATAAACAGATCGGCACTTCCATGGTAAAACTACTCTTTCTACGTCATAAAAAACTTGGCTAGAATAGATACTTACCAACAAAAATGAAACGATTTATTTTGAATTTCCATAGCCTAGCGTAGCTTTCCTAGTGGAAGGTGAGCTTGAGCCAGCGGCGTCAGCGTGGCGCGCGTTCCCCCGCTACCGAAAAAAGTTGCAAGTCGATGGGCGGCGCCGGCGAACATTCAAATTTATCGATTGTCCCGCGCGCCTCATTACAACATTCCTCAAAACTTACCCACTCACCAACTTAGCCCTTTAGCCCCACCACTATAGCCACATTACTTTTTATACCCCCACCGATGAAGGCCGTTTTTTCATCGTCAGTTATTATTGTCTGTTAAACTTTAAGTGCTTGGCGGCTAACTTTCGATGTCTTCGTGATTTACGACGAGCCGTTCCGAAGTGTTTTATCGAGCATAAATGTAAGTTCGCTACTTGTTGAGACTGAAGGTCGAGGCGGGTTATGATCGTAGTATTAGTGGGTCAGTGTTTTATAGGCAGCTTCAATGCGTTGGATGGTCCATTTTCGTTAGCATCGTATGGTACAAATAGCGTCCAATCCAGTCACTCTATTATGAAGTCGTCGTCGAATTCATACGGTGAAAAGCGTTCGTAATTTGAAATAGTGTTAAGTGGAGGAACGAAGGCCATATATCTAGTGGAGGAAGGAGCGATGTCGTCGAACAGTAGTTTCGCATCTGCGGGTGTGGGGGGGATAGTGAGGTGGGGGGGCAATGATCCATTAATCTGGCAGAAGCCCATGTGGCGCCAGCGACGTACCTGGCGACGCGACGCACGGACGCCTACCTAACGACACAGATCGTACATTTTCAACATGTGCAAATATGTATAAAATAAAAATTTATTGAGTGCCACACTCTATAGGGAAATTGACGTTCATGTGATCCGTTTGATTGATAATCGTGTAGGTTTCAAATGTAATGTTTTATACTTTATGGTTGGAAGGTTGCTATAGAGTTCTGAAGGCGGTTGCTTGTGGCAATAAATTAATTCAAGCTTTACAAAAATAGTTTTAATTCAAAAGACCAAAAATGTTAGTCTTAGAATTGTATAAAACTGACAGACACTGATAAACTATGCTAACAAAAAATATTTAATTTTCATAATGTTCCATAAAACGCGATTTCTGTGACAAGCCATCAATCCGTCCCTCCCCATAAATATGGAGTCAGTAAAATCGTCCGACATGACGCATCCACGTTATTGCTCCGCTAGGCGTAGTAGCGCGCTCCTAACTACCGCCGCGCTACTTCCACTTTCTCGTGATTCCGGATATCATTCCGGGTAAGGCTTTCCGTCTATTTATTGCTCATACGGAGTACTACTGACTCACATGAATACGAACCATGGCCTCCGTACTAGGTTAATGAGACATCATTCCGCTACTACGAAACCTCGTAGCTCTAAGCTCCAATAAAATCCTATCACCATCTATACTATTTTTTGATGTCATACTGATTTTCTTAGAGAAATAAAAGCACAGTTCCCTTAATACAACTGTAGCTCCGGTAAAACGGTATGATAATTGTGGCAATTTACGGAACGCAATTCACTAAGTGGAATATTTTACTTATCCTCCAGGCGTTCCGCAAGGCACGACTACCTACCAGCTTATACATTGAGATGTATTGCTGGCATTCATTACTGTACACGCGTTCTTATTAATGTATATAGGTAGGAGTCGATGCGTCCACACGAGCGATAATATTGTGCATGTCGACTGATTTGACGCGATGCGTGTAGACAGCGTTATCTGTCAAGGTGCCCGATTTTCGTATAGATAAAATCGCGCTAACTTATCGTCCATTCGCCGTGTGAAATACGAGCTCTTTTCTAGTTTGTACGAATTTGTATGCGGGCATGTAGCATGCATGGTGCATCGAGTTATAGCACTCGGAAACAGTGGCGTCGCCGCCACCCATGCACGGCAACTCCGACGCCATATTTCAATCGCGAAATTGACACATAGCTCTGTCGTAACGCAAACTTTGGTGCGAAAACTTCAACCTGGCATATTTACTTAAGGTATTCTTCTCGAAACATACCGATAGCTCCTTGACGAGTGAAAAGTTTTATTCATATAGATAGGTCATGCTCTAACCGGTAGAAGTTTTCACATAAATTGGCGGTCATTCGACGCGAATATGCTGACTGAGGGGGTAACAAATATGCCAACTTGGGTTGTTATAACAGCGATATGTAAGTTCTGTGATACTTCGCCATTAAGTTTATGGAAACGACGGTCGAGATTACATCACACTTTCTGAAAGCTTTATGTAATTCTTCTTTCTTCGTTATCTCTCAGGATAGGTACTGGAATAAAATTTTCCACTTATCCGAGTATTCACATCCGTCTATTAATCAAGAAGACAGATTTTATGGCAGTTGTAGAAATTCATCTTTTGGTTCGAAAAGCGAGTGAAAAATTCGAACGCAATCTGTCAAACGGCTCCCTAATTCTAATTTAATTAGCGGGAAGTTTTCACGCGTGGGAGGAGACCGAACGACAATGACGCGTTAAAATGATTAATTTTTGTAGAAGCGCCTCTGATAGTAGTACGCTCCGGAGTGCGCCTTCCGAACGGACGATTAATCTTTCTCTTTGCACCATTGTACCGCGATCCCGGTATTTTTTCTGTCTTACAATACCATTAAGAAACTGCCACGGCTAGTTGGTACTTCACGGCTCTTCCCACCGTCTCATCGTTAGGCCCATTGAAGGATTGAAAAGGTGTTTGCGTTCGTCTGCCGCAAAATAGGTTTCCCCTTCGGTTTTTAAAACGTTGTCTCGGAATCACTTAGTCTTCGATAGTTATTATACGCCGAGAATGAAATGTTTTAAACTTCCATCGTCATTCGCTAACAATAGATCTGAGGAAAAATTTATACAGTCATTCCTTGTTCGTTCAATTGAAAGATTCTATTTAAAAGATTTTGCTTTGGCGTCTGCAAGTTTTTATGACGTTTCTTTTAACGAAATGCGTTATTTTGCAGTTATGAATAAATTGGTACATTGTGCGTTATTGTTATCATGAAATCGCACTGCAAGGCATCTTAGGTGGGGTCAAGAGCGTGATGAGCAGATGTCGAATTTAGATCTGGGAACTCGCCAACTGTTCCGGATTTGTTCGGTCGTCTTGCATAAATTAAATTCGCTTTTTATGTTTTAATAAAATGCAATTACACATCATCCACTTTAAAGTGCAGTGTTAAAATAAACTTTAATTAGAATTGTAGACGGTGTTAGTTCGTCATTCGTTAGGTGTTGTATTTATTTTTTTATTTCATTTCGTTCGGATACTTAAAAATCGAAGGTATTTCTGCTTTTCGTATGCGTCAGTGAATTATAAATTAAGCATTGTCGTCGTAGATAGCCATTCTGTCGCCAATACTAATTAAATCATTTAGTAGCGATACCTACTGTAAATAATTACAATGAATTGTTCAACTGAGGAATTTTTACTTTTTCTGGTGAGACCTGAAAAGACTTTTGGTCCTAAATCTACGTTCTCGTAGGACCAAAAATATTTATATTCTTGCCTATTTCTAAAACAACAATCCAATCGGAATTTTAATATTAACAGTTACAATGTCTAAAGTGCATTACTTTCGCTCGTGAATTGAAATGCATCGGTCATTCCGTGATTATGTCGAGTGAAGTCATTGGACCTAATTATAATTCGATATCGGTGCGACATGGCCGAGGTCACTCGAGTGATAAGCGTTACTTCTACCCTCGTTGCTAACGCTTAAGTGCTATCGGAATAAAAAATGTATTTATAGGATGTAACTATATATTTATTTGAAACGCTGATATTGTAAGGAACTTATTATAATTAAATTATTTTGTAAATCGAGAATGTCTGGTAAAAACTGAAGTAATTCCAGGGTTTTTCGGAACTACTTTCTTTGTATTTATGTCTTATCTAACAAAAAAAAATACATTACACATTATTATTACATTCTTAGAATACATTAATTGATGTATACTAGCTACCCGTGGAACTTTGTTTGCGTCATCATCTGCCTAGACTTTTCGAAACTATATTGGGGTCGGCTTCCAGTCAAACCGGATTCAGCTGAATACCAGTGTTCTACGTGGAGCGGCTGCCTACCAGACCTCCGCAACCCAATAACTGGGTAACACGGTATTTCTTGGCAAGACTGGAGTCAGATTTACTGGCTTCTGACTATCCGTAACGACTGCCAAAGATCTACAAATGACAGCCGGGACCAACGTGCTGTCCGAGGCACGGAGGAAACTCGTTACATTAAGATGGTAATGGCAAGCGTTACTTAACCTTGAAGATCGACCGCGGCTGTTATTAGGTATCTAGCCACGAGCTCCTCAGTCTTCTTTCACAGTACTGTTATTAAACTTCGTCTGCGTCATAGTTTTCACTAACGCTCCCGCTCCTATTGGTCGTAGCGTAATGATATAGCATATACCCTATAGCCTTAATGAATAAATGGGCTATCCAACACTAAAATATTTTTTCAATTCAATCCAGTACCTTGTTCCTGAGATAAGCGCGTTCAACCAAACAAACAAACAAACTCTTCAGCTTTATAATATAATTAAAGATGTAAAGCTAGACGTAGTTATACCTAATAATAATTATGAAAAAGACATGACCCTTTCTGATTTACGACAGTAGATAAAGGAACATGATCTTGGTATCATCGACCGTGATCTATGGGAGGAGGACGTCAGGTTATCAGGAGTACGTGTCTATTAATAATTAATTAATTAATAATTAGCTTCGATCACATGTTTGCCAATGACGAAGTCCGGAAGACTTGGATTTGTAGATTATCACAAGAATTGAGACTAGTGTATTCTACTGGATAGAGATTAAAATTGTTTAGTTAGTCACAAAAAATGTATGCGAGACGGTTTCTTGATTTATATTAGGTAACTTCCAATCCTTTAAAACTGGCCAAGTGCGAGTCGGACTCGCGTGCAAAGAATTTTAAACGAATCATTTTTTAACATGTTATTTTAACACTATAGACTTCTTATAGGTTTTCCTGTAATCTTTAGGTAAAGATCTATTATCTCCATTTTTTATTTTTTTTATTTTACGCTCAGTAGTTTCGGAGATAAGGGGGGAATGGTAATTTTTCGTCTAATTTCTTGAATAACTTTAAAACCATTTACTTTAAAATTATGAAAAAAATATAATCAAAACCCTTACAGTAAGCCATTTCATTTCATTTGTCACTCGATATTTTAAAACACTTTTTTTTAATTTTCTAGTTTGACCCCCAAAAGTGACCTCCATACTAAAAATTTAATCATTTACATGTGTTTGGGTCATAGAAGTCCATATATACCTATACCAAATTTCAACAGAATCGGTCCAGTGTATCCGGAGAAAACTGGCTGTGACAGACGGACAGACAGACAGACAGACAGACACCCGAGTAATCCTATAAGGGTTCCGTTTTTTGTTTGGAACCCTAAAAAATAAATTGACATCAATTCGTAGATTTCGCGTTGTATTAGAGGAATCTTACGTTTTTTTTTGTTTGAACAATGCATTCATATAATAAAATACTGGCTACATAAACATGTTCGCTTCTTTCTTCTTTTTTTAAATTTCGCTCACGTGTCTCTACTTATATCGCACGTTGGTGCAATACATAGTTAATTCAGACAGTGTCCTCGTGGTCTTTTCTTGGCAACATTTCTGTTGCATACGACTATTCTGCGTACATCTTACACCTCGGCTCGGTCCGGACATTAATCGGACCATTAAAGTGATTTATACGGAACCCAGATATAAATCCAAGAATCCACGGGCTTGAGCACGCCTGTCGAATTTTTCTTATTCTTTGCGTAATGAATGAATATTGTTACTTTTTTGAGTAAAAAAAAATGTTGAAGAAAATTCTGTCATGATTTTTCATTGATTTTCCGTTTTTTTTTTTTTTTGGTTAGTATCCTCATTTTTTTATTTGATGCGCAGTCGGGAATATAATAAGTTGTTCTTTACAAATTATTACGGAATCCTTACCAGACGTGGCATTATTTATGCTTACGTAGTATTACAAATAAATCGATGAGCATGTACAGCACTGAATACCTAAATGATTGATTTTTAAAATCCACTGTTTAATATTCTTGTGCTGTGTTCAAGGTAGAATTAATAATTTTCGTTATAAATAAATCAAAGCAGATACAAGAACAATTACATTAATTCTATATGCTCAAAACTCATAACAAATTATCAAAAGTTAAACAAATTAATTTTGTAAAGGTCTATCTCCACCTGATTAAGTTCGAATAACCTTTGTTTTGTGATGAATCGTGACCAGTTTCTTAAGAAACGAAAATCAGTATAAGTTTTAAATCTGGGTCTGTTTGCCCAGAGAAACTGTGAAACCGTTTTTATGTTACATAATATTCAGATGAGGAAAAATTTCCACGAAAACTTAATAAGGACTTCGTTTTGTTGTCAAATCTGGACCAAAGTTTTCGTTCATTAGAGTTCCTATTATTCCCTTTTAACTGTTGATCCAATAAAGCTAAAATAGAACAATCAGAAGGTTCGACTGGAGAATTGTTGTACATATTTCGCAAGTTAAATTTCTCAGGTGAGACAAATGATTCGTAATGACGTATTCAAATCAGGGTGACAGCGGGATCCGACCTCAGTACAATCGAATTACGAAAATTCCAATGTTTTATTAAGTTAAACTTTGCTTCGGCAGCTCTAAGTGAATTTATTCCTACTTAGTTATCGGCTCGGGAAAAGTCATCTTGCTAACGTTTCGGTAAGTTGAATAATTAAATTTGTCAGTGGCGGTTGACACGTCACCGGGTTTCTTCCGAATTTCTTGGGGCCGTCACGTTTGCGGCTCCCCCTGGGCCGACGCCCCTTATTGTGTAATCCCGATTCTCTAATTTGAATTATTTATTATTTGATTTCACACTTCGGGAATATTTCGAACGCTTTATATTTTTTTCTTTTGCCATTTCATCAACGCAGACTTTGATTTCTTTGTATTGAATATCGATTTGGGCTATTGTAGGTAATTAGGTGGCTATTTGGTTTTACCATTTGATATTTAGAATGTTTCAGTTATATTTTCATATGAATAATGAGTAATCAGTTAAATTTCATTGACTTGTAGGATGGAACACGCGTACCTTCGTCGAGTACTCTCACAGACAGTCCCACATCTTCGCATGTGGTACCCAAGAGGCGACCAAGAGCTTTTAATTGTGATTGGGGCACGGAAAACTTTTATCTTGATGATACGATTATAGAATCTGAGATTATTTTAACGGTGCATGTAGCAAAAATTGTGTGCATAGACACTTACGAGTATGTTAAAAATATTGTCTGGTCATTTTTAGGGTTCCGTACCCTATGGGTAACTAACGGAACCCTATTACTAAGCCTCCGCTGTCCGTCCGTCTGTCCGTCCATCTGTCCGTCCGTCCGTCCATCTGTCTGTCAACGGGCTGTATCTCAAGAACCGTAATAGATAGACAGTTGAAATTTTCACAGATTGTGTATTTCTGTTGCCGCTTAAACAACAAATAATAAAAAGAAAGTTCATGGTACGGAACCCCTCGTGTGCGAGTCCGACTCGCACTTGGCCGGTTTTTTCATTACTTTTAAGGCTTGGTTAAATTGGTTAGGTTGGCTTCAATCAAAGCGGGAAGAGTCTTATAATGATTTCCACTCCTTAAATAAAAAAGGCATCATCATCCCACCGGCCCCCTTCTACCATCGGACATCCAGACGCACTGCGCCTGGACCTTTTTGCTATTCCACCAATTCGTACTAAGCGTTTGCAAACGTCTTTTATAATACGCACGGCAAAGGAGTGGAACTCTCTGCCTGCGTCTGTGTTTCCAAACGCTTACAATTCTAATATCTTCAAAGTTAGAGTGAACAGGGTCCTTCTGGGTAAGCTCGCTCCATCGTAGACTTTGTCTTTATCATCTCTGACCTAGACAGTAGACTAGAGTCAATAGCAAATTCATCACTAATAAAAAAGTCTATAATCGTACACAGCTAGCTATATTTATCTTCTAAAGTTTAGATTCTGATGGTCATATAAAATTTGAAGTGCTACCCACGTGCAAGCGTGCAACTATACTCACCTACTTATCAGCCAAGTGAACACAAAGGGACGGAGGTTAGTAAAGCTACTCGTACATAGAATATGTATCGTACGCTCGGCAGCTTCCATAATTTCATTCATCTAATAACAGTACCCACTAAATTTTTATATGCGCATATATTCGGTTGTGACGCATTGTCTGAGGACCGAATGAAGGGCATAAGGAGTAACTATTTTACACTTACATAATTTTCGTTGAAGATACCTTGGCACCTGAAATACGACTACATGACCAGTTGTGACAATCCTTTTGGACTTTTTAAGGGTACCGAACAAAAACGGTACCCTTATAGGATCACTCGGGTGTCTGTCTGTCTGTCCGTCTGTCACAGTCAGTTATCTCCTCATCCACTGGACCGATTCTGTTGAAATTTGGTACACATATTTAATTCTGTGAAACAAAAACCCGAAAACGTTACGTAAATTATTAAATTTTTAGTATGAGGGTCACTTTTGAGGATATAACAAGAAAATTAGACTCGCACTTGGCCAGTGTTTAGTGACTCTGTTTAACAGAGATCCTAGCGATAAGTTTTTCATCAACAAGTACCTACTTACCTAAATAAAGAGGTAAAACACTTTATTGAAAAGTGTTTCACATGATTTGAAACTGATTCTGAGAGATTGGCTGATATTGAAAAAAAAATTTTTTTCAGCAGCCTCTCAATAATTTCTCTAAGTATTCTTCTACGCACTATTATTGAGTATCTACCATTCAAATAATATTATTATTTCCTTATAAAATTGTATCGAAAACAGAGTAGAGTTTTGTAATACATTAAAATACATTTTGAAGGTCCATCGTGTGTGCACCGAGTATGTCAACCGAAGAGAATAATCTCGCTGAATTATTCAATAGTTGGTTATACCGTTGCTTTGGTTTTCTACATTTATTCGTATGAACATTTAGTTTACCTATGAAAACGAAAAGTGATATAATCAACTTTATTTGGCTTTTAACAATCAACAGAAAATGGGTGATTGGTAACTCAGGTTTGTAGCTCAGTAAAATCTTCAAATAATCACAAAGAAACGCCGGCGACTCAACTAAAAACTTATCAGACCAAATCGAATTTATTTTATAACGTTCAAAAGTTCCCGTTGGCAACACCAATAGGATCGAAGTTAACTATCACATCGTAACTAATCAGCAGGCTCGTCAATTCACAGCGATTGCTCTCAAAAACAAGCGAAGGCTGTAAAGAGCGGAAATCATAAGCCATCGCTCGAAGATTGCGTAACGCTATATAATAGCGGTGGAAATTCGACAAAATTTAAGTCGGTGGAGCATTAAAGGGGACTGTAGACAGCGTAGACGGTTAATTCACCCCATAAGGGTCGCAGTGGCGCCGAAGATCCTGCCGTAGACAAAATTCTAAGTACGATGTCTTGCCCCGGTTCGTACGGCGCTGTCGTGATGTTCATTTCACAAAGTGCTGGAATTGGCACACTGCGATATATTCTTAATTTGAATCTCATCCACCCTGTGTAATTAAAATTATACGTAGGCTTTTATTATATTCCAGTTTTAAATGTAGATACTTGGTCCTTATTAACGAGTGAGGTAAACAAGAAAGTAAGGGCAAGGTAATAAAAGTGAGAATGTGGGATGTATGTGTATTGTCGTTTAAATACGGCAATTTACTGTGGTTGCGTGTAATTAAATGTGCATGAATGTGACCTATATTATTAACCCGTTACGTACCTACCTATAGCAATTATATTAATCATTAGTTCTGAATCATTTGAGGATGGGTTGGCCAGTATCCATGGATATATAATTTAAAATTATTACGTGTGCTCAAAAAAAATACAGTAGGTATGTCAATTTTGTTTGATGGCGTGATTTTCTTTGTCTCCCCAATATTTGTGGCGAAGACTAGCTTTTTTTCATAAATTTTATAAATGTACCGACACAACCTCTAGATTTATAGTAGTGTATGACAAAGACGCGACGCTTCATGTCAGATTATATTCCTGGCATTCTCTGTACAAAGTACCGCATTCGGTACCCGTTCAATCTTCACTGGAGCGTAGAGAAATACGGCCGTATAAACCATAATATATACCGCCCTAAAAAAAAACAGGTAAATTACATGAAAAGCTACGCACGTGATATCACAGTAGCAGAAAATTCGATTAACTTAGTTGCCTGTCAGCAAACTATATATCTTTACTGCCCATAAATTATATTCGTGAAATTATTATATCGGATACATTAATATTGAGGCCTCTATAAAATAAATATAGTAGGGTTTTGCCTATATCTATAAATAGGTTTGTCCTAATAAATACTGCTCGTATTTATATACAATTTGCGATGAATCCTATTAAATAATTATCCTTCTTTGATATAGATATTATTGTTTTACAGGAAGGTATTTCCATTTTGCAAAAATTAGGAATAAATCTAAGATTATGAGTAGGCATAGGTACCTGTGGGATATTTTTATTTACCTTTATGTAACCTACCTTAAAATTGTCTTTGTAGCTAACAAACCAAACTTTAAACCTGTGAAACCATAACTTATCCCAAAATTTCACGTTCCACTCGCTTTTGTAACTCGAAAGTTCGCGTTTCGTTCGGATCGAGGTTTTATACATCGGTGACAGGGCGCTCGAAGATCAACGCGGGGTTGTCACTTTTATAGCTCACGTAATTCATGGTAAGGGCTCTTGGCGACAAATCCATCAAAGCGTCGACAGCCCATTTGTTGCGTGTGTTTTCACGCTTGATAAATCGCGGGAGTTGTCCACATTTACTGGATTTATGTACACGTCCAATTGTTGTACATCACATAAACTTAATTGGGCGTGCTTAACAGGACACGTGTAAATCATTAAATAATTTATCTGATTCTGTAACTCCTCGTCTACGAATCAAAATATTTTAAATTTCTGAAAACTACATCGAGGGCACCATGAAATTCATACGACGTAGTTTGAACGTCGGATCGGCATCCATCAAAGTTTTCCATAATAAAACGGGTCATTGATAGTATGGTATCGCAAGATATCAAACATGCTACCTACCTTGCGCAAATAGAAGAAATGGTTTCTTCCATCGTGGCATACCTACATAAAATTTGAGTGATTTACATAGTAAAGGTACCAAAAATTTATGCATTCATTTAATGTTTCAGAACATTAAAATGACAGACATTCTTGTTAAACTATCCGTAAAAATCCGTTGCAAATATTTTAAAATAACATTGTAGGTACCTACTGTATTTTTTTTTGAGAATTAAGTTGAAAGAATGCACATTTATGTGAAGTAGATTGTACGAGTAGTTACCATAAGTGGCAGTTCTCAGAGGGCACGCAGATATTATTTATGGACTGTTTTATAGCTAAACTTCATTCGCTGCTGCGGTTGCTTTTATTCCTTCGACGAGAAAAAGTTGCGGGATTTTATTGCCGGTGTGAGATAGGACACGTTATTGCAGTAAGTTTCAACGGCAGCGGGAATTAAAATAGCTTTTTTTTTGTGGTCAACTGTGACCACGCCCGGATGTCGCGGGAACGCTCGATTTTATTACTTTCATTTTAATGTCACTTCACCTGAAGGGCTGTCAAACCAAGTAAAAATTTCATACGAGATACGAGATCTAGAGGCAAATAACCAAATATGGTATTCCATATTTGGTTTCTTTCCTTAACATACTCGGAGAAACAGTGATTTTAATGATTCAGAGTTCGACATATTACGCATTTGTGATTTTATAAAAACAAGTCATTCATATCATTGACCAATAATTAAGGGTCCTCATTTTCCATTAGCAATATCATAGTCCATTTTTGTTACCCTATTCCATATTTGTTGCACAATTTGTTACTTTGATAAAATTAAAATATTGTTTTGTTCATTAACATGAGAATATTAATTGCTGACATACAAATAGATGACTTTTAAGGATTCTAATTTGTGATTCGTTTTTTTTTTATCTCCATAATACGAGTACATAGTGGTGTTCCATATTTGCCTTGATTACTTTTTGCAAAATAAATCACTATTTTTTAGTATAGGAAACTATACTAAAAAAATTGTGATTTATTTTGCAAAATTTGACCGTGCAATGGAGTTTCTCCTGCATCTCCTGGACTAAATTTCATAATAATTTAATGTTGTTAAACTTACCTACTACTGAAATAAAATGTAATAGACACGCTACTCTTAATCAATTAAGCGGTAAGTTCAATCGAAACATGTGACAATATGAGCAAAATTATTTGCGGCGAATTGCAATTACTTCCGGATATTTTTTATTAGACCTTAGCGGTTAGATCTGGATACAGTCAATAAGCTTGTGTGTGTAGAGCATCATGTACCACGCATTCACGCATTATTCAGTGTTCAACGACTTATAGGTACCATAATGCTCGGAATTTTTCCTGTACCACGCTACTATCAAACCAAAAACATCGCAATTACACCTTACAATATTGCAGTACCTATAACTAACCAACCTTTTCTTCTTTGCAGAATTCAATCAGACACAACCTGTCGCTTCACAACCGGTTCATGCGGGTACAAAACGAGGGTACAGGGAAGTCATCGTGGTGGATGATCAACCCTGACGCGAAGCCGGGCAAGTCGGTCAGACGACGGGCAGCCTCCATGGAGACGTCGAAGTTCGAAAAGCGGAGAGGCAGGGTAAAGAAGAAGGTATGAACACCTTCGTTTAAAGGTTGGGTCTCCTAACGTAGCTTTGGCCGCTATGACGACGGCCATCGTGTAAATAGTGGCATGTGTTTGACAATACAGGGTGTTCCATAAAAGAACGGTTCTACCACTGCCTTAGGAATCCTAAGCTTTAAAGTAGTGACATGCCAAATTATATTATTTTATTTTAAATGAAATCTATGAATTATTTCAATCGTAATAAAAAAGGGATTTTTTTTCGTTGATTATTTTACGTATTTGCTTATTATTAGTTTTAGAACAGTTTTATGCAGTAGTACAAAATTATGTTTTATCCTGAATTATCATTTAGCAATTTTTTCATTTGAAGGCTGAAATATTAAGAAACGGTGCCACAGCAGACGCGACGCCAAGTCCCAGTAGCTCAGTTTCAGAAAGTCTCGACATGTTCCCGGACTCACCGATGCACAGGTAACTATATAACCTTTTATCTAACACTATTATCTTAGCGAGATGTTCGCAGCTTACAATAGAACTTTAGTCGATTATTTAGAAGTTTTGTAGTACCATCTTCCAAGTGATACAGGTAGATTAAAGTAGAGGGAATTCCAAAAGAGTAGTGGCACCAAGCCAATAATGGTAACGGTCTCGGACGCTGTTTCACGATACTAATTTGACTTTAAAGGCACTATAATTTACCTATACGGGTAATGCAGAAGCGAGTTCTGCCAGAACCACAAATATCCGACAGTACATTATTGCTAAATAACGTTACCTCCTTGGGAATATTGAAATTTTATGACCACTAGAAACAAAGTGAGCCACGCATGATACGCTTACTCTATAACAAAAGCATCGACATAAAGCTGCGTTGACCAGACTAATAAAATTGAGTTATTGCAACTCTGCTACTTTATGATAAAAGGTTTTAAATCATTCAGAACCATTAGATGATGAGTTATGTGGATGCTGAATCTCGTCATTTCGCCGATATTTAACATTTTTATAGGCGATTTATTTTATATGGATTACGAGCGTCATTGACATATATTTTCAATGGTTCGGTGAGTGCCGAAGGGCCGGCCTATAACCCGTATCTTATCCCACATTTTGTCACTATTTGTAGTAATAAAGATATTTCTGAGATGACCGCTGAACCCGTTATGGTGATCGCTTCATTTAGCATACAAATTTATATGTTAGTGACGACATAGGCATTAGATTTGCATGCTCCCATTACACTTGTTTGAGATTGTATAGAGTCCGAACTAGCTTTAAGATTTCTTTCTGCTAACCATTATGATTTTTTGCGTCTCAACTGTCGATGAGGGAATTATGTGACTGTAGACTGATTAAATATTTAACGAAAATTCAATAAGTTCTTAGAGTTGACACAGATTACATAATCTACATCACCAGTCGAGATAGGTTTCGTTATTTTGATTGCTTTTTCGCTTGCGCGTAGCAGTTTCCAGTTGTCGCCGGACTTCCGTCCGAGGGTGTCGTCCAACGCGTCGTCGTGCGGCCGCCTGTCTCCGATCCCATCAATGATCACGACAGAACCTGACTGGGGTCCGGAGTACACAGACTACACGTCCGCAGAGAATTACTCGCAACCGGACTTCGGACAAGATGAACTCGCTGGCTCTCTCGCTGATTCCATGAAACTGGCCGGAGCCGATCCATTCCTCAACACGTAAGCATTTTGTAGTAAGCTTAGCATCGATGTTGGAATTTTGGTTAGAGTCCAAGAGTCCGACCTCGACTACTTAAACAGTTATTGTCGTAAACGCCTTGCCCTAGAGTACGCTTTGCTTTATTTAGAACTCCTTAGATTCAGTTAATTTTACGACAAAGCAGCGTGTTTATTTTCAGAAGAACTTGTAATTTAAATTGAAGATCTGATGAACGTCTTTATTATGTCCAACAACCACCTGAACCCTTTAAAGCTGCCAGAACAACATTCTACAAGTCCTTTTTCTACTAGGTACGTTCCAACGACATCTTCGTCATCGTCGGGCGGCAGCTACCGGTATAGCCCGTACGCGGGGTGCCCTCGTCACCCGCACGGGGGCTGCACGTGCTCGTCGATGTACTCGCACCCCGCGCACCCCGCGCATCCGACGCACCCCCACCAGCATGCACTCGACCACTTCGTCCGACCGCCTCCGCCTGCAGATCCTGCTGATATTATGCAAACAGGTATGTGTTACTTCTTCCCCTTATGACTTTACTGGTCCCTAAGTGAAGATTTGCAGATTTTTTGTTTAATCTTGAGTCCTTATTGGCGAGATATGGCAGCGACTATCTATAAATTTAGCTTAGGAAGTTTTACTTCTTTAACAGAAAAGTAGACATTAACAACCAATAGTTCCACCTATCCCCTACTTTGGGCATTTTCTTCAGTTGTAAAGAGCAGTCTTCTTATTTGCCATTTATTGTTTACCTCCTCCAATTGTATAGACGTTACTGTCCAACTGTGCATATTTAACCTGTTCATTTCTTGTGCAGAAAACAATCAGACGCAAATGGTGACGACATCAGATGCGGCGTTGATGAACGGCGGTATGATGGTGCAGACGGGGACGATGGGCCCCACCACGGTCATGGGTCAGATCATGGGGGCGTTGAACACGGGGCTCGCGGAAGACCTGAACATTGAGACGCTTGAACACGGCTTCGACTGTAACGTTGATGAGGTAAGCACACGCCGCAACTGGATCGTGTTGCATAAGTGCTATCTTTTTACAAGAACCTCTAAATATCTCAAAGAGAAGATTATGTCCCTCCATCAAAGTGGATCAAACCTTTAGTTATCTTTTTTGTTTCCCTCTGTTACAACGAGTGCGCTTGATGATTCCATCAGAAGTACACCATAATTTTAGACTTGTGTATCACAATTGTTTCTTCCACCAGGTGATAAAGCACGAGCTCAGTATGGAAGGCACGCTAGATTTCAACTTCCCGCAGCAGCACAGCGCGATGGCGGCGGAGGCCGAGAGCCAGTTCGCTGCGCCCGCGCCGCCCGTGCCCACCACGCTCTCGGGCGGCAACGGGCCGCGGACGCCCTACTCCGTCGCCCCCTCCTGGGTCCACTGAAACCAACCCAAACCTCCGACACTCGGACCAGTTACCTACTTACTAGCTCACATTGTCCACTGTAAATACGATGTGACGCAACTTTTCCTCTTTTGTTACTTTCGCATTATAGTCGAGATTTTTTGTTCTTTTATCATGTTAACTAATATTAGAGTTTTATTTAGTGTTAAGTGGACGGTTACCGATCGTTGTTGCAGTCAATTGTGTTAGTGTAGGCTTTAGTGCTAAGCTAGGTGGAAGCTTGTGATATAGATAGGGTATCGTAATCCGGATTGTGGATCCTGGAGGGGGGCGGGTGTTGAGCACCGCTCTTGAATAGATGTGAAAGGTAATCTATTTATACGTACTAGTAGTATGTAGTGATGTGTTTACAGTAACTGTGATTCAATAAGTCTCTTTGAATTTTTTTTCGACCGTTCAGCAATAAAAATATACGACGGCAATGATAGCAACGTTAATTTGTACATTAATAAAAATACGTTTTTTGTCTCACCAACGAACTTGTCATCATCATCTTCCTGCCCTTATCCCATGATACTTGGGGTCGGCGCAACACGTTTTATTCTTCCATTCTGTTCTATCAGTCGTCACACTATCACTAACTCCCTTTTCTTTCATATCGCTCCTCACTCAATCCATCCATCTTTTCTTTGGCCTTCCTCTCCCTCTCCATCCATCCACATTTATGTTCATAAATCTTCTAGTTATATGCGTTTCATCCCTCCTCTTCACATGACCATACCAAGACAAGCGATTCCCTTTTAACTTTTCCGTCACTGGCGCCACTTTTAAAGTGGCTCTAATGTACTCATATCTCACTTTATCCACTCTCGTTACTCCACACATCCATCTCAACATTCTCATCTCAACATTCTCATCTCCGCTACATGCAATCTATTTTCATCCGTCTTTTTCACAGCCCAACATTCTGATCCATACATTACGACAGGTCTTATCACGGACATATATATTTTCCCTTTTAATTTGAGGGGCATCCGAGGGTCATAAGTTGTTCCAGTGACCTGTCGTCATTTCATCCATCCTGAGTTGATCCGGTGCGAGAAAGACAAGCGACCCGAGATACCGAAAGTCGGAGCAAATCGGTATAGGCGTTCCGGTGAGAGCAATAGGTATCGGACTGTAGAGACCGCCGAAATCGCAGAACAGGTACTCTGTTTTGGTTCTGCTCAATTTCAGGACAACACTCTCCAATCTTTGCCACCACGTCTCGAATTTGCTCACCAACGAACTTGTAGTTGACAAAAAAAAAACTTTAAGTTTTGATCTCAACTATTTCAAAAATATGAGCTAATGGTTAGAGAAAAAGAAAATTAGAAAACGTTTAATAGTATGAAGGCAATAAATCAGGAATATCAACGAAAATAATCTACCAAAAGTTGTGCAGCGGGAGCCTGATAAGTGCTCTGCCTCGGCCAACGATACTTATGTATAACTACTACACAACTAACTTGCCTATTTTCTATTGCCTTTTGTTACGTGATAGTCGTATATTAGATTTAAACTAATTTTGCAAAAAAAAAGTATCTTTCTTATTTCATTCTCATTGAGACAGTTTTATTTGGGGACACCCGTAGCTTCAAACATGAGTGATCGCGATAGTAACAAGAATAAGTGTGCGAAGTATTGTAGTGAATATTCGTCTTTTATTCGACATTGTTCATATATTTTTTATAAGTCGCGGGCCTCCCTTATGCCAGAGACATAAAGAGAGAGTACCACTAGCATGCCAACTTTTTCTCTATTCATAAGACGAAGAAAAAACAGAGCGTAAATGAATTTTCCCTTTTTACGATTGTACCTAAAAACAGAACCACAAAATATGTAGTTTTCCACGCGCGACCCCAAAATCTGCAGTAAAGAACGAATCTCTTGTCACATTCATATTTACGACATTAGGTATTACAAAAGATAAGTACGTCACTCATGTTTACGTTTCTTTGTACGTGGATTATGAGACGTGATGCCTTCTTTATTTATGTAAGAACCAAAAGAAAAGTCTTAGGTGTACGGCCATATCATTTGTTTGCAAATTATATTGACCTATGAATAATTTGTTGCCACTGTTAACGACTGGACGTTGTTGAGGTTGATTTTTGAAGTGAAAACTTCTTTAGCGGCGTGGAGCACTTTTTTGTGATGGGTAAAAAAAAATTAAACTCGCGTCAGGACACGAGACCTGATCGAAAATTCGTAAGACGTCAGGACACGTGACCTGATCGAAAATTCGTAAGACGTCAGGAAACGTGACCTGATCGAAAATTCGTAAGACGGAGGGAGAGAAGCGCGTATTCAAGTTTTCACTTCTGCCGGCACTCCCGGAGTGCAACCCGTTGTTTTTTTTTCAAACGGTTGACAGGCTTTCTATTACTTTATTATTATCTTATTAAAATGTTTTATAGTGACACTAATGTCGCCTGGACACATCAACACAAAATAATTAGGTCTAATGAGCTCGATTAAAGTGATTTAACATTTTTTTAGTACCTATTCATTTTATACTCAGTTCTCGTAACTTTATTCGTATGTGTGTATTATTAAAATTGCTATTCTATTTCATATTAATTTAAACAGCAATCAAAACAAACCACCGAACTAGCGGCGCTTATTTAATATGAATAATAATTATAATTAGAGTCCTATTGAGTGTGGTTTGCCAGCGTTCAAGATTCAATTTCACCATTGAGCGATCCTATTTGTGCGCTAATGAGGGAGACCCGAGCTACCGGCACTCGTAATTAATCATATCATTTTAGCGTAAACGGTGCCCGTCGCGCCGCGCCGAGCGATCGCTTCCGAATAATGGAATATCACGAAAAAATCTCCAGAACACGACGCTGGATTAAACCCGCTTCGGTAATGACTTGTTTTTTAGGGTTACAAAAGAATGAATACGTCCTTTGCAGACGGTGAGCTTGCGGTGGAAAATATCTTGTTAATTTTTTAATACTTGGACACGACGGAAAGTTAATGGGGGGTAAACTCCGGATCGAGAAACTCGATTTTAAAAAGTACCGAAACGTGATTTAACTTTTCATTTGGCACGCAATTACGTAATAGGAGTAATATTTTAGGAACTGCTCTATAAATCGGCGCGTGAGAAATTTTATTATTTTATAATACAATTTTAAGAACAAATGCTCACTTCGTTAATTTTGTATTCCGTTCTCCTGACGAATGGAGTCCGTGCGTCCGTGTGCCAAGACATCGGTCAACACTCGACGATTTTATTAACGAGCTGATTTTCATAAAGCGTCCCGAAGTCGGGAGGAGACATCGTTTAAATTTCTGAACTCATCCGGTATTCCATTCGGCTAGCTGCGTAATTAGGTACGGGGCCCACCTTTACACACGATTTCCCGGCACTTGTTAAAAGTTTTCAATTGCGTTAGGAGGGGTCCTTACACGGAATTTATTCATTATATTCTCCCCCCGCCCTTCTTAATAAAAATCTCCTTTGCTCTTTTTATACCCACCTCGGTGTTGCCTTATAGGTAAGTACTTTAAATATTTGCCGCATGGCCTCTCTGATGAGTGATGAATTATACATTTATTTCAGAATTTTTATTACAGTATTAAGATTTTCATTTCCATAACTGACTTGACAGTTGTGACAATGGTTCATTATCAGATACATCGGGTAACTATTAACTGCGTAATACGTAATGATTTTGTTTTAGTTAATTTTATTCCTGTTGCGCAGTTTTTTTAATAGGTTCACTAATTAAATATTGCTAAATTATAAAGTACCTACAAAGAATTTAAAAAAAATTAAAGGTCAATGTAATATTAAAAATTTCAGACAAGCAATCCAGATCCTTTATTTGACTAAGATTTGCTTTGTCAAAGCATTTGAACGTTGAACTTTTGCAGTTTAAATACGAAGTTACAAACATAGCTGTAGAAAAAAAAAACCTCAACATATTTTATGAAAGCCTCACTAAAAGTTATGATCCATCAAATTTTAGTGCACTTCGAAAAGTTAAATTTTAAATACGCTAGGCTCGCTACATCGAATCTCAATTTAGGAGAACGAAAAAAAAATGCTATCAATTCAAAAAGTTGCGGCCAATTTTGGCGTCTAATATAAGTCTGAAGGATGAACGTCGCATATCCAATAAGTTGGTAGCTCTTTATTGTTTGACAGCTTTCTGGCGAGTTTGATCAGTTATTTAAATGAGTGCCAACATAGTTAGGGATGTCAATTTTCTTGAGATTTACGTGACTTTTACCCAACCCCTACTTTGCAGCATAAATATTCTGCGTTGCTTATTAAAGGCGTACGGCGGTTTGACAGCAACTTTCTTGACATTATTTTACAAGTAAACGATCAAAAAGTTTTAGTTGAGGGCGATTACGAAATAAGGACTAATAGGTATGTCTGTACAAAGGAGGGACTCGTGGCTAGATAATAATAGCCGCACGGGTCGATCTTCAAGGTTAAGCAACGCTTAGGTTGGTCTGGATGGGTGACCATCTTAACATACCAAGTTTCCTCCGTGCCTCGGAAAGCACGTTAAGCCGTTGGTCCCGGCTGTCATTTGTAGATCTTTGGTAATTGGCAGTCGTTACGGATAGTCAGAAGCCAGTAAATCTGACTCCACTCTTGCCATGAAGTACCGTGTTACCCAGTTACTGGGTTGTGGAGGTCTGGTAGGCAGCCGCTCCTCGTAAAATACTGGTATTCAGCTAAATCCGGCTTGACTGGAAGCCAACCCCAAAATAGTTGGGAAAAAGGCTAGGCAGACGATGATGATGAGGTATGTCTGTACAAAATGGCATTAAAGAGACAAAATAGTGTGTTCAAATTCAGCAGTGTATGTATACAGGGGTATTTGTAAAACACCAACAGCCTCTTAAGCTGTGAAAGTACACATGATTATAAAAAACTTTTACTTTGAGACGACCCTGAAAACTCGAAAAAATCTAAATATCAGCTGTTTCATACAGAGTTTTCGGGGCTGTTCTCAAAGTAAAAGTTATTTATAATCATGTGTACTTTCACTGCTCTTAATAAGTTCTGCCATGCATAGTTGTGATTTGATAAGCAACTGAAATATATGGAGTAAGCCTTAATCGGCTCAAGTAAAACTAAAACTATATAAAAACGAAAAGACTTCTTTAACTAGGCTTAAAATAGTCTCAAAAACTTAAACATTCTTCAAGAATACAAAAAAAAACTTGTTCAAGGGTGCGTACGGTAATTTCACCAAGCTCCTTTAACATTCATCGTTGATGTCGACCGTCTAAATTGGATTACGTGTTAACTGTCTACAGAAGCACGCCCCTGGCTAACGATTTTATGATTTTATTGCGGAACCCCAAATGCGTTGAGATTATGACGATACAAATTAGGACGAGGAACGTTTTGACGGTTTTATCAAGTAAAAGTTTTAGGCAAGGCTTTAGTTCGGATATTTTATTATGGTGTCTTATTGAAGTGACAATGTTAGTAATGGTTTGGGGTTCATGAAGATTCTGAAATTGTAATGGGTAAGATTCAAATTTGTCTATAGAAAATTTATACGAATAATTCGATCTTAGGTATTTTTTAAAGGAATGTGGACCTTGTTTGAAGTTCGTGACCCTAATTACTGCTATAAATGAAAGTTCTAGATAACAGTTCCAGTCTCATCATCTGCCTAGCCTTTTCCCAACTATATTGGGGTCGACTTGCATGCTGCGGATAACAGTTCCAGTCTACTGTCTTGAAAGTTTAGCAGAAATGTGACCGATGGAGGAAAGGTTAATTGACAGTTGCGTAATATGAATTGCCACTACAATCATCAACTTAAAACGAGTGAGTGTTCCCATGAACATTAAAACATTATTTCTAGAACTCAAAACATTATCGTACAGAACCACTCGTGTGCCCTTACACTTTGGCAATACGATCTCTAAACCTTTGCCTGATATGGCCCACTGCGCTAATCCCAATAACTTCAGCCATCAAGATTACATGTTCAGGCTTTTCAGAAGTTTCATAACACGTGGTCGATGGGCGTTGGGCGTCTCCGCCCCGCCTTCGTGCAACAAGTGACTCGCCCCGCACCCCGCACCCTTCCTCAGAAGCCAACGGAGCCGTCGCAAAGACAATCCCATTTTTTTTATTTGCATCCCATTTACTACAATACTTTCTCTATAAAAGTAATTGCTAACAATCCAGCCGTACTTTCCATGCCATAAAAATGGACTTTTCATTTCAGTTTTCCATTTTTGAATATCTTAACGTCTGAGTTTATTTGGCTTTGTTTTTTTTATGGTAGCAATAAAGCTGTGCAGTTCATTGTTTCGTGAGACCTAGGTCAACGTGTCATTTGAATTCGAAGTCTTGTTGCATAAGAAGTCACATAAGGATCACCTTATCGGACCTATTTATGCAACGAGACTTTTTTTTTGCTTAATTCAGGTAGGTTGTTAGTTTCGATTTATCGCTGACTACAAATTTGATAGTGGCAATTCCCATAATTATAAAGGAAATTCGCATCTTAGTCACGTTCTGTCAAATATCACTCCTATTTCCCTATATTTAAGAGAATGCGACTCCAGTCCGAATGTTTGGGCTACTTACGGGATCATTTGTAAAGATTACAACATAATTAAATTATCTTTCTAATTGAAAACCTAACCAAAATTTATGTAGTTCTCTTTCTAATTTGTGAATTCCACCACAGTTTTTGACAAGTTCATCATGGCATTATTTTACAATCATTTTATTTTTTTACTATTGATAGGCACACGTTTGACCACTAATTCACCATTTTGGTATTCGTAAAATATATTAATCGGAACCATGAAGCATCAACACCCACACGCTTACGATCGGGCGACCCCAGTGTCTTCTACATCTATTACATAACACCGGCGCTAAAGCAGCTATTTAAAAAACACTCAGCATCTAACAAATGGGCTCTAGGAATCGCAAAGGAAGTGTGCCCTAAATAACACAAGAGTTAAGAGGTCGCCGGTCCCCTAGTATGAATAAATTTGCGCCAAACACCGCCCCGCCTCACCGGATTCTCTCGATAACCGACGACGCCTATGCTTTATAACCCATGACATCCGAAACTCGATTTATTATCACACTGTCATGCTAGCTGAAAAAAAATCGGAAAACTTTCGCAAAGGATAGCGCGTCGAACATAACGCTGGGCCCTCGTAAATCGCTCCCGTATGTGAATTAGCTGGTATGTATTTGCAAAACCTGTTTTGTACAGAAATATTTTCAAAAAAATATGAAACCTGTTCTTTATTAATAAATCTTTAGATGTTCTTCTTAACGTAACTACGAAATTACACACAGGATTACGATCTAAACACCCTTTACGAAATTCGTAGCATTTCGTAGACCCTGCTACGCAACTTAGTAGGCGCATAATTCTATTTCGCAAATCGATCTATGTGCGGATTAGCTACGAGCTACGGCGTAGCACTATTGTAGCATAAGAAACTATTTTGCATGTACAGACCAAATCGCGGAACAAAACTTGTTCTACAGGTTTCAAAGTCCATATGTATCTATTCCATTATCATTTCTGATGGCATTAATTAATTAGCGGTCTAGATATAATTACATAACATAATGGCAGGGGTGTTCCCTGGTGCACGTGAACTAGGCAGGCGATGACAATCAGCGACTGTGACATAGCGTTTTATATAATGCACTCGTGCAATCTACGTCATCTGATCATTTAACACATAGTTATATAGGTACGTATAGCATAATAGCCACATGCTATGCATGCATTAACATGCTGCATGTTAATGCTACATGGTTACCACAGAGATCAATTAGTACGCGTGATTCAAGAATTATAGAAAGAAAAGAAAGAAAGCGCCCCCTTGTTTGCGCATTCTGTATATTATTAGGTATATATTCAAGCTTCATCATCTGCCTAGCCTTTTCCCAACTATATTGGGGTCGGCTTCCAGTCAAACCGGATTCAGCTGAATACCAGTGTTTTACGTGGAGCGGCTACCTACCAGACCCCCACAACCCATTAACTGGGTAACACGGTACTTTCTTGGCAAGACTGGAGTCAGATTTACTGGCTTCTGACTATCCGTAACGACTGCCAAAGATCTACAAATGACAGCCGGGACCAACGGCTTAACGTGCTTTCCGAGGCACGGAGGAAACTCGGTATGTTGAGATGGTCACCCATCCACAGACCAACCTTGGCAAGCGTTGCTTAACCTTGAAGATCGACCTGTGCGGCTGTTATTCTTTAGCCACGAGCTCCTCCAGTACTAGCCGGAGTCAGCCAGATTAAATAAGTACTTACTTAGTAGTAGATAGGAATGGTGGCGATAGGTATGCTCGCCCTGTATACCTTACGTGGGTGCCTGAGCGGGTTTCCTAGGCGTGACAAGTTAACTCAACATGTCACGTCATTAATTACAGCTTTTATTCTGTACGTCTACCATGAGTTTTATCAATCTACACTCGCTAGCGACTGTAGTTATTTTTTTTTTATGAAAACTTAAAAAAAAAACAAGTTTCTAATTTATTTGTTTAAGTTTTTAACTATCTAACATGCAAGTTACAAGTAAAACTTTAGTTGACAACTAAAAAAATAAATTAGAAACTTGTTTTTTAGGGTTCCGTACCCAAAGGGTAACCAACGGAACCCAATTACTTAGCCTCCGTAGTCCGTCCGTCCGTTCGTCAGTCTTGTCTGTCAGAGGGGTATATATTCAAGCTTCTAAAAGAAAAATACAACCGACTTCCAAAAACAAAACACTACAAGGTACAAAATAACTTCGGAAGAAAGTTGTATTTATTGTAAAAAAAAAAAATATTTTTCACTTTTTAGTGGTACCTAGGTACCTGCGTACCCATTAACAGCGTACCGGCGCAATGTTATGTTAAGAACTGGTGTAAACACTAAAAACCATGCGATTTCAGCAATCCCGATCCCTTTGCTATCATTTCGGCGGGGTCGGCTTCCAGTCAAACCGGATTCAGCTGAATACCAGTGTTTTACGTGGAGCGGCTACCTACCAGACCCCCACAACCCATTAACTGGGTAACACGGTACTTTCTTGGCAAGACTGGAGTCAGATTTACTGGCTTCTGACTATCCGTAACGACTGCCAAAGATCTACAAATGACAGCCGGGACCAACGGCTTAACGTGCTTTCCGAGGCACGGAGGAAACTCGGTATGTTGAGATGGTCACCCATCCACAGACCAACCTTGGCAAGCGTTGCTTAACCTTGAAGATCGACCTGTGCGGCTGTTATTCTTTAGCCACGAGCTCCTCCAGTACTAGCCGGAGTCAGCCAGATTAAATAAGTACTTACTTAGTAGTAGATAGGAATGGTGGCGATAGGTATGCTCGCCCTGTATACCTTACGTGGGTGCCTGAGCGGGTTTCCTAGGCGTGACAAGTTAACTCAACATGTCACGTCATTAATTACAGCTTTTATTCTGTACGTCTACCATGAGTTTTATCAATCTACACTCGCTAGCGACTGTAGTTATTTTTTTTTTATGAAAACTTAAAAAAAAAACAAGTTTCTAATTTATTTGTTTAAGTTTTTAACTATCCAACATGCAAGTTACAAGTAAAACTTTAGTTGACAACTAAAAAAATAAATTAGAAACTTGTTTTTTAGGGTTCCGTACCCAAAGGGTAACCAACGGAACCCAATTACTTAGCCTCCGTAGTCCGTCCGTCCGTTCGTCAGTCTTGTCTGTCAGAGGGGTATATATTCAAGCTTCTAAAAGAAAAATACAACCGACTTCCAAAAACAAAACACTACAAGGTACAAAATAACTTCGGAAGAAAGTTGTATTTATTGTAAAAAAAAAAAATATTTTTCACTTTTTAGTGGTACCTAGGTACCTGCGTACCCATTAACAGCGTACCGGCGCAATGTTATGTTAAGAACTGGTGTAAACACTAAAAACCATGCGATTTCAGCAATCCCGATCCCTTTGCTATCATTTATTGAAGATTTCCGTTGCCTACCTCCGAAGTTCGTCGTCAGATCTTCACCAAATTGAAACGGAACCAGTCCAGGAAAATATTCTTTCAAACAAAAAAAGAATCATCTAAACCGGCTGACAATTGGCGAAAAAATCGCTGAGCAAACATTTTTCATAGGATCTCATCATCAGATCCTAATTTATACCTTTCATCATCAGCTCAGCAACATGGAATGATAATTATCAGGCGCAAATATCTGAATTGCGTTAGAAAATTTATGAAAAACATTGTATGTGCCTATAAAATTTGAGGGTTGCCCTCGATTTTCATGGTATCCCATCATCAGATTCTGACATGGTGATAATGGGACCAATCGAAAAGTATACCCTTTCAGATGAAACAAGAATTTTTCAAATCGGTTCATAAATGACGGAGTTATGAGGTAACAAGCATAAAAAAAAAATACAACCGAATTGAGAACCTCCTCCTTTTTTTGAAGTCGGTTAAAAATAATCGTCAAGTGCAAGTCAGACTCCTGAAGAAGGGTTCCTTATCGAAAACCGAAAAAATCTCATTTTATGGATTATGCCCTCTTTAATTATTACCGCTCCTACGCACTAGCGGTTGGCCGCGGAGGCGGCTGACCGTGCGGCTGGTCACTTTTCCAGTTTAATATGCCACCGCTAGTGATTGTACGCACTTAACCGCCATTAAATGACAGGCGGTTGCACATTAAACTGGAGGGCCAGCTGGCCGCGCTATTGACCGCCCCCGCGGCTGACTGCTAGTGCGTAGCGGCATTCGAAATACCTTTAATTCTTAGTTTTATTGCAGCAATAGAAATATAGACTCTGTGAAAGTTTCAACTGTCTACCTATTACGATTCTTGAGATAGGTACTGCCCGCTGACAAATATATGGACAGTGGAGGCTTAGTAATTTGGTTCTGTTGGTCTCTTCACATATCGTCGGAGCCCTGAAAAGATAAAAGGTATGAGGGTGAACGGGAAAGAATTTACACTAGTTTTTTATTGTATTTATTTTTGGCTTAGGACGGCTAGCGCCATCTGCGCTATTACTAGAAGTTTTACAATTTTTTTTAAGCATTAGATCTAATTCGCTACTACTGACGACTGATTCGTCATGGAGATCACATACAGGTTCAGACAACAAAGTCGCTTGACATTCTGGAATTAAATCTGGAATAAATAATGGAATGGACACACCGGGCTCCTTCTCTTCATCCGTCATGTCCGTTTCCATCTCGTCCTCGAATAGGCTGCTCTCTCCACAGTTCTGCTTTACCTCGTCATCATTGTCATCATGGTTTTGAATTTGTGGGTCTTCAATTTTCATACTAGAATATAAAGGTGTATCATTATCGACATTCACAAACTCTCGCTGTCCGCATCCATCGGACACTTCAGTAATCGTCTTTTCGACATAAATAGAGCACTCCAATGACCGTCGTTTAAACAAAATGCATTTACACTGGAATTCTTTTCTTATTTTGTCCCATAACAACAAAAAACGATACCGTCATGGTATATCGTATTATAAAAGCATCTTGCTGCACTTTGTAAAAATGCGCCCAAAATTAACGAATAAACGGCTTCTCGCCACTCGCTTTCGATAGCGACGAGCCTGAATTCGGCTAAGAAAACTTCGAAGCATACTCGGTCTATACCGGTATATAACATAGACATTTTGCATACATATAAATTATTTCGTTTAGCTTTAAAAACCACTTAGCTTTTGTTTCCAGGCGTCAATACATCTAGCGCCTGAACATCGTTAGCATCTCGTCCTTTTCGAGATGACTTTATAAAATTGGGAGTTTCTTCATGCACTTTATATTTTACGCAGTGCACACGCGTATAAATTGTGTTCGTACAGTGTACTCGTCCTGTACACGCGAAATATCTACTTATCTCACATTAAATTATAATAATACCGGGCGCCTCCGCCACTTGTAAAGGATCGAAGTTCGGGGCGTAGCGGGAGCTACTTTAAAAATAAAAACTGTGGAAACTTTTAAGAATTATTATATTACGTCTTTTCATTGTAGAAGCAATTAACAGAATCTCTTGGAAAAAACTAACACATTCTTATGTCACTACATTTGAATTCAAACTTACTCTCTTTCTTCTTAAATCTTTCAAGGCTTATGACTTTGAGGTTGCACCTTCCAAAGAGTATATTCTACAGTATCAATCAAAGACATGACCACTGTAAAAAAAAAAACGCAAAAAAATAAATCAGCTGATCCCCATACTTTGTCGAGTTCAGTGCACAAAAAGCAGCTGATTGGAACTTTTTGATTCTTGATAAAAAAATATTTTCTTGAAAAATACCGTATTCAATCTCAAAAAAAAATCTAATCATGCGAAGAACGGAAACTAACATCCGAAAAATAATTTAAATATGTATTTGAAACAGTTCATAAGATATTTTTAGCTTGTTTTAGATCAGCATTTAGGCAAAAAAGTTAAACCTTATTGTTTTAGTTATCATGATAATATGATAGGTAACCTAATTAGAAAAGATAATTAAAGGTCTCTATAATTCATATGTTTTTTTCAAACTTCAAATATTATTTACTTCCCCTACTTTCACAAAAAAAAGTTCAATGATTCTTCTGCAACAATTTCAGTCCAATTTCATTCACTTAATTAATCTTTTCAAGACAGCTAAGAGCTACATAAAATCCAAATTCAGAAATCTTATTCATGAAATACATTCATTTAATTCTATGCGGTTCTTATTTTAAGATAAGTATGCCAATTATCCACATCACATATTAAGAACGCACTTATTCTGAGCATTGAGTCACGCGAAGAGAAAGTCCGTTACATCGCTGAATATGCGACAGATTTATCGTGGTTTCGTAGTGACGTCCCTACTATTCCGCCAAGACTATCGATGAAAAGATAGTAAAACCTATAAGTTTTTTGATTGAAGTCTTTGATGAGCATCCAAGTAAAGTTGTTAACTTAATAAATGTCGTATAGTGTTAAACGGCCGGTACGTACCGCAGATTATTTATTCCACTGACGTATGCTGGCATTTTCCACTAAAATTTAATTTACTGGAAGCATAAAACAGGTGTCAGACTATAATCTACCTCTGTACCAAATTTTATCAAGATCCGTTCAGCCGTTCTGAAGTGATGAGTAATAAACATCTATCCATCCAAAACATCCCAACTTCCGCATTTATAATATTAATATCTAATATATAAAAATCTCGTGTCACGGTGTTTGTTATCGAACTTCTCCGAAACGGCTTGACCGATTCTATGATTTTTTTGTGTATATTTGTTAGTTCTGAGAATAGGTCGGAATAGGTCGTAGGCAATTTTTTTTCTATGGCAAAATAACGTTTCCGATTCAGCCAGTAAGTATATAAGTACAGATTAGTAAATAGATGACAATTTGCCATTCACAGATTCGCAGTTGTTTCTTATATTTTCTTAAATGAAAATACGTTACATCTTACACTTTATCGTGAAAAATAATACTGTATTGGATAAGCTGAGTGCAGCCCTAGGGGTCGTCACCTGCGAGGCGCGGGGCGCGGGGCGCCGCAGACTTGGCGTCGCTATGGCGGGCAGGTTACGATTTACACTCCACCAACTCAGCAGAAACTCTGCCCGGACGAGAAATGCTGATAATCCACATCCACAGACGTTGCGCGAGAATTAGATCGAGATTACTATGATACCGCCGCGCCCTGAGACTGTTTTATTACTCCTACACATTTAATTAGGATGTAAATTGTTGGTTCTCGAATATACTCCTAGTTTATGTCTTCTTAGATTGATCTGATACTTTGTATTATTTATTTTAAGAGCTTAGCAACTTATTATACGATATAGAGCTTCAGTGTTCTAGTTTCTCAAATACGAGTACTTCAGCTGCTAATTGAGAGTCCCAGTGATCGTGATCTTTGATTGACTTTAATCAATTGGTTCATTGATACGAGGAAATAAATTATTGGAGTTATGAATGACGATCTTTCTTAAGACACACCAATTCTCATTCATATCGTAACATACCGCAGCAATGTAAAAGAACACGTGTATTGTTTGTTAATGGGAAAATATTATTTTTTTATAATTTGCTAATTATTTAGTATTAACGTATAAAACACTTTTAGCGTATCTAAAACCTTCTATCTGAACTTGGAACATTAGTAGGAAATCCAAACACCATTCAATGTTAGACATTTTTAAACTGCACTTGGCAATAAATCTCAAAGAAGCTATTGATACAGTGGTGACACTCTTCGCCATCCTGAAAACTTTACTCAAAAGCTTTTATCTTTTGTTACAGATTCGAAAATCCATCGGCTATCAGAGATATAACAGTTCCCTGATCCCGACATGATCATTCTAATCAGCACAGTGAAAGTTGAACGTGGAACAAGGCACCTCGCCTCTTGAGGCAATTCAAAATAATACAACGATTCATCACAATTATGAACCAAATTAGAGAAGACCAGTTGAATAATGGAGACTGATAAGTGTTCTAAAACTATTATTGGCAAACAAAATTGACGATCAAAGTGAAATTTTTCGTGATATATTAGACATTGAATTTTATTTTTAAAGTAAATGTGACCTCGCGTAAATGATCAATGAATAGTTTCAAGAGTTAAACGCTATCAACGTTAGTGGTAGACATGAACTATGGAGCCGGGTGGAGCAGTGGGAACGAAGCCTACCCCTCCTGCATCTACCATCTTAGTGTTTAGTTAGTTAAGTTCCCACCACATCTCAGTGTGAGGAGGCACATCTGACTGAATATGAATTATTTCTGAATGTATTTTACCGAGAGTTTATTATATGTCTGAAATGAATCTATGCTTATATAGACTATGGTAATTGAGTTTTTGTAATTGGATTTGCTACGAAGAAAGTAGAAAAAGATTTGACCAAATAAACATTTGTGACGTTTACGCGAATTATTTAGGTAATTGGAATAAAAGTCATTCGGATTGTTTCACGTTTCATTTTAATGACTTTTTATTTTCGCGAAAAAGGGTTTGCTATTTACAAAAACTGTGAAATTATCCGTATAACAACCGCTTATTTGGCCAAATTGTAAATTCATATGCGGGCCAATATTATGTACAAATATATACCTAGAAATGTCAAACTAACAATTATGTCTCCTAAAATCCATGACAGGAGGTTGATTAAGCCAAATATGAAGCATTGATATGATATCGAAATTACCTCCTGTTAATGTTTAAATTAAAACAAAATCATGAAGTTTCGTGGACAACAATGCGATTAAATGTTATCATTAATGCCATAATGTAAATAGATTTATTTTATAGTTACATTTACCTACACATGCGCCATTTTTAACCAAATACCGTTATTGTAATTGCTCAACGATACACCTTTAAAGACGCCAAATTCGGAACGGACTTCAGCTGCTTTTAATTGTGTTAGTTGTAGAGATAGTAAATGGTACGAAACCGTTTTATGTTTTTGAATTGATTTTATATGCCTTTAAACCATTCACCACACAGTAGTATCGTTGACTCTCGTCAAAACTTGGTTCTTATGATACGAATCCTAAAGCAAGAACTTCACAATATCGCTCTAAAATATTATTATATAAGTGTCTGCTAGTATGTCTCAAGATAATGTGTATAATAATATTGTGCTCATTCTTCAATATTTATAAAAAACCAGGAGACGTTGGAATTTGCGTCTAGTTAATGACGCACAAACAAAATCCGTTATAGTCAAATATCTAGTCCCAGATATTATTTTTTCAGTAAGCTACTTTTCAGATATATAAGCAGAATTGTACTCATAGATAAGCATTATTGCGGGCTAGCCCATGTAAACTATAAACGTAGCGAAAATGAGTTCATTTTGTGAATTACCTCAGTGGACTTTTTGTGATAGATTTAGCCAATAAGTGTTCAATTTAGTACGTGTATCGTATAAGTCAATTCTTGTACTTTTGGCGTCCATGTATATGTTATACGTTTTAAAGACAATTTGGTTTTTGCATTGTTTTTTGAAGTGTTTATTTACGCATGCCATTTATTAAACATGTAACACTGCTTTTATACTTTATTGCGTATATTTGCAGCTGACATTGGTGCTATAGATAATGTTGTAATAGCTCATTTTAAACAGATTTTAGTTTTGTAAATGCATGTGTAAATAACATATAAATAATTCAACTAAATACGCTACAATTCTATTATGTTTCGCGTATATAAATTGGTGCACAGTAGACAAAATTCAGGATAGAGACGCGAGTTGTGAGCACACGTTATAATTTCTATAAATATGTAGATAGATAATGATTAAAATATAGTTTTGTGTGACTTAAAGTCAGACGAGCGGTCAGTGGATGTCCGACATCGACCCTACCTAGGTGATGGGTTTCTGATAGTAACCATTTGCCAAATATAAATACGTAAAATCCAATAACAAATCGATTATATGAATGTATGTGTAATCGGAATTAAATCGTTAGTTTGTATTATTGAGTGTTTTAGACGAGTAATCGATTAGTCTCTTCGGAGGTATCTCATGAATTAGATAAGGTTGTTAGTTAATATTATCTCCTGGTTGTTGAATTGTAATGTTACGATATACAATGTGACGAGACGTATTTATGTCAATCTATGTGGTCAATTAAATATGGACCGAATTAAAAGTCTGTTCCATTAAAGCCTAGCGTTAATGTGAATGAGTGAATACAATGTAGTATTGTGCTTTTAGCCCTGGTTTGCTGAAGAAATAGCTTCGTCATGTATAATGGTAGATAATGAAAAAACGCAACAAATTCATTTCAATTCTTACTAAAACTCGATTAAAATTCCTATAAAAAAACTGCTCGGGCCATCCTAATAAATTGACTTCTAAAAACTTTACAAGAGAACGAATGATCGTTTCTTTTTACCTTTTTTTAAGTAAAAAGCTAAAGAAAAAGTTAAATGGAAATCTTCAACGTTGTCGATAGCAATTTGCATCTGAAATTCATTGAAAACTACGACTAGAGGCACAAAATACGGGTCGGCTGGTACAATGCACAAAATAAGTACAGTATCGTTTGATACAGAACTTTGAACTCGTTTATCTATAAATGTATGGGATAATATTTGTTGGATGGTGTCGTTACTTGTGCGGTTTGGTGTACGTCGCGATAGAATGTTAACAATTAAATCTACGTACCTAGATTGAATTGTAACATGGAAATGCGTAAACGCATATAGGCGCATGCAATTGCCCTTTTGTTTATGCCTGTGGGAATTGTCATTAGTTCGTAATAGATAATATATTTTAATATTAGACCATGGTTACCGCAGCCATGTATTTATAGGAGATGGGTGTGCGACCCATAGAAGAGATACTTCTGTGTAAATTATTTTGTACAATGTTTAAAATTTTCTATGTTTGCATCATTATTTTTATGGCGTAACTTTAGAAGGTATAATAATTTTGTTGATTTTTATTTCAGTTGCTTACTATTATAATAATTAATGTACGACAAAAATGTGAAACTCTAGGTGAATTAGAATGAAATTATGTGTTTCAATGTAAATATATAGACAAAACATGTATGTAGAAGTACATAAATATTATTTATGTATTAAATTTGATATTGTTTTCAAAATTTAACTGGTTGTTTTAATTTACCCACCACTTCTTGCTCTTTGCTGCAATTATTGTTCCCAACCTTAGTCCACTAACATCCATCATACCAATAATAATATACCATAATAATACCTACCTACCCAATCTACCTACCTACATAATATATCTTCAGAAGATGGTTAACCTACATGAAGCTTTCAATTTTTATTTCTTGTTACACTTTGAACAAACATTTGCTCACCATATACACGCTATAAAAAGCTTAAGGGCAACATTACCCTAAATATTTGCCCCAAATCACTTCATATTGGAGTCCACATAAAACAATCAGAAGTGGTACCTATAAGAACACAATGTAATAAAAAATATCATTGATGTTGGCATATCGCGGTATAGCGTCAGCTCCGCCGTCGACCGCCTACCCGCAACATAACACATTAGTTTCTCAAGGGACACTTTTATTGTTAAACTTTTTGAATATTTAACGCTTTGAAACGGAGATTTTTTTTATTACGCCTTGGTGAAGTTTTTATTACACCAAGAGCTATTTCTAAAGATTTTTATGTCAGTTACAGCAGTACCAAAGTCATCAGTTTATAATAAAGTTACAATATAAAATGAAAGTTATGATGTCAGGATTGTAATCCCATGAAATGGACAAAGTTGGTGTTGAATGTCAATGTATCGATTAACATAAAATGTTTTACAAACATACCTATAAGAGTACCTATTATAGGTTCTTTATATTCTTTATAGTTTTATACAAGTTCAGCTTTCAGTTTCTATGCCATCTTTCAACCTTGACCATGGCAAACCTGAAAGATGTTTGGAAAATAAAAAAATTGTAGGTATGTGAGCGTATTCACTATTTCTTCTACTTTTAATCCATGGCAACTTTTTATGTGATCAATGTACCGATATTCAGCATGAATATACATTGGTAAGTACTTAATGGTTCGAAACCGTGTCAAGCTTTGCGAACATAAATGTTTCCTGATTTTTACGGTTGCCACATATATTTTCAGCTTGTTCTATCCTACTGCAGAACCTTAGGCCTGTATTCTTCCATTCTTCCTGATTTTGGGAAATTGTGGACCAATTCTGTCGATCACCCAATAGCTACTGGGGGATACTATTGGGGAATCAAGCTTGATCCAGTAGGATCAGGTACGATATCCCTGGACAATAAGTATCCGGGACAACGTTGTAGTTGATGTACCACATGAACTGTTCGACATTGTGCTCCTATTGTTCCTAATGCACTCCTTTAGCTGGGCTCCATAATGCTGCGCTCGCTGGCAAACCTCAAGCTTGAATTTCTGGTGAATTTTTAGAGACCAGGTTTGAGCACGGGATTAGGAACACATGTCCATCAATTTGCGTTTATGGCGAATTTAAAGGTTCATTAGTGACGTCAGCGACCAATAGCTCCTTTAAGCGTCCTCTGTGCAGCGAACATGTCACCTAGTGTCGATTTCGTTGGCGAACCGCAGACTTTTGACCTGATCAGGGATCTTGAAGATATGAGAAGTACGGTCGGTTCTATGTATTTACCTATATCATTAGGAAAAGATGGTTCTGTACCTAGTAGTCATTTTTATTGCTGCTGTCCTATTGCGGTAGAGTAAAAGGTGGATAGTTGCCTTAATTTTATTAAATTACTTGTACATACTTTAGGTATGCAGACGACAGCACTGTTGCTGAGATATACGTGTCCGACGCACGAGCTGGTGGGTCGCAGATCCGGTGTCTCCGGGAGGCAATGGTTGAGCGCTTGAATGTGTCCTTACAGGCTGTCTCTGAATGGGGCGATGCCAATCTGGTCAAGTTCAATGCTGCTAAGACCCAAGCGTGTCTATTTTCCGCCAAAAGGAGCCAATTCCACCCAGCTCCATCTTTCCGAGGTTTAACGGTGCCGATAACCGACCAACTTGAGCTTCTTGGGGTTACATTAACATCTACTCTCAATTTTAGCCCTTACATAGAGGCAAAGGCTCAAGTGGCTGCAAAGAAGTTGGGGATTCTGGCAAAAGTGAGACGATACTTCACGCCGGAACAGCTGCTTAAACTCTATCAAGCGCAAGTTCGATCGTGTATGGAGTACTGCTCTCATCTTTGGGATGGATCTGCCAGATACCAACTTGATGCTCTTGAGTCAATTGAGAAACGAGCCAAGAGGATCATCGGCAATGAGAGGCTCGTCGCGACGAAGCTCCAAAGTCTTGAACATCGACGACGAGTTGCTAGCCTGTCGGTTTTTTACCGGTTGCATTTTGGGGAATGTGCGACGGAATTGCATAATTTAATTCCGCCAAGCCCGTTCCATCATCGGACCGCAAGACGAACGGCGATGCGCCACCGGTACACGGTGGATATCCCACCCATACGCACAAAACGATTTGGTAACATATTCATAATGCGTACAGCTAAGGAGTGGAATTCCCTAACGGAATCTGTGTTTCCTGATAGCTACAACCTGGGAGTCTTTAAGTCAAGAGTGAATAGGTTATTTCTAGGCAAGCGTGCTCTATCTTCGACCACATCATCGCTTACCATAAGGTGAGATAGTGGTCAAACGCGTGCATATCTATAGTAAAAAAAAAAAGAATATCTCTCACAACAAAATAAAAACAAAATATGTACTTTATTTTTAATACTAGGTAGGTACTTTGGTTTATTATCTTTGTAGCACCGCCAATGCCGCCGCCAGAAGAAAAACCAGTGGAGCAAATTTATATCTTTTTTTTTTATTTGCAATGGGTTTGATCTTGACTCTATTCTATCTCAGAGATGACAGAGACAAAGTCTACGATGAAACGAGCCTACCCAGAAGGAGCCTGTTCGCTACAACTTTGAAGAGATTAGGGTTGTAAACTTTTGGAAACAGACGCAGGCAGAGAGTTCCACTCCTTTGCTGTGCGCATTATAAAAGACGTTATATCGCAACAAAAAGAACCGCGACGCCATCTATCCAACTAGCAGCGAACTACTGCATTAAAATCCTGCATCGCGCAAGCTGAGTTTGCCTTCCCATGCAATTGCACAGACACATGCAACATGGTCAAATTAGTGTTAAGTAATTGTAGAGTCTTTCGATTAAAATAACATGTGATACATCCGCAAAACTACAGTACTTAATTAAACTTTTTACAAAAAATATAACCGACTTCCAAACAAAACTCTACAAATAAGACCGTTTTTCAGCTCATTGAGATCAAAACAAACTGCATCTTAACATTTCTAAGTATTCTACGATTACCTTCTTAAAAAATAAAATAACTTAATTACACCTTGATCAACACATAAATAACATAATCAGCAGTGCGTATCGCATGTATGGATTTGTACTGATTTTAAATGCACTAGTAGTTTCATCCGTTTGTATAATAATTGTTGAAAAAGGTCGATTTGGTAAAATTATTTTCAATCTCATTTCCTAATTACAGCACAAAACTATTTGAAAATTGCACGAACTGAAAGGTAATCGTATTACGGAGGGCCAAGTGCGGCTAGATTTTGAGTTTTCTAATTTTTTTTTTTAATAAACATCGAATTAGTGGAGAATAGCTTGTCTTTGAACCCCGCAGAATTCCGGCGTGAGGTACCGTCTCACCTTTGCTAGGATCCCCAACTTCCTTGCAGCCACTTGAGCTTTTGCCTCTATGAAAGGGCCAAAATTGAGAGTAGACGTTAATGTAACCCCAAAAAGCTCAAGTTGGTCGGTTATCGGCACGGTTGCACCTCGGAAAGATGGAGCTGGGTGGAATTGGCTCCTTTTGGCGTAAAATAGACACGCTTGAGTCTTAGTAGCATTGAACTTGACCAGATTGGCATCACCCCATTCAGAGACAGCCTGTAAGGACACATTCAAGCGCTCAACTAATCATAAAGGAAGATCAGAGACTACACTCGAAGTTGTAGACAAGTACGTCTACCTGGGACAAACGGTCCAGTTATGGTGAGCTAACTTCGAGAAAGAAGTCAACCGTCGAATCCGACTCGGCTGGGTGGCGTTCGGGAAGTTGCGTGGTATCTTATCGTCTCACATACCACAGTTTTTCAAGATGAAAGTTTATGACTAGTGCGTGTTGCCAGTGATGGGTGCCTTATGGAATCGAAACTTGGTCGCTCACGATGGGCCACATCAAAAGGCGTTAACGACATTGCCTGAAAGATCGCTAAACTGAAGTGGTGTGAACAGAACAGATGGTCGATGAGGCCGAAAAGTTCTGGAGTGGGTGACTGAGTACCGGAAACGCAGCGTTGGAAGGCTTTTCACAACGAGGACCAGGTCTTCCGACCTGGTGGGGGGGTCGCAAAATTTTCGTGACATAGGAAGTCATGTTAGGTATCAAAGAAATGTGCCACAATGGAGACAATTCCAAAAAAAACTTTAGAATATTTTGATCGATACATTCATATTATAGCTGTAGCAGCACGACTCTATTAGCCAAAAAAACAATAGAATATTTAGGTCATCAAAACAATACAAAGTAAAAAATAATTTAATTTCCGAAGTCAGTGGTTTTGTTAGTACCTATCTTCATATTTTGACACCGCGACTTCCGAAATTAAAGTTATTTTTTACTTTGCGGTTTTTTTTTTTGGAAGTTGTAAAAAGTTTTTTATTTTTCACTTGTTAGTAGTACGCCACACCTAACAACATCACTGAAAAATCGCAGGAAAGCAAAATACGCAATTTCGCTTACGTTGGATGACAAAAACCGTCATCCAAGTAGACAAATTCCAGTCGTTTATGGCGCAAAAAAACGATATTTCGACACTTCCAACCCCAAGGAAATCAAAATGTATAGGGTATTTCCCGTTGACCTAGAACTTAATTAAATAAATTTGGCAAGTAATACCGTCTTAAACAAGTACAGGCAAAATCTGAAAGTTATTCATTTGCAATGAAATCATAAAAAAACCTAGTCTTTATTTAAAGTAATTTGTAGCTACAATTTGAACAGAACCCTCGGTGGGCGAGTCCAACTCGCACTTGGCCGGTTTTCTTATATGGTTTTCACATGTACAAACAACAATAATAGTGTAACTATACGAATCTAAGCTTTGGAACTGACTCCCGGGAAATTCAATAGTACCTGTAAATGGTGTTATAATAAATGCTTTGATTTCGAGATTTAATGGAAAACGTTCGGTTTTTTTTCTGTTATTACTATCTTAGCTTACTTTTTCTCACATAACTATATTGTGTTATTAAAAAAAATGTCTGTAAAATTGTCAAACTACATCACTGTCACTAACACTAGATCACTACATATTATATAACTAAGTCCGCCGCCTTGTCTGTCATGAGATACTGCCATTAAATGTAAAACTTAAAAAAAACCGACTTCCAAAAACAAAACACTACAAAGTATACCATTTTAACTTTAATTTCGGAAGTCGGTGTTTTTGGTATATTTTTGGTTTTTTGACACCGACTTCCAAAATTAATTTAATTCAGTAATTTAAAACAAATTACCTAATTAATTTAAAGCAGTGTTTTGTTTTTAGAAGTCGGTTTTATTTTTTTGTAAAAAGTTTTACCACCACCATAAACACAGCGTACCGGCGTGATGTTATGTTATGAACTGGTGTAAGCAATCAACAGACATGCGATTTCAGAAATCCCGATGCATTTGACTGAAGAGTTCCGTTGCCTACCTCCGAAGTCCTTGACCAGGATCATCCAAATCGGTTAAAAATTGGCAAAAATATCGCTGAACAAACATTTTTCATGGGATCCCATCATCAGATCCTGACTTAATTATACCTTGCATCATCAGCTCAGCAACATGAGATGGAGATTATCAGGGACAAATATCTGAATTGCGTTAGAAATTTCAAGAAAAACTTATATGTACCCATCAAATTTGAGGGTTTTCCTCGACTTCCAAGGGATCCCATTATCAGATTCTGACTTAGCGACAATGGAACCACCTCAGGAGTTTAGGCTTTCGAATATTAAAATAATTTTTTAAATCTGTCCACAATTGGCGGAGAAATCGGTGAACATTAATAAAAAAAAATTCATACAGCTGCACACAGGGCGGAGATCCGGCCAGTACGCAAGCCGCCTCATAGGAGATCGTGCGATAACCCCTGATGACTCTGATGGCCATCACCCGCTGCGGCTTCTGCAGAACAATGATGGTGCCGGCCGTCAGGTCAGCCGCCCAGATCGGGGCCCCATACAGGGCAATCGATCGCACGATCCCCACGTACAACCGCCTGCAGGCGGTGCTCGGGTCCCCCAGATTGGGAAGCAGCGTTGACAGCGCCCCAGCCGCGCCCAACAACTTGGGCGCCAGCCGCCGGAAATGGGGGCCGAAATCCCACCGGCTGTCGAGCACCAATCCCAGGTACTTCATGGTGGACTCGACCGGTGGGATCGCACATAGTTGTTGGGGGGGCCCGCCCCAACAACTATGTGCGATCCCACCGGTGGCGCCCGCCGGGGACCATGGAAGGCTATGGCCTCCGACTTGTTGAGGGCCACCTCCAGGCCAAGGCGCCGTAAGCGGCTCACCACCTGTGAGACCGCGGCCGTCGCCAGCAACGCTACCTTCCTAGGGGAGGCTAATATCCTGCTTTAACCCTACTTACATAGTTCTCAATAAGTTGGCATAATCATATTGGTTGAGGAATCATGGTGAATGCTGTCAAAAATGCTTTGATACTTAGGAACCTAGGTACCTTAATTATATAAACTAATGCAAAAAAATGGATGCAGCGATAGTAATAAGTAACTGATTTCAGGTTTGTCACTTTTTGTTTTTTGTCACAGGAATTTAGTACATACAAAAGATAATTCCGCAGAATTGGGAACCTCCCCCTTTTTTGAAGTCGGTTAAAAATACGTAAGTACACATATTAAGTAAATAATACGAATCAAAATTGGTACTTACTACTCGAATTTGAACCTAAGACCTCACGTAGTGAAGGAAGACCTTAACCACTGGGTCACCACGCTACCCGCGGTTACACGAAGCCCGTCCCATGTAAAACTGGTTTTACTGGTTCAGACTTTATCTAGATTATTAGAGATTAAAAAGTATAATTTAGTAGGTAGATCATACCTACCCAAAAAAACCTCATTGATGTTCCTGGCCGCTAATATTAAACTATTGTCAGCAATCGCAAATCGAACGACATTGACGTTTGTAGTATACCAGGGTTCGTTGCAAAGACTACTATAGTAGTTCGTTGTGTACATACATACACGGATTCAATCATGTTATCAACAATATTAGGCCTGCGAAGAGTTTTGGCAACTGCCGTCAACAGAAGATACCCGCATGGGCTGTTATGTGAGTTCATAATGCGGTTTTTTGTTTCTATTGCTTTCTGATTGCAACATAGGTATGCCATATCCAACTTAGGTACCTTTATAAAACACCAGTTGACCCGCGCAACTTCGTCTGCGTCACAATTTTCATTACTGCTCCTATTGGTCTTAGCGTGATGATATATAGCCCATTGCCTTCCTCAATAAGTGGGCTATCTAACACTGAAAGCATTTTTCAAATCGGACCAGTAGTTCCTAAGAATAGCGCGTTCAAGCAAACAAACTCTTCAAGCTTTAAATATTAGTAAGTACTAGTCGACCCGCGCAACTTCGTCTGCTCCGCTCCTATTGGTCTTAGTCTTAGCGTGATGATATGTAGCCAATAGCCTTCCTCGATAAATGGGCTATCTAACACTAAAATAATTTTTCAAATCTCAGGAACTCCTGCCTGAGATTAGCGCGTTCAAGCAAACAAACAAACAAACTCTTCAGCTTTATATATATATAGATAGATAGTACCTAGTAAGTATAGTAGCCGGCACGAGTCGTAAGCACAGAGGAATGCAGCCGGTGGGCGAACGAAACTTACAAGCGCAATAGTTGATGAGCATTGACTGACGAACCAATAACGTGAAGTGTTAGAGCTGTCGTCGTCAATACGACTAATGGAGAGAGTGCTCACGACTCAGCTAACCGCTATCTCGTAGGGCTTTTTTCAGTGTTTTTGTTAGTTTACCTACGGTACCTACCCACCGCCACTCTATGCCCATCCACTGAAACTCAAACTCAAAACACTTATTTCAAATAAACCATTTACAGTCACTTTTCAATTGTCAAGGCAATAGCTTCATCTTTTTGGATCTACCGACCAAAAAGATGAAGCTATTTGCACGTTCCAAAGCGTAGATCTCAATGGAGAAGAACGTGCAATTAACTCCACGGACACTCTTTTAAAAATAATAAATTGTTACAAAGTTTTGTTTACATCAAGTTGAAATTATAATATTAATAAAGATTTATTTCTCTCAAAAAGGTACAGACATTGGTGCGTGACATTATTATTTCAATGAAATTTGTAACTTTTGTGAGAGCTGGTGTCTGTAGTGGGTTCGGGACCTGTATGACACTAATTTGTATACATCAAAGCCTTCACATACAGAGAGGAATATTTAAAAACTAAAATAGGAAAATGTTAAAACTAAAGATGGTGTGTCTGTGGGTGTGTAGTGTATGGTGCGTGTTGAGTGTGTGTTGCGTGTTGTGTGTGTGTGTGTCTGTGTGAAAGTATATTTGTTAGAGTGAGTGTAGGTGTGTGTATTAAAATGTGGTCTACAAATTTACTACCTATTTTAAAACAGCTAAAATATTTTCTGTCTCAGAATAATCTAAATCAAGAAGCAAATTTATTATTTTTGCTTTACATTTATTTTACATACATGTGAGAACGATGTTAAAGACGAGCAGGATACCTACCTAAAAGCGTCCGGAGAGGCACAATGAACAGTGGGCCATCACCCGAAAAACGCCTAGTCCATAAAGCTCAACGAGTCAAAGAGAAACGATTCCACTTACTCAGTACCAGCCGGAGTCAGCCAGATTAAATAAGACTTACCTAGTCATCATTTGCCTATCCTTTTCCAACTATATTGGGGTCCGCTTTAGCTGAATACCAGTATTTTACGTGGAGCGGCTGCCTACCAGACCACCACAACCCATTAACTGGGTAACACGGTACTTCATGGCAAGACTGGAGTCAGATTTACTGGCTTCTGACTATCCGTAACGACTTCCAAAGTTCTACAAATGACAGCCGGGACCAACAGCTTAACGTGCTTTCCGAGGGACGGAGGAAACTCGGTATGTTAAGATGGTCACCCATCCACAGACCAACCATGGCAAGCGTTGCTTAACGTTGAAGATCGATCTGTGTGGCTGTTATTCTTTAGCCACGAGCTCCTCCAGTACTAGCCGGAGTCAGCCAGATTAAATAAGTACTTACTTAGTAGTAGATAGGAATGGTGGCGATAGGTAGGTATGCTCGCCCTGTATACCTTACGTGGGTGCCTGAGCGGGTTTCCTAGGCGTGACAAGTTAACTCAACATGTCACGTCATTAATTACAGCTTTTATTCTGTACGTCTACCATGAGTTTTATCAATCTACACTCGCAAGCGACTGTAGTTATTTTTTTTTATGAAAACTTAAAAAAAAAAAAAAAACAAGTTTCTAATTTATTTGTTTAAGTTTTTAACTATCTAACATGCAAGTTACAAGTAAAACTTTAGTTGACAACTAAAAAAATAAATTAGAAACTTGTTTTTTAGGGTTCCGTACCCAAAGGGTAACCAACGGAACCCAATTACTTAGCCTCCGTAGTCCGTCCGTCCGTCCGTCCGTCTTGTCTGTCAGAGGGCTGTATCTCAAGAACCGTAATTACAATTGAAATTTTCACAGATTGTGTATTTCTATTGCCGCTATAACAACAAATCATAAAAATTAAGATTTATGGTAACGGTTTTTTTATTAAAAGTTTTCACACATTTTTTAACTACAGTCGCTAGCGAGTCATCTGCCTAGCCTTTTCCCAACTACATTGGGGTCGGCTTCCAGTCAAACCGGATTCAGCTGAATACCAGTGTTTTAAGTGGAGCGGCTGCCTACCAGACCTCCACAACCCATTAACTGGGTAACACGGTACATCTTGGCAAGACTGGAGTCAGATTTACTGGCTTCTGACCATCCGTAACGACTGCCAAAGATCTACAAATGACGGCCGGGACCAACGGGGTTAACGTGCTTTCCGAGGCACGGAGGAAACTCGTTATGTTAAGACGGTCACCCATCCACAGACCAACCTTGGCAAGCGTTGCTTAACCTTCAAGATCGACCCGTGCGGCTGTTATTATTTAGCCACGAGCTCCTCAACGCGCTACAGTCGCTAGCGAGTATAGTTTGATAAAAGTCATGGTAGAGACGTACTGTAATCTCAATTATAAATTAACATATTTTGTTTCAAGTGAAAACACTCTATCCACCACACGGCAAACAAGTGACCAGCGGTGGTCAAGCTCTAGTGACACCAGTCAGATACTGTGCCCGTAAGTACCTACCTTCCTCATCGTCATCATTATATCAACCGAAAGACGTCCACTGCTGGAAATAGGCCTCCCCCAAGTGTCGCCACAACAACCGGTCACTGTTCATAGAAATTCGCCTTGAGACACTGTGAGATGACAAAATACCACGCAACTTGCCTTCCTATAGCTGAAACCTAACTACGTAAATCGGAAGGGTTGAAGGGTGACTGTTGATGAAGTCGGAACAGTCACCTTCCTCAATCTTCAGACTTAGTTCCTTGCTGTCAATACCTACAACAGATCTCATCGATCTCTCGACTATCCAGGATTATTGTTTGGGCCCTTAGCCGCTAAATCCGATCTGCATCGGGCTTTAGGTAACATTTTATCCACCCGACTTCATATCAGTTGTCGTGCCCCCAGCGCTCGGCACAGTGAATAAAAAAAAAAAAAAATTAAGTTAGTACAGAGTAATAAGTAGAGAGCAATACTTAATATCATGTGCAATACCTAACTTTAGTCTTAAAGAGCTGTGGTATTTGGTCCTACCTTCATTTTTCTGAGCAGACCGCTGTGATGCCCATATGAATGAGCTGCCAGTGCCGTGCGCGCCTTGGGAGCCGTGGTACAGCGACAAACAGAGTTTGTACAACAAGATCTTGCTGGGAGGTATACTATGGTGAGGTCTTTTGATACCCTTCATCATCATCCTAAGCAGGCCGTATGAAGGAGCGGGAGCTCTTTGCTAAATAATAACAGCCGCGCGGTTCGATTTTCAAACTTAGTGGCCGACAGTTGCCGAAGTCGTTTGAGGATAAGTGACCATTCCTTATATACCTATACGTATTATAGGTACTCTCTAATCTTCCGTGCCTCAGAAACACGATAAGCCATTAATCCCTACCGTCATTTAAAGATATTTGACGGTCGTAACGCTTAGTCAGAACTCTGTGAGTTGTGCCCGTCACTGGTTTGTGGATGGCAGTTGCTCCAATAAATAAAATTATTCTTGGTTCCACATAGGTAAAACATTTTTAATAAAAAAACTCGCAACTCACTTCACGCGAGTTTCTACCTTACTAATAATGATATGACTTAGCCTGTCCCATGCTGGGTGCCCTTTAAAAGGTTCATAGTGCTGCGGTTGGGCTTAGATTAGGTGTCTATATATGATTACTGAATGTTTATTGGGCGAAAATGCATAGGTTTTTAGGGTTTCGTACCCGAAGGGTAACCGAAAGCCTCCGCTGTCCTCCGTCCGTCTGTCTGTCAGCGGGCTATATCTCAAGAACCGTAATAGGTAGATGTTTGAAATTTTCAGATTGTGTATTTCTATTGCCGCTATAACAACAATAAAAAAAAATAGGTTTATGGTACGGAACCCTTCGTGTGCGAGTCCGACTCGCACTCGGCCAGTTTTTTACTTTTAGAGCAAAACAAATTGGCCAAGTGCGAGTCGAACTCGCGTGCAAAGGGTTCCGAACGAATTTTTTTTTAAACATGTTATTTTAACATTATAGAATTCTCATATATTTTAGACTCAGTAGTTTCGGAGATAAGGGAGGGTAATTTTTCGTCTAATTTCTTGAATAACTTCAAAACCATTTATTTTAAAATTATGAAAAAAATATAATTAAAACCCTCGCAGTAAGCCCTTTCATTTGATATATCATACCTTACCATTCAAAAAAACTTATTTTAATTTTCTAGTTTGACCCCAAAAAGTGACCCCCATACTAAAAATTTAATGTACGTAACGCTTCCGTGTTTGGGTCACAGAAGTCCATATGTGTACCAAATTTCAACAGAATAGGTCCAGTGGATCTGGAGTAAACTGGCTGTGACAGACGGACAGACAGACACCCGAGTGATCCTCATCATCAGTTTTTTGTTCGGAACCCTAAAAGTGAATAAATGGAAAAAACCCTTTTTAAAAAAGCTTTTATTTAAATGCTGTAAAGAAGAAAATATTTTTTTCCTTTAAAATTGATCATAAAAGCTTATTAATGAAATACTTATACTTACGCAAACCTCGCGACAAGCTTTTATGATCAATTTTAAAGATTTTTTTTTCTTTTTTATTAATGATGGGTTTGCTCTTGACCCTAGTCTATGTTGGAGATGACAGAGACAAAGTCTACGATGGAGCGAGCTTACCCAGGAGCCTGTGCACTCTAACTTTGAAGAGATTAGGGTTTAATGCTCTTTTTAGAGCATTTAAATAAAAGATACCCTAATCTCTTCAATGTTAGAGTGAACAGGCTCCTTTTGGGTAGGCTCGCTCCATCGTAGACTTTATCTCTGTCATCTCTGACATAGACTAGAGTCAAGAACAAACCCATTACAAATAAAAAAAAATAAAAAAAAGCTTTTTAAAAAAGTTTTTTTCCATTTATTTTTTATTTACTCTTCAGTTATTTCGAGTTACTCTCTACAAGTCCTTTCATTTGATACCCATATTGTAGACGTGCATAAAAAATAACTATTCCACCATCTTGGATGTTCCACCATATTGGATTTAGAATCACGTCACAGCTTATCGTGTATTGTCATCCAAACTAAACGTGTATACAAAATTTCAGCTCAATCGGTTGAAGATAACTGCTTCAAAATTGAGTAGCAAGATTCCACCCGAACAAACATACATACATATAAACATACATACATACATTGCAAGTTAAATAAAGCTTTTTAAAGTCCCAACATTCCGCGTTTATCGCGTGGTGCGCAGCGAGCGCAAGTTTTTTGAAGTTGCAAATTTGGATTCTCACTATTTTAACTGGTCCATGCAACATACCAAAAAATCAGAACTAAGTACATCCAGCTTTGCGAATGTAATGTTAATTTCCTCGGCCACTATGTCTCAAACGGAGAATTATGAACATGTTCTTTTTCTCCATACTAACGTACGGTAAACAAGTCTGGTCTTTGACACTTCAGCAGAGTCCAGACTGAGGTTTGCCATCGAGCCATGGAGCGCAGTATCCTGGGAGTTCGAATTTTGAACTGTGTAAGGTTCCTTTCAATGCTAGGCAACATCGCGATAGACAAAGTCGAAGGTGGAGAGATGAACAGGACTCTTACCAGAAAGCCTGGCCCGCAATGGCAGAAGACTAGACGTGTTGAAAGGAGAGAGGAAGGCCTTTGCCTAGCAGTGGTGCAAAATGGGCTAGATTAGATTTTGAGAACTCTTGCTCTTGTTCTTTTCTAACTTATTCATGATTTTCGCAGGTTCCTATTTTCGCTGGGAATGATGCTCTGGACCGACAGCATCTTCTTTAACTGGGGACCACCGAAACAACCAGGCCCTCCGAGCGATATGGTCGACGAATGCGACGACGAATAATCCTTACGATAGTAGTATCAATATTAATTATGCGTTGTTTCCTATATGTAGGTGTTAGTTATTATAATGGGAGAGCTACCGAACTATTCGACTAACCAGTTTGAAATTGTAGCCTTGTAGGACCAGATTAAAAAACCGACCAAGTGCGAGTCGGACTCGCACACGAAGGTTTCTGTACCATAAACATTTTTTTAGTATTTGTTGTTATAGCGGCAATAGAAATACACAATCTGAAAATTTCAACTGTCTACCTATTACGGTTCTTGAGATACAGCCCGCTAACAGACAGACGGACGGACAGACAGCGGAGGCTTAGTAATAGGGTTCCGTTGGTTACCCTTTGGGTACGGAACCCTAAAATATAATTTATGACATTTAAAAAATTTAAGGGATGACGATTGCCTGAAATGCTTGTCAGAAGGCAGGCATCACGCAGTAGCGGTACTTTCTTAATTGACCACCGATAATTAAACATAGTTTAAAAAAAATCTACCTTTGTGGGAAACTGGTTAGTTTGATGGCTCGGTAGCCCTTAAGCTATTACATAACCATTATTTGCTGTACAGAGAGCAAAACTTAGTGAATAATGATTGGAAAAGGTGCATAGTAGCATAGCACTATGATTTCTGTCTCATTATGAAATAATTGTTTGTTTCCGTGATTTTTCTTAAAGAGTTAAATGTGTTTTTATTTTATGTTGAAGTGCATAAAAGATAACGACTATTAAAGTGGTTTTATCATTGATCGTTTCATGTATTATTATCGACGACCTTTGATATTTAGAACAAATCTGGTTTAGGAAAATAAGAGACAAAATTAACTTTCTCTCTTTAATTCTATAGAGAATAATTAATTACAGCTAACAATATTGCAATGCGTTCGACGCAGTCACCCGTTCCCACTTGTCGACTGTCGGGATTTTAATAAAGTTGCAGTGACAGATATTTATATGAAGCTATTCTCACTTGTTTGACCCAGATTTTGTATCAGCGGCGACAAGAAAGGTGTTTTGCCAGCCCTCTACACCCGGAAAAAAATCATGTCAGGTCTCGATCGCCTTAGAGTAAGGGTCCGTCTCCACGAGCGAGAGAATCACGGCGATGTTATCGTCCGTGCCGCGTATTTCTATAGCAACTGTACTCCACACAGCGATATTATCACGGCGATTCGATATACGAAAAAACGCCAACTCGCTGCGATTCTGTCACTCGTGGAGACGGTCCCTAAGTATGACGCTGTTCACACCTATCGGGTGTCGGGCCGACAAGCCTGTCCCCGCTACCCCTCGCGCCGCCCACCCTCGTGCAGATCACACATCGCGGCGCGCTAATTGGTACAAACATCGACCGGGGCCGACAACCGATTAGTGCAAACAGAGGCGCTGACACTGATTAAAAACCGGGCCCGAAAATCGACAAGTAGGAATGGGTTGTCACAGACATATTCCGGGACTGAACGCTTCCAAGTTGCATTAAAAGTTGCTTGCAGCGGTGACATCGCTAGATCTTGGTACGACACCCACGCTACTGCGGCGCTACTGTAGCGCAACAATCAACACTATTCAATAAGACAATATTTAACTGCTGCCGGACAGACCTCACACTATTCATTGTTTAAAACATGTCTTTTTATCGAATTTTGCATCAACCCCATTCATTAGGGATTTAATTCTCTACATTGGACGTATTTATGTATTAAATTTTTTTGAAAGTTTTAAACACTGATTCTGCCTATTTCTAGTTGAGATACACTAAAATCACGCGCGTAGTTTATACTAACTTTTCTTTGATATTGTGGAATAATCTCGAATTTGAGTTGAAAATCTAGAAGACCGTCAAATTCATCAACTTTTGTAATTTAATACAAGTATTTGTCAGTAGCTAGCTCACCTACATTCTTAACTGTAAGTAGAACGGATGGCAAACAAACAAGTATTTATCAGCACAAATATTTGATAAAACTAGTAAACTATTTCATTGTTTCATATTTGTCACAGCCAAGTTCCCAATATTAATCAAATTTGAACTAAACTGACGCATTGACAAGCCTCAAGACTTCAGAGCAGATCGATTTATAGAATCATTTGAAATGCTTGAAGAAAATTGATATTGTAAAATGTTCTTTATAGTCTAGTCAACTAACATAGTTGTAGATTCGAAATAAAGCGCTAAATGGAAGTATATTAATGTATTATGTTAAATGGGAGTTATCTGCTCTCTGGTTTAGGTTTAGGGGGCTTGAATCCTTGGATTTTCTTCTTCTTTTTCTCTTTGCCACCGCCGGATTGGAACGTCTTCCAACTGTCGACCCGATTTTGACGAGATTCCTGAAATTAATAAACATTGGTTATTTCTAATATACATATCTGGGATAAGTAAATCAGTTTCACTTAATACGTCAGCGACATGATATTTTGTAAGAATTAATAATAATAATAATAATAGCTGCTCCTCATCGACATAGCCATTAGCCAACAGGTTCGACGTTCCCGAAGAGATCTGTCGACATGCTGGATAGATTATAAGAAGGCCTATGACTCAGTGCCACATACATGGCTCATGAGGGTGCTGGAGCTGTACAAAGTTGATGCAGTTTTACGCACCTTCCTGATGTCGTGTATGGGGCAGTGGAGGACGGTTCTTCACTATCCAGGGTGTCGACAGACCCAGGCGAACAGCGAACCGATAAGGATCGAACGTGGCATATTTCAGGGTGACAGTCTGAGTCCACTGTGGTTTTGTCTGGCCCTCAACCCTCTCAGTACATTGTTGGAGGGTTCGGGCCAAGGCTACCGGTTGAGAAGAGGTGGTCAGGTCATATCGCACCTCCTTTACATGGATGACTTGAAACTCTTTGCTCCTAACAACTTGCAACTGATGAAGCTACTGAAGGTAACAGAAACCTTCAGTGGCGCCATCAGGATGGAATTTGGTTTGGACAAATGTGCGGTCATGCATGTAAAGCGAGGGGAGATTATGGAATCCGTGGGAACACAACTCTCGGATTCCATAGACCTTAGGTCCCTCTCCTCAACCGAAACTTACAAGTATTTGGGTATGTCGGAAGCGTTAGGCATCAGTGCTACGGACATGAAACAATCGTTGAAGGAGCGCTTCTTTGGCCGCCTGAACAAAGTACGTAACAGTCTTTTATCAGGCGGAAACAAGGTGCGCGCCTTCAACGGTTGGGTCATGCCGGTTTTGATGTATTCTTTCGGCATACTCAAATGGGCTCAGACGGAACTTGACGCCCTGGATGGGAGGGTACGTTCACTGCTTACCGCAAATCGGATGCATCACCCACGTTCATCGGTGATGAGGCTGTATATCCCGCGGAAGTGCGGGGGTCGTGGCTTCTTAAATGCTAAGACCCTGCACAACCGCGAGGTATGCAGCCTTAGGAAGTACTTCCTAGAGGCCGACGTGGGTATGCATCGAGATGTGGTAGCGGTGGACAAAGGCCTCACCGCGCTCTCCTTGGCTAACGAGAACTGGCGCAAACCTGTGGTATTAGATACTAACGACCGCAGGGAGGTATGGCAGAGCAAGGAGCTGCACGGACGCTTTTATCGGGTCCTACATGGGCCCGATGTAGACTTCTTAGCGTCCGTAGCCTGGCTTCGTTTTGGTGACCTCTTCGGGGAAACCGAAGGTTTTGTCTGTGCAATTATGGACGAAGTTATGATGACTAATAACTACCGGAAATACATTGTGAAGGACGGTACGGTTGACATATGTCGGGCATGTCACCGGCCAGGGGAATCCATCCGCCACATTATTTCCGGTTGTTCTAGTCTGGCTAATGGAGACTATTTGCACAGGCACAACCTTGTAGCCAGGATTATCCACCAGCAACTTGCTCTTAAATACAATCTTGTGGAATCGGAAGTACCGTACTATAGGTATGTGCCCGACCCAGTTCTCGAAAGTGGTAGTTGCACATTGTATTGGGATCGGTCTATCATCACTGACAGGACTATTGTTGCCAATAAGCCTGATATAGTGGTGATAGACCGACCAGAGCGTCGCGCAATGATTGTTGATATAGCAGTCCCTCATGACGAGAACCTCGTGAAGTCAGAGAAAGATAAACAAACGAAGTATCTTGACTTGGCTCGCGAGGTTGTCGACATGTGGGATGTGAACACAGCAGTTATTGTGCCGATAATCGTGACGGCCAATGGCATTATTGCCAAGAGCCTCGACCAACATCTCAAGAGGCTCTCGTTGGGCAGCTGGATCAAGGGCTTGATCCAGAAAGCAGTACTCCTGGACACGGCGCGCATCGTTAGGAGGTTCCTCTCTCAGAAGCCCTGACCACCGGTAGCTTGGACCCTGTTCCCGATACCGGTGGGCTACTATTTTTTATATTTTTAAATGTTTTTTTTTAATCTATTTTTTTTAATGAAATATTTAAAAATGTAAAATTATATGTGTAAAGAATAAATAAATGAAATAATAATAATAAGTTGGAGTTTGGTGTGGACAAATGTGCAGTCATGCATGTAAAACGTGGAGAGATTATGGAATCCGTGGGAACTCAACTCTCGGATTCTATAAACCTGAGATCCCTCTCTCCAACTGAAACTTACAAGTATTTGGGTATGTCGGAAGCGTTAGGTATCAATATTACTGACATGAAACAATCGTTGAAAGAGCGCTTCTTTGGCCGCCTGAAGAAGGTATTCAATAGTTTTCTATCGGGCGGGAACAAGGTGCGCGCCTTCAACGGTTGGGTCATGCCGGTATTGATGTACTCTTTCGGCGTACTCAAATGGACTCAAACGGAACTTGACGCCTTGGATAGACGGGTCCGTACACTGCTTACTGCGTATCGAATGCATCACCCACGGTCATCGGTAATGAGACTGTATATCCCGCGAAAGTGTGGAGGTCGAGGCTTTTTAAATGCTAAGGCCTCATTTACGGAGACGCGTGGCTTCGCGCGTCGCGTGCAGTGTGGCGTCTAGCGTTGCGTTGGACGTTTTTTGCGTTCACAAAGAGACGGCGCGTGCAGCGGTCCGCATCTTCACACGCACAAAAACAAACATATGATTAAGTACGAATTCGTTCATGGAGCCGAGGGTCATGGCGCGTCGCGTGAAGTGTAGCTGCGGACGCGGCGGTGGACGCGGCATTTACACACACATTTACACGTTTACACGTATTTACACGTTTATTCGTTGTTACTATTCGAACAAGACTGCCCAGGACTCAAGAAAACTGGCGCTGCGCACGACGCTGCGACCGACGCCGCGTACGACGCTGCGAACAACGCCGCGTGCGACGCTGCGTCCGACGCCCCGTGCGACGCGGCGTCGTCATCCGCAAATAATGCTACATTTCAAACAAACGCGTGTAAAAACTCTCCACAATCGCGAGATATGCAGTCTCAGGGAATACTTCCTAGCTGTCGACGTGGGTATGCATCGAGATGTAGTGGCGGTGGACAAGGGACTCACCCCGCTCTCCTTGGCAATTGAGAACTGGCGCAAACCTGCAGTACTTGACACCAACGATCGCAGGGTGGTATGGCAGAGCAAGGAGCTTCACGGACGCTTTTTCCGGGCCCTACATGGGGCTGACGTTGATCAACTAGCGTCCGTAGCCTGGCTGCGTTTCGGTGATCTTTTTGGAGAAACCGAAGGTTTTGTCTGTGCAATTATGGACGAAGTTATCATGACAAAGAACTACCGGAAATTTATTGTGAAGGACGGCACGGTTGACATGTCGGGCATGTCACTGTCCGGGAGAATCAATTCGCCACATTATCTCTGGTTGTTCTCGTCTAGCTAACGGAGAATACTTGCATAGGCACAACCTTGTAGCCAAGATTATCCATCAGCAACTTGCTCTGAAATACTCTCTTGTGGAGTCGGAGGTGCCGTACTACAGGTATGCGCCCGACCCAGTTCTCGATAATGGCAATATTACATTGTACTGGGATCGGTCCATCATCACTGACAGGACTATTGTTGCCAATAAGCCTGATATAGTGGTGTTGGACCGAATCGAGAGGCGTGCAATGATTGTAGACATAACCGTCCCACATGACGAGAACCTCGTGAAAGCCGAGAAAGATAAACAAATCAAGTATATTGACTTGGCTCGCGAGGTTGTCGACATGTGGGATGTGGATTCGGCAATCATTGTACCGATAGTCGTAGGTATCAGCCAATGGCTTAATAGCTACGAGCCTCGACCAATACCTCAAGAGGCTCTCGTTAGGCTGCTGGATCAAGGGCTTGATTCAGAAAGCGGTACTTCTGGACACGGCTCGTATTGTTAGGAGGTTCCTCTCTCTGGAGCCCTGACCGCCGGTAGCTTGGACCCTGTTCCCGATACCGGTGGGCTACTATTTATTATATTTTTAAATGTTTTTATAATTCTTTTTTTCAATATTTAAAAATGTAATTTGTAGGTTAATTTGTTGAATAAAGGAAATAATAATATAATATAATAATATTCCACACAACTATCACACAACGCCATCTAGTCCCAAGCTAAGCAGAGCTTGTGTTATGGGTACTAGACAACTGATAAACATACTTATATATTTCTAAATACAAATGCATGCTAAAATACAAATTTTCCAGGACAGTTAATAAGTAATAATTTTAATTAACTTTGTATGTGAAATCAGTTTGATAGAATACTAAAAACCTTAAAGGACTATGACTTTGAAATATGCATTTGCTTAAACAGAGACACTTATCTCACCGCCGGCGAGGAAGCGAGTAGCTATCGACCATTTGCTCGCTGAAGAAAGGGACAAGATATCTATATCTCGTGTGAGTAAAAGAGACACATACATTCATAGTCGTTAGCTGGCTGTTCACACTGCCGACTAGCGGCTCTTACCTCTAGTTGATCGGAGTGACAAGAGCTATTACAGATTGTACTCCTTCAGCGACTCTCGCTCGGCGATGCTCGCTTGGCGGTCAGAACAACCAAACTGCGGTAATTTCTACCTATAGTGCCAGCCGGAGCGAGTATTGCAAGTAAAAGACCGTCGCACTAAAGCACTCGCTGAAAGCCGAGCGTCAAAACTATAGGTTTTCACTCGCTACTCGCTGATCGCCGGCGGTGAGACAAGTGCCTTATGTTCGATTGACTGAAACAACACTAAGGCTGCCGAAAACCTCAAGTTCTCAATGGATTGAAATCGTACAGAGGTGGGCTTATGGCTGGCACATATTTATTATATTGAACAGCTGTAGGCCACGTATTGCACATTTTGTGAATATAACCAAATAGAGACAAAATCTTTGTTAATAAAATTCGTGGCCGCGCAATTGCACAGCGCATCAAGTAAATGACGACACTCACTGACACATTTGGGTTCGTAGATTGTATGATGAGAGCCTAGCATGAATGTTTTTGATGTAATCAAACATAAAATTTTACTAAACCTGAATACCGGTACTAGAATACTTACTTAATTAAGTTATAATATTATTTTTATAATATTTATTTGAATCGGATAGTATATCCATGTTCTTGTAAAATACAAAATGTGTATGTCGCATAAAAATTAAACCGAAATACTATAGGGTCATAGTTTTTAGGACTCCATACCCAAAGGGGGTAACTAACGGCCCTATTACTAAGCTTCCAGTGTCCGTTCGGCCGTCCGTCCGACCGTCCGGCCGTCTGTCCGTCTGTCTTTCAGCGGGCTGTACTCAAGATCTGTGACAGGTAGATAGTTGAAATTTTTAGGGATGGTGTATTTCTATTGCCGCTATAACAACAAATAATAAAAATAAGGTTTATGGTACGGAACCCTTTGTGTCCAACTCGCACTTGGCAGGTTTTTATATTCTAAATTCGCTTATGTTAAGGTTTCTATACATCAAAACATTCGTGCCTGGCCCTCTGCTCTGACAGTGTCGTCTATAGCTGAGACCATAAAAACTCCTTGTTGTTCTTTGGTCAACATCATCAAGCTTCATGCATTTGTATTGTGGAAGTTTGAAAAATGCTGTAAAAACTTTACCTCAAAGTTCTTCGCCCATTCTTTTTCAAGGGATTTCTGTTCCTCCTGCTCAATCTCAGCTTCTCGTTTTCGTTTCCTCTCTTCCATGTCGCGTACTTCAAGGTGCTGGCGTTTTCGCTCCATGTCAGCGAATAACTGAAATCATTTAAAACTATGGTTTAATATGTGTCTTTTGAAATAGTTACAATGAAATAATATAAGTAATTTCTTTTTATTTATATTTCATTTTCATCTTTTGTTTGATTTGTTTATTTTATTATTTTCTGCCTTAACAACCTCGAACTGTTTGAATAGCATTGGTAAAGAGATCTTCCAACTGCATCCATAGATTTCTGTAATATTGTAAGCATTGTAACATCAATTTGATCTAACTATCTCGTAAAAAGAGGTAATGGTTTATAATGTACTAGCTTTTGGCCGCGACTTCATACGCGCGTATCCCGTTTTTTCCCGTTCCGTAGGATTTTCGGGAAATCCTTATTGCTCCCCTACACTCCTCAAGGAACTTACATGCCAAACTCCAGCTTTCTACGACCAGTAGTTTCGGCTGTGCGTTGTCTGTTAGTCACTCAATCAGTCAGTAATGGAAGAATTTCTTATATTATAATTTTACTAGCGATCCGCCCCGGCTTCACACGGGTGCAAATGTTCATTTAGCCCAAATAAACAAAGTGAACATCTAATTACCAGAATTAATAATACTGTGGTTCAGCTGAAATAGAAGTGCAATCAAGTCAACGACGGCTGCTCTCAGGTGTCTACGAGTTCGGGACATCTCTACCTCCGTTATAATTATTTGGTTGCGCAACTTACTTTAATTTTGAGATATCTCCCTAAGATATTTATCCAAATCAAATGATGTGAACGCCAATTTTGCTCTAAATTAAACACACAAGATGACTAACATATTCTAACAGTTGTGTAACATTGACTAACAGATATATATGAAGCCTTCCTCGATAAATGGGCTATCTAACACTGAAAAAATTTTTCAAATCGGACCTAAGATTAGCGCGTTCAAGCAAACAAACAAACAAACTCTTCAGCTTTATATAATATTATAGTTTAGATTTAGTATTTTATTTTTTATGCATGTGATATTTTAAGTGACATGACAGCAATCACAGCATGCATTAGCTATGACAATACAGTATACAGGTTAGTTGTAGTGTTAGTTTTCAAGGCTTTTTCACCACCCATACATTTTTGCTAAGCAAACAATATTGTTATATCACTTAAGTCATTCTCACTAACTTTACAGCAGGATAGAAATAAACTAAGTTAACTATAGTTAAGTTAACACCATGTCATGTCACCAAGTCAATAATTACAACTTTCAAGAGTGAAAAAGCTGCATAACACCATTACAAAACTATTATAATTTTTGTACATTAAATTAGAAGTTTTCAATATCGAACCATTTTTTATAAGGTAAAATTTTAATTAAATTCCTTTGATTCCCTAGCTTATGGTGATAGAACTCAAATAATGCAGTATTTGGGTGACTGTCCAGTGTAAGAAGCACTTATAGTTCCCGATTCCCTTATGGTAAAATTACTAAAACAATGCTGTGTTTGGGTGATTGTCAAGACGTGTAATAAGTACTTATAGTCCTTATCATAAGAAGCTATCTATTTTGTAAACAAAGAACTTCTACCATGATACATAGTAACAGCAAATAATCCCAAATTAAATCAACTCAAAGTAGCACACATATAATACAAATCTAACAAATAATAGATAATACTAGGACGGTTATATTTTGTTGATATAAAGCGATGTACTTTAATGTTATATGGTACTGGAACGCATTTGACTCATGGAACAAACATTTGAAACAACTGAATGTATGTTTACAAAGTTTATAGCTTCCCGTGGCCATAGCCATAAATTTTGGACTTGAGTGGTGCTGTTTGCTAAGCGACAATGTAAGTCTAAATACAAACTTGCATGGTGTTCTTGATGATGAAAGACCAACTATAAAAAAATCAACATACCTTCATGGTCATAACATAAATGGCATGTTTATATTTCACAGGATCATCCTCAGGAATACCATCTGACCCCTTATTATCCTTTTTCTGCTTTTTCCTTTTCTGTTCAATCTAAAATAATCAACATTTAATTAATAGCGTGGGATTTGATTGTTCAAATAGCAATTTTAAAAAAGCATTGATTTTTTAGACAACGGCAAAACCAATTTACCATGTGGTCAGTCCGTTCTTTTGCCTCCTCACAAATGTCTAAGCATTTTTTTCTGGTGTCATCATTCTCAAGGGTCTTCCATGCTCTATTAACAATTTCAAAAGCTTGTTGTGCTCGTTCAGAGTCTTCCTGTAATTCAAAACAATACAAAATTTTACTTATTTCGAAAACTATGAAAGTATGTCTTTCTCTGGCTAATAACTTTACTGTCAAGAACTATTTCATATTATTTAACTATTATTTGCAGTCATTGTTTTTGTCTCTCGTTCACACCTGATCTTCTTTTGTTCCTTACCTAATAATCGGTGTGTCAGGATGTCCCTCGGTATGATCCAATCTGTGGATAAAAACGAAATGTTGACGGACGTAACCGTCTAAACGAATACGAAATCTGCTTACTTGAAAACTGAGTACTTTTATACTAAAATATAACTGGGAGTGAGATATTTTTGAAAGTAAGTCACTAGTAATTTATGGTCAATTTTGAATTTTACTGGCAGAATTAAAACTTTTTTTTATAGACGCAAGTAGACTCAAGTAGGTTATCAATAGTTAACTTTGCAAACATGGTATTTATCGAAAGTTAAAAGGGATAGCTAATAGATTAGTCACTGTAAACAATTATTAAACTGTTTTATCTTACCATATTTTTGTCTGGATGTACCAGTATGGAAAGTCTGCGGTATTTCTTCTTGATCTCATCAAGGGATGCATCTGGCTCAACTTGCAGGACCTCAAATGGGTTAAGATTGAAATATGTGGAGCCTGGACGTAGTAACCGTTCCAGTTGTTGTTTTGGGGTCAGCACGGAATCACGTTTTTCTATTTCTTTGACCTGAAAAACGTAAAGTGTGTTAACGTGTTGCAGTAATCTTGTTCTAATGAATTCACTAATGACGCATGGCAAAACTTCAACTTGTACACAATTACGTTCAATATTTACACTGTCAGTATTGTGTAACGGTAGGAAAGTTAAATCAAGCTTGATGAAACATGTTATACGTTCTAGTAAAAGAAGTATATGGTTATGTCAAAGAAAACGTGAAAACATCGCAGACTATTTACAAAATAAAGGACTCGCCTCAGTGTAGAATTCGTCGAACGAATCTGCATTCGCGGCAGACGCTGCAGACATGTTTAATGATTAACGTAGCGCTTTCTCATGTAACACACAATTCGAAATAAGTGACAAATAGGAAATCTATTAAAATATCAGTCTGCAATAATTTTATTACAGTCAATAAAATCTCAATAAAATTCTCATTGCATTTCACAATAAATCACTTCACTCTCTTCGCATTTTGGCAAATAAATTCAGAGGTTTTACCATAGAGTAAAGAATTTGACATAGGGATTCCGACAGTGATAATTATTGTTTAGTCGATTATTGAAGTGAAAACTTTTTATTTTTTTTCGTGAATTGGTTTTGACGGCTGTCTCAAAAAACATAATATTATTGTACGTTTACACGCTTACCGTGGCTTGGCAAGCGTCCACAAACGCAAGCGTTTGAACGGGGTGTTTGGCATGGCTTGCGTGAGCTTGCCGCCGGCCGATCCGGACTAGTGTAAGTTTTTTAACACAGATCAAAGGAAGAAAAAATTTCATTGAAATCAAAACAGTAAGTAAATAAACTCGCATCAATAGCCAAACAACAGTGAAATTTGACATTTCGAAAACCTCACGCTACACTTGCACCTCTAGCAGCGATTTCAAACGCAGCAGCCCTCATTGCAGCACAGTCATGCAAGCATTTATCCTAAGAGGGTGATAGACGTACGAACTTATCGTACGCGATTTTTAAGATCGCGAGCTTATTCAGCTCGAAGTCGGTGATATACGTGAAAGCTTGCTTATTATTCTGGTACCACGTCGACCCACGATGTCGTCAATGAAGTAAACTTTTTCTTATACAGGAATAATTAACATTAGCTATGCTGATGACATAGTGCTGCTGGGTCCCTCAATCAGTTCCGTGAGGTCACTATTGAACATATGTGAACGTTACGCAATGGCCCATGGGCACAGGTACAAAGTTCAGAAGAGCGATCTGTTCGTTTTTAAGGCTGGGACTAAAACCTACCCTCTTCTTCCGATTACTTTGAATGGAACTATCCTACAGCAAGTGTCCAAATTTTGGTACTTGGGTCACTGGGTCAATGAACAACAAAGTTATGATATGGACATGGATAGGGAGTGCAGGGCATTGTCGGTAAGGGGTAATATGCTTTCTCGCAGGTTTGCACGATGCTCACAATTTTCAAAAGCTTTTGCCAATCGTTATCACGTATAACCTAAAAAAATATATATATTCATCATCATCAAAGTCATACAGTTCTAAGTGGTGATAAATATACGTAAAAGGCCAAAATTACAAACAACGAAAACCTGACTTCCAAACTAGGCATATGCCTGTATCTTAGAAGTCAGTGTCCTTCCAAGAATAAGATGCAAATATAAGAATGACTGCACAACTTTCCACTTACTCACTTCACAAACGTTGAATTAATAAAATTAACTATTTAATAAAATTTTAATGACATTATACACAAACAAACAAAAAATAATAATACTGGCAACTCTCGTTGACAACCCAAGTTGTTTTTTTATTCGATCAAGATAATTTAATTTCAAAATAACAGTTTCTCATCAAATTTATGCACAATTTCCAAATAAATAGGATCCAAAAACAAACAAATTAATAATAACAAACTCTCCAGAAACAAGGCAGTAAAATGAACCGAAAGAAAAGAAAATTACTTGACTGGGCAGTTGACATACGTCACCTATGATTATAAAGGAAATCTACGACGAATGAAAATACCATGAAGAAATGTTAACGAGACAAACTTCGAGACGCGCACGCCCAACATCCCCGGACCCATCGCTGAGCTCCGCCTCGCCGCCGCCGAACAGCGGATCACCAGAGTCACCGGCGGCCGCAGTCGCGTCGAGCTCCAGCGACGAGTATTTCTCCCCGCCAATGTCGCCAACACCTGTGCGTCGGCAGGGGAGAGGCCGGCCACCGAGGGGCTTGGGACCTAGGGGCCAACCGGCCCCGAGCCGGGTCCCCGCTGCCGGTGGTTGTGTGCAGCGCATAAGATGGAGTCAGGCAATGAATGAGAACGTTTTGCGCGCATACTATGGGTCTACAGAGGGGGGAACTAACCTCACTGCGTACCGTGTCAGGATGCTGTCTCTGTTTCAGGACCTGGAACCAACCGTGAACGTCTCGGCCCAACGATTGTCGGATCAGGTGCGGGTTATCCAACGTAATCATAGGTTGGACGATGCCGACTTGATAAGCTGCGCTCAGAGGTACTGAGCAATCTTATCATCTCAACCCCGACACAGACCGCGGTTCAGGCGCCAGCTAGTGGCGCGATCACACCGCGGCCCAACAACGTCAGTGATGAGGTAGATTATAGGGTTATCACGGTAAGTAGCCAGTGCAACGATAGACTGAGGAGCGCACTGGAGGATGCGCTTCGCGAGTATAGATCAATTCCGACCGAACTTAGGCCCCGACTGCCACGGTTACCCATGCACAAAAAAAATAGGGCGCTGGTGTGTGCCTTGGACTCGCTGCTGCAGAAAATCTTCGAAAGCAGCGAGAGCCTCCTTGATACGCACTCGATCCTGTATTGCGGGGCTGTTGCGGCATGTCGTTTAGCAAATGTCAATTTTAATACTACTGATGAAGCTATTCGGCCAAAACCTGCTGCACCAGCCTGGCAGTGCAGGATCGAGCGGCGTATCGATGAGGCTAGGGCATTCATCGGCAAACTATACTGCTTCAGGGTGGGCAACAAACGCCCACGCGTGATGCGCTTTGTGAGACGGGCGTTTTCGGGGACTGATATCAGCCCTCCAGATTACACGTCCCGCGTCACGGAGCGCATCGACTTCCTGAAGCAGAAAGTTTATGCATGGGCGAACCGTATTCGGCGGTATAAGCGGCGGGTTGATCGATACTCGCAGAATCGCATGTTCCAAAGCGATGAGAGGTGGGTATATAGAGCTTGGGAGCGACCTGAACAAAGTGTGACGGATGTTTGCCGCCCGGATGATATCGCCACGAATACATTCTGGCGAAGCATCTGGTCGGTGCCCGTCTGTCATACCGAGGATGGCTGGATGCGCGATGTCGAGCGCGTGTGTGAAGCTATGTCACAAATGGAAAAAAATTAACATCTCCCCATTAGATGTAGCCAAAGCCGTCCGTCCGTAACCGAACTGGAAATCTCCAGGACCGGACGGACTGCATACCTTCTGGCTCAAATGGTATAGCAGCTCATACGCGCTCCTGGTAACTCAATTCCAGTCATCCTTAGAGTCTGGGTCGCTACCACAGTTTCTAACAACTGGCGTTACCCACCTGCTCCATAAGACCGGTAGTCTCGCGGAACCCAAGAACTATAGACCAATTACTTGTTTGTCGACGGTCTATAAACTTCTTACATCCATCCTGAGAGTGAAGATCAATGAACACATTGAGACTAATTCAATTATGTCCACCTCTCAGAATGGATGTAGGAAGGGGTCCCGCGGCACTAAGGAGAGACATGGCTATAAGCCAACAGGTTCGTCGATCCCGCAAGGATCTGTCGACATGTTGGATAGACTACAAGAAGGCCTACAACTCTGTGCCACATACATGGCTCATGAGGGTGTTGGAGTTGTACAAAATAGATGCAACTCTACGCACCTTTCTTGAGTCATCAATGAGGCAATGGAAAACAGTCCTTCGCTATCCAGGATATCGACCAATTCAGGGGGACGATGAGCCTGTGTGGATTAAACGGGGAATATTTCAGGGCGACAGTTTGAGTCCGCTTTGGTTTTGCTTAGCTCTGAATCCTCTAAGCACATTGCTGGAGGGTTCAGGTCTAGGCCATCGGTTGAGAAGAGGTGGTCAGGCCATATCTCACCTTCTTTACATGGATGATCTGAAACTCTTTGCCCCCAACAATTCGCGACTGATGGAGTTACTGAAGGTGACTGAAACCTTCAGTAGTGCCATCAGGATGGAATTTGGTGTGGACAAATGTGCAGTCATACATGTAAAGACAGGGGAGCTTGTGGAACCATACAGGTTAGATCCCTCAGCTCAACTGAAACCTATAAGTATTTGGGTATATCGGAAGCGTTGGACATTAATGTTACTGACATGAAGCAATCGTTGAAGGAAAGCTTCTTTGGCCGCCTGAAAAAGGTTTTGAATAGCCTTTTGTCGGGCCGAAATAAGGTGCGCGCCTTCAACGGTTGGGTCATGCCGTATTAATGTACTCTTTCGGCATACTCAAATGGACTCAAACTGAGCTTGACGCCCTGGATAGGAGGGTCCGTACACTGCTGACCGCAAACCGGATGCATCATCCACGATCGTCGGTGATGAGATTGTACATCGCGAAAGTGTGGACGACAACAAGACTCTCCACAACCGCAAGATGTGCAATCTCAGAGAATATTTTCTCAAAGCTGATGTGGGTATGCACCGAGATGTGATCGCAGTGGACAAGGGTCTCACCCCGTTATCCATGGCTAAGGAGAACTGGCGCAAACCTGTGATACTTACCACAGATGACCGCAAGGAAGTATGGAAAAGCAAGGAGCTTCACGGGCGCTTCTATCGGGCTCTTCAGGATCCGATATAGATATTTCAGCGTCCGTGGCCTGGCTACGATTCAGTGATCTCTTCGGGGAAACTGAAGGTTTTGTCTGTGCGATTATAGACGAAGTTATCTTGACGAATAACTACCGGAGGCATATTATGAAGGATGGGACGGTGGACGTGTGTCGGGCATGCCACCGTCCGGGTGAGTCCATCAGACATACTATCTCTGGTTGTTCTCGTCTGGCTAACGGCGAATACTTGCACAGGCACAACCAAGTGTCCAGGATTATCCATCAGCAACTAGCCATGAAATACAAACTTGTGGATTCTGAGGTACCGTATTATAAGTATGTGCCCGACCCAGTTCTCGAAAATGACCATGTCACGTTGTACTGGGATCGGTCTATCATCACTGATAGGACTATTATTGCCAATAAGACTGATATAGTGGTGATAGACCGATTAGTGCGCCGCACAATGATAATTGATGTTACCATCCCGCCTGGCGAGAACCTCGTGAAGGCCGAGAAAGAGAAACAAATCAGGTATCTTTACTTAGAGCACGAGGTTGTCGACATGTGGAATGTGGACTCAGCTGTCATTGTGCCGATAGTCATTACGGCCAATGGCCTGATGGCCAAAAGCTTCGACGAACATCTGTCGAAGCTGGCGTTACGCGGTTGGGTAAAGGGCCTGATACAGAAGGCAGTACTCCGCGATACGGCTCGTATCGTGGACACCGGTAGCTTGGACCCTGCTCCCGATACCGGCGGACTACTACTTTTTATATTTTTAAATGTATTTTTTTATGTTTTTTTTAGAGATATATTTAAAATATACTTTGTATGTAAATAAGAATAAATAAACGAAATAATAATAAAATAATATTAATAGTTGAAAATTTTGGCATTAAAATAACAAACAAAACGAAATTAACTTACAATAAATAAAAGTCATGAGATTAAAATTTGCATCGTAATAAAATATATGGACATTCGCTTGATTGTTACAATTTACAAAAATGATGACAAACGTCACAACAAACGTCTGAAAAATTCATTTTATTTGGGGCCTTATGATTCCTGCTAAGATGTCCTCGGTTTCATCGTAATTTAGGGTAAACAGCATTTTCGCAAAGTATTTTTGCAGAGGCCACTCCGTGTAGGTGCCTTTTTATGGTATTATATAGATACACTTAGCACTGGCTATATGAAAGTGACGGATTGCGAAAGTAGTTCTATGAGATTCCACCGAGAATACCCTATGCTTCACTCTACCCGTAGGGGCTTTTAGCGGACGAACGAGATGTTTACGTAGGACACACTGAAGGACATATTGTTGCCTAACGGTCACCATGTTAAACTCAGCGTATAGTTGAACAGTAGGGTATCTGAATGGCATACGTAGCATAACCTTTAAGACTGCTCGCTGTGCTCTCTCAACTTGGAGTGACTTTGCTACACCGCTCCAGATCGGGAGACAATAAGAGAATATTGACTGGCACAGTGCATAGTACTGTTTTTAACACATCAGAGCCAGCAGATGTCCGCAGTTTATTAAAAAAAGCCATCAATCTCCGCATTCGTGAGGTTAGGTTGGCTAAATGCTCGCGCCAGTCAAGGCGATATCCAATGAGAAAACCCAGGTATTTGACAGTCAGAGCCCTATCGACAGTTAGGCAGGCGCAATCTCCATTAAAAGAAGCGCATGCGTGAGCTCTCAGTGTGTAACTATCAGGTGGTGATTGACTAGCCAGTATCGAAAACGCTGTGTTGCGTTTTAGAGATGTTGAGACTAAGAAGATTAGTTCTCAGTTCGTGACGACAGTTAGTGCGGTTTCAGCATTGTTATACGATTCTGACCAGTGATCATCCTGAATAAAGAGGACGGTGTCATCTGCATATGTAAAAATGTTGCAACTAGGGATATTGAGTTTGCATAACTCGTTGATATAAATCAGGAACAAGGTTGGCCCAAGAATACTCCCTTGTGGGACACCATACCTTGTTGCAACCTCCTCACTGATGACATTGCCAATTAACCAGTGGAGCAATTACACTAAGAAAGCTTACAATGCGCTGCACATCCAATATAACAACGCGTTTAGGGGTTTGTTGGGGCTTCCATGGCGATGCAGTGCCTCCGGTATGTTTGCCGAATACTACACGGACGGCTTCCATGCGGTGCTTCGCAAAAGAACGGGCTCACTGTGGTCCCGGGTAAATGGTAGCACCAAAACGCTTCTGAGCGTGGTGTCGGACAGAGTGGATAGCCAAATTCTCAGACAATGGTCACGCGTGCATGTGCACATGCATGCGTGACCATTGTCTGAGAATTTACACTAAAAATAATTATTAAATTATAGTTATTATATTAGTGAAATAATAATTATTTTAAAATTTACTAACATAACTAAAAATATCTACCTACTAACATAATTTGGACCTGTATTATTTACTGTGTACTTGGTCTGTAATAAATATTTTCAATTTCAATGATATTTTATTATAGCCAGATAAGATACTTGTATAGGAGAAGCCAGGAAAACATTTCTTTTAGAAATTAGTGTGAATAGCTTCGAAAATCAATCATTTTTGCAACACAGTAGCACTCGACGTGTCGGTGTCAAAACAAAGTAATGGCTCGCGGCTTACGGCTCGCAGCGCTGACAGACGTGCGAGCTAGCCTCGGCTCGCACGTCTGTAGCAAAATTTCTAACCTGTTGGATCGCCAACAAACTTTTTCGGCGGTTTTTATGTACGGTGCTTGCTTACGGTGACCCACCAGCGAAAAACCTCGTCAAGTCACAAGTACGAATACTTGCTCGCACGCTTGATCAATCGTATTCAATTTAGTCGATTCTCTAGTAAAGTATTTTTTAGTATCTATGGTGTCTTAAAAGACCGAGGGATCTCACCCATTAATTCCGAATCTCACTGTCAGTGATCGGACAGTGGGAACGGCTTTTTAATGGCTCTTGCTGTACTCTGTGGTACAATGTGATGACGTTATGCCGGAGTTACACGCTTGGCACTTGCCACAAAATTAGGACTCATTTTACAAACAAACGTCGCAAGCGATTATCTTTATTTTGTAATTTTGTACATACAAAATACCATTAAAAACCGACAGTCGGGGTTGGCTATAAGCGCTTACAAATCGATCCAAACTACCTGTCCATACATTTGGATTTGTGAATTTGTGATAGTTTGGCAAGCGTGTGGCTCCAGCTTTAGAATTTAACTGTCAATGTCAAAAATAGTACAATATTGTGTTTTATTTCATGCAATACGTTGAGCTCATAGCGGTCGGTCAGTCATTTGTAGTTGAATATTTTCGTAAGTACTTTATCCCTTATTTTATAAAGTTTACTGTCTCATTTTCGATGTTCCCTTCTTAACTTATTTAAATACTTATGAAGTCCCTAACTACAAAGGTAGACAGTAGGTTGATTCCTGTTAGGTTATGTACTGGCTGCTTAGGTACCTACTTTTATAAAAGTACCTATAATAATAGCTACTTTTATAAAATTTGTAACCGTTTTGAATATATATTTCTTGATATTGTATTTAGGTACCTATTCAATGGTAGTTTATAGTAAAGTAAAAGTTAAAGTACCTACCTAGTCGTGAACGTACAAGTGGTAGGAAGGGAGACATGACAACTTAGGTACCTACCTACTGTGTCGGTCCTAATTAGTTTTTCCACTGAAGCCTCATTTTATTTACATTATATGCAACTGTGTCAATTTAATCGTGAAGGTGGAGGAACAGGAGAACAGAATATACTTTATGTAAATAACCGGTAACTTATTGCCTGATTGGCAGATTGGTATAATTTAGTAGGTAAGGTTTACGTACAAAACTTCCAAAGACTTAAAGAAATACTTTGTCAATCAGGTACCAACCATGTTTGCCAATAAAGTGGTACTCGTTACTGGTGCCAGCTCGGGAATCGGTGCAGAAACCGCCATAGACTTCTCAAAGCTTGATGCCAAGCTGGTACTAACAGGAAGAAATAAAGACAATCTAGAAAAAGTTTCAAAACAATGCCAAGAATATTCGCCAAGTAATTTGGAGCCGTTGATCGTAATCGCAGACATGAACATTGAAAGTGACGTAGAAAACATTATTAAGAAGACAATAGATGAATTTAAACAACTCGATGTTCTAGTGAACAATGCTGGTGTTCTAGAATCGGGTACTATCGAAAACACGAGTTTAGCTCAGTACGATCGTGTTATGAATACAAACGTGCGCGGACCGTATCACCTAACTATGTTGGCCACTCCTCACCTTGTCAAAACACAAGGGAATATCGTTAACGTGTCTAGCGTTACCGGTTTGAGATCTTTCCCTAATGTTCTTGCTTACTGCATGTCTAAGTCTGCTTTGGATCAATTTACGAGATGTGTTGCTCTTGAGCTGGCGCCGAAGAATGTCCGCGTTAACGCGGTTAACCCTGGTGTTATAACAACAGGTATTCATATGAAGTCAAGCATGAATGAACAAGAATATGAAGTGTTCATCAAGAAGTGCGCAGACAGTCATGCGCTGGGTAGAGCTGGTGATGCGAAGGAAGTCTCGTCTGTGATTCTATTTTTAGCAAGTGATGCAGCCAGTAATATTACTGGCATAACGATGCCGGTTGATGGTGGCCGGCATGCTATGTGTCCGCGATAGTGCATATAAAATAAAGGCATTGAAGAATCATGAAGTTATATTATTTATTTACCTCGCACTCTGTAATACCTACTAACAAAATAAGCTATTTAGAAACAAATTGATACAAGGATACGTATTAATTTATTGTTTTTATATAATTTAATAACTAGGTGTGATCAAGTGCTACAAAATCAATTCCTTATTATTCTTTAATTTGCTAGGTTGGGGCTTACTAGTCCTACTACTTATCAAGTACCTCAGAATAGTTCGATATCTAGGATAATTAGAGCACCTAACGTTCGTTTATGGTGTCATTATCTAGCTGTTCCAATATTGCAATCTTAGATTGAATGCATTCATCACAAATTGAAATCGATTGCTAGAGTGATCGTCACGAAATTCTTATCAACGAACTACATAGTTGACCCGTGCAACTTCGTCTGCGTCACAATTTTCATTACTGCTCCGCACCTATTGGTCTTACCGTGATGATATATAGCCTATAGCCTTCCTCGATAAATGGGCTATTCAAGTAAACAAACATACAAACAAACTCTTCAGCTTTATATATTAAGTATAGAGTATATATAGTCGTTGCAGACAAGCCTATGACGTCAAAATAAGCAACTAGGAAGATATAATGGTTAGCATTCGATTTCGATCGCGAAGGTCAATATTTTCGGTCGACAGCGATAATACAAGCAGTTTAAGATATAAAACCTGTTCTGTTCTAATAATACTGCGCGCAAAACGTTTGAAAATAAACAAATTACAGTGCATATAGTAAAAATAAATAGAATAATAATAATAATATATGAATAATTAATTAAGCTAAAATTAATTATTCTATTTTTTTTTGTATTTGTTCTGACGTAATAAAATCATGGTTTGTTTTTTAATCAGGTATCGAGGATGTTCACCAATAAAGTAGTTCTTGTTACGGGAGCTAGCTCCGGGATCGGTGCAGAAACTGCAATAGAGTTTGCGAAGCAAAATGCGAAACTAGTCCTAACAGGAAGGAATAAGGAAAACCTGGAGAAGACTGCAAAACAATGCGAAGCTGCTTCACCCAGCAAGCTTCTACCGTTCTCTGTTATCGCCGATATTGACAAGGAAGTTGATGTAGAAAGGTTAATAAACGAAACCATCAACAATTTCAAGCAATTGGATGTGCTCGTTAACAACGCTGGCATTATGTACGCTGGTTCAATAGAGAATACTTCTCTTGCTCAATATGACAGCATAATGAATACAAATGTGCGTGGGCCATATCATTTGACCATGTTGGCCACACCGCATCTTGTTAAATCTAAAGGGAATATCGTTAATGTATCCAGTGTGACTGGACTAAGGTCTTTTCCTGGCATCCTTGCGTACTGCATGTCCAAAGCTGCTTTAGACCAGTTTACAAGATGTGTGTCCTTAGAGCTTGCTAGCAAAGGAGTTCGGGTTAATGCTGTTAATCCGGGTGTGATTGAAACTGGCATTCATTTAAGAGGTGGAATGAGTGAAGGAGATTATGCTGCATATTTGGAGAAATGTAAGGAGACGCATGCATTGGGAAGGACTGGAACTACCAAGGAGGTTGCGAATACCATAATATTTTTGGCAAGTGAAGGTTCTAGTAATATTACTGGTGCAACAATCGCTGTGGATGGCGGTCGTCATGCTATGTGCCCACGATAACATATAAATAAAAATACCTAATTTTGTTATGATACGTATATGTGTGCTACTATTGTAAGTACCTATTGATCTGTTATTATGACTGAAAAGTTGAACTCAAATAGTTTTATACCTAAGCATTTGTTCTTTTTACGCTACTAGCATAATTTGCTCTCAAAAAATATAATTACTTATTAAAAAAAGTTTTTGTGCTTATTTATCTGTATATTTGCCTATGGTAAGTAATTTACTTTCTACATTTTTAACGCGTTAATATACTGAGGTCATTAAGTCGTAAACTTTTCACTGCTGAACATTGGAGCATGGAGCCTATTAACAAGGCATTAAATAGAAAGTTTATGACAGTCTACCGAATGAAAGAGATGATATTGTCATAATTGTTCACCATGCAGCATGCATTGCTTTGGCGTACCTACATAGTTTGATGCATTTTATTAATTAATTCTAAGTCTAGGCCTAAATAAGATTCTCATCAATATCCACATAGGTATTCAGTTCTTCAGCTTCTGTTTGCAAAGGAAAAACACGTAGCCTAGTAGGTACCCACTTTGTCTACTTGATCAAGTCGTAAATAACAATGCCCGGACTGTAATAGAATTTTCTTTATTTTATTCCTTACACGATACTTATACATAGATACATCTTAGTTTTCAACATGAGTAGGTTTACCAATGATTGTGTTGAAGATTCCGTTTGCTGAACAACCACCAACTTCAACGATAATCTTTCCAGTCTGGATTCCAGTTTGAATCAGGCGCATGCCGGCACAAACTTCCAGCGACGCGGGCAGAGAAGCGATGCCCAAGTTAATGCGACCGATCTGTAGTAGGAATTAAAATGATAAATAATTGGTAGTCTATCTGCCCAAGTCTTACTAGATGGTAGTTACTAGTTAGCTATCACTGGCAAATGAACCAGAAGTATGGAAACCAACGAAAGGCATTGCTTTGCATCCCTTTCGTGGCATTGCTTTGCTTCTTTATTTATCTGAGATAAATAAAGAAGCGTAAATGTCTGATCCAAGTACCTTAAATTACTCTGGCCCTCACAGAACAGATACAATAGTAGTACGATATTGTAAACACGTCGAATTGAAAATTTAGGTGAAGTGAACGACAAGTGAGCTGTCAAACCATACAAACAAGATATTGTAATGACAGCTCACTTGTCGTTCACTCCACCTATGTGTACCTCATCGTCATCATCTGCCTAGCCTTTTCCTAACTATTTTGGGGTCGGCTTCCAGTCAAGCCGGATTTAGCTGAATATCAGTATTTTACCAGACCTCCACAACCCATTAACTGGGTAACACGGTACCTACTTCAGGCAAGACGAGTCAGATTTACTGGCTTTTGACTATCCGTAACGACTGCCAACGATCTACAAATGATAGCCGGGACCACCCATCCACAGACCAACCTTGGCAAGCCTTGCTTAACCTTGAAGATCGACCTGTGCGGCTGTTATTATCTAACCACGAGCTCCACCTATGTGTAGGTACCTACACCGTGATATTTCGACAGAATGGACCGGCTGTATCTCACCGTGTAACTACACAGGTGAAGTGAGCACTAAGTCAATCCATACAAACAACACGAAATGAACTGTCATTACCTGCACCTGCACCTGCAAACCACCAAAGCTTTGACGGTGATGTGAATCAAAATAGACCGGCAGGTCTCTCCGTCTCATATCTTAACCTGTTCAGCTGCTGCTGGCAACTATATCCTTCAAACCCTTGGACTTAGGAATTATTCTGCCTAGTGGCAAAAACAGATAGGTACTAGGTGCTCTAAACATCTAAGTAGGTATGGTAGTTGCAGGTCATTCGCGAAAGAGATTCTTCAAACCTACTGCTTATTTAGGTAACTAAATACTTTAGAAACCTAGATTTAGCTTATCTTAGGCGCCCCCACGAGCGAGTGAGTTGACATTTGCTCATCATCACTGTCACTTGTTGAAGCATATGGAGACATGTTCATGGAGTTGTTATAAAATTAAGTTTTAGGACGATAATATCGCCGAGAGACACTGCTCGTGGATTAGTACTTACCGTCACAGAAGACTGTCCAAGAAAACCGACGGATTTCATCTCAGTCTTCACAGCAACGGTTCCGAGGCAGGATCCAGCAGCCCATAAGTTGATGTTATCCGTGGTACACTTCTTCATTTCTTCCATAGCCTGGGAGCCAGCTCCGATAGCCTCATTGGCTAAGCTTACTAAGTTCTGGATCTCCTTGGAGACATCAGCTATACGTTCGTCAACGCAAGACAGTGTACCCGATAATGTTTCGTTGAATACAGCGGCTGCAGCGCTTCTGTGAGACTGCAATTTTAAAGAAAGATGTTTTAAGTACGTTGAGTGGCTTTCTTAGGGCGACTTGCGCAAAAAAATAAATAACTTATTTGGTTAGCCTAGACTAACTAACCAATGATTAGTTGATTTAAAAACCGCCCAAGTGCGAGCCGGACAGCGGAGGCTTGGTAATAGGGTTCCGTTAGTGAACCTTTGGATACGGAACCCTAAAAATTATGTCTATGAACCGTCACACCCCATGTCACAGTATAATTTTGCTTAAATAGCGTCTGCGGAGAGTTCCAATCCGCCGCCGTTAGGTTTATACCTGCTCTTCCGTAACATTTCTTTATCAAAGTTAATCTATACATGTACTTTAGTATTATGTTAAGTAGGTACTCAAACATACCTAATCGTTCATGCTATTAGATCAGAAAAAAAATCATATCCGATCCGCCCATTTGCTACGATTGTTTTTAGTGGTTCGTTGCACTTCATCTATTAGGTATTACTCGATAAAAAATTCTATTAATTTTATCTACCTACTACAGTAAACAATGGTTTCAATGTACTTTGCTATGAGAAGTATACTCAGTATCTACTCACATCGACACAATCCTTGACAGCCACACTGGTATTAGAAATCCTGTTCATGACATTTTCGATAGCTTCCGTGACACGACTCCTGAACTTTTGCACATCGCTGATGATTTTGTCCCTGACCTCCTTTGCTTCTTTAATTATGCCAGCGTTGAAGATTTTAACAGAGTCCAAAGCTTCCTGTGCTGACTTGTGAAGATTCTCAACCAGTTGTGTTATGAGTTTCCTGCAATTTTGAAAAGATTAGTATTGGTAGTAACCGTGTTTAAGTATCCTCATAACCAAAATCCGATGGGACGGCTAGCAAAGTGGCAATCCGACACGATCGAGGAGAGATTAGGCGCAGGACCAACCAAAAGCTTTCCGTGCTTTCCGAGGCACTGGGATATAACGCCAATAACATTTGGCTCGACCCAGGAATTGAACCCAGGACTAACTGAGCAGTTCAGTAACAATATATCCAGGTAATAAGGTAGGGGAGGAAAATAAGGTCCCTAGGTACTTGACGTTCGGCAGCGTTTAACATTAATATCGAATAATACTGCTAATTTGAACGCGATACAGCAGCAGTGCGATTCTGTAAACATGTCATGTGTAACGGTTTGGGAACACATTCATAATGCGTACAGCTAAGGAGTGGAATTCCCTGCCGGAGTCTGTGTTTCCTGATAGCTACAACCTGGGAGTCTTTAAGTCAAGAGTGAATAGGTTATTTCCAGACAAGCGTGCTCCATCTTCGACCACATCATCGCTTACCATCAGGTGAGATAGTGGTCAAACGCGTGCCTATCAATATTAAAAAAAGAATGTCAAAGTGAACACTTAGGCGAAGTGAACGACAAGTGAACTGTCAATCCATACAAACAAGATAGAATGACAGCTCACTTGTCGTTCACTCACACACGGTGAGATATTGATAGATATTAGACCGGCTGATTTGCGGACTTTCCTTTACGGTTTTCAAAGAAAAGGTTTTAGCCAACATTCAGGTTCTTCTGTATACATTAAAAAAACATAAAGCAATTGCTTACCTTGTATGCGACAACAGGTCGATATCACGATTGGAGACTTCCATCAAGTCATAATTCGGCACTTCTGGAGCCCCAAATGTTGAGCACACCTAAAATTGAGACGTTTTAATTTATAATTCATCACAATCATTATCATCTTGCCCTAATCCTATGTTACTTGGGGTCGGCGCAACACGTTTTTTTCTTCTATTCCCGTTTAAGGCACCCACAATAAGGTATCAATTAACTAGTAGGTACCCAATAAGCTCAAATTTTGATGCTAGGGTTCTAACAACGCGGCGTGAAATGATGTGGTATCCTAAGTGCTATTCTGTGATATTCTTATTTTGTGATTAAACGCCATTTTATACTTGGATATTTAGTAGAAAAGTCGTTACTACCTACTCGGATCGACTAAATGTTTAGTGGTTAGTAGTAAAGTTCATTGAAATGTTAGGAAGATGGTGCCCTAAAGTTTCACGTTGCCGAGATATTTCGAGGCAAAGTCACCATGTGACAATCACGACTAAAACGTGTCAAATTGACAGGATTTTAGGCTGCAGTCGTGTTTGAGGATAACTCAACTTTAAATGCTTAATATTCAGTTATAAAAAAAATATTGTTGGGTTACCAAGTAGGCATTCGACTGACTATCCGTAACGACTGCCAAAGATCTACAAATGACAGCCGGGACCAACGGCTTAACGTGATTTCTGAGGCACGGGGGAAACTCGGTATGTTAAGATGGTTACACATCCACAGACCAACCTTGGCAAGCGTTGCTAAACCTTGAAGATCGATCCGTGCAGCTGTTATTATCTAGCCACGAGCTCCTCGATACATTATCCTGTATGATACAGGATAATGTATCACTCGAATGCCTATTACGTAACCCAACAATTTATTTTTTTTAGGTTGGGAAATCGTCAAATCACTCCTTCCGCTCTAGACGGAAGGATGTGACTTGACGGTCGGATTTGATTGAATGGACTATCAGACTCTAGACTAAAATCCAACCGTGTTCCTTCTAATGTCTTTAGCTTTCCAGGGCCACGGATAGTTTCGAACGAATTCCACAACAAACTCTTACCACGGCCAAAACACAGAATGCACTGAACAGTTTCATGTTGAATTTTCAAAAGGTCTCGACGAATTCAAAATAAGATCTGATGCTACCACAGCATCCTTAAGGTTTTTATACGGATTCATGTGTAGTTATTGCCCATTATTTTGCCATAGAACAAATACGTTTATCTTATCTTAAAAGTGCGCCAGCTATGAAAAATTGCGTTACATTCTAAATATTTATATAAGGTGTACTTAATTCTTATTTAATTTGTTGTTTCTAATCAATTATTGCAGCATTTGAACTCTTGAAATACAGTTGTTTAGTTTATTGTAAGGGAGATACGTTTTGTGATAACTGATAACAGCGGTTACTGCACTTTCTGGTGTAGCGATATCAATGTTGCTATCTTTACTATCATTGATTGATTTAATATTTTTTGCTTATCATGGTCTCTAAATGCTCATAACACTTATTACGTCACGCCTGTCTTCTCAGTAGGATTTCAGCAGACCTTCTAGCAGCTAGAATCTAGCTAGACCTACAGTTGGTACAAGTTCCTACAACCTTATTTGGTCATTTAATTTTTAGTTCCATGTAGGTAATGGGGGGCCGAGACTATTGCTACAAATCGGGACTACAACTGAGAAATTCCAGATGGAAAAATCCAATATTACTTTGTCCGACCCGGGAATCGAACCCAGGAGCGCTCAGAGGTAGCGCTTGCGACCACTGTACTATGTATTGACCATTCGACTAAGAGTGAATTTATTAATCCGTACCTAGTATACCCAATGGTGTTAAATATTAATTTTGGTTATGTTAAAATGCATTTTTCGACCAATATTAGCCATTATATCATTAACTATCAGTTTTTGTTTTTAAGAAAAAAACACACACTAACGAAATTTAGGTGCCCATAATTCTTTATCAATGGCTAAGAACGGGTCAATGAACTTGCCCTAAGGCATTCAAATTACACCACATGCTATATATAAATAAAACGTAAATATTTTTGTACGTCCATCCGGACGTAGGTATTTGGTATATCTAGAGGTTAGGTACATCTAGAGGCGAGGCGAGTTCTTCTGTAAATGCAGTAACCAATACCTACCTACTTCAAATCGAATGCCCTCCTGAGAATATTTTGCTATAGTTCATCGCAAATCACCAACCTGTTACAGATACTTGCCTTGCCAGCGCTCACAGGCAAAATATTGCTAAATGATAAATACGACGCTATATTTGGCAATATTTTTGGTAGGCTTAATTCAGTAAAGTCATTGCGCTCTCATTTCTGATATGATGCAATGCCTGATAGGTACTAACTGATAAAATTAACTGCTTGAGAGAATCTCAAGGTTTAGTAAATAAAAAAAAAATTATCATCGTAAGTAATAAAGTTACTTCATGGAGCAACAAAGAATATAATATTTATTTATTTGTAGTTGGAATTTCAGCAACGTACGACCGTAATAGTTCAGTGACCTACTTTAGGAAACACGAAATTTCGAGAATGCGAGATAATTATGGCAGCTAATTAATTTAGCAAAAAACTGGCCAAGTGCTAGTTGGACTCGCGTGCAAAGGGTTCCGAACGAATTTCTTTTTTTTATAACATGTTATTTTAACACTATAGAATTCTTATAGATTCCGGTAATCTAAAGGTAAAGAGATATTATCTCCAATTTTTTTTTCAGAATTTAAGATTCAGTAGTTTCGGAAATAAGGGGGAAATGGTAATTTTTCGTCTAATTTCTTGGATAACTTCAAAACCATTTCTTTTAAAATTATGAAAAAATATTATCTAAACCCTCACAGTAAGCCCTTTCATTTGATATGTCACACGAAATTGTTCCAAAACACTTTTTTTAATTTTCTAGTTTAAACCCAAAAAGTGACCCCCATATTAAAAAAAAATATAATTGGGACACAAAAGTCCATATGTGTACCAAATTTCAACAGAAGCGGTCCAGTGGATCCGAAAAAAACTGGCTGTGACAGACGGACAGACAGAAAGACATACGGACAGACGGTTAGACAGACAGACACCCGAGTGATCCTATAAGGGTTCCGCTTTTTGTTCGGAACCCTAAAAACAATTGTTTGAAACGGATGGAGTTAAGAGTATTGCAATTTTTATTAGGTACAGTTAGTGTCTAGGTCCATTAATCCGAAATAAAAGAGTCTTCCTGAAGACTGCGTTTTCACCAGAGATATGCAAGCATGCGAAACAAGGGATATGTGTGTTATGAAGCAATCATAGGCGTATATATTGCGGGCCGTTCACTCTAACTTTGAAGAGATTAGGGTTGTAAGCGTTTGGAAACACATACGCAGGCAGAGAGTTCCACTCCTTTGCTGTGCGCATTATAAAAGACGTTTGGAAATGCTTAGTGCGAATTGATGGAATAGCAACTAGGTGGGGATGGTAAGATGCAGTGCGTTTGGATGTCCGATGGTAGAAGGGATGGGATGAGGTCGTGGAGTTCTTGAGCACTCTCACCGAAGTACAATCTGTAGAAGACCGACAAGCAGGCAACCTTAGGCGATGAGCCAGCCATAATGTATAAATCATTACAAACACGACTGTACTCGACATTTGGAAACCACAGACATTTGGAAACTGGCTACACTGTGATCGCGTATCATATGGTATATTTGTTGCGGAGCGGAGTGTAATTTGCGAGCTCGCTTCACTCGGTTTTGCATTCTACACTCTCAAGTGCTTGAAATATTGTGCATTACGTCAAAAAAGTTTCTTCCATGTGCAAACATTTTCAAGCTTAACCTTTCCTGTTTGAGGTAAAAAGTTACTTTTTGCCTCATAAAAATCAAACCTATCCGAGAAAGGGCACATAAATTTTCGAGCTCGCTTCTCTCGCTCTTGTATTCTGCACTCTTCAAATTCTTGAGCTTTCCAGCATCCGTCAACAAAGTTACGTAAGTATATCGTCCTGGGCCCCGGGATTGTGGGGAGCAACCTGGGTCTTCTGACTATGACTGACCTAAAATTCCACTCTTGATCGTACACACCGCAACAATTTTTATTATTGGGCGTCGCATCTCAGGTTGGGGGCCAGGCCCCCCTGGATAAAATCCCTATTTACGCCAATGGAAGCAATAGAGCGCTGAGCGAGGCTAGGTACATAAATGAAGAAGAACAAACACATCCATCTCGCCTCCACGTGGAAACGCAGCCTGGGTCCTCTCTGCGACTATCAAAATTATGGTCTGTATTGAACTCAGACCGCCTGAAAACAGAAATCTTTTATCTAGGGCAAAATGTTTTTAGAAAATTCATTCATAGTACCCATATTCTTAGTTTGTTTTAGACATGACTGACTGAAGGAAAACATCGTGAAGAACCTATTATTAATGTGTTCTCCGTGTAAGAATTGAATTTGCCCTGCAGTGAGACAGTTAAGGGTCTACGTAAAATTTATCTATTAGTGACATCTAAGCACTAACTCCTTTATTAGGTATGCCCTCAAAATGCGTTGAAAAAGAAGATGAACCTTCTGCGCTAATTCCATATAAAATATGGTAGGAAAAGAAAACCATGATGGCTGATATTCTTAAGAAACTGGGAAGCCTAATCTGCTTCTGGAGGGAGGTAGGCTGATTGGAATGACGGCCGCTGCTATTGTCTACGCACAATGGTCCAATACAAGGACGAAGTGCGGATACGAGACCCCGATAGTTAGGTGATGAAAAGTCTGCCAGCATTTAATCTACTCTTTCTACTATTTAACTCTTTCTCTACTTTAAGTCCATTGCTGGAACTTCACATTAAAAGGGCTCTAAAGATGCTGCCATCTTTGGCTTATCTAGTCACCCTGATACCAAAATGGCATTTCAAAGGCTTGTCTGACGGGGCAAGGTTACTAAATAATGTGTGGTCGACCAAAGTGAATTTCATTATAGGTAATGACTAAACTATCTCCATAAACAGCGTCTGCAACATACGATTATTTAGATTGCCTATTAAATTCTTACTTTAATACAAGCCTCATTTAAAATTAATCTATATAAGTACGTACATAGTTGGAATATCTCATGTCACTTGGGTAAACTAGGTTAACTTAACATACGTTTATTTCAAGGTCGTTAGGTACTCAGAATGAGCCTCAGGTGCAATGACAGGGTTGCTACCGCCGTATCAACCATATCAGAGATACGGGGCCCCCGGACTACAAGGGCCCCCACGTGTCCTTCGTGGCCTGCTGCAAAACAAACCTTAGCTAATAGGGCTTATTTTGTTAAAAAAAAACAATACTTACCCCTAAAAAAACGACCCTCCAACAACTTTTGATACAGCTAGGGCCCCTCTGAGACCAGCTAGTCTATTCTGTGGTGACCTTTATAACACACAGCATGAGGATCTATGTTTAAACGAATTTGATACTCACCTCGGATTCCGCTGTCGAGACACGAAAATGTTGTTACGGAATAGGGGTACTGCTTGTCTATTCTGTGGGTAATCATTTCGATATCGAGCTTCACATGAGTAAAAAACCTTACAAAGTGAGCTTTATTGCACATTTCATAAGGATCTTACGTTTGACGTAATTTGATACTCACCTTGGATTCCGCTGTCGAGATACGAAAATGTTGTTACAGAATAGCACTACAGCAACGCCACTGTGCGTATTGAGTATTTTATTGTAAGGGTAAAGACTATAGAAATAGCTTTAAGGTGAAGGCGGTGAGCACATTCGCAAGAAGTTGGTAGAATCATCACAGCGTTAATTCGTTGGATTCTTTTTTTGTTATGGTTTGGTTATGTGGATGTATGTATGTAACTAGGTATTACATGTATTTTTCTCTCCCTTTAAGTTGCACCTGTCATGTTGTCTCTGTATCACCCTAAGGTCAACTGGTAGAAAATGCTTAAGGTATTAAGTCCGCCTTTGTAGGTGCACTGTTTTTTACTAGTGCATAAAAGTGTTAATAATAGTATAAACAGGTGAAGACATTGGTTCCACCGCGTCATGGTGTTTTTCATTAGTAAAACATTCCTGGAAGCAGCAAGGGTTTGGAAACTAAGTCTCAGTTCTGAGCTTCAACTTAAAATTCCCGGAGGAGTGGCAGCTTTTATCAAGAATTCTTGATTATTCTAATGGTCGCAACAATGCATAGTTGACTGATTTATTATTGGTGAAATGAGCACGGGAACGAACTTCGAGCTTTAGGTCAAAATTCGGTGGATTTACTCGTAACTCTATGTCAACCCCCTTTTTTTTTTTTTTTGCGCTGGGAAAAAATGCATTACGCATACCCTCCCGTCGGGGAAACGGGAGGGGTATGTGGGACTCCCCGGGCTGACCCGGTATACCCACTAAAATAACCCAGCGGCATTCCCGCATCGTCCGAGTGGAAGAGGACTGGGAGATCGGCGCAGCCTTAGCGTCCAGTCCTCCTCCGACGACAACCCGCCTAAAGCGGCGGGCCCCTCAAGTCCCCGTTCCGGGGGAGTGCTGGGAATGACCGGCGAGGGTGGTGTGGAGTGCAATGCGGGCGGAGGCGCCCCCGCGCCTATCGCCCGCCCATCACCACCATGAGGAGGGAGAAGACGGCGTCTTCTCCGACCTCTTTTTCGCCTACGGAGCGGCGCAGCGAGAGGGTCGTCCTCCCGCGCGCGCTCCGCCGCCTCCTTTTGCGAGATGGCATCCTCGCAAAAAGAGGCGACAGCTGCCCAGGACCCCTCACTCTCCAGCATGGCGTTGACCACGCCGGGAAGTGAGAGGTCCTGTCCGATCTCCGCAGTTAGACTGCGGCGCGGCTCAGACCAAGCCGGGCACACCTCGAGGGTGTGCTGAGCCGTGTCCTCCACCGCGCCGCAGTCGTGGCACGCCGGGGTCTCCTCCCTCCCGATCCGGTGCAGGTGCTTGCCGAAACAGCCGTGGCCTGACAATACCTGCACCAGACGGAATGAGAGGAAACCGTGTGAGCGCTCGAGCCAGTCTCGTAGGACCGGACCGAGTGCGTCCAACGTACGGCGGCCAAAGGTGGCGGAGGCGAGGTCCTCCGTCCAGAGAAGGACGATAGCGTCCCTCGCCTCCCGCCGCACGGCCTCCCGCTCCTCCGCGACGGGCCGCTCACCCAGGGCCTTTCGTCGCGCCGTCCACTCGTACACTCTGGCGAGCACCCACGCCTCCAACTCCCAAGGAGCCCGCCAGAGCGCACGCCGCCGAGAAGCCCACCGAGCGGTAGGCCCTCGCCACCCGCAGTGCTATGTCAACCCCCTGTGTTACCCCTATGTTAGTTATTTTATCCAACTCGACTCTTATAGCTGCCTCGAATGATCAAATTGTCAGTTAATTTCTTGTTATTTCTTGATACAAAAGCAAGGGCTTTTCCGATCATCATCACCACTAATCTGAGAAGAGAAAAACTTATTTGGAATACGGACGTTAGAAAGTAAAACCAGAAAAGCTAGCTATATGATATCGATAACATAATATTAGATACTTAAAGGTATCGTGACCATCTTAACATTATGTTAAGATGGTCACGATACCTTTAAGTACCGAGTTTCCTCCGTGCCTCGGGAAGCACGTTAAGCCGTTGGTCCCGGGTGTCATTTGTAGATCTTTGGCAGTCGTTACGGATAGTCAGAAGCCAGTAAATCTGACTCCAGTCTTACCATGAAGTACCGTGTTACCCAGTTAATGGATTGTGGAGGTCTGGTAGGCAGCCTCTCCTCGTAAAATACTGGTATTCAGCTAAATCCGGCTTGACTGGAAGCCGACCCCAATATAGTTGGGACTTTTCCCAACTATATTGGGGTCGACTTCCAGTCCGTGGACCGGTTCCTATAAGCGCTGGTAGGCTGCCAGCTTTCTTTCTGTATACGGCCTAAATTGACATCTCAAAATGTGTTGTAATTAATATTTTCTAAGTAATCGCTAACACCAATGTCACGAATATGTGTTACGGTGCCATGTGTGAGAACAGCATACCTATAAATCATCGGCTCATGTCATGTTGTGGTTGACCGACATGTGTTCGAATTCTGCGGCTCCGATATTATGTAAGTAATTGTTTCTTATGTGGGTAAGTAAATTGTTTACTTTGCTCTAGTTATGCAGGCCCAGTTTTCAAGGTAGGCTACGCATCGTAACTTGACATGTGGTGGTTTTTCATATTTTAATTAAGATATATACCAACGTTATCTGCTGTTATAAGCTGACAAGAAGAGGTATAGTTATCAGTTAATCTACTCATATTTACTTACTGTCGCATTCACTGCTAGACTTTCTTAGGCCTCTCTCAAATAGAGCAACATCAGCTGATTTTCCTCTTTAAGGATTCCGTCTGTCTTTAATATTATCGCGTCATTTTATCTATTTTATTTTATAAATTGGTCTGCATAGAGAAGTCACAACCTAGGTGGTAGTTATGGGGCTCATCTGCTCCACCGGTCTAAAGAACTATGACATGCAAAAATTATCTCTGAAACATAATAATAAGCAAAAGATTTTAAGTGCGACACATTGTCGCATCCTTCATCTCATACTTCAGGTTTCTGGAATGACTCCGCTAGCTATAACAATAGATAACTTAGCGCCTATCAGTTTACGTTTAGCAATCAAATTGTGCTCTACCACTCTGCTTAACATTGTAGGCGCTAAACCAATTCCAAATCACTAGACTATCTATTGAAATCAAAGTTTTAAGTTATTATTTAAGGTACTTAAATAATTATTAAGCAATAAATATACATTTGATTAATGTCTATAAAAATGTGTTGTAAATGTCAAAGTAATTGAACTAATTTGCAGGTGTGGAAGATTACCGTGTTGCAATCAGGCGATAAATTGCAGCGTGATTTCGAGGTTAACACCCATATTAAACTTCAGGATCTGCTTATTATAAACAAGACGTTATAGTTAAGCAATGCATGTAATGACAAGCTATGGTATAGTATTAGATCTAGGTCAAGCGGGAGATTAATCCGTTGATAGGTAGGTATGCTGCGCTTACAGTGGTAAAATATGAGGTTTTTCCGTGACCCATATCATCCTCAAGCCTCTGTAACAATTTTAATAATAGTCGTTCCCGTAGCCTACCTAAGTGTGCGTGTGGTATACCTACGTGTGTGGTATTAAACTTACTATGGGATGGGGATCGCGGCGAGAGGGACTCTCCTTAGAGTCGGGTTGCTTGAGAGTGCATCCCTAAGTAGGCTACGGGAATAACTATTATTATAATTGTTATAGAGGCTTTAAATTTGAAATTTATTTATTGCAACTGAATCCTTAAGGATAAAAAAAATCAAATATAGGTAATGTTTAGCCCAAATGTCTGCCTCGCTCCACTCCGCTCTTCAAGTGTACCGGAGAAGGCATGCGAGATGGAAGGTGGACCAACGTCAGTGGAGAGTAGGGACACGTCACGTCTATACCTACCTTTAAGGTCCAAACCTCCATGATGCCCTTATGGCCTTCTTACTGGCTGTAACTATGTCCTACATAGATAGATAATTGATGTGTTATTTATGTACACATTTTAATTTAATTTCTTAATTAACCGGTTTCTTTGGCTATATTTATTACCCAGCTGATAGATCTATCTATTGTATGGTGGCTGACGCAATTTGCAGCAGGCTTATTCTCATAATAACACATAAAAATGGCGTGTGTATGTGAGACATATATGTATAAATTAATGGCATGATTATGAGAATATTATGGCTTCAGAAATCAGTAGGCCATGGTTTTCCACTGCCATTTAAATACAATATTATTGTATTTTCATTATCTGTATTGTTGCAGTATCTAGGTACTTTGTACGGTTGACATCATTGTTTGAGCCTTACGTATAATAATACCTCGCAACAAACTGAGGTCATCTAAATACTACCAATATTACAAACTGACTGGACTGGATCCACCAATATTCCACACCGAAATCCGAAACGGCTGCGGAGTTTAGTAATAGGGTTCCGTTTGTTACCAATCGAGAGCTCAAAAGACCTAGAATTCTTTGGTAGCTAGTCTACAACTTAACGAAGCAATTGAGGAATTTAAGAAAAGTAACCCAAGGTAGCTTGTTATGCGTTCAGTAAAAAAACATTTTACAAAAAAATAAAACCGACTTCCAAAACAAAACACTACAAAGTAAAAAATAACTTTAATTTCGCAAGTCGGTGTTTTTGGTTATTTCGTTTTGGAACACCGTTACAGTGTTTTGTTTTTGGAAGTCGGTTTTATTTTTTTGTAAAAAAGTTTCTTATTTTTCACTTTTTAGTGGTAGGTACGCAGGTACCACTAAAAAGTAAAACCACAAACACAGCGTGTCGGCGTGATGTTATGTTATGAACTGGTGTAAACAATCAACAGACATGCGATTTCAGAAATCCCGATCCATTTGCTATAATTTATTGACGAGTTCCGTTGCCTACCTCCGAAGTTCTTCATCAGATCTTCACCAAATTGAAATGGGACCAGTCCGAGAAAATACTTCCGTCCAGAATTGACGGAGAAATTGGTGAACATCAAAAAACAAAAAATCGTAAATAAAAAGACTACACTGTGTTTCTGAAGGAAATACAGTATAGTCTTTTTTCAAGGGGAAATAATTTTCTGAAAGTCTTGTACGATCAATCTTCCAAGTCTATTTTCTTCTTTAATGTTTTTACCGCGATTTTCACGATGACTCAGCCAGTTTCGAGAGTACTATAAGTGATTATTTCAGACAAAGATTTTTTTCCGGGTTCACCTCGAAGTAAAGGTATCTACTTATTACCGAGGCAAGCCATATCTTGGTAAAAATATTTGTTGTACATGTGGCTTGCCCCTGTCTAGCAAATTAGATAAGAATCGAGAAAAAAATACATACAGCCGAATATAGAACCTCCTCCTTTTTGAAGAAGTCGATTAAAAAAGTAGCCTGAATCACCGATAATGTAGTCTTTTTTCAGTGAAATAATGATCGAAATCGGATTACTAGATACTCCTCATTATCCCATTCCATCCCAGAGATCTATACCATTAATGTAAACTCTCTACAATAATGGTTTAGACTGTCAGATAAATTTTCGTGAAGGCTACGTTAGTTTTCATATCATAGAACTAGCTTCTACCAGCGGCTTCGCCCGCGTGATCTCTAGGGAACATACTCCCCGGATAAAAGTAGCCTATGTCCTTTCTTAGGCTCTAGAGTCTAGACTATCTCTGTACCAAATTCCATTTAAATCGGTTCAGTGATTTTGGCGTAAAAGCGCGACAGACAGACAGACAGAATATTATAATGTTAAAAACTAGCTTCTGCCAGCGGCTCCAACCGCATGGTCCCTAGGGAACGTACTCCCGGGATAAAACGTAGCCTATGTTTTTTCTCAGGCTCTAGACTATCTCAGTACCAAATTTCATTAAAATCGGTTTAGTAGTTTTGGCGTGAAAGTGCGACAGACAGACAAAATATTTTAATATTGTAAATAATAAATTAAAAAAATAATAATAATAAGTAAGAATACTAGCATGTATTCACCTCAATACTTAATTATCTCAATGCTTCAACTACCTCCCATCCTAGTCCTAAAATTAAGGCAAGTTATTTAAGTAAACAAAGAAACAAGTTGACTGATATCTCAACTCATTTGTTATGCAAATAGCGAGCTGTAAGACATAATTGTTCCAATTCTTGGAACAATCAATGGTGTAAACTTAAATGTGGCTAATTACACAGATACTTTAATGGGTTGTAATAGACCTAAAATTAACTAAATGGGCCTTAAAATTTAGCTAAGTTGACAGTTCTCCGTAAATGAAAAGACACCGTCAATACCAGTGAATACCGGTGATAGTGACATACTGAACTGTTCATGGATGAGACGGTTCAGTTTTTTTTTTTTACTTTGAAATGGACAAAGGAATATTATAAGCTTATTTAAATCTAAAATAGCTACCTGCATCTATTTATACGGCGTAACTGGATTCAGGTCCTTGATATGGTATATACTCTATTATAACGGGTCAGCTCTATGTAGTATATACTATTTTAAAGAACACACTTATTACCAGTCACCGAGGAGCTCGTGGCTAGATAATAACAGCCGCACGGGTCAATCTTCATGGTTAACTCAAAAACATGGAAGCTATTTGCACGTTCCAAAGCGTAGATCTCTATGGAGAAGAACGTGCAAGAAACTCCACGGACACTCTTTTAAATCATGTTCTGTTTTACAAAATTCCAAGTTACATATAGTTGTTGCTTCTGCATGTGGGACAATGCAAAGGAAAAAAAGGGCTTATTATAAGAATTTAAAATATAAAGATTAAATTGAGCCAATGGCAGTTAAGACATGACCAGTCTCAACCGACGGCGCCCGTTCATGAACATGACGCGTGTATCGGCACCTTTCAGCTCAACTATTTCGAAGGGAACCGAATGATCCAACCCACGCGCCGCCATCAGCGAAATATTGAGTGAGCATGACATGCTCTCAACCACCATGCTCGTTCATGTCCAACAAGTAAAACTATAACTAATCACATAAAACGTAAATGGCTTCATGGTACTCACATTTACAAAATTTTAAAAATATGCTTCTACTTTACACAAAACTATGGTTGTCAATGACCAAATAATGAAAAATAAATTAATAAAGACAACGATTAAGTTCTTACATCAAAAAGAATAAATAAGTAATTATAATAATAATATAATTTGTATGTAAATAAGAATAAATAAACGAAATAATGTAAGTACCTCTAAAAAAAAAAAAGAGAGCGAGCATCTCTTCCAAATATAAAAACCAAAAAAGTGGACCTAAGCAGCTGTGACTGTGGAGCAGGACTAGCATTTAGCCAAGCGTTTTTATCGAGGATATAATCTTCCAGTTTATTTACATACATACGCTTGTCTACATAGTGTGCGTTTTATGCATGCTTTAAATTTTCTCTCATTCAGTTCGAGAATATCAACTGGTATTTTATTATAAAATTTAACACAGTACCCCATAAAAGAAGTGTGTACTTTGGCCAATCTGAATCGGGGTTGATCTAATTTGTTCCTATTTCTAGTATTAAAATTATGCCTGTCACTAATCTTGCTAAAAAGATGAAGATTTTTCCGAACATACATAATATTTTCGTAAATGTATTGACAAGGTACCGTCATGATGTTGATATCCTTAAACAGTTCTCTTAGGGAATCACGCCGACGGAGATTGTAAATGGCTCTGATGGCTCTTTTCTGCAGGATAAATATAGACTCGATGTCTGCAGCACGTCCCCATAATAAGATACCGTAAGACATGATACTATGAAAGTAACTAAAATAGACCAGCCTCGCGGTATCTATATCAGTAAATTGACGGATTTTTCTGACAGCGTATGCTGCTGAACTTAGCCGTCCCGCAAGAGATGTTAAATGAGGACCCCATTGTAGCCTTGAGTCAAGCGTAATCCCCAGGAAAAGCGTGTTTTCGACGAATTCAAGTTTCTCCTTGTTCAATACTATGTCGCAATCATTTCTTTTAACGTTTGGTAAGGCAAATCTGATGCATTTAGTTTTTTTCCCATTTAATACTTAATTATTAGCAGTAAACCAATTTTGGACCTGCTGTAGGGCGTTATTTACGTCGTCAAGATTTATGGAACGTCTATCTATCTTAAAAATTAAGGACGTATCGTCAGCAAATAATACCATACGAGGTTGATTTTTTAAAAGATGGGTTAGATCATTAATATATATTAGAAAGAGGAAAGGACCAAAATAGAGCCTTGTGGTACCCCCATTTTGACTTTTAAACCCCGTGAATTAACACCATTTAAGATTTTATTAGACTGAGTGCAAGTTTACCTAGTCCGTAATGTCCTAGCTTTAGAAGCAAGGTTTCGTGATTTACACAATCAAATGCCTTGGAGAGGTCGCAAAAGATTCCTGTAGCATCTTGTGCCTCTTCTCACGCTGAATATATGTGTTTTAACAACGTGGCACCAGCGTTAGTCGTACAACGACCCCTGGTAAAACCATACTGTTGATCGTGTAAGATTTTATTGATGTTAAAATGATTGAGCATCTGATTGAATATCAAATGGGATTCCCTTAATTCATGTGGGTATGAAATATATATTGTGGTAGAAAGTGTGTTACGAAATGGGTTGTGCTTAACCCATGTCCTGTCTTCAAACTAAGAGTTTATTTTTAATTTGTGATGTAACTAAACCTCATTAAGTAAATAATGAATAAAACATTTTTATGCATCGGAGAACAAGTTCCCATGTACAAGTGAGACTTGTAAGCTAACTTATCACCATAACTAAGTCAAAACTAACATGTTATGTAAGTGTTACGATGACATAACGTTACATAAGTGCTGATAATCAAATGCACCTTGACCCGCCTACCTATAAGAATATCTTTATACAATATATCACAGATAAATACATAAGGAGTGAAAGCATACATTTGAATAGTCGTCTTCTTAGTGATTTTAAATGATGTGGTGGTTGTCGATAGGTGTAAAGCTGATCATGCATTAGATTTTGAAGAGGTCGGTTTGTGGATGGACTACTAGACTCTTCAGTGCTTCCGTTGGTCCCGGCTGTCATATTTTATTGTTTTTTTTTTTTGATGGGTTTGCTCTTGACTCTAGTCCAGGTCAGAGATGACAGATACAAAGTCTACGATGGAGCGAGCTTACCCAGAAGGAGCCTGTTCACTCTAACTTTGAAGAGATTAGGGTTGTAAGCGTTCGAAAACATAGACGCAGGCAGAGAGTTCCAATCCTTTGCTATGCGCATTATAAGATACGTTTGGAAACGCTTAGTGCGAATTGGTGGAATAGCAAAAAGGTAGGGATGATGGGTGACCCCCAAGTGCAAAGTTGCAGATAAGAAGTCAAAAACAACAGATTAAAATCATCTTTATCACTGATTTTACAGTTTTATGTCTGCAGGAAATAAACGGCCAGTTCAGCATATTTTTTTTTGTGGTTATTGATTGAATGTTTGTAGCATACTTTAGTTGTAAATAACTCTACTAAGATATAGATCCAAAAAACCAAAATTACTTCCGTGACTTGCTTGATTAATTAAGTAAACAACAACAACAAAAAAACACAAATTATTACAACTTAATTTATTTTTTAGTTTTGATTTTCTGTTAATTCTAAATAGTGTGTGGATTTTTTCAAGGCTGCTCCAAAATAACTGCTTTACCAAAAAATGATCTCACATGAATTACGCGAAATTTGAAACCAGCTTTTTGTGCTACATTATGCAGTTGAGCTTTTTGTGCTGCATCATGCAGTTTTGTTGCAACTTAGGAAAAGGGTAATGCCAAGCTCTGCTTTGCAATAAACCGATTTGATTGATTGACTGAAAGTTCGCCAGTACATTACTAATTGTCACCGTTTTCCAGAATATAGAATGAGTTTAAATTTCAAAACTATGGATCTACTTTGAGTATGAGATCAGCCCTGAAATCGTGAATTAAAACTCTGTTTTCATTTAGCAGGTACTATTTATGTTAACACTAGCTTCTGCCAGCGGTTTCACCCGCGTGGTCCCTTGGGAACTTACTCCCGATTACAAAAGTAGCATATGTCCTTTCTCAGGCTCTAGACTATCTCTAAACCAAATTTCATTTAAATTGGTTCTGTAGTTTTGGCGTGGAAGCACGACAGATAGACAGACAGAGTTACTTTCGCATTTATAGTATTAGTAAGGATTAATAATCACTATCAAGACATTATATACTCGTAAAACAAAGTCGCTTCCCGCGTCTGTCTGTCCCTATGTATGCTTAGATCTTTAAAACTGCGCAACGGATTTTGATGCGGGTTTTTTAAATAGATGGAGTGGTTTTAGATGATGGTTTTAACATTTAAATTGTCGTGGTTTTGCGTAAATTGGCTAATATATGAAGATTATTACTGAAGAGGTCGGAAAAAAATGATCTAAGAAATTCTTAACATCGCGTGCGCTGCGAAAACTATAAGAACTAGAAGATAGAACAAAGCATGTACTACAGTTTTATAAAACACATCAATACCTACGAAAAAGTCAATAGCATATGTCTATCCTTTGTGGTTGACTCACAATAACCATTTTCATGATGTTCAAATTTGGTATGAAATACTAATTCATTTGAAAAAATATGTTAGTCATCATGCGTGTTTAATTTAGAGCAAAATTGCCGTTCACACAATTTAATTTGTATGAATTTCTTAAGAGATATCTCAAAATTAAAGTAAGTCGCGCAACTAAATAATTATAACGGAGGTAAAGATGTCCCGAACTGGTAGACAGCAGCCGTCGTTTACGGTTGTCTTTTTGCACTTTTTATTTCAGCTGAACCACAATATTATTGATTCTGGTAAATAGATGTTTACTTTGTTAGTTTGGGCTAAATAAACATTTGCACCCGTGCGAAGCCGGGGCGGGTCGCTAGTGAATAATAATAATAATTAAAACGAAAAAGTATAAACGCGAAAAGTACCTAAATATTAGTAAAATAAATAATAAGTAAGGATAGCTCGAGAAAATGTACCTGGATACCTACAATAGTCATAAAAGCAACAGTTTTTAGGAAATTTCACAGTTGGTCTAGTGGTGAAAGTTGTTCATATTATGCGAAAGGGTACGTAGGAACTTGAGTTCTTGACAGAATTGCCAACGAATAAAAAAATCACTGTTTTGAAGTATACTTCATTACCTCAAAAGAAAGACCAAAAACCTCCCTTTTTATAAAGAAACTGTAATTACTTATTACAATAACCAATAAAGTCCATATTACGTCATTTACTGTAAAAAGGAGATCCCGTATTACCTTTTAGGTCAGTCACTGTCTTCATTCGGAAACACGCGTGCACTCGAGTTCATACGACTTGTGCAATATTCAAGAGAATCAATAAAGAAACAGTTATGTCGCACATTTCTTGACACAAATACTTCAGCACATTTTGCATAATATGGCTTGAAGTAATTGTTAGAATGTTAAGGCTACCGCTACTGTGATGCGACGATGCGTCTTCATAGCATCGTTCTAAGAGAGACTGATTTCTATGAAAAATGTTGCAATATCGCTGCACGCCAGTGTGCAGGGTAGAATTTGGAGACAAAAAATTCTTGATTCCGGAATTAGAATCCGGAATGATGGTTTTCTCGTAAATCGGCTTATGAAATCTATATTGTATACAGCTATCGAGCAAATATTCCCACAGCACCACCATAAAACATTTTATAACTAATATGTTTCAGGTTTCACAATAACCAAATGTTTTCTTATATGCCTGCTTTAAATAGTATTGCATTCGAAGTAAATGAGTACCTAGAAGTAATTCATATCTTGTGCAAATTTCTACTTCATCTTTAAATAGGTAGGTACAACAGAAAAGATTTTCGCTGAGCTTTAAGAAAGTTGTTTTTTCTTTACCAATGTCAATGATAAAATGTCAATTCTTGTCATAATGTTTATTTGTTTTGCTTGTTCGTAGAATGTCGATGTCCTTAGCATCTAGTAGTTTTCCTGAACTTGGAATTGTTATGCGCAGAATATTTCAAACGGTTTCTACTATAAATTGCATTCAGTGATAAATCCATAATTTGTAGTGGACATTTTAAATGGCACCGGTTGCTTGTTTGCGAGATTTTTTTTTTATCAATGGCAGTATCGATTTCTATGCATATTACACCATTAGAGAACCCAGAAAGCGATACTATGTTCAGTGTTTTATCATAAAAATCTTCCCCGTAGTTGATATTAGCCGTAGCGCATTATATGATGCCTTAGACGGAGCAGCTGGGGCCAGTAGACATTTGAAAGTCCATCCATTTCAGTAAAACCAAATTAAGAGAGCGACTAACATGACAGGGATGTTAGTAGCATTACAAGAGAGTAGCGAGAATCAATTTGAAATGCGAGCACTTAGAGTGCATACGTCCATACTCCATTACGGCGAACTTTACGACTCTACTATGATGTCTAAAAACCATTATGATTCCGGTATGAGAAGGAGACGAATCTTTACAAGCACTATCTATTTTTCACAACAGAATCATGATAGCAATGGCACGTAATAGTGGCTGTTGTTTTAATACGTCAATACTAGATACGTCTTGCCCTTCAAAGATTTAAAGAGTCACGATTAAATAAGTAGGTTATGTAAAACTTAACACTATAGCCAATGTCAAATCATGTTTTACATGTACAACAAATATGTACACATCTTAATGTCCTTACAATAACAATTGTCATTGGTCACAGTATTGACTTTGATACTCTCAGAAGGTAATAGTAAAACTAATGTAACTTGAACTATTGATGCTTTTAGGTTTATTCTAAAATATATTGTTGTGTCGTGTCTACTTATGATTGTCGTTTAGAACACTTGTCTATATACAAACGATTCGTTATCAACTAAGGTTTATAGTTAATTGTATTAAGTAATTATTCGAGTAAGTACCTAGTTATCGATATGTCGTGTTTATTCTGGCGTCGACTTTGCTTATGACTTCTCGGTTTTGTTTTTGCTATGACCATTGCTATATTTATTTTGATTAATCTTGTTTATTATATGCTTGAGAACAATATTTATAGCATCGGTTTTATGATAAAATAATATTTTATCTCAGCTACTGTTTATTTTAAATTATGCATGTATAATAACGCTTTTGATTGCTAAGAACGTACAATAATACCTACTTTCTTATTTTATTTTTCGTGACAAAGTAAAGGAGATACATGGTAATATCATAATCATCTTAATTATTCTGGTCTCGTTGAAGCTTTACATAACTTTTCGAGTTAAGTAAGATACATTACATTTAAAAATCAGCTATCATCGCCGTTGCATCTCATCTGTAGAGCATTGCAAGAATAAACTAAACAGCATCACTTACATGGAAATAATTTAAATAACTAACTTCTTTACCCTTTCAATTACACTGAAAAAAAAAACAACGGGTAGCACTCTGGGAGTACCGGCAGAAGTGAAAATATGAATACGTGCTTCTCCGTCTTACGAATTTTCGATCAGGTCACGTGTTCTGACGCGAGTTGAACATTTTTTACCCATCACAAAAAAGTGCATAACGCCGCTAAGGAAGTTTGCAGGACACGTGACCGTCTTACGAATTTTAGATCAGGGTCACGTGGCCTGACGCGAATTTAACATATTTTAACCATCACAAAAAAAAGTGCGCAGCGCCGATAAAGAAGTTTTCACTTCAAATAAGTAGGTTATGTTGTAATATTTTAGTAGAATTTGATTGCATTGTTTCTCATACATTTTTGGATTGCCTTATTTATAAATGGAAATATTTTTTATAAATAACCAGCGTATTCGTTATACTGAAGAATTTTATTTTTCTCCTGCGCGTTCATTATAATGTCTAAAGCGTTAAAATCTGCAGACTGTGTTTAGTCGGCGGTAGTCAGACGGTAAACACGAAGACCCGCGTGTCATGCATTTTAAACATGTTACCCAATTTTACAAGGAATCCGTGTTTTACCTACTGATTTAAGGTCTCAGCTTGTTACATGTTATTTTAGTCTTGAAGATATACAGATGTTTCGTAAAAAATAGTGGGAAGTGGTTGGTGAGAAGGTTGTACGTTGACTTCGCCAATGACTCGTTCATTGCGCCCAGTCCAATCTATCATGTTTATTTTTAAGTTTACCTATTAATCGTTTGGTTACTTTTAATCAGGCTATAGGGGTCATCATCATCTGCCTAGCCTTTTCCCAACTATATTGGGGTCGGCTTCCAGTCAAGCTGGATTTAGCTGAATACCAGTATTTTACATGGAGCGGCTGCCTACCAGGCCTCCACAACCCATTAGCTCGGTGACACGGTACTTCAAAACTAGACTGGAGTCAGATTTACTGGCTTCTGACTATCCGTAACGACTGCCAAAGATCTACAAATGACAGCCGGGACCAACGGCTTATCGTACTTTCCGAGGCACGGTGGAAACTCGGTATGTTAAGATGGTCACCCATCCACAGACAAACCTTGACAAGCGTAGCTTAACCTTGATGATCGGCCTGTGTAGCTGTTATTATCCAGTCACGAGCTCCTCTAATCTGGCTATAGGGTATACCAATAAAATTTGGGATGGACTGTGAGAAAGATAATATTACCTATGTGAAAGATGATAATTATGTCTTGAAAATTGTTTATTTAATTTAATTACAACGGTTTAAAACCAATTACAGTAACTATAGCACAAAAATTACTAAACCCCAAAAAAATATAAAAAACCGGCCCAGTGCGATTCAGACTCGCACACGAAGGGTTCCGTACCATAAACCTTAAGTTTTATTATTTGTTGTTATAGCGGCAATAGAAATACACAATCTGTGAAAATTTCAACTATCTAACTATTACGGTTCTTGAGATACAGCCCTCTGAAAGACAGACGGACGGACAGCCGGACGGGCAGCGTAGGCTTAGTAATAGGGTTCCGTTGGATACCCTTTGGGTACGGAAACCTTAAAATGACAGATAAATTTTAAATAATAAAATGGGTTAGTTACTCGTACTATTATGATGATTGATAGAGAAGTGTGGTAGCAAAAGACAGGTTGCGCCAAGTCTAATTAATCTAAAGTAAAGGCAAGAGAACGCTGATGATGATTTGTCTTAAGTTATCACAAGGAGATGTGACCAGTAATATTTTTTTTAAAACAAAATACTATATATCTTCCCTGAACGGTGTACACTTTTCATGCCTTTTTTGTTTGCGTGAATGACGTCTGAAAATAAATATGTGATTTATAACAGTGTCATAGAAGGCCAATAAATGTAAATACTAGCCTTATAAGTATTCTCATAATTTTCACAAGATGACATGCATCTGCCTCAGAATGATTGGTTTATGAAGCCATTAACGCGATGGTTGAAATCATAAATTCATTATTCATCAGTTTTTTTTTACGTACTTATTCATAAAGGTACTCCCATATTTAATTTCACTGCAGTAAAACTGACACATAATATGGAAGGTAAGGTTTTTAGGCAAGACGTCTTTTTAAATTATTTTTTTAAGGCATATGTAACATGGCAATAATTTTGTAATACTGAACACGCGACTGGTTCTTTACGTCAATACAGCATAATATTATGCTTAAACTTCCAGAAATGGTAGGCAGAGTTCGTAAGAGTTGTAAATTAACCCACCCACAATTAGACGCTAAATAAAAAGCGTCGACGAGCCGCAAGCAATCCTGCAAAGTTCAGGTCGCCACTGAAAAATTAAAAAAAAAACACAGCCGAATTGGGAACCGCTGAGCACTCGTGCTTGCAACCAACATGGTAGAAAAAAAATAAAATTGGTCTGCAAATAATGTCAACGTAAGACGTGGTTAGTGTACGTATTTATCTTTTGACATGAAGCCTGTAAGTGATCGAGTGCTTAAGATTACACTTAATTACAAGTCAAGCCCGTTCCATAAAAGAGGTCTTACGAGATTTTATGCATAATCTGTTTTAGCAAACATCTAAAGTGCTCGCTAGACCGCTTGTTTGTTAAAAGTTAATTGATACAAGTTAACTTTTACGATTAGAAAGATTACTAGCCTCAGACGTAAGTCTATGCCAATTAAATAGGCATTAATTTGTAATCTTGCACAAGGTTGGAGAAAACGAGCTGGAAATAGTATTTTTACTATTGAAGTTTGTTGAACCGATCTAGCTGCGCCTAGATTTTGTGACACATCAAGTTTTTAAATTGGAGCTAATCGTAGAAAATAACAAAGAAAAACTGTTTATTCCGCCAAAACCGGCGCACAACCATGATATACGAAAGATAAGACGCTGTAATGAGCATTAGATAAAACAGGCCATCAGTGATGTTGATCATCAGCAATTCCAGTTTATTGGACCAAAAGTACCGTGTATTCTAAACGCGAATTTACTAATTTGAATCGAGCTTATTAAACACGCCAAAAACCCGGCAGAATAGACTAATCTTCCTCCTGTTCTTATTTAAATCTATTTGGGGCCTGTGCTGCATAGCTTCTCCCAATAGCCATCATCGCACCATTCACTTTTTCACACCCAAATCATCCTTATCATCTGGGAAAATACTCTTAACATACAGACACAATATTACTCAAGCAGTCAAGCATCTGTTGCTAACGTGAATAAAACACAGTCACCTACAATGTGGTCAGCAAAGTTTTATTTGGTCCTGTGACCTTAGTTCTGATCTCCTTTCAATCCTTTCGAATTAAGATGTTGATAAATTAGCTGCGTGACAACGAACCTAAGACCTTCACTAACGCGTTGCTGCCGGACTCCTTAACTTGGTGAATTGCATCAGATTGGAGTTTATATTGCGCACGCGTACTTTGAGAGGTATAGGTCAAACTTCCTTTAAAATGTTGCTAGAGTAAATTATCTAGAGGTAATTTAATTAATTACTATTAATTTACATTAAAATAGGGCCTTTTTAAACCCTCCAGTGTCTCACTCTTTAGTTTCTTTTCTTCCATTGCTTTCCACCAAATCTACTTTACCTTCCTTACCTAGGAGGGTTTATAAAGCGGATAATAGTAAAAAAACATTAATTGAACAAATCTTTTGAAATATCTTCTCATATTTAATATAGAAGGGGAGATTCCATTGACAAAACTGTTACATTAATGTGGCATAGGCATTCCATCACGTCCGGTCAAATATAGCAGCTTTAACTGGCTTACTTCCGAATTAACTTCCCCTTGACTTTTTGAAAACCTAAAATGAAAGACCTTCTTTAAGCACTTACAAGACTTAACAGCTTTGCCGCCTACGCTACTACTTGGTAGTACCCGATTGACGATAATAACAAACCTTGGAGTATTTCCTCGATGTCATAAACACGATGGCTTCTCAGAAGAAATGTTGATAATAATCTACCATAAATCCACCTGGGTCGAGGTTTCCTTCTGGAGGTCATTCAAATATTTACTTCAGTCCACGGTTCATGGAACACTGAGGCTGATTAATTTGCTCAGTTGCAGATTAATATGCCTCAGTGCGGTCGCATCACCATTTTAGCGGAAATACGTCTTCTACTGGACAAAAGCCTCTCCAAGTATCGGTCATCCAAGGTCGTCGATCAACCTTCTGGGAGGCCTGCCAATACTGTATCTTCCGGTACGTGGTCACCACTCGAAAAATATTTCGGCCCCATCGACAAACTGTTTCGATCATCAGTCGTAGGCGTTCGATCTTGAATCCATTCACACGGTTCTGAAGACTCTAAAAGTGACAACTACAATTTATCAAAGCGATTGCTTTAATTAAGCAGCGATATTCTGTAAACATTTTCCCGGTAAATAAAACTCAAATGAAGTTTAGTGAGTTAGAGGTGAGCTTTCAATCCCTATGTCAATATTATTGGAATCACAGCTCACTTGACCGAAGTCTGTGTGTTATTAACAGAATCAACCGGCTGGTTACTACCAAACGGCGTAGTGTAGATCAATGAAGCTAGCAGGCAGGTTTAGAAAATGTGGATAATTACGAGGAAAGCAGGAAGAAGCTGTGCACGATGCCGGCGGTACGTGACTCGGATCGGGGCCATGTGGAGCAACCACGCTGATACTTATCCATAATTTCAATGATCGACGCTCTCTTTTTCATTTCATATTGAATGAGACATAAAAATGGTTTCCGTGAATGAAGTAACAGTCGGACAGCTTGTTAGCGATAGCATTATCATACAATTAGTTATACGGTGATTACGCGATGTCTCTTGTGGTTGCAATATTATGTGAGAAGTTCGAATAGATTTCGTTTCCTAGATCTAAAATATCCCCGATGATTCATCAGGATCGGACATATAGGTACTACATTTTGATGCAGATATTAATAATTTTTGTATATCAGTAAGCACTGAGCTTACTAACGTAGTCGAAATTTTAGAAACCATTTTTAAGTCATTAATACTTCATTAAAGACAGGTAACTTTGGTGTTGAAGTAAAACTGTGAACTGCAGTGCGATTCCTCAAACATGTCACCGTGAAAGTTTAGGTGAAGTGAGCTGTCAAACCATTCAAATATAATAGAATGACAGTTTACTTCACGCTCAGAATAGACCGGCTCAACTCTGCAAAGGGCTATGGATAACGACGATGCTGACATTAGGGAGTAAACAACATTGACGGAAAGTCTAGCTGGGTATAACCGTACCTATCTAGACTTTCTTTCTGAGATTACAATGAAGTCGGGGCACTCTACTTGTAAACCTTAGAGCCCCGATTTCATTGTAATTTAGACACCTATGCGTTCTTGTGGTTTATAATGGTCGTGTAGGCGAGGATAGCTATAGTGCAACTGGCGCTTCGATACAAAAAGTCTTGTGCTTACACTAATTGCAAATTCGTACTAATCGCCTTTGCTCACCATTTATTACGAGCACAGCCAAAGTATGGAATTCTCTAACAACATCTGTGTGGTCCACCTATGATCCGTCAGCCTTCAAAGCAGAAGTGGACAGGTATATTTTGTACGTCTACCATGAGTTTTATCAGTAGTTAAACAAATAATTACCCAACTGCAAATTACAAACAAACAAATAACTAATAACTGAACTTAAACAAATAAATTAGAAACTTGTTTTTTTTAAGTTTTCATACATTTATAAACTACAGTCGCTAGCGAGTATAGATTAATAAAATTACATCATCGTTACATCGTTGACTTCGCCTTTCGCTTATCATCAGGAGAGATCGAGGATAAGAGCGAGTTCTTCAGGAATATAAAAAAAGTATAGATGACCCAAGTCGAAGATCACGTGCAAAATTTCCCTCTCACCGTATTACCTTTCTCAATTGTATGACATGTGATGATGTGACCCGACAATTTGCCGAGTCATGTGACTACGATCTCGAATCCTCACGAGTCCTATTGGCTCCTTTTGTGAAGGATGTGCGGAGTGTAATCGTTATTGCTAAATTACGTTCGAGAATAGACGGCGTTCAGTGGGTTTGGAATTTTCGAGATGTTGTCAATGTTTTGAACATATTTGGGTTTCGAAATATGTTTATTTTCCTGCTGGCTGGTTTAAGAGCAGAGGGCCACGACCAAGTGACATTACATCAGATACGAGTATAACGATTGTCTATACTTCTAAATGAAGTTTCAGTGCATACTCCATATCATTCCTTTTACTATACTTTTAGGACTTTTCACTTAAGTTAGGTATAGTTGTTGTGTTATTAAAAGATTTAAGTAGTAAAAAATGCTGAGATGTCATTTATTTTGAAACAATAGATAATTATGTTTGTAATTCTTATTCAAGGCCTTATCTGTAGGGGTCAGTTACAGGTTAAGTAGATTAAGACTAGGCTAAGCGTATTTTGCATTCTCTTGTAACAAATGGGCAACTGAAAAATCGTCATTTGGTCTTTGTTTTTTTTTTTGGATTTTCAAGCTATTCGTGGAAATGTCACCGGAAAATAGCAGACACCGTAAGATTATAAAATATCGCGTGAAATTGTAAACAATTTTTTCTCAATAAGGCCCGTGAAAATTGTAAAATATTGAATTTGAATTGGATTCATTGTATTCAACATGATAATTATGATCACAATATATCAAGAACAAATATTCTAAAAACGATTTATTACAATTTTACGGAGCTTGCAATTATCCATCCGGTGACAGATACAAACAAAGATATTCACTCAATCATTTCACGGTTATATAATTTCATTATCAAATTGTTTTTAAAAGGCAATGTGACAATATCGTGACATTGCTCAAGTGTCTAACTGTAGAATCATGGCTAAGGTCTTCAAAGCTGTAAAATCGGTATGTAAATAAATAAAAAAGAAGGTTACAAGTAACGTTATTTCAGTTAACAGTAGGTAAACATAAACGCAAACAGATTTATTTGGAGTTCATAGGGTTGCCATAACTACTCGTATTTTTGATTACTCAACTCTCTTGTACAAGAAACGTTTTTAATGTTTGCTCTTTATTGGTTCTGATCAAAGTTTTCCACAAGCTATTTCTTCCGTCCGATCCGATTCCGATCGTTTCCGATCTTACTTGCACTTATTTACACTTTAACATAATAGTTTATGACTTTTATTTCAATGTTAACTCTTCGATAGATTATTGTATTTTTTGAGCATATCAACTATACCCTACATCTCCAATAGTTTCTTACAATCTGAGTGCCAATTCTACTCATTTTTAAACAACGTTCTCGTATAACCTCAATTTCTATAAACAACGTGTAACAGAATAAACGCAACACCTCTTAAGGGGGCATTGTACTCATTAAATAATATATCATTGAACAACTTTTACTAGGACCAAACCCGAAATCGCGAAAAAAAATCAGCTGTTCAGTACATTTTGTCGAGTTATGCGCACATTGTATGGGGAGTCGATATTTTTTTCTTTATTTCAATGTTAGTCCCATAGTGAAATTTGTTCATAATGATGAGTACAATGACCCCTTAAGAGGTATTTCGTTTATTCTGTTACAGGTTGTATGTTTTGACAGATTGCGACTGACACGCGAATGCGAATTGCAAATAAGTAAATAATAATAAATACTTTATTAAACAAATCAAGTATTTATTATTAGTCTTTCTCGGCTTTCACGAGGTTCTCGTCATGCGGGATGGTTATGTCTACAATCATTGCACGCCTCACAATTCGGTCCACCACCACTATATCAGGCCTATTGGCAACAATAGTCCTGTCAGTGTCCGGTCGCTGCCGCGGCACCGCTCGCTTCGCTCGCTCGGCTCGCGCGCGGTTGGTCACAATTCTAACCTAACCTAACCTATTTTATCCAGTTTGTAACCCCAAGCCTACATTTTATGGCAATCACAGTTGAGTTGGATAGAATTTGGTGACCATTGATCCATTTTGGTGCTTAGGCTTAGAGTCTTATAAATATTATTTTTGGTGACCGTCTAAATTATACCCTATATTATATTGTATAAAAATATTTAAAAATGTAGAAATAAGTGAAAAAGATGAATAAAGGAAGTAATAATAATAATCGTTTATTTCTCTTCCATTAATAAAACAAATTAAAAACTTAATATTAACAAAATAAAGGAACTTATCTCCGATCATGATGACTTATAAATAAATGATTTCTGATTCGGGTAGTGCGGACCTGATCCAATGTTTCCATTGTTGTGTATTTGCACTCTCTTTTGTTTTATTTAAATGTATGGGTGATTATAATATTTGTAACTTTGTAATTTATTTGAAATAAATAAAAATTGAATTGAATTGATTTCTTATAATTAGGTAGAATGTCAAACTCCAAAGTTGTGCTGCCAAAACTTTGAATACCTAATTTAACCATTGAGTTTGAGTACAATTTTGCGGTCTTTTGCTGGACGTTGTTTGCATTTCAATAATGGTGAGAAGTCACTATTTTTTGAATAAAAAAAACGCAACAATTGCAACTTTTGAAATATCAAAACACTGTGTGTCCTCCAAATTCAATACCTCCTTATCGAAGTTTCTGTCAGCCCTCACTTCTAAAACAGTATGTTACACGATAGTGTTAATTGGACTGTATCAGAGGCTTCTAAGTATTATGTTCGAGGTGATCTACCGATGACCTAGCCCAGGTCGCCAATAAGGACCATTGTATTGTAGCGAGTGCCGGTAAAAGTTCCGCCCGGCTCGGCTATACGTCAATTATCTCTTTGATCCGAGAGACATGCGTCATGTGAGGAACCTACAGCTCTCGATAAGATGAATATTCTTTATGCGATTATTATCAACATCCGTACTATAAATATCTTATCAATCGAAACCAGACCACACACAAGTATTTTTGTTCTTCTTTAAAGCGATTGCAGAACAAGGGAAAGCTGACTTGGTGAAGTTATTTTAACAAAGGAGAAATTAATTTTATCAGTCGAGGAAAAAGTCAGATTTGTTATTGATAGGCACGTGCTGGCCAATATCTAACTTGCTGGTAAGCGATGGTGAGGCAATGCTTGAGGAGGAGGTCTATATCTAGCTGCTGTGGACGCAGTGTGGATTTACGTCTGTCAACATAGTTTGTTTGTGTGGAAATAAAATTAAAAAGACATTGTGCAGGAAGCTAAGCCATAGCGAGAGTGTTAACCGTTACTTGAATTATCTAATTACCACGTCAACAAAACACGCTGCAATTTCCTCGGCATTCCTAGATTTCCATTTCCACATAATACGCCATCATATTTTTTGTGCAAAGTCGTGGCAATAGTGAAATTGCGACAGGATATCGATGCCGCGGGCCTAGAGAGTGATGTTTAAGAAAATGGTGCCTGAACCAGTAGAACGCCATCTTACAATGTGTTTTTACCTGACTACGAAAGAAGGGTTATGTTTTTCGAGTGTATGTATGTATGTATGTATGTACCTATGATTATATCTTTGGCACGCCCTAGAGCCTAAACGGTTCGATGGTTTTTAGCTTGAGAGGTATCGTTAGATTTGTGTTTACTGTGAGTGACACTGGGTATATCAAAGTAAAAAATAATATAATGGCGGATCTTTGGCGCCAAATTATGCCTTTAAAAAAAAATTCAAAACCTATCAAGTGGGGAATCAAAGTAAAGGGCTCGAAGAGAAGATTCCAAAAATGTAACTCACTAAAATGTAGGAAATAAAAAAAAATACTTTGTCAAAAAACTCGACCGTTAAAACCGCAGTTCAGTCACTGATCTGATGCCACCAACTGCATCAGACTGCTTGAAAAGCGACTTGTTTCGAACTTTTTAGTCGTTTTTAGCGGTCGGGTTTTTTGACAAAGTCAATTTTTTTTTTAAATGTTATCATAGCATTTTTTGCCCGTACATGTTCTGTTCTTACATAATAATCGTAGTACTCTTGTGTAAAAAAATTGAGAGTACTAAATGTGCCAAAAATAAATTTGTATTCCAAAAATTCAGTGATCTAATAAGTTCTGTGGTTAAAGTAATGAGAAAAGTCAATTTAAAAAGAAAAATAAAACCAGATCAATTTATATTTCCATTTTTCACTAGCATAATTCTTTGCCTGAATCTAGTTAAAATAGTTTTTACATGCTTACCATGTAAAAACTATTTTACATGCCTTGGTTACATACACATTGTATGCCAAAGGCATATGCATAGGCTCTTATTCGGTAGTAGTGAATCTTAGCATGTGTAACAGTGCTAGGACTCACTGCTACTGACGCAGTTGCCGCATTGCAAGACCCAGCTAGCCTTTCCGGGCCGATCGTTCGCAGCGCCATCTAGCTGTTTTACGTTACACTCATTACGCTAAGCTAAAGTCTAGGCTTATCAAACCTCAACAAACCGTCACATTGTAGTCGAAACTAACTCGATGTTCATCATGTTGCTATTCAAAAGATACAAGTGCTTTCACAAGCATGTGGATGGCGATGTTTGAAACCCTACAACTAGTAATCATTATCGAAGCTGTTTATTTATTCTCAAAGTAACATGTTTCAAGTAGTAAAAATGTAATGATTTTATGTTCTCCAGAAGGCTAACGCGAGGCCGCTTGCGAGATTGTAGGAAAACGTTTTATACATCCTAGTTTTCCTTCAATTTTGAGTGTTGTTTATTTTAGACGTTCGCTAGATTTCCTTATTGAGATCCGTGACGGTAACCAGTCCATACAAGTTTCAATTGTTATAATCTAGATACAAATTATTGTTAAATCTTGATCTAAAATATAGGTAGTTGGTATAAGGAAGTCTTATGTCCTGTTTATCGTTTGTCGAATCAGTTTGACTTTGTTTTTTATTCTAAAGGCTGCTCGCTCGAAAATAGCTTAACATGGAAAGCTGCAGATGAAGCAGATTTTCGTCAGCACTAACAGAAAAACATCATCTGAAATAAATTGTCAGTAATCTACATGATAAGGTTTGTAATTTGGTTTAGCCGGAATTTGTCAATTGGTATCACATAATAAGAAAAAAAAAACCAAATCACCTACAAATCGTAGAGATGAAACCATTTTACTCTTTATTTTTTTTTCAAAAGAGTATGAAAAATATTTACTGCTTTGCAATACAAACATAAAAAACTTATTTACAAAAAATACTACCGACTTCCAAAAACAAAACACTACAAGGTACAAAATAACTTCGGAAGAAAGAAAAAAACTTTAATTTCTGAAGTCGGTGTTTTTGGTTATTTTTTCGTTTTTTGACACCGATTTCCGAAATTTAAGTTTTTTTCTTTCTTCCGAAGTTATTTTGTACCTTGTAGTGTTTTGTTTTTGGAAGTCGGTTGTATTTTTTTAAAAAAGTTTTTTTTTTTCACTTTTTTGTGGTACCTAGGTACCTTTTTTTTTTTTTTTTTAAGGATGGGAAATCATCAAATGACTCCTCCCGCTCTGGGTGAAGCAAGAGGGAGTGTCAGACTCATACTGACTAAAACCCATCCGTGTTCCTCCTGGTGCCCTTTGCGTTCTAAGGCTACGGCACCTCTTTCGAACAGATTCCGCAGCCCCAGCAGGCACCTGCCCTAGCGGGCCCCGTCTTCCACGCTGACATCTCTTTGAGGCGCGCTGGAATCGCAGCGCGCCGCCGCCGACCCGGGCCTAGTTCTGATCAGACGGCGAGCCACCCACTGCTCGCCGTCCGCAGGCCCGCGCCTACGGCGGCCGGGAATCGTCCTGCGACTCCCGACGCCTGGGGCGTCTTCTTCTGTTGCGGCGACTGGGACGTGAGGGGTACCTAGGTACCTGCGTACCCATTAACAGCGTACCGGCGCAATGTTATGTTAAGAACTGGTGTAAACAATAAAAAAACATGCGATTTCAGCAATCCCGATCCCTTTGCTATCATTTATTGAAGAGTTCCGTTGCCTACCTCCAAAGTTCTTCGTCAGATCTTCACCAAATTGAAACGGGGCCAGTCCAGGAAAATACTTATTTTAACAAAAAAAAAATCATCCAAATCAGCTGACAATTGGCTAAAGTATCGTTGAACAAATATTTTTCATGGGATCTCATCATCAGATCCTAATTTATACCTTTCATCATCAGCTCAGCAACATGAGATGATGATTACCAGGCACAAATATCTGAATTGCGTTAGAAAGTTTATGAAAAACATTGTTTGTGCCTATAAAATTTGAGGGTTACCCTCGATTTTCGTGGGATCCCATCATCAGATTCTGACATAGTGACAATGGGACCAATCGAGAAGTATACCCTTTCAGATGAGACAAACGGAGTTATGAGGTAACAAACATAAAAAAAATAAAAAATAAATACATACTTACCGAATAAAATTGAGAACCTCCTCCTTTTTTTGAAGTCTCGGTTAAAAAATGATTTGATTTTGGTACTTTTTAAAACAAAATATTATTTTTATTATAAAAATTAAAATGGGGGTAGCGGAGTGACGCGTAGAGGGGTAGTTAGCTCCATTTCTATGCACAAGTTCATTGGCATGAACACATGCCTTAATCTGATCACGTTTGCGGGTCGTACTTTTTCCCTAACAGGTGTTGCACAGAGGGAGGGGGACGGGGTGACCTTTTAAGAAGTCATGTGTGTGGCACCTTCAATGTACTGATGATGATTACCAAGGTGGTGAACAGAGAGGTTTGTAAGGAGGAAGGAAAGGCCTTTGACTAGCAGTGGGACACAAATTAGGCTACCACTAATAGTTTCTCTTGTTACGTTAATCTGCCTGTCATCATCTGCCTAGCCTTTTCCCAACTCTATTGGGGCCGGCTTCCAGTCAAGCCGGATTTAGCTGAATACCAGTATTTTACGAGGAGTGGCTGCCTACCAGACCTCCACAACCCATTAACTGGGTAACACGGTACTTCATGGCAAGACTGGAGTCAGATTTACTGGCTTCTGACTATCCGTAACGACTGCCAAAGATCTACAAATGACAGTCGGTACCAACGGCTTAAAGTGCTTTCCGAGGCTCGGAGGCCACTCGGTATGTTAAGATGGTCACCCATCCATAGACCAACCTTGGCAAGCGTTGCTTAACCTTGAAGATCGATCCGTGCTCCTGTTATTATCTAGCCACGAGCTAGATAATAACAGCCGCACGCTCCTCTGCCTGTCAATGGTTACCTATTGAATCAATAGGAACTTGTTATAGTTGTGTAAGCGGTGACAGCTTGTTAGTTCATCAATTACGTATGCAGCAGAGGCTAACGAGGCGAGCATAATCACTGAACTGTTCTTGGTGACTCTGGAAGGCTGGGTCTGTTGCGTAAATCCACTAAATATCATAATAATTTGCTGAAATACTCAGGCGCGATATGTTACTATCTGCTTTTAAGACAGGGATCCCCAATTATCCCAAAATTTCATCACTTGGAATCAATAATAAACAAACAAATAGTGATTGTTTAAAGCTAAAAAAAAAAAATATTAAGTCTTTATGTACTTTGACAATTTCTGGTTCGAAACATAATGTCGAAAACTTCTCTCGATCAAAAAATATCGAAAGAGGATGCTCAAATTCATCTATTTTTTATGTTTTTCTTATCATTCTTAAAGCTTATGAAAGTTTTATTTCCAAAAACCATATCTAAGAAAGGTTAATAACATACAAAAGAGTAATATTTCTGGTTAAATTTTGCATAATAGTTTTATTCTATTAATAATAAATAATTATTATGGCTTCACGCCGTCGCGTCGACGTGAGCGCACGGCTCGCTTCGCGTAAAGTATTGAAATGTTAGATACCTACTTCGCTCAGTCTATCTGGCCTTAAGGGGTCGTGCAAAATTAGAACAGGATTGGAATTAATAGGTAAGAAAATATCTAATTGGTATTAGGCCGTCAGACTTATATAAATAACTATAATGTTACACGGCCCCGTGTGACAATACCTTCTCCGGCTTGGTCTCGGTATGAGACGAGGCTTTTGTTCTACATTGAGATAATCCTAATAAATAAAATTATATGTATGCCCGGTATGCTCCACCGTGCCAGCCGGCGACTGGATGGGAGGACCCGGTGGCCATATCCGGGGGGGTTCGGGCGTCCCCGCAGTCTCCAAATGAGTTCCCCATAGGTTAGTTTAGCTTTTGTGTTCCACTTGGTTCACTGAGCAGAGCCTCGACAATTCGACTTTTCTCCCCGACGACTCAAAAAAAAAAAAAAAATGACAAAAGCAAAAAGGAAAAAAGGTAAACAACGGCTGCACTTCCTCCCACTCAAAGTGCACCTCACCAACATCAGAGGGTTACACTCAAATCTCGATCCGGTCCATCACCACCTTGAGACCGAGAAGCCGCACCTGTTTTTCCTAACGGAGACGAAGATAACAACCCCGTCGGACGTGGCGTACCTCAACTACCCGGGCTACTCTCTGGAACATAAGTTCAAGAAGCAGGCTGGGGTCTGTGTGTACGTCCGCGATGACATTTGTTGTCGTCGTCTCCGTTGCTTTGAGAAATCGGGTTTTTCTGCTATTTGGCTACTTGTGGATACTGGCGTGGAAAAATTTATCTACATCGGCGTATACCGATCGCACAGCGGTGACCAGGAGACAGCAGCGCTGTTTTATTTCCTCGTGGAGTCGACCGACGTAGCTCAGCAACGGTACCCAACAGCGAAGCTCAATTTTCTGGGGGACTTTAACGCCCACCATAAAGAGTGGTTGTTCCCGTACCAGAGAACTGACCATGCCGGGTTAGAGGCGCGCAAGTTTGCAGTAACGCTAGATCTAACCCAGCTGGTGAATGTGGCAACGCGGGTACCGGATGTTGACGCCCATACACCCAATTGCTTGGACCTTCTGCTGACAACTGATCCGGGCAGTCAATCAGTATCAGTCTCAGCCCCGCTGGGAACAACTGACCACTGCCTGGTGAAATCCGTGTTGGCCTGCTCTCCTCCTGATAAGAGTCCTAGAGGCACGAGACGAGTATGGCGATACGAGTCAGCTGATTGGGATGAGATGCGACACTTTTTTGCGTCATATCCTTGGCGGCAAGTGTGCTTCTCCTCGGGTGACCCTTCGTGCTGCGCTGATGTGATTGCGGACGTGATTCGGCAGGGGATGAAGTATTTTATTCCATTCTCCGACATCCCGCTCGGTCACAAATCCCGGCCTTGGTATAATGCAGAATGCGCCCACGCTGAGGCACGTAAAGAATCTGCTTACCAAGCCTGGATCAAGGCCCGCGACCGAAAGGATAAAGCACGTAGGGTTCGCGCGAGGAAAAAAGCCTTTAATTCTGCCGCAAGGTTCTGCAAGCGGGTTTTTCGTAGGGCACGTTTTGACCATGTCGGACGTATCGGGGCCAAACTAGCATCGCACCCTCCGGGTAGTAAGCAGTTTTGGTCCCTGTCGAAAGCGGTCGAAACGAATTTCTGTCGACCCACTTTGCCTCCAATGCTGAAACCTGATGGTTCGCTGGCTCACTCTGTAAGAGAGAAAGCAAATTTATTTGCAACTCTCTTTGCGGGCAATTCGCGTCTGGACGCTGGCTCCAAGCAACCACCAACTTTACCTCGTTGTGACTCTTCGATGCCGGAGATCAAAGTTCATAATAAAGAGGTCTGTAGAGTATTATGCAGTTTAGATGTGAATAAGGCCAGTGGACCTGACGGCATTCCAGCAAGAGTGTTGAGGCAATGTGCACCTGAGTTGTCTCCTGTGTTGACACGCCTGTACCGCCTCTCTCTTGAAAAAAGAACGGTGCCAAGATCATGGAAGCTTGCGAATGTGCAACCGGTGCCCAAAAAGGGAGACCGTGCTGACCCTGCGCATTACCGTCCGATCGCCATTACCTCCATCCTATACAAGGTTATGGAAAGGGTTCTGAACAGTAAGCTGCTGACCTATCTTGAAGACAACAATCTCCTCAGTGACCGTCAATATGGCTTTCGCCGGGGACGGTCAACTGGCGATCTTCTTGTGTATGTCACGCACTGCTGGGGCGAAGCCATTGAGAGACACGGCGAAGCACTTGCCGTGTCACTTGATATCTCGAAGGCTTTTGACAGGGTCTGGCACGCAGGTCTACTCAGCAAGCTTCCTGCTTATGGCATCCCAGCTGGTTTTTGCAGCTGGATATCAGACTTCCTGAGTGAACGGTCGATCCGAGTGGTCATTGACGGCTGCTCCTCTGACCTCATGGCTATTGATGCCGGAGTTCCTCAAGGGTCTGTTCTCTCTGCAACTCTTTTCCTGCTGCACATCAATGACCTACTTCAGCCTGGTCTTGTTGGGTACGCAGATGACAGTACGGTTTCAGAGAGATACTTGTCCAACGCAACAACCAGTGGGGCTGAAGTTTGTTCCTTGAGAGAGGCCATGGTAGAGCGGACAAATTTGACCTTAAGCGTTGTCTCCCAATGGGGTGATGACAATTTGATCACTTTTAACGCCACCAAAACACAGGCGTGTCTTTTTACCGCAAAAAGGAGTCGTTTTGACCAAGCTCCTACTTTTCGGGGTGCATCTGTTCCTGTGACTGATCGGCTCGAGCTCCTAGGCATGGAGTTGGCATCCAGTCTCAACTTCGGCGCCACCATCGAGTACAAAGCCCAAACTGCGGCCAAAAAGCTGGGCATCCTAAATAGGGTGAAGCGATACTTTAGGCCTGGACAGCTTTTAACACTATACAAAGCGCAAGTCCGATCCTGCATGGAGTATTGTAGCCACCTTTGGGATGGCTCAGCTAAGTATCAGCTTGCCGCGCTTGACTCGGTGGAACGCAGAGCTAAGAGGCTCATCGGCGACGTAAAACTGGTGGATGCCAAGCTACATAGCTTGGCTCATCGCCGTAAGGTTGCCTGCTTGTCGGTCTTCTACAGATTGTACTTCGGTGAGTGTGCCCAAGAACTCCACGACCTCATCCCACCGGCCCCCTTCTACCATCGGACATCCAGACGCACTGCATCTTACCATCCCTACCTTGTGGCTATTCCACCAATTCGCACTAAGCGTTTTCAAACGTCTTTTATAATGCGCACAGCAAAGGAGTGGAACTCTCTGCCAGCGTCTGTGTTTCCGAAAGCTTACAACCCTAATCTCTTCAAAGTTAGAGTGAACAGGCTTCTTCTGGGTAGGCTCGCTCCATCGTAGACTTTGTCTCTGTCATTTCTGACATAGACTAGAGTCAAGAGCAAACCCATTACAAATAAAAAAAAAAAAAAAAAAAAAAATTCTTCCGTCTGACTGATTGAGTGATTGAGTGGCTGAGTGACTGACTGACAACGCACAGCCGAAACTACTGGTCACAGAAAGCTAAAATTTGGGAAGTGTTTCCCGAAATTCCCACGGAAATACGGAAAGCGGGTAAAAACTAGTTGTTTAGATGTTTGCTGATGTATTTTTGTTAGAAGAGTTTGCAAAATTTCTGGGACCAAGCAGTGTTCAAAGGGTTTCCAATTAAATGATAAACCAGAACCTTCTAACTTTCTGTTCCTATAGGGCCCGTCTCATCTCGGCTTAGCTATATTCAGTCATTATAGTAGATAGGAGTTGTCATCAACATTGGTCAATTCCACCACTTCATACACACACACATTTATGACGCTGTAGAACAGGTGTACCTACCGGAAGACGCAACGTTGGAAGGCCTCCCACAAGGTGGACCGACGACTTGACCCTCAGGTCGCGGGTAGCCGATGGATGCGAAACGCACAGGACCGGTTGTTGTGGCGACATTCGGGTGAGGCCTATGTCCAGCAGTGTACGTCTTTCGGGTGATATGATGATGATTGATGAGAACAGGAGTGAAGGTCTTTGGAAGCTCCCTTCCACCCGAAACCCCCCATATTGAGCTGGTCTTTTGGTACCTACCTTGTATTAGTTTATTCGATCGTATCTGAAACACGACGAATTATATTAGATCCTAATTGAAATTAGGAGAATATTAAGACATGCGCAAAAAGCGTATCGAATGTTAGTAATTAAATAAGTTCTCAGAAAAATAACTAAGTATTTATTGTACATACATGAACGTTATTATTACTTCTGCAGTGGGTGCTATTAATAAATACTAAATATTAATTCAGCAAAGTAATTACCTGCTGTGTAATCCGTGAGCATACTATTAAAACGTCAACTCATTCAAATTACAATGAAACACCACGATTTATTACGAGCAAATACGATTTTAGCTAGATTACATTGGTCACAAATATTGGGACCAATGTTTGGCCCAATAATGGAGGAGCTCGTGGCTAAATAATAACAGCCGCATGGGTTGGTCTTATAACAGCCGCATGGGTTGGTCTTCACCTGCCAGGGTTGCTGAATTGGTTCGAAAGAGTCACCGCGGCCCTGGGACGCAAAGGGCATTAGGAGGAACATGGAAGGGTTTTAGTCAGTTTGACACTCCCTTCTACTCCGTCCAAAGCGGGAGGAGTCATTTAATGAGTTCCTATTCCTAAAAAAAATAAAATAAAAAATCTGGGTCGGTCTTCAAGGTTAAGCTTGGCATGATGAGGTCGTTCCATGGATTGGTGACCATTGATACATAGCGAGACTCCCCCGCGCCTCGGCAAATACGTTAAGCCATTGGTCCCTCCCGGATTTCCCTTGTAGATTTTAGACAGTCGTCACTGGTAGTCAGAAGTCATAGAACCTGACACCTGTCTTGCCATGGGTCCCAGACCCAGTTACTGGGTTGCGGAGGTTACATATTCAGTCCCTCAAAAAAGCTGACCCCAATAGAGTTGGGGAAAGGCTAGGCTGATGGAGTTGTTTGGCCTAAGAATATTTATCCGTTTGCAAAGTGTCGGTAGGTTTACCTGATGTATTTGTAATATTCTTATCTGAACATAAATAGGTAATCGTTACTAGAATATAAGTAATTAAGGAGGATATAATTAAAAATACTTAATTTATTGACCTACAAATGCTAATATTCACTCAGATTATTGCTTCGCATATGAATTTATACTTTTAAGTACTACTTAAACCATGCATAATATATTCGTATAATCAGCCTTTAATGTTCCGTAGCTAGCCCACTGGCATGTCATGACATGTCTTTGAATTTTTTGATTTTAGAACATACTGGTGTCCTAACGATGTTTTCCTAGACCATTTTGAGTAACTATAAATTTAACGTGTATACCTGCAATCTACGAATTTTTATATGGTCTTTCGAGCCTAGGCTGGTTCAAATCTTGGCTCCAATGTATGAGTCAGCTCATGCTCTAGTACCCTCGTGAGAAACTGTCTACCTGTTTGTAGCCGGCAAATCGTGATAATTTCAAAGTGTATACTGTTCACTGTGAATTTAATTCACGTTTCGCTAATTACAACTCTAATTGAAGTGGTAATGGATATGAATTAAGAAATAATATTATAAAACACCCGAAATAATTTTGTCTGGTTTTACTTTCGTTTAAAATAGAAAGTAGTCGGTAATACATTTCATACACTTAATAAATTGCATTCGGTGAAATGGCGTTATGAATATTATTTGGCGTTTCATTTTTTGTTTTTGGGTGAGGTGAAATGCACTCGTGATGTCTCTTTTTCAAAAAAAAGCTGTAAATTTATACATTCAAATTTTTACCTTCTATGTTTTGGGTACATATATTATTGGGTGACATTGTTGACCAATCGCAGTTACGTCTCTGTTTTTTATTAGAATTCAAATTGCTCAAATTTTTCATTAAAAAAATCAGTATCATTTATAAACTGCAGGACTAATTAGTCGATCACAATCAATTTGACATTTACATTCCAGATAAGAGTTTGCTCAATAAAACCAGATTGCAACCTCTTTAAGTTATAATCTTTCTAGACAGCCTCACTACCATTTATAAACTCTCCTCCTTCTAGCGTGTTTTCCCCAATATTAGGGGTTGTGACCAAAATTCATGGATCCAATACTTTCACTTTTACCATTACTACATTTCTGCAATTTTTCCTTTCAGTGACATGCACAGCAGGTTCGTAGTTCTTCCAAATATACACCTATCTAGTTATCTCTTACTACCAGAGCAAAGTTGCGGGATTGCTGGAAAAAGTTACCCCTACCGCGGCCATGAAACGCAAAGCGTATTTGGAGGAACACCGGCGGGTTTTACCCAATGTTAGGGGTTGTGAGTGTTGTGACCAAAATTCATGGATTCAAAACTTTCACTTTTACCATTACTACATTTCTGCAATTTATCCTTTCAGTGACATGCACAGCAGGTTCGTAGCCCTTCCATATATACACCTATCTAGTTATCTCATACTACCAGAGCAAAGTTGCGGGATTGTTGTAAAGAGTTACCCCTACCGCGGCTATGAAACGCAAAGGGTGATTGGAGGTTTTAGTCAGTAAGAGTCTGACACTCCCTTCCGATCCGGAGAGCGGGAGGAGTTATTTGATGATTCCCCATCCATAAAAAGGTATCTCACACAGTCGTGATGACGTAAAGACAGATGTAAATGCATTCATATTGTTCTTTTATCTTTCTCTGAACGTAATACAGTATAAATGTGTCCGCAAGTTTTATTGACCGAAAAATATTTCACGAATGAAAACGAAAGTGTTTTGAGTGAAAGTGACATAAGACTACATTTTTGGAAATCATAAGCTATAAGTATAGGTTATATAAGAATTGTTTTAAATATTCAGGGCCTTAAACACGTCGAATTTATGAAGGAAATTAAAGTTACAAACTACACACTTTTGGATCGGATCTTCAGAGCGACCGCTGAGCGTAAGCTCTTGGGTTCAATTCGGGTTGGGCAAAGTATTATTGAATTTTCTATTATATGGGAAATATGAGTATGTAACAGAATGTACACACATGTACATAAAACGTACATCTATGTTTAACTTATTAGGAAATGAGGCGTGTAGTTATGTTGTAGGTAGGTATGTTGACGTCATTCTGATCTTATAATTACCTAATTATAAAAATTAATTACCATGCGTTATAGTTTCACAAACAATCACTACTACTGAGGTAGCTTAGGAAAAACATACATTCAAATCGGTTTTAAGTGGTACGATGTTCATCAGCAGTCATATCGATCTGTCAATCCAAGTAATCAAGATATAATGACAGCTCACTTTGTGATCACTTCACCTATACTTTCACTTCGACATGCTTACAGAAAAGCATCGCACTGGCTGGTCATCAAGTCAAAATACGTGATTACCAGCCAGTGCGTAAAAAACATCTTTTTTATCCTTTCCTAAGCATTGATTCCCTAGCAACTATTTCAACTACATTGAAAACTGTTTCACCGATTGAATTACGTGTTAATAAAATATTATGGTATAATAATTATACCGTTTACTCCTTATCATAATATTGATGTTATAAGAATCTGTCTATACGTCATGTTTTCTCCACTAGGTAGTCGCATATTTGCCAGATCATTTTTATGAGATGCGTATACCTAATCGTAATAACAGGGATGCCTACATTTGCTGGGGCCGCGGACTTCGTTCGAAAGAGGCACCGTACCCTGGAACGTAAAGGGCACTAGGAGGAACACGGATGGGTTTTAGTCAGTAAGAGTCTGATACTTCCTCCTGCTGTACCCAGAGCGGGAGGAATCATTTGATGATTACCCATCCTAAAAAAAGGGATGCCTACATTATGTAGATATTCATGTGAAGTCACTACTTTAGAAGCCCTCGACATAGAATGCCTTCGTATATTTAATGATTCCTTTTCCAGGGTATTGTTGAGGTATTTAAGGATCTTGCTTTTTGTAATGCATAAAATTTTTATATACTTTCTTGTTCTTTGCATTATCTCCACATATAAAAGCAATCCAAGATAATATTACATTATTTACTTATCAAAGAGTGTCCGTGGAGTTTCTTGCACGTTCTTTTCCATAGAGCTCTACGCTTTCGAACGTGCAAATAGCTTCATGTTTTTGATTGGTCGACCTTGAAAATTCAAAAGTGCTTGCGAATTGTTTATTTGAAATAAAATGCTGTGAATCTTGAATCTTGACCATGCGTCTATCAGTGGGAGACTTTTGTCCTGTTTTGTCTTCTTGTACGCGGTCGTCACACAAGAATTTTTCAGACCACTAGTTGTCGCAATGTTTGGATTGGCTTATATCCAGTAGATACTGGTGAACGTCTGTCAGCTGAAATTATGTTTCTTTCTAGAAACAAGATTCCGTCGGGATATAAATCCCAGCGGAATTTGTCACCCACTCTACTCAAAGCCATTAACTAAACCCCAAACGAAACAGCATGGCTCTTGTTTATAAAATTTACGCGTGGGCACGTTCAAAATTTCCGTAACCAAACATAATAATTATATCAAATAAAATTATGTAATAAATTAATTATGGACATTTAAATAGTATCAATTTAATATGATACCTATCCAATTAGCAAGCCAACAATAAATAGTATTTACTGTTACTGTAATCATTTGCACTATTTGCCTATTATAATGGGTAAACATAGTTAGATAACGGTTGATTTTAACTGAATACAATGTAATCGATTATACTACATAATATCTAATAGGTACCGGCACTTCACTTAGCGTATTTGTAAAATATTTGCGCGCCACTTGTGTAATACGAAATATACCTTACCATCGTCGAAATAAGGTTGATTTTGTAATGCACAAGTGATACGAATATTGTGACGAATACGCCATGTGAAGTGCCAGCATTATAATGTTACGACGTCACGCCCGTTATTAAAGAATGACTATATATTGAGGCATTCAAATTGAAACGCTGTTTAATTTCTTGTGATGATTTTTACTTCTAGACGGTATAACGGTGCACGTCAGGTTTATTTTATTGGACGACTGAAAGATCTTGATTTTATCAGAGACTAGTTGACCCGCGCAACTTCGTCTGCGTCACAATTTTCATTACTGCTCCGCTCCTATTGGTCTTAGTGTGATGATATATAGCCGTCCTCGATAAATGGGCTATCTAACACTGAAATAATTTTTCAAATCGGACCAGCAGTTCCTGAGATTAACGCATTCAAGTAAACAAACAAACAAACAAACAAACTCTTCAGCGTTTAGCTTTTTATTTCCTCCTGATAACTCAGGAGCAAATAAAACGCTAGAGCTAAGGTAAGTCTTGGCATAGATACCGACCGCCTAGCGACCAAAATTTGGTAAGGCCACCCATACACAGTCAATTTCGAACGCGATCACGTTCCAAAATTTCCACTTTTGAACAAAAAAGAAAACAGAATACTCATTCGAGTAGGTATTCTGTTTTTTTCTAAAACTGGTCCTTCCAATAAAACAACAGGGTTATCTTACTTGAGAAACCACTAGCTAATCTGCTAAATCATTACGTAACATTATTTACAACAAAAACCACCTTCTGGAAGTTTCGTCTCCGACCTTGCAATTTTAAAAAGAAGATGTGCCAAAGAAATTCAAGTATCCGAGCCGACCGGTTATTGTTCGTATCAATCGTACTGGTTGCAAAAGATGTTATTTCGTAACAAAAAATGCATTCAGAGAAAAATAAGACGGTGATCTCAACCCTAAAACCTGCTGATTAAAGACTTGTTTTTCGGGTAACTGCAGTGCTTATGGCACATTGGTAAGCATTTTTCAAGGCACCAAACTAACGTTTGGGACTGTGGTTGTGGTGTATGGGTCTTAAAATTAGCTTCAGGTGTCACCTTATCCGATTTTCTTACAAACTGGTGGTGTTCTTTACTTCGAGGGAAATGGAATCCCCTTCTTGTTTTCAAACGTTGATAATTCGATTTTTAGTACGAGTACCTATATCGAACACATCATCATCATCTACCCAGCCTTTTCCCAACAATATTGGGGTCGGCTTCCAGTCAAACCGGATTCAGCTGAATACCAGTGTTTAACGTGAAGCGGCCTACCAGACCTCCGCAACCCATTAACTGGGTAACACGGTATTTCTTGGCAAGACAGGACTCAGATTAACTAGCTACTGACAATCCGTAACGACTGCCAAAGCAAACAAATGACAGCCGGGATATCGAACACAGTGTGTCGATAGTTCAGTTGTACGATGTTTTATTCCATCGATGCTTTATTGTAGCGATGTAACATGAGTGCGAAAAACCCGGGAAAAGTGCCATCACCAAAACCTGGACTGAGGCGTGTTGCGTGTACATCCTTGGTTCTAATGATACTCAGCTCCAAGTTCTGTTACGAGATTGCTTCAATTCCACGGATTGCCTCAAACTCAAACTCAAGGTATTAATTTCAATTAGACCATTTACAGGCACTCTTGAATTATCAAGATCGGTTAATAAGATGAAGTGTGAGTTGAGAGAACCAAAGATGCTGTGCCAGGGGCTACTGCTGGTGAAGACTGCAAGGCTAAAGCGTCCTTCAGCTTTAAATAGTTGGTTTCGCAAGATAATGTTTTGTTTAATCAGAGGTGAATTTCATCAGAGAGCCAATTCTACAACTTTTGCATTTACAACTCAATCGCAATATTTTTTTTTTTTCGAAAAATAAAGTATTCGGTTGATTATTTTTCACGGGGATTTTTTCTTTGTTTCTTCTTGGTAAAGTTTTTGCTCGATTGTGGGCGTATTTGAAACCTTAACAAATCGCTTGTACTAACAATTACTAAAAAAAAATATTTTACAAAAACAATACAACTGACTTCCATAACAAAACCTACAAAATATAAAATAACTTTAATATCCGAAGTTGCAGTTTTTGGTTATTTTTTCGGTTTTTGACTCCGACTTTCGAAATTAAAGTTATTTTATACTTGGTAGTGTTTTGTTTTTGGAAGTCGGTTTTATTTTTTATGGAGAAGTTTTTATTTTTAGTACCTTTTAGTGGTACTTGCATACTCATTCACAACGTACCGGCGAGATTTTATGTAAATAACTGGTGTAAACAATAAATAGAAATGCGATTTCACCAATTCCAATCCATTTGCTATCATTTATTGAGGAGTTCCGTTGCCAACCTCCGAAATTCTTCATCAGATCTTCACTAAATTGAAATGGGACCAGTTGGAGAAAATACTCTACCAAACATAAAGAGAAACAACCAAATCACTTCGTAATTGGCGAAAATATCGCTGAACAAACCTTTTTTCATTGGATCCTATCATCAGATCCTAACTTATACCTTCCATCATCAGCTCAGCAATATGATATGATAAATTACCAGGCACAAATATCTGAATTGTGTCAGAAAGTTTATGAAAAACATTGTATGTGCCTATAAAATTTGAGGGCTTCCCTCGATTTTTATGGAATCCCATCATTATCAGATTCTGACTTGATGACAATGTACCTTAGACCACCTCAGAAGTTAGATTTCGAATAAAAAAATATTTTTGAAAATCAGTCCACAAATGGCGGAGAAATTGGAGAAAATAAATAAAAAAACATACGGCCGAACATAAAACCTCCTCCTTTTTGAAGAAGTCGGTTAAAAACTTTACAGATTCAGTATAAAGATTATTTACATACAAAAACAATGCAGTGAAATAAGTATTGAACTAATCTACCAGTAAAAAGTAAAGTTCAGCACTCGGTCATAAAAGTTTTTTATGTTTTCTTTTAAAGTATTTCTATAATTTTGTTACAAGGACAATTTTTATTGTATGTACATTAAATAATTCACAAAATAGTACACAAAATAATAACATTTGATAATCGTTTAACTAAACCAGCTATTTTGCATTTAATTCAACCAAAGTGCCTGCGAGTGAACTTAAACACGTACGTTACAATAATTTTACATAAAACAAACTTAGCATACACACCCAAATCTAACTCTTATTGCTAAAAACTTAAGGTTGTATATGATTTTCTTTGTTTCACTTAATGACAGCTGATACGTTTTCTATGTGAGTTTAGTAGCCTTGTTCCACATAGACGCGTTCGTACGTTGTAATTTAGTGAAATATGTTCTAAGCTTAAAGACCCGTTGAGCTTGAAGACAATCCTTGACACAATATATTTGTGTATTAGATAAAATAAATGACGACCAATGAAGATTTTGGTGAGATGCCGTTCATTACATAGACTTAGACATAAAGAACTACGTCTTAAAAGCATAATTATTTTAGTGTGAAAGAGAGACGAAGTTATACAAGGTAGCGCAATCCCTTTCTTACGACGGAATCATGATGGCATTGTCATTTCGTAGAAAGGACCTAGGAGGCTACTCTCTAAGCCCGAAACTACGGACGTTTTGAGCGTATTTTACTCCGTAACACCTACGGACTTACGATTAGTCCCAAAACCGAACTAAGAATGAATGACAACGATTTGACAGTAACTGTCAAATCGTGTTGTAATTCATTCTTAGTGGTTAGGTGATGCGGAGTAGAATACGCCCGCAACTAAGCCCGAAACTACGGACTTCGGGCTTACAGAGTAACCCCCTGGACTAAGCATTCCTTTTCTGACTGTCAAGTGAATACGATCAGAAAAGTGTGAGAGACACTAAACGAGCATGATACTAGTTGTTGTATTTATCTAGAAAATTCATTGGTCAACGTCACAAGCTGTCAGTGTCACTTTCGTCCTTACGTTTGACATGCAGAAATGAGCCAGGCATACCCCGCACACTAGCTTTATCTCTTTCTACAGATTATTCAATTTTCAAACGGTAATGCTCAGTCCGGATCTATGTATGTCTATGGATGGCGATTATAAATAAGTGATGAGTATTGCATTGACAAAGAATTGTATGATCTTATCACTGGCACTTTGTATCACATTAGTTGAACAAGAGAAGACTGTTTGATTATCATTGAGGTAATATAATGATCTTTGTTAAGAATAATGACACAATACTCGTTTTATTACCTAATAATAACGCTTCAATACGTGCATTATGCTCATCTTAAAACTGGTCCTATAGTCTTGTCTCATCCGTTTATGGCAATGTTGTTTACAAGAACAATTATGTACTTAGGAAAATTTATTTGTGGATATTTGTCTGTATGTTTATTGTATTTTGATTTATATTTATTAATAGGTAATAATATGTTTAAGAGGAGCTCGTGGCTAAATAATAACAGCCGCACGGGTCGATCTTGAAGGTTAAGCAACGCTTGCCAAGGTTGGTCTGTGGATGGGTGACCGTCTTAACATAACGAGTTTCCTCCGTGCCTCGGAAAGCACGTTAAGCCGTTGGTCCCGGCTGTCATTTGTAGATCTTTGGCAGTCGTTACGGATTGTCAGAAGCCAGTAAATCTGACTCCAGTCTTGCCATGATGTACCGTGTTACCCAGTCAATGGGTTGTGGAGGTCTGGTAGGCAGGCGCTCCACGTAAAGCACTGGTATTCAGCTGAATCCGGTTTGACTGGAAGCCGACCCCAATATAGTTGGGAAAAGGCTAGGCAGATGAATATGTTTAAGTTAAGTTACTTTAGTCTATTTTAAGTTTCTTTCTTTGTCTTTTTACACACTGTGTCTACGATTCTTATCCCACTCTCCTGTCGCAGGTCTGCTGAAAGAAATTGATTATGAAATAAGCATTACCTTTGTCTCTCTTTGAATAAACTTTTCTTTTTATTCTGTATTTTGTGTGTACATAAATAAATAAATAATAAAAAAATGAAATACAATAAATTGTAATACAACTACTAGTTAGAAGTATTTGTAAATAAACAAGCAATAAAACTCGTCAGGGATTGTTAGGAGTTTGTCAAATTGATTATACTATATTATTAATGTTTGGTATAAATTCACTGTCAAAAACGATTCCTACTATCAATTAAATAATTCATAGAATGCTTGGCATTTTCATTTGAAATCAACAAGCTGGCGTGCACCAAAACTGCATTTTAGCTTTACGTTTGTGATGTAAGAGACATTTCTGCTAATTAGTCCTTGTAGTAATTAATCAAAACTTAATTGAAAGTGATTTGAGGCTTTATCGAAGACTGCTCAATAAAATTTTTCTGTTAAAAATAGAGAAGACAAGCAAGGAAAAACTGATAGTATGTGAAGCAAATGACATGACTGAAAAAATAATTAATGATAGTTTGACGTTTGACTGGGGAATCAGACGAAAATAATCTATTGCGCCGACAGCAAAATACTAGCATTAGACCATATATTCTCTTTGCATTAGACCTACATCTGCCTAGCCTTTTCCCAACTTTTTTGGGGTCAACTGCATCAGCATACTGGTATTCAGCTGAATACCAGTATGAAGTATAAGGCCAGGGAAGGGAAATTGAAAGAGGATTATGAAATGAATGTTATTGCAGTTGGGTCGAAAATATCTAAACTATAAAACGTTGTGATTCATTGGCTAGAGATTTTGGCCACAAATAGTGCTGATAATGATGCAGAATTAATTAGCAGAAAATAATTCTGAAAATACATGGTATTGCCGCCATTATTAGAAAAAGATGTGCATAACTGATGACTCGTGTTCGCGGCAGCACCAATAGTATTCTCAGTGTATTCGCAGATTCAGATCGGTGGGATTCCCTGATGTTGCGGAGGTGGATGTTAATTGAATTTTTTTATCCGTGTCTTAGGGTACCCTATCAACAAAAAAAAAAATACTAACCCTATGGACTCCGGTCTGAAATAAAAACATTCTATTATATTAAAAATTAAAAAATGATACTTAAAAAAAGTTTGTATGACCGCATAAACTTTTGCGCATAAATGAAACTCAACCACACAATAGACCCTAATTTTTGTTTTGCTAAATAATCGCATTCTGTATGTTTGAAGTGTTAACCGCAAGAATAATTAATATTTCAGTGATTCCCCAAGTGTGACGTTACTAATTGACTGTATAATATACTACAGTAACTATACCTAGACTTGTCAGAATCAATAGATGGACAAATTGATGACATGGTTGGCGTAGTGGTTCAGTGATTGGCTGCTGCGTTGCGTGTCGCGGATTCAATTCCCGCACGGAACAAATATTTGTATGGCCTACAGATGTTTGTTCCGGGTCTGGCTGTTTGTGTATGTGAGGTTGTATTTTTGTGAAAATAAAAAATATATTGTAAATCGCTAAAATAATTAACATAACAGAATGAACAGTGAGGGCCCCCTGTTATAGTGATAGGGTTAGTAACGTGTGGTATTGTCGGATGATTAGATATGCTGATTTCGAAATGGGAAATAATTTGCAAAACATCTCAAAGTTTATCAAATTCGCAAAATACCATTTTCATTACTTAGAATATCAATGCCATACGAATTAATAATCCAAGTACTAGAAAAATTACTGTGATTGACAAAAAGATATTTTTAATATTTTAATCATTACAAAATTTTTATCTAAACCTCAACTATGTCACGAGAAAAAACATGGCTTAGCCAAGCCAATACAGACAAATTGTAACTAAAGAGAGTGCCCATCGTGGGATTAAGGACCATTTTGCCTTATTCGGAAGGTCTAGCCATATCTATCGAAGACTTGGTAGCCAGAGTTGTAGTATAACCTATTGCAAACCTAAGCTTAGAAGTAAAATCGTGGGAACATAAGAACTATGAGAGAAAAACAATTGGACAATACCTGAATTGGTGAAAACCAGCACAAAATTAGCTGAATGATGAAATTATTCAAAAAAAAAAGAAAAGAAGGAGTATTCTAGAAGCAAAATCTAAACAAACGTTAGTTAGAACGGTTGACTTGTTCAACGCGTACGAAAATAAATAAAAGTTCCAGTACGGTTTTTCCACAAAAATGTAGGTGCTTGTTTTTGTAAAAATACCAGGCATTGAAAATATTTGCCTATCCAAATCTCATGCTTTCTATTTGCTTCCGATATTAATATTTGCACATCCAACCGTTTAGCGAGATTTTTAGAGAAATTATCGCCCGGCTTTGGCTAGCCGACGACGTCTTGAAGTCTCTCAGTTGTAAATCCAGTATAATTTGAAACATGACAAAAATATTCTGACGTCCGTAACTCGAGGGAGTAACTTTCAAATTCGCGTAGCATGTCATTTTGTACAGTTCAAGATGTTTTGGTTTTTCTCTAGACGAAACGACTTGATTTATTGTATAGGTGATAAAACCTTTCTCTTCACGTGAGATGTCCATTTTAGAACGGCATGTAGTGTAAATTGCATTGTAGATAACAATGTCTTGTGCACGATCAAATGGCGGAATGTCTGGAAGTAGATTTTGCCCAGGTATTTGCCTACTCTCTACTTTCAGTTCAGCCTTGTTGTTTAGTGCCATATTTGAGGTCTTAGTGGGTCGTAACTGAGCACATAAGTGGTTCAGTTCAGTGTAGACTGATTGATGTGTGAGACTTAACTGGGTTTCTGCGGTCATGTTTTAAATTGCTAGCTTACTGTTTTAAGACCTTTCTTCTACTTTCAGCATTGTAGATTTCGGTTTGTCTATGCCTTTAGTTCTTTTGAAGTAGTTACCAGGGTAAATGTACGGAACAGCAATTTTTTTTTCGCAATTTCAGAGTTGGTCTGAGGTTGGTTTGGTAAGGGTTGAGTTACTTAGGATTGTCTTTTGAATATAATTCTATTTATAACAGCCGCACGGGTCAATCTTTAAGGTTAAGCAACGCTTGCCAAGGTTGGTCTGTGGATGGGTGACCATCTTAACATACCGAGTTTCCTGCGTGCCTCGGAAAGCACGTTAAGCCGTTGGTCCCGGCTGTCATTTGAAGATCTTTGGCAGTCGTTACGGATTGTCAGAAGCCAGTAAATCTGACTCCAGTCTTGCCAAGTAGTACCGTGTTACCCAGTTAATGGGTTGTGGAGGTCTGGTAGGCAGCCGCTCCACGTAAAACACCGGTATTTAGCTGAATCCGGTTTGACTGGAAGCCGACCCCAATATAGTTGGGAAAATGCTAGGCAGATGATGATGATAATTCTATTTATAACAACAATATATAAAATTCTTCCGTTAATGAGTGAGTGACTGACAGACAACGCAAAGCCGAAACTGAAATATAAGCTGTTTGTCATGTAGGTTTCTTAGGAAGTGTAACGGCCTGCCAGGGCTGCGGAATTTGTTCGAAAGAGTCACCGCGGCCCTGGAGGGCTACTCTCTAAGCCCGAAGTCCGTAGTTTCGGGCTTAGTTGCGGGCGTATTCTACTCCGTATCACCTGCGCATGTACGATTAGTCCCAAACACGAACTAAGAATGAAAGACAACACGATTTTACAGAAACTGTCAAATCGTGTTGTCATTAATTCTTAGTGGTTAGCTGATACGGAGTAGAATATGCCCGCAACTAAGCCCGAAACTACGGACTTCGGGCTTAGAGAGTAGCCCCCCTGGAACGCAAAGGGCATTAGGAAGAACACGGATGGGTTTTAGTCAGTAAGACACTCCCTTCTGCTCCGCCCAGAGCGTCTGACTCTACGTCATTTAATGATTTCCCATAGTTAAAAATAACAAAAGGAATATAGCGGAGCACTAAGAAAGGATTTCCTGAAATTCCTACTGGAACGGGTAAAACGGGATATGCGTGTACGAAGTCGCGGGCAGAAGCTAGTATTAAAAATAATTGGATCGTATTAAAACAAGAAACATTAATTGTTCAGTTTATGGTACGGATCCCTTCGCGTGCGAGCCCGAATAATACTTCACCGATTTCTTTAATTTGACCGCAACCTTTTAGGTAACCAATTAGATGGATAATGCTGACATTCAAATAGTGAAACTGATAAATAAACCTGTATTCTGCATAGTCGGTAAAGGTTAAAATGACATATATATTATGTCTATAGGTACTTTTTTTTACTTTTGATAGGCACTCGTTTGACCACTATCTCACACGATGTTAAGCGATGATGTGGTCGAAGATGGAGCACGCTTGCCTAGAAGTAACCTATTCACTATTGACTTAAAGACTGCCAGGTTGTAGCTACCAGGAAACGCAGACTCCGGCAGGGAATTCCACTCCTTAGCTGTACACACTATGAATGTGTTTCCAAAACGTTTTGTGCGTGTGTGTGGGAACTTACTTGAAGTCACTAGTAATTATCCAATTATATAAAAAAACCGAACAAGTTCGAGTCTGTCTCATACGAAGGGTTCCGTATCATATACTGTGACTGGCCTGTTGGTCTAGTGGTTAGTGACCCTGACTGCTATGCCAGAGGTTGTGGGTTCGATTCCCACCCAGGACAAATGTTTGTGTGATGAGCATGATCATTTGTTCTGTGTCTGGGTGTAGTTTATCTATAATATGTATGTATTTAGAAATATATAAGTATGTTTATCAGTTGTCTAGTACCCATAACACAAGCTCTGCTTAGCTTGGGACTAGATGGCGTTGTGTGATAGTTGTGTGGAATATTATATTATATTATATTAAAAAAAAAAAAAAAAAAAAAAAAAAAAAAAAAAAAAAATATACTGAAAAATACGTTTCTTTTAAATTAAATTTAAAAAATACTTATGCGTTGCTATAGCGGTAATAGCTAGGAATGTACACACTGAACATATGAACCGTCGACCTATTACGGTATATGAGATACAACCCGCTGGCAGACAGACGGATGAACAGACAAAGCGAAGGCTAATAATAGTAATAGAATTCCGTCCTTTCGGGTACGGAACTCTAAGTATAACTTTTTCATCATCAGGTTTTGTTATGCATTCGTTAATAGAGTTTGTTTTTATTCCATGACTTGAGAATCACAGTTAAAGTAATATTATTGGTAGCTGCACCTATACGACGATAATTGCAGATGGTCGTCGTTAACTCGGAGTAATTTCGAGCGCCTAAGGCGGTTAGCGTAAAAGATTTCAGAGAAAAAGCGCTCCGTCAGACTGTAGCCTAAGGCCGCTTGTGGACATAGAGTTGTGAATGACGTTACGGTCGCAGAGCCGATACTCCAGCTATCGAGGATAAGCTCAATAATTTATATTGTTTTTTGTATTCAAAATAAATACATGAATAAGCGCCCAGTATTATTAAGCTTTTAAATTGTCATGTGTTTATATTTTTAATTAATTACAATTTAATAAATATTGACATATCAAGATACTTTCAGATAATGGGACAAAATCCTTAATAATAATCCTTCCCAATCCAGTAAATAGTTAAATCAAAGTAAAAAAAACCGGCCAAATGCGAGTTGGACTCGCACACGAGGGGTTCCGTACCGTAAACCTCATTTTTTTTGTTATAGAAAATACACAATCTGTGAAAATTTTAGCTCTCTACCTATTACGGTTCTTGAGATACAGCCCGCTGACAGATAGACGGACGGACGGACGGACGGAAGGACGGACGGACGGACGGATGGACGGACGGACGGACGGACAGCGGAGGCTTGGTAATAGGGTTCCGTTGGTAACCCTTAGGATACGGAACCCTAAAAAGGAAGTGACAAGAAAATCTACTCATAAAGAAAAGGTTCGTCAAATTGCTTACGAATTAAAGTTACGACGAAATACAGAACTTAAAGGCTAGCCGCTTCGCTTTCCCGAATACCTGTTTTTGCAACCCATTGTGCAACCCGCCAAAGACTAAAACAAAAAGGTGACGTTCAAACAAACCCGCCTTCATTATCATGCTGCCTTTACACCGTCTCCCAGAATTGGGCAGACGTCGATCAAGTTATACGATTATGATGGAATACACATCTGACCAGTCGCTATTGATGTAGAGAATCAAAATGTGGTAGAGCGGACTGGCTGATTAGAAAACACGTAATATACTCTTAGGAAATTAAAAAAAAGCTTCATCGGGTCCACACTATTATAAGTAGAATGATATTTTTCTTGTTGGAAATCATGAAAATATCTTCAACACAAATAAAAGCAAATACAGGAAATAGATAGAGGAGAAAAATACAGAAGCCGCTTACAACGTGTTTTGTAAATAAATGCTACGGAAAAGGAAATAAATTACATAACACATTGATCAATTGTTGTTTCTAATGTCTTTTCACTTGATGGGACATACACGATGATAATTTTGTCTTCATAGATCGTTTTCCTTTTTAGCTGAGGTAATATCACAAAACATGTTTTGCTAGTGAATGTCAAAATACAATTTGCCGTATGGTGTCGCCCTTTGCCGTATGGTGCCGTAAAATAATAATATCACACCATCACTTCCCGTGGGTTCGTAAGACGCGAGTAAGGGACTCGCCAGAGTATGGGCAGCAGCGTTCTCTGTAAAACTCAGCACCATAAACTGCGATCGCCAACCCGCCTGCCAAGCGTGGCGATTATGGCAAACCCCTCCATCTTGGGGGAGGACCATGTCTAGCAATGGACGTCTTTCGGCTGATATGATGATGACAAAATACAATCGAGATATTGTCTGATTAGCTTTTTTGTAACTATGTTGATATATATGGAACGGCTACCTTCATGACCTGAATAACTAAGTAACTGGAATACGGTAACTTTGGTAAAGTTATAAGTCAGACAGTGAGAGATAAAATATTTGAGTAGAAGGAAAAGGTTAATAGTACATTGGTATCCTTTTTCACTGAAGACGAGGGTGCGGTCTATAAAGAGGTGGAAAATATTAATCTACGTAAGCCAATGAACTAGTACAGGTTTAAGATCACCAAACCTCGTGACTAGACTACAGTCATTGCCTCTTTAATAGGACAAGACTTTGCTACCAGTGCATATTGACAAGCTGTTGATAAAGATAAAGAAGCACAACAACCTGACACGCCTTTCATAGAAACAAATATTAAAAACAAACTAATCTGAGTCTTATCTGACACGTCATAGAGGTCAAAACTAAGAAGTAGGTTATTGAAGTGCTGGGGACATTGATGCAAGAATCTGTTCTGTTTACATCGTGTTATCAAAATATGTGTTAACTTTGAATGGTTCGAAAATATAAATGTCTCAAGATTTTTTCTTGGTCTTTGCTAACTAAGCCATTGGACACATACCTCTAATGAACTAATCGAATTTTATGTGCATGCAAAAATACTGTCTATAAAATATTATTTCCAGTGAGAAATTCATAACCTTTCGAACAAACTTCAATTTGCTGTGTAGACCAAAATTTTGGCAATTTCATTAATGGCATCTCTATCATTTTTTATATTTCTTAACATACATAGATTTAAAAAGTTGAAAAGTGTTTTGACTATCAAGCAAAATTAAATCAAAATAAATGACCTAATCATTGAAATTATGATGCCTTGAACTACATAATTATACTTTAAAATGTCAAGATTAAACATAGTTCAATTATCGTGCGTCTGTTAAAATTTTTAAGGATAATAACCGCAATTATACTTAGTAAATAAAAAATTAAAATTATACTTTCAGCACTTCAAAACAAGAATCGGCTTACAGTAATCTTGAATGTTCAAGATTTTCTCCTGCTCTTCGACTAAGAACGATTGTGTTATCTCTTCTGACCTTTCTGATTTAGCCTTCTGTAAGATTGAAAAAGCATTTACAAAAGATAATGCAGGTATATGAAGGAGACTACTACCAGTCATGGAAAACTTTCAAAAACCTATGACAGTAATGGTGCAAGCGTTGTTGATACACAAGTCCACGTTCCATATTAAGGAAACGAGCGTAGAGATGTACTACTTGCACCAGGTCTACGCACCACCTGCATTGAAAATTAATAAAAGAAAGCTGACTCATCTAGTTCACTATATACGCGCGTCCAGGGTTGACGACCGACTACATCGGTCAAAAGCGATTTAATTGAAACGCCATAAACGGAGGCCGCACCTGCATGGATGCGTACAGCAAGAAGATAATATAGTGACGTAGCCACGTAGCCATTAATCTCGCAATCGAGTCTCGAGAAATTGCAAATGTCCGACTTTACGAGTCGTCTAGTGTGAGCCGATAACGAATTAAATCCACTTTTATGTCGTCGAGTGTTAAAGTTGTTCGATACTGGACAAATTGCGGTTTGGTGAATGCGAATTGTGATGAGTTTTATTGGAATGTCTTTCAGCAAGAAAGATGGAGTTAAATGAAAAGCAACCATAGAATTATTAGCAAAATATTTTTTTTAGAATCGTTTTGCTTGTGGGCAAAGAGGAGACTTAGTCTTTTGATAATAATAAATAATAATAATTGTTGATCGCGACAATAATTTTACACTATAAGTATTAAACAAATTACTATCTTGCACTTTAATGAACAAGCGATATCAGAAAATCACCAGGACAGGAGTGAACCAAATCAGTAATATGATCATTATTACGGTACTTTGACGAAGGCGGCTGTCAAGTAATCAGGCTTCGCAAAAAATTTTGAGTAATTACCTTTAAATTATTGGTCTTTTTTGAAGATATATGAGCATGGCTAATTTGTTGAAACTTTTGCGGCAACTTAAGCTTTGCTTCTCAGTCTTGGGTTAGTGAACTGCACTCTCAATTAGTCAAATGAATGAATTACCTACCTTAATCTTTTTATGGGGTTTTTCTTCAGATGATTATTTTATATTGCTTATTTGATATTCATAACACATACCTCCCTATCGTCAATATTATATACATTATAGTATATGATAGGGAGCCAGGGTTATTCGATATAAAAATTACGACATCAACAATTCCAAAATTGCTACCGCCCATAAAAATATTTTACCAAATGTTTCGTAATTTTACAAGTATAGTATTTGTGAAAAGGTAGGTGTACCCAAAACGAGAGACCATTGCAGAATATCAGAATTTATTTATTATAAAGACATACAACCTATGCAACAGAAACTTATCAATAATTGCACGTGCTTCATTCATTTCAGTGTGCTTTTATTATTATCATTTTCTGGGCCTTCCACTATCATCGGAAACAAACATTACAAATGTGAAATAAATTCTCAATTTGTATCGTTGTTTACAAGACTACAATCGGCATGTGCCGAATCCTGAACAGGTTTGTGCACTTCTGATTCTGAGTCATATGTTTTTGGTTATTTGGCCCAATGAGCTGCATTTTTATTGGTATTGATAAGGTGAATCAATATGACTTGATTTGCTGCTTGTCTGACGGTTACCGCTGGTTGCAAGGAGCGCAGAACCATTTGATGTGGCGACGCCTCGGGAGGCCTATGTCAATTAACTGAAGTAGATGGATATATAGTTAGATGGAATATAATTTATGATACACCAAAAATAGTAACGCAACTGTTCTCTTTTACAGAAACTTAATTCTATGGATACAATGGCGGTCTCATCGCTAACAGCGATGTCTATCAGACAAGCAGTATTGATGATGATGATGACACCAATTTTTCTTTAAACATGCTAAGAGTAAGGGTGAACTTTATTTCCATATATAATTACGCAAAAAACGTTCTTATTACCAGAGATTCTAGACAAATGCTATTAGCGAATGCGGTTGCCGAAATGTCAAATTGTGAGAGATTGCCCACATGGCATTTCGACAGTGTTGCTCAATTCCATATATTTTCGTCGTTTTGATAGTTACCTTCGCAATGCTACCGCTGGCAGTATGTCACTTGTCTGAAGCCTCAGATCTCTGTTCATCGCAATCAAATATTCGTATTAATATGAACTTTCATGTAGCCTACCCTTAGTATTATCTCAGTAGAGTGACAGGACAGCCGGAGATTCAAACGATAGCCTTTTGTAACGTTATCTAAAATCACAGGTTTCCCTGCATATTATTTTACGTACTATGTTTAAGGTTACGCCTTATTACAACATACCTTGTCACAGTTTTCTCGCAGCTGATCTTTAACCCAGCACGTCAATGATGGCCGCAGTTAGTTGGAAGTTTTCGCATATTGCAGGTTATTGTTTGGAACTGACCCTCGCAACATTGTCTGGACAGGTTAGACTTCCATCATTAGAATAGTCAAGGTAGGTGAATGACAGGTAAAGTTATAACAATTTTTTTTTATTCATTTAGCAAAACCAAGTAAAACTACATCTTGGAGCAGGAAAACTCTAAAGCAAATTTCTGAACTAGCAAGCGATAGTATTAAGCGTCGTGTGTTAGTTGTATTGTCACAATATCGGACACGATATTGTCGACGGGATATATTTTATCATCCCGAGACGCGTGAACTGTCGGCTTAAGTTGAGAAAATGCTCTTTCAACAATAAAGACATACAGTTTGTCTTCATTGTATGTTGTTATGAGTTTGATTTCCGCACTGCAACGTTTATTTGTTCCGTTTTCACGTACAAAGTGCAATAAAAATCGGATGTTGGTGAATGAGCGTAGTTTACGCACTGAGTGTGTGTACTATGTATGACAAAAACAGTTACATAATCGTACGTTTCGGATGACGATTTCATGAATAACAATTTACAGATTTGACTGAAGGTTCTGGCAAATCCTGAAGCTAGTCGTTACTAGCTCCACGAGATCCAACGGTCAATGAGCAAAATGTACTTAATCATGAGTATAATATCATCAAAAAGACAATAAATATTATATTTGCAAGCACGTGCCATATATTGTAACTCAATGTATTGTGTTTAATACGCTACTGACCTGCTGCCGTCGAAGCCCTTTCACCGGCATTGATAACACTTCGCGAAAAGTCACAAGTGCGTTGTATATAATAGTTATACGTATATACTTGTAGGTCAACGTTGAAAGTGTGCGATTATCCTCTCATGCCTTGAACCGTTATGACTAATTTTGGTGATATACGACATATGAGACAAGACTGTAATTTGGGTTTTTTACAGGTGTAATTTTAATGACTTTTATTAATGTCTATTGTTATAAATTTTCCGCGGCCATTAGACTGTGTTGTAAGGTTTTTAAAGGTACTCAAACAATATAGACGTATAACAATGATCTATGTTAAAACGATCACCATCATCTGAACCTTATTTAGTTTTTTCTCAAGACTATCTTCCCTGACAATAATTCAGGTTTAAAATAAAGACACCTATTTCTCAAAATAAATTTTATGGTATTTTACCTTGTAAATTGTGATGTCTGTTAAGGTTAATGTAATATTGGATAGAATATAATGATGTGTAAAGGAAAAGTAAATATGTCCTCTAAATATTGAAAAAATATTATTGATTGTACTATTCACACATTTTGAACCACAAACGACAAAATCTAGAACAGGTAGGTAATTAAGTCACGACAATTTGTTCAACTAATTCTTTTACTTCAGGGTTTTCTTTTTATAAAAACGTATAGGTAGATAACATCAACCATGTTATGAAGATAGACGAGTTGTGATAAGAATGAATAAAGGTCTTTTTAATAATAAATTATTGTTTGATGTATTTTAATATAAACGTCGCCATGTATTTGCTAAACTATGGGAAATTACCTACGCGTAAAAGTAAACAAGGAGGTCGGTGTGGATGGTGTGGGACCCTAGGTCGTCACTACCGTGTATTTTTTTCTAGAAATACCTACCTCAAAAAGTTTCCATAGATAGCAAGACTCTTTCCCACCATATTTTTCGATTTAGCAGTTTGCAGGCTAACAAATTTTAAGAATTGTTGAAGGTTAATAGGCTTCACATATTTATCTTAGTGCGTTGTCTGCATACCCAAAGGTAACGGGTTTAAGTAGGTCATTAATATGCAGCAAGAACAGTGTTGCCCAAAGCAGCGACCCTTGAGGAACCCCGGCATTAATATCCAGACGAGCAGCCATCTATAACCACTCGGATAGACCGATCCCTCAGGAAAGCACTGTTGCTGTGAGATACGTGTCCGACGCACGAGCTGGTGGGTCGCAGATCCGGTCTCTCCGGGAGGCTATGGTTGAGCGCTTGAATGTGTCCTTACAGGCTGTCTCTGAATGGGGTGATGCCAATCTTGTCAAGTTCAATGCTGCTAATACCCAAGTTTGTCTATTTTCCGCCAAAAGGAGCCAATTCCACCCAGCTCCATCTTTCCGAAGTGTAACAGTGCCGATAACCAACCAACTTGAACTTCTTGGGGTTACATTAACATCTGCTCTCAATTTTGGCCCTTTCATAGAGGCAAAAGCTCAAGTGGCTGCAAGGAAGTTAGGGATCCTAGCAAAGGTGAGACGGTACTTCACGCCGGAACAGCTGCTCAAACTCTATCAAGCGCAAGTTCGGTCGTGTATGGAGTACTGCTCTCATCTTTGGGACGGATCTGCCAGATACCAGCTTGATGCCCTTGAGTCAATTGAGAAACGAGCCAAGAGGATCATTGGCAATGAGAGGCTCGTCGCGACGAAGCTCCAAAGTCTTGAGCATCGACGTCGAGTTGCTGGCTTGTCGGTTTTCTACCGGTTGCATTTTGGGGAATGTGCGACGGAATTGCATAATTTAATTCCGCCAAGCCCTTTCCATCATCGGACCACAATACGAACGGCGATGCGCCACCGGTACATGGTGGACATCCCACCCACACGCACAAAACGTTTTGGGAACACATTCATAATGCGTACAGCTAAGGAGTGGAATTCCCTGCCAGAGTCTGTGTTTCCCGATAGCTACTCGTACAACCTGGGAGTCTTTAAGTCAAGAGTGAATAGGTTACTTCTAGGCAAGCGTGCTCCATCTTCGACCACATCATCGCTTACCATCAGGTGAGATGGTGGTCAAGCGTGTGCCTATTAATAGTAAAAAAAAAAAAAAATCTGCGACCCAATCACACAATCCGGCGGGCAGACTGAAGGAAGTAAGCCTACTAATAAGGCTATCGTGACAAACCCTGTCGAAGGCCTTCGAGATGTCAAGGGAGACCGCTAGTGCCTTCCCGTGCTTCTCTATGGCCTCACTCCAGATGTGAATAGCATACGCTAGAACAATCGGGTTATACGGTGAGATTCCGTAGCTTACCCATGAAATTAAATCCCAATTTTTCAACAAAAACCAAAATTCTACAACAGGAAACTGAAACAGAGTACTTTCTTTTTATCTGCAAGTTATTTAGTATATTAAATTTCCTAACCTGCAAAAAAGGTGTCTAGGTGAGGTAAGGAACCTCACCTTAATACTACATGTCAATACCACTTACAACATTCCACGGTCCATTAAAGTGAAAAGCGTTATCGATAAATGCTGGCAAACAATAGTTAATTAAGTAGTTAGCTCCACGCCTTTTGCTGTCTTTAGGGCGTGTAAAACTGGGTATATAGTGACAGTACCAATTAGTAGTGTTTGTCCACTATGACTTTTCTAGAAAGTTAATGGCAATTTTACAAATAACAAAAATAGTATTGCACTTTTGACAATAACAAAAAGTGAGACAGTAGAGTAGGTTAAGATGAAAATGATGATGCAACTGTAAAATTAAAATATAGACATAAAAAAATTTCTTACAAAAATCTTTGGTCACATGAGCTGCCATGTAGGAATCAAAGATATACGAGTTTGTAAATATTGTTTTTATGGTCATATTACTTATTATAAATACACGAAAAAGACAAAGATAACGGAATTTTTGTAGCAAACAGTATGACCTTACAGTTACATGGAAGTTGTCCGTTTCAATATTCATAATGTTGTTAACTGCGTAATACTTGTGACAAACAATATAGACACTACTGTTAAGTTTACTTTACAGATATTCGTTATATTCACGTGATGTGTGCTTATCGAGGTGATAAGAAAGCCAAGTGACAGATACCTATTCTTTTTTCTAGGAGTAAGAATAGATAGCACAAGCAATTTGAGACATGGTCGCACCTCTTTAGGTGATGATCTTGCAGTAAATGCGGAAGCTTACAGCTCACATTTAACAGCCCACATTAAAAGCGGGAAAGTGTAACAAATACGGTACCAGTTGATCTGAAAAGAGGGTTTTTAGATTTCATCATTTGATGAAATCTAAAAACCCTCTGTGTCTTTCAACCGCAATAAGAATGAAGAATTCAATAGATGAAGAAGAATTAATGAAGACTGGATGGAATGGAAAAAGATGAAAATAAAAAATAAATATGATTGATCTATACACAACATAAAGTAATTAAGTTGATACCTTATAAAACAATAGTTGGAAATACAAAACAGAATATAAAATACAAAATAAATTATACATAATGATGTTATAGAGGACCTGTTAGGCCTGTTACCCACTGCTGAATACACACATAACAACGGAAGTATTTCGTGAAAGAAAACACAGAGACAACAGATAGTAGACGTGTATTTGACACAAACATTTCGTCGATTCCGTGTTAGTTTAATGAAATAGCAGACAAGTCAATTGCAAAATCTATAGTCGGTTGTAACTGAAAATTTCTTTCTGGCGAAACCCAATACCTCTGACTAACCTGAAGACTGTCTTCAGGACATTCATTTAACAGAGGCTTCTAGAAACCATTTATTTATTCATGCAAATAGACATTCCTTTACCCATCGATAGTTTCACATCCGTCTCTGACGTCAGCATGTTAAGTAATACCATTGTTATTGATTAAAGTGAAGGTAATATCGATGGGAAGTTTATAGGTTTTTTATTATAATGATGAGCATATTCTTCAAGAACCTCTACTGCCTTTACTTTAGAGAGATACCTCTTCTCATTATACTGGTTATACTGTTTGCTCTGGCTGATTATATTGTATTTGATATGTGGAGCTTTTCACATTTTAAATTTTTAGGGTCCGTGCCCAAAGGGTAACCAACGGAACCCTATTAATAAGATTCCGCTGTCCGTCCGTCCGTCAGTCCATTCGTCCGTCCGTCCTTCCGTCTGTCTGTCAGAGGGCTATATCTTATGAACCGTAATAGGTAGACAGTTGAAATTTTCGCCGATTGTGTATTTCTGTTGCCGCTATAACAACAAATAATAAAAATACGATGGTACGGAACGGAACCCTTCAAGCGCGAGTCCGACTCGCACTTGGCCAGTTTTTTTGGTAATCATTTGGTAATCACTTGTTTACATTATAATGAGTTGGATTCAAAGATATCACTATTTGTACTAACAATCTGATGTAATTGAACAACTTTACGAAATGTTAGAACAACTGTGGTAGAGCTATTAAAGCAAGTATTCTGGAACAATGATTGGCCATGAATAAAGGTGTAAAACTGGCAGATTGTAAAGCTCTCGTTGATATTAATTATTAAAACACTTTTTCACAATGTTGTCTATAACCCAAAAGAAAATAATTATAAGGTTTTAAAGTAATGATTACTAAGGTCTTTTCATTAAGAGTTTTTTTTTTTTAAATTCGTCTGATTACACTGATCTACGCGAAGATTAAAACTTGGATGCATTGTAAAACAATAAGAATTGCTGCAATTATCGTCTGATTGGCCCTTACTTTGAAGTCAAGGTCTACCCGATCGTTTACTTGTCTTAAGTGTATCTGCACCTCGACATTTTCAATACTAACGAGGACTCATAATTAAGTAGTTTCTAAGAAAAAATATTATTGAACAAACAAACCATTTCTGTACTTTGCCCATTCGTAGACTAAGAATTAAAGCAAAGATTTATGAACTAGCCAATAAAGATTAGAATTTATCAGCGTGGTTTTTATTGCCACTTTGTTGTATTAAACATTACAAAAATAATGTTCTTGTAACGGATATTGTTACAGATTTTGGAGGTCGTTGACAAATCCTCCTTCGTGAAAAAATCAACTCTGCTACTGCAAGTCAGAGAGCTGCCGTAATTATCAACGTCATTTTTATAAATGGCATGATGTGGGAAGACAATGCGTTCACTTACATATCAACGGAGTACAATAACTTGTATATTTGCACATGCATCGTCACTTGAAAGTCTGTCTGTAGGTACCTGTGTTGTACTCACGGCGAGCAAGTCCTTCAACCTTGGGACCTGTACTGCGGATATTTCGCTTGTTGATTTTTTCTCCTTTTCCGCAAATCTCCACTTCACTATTTACTTGCGAATCTTGTCGGCATCGACTCGATAATAATGTTCTTAAACGAACACGGTCACGTCTTTGGCATTTGTTGTTGTACCTACCGTAATTGCTATTACGAATCACATCAACTGCTTCGGTGCAACGTTTATGCGATAAACATTTCCTTAGCAACGAATTTTTTTTACGAATAATTGTAGCATTCTGAAGATTTTTGCTGACAGGTTAGAGGGCCAACAATGGATAGGTTTGTCAAGCTACATGTAAGATATGGGATTTGATAAATCTTCCTCTAAGTAATTGGATGCTGTGGTTTTTGTATTTGTTTTTTGTACTCAAAAACTATGTTAGTAGTAAGACATAGGCACCCGCCTAAATGTTACTACTAACATAGTTTTTATAAGTTTCTTTTGGTAATACTAATACGCCATGGGCCTTTCGACGCCTGATAAAAAAACAAAACATATTTTTAATAATATTTTCACATAAACTTTTTAAAAAAAAAAAAAAAGCTTAATTAAGTTCAGGGTAGAGTTAGAGGATATAGGGTGCTTGGTTTAAGACAATGGTCCTAATGCATTTTCATGTCGAGATGATAATGAGAAACGGACGTTGAACGCTGCATTATTCTCCAGAGGGCAATAGGTGGCGCGATATGATAGCCCAGGGCTCGACAAGTGCGGTCGAGGCCGGGAGCCCGGGAGAGGTGGCAGCCGCTCGCATACCTCACTCAGTATACAATCGCGCGCCGCAAGTGTTGCGCGCACGCCGCTCACTGCAACAACCTCGCGTACTTATCGAATCGACCGCCTTATCGATTACGCCTTCCGCTCCTTTGAACGTCGTGCGATTCCGAACAGTGATGGGTTACTCTCGCGATAACGAGTGAATAATTTGAAGATTAGGAATATAAACAAGTGCACGTGATGCAGTGGTAGATCGCGCCGACAGTGTAGACCTATTGGCGCCGCTCCTGATGGACCAGGCCCATGAGTCTCAGTCCCCTACCGGTGTCCAAGGAGATAACGTGATGTGACAGCGATACGTGTCGTAGTGCCAGTGGAATTGTTTTGTGAAAGTGTGCACCGAGCGTGAGTGAGCAGACGGCTGCCGGCGCGGCCGGTGCTCCGTGACAATGTTGAATTGCACCGATCTGGAATGCATCCTCCACCATCATCATTACTATGCACACCTGCACCACATTCATCATTTACAAAATGCACAGGACACAGGTACGTCGACGCTTATATTAGTAATCATCCCAGGGAAGGTGATGATGAGGTTTTTAAATCAATCGCAGGAGAACAATGACGAACCAAAGGTAGTAACAATGAAATTGTTTATTGGAGAACTAACGATGAGTGCTAATGATAACAAATGAGACGAGCGAGACGCGTAGGCCTCGGTAGAAATCCTTGATTTAGATACTGCATCAGATGCATACATTCAAATTGAAGTTCATGACGAAATTACGTTAGGTAAATGATTATTTATTGCGATGTGCTTTTATAATACGAGAGACGTTCTTGACCTTTGTAAACAATACGTGAAAAAGGAAAATTGGGCACAAGACTTAAGAGCGATAATAGACTGAAACACAAGGTTCGGTGCAATAACTAGCAGGTGTTTGGTGTAGATATCACGCAACGTACCTGCCTATTGCGAGCTGTTTTCACTCTGTTAACTCACTTGGACGAGCGACTTTAAAACCTGCCCCACGACGCGAAATATTTGTACAAACAAATGTTACACGTTTTCTCTTTCAACTCGTCGCAGACATATTGAATAACTAAACTGATTATATTAACCTTACCAGTTGACCAGTTCACGATCACAAAAATTCAGCTTCTAATAACTCAAATCCCGATAATCTCTTCAACTAACGGTATTAGCCTGTTTTCTCTGAATATTTGAAAAAAGATCCACCAGAGGCAGCACTGGTGGGAAAATAAATGCATTCTGATGCTGTGATTGTTAGTTGCCTTTCGATGATTAAATTCAAATTATTTTGCACGACATCGATTTCAACTGCTCTGGATTCCACTGGAGTTAACTGGTTAATTTTTAACTTTAAATAAACTTTAATATGAATTTTTCATCAGGTGTCAAGTTATAGTTTAGTACTTTATAAGTTATTATCTTTTGACTTTAACTATTTTATTGAATCTCAATGTGCATTAACCTTTAAATAAAAAGAAGTCGATTAAAAAATATATGTTTTTTTAGGGTTTAATTTGAAATCGATTTCTGTTTTGTAGGATAGCTGGCTGTTAAAATAGTGTCTGGAATAATGCCAATGTTTTTTCCTTATTCCACTCTTTTAATTGGGATGTACAAGTCAGAGCATCATAACCGTAATGTTCGGTATAATCTTCAAGTTTCAATAATACAGCAATAATATGGGAACAGTTCTTCGAAGCAGGTGCTAGACACTGATATTGAGCATCAATAGTCATGCTATGATTGTTACCAAGAGCTATGCTTATTTGAAAGTTACAGAAAATCTGCTATTAAGAAATAGCTGTTATCAGTCTCATTCTCTACCGTGATTAAAACAAATCACTTAAACAATATTTTCGTCCTCTTTGCAGTGATTTTGAATTTTCACAGTTCAAGACTTTCATCATCATGAGATAAGGTTTCATTTAGCTTTAACGTATTATCATTAGTTGCGGAAGTTATATACTTATACATTTTAGCACAACAGTATGGCTGATTTCACAGCTGTCCGAGAGACCTGTACGGGCCACCTGAGGGGCTAGCACGAATATATAATAGCGACGTATAAGTAAACTAACGTAAAATTTTACCATAGCTACAGTACTCCTTTGAGACATAAAATTTATTTGAATTAGATACTATTTTATATTTTTTAATGATATAAATGGTGTATGTGCCTTATTATTACGCCAAAATACTATGGAGTTGTAGTTTTTCATATTCAAAATTCACCTACGTTAACGTGACTATACGTCAAAATATTCATGCTAAGCTTTCTGTTCGGGCTCCTAGTACGGAGACACACGTGAAGCGTAACATTGTTTGTACGGATGGCCCGTAAAGGTCTCCCAGACAGTTGTGAAAGCAGCCTAAGTACAAAAAATAGTCAGGGATGGGAAAATTTTCCAACTTAAAGAAGGAAAAGTGCAAGATATCTGTGGAACTAGATTGACTGATGTCACTTATAGCTGCTTATCCTCTAAACATTTCCTATAAAAAAAATTAATCGTCAATTGCAATGCATTCGTCAATTCTTAAACTAAAAATAAGAAGCATAAACCTTTCTACCTTTCTTTCTTTTATTTTTGTTTTACCTGAAACAAGTACACCTCGGTATGCAAGCCATCGTTTTAAATCCCGAACAAGATGATCTTGAAATTTTTGCAAATTCGCAATAATTATAATTAGTATTGACGTCTAACGTTACTGTCAATAAAGAAATCAAAACACGTGTACCCACTAGCGCTGCCTCTGTCAGATATTTTATAAATCTTCAGAGGAAACATGCTAATTCAATCTGATAAAGGTCTTGGAGAACTAATTTATTAATGCCCAATTAGTATACCAGACGACAGGAATGGCTATTTTTTTCTCGTTAAATGTGCTGTACAGTTGTTTAAATAATCCTACACGTTGGCAATCAAAAGATGTTGTCATTTTCGTACCGCGTCCTTCACTTGGTCTTACTCTTTGCGTATTTCATACTTTCCATCGGAATTTGATACGAAAACAATGAAGTGTCGACCTACACTCTTTAATTTACTAACTAATCAATCTGCCAAACTCTTCTTCAAATAGAAAGGACTGTCATATTTGATTTTCGGTCTATTCATTCATTCGTTTATTATTGTTGAACGAACAATGATCAATGAGTTTCAAGTTCGTTAGTATCATAACTACACGAGAACTATTCGAAAACAAAAACAAGAAAAAGAAGTAAATAATTCTCTAATGCAAGACGTACGATAGACTGGTCTCCTGTATACCTGGCGTTCTGTTCGGTATTAATGGTGTGAACTCACGCCATAGTCCTTGTCAGACGTTCTTTTTCATTACAATCTATCTCATGACTTAGGTTTTAATATTTATATATGACATCGATTTATGTTATTATGTGAAAAAAAAAACTTTAAAATTGTCCTTTCAATGCCTTTAGCATTGAAAGGACAATTTTAAAGTTTTTTTTTCTAAGTAGTTACTGCACTAGAAATACTCCGTAAGTGAATTTAAATGTTGCGACCGATAAACCTATTACTAAAAAATTATCGCGCATCAAACGATGTTCAGTTTGAACGGGTAATTCAATTGATACACTATTTTTTATCTTCATTCGCTAATCGATTAACAATAATGACATTTACTGAAGCTAAAGCTCTAACATTTGTTTTGACATTTTCTGCTGAATACATTATTGTTTCAAATGTAGGTTCTTCAAATACTCAGCATTTATTTTTGCTTACCACATTAAGACAAAAATATAGTCGTCAATCTGTAAATTCAGTGACTTTTTTATCATTTTAAATCAAAGTCGGCTAATTCGTTAGCAAATCAGGATCATGTTTGTAAAGCACTTATGTGAAGCGATACATATTATTATCTTTATTTGAAAATGTACAACGTCGTTAACCCTAAAACCACTCATTTTAGCTTAGTTTATTACCATGCTAAGCGAGTATTTCGAGTACAGTATTTCATTAAGGTTAATCCAATAATGTTAACGAAGGAGCAAGATATTTACCATCTGTTCCAAACATTCTAATACTGAGGTCTAGATTTGTGTTCTTGACCCTAAACATAATCGTATGAATCACAACATATGAACATATTTCATTATGAAATTTTTACCTGTCTTTTGTTTTTAAATATATATGTAGGTACTCAATCCTGAAGCCTAGTACGTAACGTTTTTGTTTCCGTAAGTGGCTAAATATTACTTCATCGTTATTGCTATTTTTAATCACGTCTACAAGATCTATTAGATAAATTATGACAGTTTTCCTCATTCTTATATCCACGAAGCGATAAATATAGTTGTTATTATTGAACTGCGATTGTCTCTTTCAAGCGTCTAACAACATTAAGACAGCGTATAAACCCAACGGCAGCCGTGACCAATTAGATTGAGTAAGGCCTTTAACTGGATTTTTATCTTATTAAAAAGTCAGCTCTGTCCATTTATTTATGCTTCGCTCATGTAGTGTGTCGTTGATGTAGGTCCAACACTAAACGTCATCTCATAAAAGGTAATAAACTAATTAATTTAAACATAAACGCACAGAAGAAACTACTGTGACCAGAAAATGGCTTCCTTTGTGATGTTGGTTAGCACTAATAAGAGATTTATGGAAATTCAACCGTTGAAGAAGATGAAAAGGGGAAAATTATGAATACATTCAAAAATCTGCGCAGACTATGTCGCAAGCGAAGTGCTAGTACTTACCAAATTAAAAGAAAATATAGCTAATGTTGTTCTAACCAGAGTGATGAATGGCGATAATGGTTAGAAACTAATATCAGCCTCTCAACATTTATCATTGTTTAGTCCGGAAGTTATTAAGTAATTTATTTACCGTTACCAAGTAATTTACTACTCTGTCAAGAAAGTACCGGGAAAAGATCAATAATACACAAAATGTCTGTTATTCATCCAAATTTATTTTATCACCTTCAAAGTATGCTCCTTTAGAAACGATACACTTGCGCCAACGAATAATCCATTCATCAAAACGTTTTTTAAACGCTGCTTCCGGAATTGAGTTCAGTTCTCGCCGCGAACTCTCCTTTATGTCTTCTATCGATTGAAAACGGGTGCCACGAAGTGGTAATTTGAGTTTAGGAAAAAGAAAAAAGTCAGCAGGAGCCATATCTGGTGAATATGGTGGTTGCTGGATGGTATTTGTTGAGTGTTTGGTTAAAAATTCGTTCACAATGATAGCAATGTGCGAAGGCGCATTGTCGTGGTGCAAAATCCAAGAATTTTCTTTCCACAAATCTGGCCTTTTTCGTCGAATTTGCTCTCTTAAACGCCGCATAACGCTCAAATAATATTCTTTATTTACCGTTAGACCTTCCGGCAAGAGTTCAGAGTGCACAACACCGCGATAGTCAAAGAAAACAGTCAACATGACTTTGACTTTTGATCGACTTTGGCGTGGTTTTTTCGGTTTCGGTTCAGTTGGAAGGCGCCACTCCGAAGCTTGTTGACTAGTTTGCATGTCAAACTCGTAAACCCACGTCTCGTCACCAGTAACAATGCGTTTCATGAATGTTGGGTCCGAACTGACTCGTTCTAGCATGTCCTTAGCGACTTTCATGCGATTGAGTTTTTGGAGAAAATTCAGATCTTTTGGGACTAGCCGAGCAGCAACATGTTTCATACCCAAATGATTAGTTAAAATGGTACGGATCGACTCGTGAGATACAGAAAGTTCGGTGGCTATCTCTCTCAGAGTTGAATGGGGATTTTCAGTCACTATTTCCTTCACTTTTGCGATGTTAACTTCAGTTGCAGACGTTGACGGCCTACCAGAGCGAGGCAAATCTTCCATCACATCTCGACCGCTTTTGAACGCTTTGAACCACTCATAAGCTCGAGTTTTTGATAAAGTCGATTCACCGTAAGCCTTCTGTAACATTTTCAGTGACTCCGAACACGAAATTCCATTGGCGATGCAAAATTTAAGACAAACTCTTTGTTCGATATTTTTGTCCATTATGAAATTCGCAATACACACTATATATGATATTACTTAAACCAGCACTGTATTTAATATAAATAACAGATGCAAGTCAAACTCCGCGCCAAAATGGAAAACAGTTGTGCCAATCTAACAACTACAAAAAAACAAAAATTTGAATTTGGAACCATAAACAAATTATCCATTCCCGATACTTTTTTGACTGAATGTATTTAAAGTTTAAACAACACTCAGATCTAATGACTCACAGATCCGTGACTGTTTGATATATTTATAATTAAATGTTTTGTATTTGTGGCGATGAAAAGTTACTCTGTATTGGTTTGCAACAGAATAATTGAATAATATTTTTGTTTCTTCATTTGAAAGCAAGAACTATGTATGCGATCATGAAAAAGTGTTTCATGCTGCTTACGTACATACCTCCGGCTTGGGTTACAAAATGACAGCTCAATTGACTTGGCGCATTCATTTATTTCTCGTCTTCCATCAAGATTCAAACCCAACGTTTTCATTTTAGGTTTGATACTGTATGCGTTTTTTATTGTTTCACTCGTAGAACCAACATGTTATTTGAGTTTGTGCGTATCACAATCAATAGCATTTTGTGTCATTAAAATAAACAGGTCGTTGTTTTATTAAACTAAAAACAACGCTATTTACATCAGGTGCAACATGTTTTAATCAATGAATACCTGTTGTTACATTTCGCTTAACCTTTTGTACTGTAGCAACATCATAATAATATGTGCTTACTAGCTTAGCCCTCTCTTTAACATGCCAATTGGTTAGATATCTCCCCTATACCGCGGGATCGCTATAATCATCTTGTTTAAACAGAAGGCCATGTTATTAATATCTGTTGCGAATGTACTTGTATAACCAAGAGGTAGTTCCCAATTTAATCAATTGCAACGTATTTCTTCCTAGACTGGTGTTTTGTCTCTTACATAGGCGTTAACTGATTGCCTCGTCGAATCGATTGAGTCTCTAGTCTCAATCAAAATTTGCATTTGCTCTGCAACCATTTGAATTTGTTCCAAGTGATCGAAACTTTCTAATCCTGTCTTCAGGTGTTCGAGTTCGCCAAAATACAATCAATTTGCTTAAGAGTAATGATAAGTCATGTTGGATAGTAATGAGTGTGTTTTTTTGCTCCACATAAATTTAGATTGGAACCAACATAACATTGAAATCGATAGTAGATACTACGAAACTCAAGACCAGTCAAGATACTGTTTGAAATAGAAACACCGGGCTGAATTGTAAATTCGTCACCAACAGAGTGGGTGAGATAAAGGAAATACTGGTCAAGACTATAATGTAAGATTTTACCGCCTTTGGCTATCAAAGCCCTATTTTCCCATTGAAACCCAAACGTTCGTACAAACCCGTATTTCTCGCGTTTCCATCCACTCTCTTCGAGTTCAGTAAAAGGTATCTTAGATAACATCCTGGGGCTTGTATCCGGGTAGGAAACGCATGTCGCGCTATTGAAACAGATAATTATTTTACTGATAATGTGTTGTTTGGTGGCAGAGAGCAAGTTCTAATACTTCGTAATGACCACTGTTAGGTTCTTGGTTTTAAATAACGAGTTCAGGGTGCGATAAATGTATGTGAGTATTTGCTTGAGATAAAATGCAATATCTAGAGTAGTGAGAATTTAACGTTGTTTTATGAGATAATATGGTCCGTTATGTATTTTGCCCTTACTGGTATCATTTTACATTGTTCAATCACAGATTGATAATAATATTATCTTTCTAAGTGTCAAGTTATTATAAATTATGACTTCAACTGCATCACACGGTCATGTACCTACTAAGCAGAAAAGGCACGGTAATGCTGTCACAAGTACCTAAAATTAAAAGTGAATGATATTATTATTTTTACCCGACTGCGAAAGAAGGAGGGTTATGTTTTTCGAGTGTATGTATGTATGTATATTTCCTAGCCCAAACGGCTCGATGCATTTTAGCTTGAGTGGTGTCATTAGATCAATAGAGAGCAATCAGTTAACGCCTATGTAAGACAAAGCACCTAGGAAGGAATACGCTGCAATTGATTGAATTGGGAACTGTCTGTTGGTTATACAAGTAGGTACATTCGCAACAGATATTAATAAAATGCCCTTCTGGTTAAATGACATGATTATGGCGATCCCCCGGTATAGGGGAGATCTCCAACCAATTGGTCATGTTAAAGAGAGGGTTAAGCTAGCGAGCGCAGTCATGAATGATGTTGGTACAGATTTTTTTTTTTTTTATTTGTAATGGGTTTGCTCTTGACTCTAGTCTGTGTCAGAGATGACAGAGACAAAATCTACGATGGAGCGAGCCTACCCAGAAGGAGCCTGTTCACTCTAACTTTGAAGAGATTAGGGTTGGGTAGGGGTAACGAAACGAAACAATAGGTATTTATTGATTAAAACATGTTACACCTGATGTAAATAGAGTTGCTTTTAGTTTAATTAAACAACGACATCTTTATTTTAATGACATATTGATTATGATACGCTCAAACTCAAATAACATGTTGGTTCTACGAGTGAAACAATAAAAAACGCATAGAGAAACAAACCTAAAATAAAAACGTGGGGTTTGAACCCTGATGGAAGACGAGAAATAAATGAATGCGTCAAGTCAATTGAGCTGTCATTTTGTAACCCAAGCCGGAGGTATGTACCTAAACAGCATGAAACACTTTTTCATGATAGCATACATAGTTCTTGTTTTCAAATGAAGAAACAAAAATACTACTCTGTCAAGAAAGTACCGGGAAAAGATCAATAATACACAAAATGTCTGTTATTCATCCAAATTTATTTTATCACCTTCAAAGTATGCTCCTTTAGAAACGATACACTTGCGCCAACGAATAATCCATTCATCAAAACATTTTTTAAACGCTGCTTCCGGAATTGAGTTCAGTTCTCGCCGCGAATTCTCCTTTATATCGATTGAAAACGGGTGCCACGAAGTGGTCATTTGAGTTTAGGAAAAAGAAAAAAGTCAGCAGGAGCCATATCTGGTGAATATGCTGGTTGCTGGATGGTATTTGTTGAGTGTTTGGTTAAAAATTCGTTCACAATGATAGCCTTGTGCGAAGGCGCATTGTCGTGGTGCAAAATCCAAGAATTTTCTTTCCACAAATCTGGCCTTTTTCGTCGAATTTGCTCTCTTAAACGCCGCATAACGCTCAAATAATATTCTTTATTTATCGCTAGACCTTCCGGTAAGAATTCAGAGTGCACAACACCGCGATAGTCAAAGAAAACAGTCAACATGACTTTGACTTTTGATCGACTTTGGCGTGGTGTTTTCGGTTTCGGTTCAGTTGGAAGGCGTCACTCCGAAGCTTGTTGACTAGTTTGCATGTCAAACTCGTAAACCCACGTCTCGTCACCAGTAACAATGCGTTTCATGAATGTTGGGTCCGAACTGACTCGTTCTAGCATGTCCTCAGCGACTTTCATGCGATTGAGTTTTTGGAGAAAATTCAGATCTTTTGGGACTAGCCGAGCAGCAACATGTTTCATACCCAAATGATTAGTTAAAATGGTACGGATCGACTCGTGAGATACAGAAAGTTCGGCGGCTATCTCTCTCAGAGTTGAATGGGGATTTTCAGTCACTATTTCCTTCACTTTTGCGATGTTAACTTCAGTTGCAGACGTTGACGGCCTACCAGAGCGAGGCAAATCTTCCATCACATCTCGACCGCTTTTGAACGCTTTGAACCACTCATAAGCTCGAGTTTTTGATAAAGTCGATTCACCGTAAGCCTTCTGTAACATTTTCAGTGACTCCGAACACGAAATTCCATTGGCGATGCAAAATTTAAGACAAACTCTTTGTTCGATATTTTTGTCCATTATGAAATTCGCAATACACACTATATTATATGATATTACTAAAACCAGCACTGTATTTAATATAAATACAGATGCAACTCAAACTCCGCGCTAAAATGGAAAACAGTTGTGCCAATCTAACAACTACAAAAAAACAAAAATTTGAATTTGGAACCATAAACAAATCATCCATTCCCGATACTTTTTTGACTGAATGTATTATTCAATTATTCTGTTGCAAACCAATACAAAGTAACATTTGATTTCGCCACAAAGACATAATATAAAGGCAGTTTAAAATATATCAAAACAGTCACGGATTTGTGAGTCATTTTACCTGAGTGTTGCTAAGACCTTAAATAAATTACTTGGTTACTAAACTTAAGGACTAAACAATGATAATATTGGTTCCTAACCATTATCGCCATTCATTACCCTGCTTAGAATAACATTTGCTATCTTTCCTTTTACATCGGTAGGTACTAGCACTGAAATTACTACTACTACTAGATTCTGAAATCTGCGCAGACTAAGTCGTTAGCGTACTAACGACTTAGTCTGCGCAGATTTGAACCTAAAAATGACCGAAAATTAAGAAATTTTCGGTCATTTTTAGGTTCAGATCTGGGGGTTCCGTACCCAAAGATTAACCAACAGAACCCTATTACTAAGCCTCCGCTGTCCGTCCGTCTGTCAGCGGGCTGTATCTCAGGAACCGTAATAGGTAGACAGTTGAAATTTTTACAGATTGTTTGTGCCGTTATAACAAAAATAAGGTTTATGGTACAGAACTCTTCGTGTGCGAGTTTGACTCGCACTTGGCCGGTTTTATAAGAGTTAAGCTAAACGGTGCGTTTTGCGGAGAAAGTTAATCAAGACAAATGAATGTGACTATTTGCTTGAGATATGCAATATCTAGATTATTGGGAAGTGAATGAGAGTTTAACATTGTTTTATAACTTATAGGTAGTTTTTGTATTTTGCCTTAATTTTACATTGTTCAATGATTGATTGATAATAATATTATCTTTCTAAGTGTACAGTTATTATAAATTATGACTTCAACTAACTATTATGAATTCACGGAAATGCTGTCACAAGTACCTAAAGATTAAAAGTGAATGATGTTATTATTTTTTCTCGACTGCGAAAAAATAATAACATCATTCTCAATAACATCAACTCGAAAAACATAACCCTCCTTGGGTTATGATTTTCGAGTGTATGTCATCATCTGCCTAGCCTTTTCCCACTACATTGGGGTCGGCTTCCAGTCAAGCCGGATTTAGCTGAATACCAGTATTTTACGAGGAGCGGCTGCCTACCAGACCTCCACAACCCATTCACTAGGTAACACGGTACTTCATGGCAAGACTGGAGTCAGATTTTATAGCTTCTGTGTATCCGTAACGACTGCCAAAGATCTACAAATGACAGCCGGAACCAACGGCTTAACGTGCTTTCCGAGGCACGGAGGAAACTCGGTATGTTAAGATGGTCACCCATCCACAGACCAACCTTGCCAAGCCTTGCTTAACCTTAAAGATCGACCCGTGCGGCTGTTATTATCTAGCCACGAGCTCCTCCAGTTTTTCGAGTGTATGTATGTATGTATGTATATTTCCTAGTCTAAACAGCTCAACTGAATTTTAGCTTGAGGGCCGGGTGTCGTTAGTTATGTAATTACTGTGCGAGTGACACTGGGTTTATAAAAATTAAAATGGCCGATTTTTGGCGCATGTTATGCCTTCAATAAATTTCTAATTTTCAAAACCTATCTAGTGGGGCATCAAGATAAAGGGCTCGAGGAGACGATTCGAAAAATGTAACTCACTAAAAAGCAGGAAATAAAAAAATTGACTTTGTCAAAAAAAACCGACCCCTAAAACCAACTAAAAAGTTCGAAACAAGTCGCTTTTCAAGCTGTCTGATGCACCGGTACATGGTGGACATCCCACCCACACGCACAAAACGTTTTGGGAACACATTTATAATGCGTACAGCTAAGGAGTGGAATTCCCTGCCGGAGTCTGTGCTTCCCGATAGCTACAACCTGGGAGTCTTCAAGTCAAGAGTGAATAGGTTACTTCTAGGCAAGCGGGCTCCATCTTCGACCACATCATCGCTTACCATCAGGTGAGATGGTGGTCAAGCGCGTGCCTATTAATAGTAAAAAAAAAAAAAAGTTGTTTCTAGCGGTAGGGCGCGACGTTTGACTTCTGGCAATATAAATTATACTAGCTTTTGCAAGCGACTTCGTACATTCATATCCCGTTTTTCCCGTTCCTGTAAGAGTTTAGGGAAATCCTCTCTTAGTGCTCCCCTACACTTTACGAAGGAACCGTTATGCCTTTCAGCTTCCTACGACCAATGGTTTCGGCTGTGGGTCAATCACTAAATAAGTCAGTAACGGAAGAATTTTATATTAGTACAGTCTGTGACCAACATTATCTAACCCACTTGACTATAATTCGCTAATAGTCAAGTGGGTTAGGTAATGTTGGTCACAGACTGTACTATATAGTTGAAACGCGCAAATTCGTCTACCTCACAATTTTCTTTACTGCTCCGCTCCTATTGCTATTAGCGTGATGATGTAGACCCTATAACCTTCCTCGATAAATGGGCTATCTAACACTGAAAGAACTGATAAGAATCAAATCAGACCAGTAGTTCCTGAGATTAGCGCGTTCATGTAAACAAACAAACTCTTCAGCTTTATATATTAGTATAAGATATATTGATTGTACTAAGTTAGCAATCAGATGGAAATGCCAATACCTAATCATCAACAGTGGTTCAATTTAATGAAATTAAACAATGACAATGGTTTTGGAAGTAAATCTCACTATAACTATAGTCTACGCCAGTATAAGCGATCCTATGTATGTATGAACACATAATCCAATCAGCTACAGTGATTGACAAATAGAAATTATAATTTCACATTCTTCGCATACCTAATTTTTAATACCTGTTACTAAAATGTTACTGTTGGTAGTATCATGTTTGGAAATGTAGAGTTAAGTAACGTGACCTTGGCTTGCCAGGCTAAAATATTCAAAACATAGGTATCGTTTAGATTTAAGTTTCTGATAAAACGGTTTGTTAAACTTAGTTTAGACAATGACACAGTTCTGGTAGAGGACGATTTGCATGTAATATATATATATATATATATATATTTTACTATAGATAGGCACGCGTTTGACTACTATCTCACCTGATGGTAAGCGATGATTTGGTCGAAGATGGAGCACGCTTGCCTAGAAATAACCTATTCACTCTTGACTTAAAGACTCCCAGGTTGTAGCTGTCAGGAAACACAGACTCCGGCAGGGAATTCCACTCCTTAGCTGTACGTATTATGAATGTGTTACCAAAACGAAAAATATATGTAACATAAGTTGACCAATCAGTGTATTTTCCTGGCATTTTACCTTATAGTTCCACTTTTGAACTTTCTGCTGCAGTTGCCTTTTCTTATCTCTCAAGTTAACCGGTGACTGACACTGGCGACTCCTAATGTGATAAGACCGCAAACTTGTTCATCCTGTAATTATTATAAGTCCTACCTGTAAAGTACAAATAAATTAATTTTCTAACCAACCATTGGCAGAATCGTTCAAAGACCATGAAGCTGCAACCATGAATTCATTAAGAAATAATATTAGCCAAACATATTATGACCCCCCCCCTTCTGGGGGTTGTCCAGCAGTGGGCGTATTTCGGCTGTTATGATGATGTAGATGATACTTTATAATGTTTTATAATGGTAGTTTCTGCAAACATGCGTAAAAAATCAAATGAATTTTCTCTCTACGCTTGATAACTATATCGGAGAATATAAAATTACTAAAGAGGTTCTCAGTTTTAAAGTCTCTGGTATTGTTAGACCATGAATCGGCAAACGTAGGGTAGAACGATCGCAGACTGAGGGAGTGAGGATCTTCGCAGAATGCTACGGATCAGCGAATATGAGAGAAGCCAAGAATTTTGTGGCGTATACCCATTCGCCAGTCTTTAGCAATCCACTAAAACCACCCGGTTGTAGTGGATGTCTGAAGACGGAAAATGATTGTTATTTGTTTATTTTATTTGTTTTTTTTTTTCGTTCTGGCATGTTTAAATTATTAATAACATTGTTCAAAGCAATAAAAAGCTCGCTCCATCGAAGACTTTGTCTCTGTCATCTCTGACATAGACTAGAGTCAAGAGCAAACCCATTACAAATAAAAAAATAGTTTTAAGCTTGGTCCTAACGACAGAATGTAAACCCAGCTGTCCCCTGTTTTCGTGTCTAGATTCCTCATGCTAATTCTATTCTCCTTTTCTTTTTTTACACTTTAGAAATGTTGATGACCTCCCGAAGTGAGATATGGACTAAGATCCTTTTAAATAATACATACTGCGATCAGTGGTGAATTATTCTAAAACGTTGATGCATTTTAAAGAATGCCTCTACAAAAATATGCATCAGAAACGTTGATAAACGTGTTTATACACGTGATTCTGAAGTAAAAATGCACCAATGTGAGTATTGATTGTTACGATTGATAAGAATTTGTATTGTAATCCGGAAAGATTTATTTACTAGGTTTTTATAATTTTATTTCAATGTACCTAAGTACTCAAGTGGATATATGTATGTACTTAATTTTAGTTTAACCTATAAGTATCAAAGATTAATTAAATAGGTATACAAAAATACTTCAGGATCGAATTATTTTTAGTTACAATTTAATACAGTCAACTCAAAATGCACTAGAGTCAATAAGAAGATAAATATTCCGGAAAATTTTAATCTCTGTAAATTATTACCGTATCATTTAAGAATTTTGAATAATCAGTCAGCACGGACACGTAATTTCTCCACGTAATACCATATTTATGTATGAATGAAATAGCAGTCAACATTAAATCATGTTACCAACCATTATACCTAGGACTTGAACACACTGAACCATGACAATGCTAATAGCGGCCATATTATCCCAAGTACAACAAAAAATTCTTTGATTCCAATAGAATCTTTGTTCATAACGTTTTTCGCATAAACGCCAATGAGGAAATTGTTACAATCACTTCATGGATACTTTAGTCGATGCCAATTACGGAAACTGTTAATGAATACAGTAGATGTGGAGCGACTTTCATGGAACTCTGTGAATATTGCCGACTTGCCGTAATAGGCCGGTAACCACTTAGTCGGTGTAGTAGAACTTGTAGGAGCAAGCGTGCCTGAGGTAAGTCTCAGACCTGCGCGGCCTGCGCCTGCGTTTAAGGCAAATACGGTTTAGGCTTAAGAGACGAAATCAGCGGCAGCGGTAGCGGCGCGGCGACGCAAACCCGTTCACAAAGCCAGCGGGTAGGTCGCGCGGCGCTAGAGCGGTGCGCGTAATGTTATGTTATAAGAAGTTTCCGGTCTATGACTACATCACCGCAGACGCGCGGGTACCGCTCGACTGATGCGCGCCGCGCCGCTGCCTTTGTGAACAGTTCCATTTATAAATCTATGCATTTGAAGTTGAACGCGCTGCTGGTCGCGCCGCCGCCCCGCGCCGTGCCGCTGAGTTCGTCTCCACGGCCTAATACGCCTGTGGCTTTTATGGATAGGTCAGGTTAGGTTTTACCCGGACGTAGCCTATACGGTTTTGTTAGGCTAAGTTCGAATAAATTTAATTGGGTTCAAAAAACTATAAATTTTAGTCATAACTGAGCATGACCTTGCCACTTGCCCTCATACTGAACTTGATACGATCTTTGTTATTTTCTTCTTTTAATGGTCGCAGACATAGTGATAGGTAAAAAAAACTGGCCAAGTGCAAGTCGGACTCGCGTGCAAAGGGTTCCGAACGAATTTCTTTTTTTTACATGTTATTTTAACACTGTAGAATTCTTATAGATCTCTCTTTTTCTGTAATCTATAGGTAAAGATCTATTATCTCCATATTTTTTCAAAGGATTAGGCTCAGTAGTTTCGGAGATAATGGTCATGTTTTGTCTAATTTCTTGAATAACTTCAAAACAATTTATTTGAAAATTATAAAAAAAGATATAATTAAAACCCTTACAGTAAGCCCTTTCATTTGACATGTCACACGATATTGTTCAAAAAACTTTTTGTTTAAACTTTCTAGTTTGACCCCCAAAAGTGACCCCCTATTCTAAAAAAAATATAATTTACGTAACAGAAGTCCATATGTGCACCAAATTTCAACAGAATCGGTTCAGTGGATTCGGAGAAAACTGGCTGTGACAGACGGACAGACAGACAGACAGACAGACAGATAGACAGACAGACAGACACCCGAGTGATCCTATAAGGGCTCCGTTTTTTGTTCGGAACCCTAAAAGTAAGCTATAATGTTCGTTAAAGCATAATTATTATGTAATGGTATGGAAGTAATTTAAAATGAATTACGAACGCTAATTGAAATCAAATTCACAATGGAATATCTATTGAAGAAATCACAAAGATTTATACGGGATGTGGTCAATGTTTTTTACATAATTAGATGAATTATTAATTTTTTACTGTAAGAACTTAAAATCTTATTGATGACGTGCAAATGCATAACGAGTTACAATCGACATTTATAAATAAACTTGGAAAAACCAGTCTTTTGAATTATGTTATCAATGGTATTCAGCATTTTAATAGATTTTGCAATCTCAAAATTACAGTGTTTAAGTTTCACCTTGCCATTTAAGGACTTACGAATTGTATAAAAAATAAAAGAGCTAATAAAAGAAACGCGTGCTAAAATCAAAAGAAGGAAAATACCTATTTCAATAATTTATAAAATTAGTTGTCAAGCTTGTTCTTGATTCTGCTGTGACCGGTTGGACAAAAATAAAATCAAAAGAATGATAAATAACTTTAAACACTAAAAAGCAAAAGCATCTTAACAGGTGGTCAAACATACTTTTTATTTCACAAAGGCACTAGAGTAAAAAGCCGTTTTGAAGGTCATTATCCTTACTTCCTTACTAATATTATAAATGCGAATGTAGCTCTGTCTGTTTGTCTGTCTGTAGCGCTTTCACGCCAAAACTACTGAACCGATTAAAATGAAATTTGGTACACAGATAGTCTAGAGCCTGAGACAGGACATCGGCTACTTTTTATTCCTGGAGTATGTTCCCTAAGAAGCACGCGGGCGAAGCCGTTGGCAGAAAAAAACTTATAAGTAGAAAAAAAAAGAAAATTTAACAAGGATTTATTAAATTAACAAACACTTCTCTTTTATAATGGGATCGTAATGGCAACTTTTTACGTAGGTTCTCTTTGGAGTTGGAAAAACCAGAATAAAATTTAATTTAGACCAATTTTAATGTAATACCATAGAATAGAATAGAATAATATTCATCATAAAACTCGGCAACTGTGAAAGGGAAACTGTGAAGGGAAGGGTGACTAAAAAGTGAGGATCTTTCGTTAACGCCTTGATAGTGGCCCAACTTTCTTCTAAATGTCTTTACCGTGTTCGAAAATCCCTCAACTACCTTCGAGAACTTGAATGCCAGTCAAAAAAAACTAAGACCAAAATTCCGGCCATCGAATCAACAAACATAAATTGAGCCCCGTACGTCACAATACGCGAATAAGAACCGACTGCCCGGTGTAATCGGACTTCACCGATTATGCATTTAACAAAATGGTCGATATCCGAGGGTCGATCGGTCAATTACGAAGTGCGACGATGTTTTCCATCAGTTGTTACATAAATGTCGTAAACAGTGCACGGGTATTGAGCCGGAGCAATTGACTGTGGAGCTTTTTGTTACCATTAAATTTGATGCCGATACCGCGTAGCCGAGAATACGGATTTTTCCATTTATCTTAACGCATGTTATATTGTGCTGACTATACTTTCAAAGCTGATTGTTTGTTCCAGCCATTGTTAAAGTTTTTGTTGTTAAGCTTCGAATCGTAAAAACTGGTTACTTTTGATTTCAATACGATTAAATGATTACCAAGCACGATTTTATAGGCCAATGTGTGTTGATGGCTAACAGGTGATAATCAAAAAGATTTATGACATGATCATCTCAATTTACCATAGTTGATGGTGTTTTGTAATTACCTACATGAATAAATTTTTAAGCAGTTTGTAAATCGCCACCTGCTAGGCCTATTGGCAAGACCGGATTTAGTTAGTGACGCGTTGTCTCTTTGACATTTCGGAGTTAGTTAATATGTCTTGTTTCTTACCCATAAATTATCAGAGATATATGCCGATTGTGTAATTTTATGAAGTTTAAAAATAGAATCAGACATAGATAGATGTTTCGTGGAGTATTGACTATTTGAAGGTCTGTAGTTTTTCTAGAAGTATTGGCCTCGACCCTATTCATTTCGGTGCCTCTATATGACCTCTACATTTAAATACTATAGTCAGTAAGTTCAGATTCGTTACAGGTCTCTAAAAGGCCTCAGTTCGTTAAGAAAAATAATTGATGAAGTATTAGATTTATTTTTTCTTTTGGAAACCATTTATCACACCATAATTTACATATGTTCAGATTAACTAAACCCAATGCAAAGGAAATCTGAAAAAAAGCTACTTAAATATCGCCTTAAGAGCCGAAAAAGTTCTACCAAAGTTCGTTTTGGCGCTGATTTTTTTATTTATTTTTTTAAATTTCGTAATGGGCTTTTTCTTGACGCGCCTGATGGAAAGCAATAGATGAGGTCTATGATGGAGCGAGCGTGCCCAGAAGATGCCCAAACAGGTGTGTAGAAGGTATTTTATTCTATCAGAAAACATCTAAAACTTCAACAAAAGTAATTTTAGAAAGCGTAGCAACTTTTACATTATCCCTAGAAATAATAACCCTGCACTGCTTAGTATTCAAGCAAAACAGATCTAAATCTTTCCAATATGTTTGGATCATATCAAAGCAATACACTTTGCATTTTATTAGTATGCCATAGAGACGCAGGCACCACGTTTTGTGACCTTCTAGGGAGAACAGAATATCTTTATTACATTGTAAGGCACATGCAGAACGTGACAGCTGCTTTATTACAATTCCTAGTGCATGTGTATTGTTGACAGTTTGTTTTAAATTTTAGATGTGGGAATCTGTTTGGGCTTTTCCCGACAGTGTTGTGGTGACTAAATATTAGGTTAGGTCTGGAATTAATTATGCTACATCGTTAGATATGTTTGTAGAAGTATGAACTAGTACATGATATAAGTGATCTATAAGTATCTTTGTTATCCGACTGCGAAAGAAGGAGGGTTATGTTTTTCGAGTGTATGTAGGTATATTTCTTTGGCACGTCCTAGAGCCTAAACAGCTGGATGTTTTTTAGCTTGAGAGGTGTCGTTAGATTCGTAATTACTGTGAGAGTGACACTGGGTATATCAAAATAATAAAAAAACAAAATGGCAGATTTTTGGGGCCATATTATGCCTTCAGTATTTTATTTATTTTCAAAACCTATCAAGGGTATCAAGATAAAGGGCTCGACGAGACGATTCGAAAAATGTAACTCACTAAAAAGTAGGAAATAGAAAAACAAATCTTTCGTCGCTTTTCAAGCAGTCTGATGCAGATCAACCACTGGTCTGATGCTAGCAACTGCATCAGACTGCTTAAAAAGCGACTTGTTTCGAATTTTTTTGTTGTTTTTAGCGGTCGGGTTTTTTGACAAAGTAAATTTTTTTTATAAGTTCACTTTGACTCTTGCTTTAACCTGATATCAATTTGTAAAGGTCTTCCGATACTAGCGACTAACTGAGTGACGGACAGACAAAACACAGCATAACCTACTAATTGTAGAAAGCTGACGTTTAGCATATAGGTTCTTTGGTGAGTGTAGGGGAGCATTAAGCGACGATTTTCCGAAATTCCCAAGGGAACGGGAAAAAACGGGATATCCGCGTACATAGTCGCGGGCAAAAACTAGTTGTATGTATACTTACCGCTGATCTGCCACTCAGTGATAATGTTATCGCTCCCAATCATCATAACCATTACACCGACCTGTCTCCTGGAAGCTAAGCTTATCAGATAGCAATCATCCCCACAGTAAGTACACCAATTTGAATTTCATTTATAAGGAAGTGGGAATTCGCAAACGTTTAGGCCGTCGTCGGTCGGTAGATTAGGTTTGATCGGCGGCGGCGTTGCGCCCGCGTCGGTGGGAGCTGACAAATTATTGTGAGTTCATCGTACTTGACCTTTGCTCTACGTATGAATTTATGAAGCAATTGGCTGACGCTAACTGGGCGTGTAGGCGGACCCGTGTTGTTGATTAAAATTGGACGTAATTAGATAAAGATGCTGGCTGTTGCGTTTGAAGAATTGCGAATTGATGTAATTTGTGGACTCGGAAGTATACTCTTCAGGACTTCAGATAGACTTATATATTTATATGTGAACTGTATTTACAGTAGTGGTAGAGACAGGTGGACTTAATGCAATAACTAATACTTCACAAGTCTTAACTTTTTGTTGTGTTTTTTTAAATCAAACTTTATCCACACTGACTTTTCAACTCGACCAGCTGAGGGACGGATTTTGAAAACAAATAAATTAATACAACGTTTGACTAAAACTTTGAGTTCTGTAATAAATCCTAATAAGGTATCCTAGCTATCTTAAAATCATTGCCAATAAAACTTCATAACAAAACACACGGCTCAACCAAACGCTTGAAACATTCTCCACATTCATTTATTGCAAAAAGAAATCAGTTCCGCCACGCAAATAAATTGACTAAACAAACTTAAGCGTCCATGAAACCGGTAATCTGAGCCGTAGATGGTCTTACCCACTTACCGGAGCGTCCACAAATTGTAATAATTGACTGCTCAGTCAACTCACACCCGTCACCGCTATGTTGCGGTGCTGCGCCTGCGCACCCAATTGTCGCGTTATAGATGCGTATTTGTGAAAATTATGGGTGACTGCAGAAAGTTTTAGCCGCTGCTATGTGGCGGCGTGTACTTTAAGTGTTACTTTAAAAGTTCGCGTTGTAAGATCGCTCTTGGCCGGTTTTTCCAAATGTTTCTCATCATTAACTAACATCAAAAGTAGACGCCATATTTATCTTAAAATCAGGTAAAACTTTCAGATGGCGTCAACTCATTTATAAAGATGCATTATTTATAACGGTTTACGTGTTATTCAGATTTACATATAGTGGAAAAGAAACAGTTTAGTAACCTGGTGACTGGCGGCAAAAGAGAAGAAGATTTTATACTTTATACATGGTGCGGCAAAGTTAAACAAGAAACACTCGAATCATCTTCTATACAAATTATGAATATAATCCATATATGCTTTCACACCCTAATGTGTTCATTCAGTTTCCGGTTCTCGGTAAATCTGTATTAGAATATAGAAGTTTCAGATAATAACATTACAATGAGATGTAGGTTTTTAAACAACCTTTTCTTTCAGCCTGTCAATTTCCTTTGATCAGGGTTTCACACGTTCATTGTTGATAGTAAAAAACTATGTAACGTTATAGCTAATCAAGCAATTGTGATAAAACGCTCCCGCAGACAGGTACGACAAGACAATGAGACAACTATGCGAGCTCACATCTTCATACCTTACTGTGTGTACTTGAAGAGCAAATAAAAATGCTATGCTGCATTGTCGCGACGTACCTGGTCACGGGAGAATCATCACCATGTCCTATGATACTGGTATTTTTTAAGGATTGTATATGTTTAAATGTTTGTCAGAGTCTTACACTCCCTTTCGCTCCGGCCAAAGCGGAAGGGGGCGTTAGACTCTTGACTAAAACCCATACGTGTTCCTCCTAATGCCTTTTGCGTTCCAGGGCCGCGGTGACTCTCGTTCAAATTCCGCAACTCTAGATAGACAGTTGGCACAACGAAAGAGTCACCGCTGCCCTGGAACGCAAAAGGCATTAGGAGGAACACGGAAGGGGGCGTCAGACTCTTGACTAAAACCCATCCGTGTTCCTCCTAATTCCTTTTGCGTTCCAGGGCCGCGGTGACTCTCGTTCAAATTCCGCAACTCTAGATAGACAGTTGGCACAACGAAAGAGTCACCGCTGCCCTGGAACGCAAAAGGCATTAGGAGGAACACGGAAGGGGGCGTCAGACTCTTGACTAAAACCCATCCGTGTTCCTCCTAATTCCTTTTGCGTTCCAGGGCCGCGGTGACTCTCGTTCAAATTCCGCAACTCTAGATAGACAGTTGGCACAACGAAAGAGTCACCGCTGCCCTGGAACGCAAAAGGCATTAGGAGGAACACGGAAGGGGGCGTCAGACTCTTGACTAAAACCCATCCGTGTTCCTCCTAATTCCTTTTGCGTTCCAGGGCCGCGGTGACTCTTTCGTTCAAATTCCGCAACTCGAGATGATACTAGTATGGTCGGGTATTTCATTACGATGGATACCGTACCTGTCTACAGAAGAACGGAATGATTTTTAAATGGCCATAATTTGGCGCTAAGTTTGACTTCCACGTACAAAATAATTAACAGGATCTCAGCTTACTTAGCTTACTTGTACCATTTCAAGCAAGCAACATTTATCTGGGCATAGGAAAATACAAAGTTCTTAGAGCATTTAACGACATAAAAAAATGCAACCGCATGCTACTGTCCTAGTTCTAAACAAAGGACGCTTTTGTTAAATTTACTCGTATCAGTACAAAATGCGGTGATTAAAGTAATCGCCGTGCCTTGACACAAACGTGTCAATTTTGAGTCCAAACGTATTGCAGTGTGACTAAAAATTGATATTAATGGCAATTATCGATAATAGAAATATCGACTCAAACCACCTTTGGATGCATTTATTGAAATTAGAATCCAAAAAACGTTTTGGGTTATTTATTAGTTGCGAAACTTATTCAAGTTTTGGAATTACGGCCAAAAAAGTTGAATAATAAACACGCTAATTTAAAACTGAATTTTAAATCAATTAGCTTAATTTAATATACGAAACGTCTATCATATAAGGTTACGAACTTATTTTATTCTATTAATTGAAAATGAAAGATATAATTTGCATTTCAGTTCGAAATTGATTTCATTGTACAGCCAAAGCATGTGGTTTTAGATCGATAGAAGGGCTTGCTTCTATGTTAAGTTTATTGAACCAAAAGTTTTAAGGCCAATGTTAGATTGCCATACAAATGTTATGTGGGTCATGGCAGTGAGCTCACGTGGTACGATAGCTGATAATGACTTTGCTACACTTAATTACCTGATAAAGGACGTTGACTTAATTTGATCGGAAGAACTTATGATAATGTACTCACTATTAGCGTGTTTAATGAGTCCTAAAATGAATCATAATGTTTTAATGGCGTTGAGTACTGATAGTTGCTTTTTTTTTTTTTGTTATGGGTTTGCTCTTGTCTCTAGTCTATGTCAGAGATGACAGAGACAAAGTCTACGGTGGAGGGAGCCTGTTCACTCTAACTTTGAAGAGATTAGGATTGTAAGCTTTTGGAAACACATTTATTTATTTTTCCTCAAGTGAGTTTCTGTGAGTATGATTGAAAAACTATTGAAAGTCATAGGTTGAATCTGTAGGCAGACTATTACAGTTCTTTGTTACTTATACAATCAACCAATAGTGTTCCTACTAAAGGAAAGCATAAATACATTAATTTTATTATTTAGGACTAACATAAAGGCAGACAATGACACAACACGTTAATAGGACTAACAAAAAAAATTGGTAAAAAAAATAAAGCTGTTAGGTACCTACATTTTCTCAAACATCAAAGAAAGAGTGCCTCGTGTGTGCGCCAAATAGATCCAGTTCAGCTTAAATGCCAGACAACCCCAGACATGCTGTGACAGGGCTGTAAACCACCACGAGAGCCCAGTTCTGGTAGCTAGATATCACGTGACTCCGATTTTTTCTTTATAATAAATTCTCACGACGTTTTCCTTCACCTTTTTGTGAACAGTGTTTCTGAGTCTTGGTTACCAACAGTACGTGAACAGTGATTTGAATAAAACCTTCATTTTGTTAATAGGTAGAGTGTTCTAGAATATTTTATTTGTGTAGGCTTACAGTTAAGTAAACATTAGCATACAATTTTGTAGAAGAATTAGTATGGTAAATGAGGTCGATGATCTTATACTTAAGGCAATAGAGCATAACGGTGTGATTTATGGCACAACGAAATAGGTGATAAACACGCAATCTAACCTATTACACACTGTTTATTTTAGAGCATATTCTAGCAAGGCATGTCCTTCAACTCTACTCCACCTCGACAATTACAGCTTGTTTTTACCCGACTGCGAAAGAAGGAGGGTTATGTTTTTCGAGTGTATGTATGTTTATATGTATATTTCTTTGGCACGCCCTAGAGCCTAAACGGCTGGATGGATTTTAGCTTGAGAGGTGTCGTTAGATTCGTATGTACTGTGAGAGTGACACTAGGTATCTTAAAATGAAAAAAATAAACAAAATGGCAGATTTTTGGCGCCAAATTAAGCCCTCAAAAAAAAAAAAATGTTGTCGTGTGGTGTATCAAGATAGGTTCGAGGAGACGATTCCAAAAAAGTAACTCACAAAAATCACTGATCCAATCCAGTCACCAACTGCATCAGTCTGCTTGAAAAGAAGTCGCTTTTCGAACTTTTTAGTTGTTTTTAGCGGTCGGGTTTTTTGGCAAAGTCATTTTTTTATTGACATTAAACCAGAGTATTTTTCTATGATTGAATGAAGTGGAGGTCCTTCAATATGAATTCGTAATGGACCTTTGCCAAGTAGGTAAACTGAAAGATCATGCTAAGGTTCGGAAATCGTCATGATAGATTCAAAGAAAATGATAGAAAAAAGTAAAGGTTAGGCAAATATAACTACTTGCCCAACCTTTTCCCGACTATGTTGAGGTTGGCTTGCAGCCTAGCTAAATTGATACCAGTATTTTAACGGGTATTGTTAACGGCATATTAAAAATGGATAGTAGGTAACAGTTATATCGATTTCTTTACATTTATAAATTACTAAATAGAAGGCCCATCAACCTGCAATGAGCCTGGTACCCACCAGGCTCATTGCAGATTATGGACGACTCCTTCTCCGAGAGAGTATACCCGTATTCCATCACGGTAACATAATGGGCAGATTATGTCCGTAGAAGTATTTTACAGCATGATCATCGAAGAATATAGCATAAGCATAATCAGCCTATAAATCTTCCCACTGCTGGGACACAAGCCCGCTCTCAGTGAGAGGGAGTGGGCCGTAATCCACCACGTGGGCCCAGTGCGGGTTGGTAGATGTCGCATGTCTTAAAATTTTTGGTTCTAGGACATGCCGGTTTCCTTACGATGTTTTCCTTCACCGTTTTGAGAGCAGTGGTGATGAAATAATTTACACAAAGTAAAGCGCCTGCCTGGGTTCGAACCTACGATCAACTCGTAAGTCCGTAGTCCTCCATTACCACCGGGCCACCACTGCTCTATCTATAACCTGGCATCGAAGAATGAGTATCATTAATTAATGTACAGATACAATTCAATTTTTTCCTCTCCAAGAACAGATCATCATCATCATCTGCCTAACCTTTCCCCAACTATATTGGGGTCGGCTTCCAGTCAAACCGGATTCAGCTGAATACTAGTTGTTTTACGTGGAGCGGCTGCCTACCAGACCTCCGCAACCAGTTAACTGGGTAACACGGTAGTTCTTGGCAAGACTTTGGAGTCAGATTTACTGGCTTTTGACAATCCGTAACGACTGCCAAAGATCTACAAATGGCAGCTGGGACCAACGGCTTAACGTTCTTTCCGAGGCACGGAGGAAACTCGTTATATTAAGATGGTCACCCATCTACAGACCAACCTTGGCAAGCGTTGCTTAACCACGTTTTCCAAGAACAGATCATTAGCATGAAAATGTAAAAAATACCCACAGTAAATTGAAACGACTCGTAGTGGTCTCCGTGTGTTGTTGTTACGATTCGATGCCAGATTCCAAGCAATGTTTGGAAAACATGAAATAGTTGTAGACGTACGTTTATGATGCATAGGCTTGTGTTACTAAACTTAAACATAACTGTTTTAATATTGTTTATATGTTGTGTATGACATTATGTGAAAGTGACGATTACATTTTTTTCTTGTGACATTAATTTTATGAATTTTGGTATGTAGGATCTGTTTGCGCGACTGTCCGGTTTTCTTGCGATTTAAAATCGTTGACCATACTTAAGTATAAATGAATACTATCATTTAAAATAGGAGGAGGAGCTCGTGGCTAAATAATAACAGCCGCACAGATGGATCTTCAAGGTTAAGCAACGCTTGCCAAGGTTGGTCTGTGGATGGGTGACCATCTTAACATACCGAGTTTCCTCCATACCTCGGAAAGCATGTTAAGCCGTTGGTCCCGGCTGTCATTTGTAGAACTTTGGCAGTCGTTACGGATTGTTAGAAGCCAGTAAATCTGACTCCAGTCTTGCCAAGAAATACCGTGCTACTCATTTAATGGGCTGTGGAGGTCTGGTAGGCAGCCGCTTCACGTAAAATACTGGTATTCAGCTGAATCCGGTTTGACTGGAAGCCGACACCAATATAGTTGAGAAAAGGCTAGGCAGATGATGATGACTATCATTTAAAATAAATGGATTCGTAGAACTAGTAAATGAATTCTGTCTCAAGGATCAACGTTGGGAAAAAAGTCCACAGGAAAAAAAGTCGTCGAACTGATAGATAACATAAATCCGAAGTGCATTTTCACCGGTTATTCAGGTTTTCTTAAGTCAAGTGATTCCTTCATTGACGTCAGTCATTTATTTACCTATCATGTGTGGATATATTTGTATGTACCTATTGTTTCAGTTACGAAAAACAACTTTATAATATACGATTTAAAATAATATAACCGGTCCAACTCAGCTGCGTTTTTAATTTGCCCGCCTCAGTGCAACATGAATCCATCCAAAACTGGCTTTGTGAGACCAGACGATTGTAATCATAACATTAGCAAAACATTAACAGGACGCGATGATAATGTAATGTGATTCTGTAATTGCAGTGGAATTAATATTTCAATATGACCGTGAATAAATCTTTCGACATGCACTAAAATAATAAGATTATTGGCTTTAGTGTGATGATATATGCAAGCCTTCCTCGATAAATGGGCTATCTAACACTGAAATAATTTTTCAAATCGGACCAGTCGTTCCTGAGATTAACGCCGCTGTAGCTTTATATATTAGTATAGAGAATAGATTTCGACAATCGCTTTCGTCGCTAAAAGAATGGGACATTGTCTAGAGTCTCATCTGCCTAGCCTTTTCCCAACTATATTAGGGTCGAGTTCCAGTCAAACCGGATTCAGCTGAATACCAGTGTTTTACGAGGAGCGGCTGCCTACCAGACCTCCACAACCCATTAAATGGGTAACACGGTACTTCTTGGTTGGAATCAGATTTACTGACATCTGACAATCCTTAACGACTGCCAAAGATCTACAAATGACAGCCGGGACCAACGGCTTAACGTGAAACACGGTATATTAAGATGGTCACCCATCCACAGACCAACCTTGGCCCGTCAAGCAAACAAACAAACTCTTCAGCTTTATATATTAGTATAGAGAATAGATTTCGACCATCGCCATAGTCGCTCTGGAATCGATTATCGGGTCGAGCAGGGATTTGTATCTGCCATTTCTCAATAGAAGCCAGGAGTCTGATTTATTCCTGGTTGATGACTGTAGGCTTACCTCCTATTTTAAAAACTGGTGGTTTGCCAGTGTATAGGTGCACCTGTGCCGTCGTGAAATACCAGTGACTACTACATACCTACCTATCAATTTTCTGAAGAAAATTTACGTTTACCTATGGCTTAGTTACTCTCATCTCATGTTTTGCAATGTACAAGTACTAGTAGCTTCTATGTGTATGAGAAGAGATGTTGCCGCATTATTTAAGCTGACCAACACTGATTGGATTGCGGTCCGGTAGCAATCCGACTACCGCGCACCGCGCTGTTTTCTGAGTCGCCATCGTAAACGATTAACAATACTCGTAAGATAGAACTTCCAATAGTAAAGTTTTAAAATTAAATCAAAACCAATGATTTATACGTTTATCACAAAACGTATAAAAATCTGGTTTTTGTGCGTCTAGAATATTATGCTTTGTTTCTTATTCTTGATTAAACTAGTTATGAAAATGACGTTTATACAGATGCAAAACATACTAAGAAGCCGATCTACATTTTGAATAAGTTTGACAAAAAACTAATGTTAAGTATACACATGACACAAAAGTACCTATTTTTAAAAGATTTTATTTAACTTGCAATGTAAGTATGTATGTTTGTTCGGGTGAAATCTTGCTACTCAATTTTGAAGCAGGTATCTTCAACCGATTGAGCTACGTTTAGTTTGGATGACAATACACGATAAGCTGTGTGACGTCATTCTAAATTCAATATGGGGAACCATCCAAGATGGCGGAATAGTTATTTGTAATGCATTTCTACAATATGGATATCAAATGAAAGGGCTTATTGTGAGTAATTCGAAAAATAATATGACGATATTCTAAATCCAATATGGCGGAATATCCAAGATGGCGGAATAGTTATTTTTTATGCAATTCTACAACAAGGGTATCAAATGAAAGGGCTTGTTGAGAGTAACTCGAAATAACTGAAAAGCAAAAATAAATTAAAAGCAAAAAATTTTTTTTTTTTAAAAGCTTTTATTTAAATGCTCTAAATAAAACAAAATAACATTTTCCTTTAAAATTGATGATAAAAGCTTGTCGCGAAATTTGCGTAAGTACGTAAGTAAGTATTTAATTAATCAAACCTCGCTACAAGATTTTTTTTCGACAAAGATTGTTTTTGTAATACAAAAGTGGTTTTTAATAACAATTTTTAAACAAGTCTTCCTTAAATACCCACCGTCTAAAATTTCACGATTATAACTGAAACTAATACCAAGCATAACTATATTTAATACCAAGCAAACGGAAGTTTTCATTAATGAATTTGTTATGCATTGATAACTCAATTATTGTACGAAAAATAGAGTTATGTAAGCGACCTGACCCGAGTAGAAAGGCATTCTGAATAATTTTACCGAAGTAAAGTAGGAAGTTAACATTACATCAGATGGCATTGATTTTTATCCGACAGATTAATTAATATATCTATGCAGAATTCCATTGGCATTTTGAAGAAAATATATAAATAATAACTTTTGTAGATGTGTTCTGAATTTGAAAGTTCTGCAAGGTGTACTTATGCACTTATAACTAGAAGCTTAAATAAACTTTTGCATTTTCTGATAAAAAAAAAACTTAGAAAACGTTCTTTAGAGCTTAGAGAAATTAATTTGGTGGCCGCTTTTATTTGGGTGATAACTTAAAGGAACAATTAACTAATCAAACTTAAGTGCACTTGCACTTAAACTCCAATATTTATATCGTACTGATAGTTAATTGTGTCAACTGTCAACCAATTAACCAAACATATACAGATATGACACACAGAATTTGCGTGTTCGAAATATAAACATTCGAATTGTTTATATTTCGAACACAACAAATTCTACATGAATAAGCACCGTACTAACTCAAGTCAATTAGCGTGAGTTGAAAAAAAAAGTGATACTGGTCACACTCAATGCTATAAAAAAAGAAAAAAAATAATTAAACAATCGATTCGCCTCGGCGTTCAATGTCTAACGATGCTTACTCTACCCGCGTTCGTAACTCGTGTGTAGCAATAGTATTGCATTGCTCCACGCCGTCATTTGTGTTAATGACCCGCATTTAAGCAGATATAGTTGAATAAATAGCAAGGCTTGTGTACCAGCCAATGTCATAGTATTAGGGTTAGGGAAGAAAGTGAGAAAACTTTCACTTTCAATGAGTATCTTTGTTGCCTCGAATACAAGCGGTAAGCTACAACTGAATTGACCATCACTGACATGGAAGCTACAGGCTGTCGGTGTTTACTGTCTTCATAATATAATAACCTATATATTTTTAGTTGTGTGTGCATTTATTAAAGTCAAATGGAGGTTAGGATTGTTAGGCATAGTTTGTTGTTTTACAGAAGTAGTTGCTAGCCTACCAAGTCAAGCCGTCTTCTCTAGGCGGCAAACTTAGGTATACCTAAGTGGCTAATACCCATAACTGGTATTTCTATATCATCCTTGATTTAGCTGTTTATTTTAATTTAGTCAAGATGGCTTAATGTAGTAGACATTTGATAGAATTTGTTTTTATTAAAGGGCATGAAAATGTTGGATCTGGCGCATAAATAGACTTGTGTCCCAAAATCTATAATGTACCTAGTGGCCCGGTACGTGCTATGCAACGTATAAAGTGAAATAATAAAAAAAATAGGTAATTGGATGTGACAGCAAATTCTCCATCTCAAAAAAGTTTTAATACAAAATGATCCGCCATTTATTGAATTCATTTATTACAAAAAATGTGATAAATGAAGAACCACTCGACAGATTTTAAGCAAACTTCACATAAAACATCTGCTAAATAGTCCAAATAAAGCCTAAAAATTTGGTTTGGATAGGTGAGCCCGTTCTTGAGTTATAAAATAACAACGAAAAGTGGCATTGATTTTTATATATACTCGTAATAGATGCAGCTAAATCATTACTATAACAAAGATACACAGTTTACAGGAAATAAGTTTACTCTTTTAAAAGCCGACTGTGAAATTGTTCTTTTCATAACACAAATCCAAGAAAAATAGATATGAATATCTATTCTTTACAAAACTTCCTCATAAAGACGAACATCAACAAACACACTTGTCAAAGGAATTCTCGAAAGATAGATCTTACACATTTATGAAAACAGCTATCGATCATAGTTCGAAAGAATTTCTAGAAAAAGTGTGCTTAATAACCCACTTAGAGCAAGACTTCACGCGCGACAAGAATCGGTTTCCAGCGCCATGTTTTTACATCATCCTACGAGTAATTGAAGAAGTGTAAAAGAAAATAATAATGTGTTAAACAGCATACTGTAACAAGCAAATCTCGTTTATCAGGCTCATTTCAACTTTTTATGAGTTCATTTAAATTAGTAGGACACCTCCTTTACTGGAAGGCCATACAACTCAGTCATGTCAAGCGATAGAAATCTAGGCAAGCGTGTTTCGTCTTCAATCGGCTGTAATTGCGTAAAAACGGTGTACGAGACGCTCACTCGTTTTCTCTTACCGATTTGAGTAAAATTCCGAGCGTATTTGTATAAGATATTTCGATGTCATTAAAGTCATTATAAATGCTTGTTTCTTTTTCTTGTGGTACTGCGAAAGTAAAAAGGAAAACAGTATTAAGTGTCCGCAAACATATATAGATGATTGATGAATTTATGGCCTGAAATGACTCAGCTGAGGTGGTGCATAGAAAAATGCAAGACAGCAAATGAAGAAGCAATAGTTTGGGAGCGAACGTATGAATTAACTTTGATGGCTACAAATTCATTTACATTCACGAAGATGATATGCACATTTTTGTTTTTTATTTTCTTTAGTTGTTTTTTTTAACGACCCCAACAGATTACGCAGATAGGCAAGACCTAGCAGATTTATAAATAAAAGAAGTAAGAAAACGCGTCATATTCAAGGGTTTTATCACAAAATGGGCAGAATCACTGACTGGTTTGCTATTCGAATGGTATCAACAGTAAAAACTGGTTCTGCAGCCAATTACAATTTGCAAGTTTTAAATATTAAATTGCAAACACCTGTGCGGTCGGTACGATTGCCGAGAAATTGCATCAATACAGGTGTGTACCTACATTTGGTTAAGTTAAGCCTGTTCTTATATCTTAACGATCGCCATTGTCAAGACTTAATTCTGAAGCATATTTTATGGTAATCAGCGTATTATCATTATCATGCTGTAAACCGAAGCTATTGTTGTGTGGTAGCAAAATTCTTCTGTTTCATAGATAATACAGCTCCTACATCCAATGAATTAGGTAGGGAGTATAATCCAAGAGATTTAAAAGAATTATGTTGACAACGAAAAAGATGTAAGGATTTTTTTTTTAATTAAAGCATCTATTGCCGCGCCTTGGCAGTAAAACCAACTCGTACGTGATGCCGTGACGTGACGTCATGTCACTTTTGTGATTTACAGGAGGAGGAATACAGGCCCCATTTTTTTTGGATTTTTGTTGAATAAAAATGCAGTGTATAAAACCCCCAATGTGGCCATCCATCCATCTGCCGAGCCTTTTCCCAACTATATTGGGGTCGGCTTCCAGTCAAACCGGATTTAGCTGAATACCAGTATTTTACGCGGAGCAGCTGTCTAACAGACCTCCACAACCCATTAACTAGGTAACACGGTACTTCATAGCAAGACTGGAGTCAGATTAACTGGCTTCTGACTATCCGTAACGACTGCCAAAGATCTACAAATGACAGCCGGGACCAACGGCTTAACGTGCTTTCCGAGGCACGGAGGAAACTCGGTATGTTAAGATGGTCACCCATCCACAGACCAACCTTGGCAAGCGTTGCTTAACCTTGAAGATCGACCCGCGCGGCTGTTATCATCTAGCCACGAGCTCCCCCCCAATGTGGCAGTAAACAGAAACGAACGAAATCATAATAAAAACTATTTGGAGTCTGCAAATGTGCACACTTCCTAAGACACATACTCAAATGGACAGAAATTCCTCTGTTTTTGTAACAAGTGCCTCGCTTCATTACGCGTTAAATTAGTATTGTTTGCGATACTATAGCCATTGTAACTCGATCGTAAACCTTTTAGTCACACATTGTGATTTTTTCATTGACAGTGCTAATCGGTTTTCAGTTATATTCGTATTACGCAATTCAGTTTTCGTCGTATGGTGTCGGCCGGTTCTGTAGGCTGCCGTAAAAGAATAATACCATCCCATAACTTCCCGTGGGTGTCGTTGAGTGAGGAGCTCATGAATCGCCACGCTTGGCAGGCGGGTTGGCGATCGCAGTGTATGGTGTTGCGTTTAACAGAGAATGCTGCTGCCTATTCTCTGATGAGTCCCTTAGTCGCCTCTTACGACACCCACGGGAAGTGATGGGATGGTATTATTCTTTTACGACACCATACGGCACCGGCCGACACCATACGGCGAGCACAATGAAATTAATAAAAAGCACAATGTACGCACACAGCACAATTTTAACTATCTTTTCCCCGCAACTTCATACGCGCATATTCCTTTTCTCCGTTTCCGTAATTTCGGGAGATCCTATCTTGGTGCTCCCCGTTTTTTTTTTAACTATTATTAGGCACGCGCTTGACGACCATCTCACCTGATGGTAAGCGATGATGTGGTCGAAGATGGAGCACGCTTGCCTAGAAGTAACCTATTCACTCTTCACTTAAAGACTCCCAGGTTGTAGCTATCGGGAAACACAGACTCTGGTAGGGAATTCCACTCCTTAGCTGTACGCATTATGAATGTGTTCCCAAAACGTTTTGTGCGTGTGGGTGGGATGTCCACCATGTACATGCCACAAAAAAAAATCCTTACCACCTATTCTATTATATTATACCTACCGAATATACACACAAAATTTCATGAAAATCAGTCGAGCCGTTTCGGAGGAGTTCGATAACAAACACGAGATTTTTATAAATTAGATATTTATCGATTAGAATCGAATCAGTAATTATTTATAATAATAATAACATAACATCACGTGTGTATATTCCTAAGGGTTAAGCAGAGGGGTACATCTTGTAAAACTCACATTTCGGCAGTTTGTTATAGGGGCGTGCGGACTCAGGGCAGTAACTGAGAATTTCTTGATGGAATAACTAAATACCATTTACCCGGCTCGGGAAACGTACTCAGAACTTCACGTTTAGTTGTAGCGATCTCGGACTCATATCGTCGCTTAGTAAACAACACCGCTCAAGTAATACTGTCATCAATGTACTTAAGCGCTTTTTTTTAAGGATGGGAGGTCATCAAATGACTCCTCCCGCCCTCGGTGAAGCAAAAGGGAGTGTCAGACTCTTACTTACTAAAACCCATCCGTGTTCCTCCTAATGCCCTTTGCGTTCCTAGGCTGCGGTGACTCATTCGAACCAATTATGAACCCCGGCAGGCACTGGCCCTAGCAGGCTCCGTCTTTATTCTGACATCTCTTTGAGGCGCGCGTGGAACACAACGCGCCGTCGACCCGTGCCTAGTTCTGATCGGATGGCGAGCAACCCAATGCTTGCCGTCCGCAGGCCCGCGCCTACGGTGGCCGGGAATTGCCCTGTGACTCCCGACGCCCGGGAATCGCTCTGTGACTCCCGATGCCCGGGGACTAGAGCGCTGACGCTGTGACAGCTATTTAAATATTGACCTAGTTGGTTGATCGCTTAAATTACATTAAAAAGTAAAAATCACCAGTTTTCGACTTAAGCGGTGTTGTTTGCTAGAAGATGATACTGATTAACGAGGTGGTCTAATAAGGATAATCTTTCTCAAATGTTGTATAATGTAAAAAAGCCTACTTTGATATCACGCCTACATTTCTCGATGTTTAAATAAATCAACTCATATATGCATTTAATTATCGAGCTATTGTTTGATTTCGCACTTGCTGTATTTAGACAAGACTGGTCTGCCTTCTTTCAGACATCTTGACATACTTACCTACTATTTCTTTTTCAAAAGATGAACAGGTATTTCGTAACTTCGACCTATTCGGGACCAACTATTTATAGAAAACTAAGCTTTTTTCCGCGACTTCGTGCGCGCATATCCCGTTTTTTCGAAGACACGGAATTCAATTATGTCCAAGTGACAGTAGAACAGTTTGATTTAGTAGAAATCTCTTCATTAAACTGTAACTGTTTAGTACTTTCAAGTGCTGTAAAATCGAGAGAGAATTTACGACTTAAATGTAAATGAAATTAAGTACAAGTTTCTATAACGAAGAAAATCTGCAATTTAAACCCATCGATACCTAGAATGTTTTGATCATCTAGACATTTAGTACTTGGTAGTGAGCTTTCATAGTTTTCTAATGTACCGCTATAAAATCTTTATTAGCGATAAATACGTAGTAGTTACTGGTGGCTCCACTAATGAATGCTGGTGCATTGCTGCTAATCAATTTGTTTTAATTAGGTCGGTTATTGTTAACGCACGACATCTAATAATTTGCAAGGAGAAATCTAAAACGGCGTAATTTAAAGGCTTTTTTTCAAGCGCTAGTATTGTTATTTTGTAGTCTCCACATACATAGAGACTCACCTCTAGCGCCGGTGCAAACCTAAACGCGTGACACATTAAGCGAATTTCTACTAGAGAATGCGCGCGGATGCGCGAGTATGCGCTAGACTGCGCGTGCTGGCCACACAGTCGTCATTAGTTTTACATTTTTCGAGATACGCGCGGAGTAGTGCGCATGCTCGCGCAGCCACACTATTGCGCGCTACCTTTCGCATGTATTTGCTTGCTCTTCAGGAATTTATTGTTGTGTTAATTGATTTTAAATATTATGTCAATGAGGAGAATGTCGATAATAGCTTTACAGTGAAAAATTATCTGCGCTGCGCTCCGCCATATGCGTGCCAGCTCCTTTATTCCAAGTCATGTTTGATTCCACCTCGAATCATCAAATTTACAGTAGCTTGCGATTTTTTGACATAAATGTATTATTTTCTTCCGCTGTCGTGGCAACTGAGTCAGCTGGAGGTCGGAGTCGGAGACACACAAAAAACATATCAGATTTGGCAAAAACTGATATGTGTTTTTATCAAGAGTAGACAAGGGAGAAAATAATCTGTTTTATTTACTTAATGATTAATCGATGATTAATTGACTAATTCATAATTTTTAAATGCTTTATATTTATAAACTGTGATACAAGTGAAAATGATAAAATGTGAGTATTAATGTACTTGATTTTTAAGGATATTTAGTAAAAAGAAAATATCATAGAAATGTACATATCAGATTTGGCAGCGCACCGACGATAATATGTACCTTCAACACTGAGAGTGGAAAATGTGGGTTTTCTTTCCATAGGAACCTACATATTTAACATCGCTACCTGCCGTCGAGATTCGTAAATTTCAGCCGCAGAAACCGGTTTACGCTTTCGACAACTTTAAAGGCTAATGTATGTCTAAACATGAAGTACCATTTTTTAGGGTTCCGTACCCAAAGGGTAACCAATAGAACCCTATTTCTAAGCCTCCGCTGTCCGTCCGTCCGTCTGTCTGTCAGCGGGCTGTATCTCGAGAACCGTAATAGGTAGACAGTTGAAATTTTCCTAGTTTTCGTATTTCTATTGCCGCTATAACAAAAAATAATAAAAATTGAGGTTTATGGTACGGAACCCTTCGTGTGCGAGTCCGACTCGCACTTGGCCGGTTTTCATGAAAATGGATAACCATTCAGGCGGCATCCACACATTAGTACCGTTTGTTGGAAATAATTATTGCCTTCATAGTTTCATTATTGAATAACTTTATGACATTGTGCTCATTTAGGTACGTATTAATTTACAGTTGAATTAAAACAACATTCTATGAGTAATTCACCTGAACACTAAAGCTCCATATTTTATGTTCGATAACGTTTTCCAAGAAAGAAGGAGGAAGATTGTGTTTATTGTTCTATCATCTGTGACACCTAATATGTAAAAAACAAATGCCATTCGTTTACAAGTTTTTGTTTTGTGTCTGGCTGTATCATAGGATTTTTTTATCTACTTCACTGAACCTGGACGTCTGTACGTTTGTTGATAAGGCAAATTAGCATTTCGATAAACTTAATCTACAGAAACCGCCATAACAGGACCATCAGAATCCATATCTATTATTAAAATGTCAAAGTAACTGTCTGATTTCCTTTTCAGAACAGATTTGGAGAAAATTTTGCACACGAGTAAACACAGTAAGACATTAGATACTTTCAAAACCAGAACTATGTTACCTTTGGATAATTTTCAGACAAAAGCTAGTACTTACTATTTCTTCAAAGCAAAGACGACAAGTCAACAACCAATCAAATTTTGAAGCGAAGGAAACCAAAATTGCTTAATAAACCTACGCGAAAATATCTCAAGCAACTAGGTAGGTACATCATAATAATTAGATAATGCGAGCTTGCGATACGCAGTAACCTCAACTTGCAAGACGACATGCCTCTGCGCAACGGGGAAGATAGCGGACTTCTAAAGGAAAATGCACATTGAAAACATTTTTTTTTTAAATTTTGCAAATTCACAACATGTTCTGGGATAATAACCGGCACGGGTCGTGAGCACACTCTCCATTGGTCAGTTTAAAGACGACTGCTCTGACGCTTCACGTTATTGGTTCGTCAGTCAATGCTCATCGACTATTGGGCTTGCAAGTTTCATTCGCCCACCGTTCATTGGCAAGATCACCCTGCTGCATTCATCTGTGCTCACGACTCGTGCCAGCTACTATAGAACTATGCTTCATTTGAATTGTGTGAAGCTGTCCCGAGGTGTTCTCTTGAGAGGACACAACACCAGGAAAGTTTTAGTGTGGTGAGAAGACCACACTCCCTTCTTCGATACTTCTTGATGGTATCCCAATGCCGGGCGCCTTTTGAAGAATAATAAAATGTATAAATGTATTTATTTCTGTTCTGACAGAAGTTTTTAAAGGGTCTAACTACTAGTGTTTACCAAATGCTACGAAAGTATAACTGTCACCTTGTGGATGTTATTTCAAGTTGTGTGACTATTTTATGAGTGAGGGAGTCAGTGTTTTGAATTTAACTCAAGGCGATTGTTTAGTCTGCTGTCCAGACGGTGAAGTTGTGAAGCGTTACTGGCAATCACAAAATTATGTTGTTTATAACATTTTTTTTCTGCAAGATAAGCCTGGGAAAGTTTAACTCATGTTGCTTACTGCTCCAAGAGATGATTTCCCCTCCCAGTAACTTGTGAAGGTAGCCTAAGGAATGCTTTCTAACAAAACAACCTGTGGAGTAAAATCTCTCGTGGTCTACCCAAGAGTACCTAGATGTAGAGCAAGCTAGTTATGTGGGTGGCACTTAGGCAAATCAGCTGAAGAGTGAGGATGTGGAACTGCATCGCAGATGATGTCTTTCTGTTTTCCTGCTCTCCGTGCCTTAAAACAGCGGCTTATGGTCTACCATTTGTGATAATGTTGTCATCATCATCTGCCTCTAGCCTTTTCCCAACTATATTGGGGTCGGCTTCCAGTCAAACCGGATTCAGCTGAATACCAGTTGTTTTACGTGGAGCGGCTGCCTACTAGACCTCCACAACCCATTAACTGGGTAACACGGTACTTCTTGGCAAGACTGTAGTCAGATTTACTGGCTTCTGACAATCCGTAACGACTGCCAAAGATCTACAAATGACAGCTAGGACCATCGGCTTAACGTGCTTTCCGAGGTACGGAGGAAACTCGTTATATTAAGATGGTCACTCATCACCAACCTTGGCAAGCGTTGCTTAACCTTAAAGATCGCCCCGTGCGGCTGTTATTATTTAGACACGAGCTCCTCTCAATTGTGATACTGTTGTAATGGTAAAAAAACATCCAATATTTAACTGTACCTACCATTGACACGAAGAAGTTCCTTTTAATTTAATTTTACTATACAAACTGAGCACAGATGAAAAAGTTTTCATCAGAATTGCAGTCATTCTGTGTGCACCTTTAACTCTTGTGATTTTATGTGCAATGGCTTCGGTGTGCGCTACGCCTAATACGGTCCTATCGGACGTGGTGAGGGATTGCATTACCTACGAAAAGGAATATAATCAAGATGTAAGGAGAATCACTATCAGTGGTACAGTTATATCTGTGAGAGCCATAGAGTTGTGAGCTGTAGATAAGTTTTCGTAATATATTCTAAAAAGACGCGTTTCACAGTCATATTAGTCATGAATGGGAAAACTGGAGTGTTTCCGGCTTTCTTTGGGAATGATTGGTTAGTGTAATCAGTGTAATGGAAAACTGTTTTATGTAAAAATATGCTACTAGATGTTACCATACACCGATCAAAGCAGACTATAAAAAGTTATGCCTGACGATGCAAACTTAGTAGTGTTTGGTTTATCAAACACCAACAACGGATAGAACATTAGTATTTCCTTCTGTTTATAAATCCACCATGGGAAAATGTGCTCGAGCGGAATTCCAGACACACTAGTAAGTTTGTAACACGCGGCGACACAGTGTGAGCACGGTTTTGGCGTCGTTACGAAAAAGCTGAGAAGATTAGAGTAAAAGAGGTCTGTCAGAAACTAATCTTCAACGTTGTAAATCCGTTGCATCAGTACATTGCCTTTCGAGTTTTGGGGGTAAAAAGTCTGCTTGCCCAGCCTTTTCTAATTTCTGTAGGGGACGACTTCTAGTCTTTTTGGAAGCAGCTGAGTCATCATCATCATCATTATATCAGCCGAAAGACATCCACTGCTGGACATAGGACTCCCCCAAGTAGCTGAGTAACAGTATTTTATAGGAAAAGACTGCCTATCTAACCTTTACAGCAACTGCCGCGTTGGAGATAGGGTCGGTGAGTGCATATTGCTGCAGAGCAACTTGCTGCTCTTGTTGCCAGCGGGGCAGAATTAGCTTCATCTATTTGACTGTCAGACCTTGACTATTCAAAAGTGCCTGTAGCTGGTCTATTTGAAATATAGGATTTTGTAGTTGTATTCAACACAGTATTTGGATAACACGGTCCTTTTGGCAAGAGTGATGTCAGATAAACAATGTAAATAATAATGCAAAAATTTAATGTTTTTTTTTTTTAATATGGCTGGTCTACCGTTTCCCTTCTGCTTATGACAAGTCCAGATGTGTACTTCACTTAAAATAATCAACGCAGAAGTGTGGCTGTTTTTTTTTGGAAACAGACACAAAACCGACGATAGAGTGAGCTTACCCAGAAAAAGCCCTACTCTAACCTTGAAGAGAATAATGTTGGAAACACATCTTTGATCAAAGGAGTGCAACTCTCTACACACTCTCTCTCGTCTCTCTGTTGTACGCATTATAAAAGACGTTTGGAAACGCTTAGAGCGAACTGGTGGGATAGCAACAAGGTGGAGTTATTGCGCTGAACAGATTTTAATTAAACTAGCACAAGAACAGATTAATTATGACTTGGAAAATAGTTTTATCCCGGTAAGTTGCTAACTAACAGTAATAAAACATGCGGATCATCATCATCATCATTTTATCAGCCGAAAGACGTCCACTGCTGGACAAAGGCCTCCCCCAAATTTTTGAGGGGCCATAATTGCCACGTATGGCAGGCGGGTTGGCGATCGCAGTGTATGGTTTCAAAAACAAAACATGCGGATAGAAGCTACTAAATAATGTTTATCACACTCTTAAGTAAGCATAATTTTATGGAGTTCTATCTCTGAACAAACAATCATAATTACTCGCGTGGCAAAGCATGCGTTATAAGAAAACGAGTGTGGCCTATTGACTTACAAAATTACATAAGAACGAAAAACTTTATGATAGGCGTTACGGTGGGAAATGAACTAAGTACGTTTTTATTTGGGTTACAATATTTTCTCATGGTGCAGTGAACATGACATGTATGTTAAGAGTAGAAATGAATTTCTTGTATGTATTTGTTTCACAATGAAGTAGAATAAGAACTAAATTGACTTATCTTCGACAGTTATATTACAAATAAGCTGGACTGCGACTTACTAAATGAGTAAGTGAGTGATTAGTGCAAAACTTGTTACATTCTTACTTCCTTACTTATCCTTACTAATATTATAAATGCGAAAGTAACTCTGTCTGTCTGTCTGTCGCGCTTTCACGCCAAAAATACTGAACCGATTTGAATTGAATGATATTTGATACAGAGATAGTCTAGAGCCTGAGAAAGGACATAGGCTACTTTTATCCCGACAGTATGTTCCCTAGGCACCTTCCGGGCGCTCACCGCTAGCAGAAACTACTAGATAATATTAAGTCTTGTTAATAAATCTAAAATGGCGGCTAATATATGCAAAATATTGGAAACAAAACATTTTATTTTTATAACTATTTTTTTGAGAACATCTTCAAGACCATAAATTTATACAAACCTTACAATAGATTACTCTAAGAAAAGTATATAAATACATTCATTAAATAAATGTAAGCCTTGAAAGCTTAATAACAGCAACACTGTACTCACTTACCTAGCTTAAATAAGCGTTGTCATTGATTCTAAGCCTTCCAAATACCGCAACGTCATTCATCCGTAGAGAAACCAGCTGCTAACATTTATGTAATAAACATTTTGTGCCAAAACTGTGTTAATAGCTTATCCCAAATACTATGTTAAAAACGTTATCTCTTGCAGATTCGCATTCAACTAAATCACTAGAATAGAATAGAATACTCTTTATTAAGTACACCATATAAGTTACAGAAAAGATAGATGAAGAAAACATTACATAGGGTGACACAATGGGCGGCCTTATCGCTAAAAGCGATCTTTTCAAGACAATCTTTGGATGGATTTCAAAGATAACGGAAAGACAGTACTGCAGGTAGTCTTAGGTGTCCGATTTATATAAATAAATACATAATAGATAAATTTATACAATTATAATTATGTAACAAATAAAATAAATAAATAAAAAGCATTTGAAAACGATCAAACAGAAAGTTAGTGATTTTTGACCATTGTTTTAAAAATGGTCAAAAATCACTACCTTTCTGTTTGATCGTCACTAAACGTTATTATTCTAAGCATCCTTTTATCGGGTGATAAAAGTACCTTCTTGCCATGAGGTAACCTACCATGACCCAAAAACTTGCCTGTTCTCTTCTGCACGCAGAGTGGTAAACTTTACCTACATGGTACCAAAAGGTAGAAATATTTTTAAGATTATTTTTAAGACCATTGACAGTCTTAATTTAAATTACGAAGCACGAAACACTCAATACGTTTTTCATTGACACGCATCATAATGCAGGCCGTCTGTCTACACTTTTAGAATGACGTAGCCCTGACGTAGCACCCATTCGGCGATTGCGTCAGGCGAGGCGGTGCGATCACAATAGCTGTGAAAGTATACTAGAAAGTGCAAGTCCACTGTCTCACGTACACATTATATCAGACGGATTTACATAACAATTACACTTTTGTGGGTAACTGGAGCGATATTATGGAAGTAATTAGCGCTTCTAGGTGCTATAAGGTCAGTGAGTTTTATCGTTTAACGTGTTGATCGAACTCGATCTTTATCTTACCGTAATTGATAAATTATTAATGAATTTCACAACATTATTTATGTATGTACTCGACAACCTTGCTTCTCATTTAATAGCGGATATTTTAATTTGCATTATGTAAGATTTTGTTAGTTATTTAGTTGATATTTAAATGAATATAACGATGCCAAATTCCTACTAAAATATTGGCGATTCTTCAAATATTGGCGATTCTTCGATTCTTGAAAAGATGAGATTACAGACTTTTAGTATGTAAAAATAATCTGAAGCTAGATAAAAATTAGTATCTGCTAGATTTCACTTGGCATTTATTTAGATATCGCTTCCGTATCACGTGAAGAGACAATATATTGAGCTGTTAGGCGAATTAGAATCTTTTGTGTTCGATTTCCATGGACTCGATAAAAAGACTAATAAAAAATCGAGTTCCGCAAGTCGAGTTAGTATTTCGAAAAAGCCGTAAGAATCATTGAAAGGAGCGGCTTACGAGTAGAATGAAGTCTGGTAGTGATGACTGTGACTGTGTGACCTACCAACCTATCAACTTAAGTCACATTCGATGTAAAGATTACATCATTGTGGTGCCGTGATTTACGGTAACGTTTTTAAGATAATTTCAATATGGCTTAGTAGCCAAGTTTGAGGGCACGATTTTAGAAAATTATATTGTGACTTTTTTTTTTACTATTTATAGGGACGCGCTTGACCACCATCTCACCTGATGGTAAGCGATGATGTGGTCAAAGATGGAGCACGCTTGCCTAGCAGTAACCTATTCACTCTTGACTCAAAGACTCCCAGGTTGTAGCTATCGGGAAACACAGACTCCGGCAGGGAATTCCACTCCTTAGCTGTACGCATTATGAATGTGTTCCCAAAACGTTTTATGAAATTAAAACGGGCTCCACTCCACATTTGTGAATAAAGACACATCTTAGCCGTTCGTGACAGATGTGATAAAAAAGTGAAGGCAGAAATGTATGTATGAAATTAACTTGACGAATTTGTGAATTGCTTGTCGTCTGTCAGTTTTATTAATCAGTTCCCATGGTTTAAAGCCAGCTTGTCTCGACAATATAGTGGTTTAAACCGTTACTTGAACAATGCGTAATTTTCCTTTTTCGGTACCTATACAGGTTCGTTCATATTAGGGCCGAGACAAATTGTAGGAAAATATTACCCCGATAAATAATACTGGGTAAAACTTAAAGACTTCCGCAACAAGTCCGAAGTATTCAAACAATTAAGTCGCCAATCGAAGCCTTAACCTTTACAAAGTTACAAACTGCACTATCACAATTCCACACAACTTTTTGTTCGTTAAAAATCATAATGAGTTCATTAAAAACACTGTGCAAAAAGTTATTATGTTGTGTACAATGATATTCCCACAACATTAGGTGTAAGCGAGACGGAGAATTATTATGTTTGTCATGCTGTGTTGGTTCGAGGTTCCTGGACATAGGGATGTGCTAGTTCACGAACATAACATTTTTTCATGTACAAGTTGTAGTACCTATCTGACAGTTCGAAAATAATATACAAGTTATGACAAGTTGGCCTGTCTGTTTCTCACCTTTTTATAGTCCACTTATTTTGTATCACGCCTTAAAAATAAAAGTTGTCATGTGAATGCGCACTGTCATTATTTATACTGAATAAATAATTAAACTTGTCTAAGGATAGCAGCCTTTTTTACCAATCGTTCTATTACTAAATGGTTTAGTTAGGTATTTAGTGGTTAGCTTACTTGTTGTGTGATATTAATATTACAAATTCTATGTGCATACATAAAAGACTTTGCGACTTTGAAAATAGAAAGTAGTTCAAATATTAATCTAGGTTAGCAGAGTTATTGTGCCAACATAATCTGCTTAATTAATGTCTAATACTTTTCAGTTCTGCGAAGCTTAGCTATGTCACTGAATTTTAATGAGAAGCTAAATAATTAAAACAAATATTTACAAAACTATACGACGCTTGTAGAATAAGTTGCTGGATGTTGATAAGTAAGGCTAGAAAAGGGGTGACCATTGACATGAGGACTAAAAGAAAAGTATGTAAGAAACAGACATTAATGCCAACTCTAAATACTTTGGAATAAAGGTTGTTATACTCATAGAAGAAAGTGCCAACTTTATTGCTGCGTATGCAAATAGCGTTTTTTTTTCAATTATGCTATTTTGTTGGATGAATTAAACAGCAGTATGTCACAAAGGTCTATCAAGCAAGCTTGAATAAAAAATCAACAAAAGCTGGTTACGGAATCGAATGCGCGCTCGATATTTAAATATCTAAGTCGATTGTCACGACTAGTGTTGTCGAATGTAGACCGTCTTTTGTTGATATTATCGATGATTTAAAGTTTAGGGAGGAGAGCAAACTGCCTACTTAGGTGACTTAACAATAGCAGTAGGCCACGACCGTAGTGACGCCCATTTACAAGTACAGTCGGTTTGATTGACTAGACTAGTAAAAGTATTGCAATTGTATTGCAATGAACCAAGTGCAAAATGTGTCAATGTCTTAATAAGTAGGTCACAATATGTCTAATTCAAGTCTTAGATTTGGGAAACGACATGAAATAAAGACACCTAAAACATATCATATCAGTAAAAAGTCAGTTTTGGAATTTAGAAGTACACCAATACTTTCTTAAAAAAAAACAAAATACTCTTTATGATCCATATAATGTATATTTAAATGATAGTATGATACGCTCTCACAGTTATTTACTATATTCGGTCTGCGTAACATCCGTTTTGTACATCCACGCTCTTACAAATTTTATTAAAACAATACTGTTTTTGTACACCGATGCCATTAAGTGACAATACGACAAACTTATTCGTTTAAAGTATACGCGTGGGAATCGGGAAGGAAGGTTACACAACAGCCGCACGCTGCTTATTTACAATCTGATAGTGTTTTCTTCCGCAACAAGGTACACCTATCATAATTTTATCAAATTGCAATCTACGTTCTTACATGGTATTAGCTTTATGGCATGAATACTACGTGAGAATTTGTTTTGTGAAAAGCGAATGACTTATATCTTCTGGGGAAAACTTTGTCTATTTCCCGCAGTCGGAAATTTTCTTCAGTAGGTGTCAGATAAGTTCGCTTTAAAGACGAGGTAGTAAATCTTGAGTTTTTTTTCAATGGTTTCTCCAGCTTCAAAAGCCTTCGACCACTCTGCAGACTAATTTAAACGAAGGCAGCTGATGACGTATACTTTTAATTACACTAACTAATAATGCAAAAAAGGCAATACGGAAATAAACCACCATTTATATTTTAATTCTGTACACCGCAAATCGGACATGATTTCACGAGGTCAATTCTTATCCAATCGATCATACCAAAGACTGGGCATCCTAGCTTTCTAATTGTATAAATGGCAAATATCAGGACACGCCGACAAATTGCTTGTAGGAAGTCACCATAATTTATATCTGCGTATATGTAATCCGTGGTCAGAGTCTCTAATTTAAGGTTCCGCAAGAAATCTAAACGATTTCACGGATGTTTGAAGCCGGTTTGTTTGTTTATTATGTTGATCGCCGTAATAGTTTGAAACTACGGAGTCACAACTTCCTATGATGGAGTTCAAAGACGTTAATAGAAATAATGAATTGCATAACTAATTGAGTGGAAAACTCTTTATAGAATAGAATTTTCTTTAATCAAGTAACACGACTCAAACTGTTAGTAAAAACTTAATACTATGTTAGTAAACACTGTTATAACAAAACTACACAACAAATAATGGTGGATCACTGCTGCGACAAATCATGCGTGATTCAACAACAGCGACCTACATACATATAGGCGACTGGCAATCATGCTTAGGATACTGTTGGTGCTACCCCACACCCTGCGCACCAGGGAAGTGCACCTTTTACGCACTGTTGCGTAAAAACAATCTACATGCGCATCTGCGAATATCCCCGACACACTACAGAAGCGAGGCAGCTCTACCAGCATCCTAAATGCGTTATTATACTGATATAGCGGATTTAGATTAAAATGTTCTACACTCATATATGTAGAGTATGAAATTGCTAAACATATTTAATACTCAATGCATTTCCAAGATGTTTAAGTAAATACTTCGTACTCCAAATCTCCTTAAAATCTGCCAGTTTTGGTCAGGTGTTACAAACTGCAAAATGACTTGTCAATTCATTTCAAACATAGGTATAAAATCTCTATCAAGGTCATAACGCGTATAAATTACTGAACCAGATTACAAGTTCGTACTTAAATAAAATAGCCAAGTGTTTCGTAATTTGGTATTTCTACGGAACCTAGGTTGGGCTAAGTAGGTGAATATAACCGGATATTTTTAGCAGTTTTTTATGTGTTAATATTGAATTTATAATGAAATCGAGACAGGTAAATCCGTGAGGGTTACGAAACTTGGTTAGTATTATTGGCAGTTGATTGATATCGTAAATCAGATAATATGGCTTGCCTATTTCCCTTGGTCATCGCATCACGCGTGAACGCCTGAACCGATTTCACTAATTCTTTTTTTGTTGTGTTCGTTATTGTCAGGAGAAGGTTTTAGGCTATAAAAGTTTTATTGGACCGTTGATTTTGTTATATCACATTTTTATGTTCCGTTGTTAAAGTTTGTATTTACATTTATAACATAACGCTTATAATGCGAAAGTGTGTAAAAATATGGTGTATAAAAAATACAGTATGTTCTATATTCATTTAACATGAATTATCACAATGGAGTGTACTACTGACAAAAATAGTAGGTTTTAATGGTGTACCAGTGTACGAGTGAGTTTTACTCAAAATCCGTTATAAGTCTGTTAAGCCGGATTTCCACAATTCACATTTAAGATGTTAATAGAATAACAAAACACCTAACTAGCTTTTGCTAGCGACTTCGTACGTGCATGGCCTGTTTTTTCCCGACCCTGTAGGAATTTCGAGAAATTTTCTCTTAGCGTCTCCTTACACTCCCCAAGGGACGTAAATACCAAATTTCAGCTTTCTAGGACCGGCAGTTGCGACTGTGCGTTGTATGGCAGTCACTCATCCATCAATAACGAAGAATTTTATATAAATTGATGTAACCTATTCAATGCTAAAATGGCCATTAAATAAAAGGAGAAACCTCAATAATTAATCATTCCTTATAAGTAAGAAGTGCTCTCACAACAATTTGTATTCAGGTTTTTCCAAAATACGATTGCAAAATTGACCATGTCTGGTGGTTAAATATTTGCGAAACTTATATGCTTGACATTATAATACATGAACATGTTAAAATGCTTTACAATGGAAACTTAGTATTTGTAATACGCGTAAATTAAATAAATCCCGATATGAGACCTACCGAGCCTAGGGTGTGAAGGACAGATAGTTATTTATTATTCCCTTTTTAGGGTTCCGTACCCGAAGGGATACCAACGGAACCCTATTACTAAGCCTACGCTGTCCGTCCGTCTGTTGGTCTGTCTGTCAGCGGGCTGTATTTCAAGAACTGTAATAGTTAAGAGAGTTGAAATTTTCATAGACTGTGTATTTCTATTGCCGTTATAACACAACAAATAATAAAAAAACCGACTTCCAAAAACAAAACACTACAAGGTACAAAAAACTTCGGAAGAAAGAAAAGAACTTTAATTTTGGAAATCGGTGTTTTTGGTTACTTTTTCGTTTTTTTTTGTAAAAAAGTTTTTTATTTTTCACTTTTTAGTGGTATCTACCTGCGCACCCATTAACAGCGTATTGCCGCAATGTTATGTTAAGAGCTGGTGTAAACACTAAAAAAACATGCAATTTCAGCAATCCCCATCTATTTGCTATCATTTATTTAAGAGTTCCGTCCGTTGCCTACCTCGTTCTTCGTCAGATTTACACCAAATTGAAAATACTCTTCGAAACAAAAAAGAATCATCCAAATCGGCTGACAGTTGGCGAAAATATCGCTGAACAAACATATTTCATGGGATCTCATCATCATATCCTAATTTATACCTTCCATCTTCAGCTCAGCAATATGAAATGATGATAACCAGGCACAAATATTTGAATTGCGTTAGAAAGTTAATGAAAAACATTGTATGAGCCTATGAAATTTAAGGGTTGCCCTCGATTTTCATGGGATCCCATCATCAGATTCTGACTTGGCGACAATGGGACCAATCGAGAAGTAGGTATACTCTTTCAGATGAAACAAGAATTTTTCAAATCGGTTCATAAATGACGGAGTTATGAGGTAACAAACATAAAAAAACCTCGAAGTCGGTTAAAAATTAAGGTTTATGGTACGGAACCCTTCGTGTGCGAGTCTGACTCGCACTTGGCCGGTTTTTTTTTAATTTTATTAAGGAGTAATCCATGCACTGGTAAAGCACTGGTACAGTCTATGACCAAAATTGTCTAACCCACTTGACTATTAGCGATTAATAGTAAAGTGGGTCAGATAATGTTGGTCATAGACTGTACTTACGCGTACTTGCATCCGGGTACACTGGAAACCAACCCTTATACAGTTAGGAAAAGGCTCATCATCATCATATCAGCCGAAAGACGTCCACTGCAGGACATAGGTCTCCCCTAAGTGTCCCCTCCCCCACAACAACCAGTCCTGTGTCTGGCATCCATCGGTTACCAAAGGCTACAAAAGGCTAGGCTGATTGATTGTGAGACCGCCCTAAATAAGGCCTAAATAGAACTTCATTCATCATCTGCCTAGCCCTTTTCCAACTATATTGGGGTAGGCTGCCAGTCAAACTGGATTCAGATGAATCCCAGTATTTTACGTGAAGCGACTGTCTTCCAGACTTCCACAACCCACTACCTTGGTATCACGGTACTCCTTGGCAAGACTGGGCAGATTTTAAACGAAACTTCATTAAGGTACAAGTTATAAAAAAAGAGTTAACAAGTACTTAAAACCCATTTAATGCGCAACCTGGGTATCATGGGTCACCTTCAGCTAATCTTTACGTCAATTCACAAAAACTTTGATTGACTGTTATCCCTCGCTAATTGAAATTACGGTTGAATTAATTTTTACCAGTTATGACCGTCAGTGGAGTTATGGGATGTTTAATTGGGGTTTTTCTAATTGATTTATATTTAGGTACTATAGAGGAGTGTGTAAATGATTTGTAAATATTATAATTGATAAGAGCTTTAAAGGAAAAAGGAAGTTCGGGGAAAAAAGAACGAAGTAAGTTGACTTAAAACAAGATATAAATAATAATATGCAAGCATTTATAGATTTTAAAAACAAAGTCTCACAGTTGGTGTGTAGTTTCGGGAAATCCTCTCATAATACTTCTCTACATTCTTTAAGGAATCTTCTTGGCAAATATCAGCTTTAAATTTTTTCAAATTCGGCATTTGGATGTGCGTTTTTTGTGATTCACTCAATCACTCAGTACTGACAGATTTTTTTTATATAAGTCACCGAAAAATTGCTAACGCCGTAAAATTATAAAATAACGCGTGAAACTGTAAAATATAATTTTCTTAATAAGCTGCGTATTGCAAACTATTGAATTTGGGTGGGATTTACTGTAGGTATACAAAACGACTTTTTCATAATATTTCGAGAAATCCTAATCTTATAAAGATTTATGACAATCTTACGGAGTCTGTAATTTTCTGGTGACGTATTGATCACAGTAGTTTGAGGCCTGAATAGAATCGGATTCTGCGTTACACTGTGAACTTGAATATTAATTCCAATACCAAGGTTTCTTTGAAGAAAAACGTATGTAAACCATGTACTAACACTCATATGTCACAGTACTTCTTGTTAAACATTTGTTAGTATTAGGTCAAGGCTCGCGCACAGTTCTCGAAAGCACTTCTTTTGCGCTTATAAACAGGTTTCAGACAATGAGTATTGAGTAGCTATCATAAATATTGTAATGAGTCGATTGTTTGACTTGGCATAGAACAAAGTTATAGAAGAACATAATAACTTACATAATCAGCCTATATTTTTCCCACTGCTGGGACACAGGCCTCCTCTCTTTCGAGCGGGAGTAGGCTATAAGGTACCACGCGGGCCCAGTGCGGGTTGTTGGATAGCACATGTCTTCGAATTTTTGGTTCTAGGATATTTCGGTTTCCTCACGATGTTTTCCATAGATGAACAGTTTAACATTATTATCTTAGAGCTTATTAAATTTGTAATACCTACTTATAATGAATTAGTACGTGAATGTGTACTGCTGAACTTTGATCCCATTGAATTTGAAAAGTATGGTCAGAAAGTAATGTTGCTACTTGCTATGATAACTATTAGTATTGTATGGATATTGTGTCTATACATTTAAACACAACATTTGCGCAATTCGCTGAGAATGAAATTATAGTGACAGCTGTCACTATAATATCAGAATCGACTAATATGGATAGAATAGAAAATAATACTATTTATTCCATAAAAGTTACAGAGAAGTTAGATGATGGCACTTTGTTTTTCTATTATCCTTAGTACGTATAAATAGTCTTTTTAGCCCAAAGGCTGTTGGAGAATGCCTTATTGCAGTATACACCACTACTATTTACAAAGTTTAAATAAATAATCCATTATTCTACCCAAACTATCTGCATATATCAGCTGTTATGCAGAAAAGTGGATGCTACTGTTTTGATCTTATTTTCTTACGCGATCTTCAAGGGCAGACCGAAGGAACCCAAATCAATGTCAACGTTGACGGTTGAAGAGACTACACTTAAAGGCGGGACTCAAAGATCCCACAGACTAAATTGACAAGTGCAAATGGCAAACTGACACAGATTTCAATAGAATTTAAGTCTTTTTTGACATTTGCAGTCGAAAAAAACAAGGAAAAAAACAGATATTAGGTGCATAATTATGTAGGTAACAAAACAATATCTAATTTAATACACTATAGCAAAGTATGATGGCCATTATTAGTATAGAAAACTAGCTTAGGCTAGCGACTTCACCCTTCTGAAAGTAGAAAATTATCCCCAAGGGACATAATCTCGGGATAAAATGTTCTAATCCATTATATGGGCTAGCAGTGCACGAAGTTTCATCTCACACCGTTAAGTCGTAACAAACTGACAGACGTATTTGTAATATTACTAGCTGACCTGGCAAACGTTGTTTTCCCATATAAATAAAAAATAGCCAACGAACTATTCTCAGACCTACCAAATATACGCAAATAATTTCATAAAAATACGTCAAGCCGTTTCGGAGGAGTTCGATAACATAGACTGTGATACGAGATTTTTATATGATGATGTATTATAGGTACTCTCTTCTGACAATATAATATCGCTCAGTGACAGTTTATTAGCTTTCATTTAGTTTCACTGGCGTATGCTTTTACATTGTTACTGTGTAACATAAAATAAAATGAAAGGTATTTTATATCATGCCATGATTTCTAGATTGTGAAAATAGCAATATATAACTTCAGATATTAGTTCATAAAAGCTACGATTTAAACTGTAATTAGTCCTTCAACTAAAAGCCAGTTACAGCTCAATGGCCAAGTTTCCTTTTTTTAATGACCTACGCTGTCCTGGGCGGAGGCCTCCCCCACATTTATCCAACTTTATTTTCTACTGTCTTTGGTCAATTTGTCAGGAATGAGTCCAAAACACGACGCACGCATTTTTTTATGGCCCACGCTGTTCTTCTGGACAGTGTCCTCCCTCACATTTATCAAACTGTATCTCCTACTCTCTCTAGCTAATTTGTCAGGAATGAGTCCAAATCATCACGCACGCGTTTTTAAATGGCCCACGCTGTCTTTCTGGAAGTGTCCTACCCCACATTTATCCAACTTTATCTCTTTCTCTCTCTGGCCAATCTGTCAGGAATAAGTCCAAACTATGACGCACGCATTTTTTTATGGCCCACGCTGTTCTTCTGGACAGTGTCCTCCCTCACATTTATCAAACTGTATCTCCTACTCTCTCTGACCAATTTGTCAGGAATAAGTCCATTCCTATTAGGACTTCCGTTTCTGTTCCGTTGACTGGTATTGAATGCCTTGTTGCATTAAGTCTGCCTATGAACCACTACTGTACATGAAGTATAAATTAATAAATGAATTTGTTTCAAGTTCAAAAAGCTAAGTCAATTTTAAAAACTTGTACAAGAATGATGAGCATTTTGCAGCGGAATTGCATAATATAATTCCACCAAGCCCATTCTATCACGGGACCACAAGACGAACGGCAATGCGTCACCGGTACATGGTGGATCCCACCCACACCAATAGCAAAAACAGCAAAAATACTTCATTTTCAAAACGTTTTGGGAACACACTCGTAGTGCGTACAGCTAAGCAGTGGAATTCCCTACCGGTGTTTCCTGATAGCTATAACCTGGGAGTCTTTAAGTCAAAAGTGAATAGGTAACTTCTTGGCAAGCATGCTCCATCTTCGACCATATCATCGCTTACCATCAGGTGAGATAGTGGTCAAACGAGTGCCTATCAAAAGTAAAATACTGGTATTCAACTGAATCCAGTTTGTTACACTGTAAGCCAACACTGAAACAGTCGGGAAAAGACTAAGTAGACTCGTTTTAGAAGTATTATTAAATACCTGATATGTACGTGTATAATGATTTTCCTTATTTAATTGATAAAGCAGCCAGTATTTATAACGTAGGTGCTACCACTTTCAGCAAAGAAGACGGGGCCCGCGTGGGCCAATGCCTGCTAGTGCTGCTAGTTGTTCGAAAGAGGGACCGTAGCCCTGGAACGCAAAGGGCACTAGAAGGAACACGGATGGGTTTTAGTCAGTAAGAGTCTGACACTCCCTCTTGCTTCACCCAGAGCGGGAGGAGTCATTTGATGATTTCCCATCCTTAAAAAAAAAGTGCTGCCACTTCAAAATCAATCACTTTTAATATTGCGTTTCGCGTACTGCAAAATCCATAACAACTGATTGCACAATTTGTTTATTGCGCTTATATTTTCAGACGTAGTGAAAATATTAGGTACATGAGAGTAGTGATTTTATATGACTTTCTTTGGAATTTGATTGGTTAGATTATATGAAAATGTTACTAGAGAATGCCAGATCATTAGCTATTCGTTTAATACATACGATGTTATTTTGGTTTATCAGTTTGAAAATATTCGCTCGGGTGGGAATTCTGTAGAAACACTTTTAGATTTTATTTTCTTTGAATTACGGCGTGTTAGTTTCGACATAGTTTGTCATAGTGGCCAAATACGTCGAACAGTGATAATTATTTATTTGCTTAGATTGGGTCGAGACCAAGGAAGATTTATGTAGTCGGAGCGTTGCTTGCACAGTTGCGATTGCCGCATTTGCAAGAGTCCATGTCATCGTTAGACTGTCCTGTCCACCAATAGGTTTTGAACTCGGGACTAGATTGTTCATTTCCACTAAAAAGTGTATTCTAGTCTCCAAGAACGCGACGAATATTCATCTCCGGGATCATTATAGGAGGCAGAGCAATGTAGGTATTAGTCTTATTTATCTTCTGAAGTAGCTCGTCTATCGTATCAAGTAAATTATTATTTATTTATTAAAGCGGTGTGTTACCAAGGATTACCTTAGTTCGAACAACGTGAATGTCAAATGAACAATTACGACAAGAATGCTAAGTAAAGCGGATGTTTTATTTTACATACATAAACAAATGGGTTTTTACTGATTTTCACAGCATAGCTTATTAATTCTAGGTAGTGACGGCGGTAGTTAATTTACATAAGTGTGTTGTACGTAAGTACCTAAAACAGAGGCTATTTTCCTGATATCCAGTCAGTCATCGCTGGAAAATAAATTTACCGACTTTGGTTAACATGGATTCGGCAAGACCAACAAATAATGTTTTTTATAAGATCTCTGAAATATTATTCAGATATACAGTCAACAAAGCTATTTGGTATGCAGACAGCTAACTTGCAACTAGTTTTAAACAATGTGACTATGCTGTGTAGACAATTATTTTATAGCACATTCGTAAGTATGCCACAAGCTTAAAAGGTTATAATGCACACATTAGGAATAAATTATTAGCAGTGCAGTGGAAAAATAAATATTTTTGCCTATATACCAAGTAGCTTTGTTGACTGTACCTTGCGTGGCCGAATCAAGAATGATGATATCCACAAGAGAACCAAGACTACTGACTTAGCCCGAAGGATCGCCTAACTAAAGTGGAAGTGGGCAGGGCACATTGCTCGCAGAACAGATGGTCGATGGGCCGAAAAGTTCTGTAGTGGCGAACGCGTACCGGAAGACGCAGCGTTGGAAAACCTCTCATGAGGTGGACTAATGAGTTGATGAGGGTCCAGGGGGTCCTGTGCGTCTTAGTGTGTCGGCTATCGCAGTTATTGTGTATACACTTAGGTCCTTGGCCTATGTCCAGCAGCGGACGTCTTTCGGCTGTGACGATACATAAATAAAAACACTAACACACAAACATAAACAATCATATTTTCATTCAACACGCAATTTTCGTGATTAAAGCAATTTTCTAAAAAGACCCCTATTTTTTTTTCTGACGCTTTTGCTCTTGACTCTAGTCTAGGTGACCCTTTGGCTTATAATAATAATAGACCATATATTTACAGGTTTGCAATATTAGCAAGGTTCCTTTTGCATTCCTTTTTAGGTACAGTTTTCCTCTGATATTTGATTCTAACAAATTCGCAAAACTCCTGGGTGGTAGCTTAGCTACAACCTACATCAAAGACCCTGGAATGTTCTTTGTATGATGATTAGCTGAATGAAGGAATGCTCGCCGGTCAAGATAACGACGATTGACAATTAACTAATTTACGGCTAGAATTTGACTAACAATGGCTGGAGAATAGGTCATCAATGACTCATTCTTCAGCCATTGTTAGTCAAATTCTTTGGAAATGTGTGTATAATAATTACTTTAATGGATTAGAAAATTGGACTACTAAACAGATGAAGGAATGGGAAGTGGAGTTAAAGACAAGTGACATCAATCATCAATATATATAAAATTCTTCCGTTTTTGACTGATTGAGTGGCTCAGTGACCGACAGACAACGCAAAATGCCGCAAGTGCCGCAACTCATCATCATCTGCCTAGCCTTTTCCCAACTATATTGGGGTCGGCTTCCAGTCAAACCGGATTTAGCTGAATACCAGTGTTTTACGCGGAGCGGCTGCCTACCAGACCTCCTCAACCCATTAACAGGGTAACACTACTTCTGTGCAAGACTGGAGTCAGATTTACTGGCTTCTGACAATTCGTAACGACTGCCAAAGATCTTCAATTGACAGCTGGGACCAACGGCTTAACGTGCTTTTTGAGGCACGGAGGAAACTCGGTATGTTAAGATCACCCATCCACAGACCAACTTTGGCAAGCGTTGCTTAACCTTGAAGATCGACCTGTGCGGCTGTTATTATTTAGCCACGAGCTCCTCCGCAAGTGCCGCAACTACTGGTCGTAAATTTGGCATGATGCTACACAGGGAGTGTAGGGAAGCATCATGCCAAATTTCAGCTTTCAGAGGAGGACTAAGAGAGGATTTCTCTAAATTCGTACAGGGACGGGAAAAAAACGGGACATGACTATAAACGATATCGATTTTCAAAAGTAGTTAATGATAATTTTGGGACCGACAAAGTGAGATCGTTAGCTCATATCAATCCCATGGAGTGTGTAGAACTGCGGGTCTAAAAAGGCCGCTTAAGCAGAATCATATTATAATCATAATATTAACCACACCACAAGCTGTTAAACATTTTCATCTTTATCGCCAACGCATTAGGTTCAAGGTTGATTGGGAAAATTTGACAGTGACGGATAGCGTGACGTGCTTTCTGATTCTGAAATGTCACATTGTTACAACTGAGTTTTATTTTATATTTTTGATAGGCTCACGTTATGAGGGAGAGCGCTAATGTGGTCAACGATGTAACATGCTTGCCTAGAAATAACTTATTCGCTCTTTACCTAAAAACACCCGTGATGTAGCTATCTGGAAATACAGGCTCTAGCAGAAAATTGCACTGCTTAGCTGCTTGCTTGATTGTGAAGTTGTTGTGTGTTATTTTTTTCCATTTATAATAACTATATATTTAAAATGAATGTATATATCCATATACGTAGTTCAGGTTAAAGCATTGATAAGAAAAATAGTTAAATACACAGAAGAGTTAGGAATGAATCACTGATAGTTACAAGTTACAACTCGGTCGTTATGATAACATGCGCATACGCATCGAAGCGACCATTGTTGCGAAACAAAATAATCTTTGACACATACCTAAAGAAAAAATAGAAAAGTATTTAATTGCTATTTTTTTATATCACATTCTGAGAAACTCAATCGTTTTTTGACAGTTTTTTTGCAATCAATAAAAAATCTGCTCATTGCAATCTACACTAGATATGCCTCTCTTTTTATTTTCTTATTGTTTGAAGATTAACGCTATAACAAAATGCATGTTCCCACTCCCAACAGCAATAAAATGTAAATAAAAATCTGTCACTCATAATCACCCGGACCAGCCTCGGAACAAGACTGCGCCTTTAAGCTGCGAAATAATTAATTAAGTGAGGATCATGAAAAGTTAGTGTAATAATAAAAACTGGCCAAGTGCGAGTCGGACTCGCGTGCAAAGGGTTCTGAACCAATTCCATTTTTGAACATGTTATTTTAACACTACAGACTTCTTATAGGTATTTTTATTTAATCTTTAGGTATAGAACTATTGTCTGCATTTTTTTCAAAATTTTAGGCTCAGCAAGTACGGTGATAAGGAAGGGAACATTTTTGTTCTTATTTTTTGAATAATTTCAAAGCTAATTATTTCAAAACTATGAAAAAAAAAAATTAAAACCCGCACAATAAGCCTTTTCATTTGATTTCACACAACAAAGTTTGTTATTTTTCTTTAAATTTCTAGTTTGACCCCCATACTAAAAAAAAAAATTATTTACGTAACGCGTCCGTGTTTTTGTCAAAATCAGTGGAAGACGATTTCTTTCTTTTTATGTCAATAGTTAATGTTGATAGCAGTTGATTTTGACAGCAGTTGATTTTGACACCAAAGTGGATACTCGGAATGATGTTTAATTATATCTTTGTACTGTCATTGTGTCATCATCACTGCTGGATATAGGCCTCCCCCAAGTGTCGTCAAATCAACCAGTCCTGTAGGTATGTATCGTCTTTTAAGAAAAAGTAAAGTTTTATGGACACGCTTCTAAAATTAGCTTAAAATCATATCAGCGACATAGTTCCAGACCCCAGGGCCGCTAAAGGTTACATACTTATGTCTGAGTGACGAAACGTAAATGTGTTGAATTCGCAAAGAGTAGTATCACTTAGTGTGGAAGATTCATAAAATCACATATCTTTTAACTTAGGGCGGCGGGATCTTGCTCAATCAATATGTCGTCAACCAACGGCATGTTAGCATGAAAAACTTCAAGATTGGTTTTTCATCCGAGAAAAATTCACTGTTCCTAAAGGATAGGCCATTAAAGACAAGCCGAGCCGTGCGAATAAAGCCAGTCAATACTAAGTCAGCTAGTGAGGTTTGATGTGCACAACAGCTCGTTACATTCTAGCCCGCAAATAAATTACCATTTGTCATCAATGACAGTCAGTTGTCAAATATATTTAAACGTCTCTATGACTACATCATGGCATCAATGGCTACAGAGAAAGGCGCTTTCGCCATTTCAAATACAGTTGACAGGTTGTATGGAAAAACCGAGAATAAATAACACATTTCGCGTATTTTCACGGCCATTACTGTTGAAACTCAGTGTTGCCACTTTTGCTGTGCTATTTATTTCCAAAAATATGTTGCCATATAAACCGGACAATATAATGTTTAGTAGAAAAATATATATTTGTTTTTAGATTAATCGAGAACTAGGTACTGGGTGATGTCGACTTCACCCAGGTTTACCTTAGCTCTGTAAACATCTAATAGTGCACGGATGCCGTTTGTGCTATTGTTGGAGTTATGACGGTAACGTGGGAATTTTTCAAACATATGGGAATAATGAACAATAATAAGAAAGAACAATGACCTGCATACAGTTGCGCCTTTCGATCAAACGTGAATGCGGCCTGTTAAGGGGTCTTTGAAAAAGTGAATGATTATGAGTGTGGTGATAAATATGATGAACAGGATGTTGTTATGTTATTTAACAGAAAATATAATTAACTAGTGACCCGCTCCGGTTCACACGGGTAATATTTACTTATTTGCCCAAAAACTTCGATTTTTCTGCACTATTTATCATTTTAGTTATAATGAATTTTAGAACTTAACAATTTAACCTTCCGGAATTAATTTTCTAAATGACAGTAATTACCGCATTATAATGCTTGGGTAAATAAGATCTAAGCGCATGACTTTGTTTTATACTATGTAGAGATTTTGTTACAAACATATTAAAAAAATCACGTACAATATAGAATGTAAGTAACCCTAATCTAACTAGAATTTTTATATTTTTGGTAACTTAGATTGGTTGAATTCCAGTTCAAACATATCAACCCTGTGACAATCATAAAAGCTTTCCGGCAAATCAAAATCAAATTGACCGAAGACATATGGGGAATGTCTATTAAAGTGTGCACGTCCATAATTGAAACTATAGCACCTTACTTGGCTTTAATATTTAATTTATGTGTGGACCAAGGAATCTTTCCGGATATCATGAAATATAGTAAGGTAATACCACTATTTAAATCGGGCGACAGCAAAGACACCAATAATTATAGACCTGTATCTGTATTGCCGTTTTTCAGCAAAGTGTTTGAAAAAGTAATGCTCAATCAGATGCTCAATCATTTTAACATCAATAAAATCTTACACGATCAACAGTATGGTTTTACCAGGGGTCGTTGTACGACTGACGCTGGTGCCACGTTGTTAAAACACATATATTCAGCGTGGGAAGAGGTACAAGATGCCATAGGAATCTTTTGCGACCTCTCCAAGGCATTTGATTGTGTAAATCATGAAACCTTGCTCCTAAAGCTAGGACATTACGGACTGGGTAAGCTTGCACTCAGTCTAATAAAATCTTACTTAAATGATAGACAGCAGCAAGTTCAGGTAAATGGTGTTAATTCACGGGGTTTAAAAGTGAAAATGGGGTACCACATGGCTCTATTTTGGGTCCTTTCCTCTTTCTAGTATATATTAATGATCTACCCCATCTTTTAAAAAATCAACCTCATATGGTATTATTTGCTGACGATACGTCCTTAATTTTTAAGATAGATAGACGTTCCATAAATCTTGACGACGTAAATAACGCCCTACAGCAGGTCCAAAAATGGTTTACTGCTAATAATTTAGTATTAAATGGGAAAAAAACTAAATGCATCAGATTTGCCTTACCGAACGTTAAAGGAAATGATTGCGACATAGTATTGAACAAGGAGAAACTTGAATTCGTCGAAAACACGGTTTTCCTGGGGATCACGCTTGACTCAAGGCTACAATGGGGTCCTCATTTAACATCTCTTGCGGGACGGTTAAGTTCAGCAGCATACGCTGTCAGAAAAATCCGTCAATTTACTGATATAGATACCGCGAGGCTGGTCTATTTTAGTTACTTTCATAGTATCATGTCTTACGGTATCTTATTATGGGGACGTGCTGCAGACATCGAGTCTATATTTATCCTACAGAAAAGAGTCATCAGAGCCATTTACAATCTCCGTCGGCGTGATTCCCTAAGAGAACTGTTTAAGGATATCAACATCATGACGGTACCTTGTCAATACATTTACGAAAATATTATGTATGTTCGGAAAAATCTTCATCTTTTTAGCAAGATAAGTGACAGGCATAATTTTAATACTAGAAATAGGAACAAATTAGATCAACCCCGATTCAAATTGGCCAAAGTACACACTTCTTTTATGGGGTACTGTGTTAAATTTTATAATAAAATACCAGTTGATATTCTCGAACTGAATGAGAGAAATTTTAAAGCATGCATAAAACGCACACTATGTAGACAAGCGTATTATAAACTGGAAGATTATATCCTCGATAAAAACGCTTGGCTAAATGCTTGTCCTGCTCCACAGTCACAGCTGCTTAGGTCCACTTTTTAGGTTTTTATATTTGGAAGAGATGCTCGCTCTCTTTTTTTATATATTATTGTTATAATAATTATATACTATATTATTATTATAATTACTAATTTATTATTTTTGATGTAAGAACTTAATCGTTGTCTTTATTAATTTATTTTTCATTATTTGGTCATTGACAATCATAGTTTTGTGTAAAGTAGAAGCATATTTTTCAAATTTTGTAAATGTGAGTACCATGAAGCCATTAACATTTTTATAGATTAACATTTGATTAGTTATAGTTTTACTTGTTGGACATGAACGAGCATGGTAGTTGAGAGCATGTTATGCTCACTCAATATCTCGCTGATGGCGGCGCGTGGGTTGGATCATTCGGTTCCCTTCGAAATGGTTGAGCTCAATGGTGCCGATACACGCGTCATTTTCATGAACGGGCGCCGTGCGTCGGTTGAGACTGGTCATGTCTTAACTGCCATTGGCTCAATTTATTCTTTATATTTTAAATTCTTATAATAAGCCCTTTGTTTTCTCCTTTGCATTGTCCTCACATGCAGAAGCTACAGGTATATGTAACTTGGAATTTTGTAAAACAGAACATAATTTAAAAGAGTGTCCGTGGAGTTTCTTGCACGTTCTTCTCCATAGAGATCTACGCTTTGGAACGTGCAAATAGCTTCCATGGTTTTGACTGACCGACATTGACGTTTCAAAAGTGCCTGTGAATGGTTTATTTGAAATAAAATGCTTTGAATTTGAATTTGAAACTCTTAATCACCCAGATACTCTGGAAGCTTAGACAAAGTGACGGGTCCGACCGTCTAAAACTGTATCACGTGATATTTCAGTATCGCATGTCAAATCTATACTAAAGTCTGTTTTTAAATCTCTTAGACTAAATTGACAACTTCAAATGTCAAAACTGATTTAAACGCTATTGAAATTAAATTATTGAGATTAAAAAACAGATTATTATTTATATAAAACGCAAAAGTCTGTTTGTCTGTCAGTTCTGCTTTTATGCCTAAATTGCAAAACTATTTTTATGAATTATCGTACAGAGGCAGAGTGGGCCTTGAAGAAGGACATAGAATTTTTTTTACTCCAGAAGTAGGTACGTACTCCGATAGTAGGTTTTCTTGGAGTAATTTCCAAATATCACGTAGGCAAAGCCGCGGGCAGATGCTAGTATAATAGCTTTGGATTTTTTCAATCCACATCACTTTTCTCATGTCTGTGTTCGTCAGTCACTTTATTTGGTATTCTCTTCAACTTTGCATGTTGCAACAGGAAAGTCACTTCTCGTTATACAAAATAATATTGTTGATAAATTCCTGACCGGTTTATGTTTATTTTATTTTGGACTGCACAATCATATATTCGAAATTACACACACCGTTTATTTTTAAAAGCGAAAAATAACGGAATTCAAAAATATTTTAGTTAAAGTTCAGGTTGTAGGTTCTGTTGTCAGTATGTTTTTTGCCGCACGTTTTAGTTGTGTTTTCTTAAAACAAATTAGGTTCTAAAGCGTTTAAAATATACGAAGAAATTTCAGTCTAAAATTAGTTAAAACTTAAGTGTGTAGGTATCACTTTTGCGTGCACTTATGGATTCGGCCTTCTTAATAAACAAGTTTAAGGGTGCTCTCTCGAAAAGGCTTAAAAATAGCGTGCAGATGAAGCAGTTTTTCGTCGGCATTTACTGAGAAATCACATCTGAAAAAATAGGCAGTAATCTAAATGATATTGCACGTAACTTGGTTTAGCCAGAATTTATGTATTTGTATCACAAAATAGGAAAAAAAAAACACCAAATCACCTCCGAATCATTGAGATGAAAACATTTTACTGCTTCATTTTTAACAAAAGACAAGAAAAAAAATATTTACTGCTGTGCAATACAAAAGAAAATAACTTGGTTTTGTTACTTATTGAAAATATGTATTTGTTTTATTATAAAAAAATAAAAACACGGGTAGCGGAGTGGTGCGCCGAGGTGTAGTTAGCTCCGTTTGTATGCACAAGGTCATTGGCAAATATACAAGCCATAATATGAAATTTCACAAAACTGATTCTGTTACGGTTAGAACTTCCAAACTGGGATCTCAATATTATAGTTTTTTAGAGACCTATTATCGCAATCTTGCCATATTTTTATTTATCGAAAATTATAATAATAGCTCGTCTAGTTTAAGGTGGTATTCAAATTCTTGTTGTAAATGGCAGCATGGTATTCATAAGAGTCTTATAATTTCGTTATCGTTAGATATTGCCTCTGTCAGATAAACTGAATAAGGAAAGTCATAATTCATTGCACATTAAGTACATTTTATTTTGCGTAAAGTGACCTGCTAAAGTGAAGACACTTAAAAGCAAGCATAATATGTCCCAGTCTATATCCCAATAAATATGTTTTTGAAATATTTTAAGGGTCTATAAAATAAGGACATTTTTGAAGTGAAAACTTATTTAGCGGCATTGTGCACTTTTTTGTGATGGGTAAAAAATGTTAAACTCGCGTCAGGGCACGTGACCTGATCAAAAATTCGTAAGACAGAGGGAGAGAAGCACGTATTTTTTACTTCCGGCGGCACTCCCGAAATGAACAAGAATAGAATAAAATATAATACTCTTTATTATGTACACCATATAAGTTACAGAAAAGATAGATGAAGAAAACATTACATAGGGTGACACAATGGGCGGCCTTATCGCTAAAAGCGATCTTTTCAAGACAAACTTTGGATGGATTTCAAAGATAACGGAAAGACAGTACTGCAGGTACTAGATAAATATAAACAATTATAATTATGTAACAAATAAAAAGCATAGGAACCAAGTGAAAACGATCAAACAGAAAGGTAGCGATTTTTGACCCCCCCCCTTATGTTAAAATTAAGTTTCCTTTTATTAGTACCTAAATTGTGAGTACCTATGTGTGTGCAAGTTCCGTATAATTTAAGTACACACTAAATAAATAGTTAATTGTATTAAAAATATACGGATCTACTAATTTGTGTTTCACTTCAAGATCAAGTTTCCAATTGATTTTGAACACTGCAAATATAAGGAAAATAATGTCAAACACAAAATGCAAGTACAGGAAATTGCATTGAACATCAGCCACTGTGTCATTGAGTCACACAAATCGTTCAAGTTCAACGCAAAAATATCGTAAATTGTTAAAGCTTTGAATATATTTTGTTTGTTTCTTTTAACCGACTGCGGCGGCCCAAAAGGAGGGTTATTTACAGACGAGTATGTTATGAGATCATTGCTCGAAAGGTTCAAGGGATTCGTAAGCCTTAATGTTATTTCCTCAGATAAGGAAGTTTCAATTTAAAGTGATTACTCTCATTGTCATTATGACCTAGATGTCTATTTATAGACATGTGAGATATTTCATTAGGTAAGTTACGCAATTCTGATTATATTTCAAAAACCATTATTTATTTTATCCATCGTAATAGTCCGAAACATGTTTTGTGTCTTTGTTTGAATATTAAATTGATCTCTATGACTATTTTCGTACCAGGTAAATATTTAGACGAATTCAACCTAGCTTAACTTTGGTCTTTAAAGGATTTTATTCAAGATATTAATTGCTAGAGATATACTAGGAAGACAACCAAATCAATTTTCCGATCACCAGATTGTTAAAACGCGGTATTAATGTTAAAGAAATCCCTGTTTATCACATAGTTACATATTCAAAAGAAACTACGTCACAACACTATTAATTCAGGACCACTTCAGACAAGTACGAAGTGCTCGCAGAATAATTACTTCCTCAAAAATACATTTGTCAGCTGCTTGAAATACTTATTCCGTTTTCCTTTATTTACTTTTTATTCCCCGGAAAGGAAGCTCATCGTTCAGCTTTATGCGTAAGATATGGCTTCTGAGCGGACAATTTATTACAGACTGGGAAGCAAGCAGCATAGTTTTAATTACTTTATGAATTATAGATCCATGTGACTAGATGGTATCCTACTGGATTGCAAGCTAATCTTTCCGCTTAATATGTTCCGCAAAGTACTCATCGAAAGTATAAATATTCCTAAAATTGGAAATATTCTTTCTTAGACTAATAATCATATCTTAAAATGTTTTTTATTTAATAATGTTTGTATTTTTCACAGGTAATAAAACTTCATTTTTCCGGGGGGATACTGAAAATGATTACTACAAGAAATGCATCATGAAGGGTATGGTATACCTAATACACGCACACTTTGAAATATGAAACTTGGCTTATTGATCCTATCTTTTTTTAGACCAATCTATGGATGAAACGACGTTCTAATCAGCCGAGGATATTGTCACTAAAAATGGAGGAATCTATATTTTATGCATAAACTAGACTTAGGCAGCTCTTATTAAGAAATCCGTTTAATCAGTATTAAATCTTAAAAACTCAGTAGCACTTAATCAGCCATTTTTCGCAACCACTGTCATGGGTTGCTGAGTGTTTCCACTGATAATGGACGGCATAATAAAAGCTGAGCGGATTTCACAGCACCAGTTGTTACAATTATTTCTTAGGTTGCTTATAAAGTTATTGTTTATTACTGTAACGGCGACAGTATTTTTTCGACCATCAAATAAAAATTTAGTAGCTAAATAATTTTTTGGTAGAGTTGTATATGGATTATTTTTACACGAGTCAGGTAAAAGCTGGCACCAGCTTGTCTCCTGCACATGTATGCTGTGATGAGGCCTCGAGAGTATCCGAACTTACACTCATCGCCAACTAATATTTTCACAATTAATAAGGACGTTTGACCATTTCCAGGTAGTATCATTTGTTACGGAAACCACTGATTATAATTCCCAGCTAAAACACTAGGAAGTGGTAAAGGGACCGTGCACGGAGTTGACTATGCCATCTAGTGTCGCATATTCGAAGTTTTAAGGGTCAGAATACTTGACATTGACGCTTCTGTGCTGCCATCTGTGCTTCCTGCGCGCTCAGTTTAGGGGAACGTGCGTGAAGAAGCCTGTGCCATCTAGCGTAGCTATTTCGATTTACACTTCTTGACAGTGACATTTCTGTGCTGCCACCTATAGTTGCTGCACGCTCCCTAACGGGCGGGTGATTTGGGGGACTGTCTTCATGTAAATTTTGTCGTTCAAAAAGTTCTGATTTTCAGCATAGTTTGAATAAATGCCTTTTGATTTTGATTTTCAGCATTTCTCCTTGAGTAAATAATGTAGTTTAGTTCGCCTGCGCCTCCAAGCATTATTCCGATACCCAGATCTATGCCTGGGTTGATGTTGCATTGTTCAGTGTATCCATCTCTCTCCGAAGAATATTTCCAGTCTACGCTCGAGTTCCTTAAACACGATTCCAACGATGGAAACTGAAATAAACGATATTATAAAGACAACTACACTAACGGGTATCAAGAATGCTTGTTTAGTTTTTCTAGTTTTTAGGGTTCCGTGTCCGAAGGATAACCAACGGAACCCTGTTACTAAGCCTCCGCTGTCCATCCGTCCGTCCGTCTGTCTGTCAACGGGCTGTATCTCAAGAACCGTTATAAGTAGAGAGTTGAAATTTTCACAGATTGTGTATTTCTATTGCCGTTATAACAACAAATAATTAAAAAATAGATATATGGTTCGTCCGACTCGCACTTGGCCGGTTTTTTTACTGTACATTTCTCTGGCAAACATTTTCTGCGTATATTTAAGTACTACAGCTTCATACGGTGGGTCACCGCCGGCTTTAATCAAGAGTACTTTGATTCTTTTTATTTCAACCAGTGTGGTTGCAATCACACTACCTGCAGTTCCATCGCCAACGATTATGAACTCATAACTACTGCCCTCTGGGGAAATAATAATGGTTGAAGTACATTTACGAGTATGAGGGTACCTGAATAGAAATTCCATATCCAAAGAATATACAAAATGTGAACATTTGGACAAGTCATAACTAACTGCCTAGCCTTTTCCCGAATTCAGCGGAATACCAGTGTTTTAATTGAAACAACTGCCCATCTGAAATTCATAACCCAGTGACTGAGTAACACGGTACTTCTTCTTGGCAAAACTGGAGTCAGATTTTCTATCTTCTGACAATCCACTGCTTTGCTGTCAATTACCAGTCAGAGTAGTTGATGGTGAATACTTAGGCTCCGTAGGTAGTAACATCGCTAGCATGGTGATCGCTACTTGAGACCCCAAAAGGGCCTCCCCCACTGATCGGGCGTCCACTTTAACTGAACAGCTTTAATCGTTTTATCCTGAAATAAAGTGTTTTTATCAGAATGTGACTGAATTTAATAATCAGCTTCAGTAACTTATAAATAAATGAGTAAGTAAATATTTTCGTGTAAAACATTATATCGCTTATTTCGCTATTTCGCCGTTTTAGTTTATTTCGCTTATGATCTGGAAAATATTTTTTTTTTATCAGATGCAGGCAGATGATTATTGAATAATAATTTTCAGATCAGCTTCCAGTCAATAGGCTTGTTTCCACCGTCAATAAATTGCAAATCTATTTAGTTCGTCAGGTAGAGTATTGAAAAATGACACGTATTTTGGTTGTTGTACATCAATGAATACTGACAAAGATGAGTTGCATCAAAACTCTGAAGAGGGGCCTGAGACGTCACGCCGCTAGTAAAAATTGTACTATCGTAGTGATAATCTTCACTACATCATACAATCGTCATAGTACAATCATCATCATCATCATCAGTCATCTTTGTATTTTTTGGGTAAGCGGAAAAAAAATACGTGTCCAATATTTTTTGGAAATCTATCTGACATACTTATTCGTTTTTAGTCAAGTTAGTCAGCTGAATACTAGTATTTCCATTGTTGGCAATAAATGTTCTTTTATTTCATTATCCTCAACAAAATATGACACGGATTTGTACTAAAAAATGTTGACAATGATTTGTGAAATGTCTTTCAAAATCACCACTAGTCATAAGGTTATCGGGTCAGTCTTACGTTAAGTACTTAGCAAGACATTATGACCGCACTGCAATAAACCGTTTGACTGATCGCAGTTAAAACCGGAGCCACACGCTTGCCAAACCTCAAGAAACCGTCACAAATCCAAAAGTATGGATAGAGAGTTTGACATGGTTTGTAAGCACACAGCTGATCTGATTCAGAGTCGGTTTTTGGCACAAATCAAAGGGAATTTGCCGCAAGCGTTCTTTATTTGTATAACAAGCTTTTGTCCGGAACTTCGTACGCACATATCCCATTTTTCCCGGTCCGTAGGAATTTCAAGACGAATTATACATAAATCTTCCTCTTGAGTCACTTTGTCTATCGATGGAAACCGCATCAAAATCCGTTGCGTAATTTAGAAGGTAGAAGCGTACAAACGGCAAAAGCGGTTTTGTTTTATACTACGAAAATATAAAATACGTTTTATCGAACGCTATACGCTTGCGCGAGGCAAGCGATTTAGTCAAACCTTTTTGAAGCTTGAAGTTTGTGGCAAGCGCCAAGCGTGTGGATCCGGCTTTAGAGTTTGACATTTGAAGCTGAAAACGCAACTTCCGTGTGATATGTGAAAGGAATGCATGTGCAATAAATATGTAAGGTCGTGTTGTATTGCGTATTGTAAGTAATTCGATGCTTGATTAACTTTTTGATTTTATTCTTTATTCAAATTGGATTGGCTGGACTCGAAAGACTATTGAGTTCAGCTTTGACAATCACACTTGTAACTTTTGCCTTGTAAAATGACATGATCGAAATTCTCGAAAGTTATTCTATTCATTAGTAGAAGATGGTCATGATCGAACTTTACTTCTAGAACTCTTCTGTCTACTGGAAAAAAATCTTTTGCGGCACTTTTGTGCTCTTCTAACTGCATAATAATATGTTCTTTTCTTAAGTGTTTTGTGTGTGCATAAATAAATAATATAATAAATAAATCAAGGTTTACTCTCACTTATTCTTAGTAAGCCTGTTACTGATTAAGCATACCCACACTTATTTAGCAACTACAAGTCACGTTCTGGACTTCAACATAAACTCGAAGACTAGAACCACACCATTCGTTACTTAGACATTGCCTTTGAATCTCGAGGTTCGCATTCGGATAAGAAATCTTTACGAAACCAGTTCTTGGTGTTGTCCGAAGTGCGAAGAAAGTTATGTCAAAACAATTGGTCTAGAACCAGGGTTGGCATGATAAATGGAAGGCTTATGTGTATGTTTATGTTCCATAATCATCTGCCTAGCCTTTTCCCAACATACGGCTTCCAGTCAAACCGGATTCAGCTGAATTTTACGTGGAGCGGCTGCCTACCAGACTTCCACAACCCATTAACTGGGTAACACGGTACTTCATGGCAAGACTGGAGTCAGATTTACTGGCTTCTGACTATCCGTAACGACTGCCAAAGATCTGCAAATGACAGCCGGAACCAACGGCTTAACGTGCTTTCCGAGGCACGGAGGAAACTTGTTAAGTTAAGATGGTCACCCATCCAAAGACCAACCTTGGCAAGCGTCACTTCCTTCAAGATCAATCCGTGCGGCTGTTATTATTGTCTCATGTTTATGTTTCATAATGATCTATCAAAAAATTGAATCATGGGTTAGGTCGTGGCATTTATTTAATCAGACAAATGGTCCATTTGTTTGTCACAAAAATAGTTTATAAAATATGTAAACACGTTACAAAAGAGTGAGTACATGAAATTAGGTAGGTATAGTCATGAAACCTTTTGCTCGAGCTCGGACTAATAATGTTGCAGGCTTTCTATTTTTAACGTCACAAAGGTCTTAACTTCTAAAACTTAGGGCATTATTATTTATAGCAGTAGTAGGTGATCAAAATCTAGCACTTATCAAACAGTTTTCTAACAGTGCTATACAAGACAAAACAATGCTTTTTTTCAAACGGATTTATTATGGCAATGACTGCCCTGTACCCCTATTCTGTAACAACATTTTCGTATCTCGACAGCGGAATCCGAGGTGAGTATTAAATTACGTCAAACGTAAGACCTTTATGCTGTGTGCAATAAAGCTCACTTTGTGAGTTTTGTCACTCAGGTGAAGCTCGATATCGAAATGGTTATTTACAGAATAAACTAGCTGGTCCCATGTTACTTGAGGTTGGTGCAACACGATTTCACCTTCCAACCGACTCTCTCCCATTTGTTTCGTAGCAACCCTCACACAATTCATCCATCTTTTCTTCCTCTATAATAACAACAATAATTTAATTAAAAAGTAGGTCGTTAGTGCAATTTGCGCGTTCATCTGTTGATATATCATCGAGACATTACTTTCACTACTACCGACGATGGTTCCGCGAATTTAGTGAACGCATACCACGAATACCGAGACTTGGTCCATCGACCATCTTTCTTGTTTAAACACCGCTAAATGTCGGTCAACACACCACAAAAAGTCAGGAAAGACGAGTTCTACGTTGTGCAAAGGGTGCAATTCGAACTTGTTTACAAAAACACGCTTTATCTACACAGATAATAAATAATTGTTTCTTAGTTGTTTTTTTTTTAAACAGCTAGTCTATTCTGTAAGCAACCATTTCGATATCGAGCTTCACCTGAGTGACAAAGCTCACAAAGTGAACTTTATTACACACAACATAAAGGTCTCATGTTTAAACTCACATCGGATTCCGCTGTCGAGACACGAAAATGTTGTTACAGAATAGCACTACTGGTAATGTTACTTTTGAATTTTTGTGCATTTAGCGAAGAGTTTCCGCGGCGCATTTTTTCTCTTTCTACGTCCTTTTTGCACACCAAGTATGATTGATTTTATTTTTGAACGCCACCATCCTCATTTCTGCTATTTAAACACTATGTTTATTTTAATATCATACAGATCTCTCACACCCACGCATTTACCTCAAAGTTAGTTGGTTTTATCTCACAGATTTTAGTACGAACTTTTGACGTAACTTTAATATACATCCTACAAAACAAAAGAGCATGAAATAACATAGCAGTTAAGTTTTTAAGCAATTGTTCCAGCAATTGATCTCAAACCTTGTCAAAAAATGTATGTATACATGGATCTCATACAGTGTTGCCTTATACTTCACTGTTGTATAATCATTCATTTAATAAATACATGAGTCCGGTACAAACAAAACAAGTTCCGAACAGCAAACAATTAGGACAACAACAGAATTACATAGCGTTTATGTTAAATATTCAATTACATAATTGAAAGGAATTCTTGCAAAAAAAACCATATAGGTATGAATGAACGGGTTTAAAATAAAATATTTGTCTAGTTTATCATGGCGTAAAGTTGCGTAATGCAATTAAAAATGCTTGCGAATTATGCGTGTGCGCACACCGCGCACGCAATGAGCAGGTTTTGTGAAGTGCGAAAGTGCTTACTTAAACGTGATTTTATTGTAATTTTAACTGTGTTGTTGAAGTTTGTCGGTATGATTTCGCTTTGTAGCGAAATAAACTAGCTGTGGATGAGTTTGGCTAGATCGAAGTAGAGGTGGATGTATTGTATATACCTAAGAGAACAGGATAGTGATGATGACGCACAGAGCGTTGACTTTGACTTAAAACAGACGGGGTTTAATTTCAGTGCACCTGTTTCATGCGAAAGTTAGCCGAGGAAATAGTAAAGTAATCTACTACTGGTATTAGGAAAAATATTTTGCACATTAATGTAAGGAACATTAAGTATCGGTAGACAGCAAGTAACAAAAGGAAAAAAAAATATTGTGCAAAACGTGATCGATGTAATGAGAAAAAGTGATAGTTTGTAGAAAACTGTTACGTTTGAAACATTACTTATTTTAATCTTAATGTCGCTGACATCATCTTTCTTAAAATGAGGATGTGTGTATGCAGAGAGGATGTATATTACTAGCTGATCCGCGCCACTTCGTCTGTCACATTTTTCATTATTGCTCCGCTCCTATTAAATATATTACATAGCCTATATTTAGCCTTCCTCAATAAATAGGCTATCCGACATTAAAATGTTTTTTTTCAATTTGAACCGGTTCCTGAGATTAGCGCGTTCAACCAACCAAATGAACAAACAAACTTTTTAGTTTTATAACATTAAGTGTAGAAATGAGTACCTACAGATTAATAGTTGAGAATTAACAGAATTCATTAACTTTATTTTGTGTAATTATATACAAAAACGGGTAATAGAGATAAATTATGTATTAGCAAATATAAAAACCGGCCAAGTGCGAGTCGGACTCGCACACAAAGGGTTCTGTAACATAATCCTTAATTTTATTATTTGTTGTTATTGCGGCAATAGAAAGACACAATCTGTGAAAATTTCAACTCTCTACCTATTACGGTTCTTGAGATACAGCCCGCTGACAGACAGACGGTCGGACGGATGAACCACGGAGGCTTAGTAATAGGGTTCCGCTAGTTACCCTTCGGGTACGGAACCCTAAAAAGGGAAGAGTGAATTAATTAATTGGGCAACAAAATCGTCGTCAATATCGCTGTCAATGATAAAAGTGCCCAGAACAATGGCAGCATTGCCACGTTGAATGGCAATATAATTCAACGTAGACGTGACGTAGACAACAAGCAATTTAAGACAATAACTTTAGTCTTAATTTAATAAATTAAGTCTAAATCCTACATACCGAACCATGACCCATCTCAACACATTAGCCCGTATTCTAGCAAGCCTTATTCCTTAAATAGTTCCAACTAATCGTTTCATAACTTTAATGACCATAAATAAAACGTAATTGTAAAATAAAACGACAAAAAATGCGATTGTGGTTTTTTAAAATCCTCAATTTGGTAGACACTAATCCAATGTCAGATATAATGGCCTCTACTAAATATTTACACCTCCAATTAAGTCTTGATCACCGTTTATTTATGACGTGCGAACATACATACACACATAAACGCGTTTGGGTCCATAACGGTGCCTTGACGGATTTATTCGCAAACACGCTTTTAAACGTCGTTAAGAATCGCGAACTGGCAGGAGATTAGATTTGCTATTTTTTTTTAAAGATAGTATTAAATACTTTTCAACGGGACCTCATCAATCATAGTCGATGCGCAGATAGCAGAAAGTAGTACTACTCGTAACTGTATTGTTTGATGTTATTTTGATGCAGTTTTTTGTGGTACATAATTACAGAATATCTTCACATATTCTTTTGTTTTTGTTTTAACATAGTAGTTAATAGTTATTGCTTCTAATATTGAGCATGCTGTGATAATTATGGCTCAAGCACACAGAATAGATATCTTGCAAATATATAGGGAAACTGCTCCCTTTATTTTTCAGAAATTATTTAGACACAAAGTGACTATAATGCTGCAATCTCACAAGAGTGCACTAAACTGCATAAATAGACTGTACTGCTCAAATAACTACCTAGTTGGTAAGAAAATCATACTATGTTTAGCAATGCATCTATGCATGGAGATACTAGGACTGCAAGCGGCACTAGAGATGTCATGTTTCTGTTTTTATTTGCATCCTCAGTAACTCATTACTTTTAGAAATTGACTCGTGCTTTCCTTACTATGCACGATCGTGCTTACATGACATAAGTTACGCACGAAGTATGAGCTATCTCGACTGCTCTGACATAATGTTGCCATACGCCGGTAATATTAATTTTCTATTACGGCACTTAGCTTTATTATGTAAAAAGTACATTGCAGGGTTATTTCAATTATGTAATGTGTAATCTAACCTATATCAGTAGCTTGGCGATTTTATCTGTCCATGTTTGATGATTTTGATGTAGGTATCTGCTTTAAATGAATATTTTATGTGTAAGATCACCTGATCTTAATTAAAAATGTACGTCTGGCAATACACGTACGCTGGTTGGTTTTAAATTTAATCTAATTCTCATTCAAATAGAGTGTATTTTACTTTACTATTGCTATAGGTGGATCTACAGCCTGGTGAGGGTTACGGGTAGCCGATGGATGCCAGATGCACAGGACTGGTGGTTGTGACGACACTTTTGCCCAGGTTTATGTCCAGCAGCGGACGTATTTCGGCTGATGTTATGAGGATGATGAATGTACTTTAGTTATCCAGAGTTCGCTGGATAACTAATTAAAAATATTTGTAAAGTCAAGGCAAAGACCTGAAATCCAGACTGAAAGAGGGATAGGAGCTTTTAGTGCTACTTTCTTCGAATAAAATCTCTAGCTAGACGTGGATGATTTATTTATAAAATGCGTTGAACATTACCTTATAGAAAAAGTACCTATTTCCAATAAAAACTAAACACATGGGCCATGCCACTCAAATCTTCATATTTTCCCATTTGAAAATTATAAATATTCCAAGAAAAATTAAATACAGTACGTCTATCATGAGTTTTATCAATCTACTACTTGCTAATACTCGCCAGCGACATAGTTAAAAAAATGTAAGAAAACTTAAAAAAAAATCTAAATTATTTGTTTAGTTGTTAACCAACAAGCAAGTAAGTTGCAACTAAAACTTTAGTTAGACGTACTGATATGGGAATTTAGAACTAATACACGCCTCACCTAACAATTTTAATAAACATAGATCTCATTATAATTTTGGTCGTATAAGGTATTCGATCAAATTAAATCAACTCGCATGTCTGACCTACCCCATTGCTCAATGTAAACTAAACACGATCACTGATTTCAATTGCTAATGCCATACTTAGTGATGACATTGTGGCCCTACCACTTGTCGAAATAAAATATTATCTATGGTTTTTTTCCTTGTGACTTTGATTTGACAGCTAAATTTCTATTTTTATTACGGCTTTTTGTGTCTTTGTTTATTGTGAGCAGAGGAATTCTTGGAAATTCAAGTTTTTCTATAGGTAGAGTTGTTTTATGCCAAACCAGATTTTAATGGTTTAGAAACCGTAAAACTGTTATTTACTGCCTTAAGAATATTTGGTTATTTTTGTGACACGTTTGACAACCTTTTTTAAAAATAAAATAAAAAAAAAACAAAAAGCCGCTCTTTTTAACCGACTTTTTCAAAAAGGATGTTCTATGTTCGGATGTACGTATCTTTTTTTTTATGTATGTTCACCGATTTCTCCGCCAATTCTGGACCGATTTTAAAAATTCATTGTTTATTCGTCTATACTCCCCATTGTCACCAAGTCAGAATCTGATGATGGGATCCCATGAAAATTGAGGGAAATCCTCAAATTTTATAAGCACATACACTGTTTTCATAAACTTTCTAACACAATTCAGATATTTGTGCCTGCTAATCATCATCTCATGTTGCTGAGCTGATGATGGAAGGTATAAGTCAGGATCTGATGATGGGATTCCATAAAAAATGTTTGTTTAGCGATATTTTCGCCAATTGTTAACCGATTTGGATGATTCTTTTTTTTATTTGAAAAAGTATTTTCTCGGACTGGTCCCATTTAAATTTGGTGTAGATCTGATGAAGAACTTCGGAGGTAGGCAACGGAACTCTTCAATAAACGATAGCAAACGGATTGGGATTTCTGTAATCGCATGTCTGTTGATTGTTTACACCAGTTCATAACATAATATCACGCCGGCACGCTGTGCTTGTCGAAAACGAAATGACCAAAAACACCGACTTCCAAAATTAAAGTTATTTTTTACTTTGTAGTGGTTTTGTTTTTGGAAGTCGGTTTTATTTTTTTGTTAAAAGTTTTTTATTTATACGACGATACCAAATGCCTCGTTGTTTAAGCCTCGAAAGCCCTCCTAAATAATAAATTATTATTAATACAATACTACACAAATATGGTGGTTCATTTTTAAAAACCTGTAAGCAAATTCAGCACTTACCTACCATACAATTTATTAAAGGTCTTATCAAAGTGACTTTGTATCGACAACCGTTAGTAGTACTCCAAGCATTTTAGTTTTGTGTCAACATAGTATACAATGTTATGTGCAGGACTGCAACTAAACAAGAATGGTAATTGGGCTAACGGTGCTTGATTTGATTGAATCAACAATATTTCTGTTATTATTATACGAATGGAATAATTACGAATTCTGACTATATGAAAATATTGCTCGAAGAAAATGGGTTTAGTCCAGGCAATAGATATTTTTGGAAAACCGACAGATTTTTTGTGTTGCTGGGGTGTCGTTTGCGTAACTTCGAAGAAGTGGTGACGGGCGGCTTTATGTTAATGTTTAGTGCTGATTTTTAACGTTTCCAAGTGATGATTTTCAGCCGAGTTTGAAAAAATGGCTTTTGGTTTGAGTGCAGTTAAGTTCAACTTCCAATAATGTTTTGTTTATGTTGTTGCTGCCTTCCCATTATGTTTTTCGTCTTTATCAAAGTTGTGTATTCTACAGCACCGATGAGCTGCCAAGATGTTAAGTTATTACACCTGTAGTAAATGTTGGTGTATGCAGCACACGACGTAATCCCTGTTATACCCAAACGTGCAACGTTTTAGTACCGTTTCTTTAATCAAATGAAATGCAGCATTTTAGTGTTTTGGATAGGACAATAGTATTGTAACTAGTTCACAATTTAAATTACTTGGAGTTTTTTTAAATCTGGTTAAAAAAGGCCACCGATCATTTTTTTGTTAATATCATGCAAGTCGTACAACGAGACAAGCACAAGAGTTAAGAACTTAATGCTAGCCGAAGTTTGTTCAAGTTCGCCTGTTAATGGTTAAACACTCTAGCTAGAGACTTGCATCCAACAGATTTACCTAAATAATATTTACTGTTCCATGTCCTATGAACTTTGTCGCCTCACAAAACATGACACAAGTATTTGCTAAGATTTTCTGTCTAAGAGTTTATTTACCTTGTTTATGATTCTACGAAGTATTGTACCTATTTAGAATGTACTTGCGAGTATGTTCTAACTTTTATATCTCGAGGCAAACTTCCGCATTATCTATCATAGTAAAGATAAGGTTGACTGATTGTTCGTTGATCTTGAACTAGGGAAAACCGTCAAATCTAAACTTGTAAACAGATTAACATACAACGTGCGGAGTAAACTACTGAATACTACAAATAATTAAGACTTTGGTAGATGAGACCCAAAGACCACGGAGAAATTATTTTCCAAAATTGACTTTTTTATTTAACAAATAAGTCAGAAGTATCCTTTAACACATCGAAATGTATTACTTCCTAGAAACGCTTCACACTGTGTTTACTGTGTTCCCTTCGGTTTAAAGTTTGAGCCAAAATTATACTTCAGGATCAAAGTCACTCGACTTTACTACATTTATTGCGTAAAACGCACATAGTTACCTATTTGTTTTGTCACATCACATGCTTTGTTCTCTGAAACACTAGTTCTGTTAACAGGAAAACCAGTTAATGCACTAACAGACTAGTCTAGTTGACCCACTAACATTAGTTAGGAAACATTTTACATACAAGAAAAAATACTTATTTCTAGTAAAGTTGCTCAAAGGTGACCAAATGTAGTTTCCGGCACCATTTACTTTACATAATTGTGCAGTAGTTGCAATAAATGAACACGAGTGCTTTTTTAATGTAAGTGAAAAAATATTAAAGTCTAGTTCTAGTGTCTTCCTGCTCTTATTGTAAGGTTAGATCTAAGCTCTTGTTACAAATATGTACGATACGATTTTGTGGAGTAAAGCTCTCTACATACGAAAGGTAATCATAATGATTTCAGCCGAACGATGATTCCTGGACATAGACTTCCAAACGTAGCCATATAAGCAGGTCTTGTGCTTTTCGCACCCAGTGCAATTCTTTATTCAGTATTGCAATATTTAAATGGCGCAATAATTAGCGTAAAACTTGAGGTACTAGAGATTACTTAAGATAAAAGTACAATACATAACAGCAACGAGGAATAGAGAGACGAGGAATGCCATTATTCTAACATTTCTAACATATTGTGCAAGCGAAATTCAAAGCATCACTCAGGTGGTTGATAAGTCATGTTTCTTTTTAACTTCCTGCAGTTACAAGTTCTTCACTTCACGTTTTCTTAGAAATAAGAAAAGCTACTATAACAAACCCAGAAAAAACAGTATTAATGAGTCTTAATGAATAAATAATAGAAAATAAGTATTTAGAAAAATCGGCAAAGTGCGAGTTGGATTTTCACAAGGAAGGTTCCGTAATATAAATCGAAATAATACTTTGTTTTTGTATGGGAGCCCCATTTATTTTGAATTTAGATTATTTTTTATTATTTGTTGTTATAGCTGCAATACAAATGTACACTCTTTGGAAATTTCAATTGTCTTCTTATTACGGTTCTTAAGATACAGCCTCACGACAAACAAACGGACGGACGGACAGCGGCGGCTTAGTAATAGCGTTTCGTTGGTTACCCTTTGGGTACGAAACCTTATTACTAACCCTAAAAATGTACTACCTTGTTAAAAAAGGGGGAGGTGAAGAATTCGTTGAATATCGAAGTCGAAATTTTCTTTTTTTTTGCCGCTTTAACAACAAAAAATAAAAATTAAATTAAATTAAAAATTAAAGGGAGCTCCCATATAAGAAACTTTTTTTTTGGATTTTGCCACGGAATCCTACGCATGAGAGTCCTACCTGCACTTAGCCAGATTTTTTTTTGTGAACTTGTGTAGTTATAAAGTTATTTTAGAGTCTGTAAAGGTATTTATCCGCAAATAAACGAAGCAACGGTTCTGTTATTTTAACAAACAAAAGCTGAAAAGGTAAATCAACAATAGTTATCACAAGTAGCACTTTCCAAATTAGTATAATGGACACTCCCTAGTCGTGTTAGCAAGCGGTAAGTGTGAGTTAGGGTAGCTACCATTCATTTATTGTTCTTTAGACAAGTTAATTAAGGATAACATATCCCCACATACGTATATAAACTCGCGAATTTTTCCCATGAGTAGAACACTTTTTCGATTTGCTTTGTTTAAGTTCAAAGTTTTAACCAAAAACAAGCTCTGAAAAATTAACGATAAATACAATAATTTTTAGAACAACATAAAGGGACTCGAATTTATTTTCAATGGTAGCTGGTATGCACGCCCGCCGTGTTTTTTTTTTTCAAAATAGCTTTGCACGATCTAACATGCATACCTATACGGGTAAAAAAGACTTAAACAAAAAAAATGTTAGCAACATGTCGCCTTAAATTGTCACGTTGCGGAGATATTTGAAGGTAACGTCGCCACGTGAGAACAATGAAAATTAAAAAAAAAGAAACATAATGGCGGCGTGGCGCTATACCATAATGGTTATATAATTATGCCCTTTATTAAAATTTCTACTTTTAATCTCTACTCTACAGAGATGTATCATAATCGGCAACGAAATTCCAAGATGGCGGATAGGCAGCCCTAGCTTGCTAGCTTGCCTACGTATCAAAGTTGTATGCACCAAGTCGTTGCTAATCACTAGCCTGATTTCTCCTTCGTGACAGATAACTTGAGACATTTTTTCTTATAGATGGTCATTAACTGGTTAGCGGGCTGTGTAATTAGCCAATCTTGAGCGGAATGCGGAAGATAGAGCTGCTTAGCTATATTGCCATCTTACCTGTTTTAAAAACTTACACTACCTAGGTATTTTAGGGTTTATTTTTTGAAGGAATAGCACGAGTCCTATAATTTATATGAAAGTTGTAATGACCATGAAAATTTTAGGCCGATGTAGCGGCATCAAGGCCGCCACAAGAAAAACCTACGAAGCAAATCTACATCGCAACAAAAAGCACCGCGACGCCATCTATCCGATTAGCAGCGAACTACAACGTTGAAATCCTGCATCGCGCAAGCAGAGTTTACCGTGCGATTTGAACATATACATCAGCCCGAATATCAACTATCGGGCAGTAGCCCGCCAGGCACAACAGCCGCCTGGTCGGAGGATCCTCCTTTTCAATTGAGGTGTGTGGGACTTTACTCTCTGTTCGCATCCCCTAAACTGGTGACCCTCGACAATGAACGTCAGCGCAGCCTTCGTGCAACTACTTCAGCGTGACGTCATCATCACTTCTCCTCATCGTGACCTCAAGCTCTCGAGCAGCGAGTCATACAGCCAGCCAGTACCCACGGCTTCTACGGATATCCTGACCACCAGCATGCAGCAGCCGCGCATTCCTGTTCAGCATCCTCAGCCTCAATCATCACCCCGACTCACTGGGGCATCGCATACAGTTCCGACTCACTGTGAACTCTGCGACTACCGGTTCCGACTCACTGGAGCCAGCAACAGCACCACTCCGACTCACTGGAGCCTGCAGCATCATCCCGACTCACTGGGATCCCATCACCCCGACTCACTGGGGCATCGCATATAGTTCCGACTCACCGTGAACTTTGCGACATCCGGTTCCGACTCACTGGAGCCTGCAGCATCATCCCGACTCACTGGGATATCTCATCACCCCGACTCACTGGGGCACCGCATATAGTTCCGACTCACCGAGAACTCTGCGACTTCCGGTTCCGACTCACTGGAACCAACCTCCCACTGGCCTGGCAAGCATCTCAAGATGCATGGACGACTCATCCACTATCGACCTCCGGTCTCCGGAGGGGAGTGATGTAGCGGCATCAAGGCCGCCACAAGAAAAACCTACGAAGCAAATCTACATCGCAACAAAAAGCACCGCGACGCCATCTATCCGATTAGCAGCGAACTACAACGTTGAAATCCTGCATCGCGCAAGCAGAGTTTACCGTGCGATTTGAACATATACATCAGCCCGAATATCAACTATCGGGCAGTAGCCCGCCAGGCACAACAGCCGCCTGGTCGGAGGATCCTCCTTTTCAATTGAGGTGTGTGGGACTTTACTCTCTGTTCCGCATCTCTCTAAACTTACCAAGATTACTTTTGTAGTATAAAGAGATAGTTGGTATAGTGATAGGTATACTGTTGCCGGCGGCACGTCTATAATTAATTGGCCTAACGTAATACGGAGTTTCAATCGTATGAGAGTCCAGCTTATATTGGTTTTGTTACAACTGGCGTGCGGTCGACTGTACCTCGCTATGATGGCTATGAGCATGGCTTTGTTCGTGCTGAAGCACCATCAATACCACCACAAGAAAATGTTACAAAGCGTAATTTGTACGGCATTAAAAAGTACCTAGCGCCATCTATCTCACAAGCAGTAAACTACTGAACGAAATCCTGCATCGCGGTATTTTTCCATGCGATTTGAAACAACAATCCGAATATCAACTATCGGGCAGTTGCCCAGAGCCCTCCAGACACAACAACTGTTTGGTCGGAGGTAGTTAAATATAAAATAAACTATACCAGGAAGCCTGCTGGCAGCAGCCACTTTGGCAGCTTATTTATAATAAAACGTTCTCCAATTTGTCTGTCCGTCGTGATTATTGCGATATTCCCCTAGAGCGATCCTCGATTGTTCTAAAAGTTGCGTTTAGTACAAGATACTAGACTAAAAATATTTACTACGAACAAAAGTAACTAAATACCTATTAGAATATTATTATGAAGCCTATAATTACTAGAAACCAAACCAAATTTTCAAAATATTTAATAATACGGTGTGAAATTGGTCAATTTGTGTCAAAACTAGTCTGACGTAATTATCTTCATAGAAAATGAAACCCGAAACAATAATTAAGCTAAATTATCAAATTAAAATAAAAGTGCCTTCACATTTGAAACCGGTAGGAGCCAGTTTGTATTTGAATCACTATCAGAATGATCTGTTATTTTTAATGTCTGTTGATTGCAATGAATATGCTGAGAACAATGATACTCAGAATCTAACAATAGTGGCCAAGTGCGAACGTTAGTATAAAGAACGTTTAACTCTGAATCATTTTAAAATACTCTATTACAACACTGAACTTGTGTTACACCTGAAGAATGAAATTCGATTTCTGAATTCAGAATTTGAAGTTAGGAAAGGGAGTATTTGGAAGTTGTTGTAACCCTCAAAATTGTGGTATCTACAGGATAATAGAGGTATACATCAAATTAAGACATTTAATTGTATGCAAACTTTACAAAATCACAATTGTTTCGATCCACTTATCGTCAGTGAAGTTCTAACAATGCGTAAGTCATCTTTGGCGGGTTTTTACATTTGAATGCCATTTGATGAAAATAGTTCACGCGCTTACATTCCACCAATCGGAAAAGAGATAGCTGACCCGACTGATTTTAAATAATTTTTCCAAATATGTGTACATCAATGGTTGCTCACTAATATTTACACCTTTTTGCCCTCTCCTGTAAAGTAGGTTTTTTTGACTTACGCACTGTTAGAACTTCACTGACGTTATGTGGGACGCATCGATTTGTCGAAATCTACTTTAGGCGCAAAATATCTGAATCTTTAGCATTCAAGTTTGAAACAACTTTTTTACTTTAAATAGTTAGTTCAGTTACTGGCACTTAGACAAAAATGTTGTAGGTATATCTCATGTAAAAGGAACGGAAGTGTCGCGATGACAGGGTTAAGGCCTCGCCAACGCACATGGAATTCGATGCGTGGATTGTAATGCGGGCGCGTAACCATGTGACTTTTTTAATTCATACATTTCATACCGCCATATTTATCTTAGGCAACATTGATCTTGATGAAGGCAAACGCCTTGAGGAACTCACTCTTTTATCAGAGTCTGAAATCACTAACCCACCTCTAGCAATGTGGTGATTAGTGCTTATGCTCAATCTGTAGAATCCCTTCTACAGATTGAGCATAAGCACTAATCACCTGCAGTGGAACAGTCATCATCATCATAAGAGCCGAAAGACGTCCACTGCTGGACTAAGGGCTCTTCCAAGTGTCACCACAACAACCGCTCCTGTGCGTTTCGCATGCATCGGCTTCTCGCGATCCTCACCAGATCATCAGTCGATCTTGTGGGAGGCCTTCCAACGTTTACTGTTCCGGGAGTGGATCAGTAAAGGCTACAATTATCCAAACAGGACAAGCCTATTGTCATAAGTGGATCACAAATTCAAACTCCGGAGCCGTTACTAAGAACTTCCTACCGCTCTGTTGTGTGGAAATTAGTGAAAGGCGATTAGTAAAACGGATTTAACACAAATGAGAGTCAATGCATTGAGCGGGGACATCCTAGAAGGAAGTACAACGACCTTATTAGTGACATCCTTCGTTAAGGTCAGGTGCGATCGTACGGCCGGCCCATTGAAAGGGCCTTGGGCCTTGACGGTCGTGAGCTGTCGTGAGTTATGTATGAGGAGCGGGGCACGGATTACTTTTTGGTTGTGTCACTCCGCTATAAACTGTAGTCTGTAGGTTTTTAAACTAACGTTTTTTTGTTGAAATATTTTAGTAAGATAATTAATTGAACTATTTATCCAATTTTTTTTACGCTGACTTTTGTAAGCTTTTATGACAATCTACGCACGGTACCCGTAGGATAGGATCCTGTGGAGTCAAGTTGTGAGAAAATGCTAGTAGGTATTTTAACAAGCCGGAATAGTTTTAGAGTAGATACACCTTCTGAAAACCATTAAAAACATTGCTAGCTTTACTTCCTAGTTATCCTTATTAGTGACATCCTTCGTTAAGGTCAAGTGGGTTCGCACGGCCCATTGAAAGGGCCTTGGACCTTGACTGTTGTGAGTTGTGTATGAAGAGGGAAGCACGTATGATTTTGTGGTTTTATCACTTCAATGAAAAAAGTATAAGAGTAAAACCTTCTTGTAAGCTGATGTAGTTTATATATTCAGATATTCTTTGAAATTGCCTTATTCTTAATACATTTTTAAATTATTGCCTCTTTTATGTCACTTACACAAAAGTCAAGTAAGAGAAGAAAACAATTTAAGCTTCCGAAAATGAATTCTTAATTTGATAGTCACAAAATGTCTGTCCAATATTATTTGGAAACCTATCTGATGGACTAATTAGTTTTTTTTTGTTATCAATGTACATAATTGCTGCAGTCAATTTAAATGGATTCACAATCACTGCCAAAGAAAAGAAACTCAGATAACGAATAGTGATAAGTGGTGCCATCTGTCTTCGATTAGCGGAACCATCGGAATTCAAGTGCTTCACAGCGCATTGTTTTGAGTGTGTCTGTATCTTACACTCATAAATATTCTATAGAGATTTTCTTTTGTGTTTTCGAACTTTCGATCCAAGCTTTGTTTGGATTATTTTTACTTATGCATTATATCCATGATTGTATTGTCTGAAATTGATAATAATAATTACACTGAATTCGACCTTCGTTTGAGTGTTTTGATTTTATTCTTGTTAGATAGCCGGGGAAATAAATCGTAATGGTCAGTCCTTGCTAACATTATGAATGCGAAAAATAACTCTGTTACATTTTCACGTCTTCGCGGCTGAACGGAATTAGCTGAACATTGACAAATTTAACAGTAATACACAGACTACGTTCTGGAATAGAACCATATAATTATTATTAGTTTTAGGAGTGTGCTTCTTGGACAAGCCGCTAGAAGAAGCTAGTTTCAGATAAATATGACTAACTGAAAGATATTTATTACTCCAACAACAATCTGCAACAACGTTCTATTCACAAATAATTCCATCGGAAACTTTATGTAAAACAACAAATAAACAATGACTTACATAGCTAACATTATAATAAAACGATACACTCTTAATTACCGATCATCAACAATGTTATGGCCGTGTACTACACGACTGACAAGTTATAAATAATATTGAGGAAGTAACACTGTGCAAGTGTGCATGACTAATAATTGGTCTCTAATAAAACCACCTTGACAGGTGACGAGATTAGATTTGGTGGTTTGAACTTTGGTCGTTAGCATGGAGAGTAATTAGACCAGCCACGGGAGGCTAATGAAAGTCATTAGCTAACGTACAAAAAAGATTTTTAAGAAGAATTAAGCATGTTATAAACTCAACACCATGCACTGCGATCGCCAATCCGCCAGCCATGCCCCCCATCTTGGGGGATGCCTATTTTCAGCAGTGGACGTCTTTCGGCTGATATGGTGGATGGAAGCATGTTATGGCCATGTACCACACGACTATGGTTGTTAGCATGGAGTGTTAATTAGACGAGCTGTGGGAGACTTCACTGCGATCGCCAACCCGCCTGCTAAGCGTGGCGATTATGGCAAACCCCCCTCCCCATTGAGGGAGGCCTATGTCCAGCAGTGGACGTCTTTCAGCTGTTATGATGATGATGATGATATTAGACTTAGACCGATGACCTGGTGAGGGTAGCGGGTAGCTGATTAATGCGAGACGCACAGCACCGGTTGTTGTGGCTGAACTTGGGGGAGGCCATGTCCAGCAGTGGACGTTTTACGGCTGATATGATGAAGATAAGGAAGGGAGACTTTAATGAAAGTAGTCGGCTACCTTACAAAAAAATATTTTATGAAGAAGAGGTAAGCTTATTATTATTCAATACACGAAAGACAAGCTGTTAACAATATAGAGGAATTAACGCTGTGCATGACAAAGTGGTTTCTAATAAAACCACCTTGACAGGTGACGAGATTAGATTAGGAGGTTTGAACTTTGGGTTGTTAGTATGGAGTGTAAATTAGACAAGCTATTTCCAATAGCTTGTCTAAATTTTTTTTCGACTACTGACAAAAAATTATTGAAGAAGTACTCGTAGGTACGCGTGTTATGATTGTAGTCTAATTATAATGTAAAATCATGTCTTGTTAATAAAGAAATGTTTTTTTTTCCATATCGTCATAATCATCATATCAGCCGAAAGACTGGACATAGGCCTCCCCCAAGCGTCGTCACAACGCCCGGTCCTGCGCGTCTCGCATCCATTGGCTACCCACTTTTCCATATACACGTAAACTGACAATATTTCAGGAGGTATGAATACCTAGATAACTTCCACAATAGTATGCATATCAATATCGAATAAAAAAATCTTACAGAAGTATGACATGACAACATGTTTTGTCATATCGTTCTTTGTTGAGTTACGCGATACCAAACAGCTGTCTTTTTAATCATATTTCTGAGTTAGTCCTGTAGTCAAAGATTTTCATTTTCATGAGTCAATATTTCCACCGTCTGAAAATATGCCAATGAATTAAAAGCCTGTATAAACGTTTAACCGTACGTATCTAAAGCTTGTCTTTACTCAAAATAAAACTTATGTAAGTACATTTCTTTACAACTTAATATTCGTCAGCTGTAACCCTCTCGCCTTGGGCGCGGTCGACGCTTGAAGACTCGAACATTCGACAATTACAATGATATACATATTAGCACATGGAACTGTCATTAAAACCTTTATTGAGTACGGTACCTACCTAAATAATTAGTTTTCCTGGTTATTTATTTGGCTTGGACACGATTTTCATGACAAATGGCGTAAATACAGTACCTAGTCTTAGCTGAAAAGTAATATTCTTGAAGTAACACATGCTTACTTTGTCTTAAAATAATAACAATGGAGATAGAAAATGGAAATTGTAGTATTATAGAGTACCTAATATTAATGTATTTATTTATTTAATATATCTTAATAGTAGTGTCAATGAAAACCGTTGTAAGCTTACCACGTGTATTTTATTTTGCAGCAAAAAGTTATAACGTTGAATTCTGCTCATGTTTTCATTATAGAAGTTTCCATCTCGGACAGAAACAAAAAAATGTTTTGTTTTCCGTGTTTGTGTCACATCCAGTAAAACTATTAGTACGTTCCTCCAACAGTCAAGAGGAAAATGACAGACAAACGGCCACTTCCTAACATTTATCCTAGGTCAATCTTGTTAAGGCGACATGCGCGAGTTTCCGTCTGACTGTCAGGAAAAGTGTCTTACTCATAACAGTAAGCCAGGATTAGGTATTGTTATAACCCGTTGATGACATATGGAACTGAGACGTGGTCGCTTACAATGAGCCTCATCAGAAGGCTCAAAGTCACTCAAAGGGCAATGTAGAGGGCAATGCTTGGAGTTTCCATGCGCACCTCAAAGAGCTGTCAGCATAAAAGACGGGGCCCGCTAGGGCCAGTGCCTGCTGGGGCGCGGAATCTGTTCGAAAGAGGCACTGTACCCTGGAACGCAAAGGGTACTAGGAGGAACACGGATGGGTTTTAGTCAGTAAGAGTCTGACACTCTCTTCTGCTTCACCCAAAGCGGGAGGAGTCATTTGATGATTTCCCATCCATATTGATGATGGTGTGTAAGTAATTAAGTAATGACGATTTATTTTCCGTTTGTTATATATTAACTCGACTTATTTTGTTTGACAGAGTTTACTTTTTAAAACCGAAACGAGCTTTCCGCTTACAATATCGAACAATCTAAACCTAAGCAAAACTGCAGATAACAATATTGTTTGCGTGAATAGGTATCCAAAAAAATAAAATAAAGATATGGCAAATTCTGAGAAAATATAGTAATTCACTTCATTAAGGAAACGATGTTCTCAAGATAATTATTTACCAGCTTTAGCGTCTAATTGTCGGTCCTACCTAACCTAACTACTTTTATGAACCAGGATCTGAATACTTTAAACAAAGAAAATACTCTGAAAGAGGTAAAAAGAAAAAGAAAAGCGGAACAAGTTTGTCACATGCATTCGTGAGAGTAGTTTTGGGCATCTATACTACAATATTATAAAGCGATGAGCGAGGATGATGAGTTTGTATGTTCAGTTGAACGCGATAATCTCAGAAACTGCTAGTTTGAATTGAAAAAATAATTTAGTGTTGGATAGCCCATTTATCGAGGAAGGATATTATATAACATCATGCTACGACCAATAAGAGCAGAGCATTTACAGAAAATGTGACACAGACGAAGTTGCGCGGGTGAAATAGTGTCACATAAACTTCAAGCCTCCTTTCCAAAGTCCTTTCACCTTTCAGATGAAGTTCTTCAACGTATGGTGACTACAAAGCAAACATAACGGGATTCTCCGCAGAAAGCAATAAACTTTTGTTGAAAGCTCTTACATAAATGGTCAGCAAACACAACTGACAACATTGGTCGTTCATAACGTTCCTAGAAACCGGTATGTAACAGACAACACATGGCTATCAATAATAAATAAATATTTTTTTTTGTCGTTTCCGGATGTAATTTAGATATTATGTACTGTTAAATATCAAACGGCTTAGTGCCGGAACTAGCTACTTCAATTTAATTATTATGATTTGAATATAACACCATTTAAATGTCTTAATTGTCTAATACGCCTTGTACTGTGTGACTGTTTGACTTTTCGAGGTGAAAAAGTGATTTGACGTTTACGTCACTTTGTCGTAGTGTAGTAAACACGCAGTCTAGGAGTTACATTGATATTTAATTGTGAATGACATTTATCTATTATATAGAATAAGAAATATTTATTGCTGATTCACGTGATTTGAGGCGATTAGAGTTGAGTAAAGGATGCGTAAGCCGTATGGTAATGGTGTCTGCCGATTCCGTATGGTGTCTTAAAAGAATAATACCATCCCATCACTTCCCGTGGCTGTCGTAAGAGGTGACTAAGGGGCTCACTGGAGGATGAGCAGCAGCGTTCTCTGTAAAACGCAACACCATTTCTACACTGCGATCGCCAACTCGCCAGCCAAGCGTGGCGATTACGGCAAACCTTCCAAAAATTTGGGGGAGGCCTATGTTCAGCAGAATAGAATAGAATACTCTTTATTATGTACACCATACAAGTTACAGAAAAAATAGATAGCAGTGGACGTCTTTCGGCTGATATGAGTGAGTGAGTGACTAACGATAAAGAGCATACAGTATGAGTCATAAGATCGGTATCAGAATGCACTCACCACACCACGTGTCAAAGCATCATGCTGTTTAAAGTACGCGTACATCCTTAATGTGTTTACTGACAGCTGTTTTTTCGATATTTACACATTAATAAATAGTCAAGGTTATTAAATGGCTTTGGATCTATTACAATGTCGCAGCTTTTGATCGCTGTACTGTCATTTATTTGCATAATGTCTATAATTGATTGTTAACAAAAATCAAACAAAATTAAATCGTTTATTTTCTGGAATATGGGTAGATACATGAGCTATTACAAACACAAAAAGTTTTTAGTGCCATATTCCACCGCAACAGGTGTGCGAATATCTGTTACATGCAAATGTCAAATATTATGCATCATTAATTATTAATTACAAATTTTAATAATAAAAGTTAGTACATCTTTATTTAATTTTTAGGGTTCCGTACCTAAAAAGGAAAAAACGGAACCCTTATACTTTTATAGGATCACTTTGTTGTCCGTCCGTCTATCTGTCAAAACCATCTCGCGAACGCGTGGAGGTGTTGAGTTGAAATTAAAACCACATACTCAAGGTTGCAGTCCCTTGAAACTGTGAAAAAATCAATCAATACGGTATATTTCGACATTCTCAAGGAAATCAAAATTTAAAGATAATTTTCCGTTGAACTTAACTTTGAAATTTGGCAAGTAATACCGTCTTATACTACAAGAATAGGGAAAAATCTGAAAACTATACATTTGTAATTAAATCATAAAATTATAGAGTTTATTTAAAGTACTTCACATGTACCTACTGTGTACGGAACCCTCGGTGGGTGCGACTCGCACTTGTACGGTTTTTTTTTTATTGAAATACATCAGTCATTTACATTATTATAGGCTTTATTAATTAATTGACAGTAAACTTTAGACATAATGTAAACATAATGATGCTAAAGTCAATAAAAACTTAAGTATTAAATGACTTTAGCAATCTATTTGAAGTAGGCATGACTGTTCCAACCATAGTTCCAACTATTCATGATGGAAACATAACTAAGACGCAGATACCTAAGGGAAAACTTTCCGAACATAACAAAATTTTATCACCTCACAACACAAATAAACAATTCAATTGTGATTATAAGTCAAGTGCGTCAATTTTAAACAACTCCCTGTCAAATAAGAATTCACGACGTTACTTGTTAATATCGTGCAACAGAAAAAAAATACATTAATTTAGACTATTAATGTGAATCAAATTCCAGGCTTCTTCACAGGTTACGCGCGGGCCTGCGGACGGCGGGCATTGGGTGGCTCGCCGTCTGATCAGAACCAGGCCCGAGTCGATGGCGCGCTGCAGTCTCCACGCGCCTCAAAGAGCTGTCAGCAAAAGACGGGGCCCGCTAGGGCAAGTGCTTGCTGGAGCTGCGGAATCTGTTCGAAAAAGGTACCGTAGCCCTGGAACACAAAGGGCACTAGGAGGAACATGGATGGGTTTTAGCCAGAAAGAGTCTGACACTCCCTCCTGCTTCACCCAGAGCGGGAGGAGTCATTTGATGATTTCCCATCCTTAAAAAAAGGCTCCTCCGCTAGGCCTGCCGGTTTTGTTGAATTTGTTCGAAAGAGTCACCGCGGCCCTGGAACGCAAATGCCATAATTATGGACGACGAACACGGAATGGTTTTAGTCAGTAAGAGTCGGAAACTCCCTTTCACTCCGCACAGAGCGGAAGCAGTCATTCAATGAATTCCCATTCTGAAAAAAAGGTCATTCGGGTATATTTACCTTCTTTGGGAAACGGACTGACTAGCATATCAACGCAAAGCCAAAGTTACCAGCAATTAAATGATAAACAAAGCTTTATTTTTGTGATGTAGATGAGCACTAATAGGGGTTTCTAGAAATTGAACCTTTGGGGAGTTGAAAAGGGAGAAAATCTATACACTAATATATAAAGCTGAAGTTTGTTTTCTTGAACGCGCTAATCTCAGGAACTACTAGTCCGATTTGAAAAAATGTTCCAGTGTCAGATAGCCCATTTATCGAGGCCTTTCTCGATAAATAGACTATCTCTGGCTCTTCCTTCTATAGGCTATATATCATCACGCTAAGACTAATAGGAGCGCAGCAGTAAAGAAAATTGTGACGCAGACGAAGTTGCGTGGGTCAACTAGTCGTTTATAATAAATCTCCGCAGGCGAAGTGCTGAAGAACTGAAGTGTGAAGTGCTGAAGACAGGTGAAGTAGTCATGATTATGCCTAAAAACTTTATACCAAGTTAACTATTCATAGAAAAAATATCGATACCTTATTGTTTTTATTCTTCACAAACAAACATTACAGCCAGCACAGTACAGCAAAGCTCCGATAAAATATGCATCACCATTCACCAGTTCACCGCCATTAAATAACATTTTACGCAATCACACATAATGCGTCTATTACATATCGATTATGCTACATCGTACGAGCTGTGAAGAATAATAATGCAATAATAATTATACTAAAGCTTTGGAATCAATTTCTACCGGAAGTGCCATTGCATCCTAGTTCATGGGAAAATAAATGAGAAAGTTTGGATAGATGTTTGTTTGAACGACTGAACAGATCTGGATGAAATGTCACAGAGATAATTATAGTCTGAAATAGCACAAATAACATGTGCTTTATACCATGTCAGAAGCTTTTGAGGTGGTTTAGTAACTCTGACACTAGGGTGTTTGCGGGCCGTTAGACCTTACTGCCCACACGATAAGAAGAAGAATCCTAATTTTTACGCGGGTAAAGCCGCGCGCAGATTCTAGTGCAATTATAATTATACTAAAACTTTTGAACTAATTTCTACCGGAAGTGCCATTGCATCCTAGTTGTACCGAGTGCGTACGCAAGGCGATTCGATTTCGTGTGTGGCCATGAAACGAGCTTTATAATGCGGATGTGACAGCGAAATGGTCGATGCATGTGACCTGTTTTCATGTGTGTTTATTGTATTATATAAATAATTAATTGATCGAATTATTCGTGTGCATTGTGCGTCAAAACAGAAAAAAAAAACTCTATTTAAAGGCCTTTATGTATGAGAAAGACTACATAACTTCAGTTAAATTTTTATTCAATGTGTCTTATTTGGATTGGCCCACAACCAAATTCAAATCAACTGTCATAATTTGCAAAAGTCATCAGTTCATGACCGAAAACTATACTATAACAATACGCCTGAGGATGAAGCATTAAGTATTTTAAATAAAATGTATGAATAATTATTCCGCCATTAATTAAAAAAAAAACAAACACACAGAAACAAAGCGTACTGTTTAAAAAAAGATCCTTGACATTTCACAAAATGAAATTCATCTCTCAGATACATATCATTGATCGCAGGGACGATAAAGAATGACCAATGATCACATGATTAAATAGCGTGATTAATATATTCAATGTTAATTGATAGCTCCCGGCATTATCAATGTTTAAATATGAATCCGAACCTTCGGTTAAAATAACTAAATACTTGAATGTGAATACCAAACATTTTATTTTTAATTTTGTAATATTTCATAAGAAAAATAAATTAATTTTTACTAGTTGTAAATGTTATGCTTATTTACGTATCCAAAGAAAGTAATTCTGTCATAAGAAGTTGTAACCGACCTCGCATATACGCTAATTATTCGGATAACAGAATATTTAAATTATAACGTTTTCTGCTGACACCATGCCTGAAATTAAAAGATATTTTGTTATTGATTTATTAAAATAATATAGATAACATTTAATTTTGATGACTTTTTAAGATATAATTGTTAATAAATAAATAAGATAAGTTGTTGGAAATATAAAATTAGGTACAGACATACTAAAAATTAAGTTAAATATTCATAGCAACTTTGAATTCGCGCACTTCGTAGCCACTCCGGTAATCTGAAATTAATAAACACCCTTGCTAAAGGCTCTTTCCAGTTTCAGAATAACGTTACTCTACAAGCCTTTCATTTTGCGTTTACGTTAATTACCTTTGTTTTTAGTGCAAGCTCAGAAAGTAAATAGATATGCCCTTTCTACCACCATGTGATTCATTTAAAATTGTATTTTGTTCTTGGATGAGTCCTATGTCTACCAATGGGCGTCTTTCGGCTGATGTGATGATGATTTTTATGGGAGGCATAATAAATTCTTGAATTAAAAGGTGTGTCATTCTATGCAGTTTTCACTATGTAGTTTTGATATGATTTTTAAATTGATTGTCGCTGAGATGATACCGTGACTGGAATTAGATCACTTTTGAAGTTAAGATTTAGCCGGTCTAAAGCGGTAAAAAGTAGGATTTGGTCCTTAATGATTTTTGAAAAAAAAGTATAGAGTAGTAGAAATTCCAGCTACGGCTGCTTTTTCTGATGGATTTAAGAATCCATGAGAAAAGGCAGCCTAATAATAAGTTATTTAATTCAATATTTCCCAAAAATCTACGAAAACACAAGTGAAATTCCAAAAGATGTAGAGGTTTTCGTGTATCATAAACCCATACCAAAGCAGAATTGAAAATATAAAATGTAAAAGAAAATATCCTGAAAGGCGTCTCACAAATAAGATCAACGGCTCAACAAACGTGTGAAATGGGATAACACGACTCTCTAAAATAAGAATATATTTACTGTTAATACGACGCTTAACATTAGTGTGTCATTTATATTTGTGCTGGCAAATATTAAACAAAGTTGTTTGAACAGGTTAGTGACGTAGCCTTGTCCACGATAGAACTTAGAAAACTGTTTTTGTACCTATGGATGCCCGTATTAAAAATGGAAAGGACTTCTACCCCCTTTGGAATCGATGGTTAATTTTTATAAATTTTATTTGGGCCAAGAAGGTGGTCATTATCATAAAGGTTTGAAAAGTCTTGAATTTGCAATGTTTTAAAAGCAGACAGGTTTAGGTTTAAAGATTTTTTTTTTACTTTTGAGCAGAACCCGAGTGGGTTTTCTTTTTATTAGTTTAGTGCCCGATTACAATACCGTACTTATAAGAATCCTTGCCTTCCCGAGGAGCTCGTGGCTAGATAATAACAGCCGCACGGGTCGATCTTCAAGGTTAAGCAACGCTTGCCAAGGTTGGTCTGTGGATGGGTGACCATCTTAACATACCGAGTTTCCTCCGTGCCTCGGAAAGCACGTTAAGCCGTTGGTCATTTGTAGATCTTTGGCAGTCGTTACGGATAGTCAGAAGCCAGTAAAATCTGACTCCAGTCTTGCCATGCAGTACCGTGTTACCCAGTTAATGGGTTGTGGAGGTCTGGTAGGCAGCCGCTCCTCGTAAAATACTGGTATTCAGCTAAATCCGGCTTGACTGGAAGCCGACCCCAATATAGTTGGGAAAAGGCTAGGCAGATGATGACTTATAAGAATCCTTGCCGTTAATTAACGATTTGAAGGAAAGGATCAATAGAAAGAAACGTTAAAACGTTTGTTTTTGTTTTTATTGTCCTGTGTTGAAATCTGCTTAGCCTTTTCCCAAATGTGATGGAGTCGGCTTACAGTCCAACCGAATGCAGTTGAGTACCAGTGTTTTATGTAGAGCAACTACCTACCAGGACGTCCATAACCCATAAACTGGGTAATACGGTACCCCTTGCCAAGACAGGTGTCAGATTTTCTGGCTGTTTCTTTATAGTGTCGTGCAGAATAATCAAAATATATTTTAAACGTTAATTGTGACGTCAAGGCAAGGGAGGCTCTACCACACAAAGATCACAAGAGAATCGTGATGTACGATTTGACAGCTAAAATTATAATGGTAATAATTTACAGAACAAATATTTTGCGGACAGTCAAACTCCTGATCGCTTCATTTGATCTTGCATACGTTAATTTAATAAAATGAACTTACTTTAAGTTGATAAGTTGATTTGTACACTTATAAGTTTCATTTATTGTTTCAGGTACTAAATTCTGTTTTTTGACTGCGAAGATGTCTGTAAGTAAAAATTTCCATCATGCAATCAGATGACTTTGCGTTTCAGGTTTTCTATAAAATGAAAATGTTGGCGTTTGACTCCTTTTTTAATCTATTTTGTTTTGATCTAGTGTTTTTTTTTATGACAATAGACCGTTTATGTAATTATTAAATTGTTATGCTTACTAAAATGTATAGCGAGATAAAGGATAAACACATTATTATTGCTGGCTATGAAAGTAAGTAGCGTCATCTAGCGGCAATCGCTGGAACAATGAGCTGAGTCGAAGCTAAGTTGAGTTTTGGGTTGTGTTGTTATTGTGACGAAAGTTTAGGTGTTTAAGTTTTAAGTGTAAGAAATTATTTATTCATACGTAGTGATGAGCATTACTTACGGCTTGAGTGATCTCGTCTCTAAGAAATTGATGTGATAATAACCGCACCAATCTGGGCTTAAGCAATTCTTTAAGATAATTTAATTAAGCTAAGCGACTGCTTGCTTTAATTATTTTTATTTTCAGCTTTGGTACAGGCTGATACTATAAGGTTGTTTTAACTTATTGATAAAAAAACAAATAGTCTTATAATTCATTTCAACAAGTGCCAAATTGTAATGAATTATGTTATTACAATTAGATCAATGGCAGCTAGAAATAAAACCATCCTCAAAATAACACGTTTTTCTTTTTTTTACCCAATTGTCTTAGATTTTTATTTAGACAAATTATGGGAAAATGATTGTGTCCAGAAATATTTGGCATAATTCTAAACATGCAGATTACATTCCACGTTTTGAAGCCGTGAAGTGATTACACACGGTACAATGAATCTATGTGAACAACTAATTATGGTCGGTCGTCTATTTTTAAACCAGAAGATGTGAGAAAATGCGTCACAATAATAATTTTACAATGAGGAAAAGACGTGAGCCCATAATTTCGCATTACATTTAAAGCTGGCGTTTAGATCGGCCGTCTTAATGAGAGTTATGTAAAATAAAAATGGCGCCGATGAATGTGATAAAAAACCTTATGCGCATGAGCACGATCTGTAAATGTTTTGAATTCATCGTTTAGTGATAACCAGTTTTTGCGGACTTTAGGTTGACGATAGTCTCTCAATTTCTTATACCGTATCCTTCATTATCATCTGCCTAGCCTTTTTCCCAACTATATTGGGGTCTGCTTCCATTTAAACCGGATTTAGCTGATTACCAGTATTTTACGCGGAGCGGCTGCCTACCAGACCTCCACAACCCATTCACTGGGTAACACGGTACTTCATGGCAAGACTGGAGCCAGGTTTACTGGCTTCTGACTAACCGTAACGACTGCCAAAGATCTACAAATGACCATACCCTTATATGCAATGAATATTTAATCAACTTTAGATTTTAAATGGAGTTAAAATTGATATGATTTTACTAACACTTTCCTTTAATATACGCTTTGTCCGTTGGTGTCCCAATTTACATCAGCAAATGAGCCTTTATAAAAATAATAATCTAGCTATTATGATCGTCTTCTATGATTGTTCTCTTCTCTCTTCTAATCTTCTATGATTCTTCTTTTCTCTCTTCTAATCTTCTATGATTCTTCTAATCTTCTTGATCTAAAAGTTTTCATAGAAGACGACTGCAGACTCACCATCATCATCACCATATCAGCTGAAAGACATCTACTGACGGACAAAGGCCTCCACCAAGTGTCGCCACAACAGCCGGTCCTGTGCGTCTTGCATCTCTCGGCTACCCACGAACCTCACCAGGTCATGCTTGCATCATACTTTGTGGGAGGCTTTCCAATGCTGCGTCTTCCGGTACGCGGTCGCCACTCCAGACCTTTTCTGCCCCATCGAATGCAGATTGCTCTCAGCAATCTACGTGAAATATGAGTTTCTTGTCACGATTTCCAAAACGTACTCTACAAAGACGATATGGGTGAGATACGTACAGACTAACACTTATTTTTTAAGTGGAAAATGTAATGTCACACCAGAGATTCAAGTTTGCGCATTCACTTATTAATTATCTGCCTACTATGACTCACTGGACGATATTCAAAACTCCATGATGCCAACATCACGGCGTTTTGAACTTCGTCCTCGTTATTTGTAGACCTTTGATCTCAAGATAAAAAGTCTGCTAATAGGTACCATGTTTACAAAAAAAGCTTAGCGAATCAAGATACGTGGAAAATCCATGTTTTTAATAGTTTATTCGACTATGTAGTTAATTTTAGACCTCAGTTAAAGGTGAACTTTGTTGTTGACGTTAAAGTGGTTACAAAGTCCATATTCGCAAACACTCTGCAGAGTAAACTTTGCACTGGTGGAAAACCCGCGTTACGTGTTTTAGTATTTTTCCTAAAAGTTTATGCAAGTTGTTGATTAGTCGTTTCTGCATCAATCTAGTTTAATTACAAGATTGATCAATCGATGTCATTATAAACAGATCTAAATCAATCTGCCGGGGTTTTTACCAACTATATTAGCGTTGCCATCCAGTCTTAACAAATGCAGCTGAGTGTCTTAAAAGGAACGACTACCAATCTAACTGTCTGCGAATCCAGTAACTGAGTAAAACGATGCCCCTCGGCAAGACACGGTATAATAACAACTCTCAAAGATCTACAAATGCCAGCAGGGACTCTCTGACGCACGGAGGTGTCTCGGTATGTAATGGACGCTCACCCATCCACGGACCTACCTCGGTAATCTCTGCCTTACCTCGAAGATTGGACCGTGCGGCTGCTAATATTACTTAGCCACGACCCATGACAGTTGACAGCTACCTTTTCAACTAAGATGCATCACGACTAAAAAATCGTCGTTTGTAGGGATTGATTTTCTTGGTAATGATTTGTGTGGTTTTAAGCGGTCGTTGTTTATTCAGTAAAGGATATCCAAGTGGTTCGAGAATTAGTCACCACAATCGTGAAACTTAAAAGAAGTAGAACAGCAACTTGACAGCTTATTAGCTCACAAATTAACCAATGCCTGCCTTTTTGTGTTATAGAATCGTTGCAATCACCTCGGTATCTCTTTCTATCTGATAATAATGTGTGTCATTAGTATCCAAAACAGGATGTTTTGCTATGCATTCTTCACATACAATGCTCAACTCATTTGCGATAACAAAGATCTAAAAACAGCTACGTTATTGCAGGTCGTTTCCTAGATGCTCACAATTATTAGTGTACTAAGGAAAATCTATAGTAAATTATTACACCTTTACACGTAACTCTATGTATATTCACAATACAGTTCGTGATTCCGACTATATTATCTTGGAGCAGATCTAATCCACATCACGATAACATGGAATTATGTAATAATGATCGTTATTTACCTATATCCTGTAAATATGTGACAGTTTGTACATAGATCTGATAGTTTTACGATCTAATTGTGACTGTTCTAGTTAATTATTTGAAGTGCGTTTAATATAATCTTGAAGTTAAATCCGAATAGGTAATCATGGGTTAATGTTTTCGTACCGCGTTCGTCGTATTCAATCTATCTATACTAATATATAAAGCTGATGAGTTTGTTTACTTGAATGCGATTTGAAAAATCTTTCAGTTTCTGTGCCCATTTATCGAGGAAAGCACGTCATTGTACGCATACAATATCATCACGTACAATGACGTCATATCATCACGCTAAGACCAATAGGAGCGGAGCAGTAATGAAAATTGTGACGCAAACGAAGTTGCGCGGTCAACTAGTACTAATATATAAAGCTGAAGAGTTTGTTTGTTTGCTTGAGCAAGTCCGGTTCAGTAGTTGAAAACCCTCTAGGGTTGAAACTGCGAGTGGCCATCGACAAAAAAAAAAAAAAAATTTGTTTGCTTGAACGCGGTAATTTCAGGAACTACTGGTCAGTACTGGTCCGATTTGAAAAATTATTTTAGTACTAGATAGCCCATTTATCGAGGAAGGCTATAGGCTATATATCATCACGCTAAGACCAATAGGAGCGGAGCAGACGAAGTTGCGTGGGTCATAATTTATATATTGAAATACTTTTAAAATATGTTTTGTATAAAGTAAATGAAAATTCGTGTTGCGTTTGCATGTGTAAAATCAAAGTATGATAAATTATGATTCTTCTTTCTTTTTCAAATTATTTTATCCACAGTATAATTTTTATGATTTTCGTTTTTTTCTTCGATTTTTGATATTTTATTTTGATTTTGTTTGGTTCTTGGGTAATTTCTTCAACATGATAATTGTCTTCTTTAGTAGAAATATTGACGATGAAATGACGTTTAAAGAAATCAAAGCATGTCTCTACTCGTATGTATCGGCTTACAGACGGGATGAGAACTGTTAAAGAGGGCAGCGATGCGGTAAGATGTAGTTACACGTATGATGTGAAAACGTGACTAAAGCAGAAAATATTCTGCAAGAAAAATAACAGTTTCTAACTAGGGTAGTAATAGGCTGTTATTTTTTCTTACCGACACGTGAATCTGATGTTCCTCTAAATGTCAGCCTCGGCTGATGTCTTGATTTTTTTTGCATTTCTGTATTAAGTAAGTTAATAGATTTGTTTGGGTTTAACGGTTGGCTATCGAATTGAATACTACCTACACATTTCATATACGTAGACCTGCAGCCTAAAATTATTATAAAATAAATTATTAAAAGTTTTCTAAAAGTTGGAATAGCTTGATATTTGTATGGTCTGATTTTATTTGTTTCTTAAAAAATACTTAAAAAATATACTGCCAATTATAAAATATTTTATAGAAGTAAAGCTTCATTTTTATTTTAAAATCAGAAGCCTATCCTAGACAAACACCAGTTGGATAGTTATAATAATTCAGCATTCTACACGGTAGCATTCCTGAATACCTACGTAATGTTTGATGATATGAGCATAATCATACATTAGATGTACACTGAGCTGAGATTTCATACAAAGTACGGGTCATTAGAATTTTAGATTTACGACTATTACATGTCAGTAAGCCAACAATTATAATAACTACAATCTGCATTCACATTTCACATGATGTTCGGCGATGCGCCACCGGTACATGGTGGCCAAAAATACATAATAATAATAGTATTTATACAGAGTTAGAGAGAGAGTTAGGTTGGACGATGAGCTATTAAACACAGGGTAGCGTTTGATAAATAGTTCCTGATAAAATCAATAACGTTTAGTACAATTGAAACACTATCATAAAGTCATCTAATTAAAAGATTGTCACTTCACTATCACTACATATTATAAAACAAAGTCGCTTCCGCTGTCTTTCTGTCCCTATGTATGCTTAGATCTTTAAAACTACGGATTTTGATGCGGGCTTTTTTAATAGATAGAGTGGTTCTCGAGGAAGGTTTTAGTATATAATTTGCACCCGTGCGAAGCCGGGGCGGGTCGCTAGTAATGCATAATTCATGATGATGATTCGTTTTTTCTTAATAACGCTGTTAATTTTGATTATAAGTATGTATGTATATTTACTATTTGTATTTTTTTCTCCTCTTTGATTGTCTTGTCTTTATGTTGCACCTACCATGCTAAGGTAGCTTCACCACCCTAAGGTCGACTGGTAGAGAATGCTTACAGCATTAATTCCGCCTTTGTACAATGTTTTAAATAAAATAATTTCGCATAATTTCGAGAATTTATTTTTTTATTTGTAATGGGTTTGCTGTTGACTCTAGTCTAAGTCAGTTTTAAAGTAGGACCACTGAATTAAGCGTCAATTTATCAACTTTATCATCATCCTCAGCCCGACTTCACCCCCGCTCTGCCGAGCTGGCGCTACGTGCACGATACGCTATTTGATAGTAAATAATATTTTTAAAATTCATTTATTAAAGTTTTACAAGAAAATAACTTGCGTATAAAAACTAACAACAAGTTAGTCGCGTAAATTATGCTTTCTTGGTGGTATGTTAGAGGATGATGTATAAATTAGCAATTAATAACTTTTACCAGAGCTTCTCTGGCAGGTTTCTAACACCTTGGATATCCAGTTTCTCAAGTACTACAATCGTGAATGTTATTTTTCTGCATGAATTAGCTAGTTTATTACCATGAGCCGTTTTAATTTAAAATTTATTTGATAGGATCAAAGCAGCCAAATTAAAAGGAGTTTATGTTTTTTTTTTTTTTTTTTTTTTTTGTCGATGGCCACTCTCAGTTTCAACCCTAGAGGGTTGTCAACTACTGAACCGGACTTGCCTGTGTGGGCCTCTAGAATGGAGTTTATGTTTCATTTCAGTGACATTTTATACTAATTGCGACATTTTTATGAAACTATAAGCTTCGGAAGTACTTTTATTTGCGTTAAGATAGCATCATTTAAAACGAGACGGCAAAATTACTTATGAGTTTGACTCATACAGACGGCTCTATTTATTCGCTCATTAATGTCAGAAAGATAACCAAAAGAGTAAAAACTCATGGAAACGTATGTCAGGAAAAAATGTTGAGTATACAGGGTGAATTTTTAATGTGTACGTGGATAGTCAAATTCGAAACTATGAGGAATAACGCAATGGATCAATGGTTGTCTGAAATTAAAGTGTATTATTATTATTATAATGAATAATAGTGAAAGGAGTCTCTAGACTGATAGAGTCTTTCGATATTCCCAACCTCAACTCGAACCGGGAAAAATTACACCATTCAAAAGTGTCGTTAATAAGGTCAAATTCTGGGAAGTAATAACACATCGTAAACTGAGAGAAAGCATTAATTTTTAACAAATTAGTATTACAGTAGACTCTCTGGGTAAATTCGACTTGCGGGGCAAAAAGGCCACTTTAGCAGAATCATAATATTAAGCACACAAAAAACTGTCAAATTTCATTTTCATCTTTATTGCTAACGCATTAGGTTCAAGGTTGATTGGGGAAATTTGATAGTGATGGGTAGCGTGATGTGCTTTCTGTTAAAATAGTTTTTTAGACCCGCTGCTATCAAAAAGAATATTGAAAAAGAAACAGCTCTAACAAATTAGTTTCACTTTTAAAATAATTATTATTGAAAAAGTGGTTTAAATTAATTAGAGTTGAAAAGCACCTGTTTAAGTTCGGAGTAAAATTAAGCATAATAATAAAATTACAGGTTAGCAATGCCGTCTGCAATTCGTTCGTCACGACTTTGCATGATCCAACTCTGTTTTTGGACGAACACTTTTAAATGATTATAAATTCAGGGTAGTCATTTCATTTGTTTTTTTTTTTTACTTTGTATCGTGTGAATTTTAGGATGCTTTAGAAGTTAATTTTACACAAATATAACTGTTACTGAGAATTTAAAGTTCAGCATTTTCAAACTCTATGTTTAACATTTCGGTAGAATTAGACATTTCTAATTCTTATTTCAGAAACCGTGTTTCACTAACCCACGGTAATTACCTAATTAAAAAGAAAGAAGATATATTTATTTCGGACTCGCAAAGGACAAACAATAAAATTGAATAAATTAATAACTAGCTCTAATAACGAAGTAGGCTAAAAAAGCTAACAAAATAAAAGCCTGAGCAAGACCAAAAAGGCTTCAGTAAAAGCCTGTGCTGCTCTGTGGCACGTGATGCCACAGACACATACGAAAAACAAACATACTTATTAGACAAAAAAAAATAGATAAATAAACAAGATTTTTCATAAACACATACAACCCCCACCGATAACTTTGCACGAATTTCCCTGATGATAAAAAGTACCAATGTCTTTTTGTAGAATCTCCTAAAAGTCTCACCTCAGTCACCTCAGTCTTATCTCTGTTATCATTTTATGCAAGTCATGCAACTTGCAATTTTATATGCGTGACGTGTTTCATGAGTAGGTACCTATAATATATAAACTCATATGAGTTTATGGAGAGTATGCGGTACAGAAAGTAAAGTCCCGCAAACCTCCATTGAAAAGGGAGGATCCTCCAACTGGACGTTTGTTGTGCCCGGTGTGGGCAACTGTCTGATAGTTGATACTCGGGCTGTTGTTTATTACACGGTAAACTCTGATAACGCGATGCAGGATTTTGTCGTAGTAGTTCACTGCTTGTTGGATAGATGGCGTTGCGGTTCTTTTTGTTGCGATGTAGAGTTGCTCCGTTGGTTTTTCTTATGGCGGCATTGATGCCACTACGAGAAAAAACATCGAATGAAATGAAAACCTCTAATGAATGAACATCTAAAGAAATCATTCGATGTTATTCTTCAGTTGGAACCTTTGAAATTGGTATTCCTTTCATTTAATTAAAACAATATACTTACTAGTTTTTAAATCACGATGCCTCTTTTATGTTTATTAATTGCCATTTATAATCAAAAACAAATAGTAACCTTATATTCAGGATTTAATTATAGTTTAACAGCAGGCTACCTATCCTCCAATTTTTTTAACCCTGAAACTTAAATTAAAATCGATTCCAATAAATAATTTTAGAATTAATTAATCATGTTCAATTTACATAAGTTATTTTATCATTAATTGGACCAGTATCTATCAAGTTTTTCTCATCATTTTAAGTATTAGATATTTATTAATACTGCAATTCAATCATTTTTTTATACAAAACCTTGTGATTTATAAACGATTAAAATTAAAAGAACAAAAAATAAATACTCTAGTTCCAGTATTAGCATACAGAAAAAAAAATAAACGTCCAAACTCATAGGCTGAGATTGCGTTTACACACTTTCGTCCGATTAACTTGTCTTCAACAAACGCATGCAATGACGTATCGCTCCGAGATTTTCCGCCTTAGAGCCTTCGACCCGTAAACTCGATCGAAATGAAAATGTAATTATCGAAGTAAACAATGGTCAAGTCGTTTGGCGGCATTCGTGCGTCGAACATCGCGGCAGTCGCACGCGCGCTGTGTTAAACAGGTACAAACGACGAACGATCGTACGTTTTACCTTATCGCGTGTTCCTTACACATCGCATTGTTCGAACGAGATGCACTTATCTCCATGCCATACAATCGAAAGTGATAAATGATTCAGTACCGCGGATGCACTTGACATTGGCGCGTCAAAATCTCGATGTAAGTTAAGTGATCAAAAGTTGTTTCAGTGGCTGTGCTCCCAGCAATTAGCTAAGGCACTAATGTATTCACACTTTTGTTTTATTATGTATCCGGAAAACTCCGTTTGTTATCTGCATTTTATTGTTGTAGTATCATTGTTATGGTGATTCCAGACGTTAGGCTTGTTACGCGTTAACACCGCAAAATGAGTGAAGATTAGTGGAAATAACTATTCAATTACTTTGTCAAGATGAAAATGCCTATTTTTTCTTTCAGTAAATACGAGGTAGTTATCGGTGTGACTAATTTATGTTCGTTATTTTATGACGATATTACTGTAATTAGTATTATTTTAAGAGTGTATACCTAAAAGTGTGAACTAATTTTTGTTTGACAAGTGGTTTTTCGTGGAGGCTTCAAGGGTAACACAGCGCGCGGCTTTGTCGATCACGTGCGAGTGATGCGTTTACGCAGTTTGAAGCGCTGATTAGAAGTGAAAGATTAATTACTGTTTTTAAACAGGATATTAATGAGTTCGGTCAGTTCAACTAATTTACATAATTAGGTAGGTTGAACTTACTCAAGGACATGGTTAAATAGGCGTGCAATTAATGAGGTTTAGCCTAATTAGTGAACAAGTGCAAAATTAAGTGAAATATGATGACACCTCATTGGTGAATTCTCCATAAAACATTGACCATCAGAGTATTCAAATAAAGCTCATATTTCGGTGAATACTTTAAGAAAACAAAAACTAGTTTTGTTCATAAAATATCAATTAATAATACTGATACCTTAATGAGGTCTATATTTCAAAGGCTGTTATTTATTACGCTGTGAATAGACACTGTGAGATGTGAACGCTTATAATTTAACTTCATTACTAATAATATTGAATTGAATTGTATATTAAATAGTACACTTCACAAAATAGTTAACTATCCAAATAAAAAATTGTGTGCCGCTAAATATAAAATCGACTGAAAAAGCAATACTAATTCAAAATGTTCATCCATATATGTAAAACATACCAACGTATTTTGCAAATTTCATACAAAATCACGACAAGTGAAGACGTCAAAATCTTGCATTTGTTAAAAATTCTTTTGTTTCTATGTAGGCAGTACTTTAACCCTGTACAGTAATCAAAGCTATTTGGTATACAGGCAAAAACATTTTTTTTCCACTGCACTGCCAGTATTTAGTTCTTATCATACTCTTTTAAGCTTATGACATACTTAAGAGTGTGGTGTACAAGAATTGTCGTCTCAGCACACTCAAAACATTGTTTAATAGTAGTTGCAAGTTAGCTGCCTGAATACCAAATAGCTTTGTTGTCTGTACATTCATACAGGTATTCGTCTGACTACTAAGATATAATTAGGTAAATAGCATGTGACAAAAACCACGAGCGAGCTGACGTATTTTCAGATAAGTGGAGTTGTTCTCTTGTGTACTTTAGAACGTTGATTTTGTTAGCACGTCTCGCTAAGTCAACTTGTCATTGTTGACATAGTAAGTGTTGAAATTGATATGTTTTTCCCTAAATTGTTTTTAAAGACTCCTGAATTAGTATTAGTCTGAATTCAAAGTGTCGGACCAGTAGCGATTTGAAAAATTATTTCAGTGTTAGATAGCCAATTTATCGAGGAAGACTATATATCATCGCGCTAATACCAATAGGAGCGGAGCAGTAATGAATATTGTGACGCAGACGAAGTTGCGCTGGTCAACTAGTTTTAACATAAAATTGTCGTCTAGTGACAAAGCATGCAGATGTATGTGTGTGTGTGTGTGTTAGCGATTTTCCAGTGTTTTCTTAGAAAGAAAATCGTAGCTCCCCTCATCTCGTGGTATGTGATATGCAAAGTTAATATAGTAAAACCTTTTTTTGCCTGTGATATTATCTTACCTTTTACAAGCCTTTAATAAAATTTTGTGAACAGATGACCTACTGAGATGAATTTTCCAGATTGATGTTTGAAAAAAAAAATCGTGTCGAAGTCCGGTTTCATTATTTTTTTTAAGGTTTCTTACCTAAGTTTAAATCTACGAAGACATTTAAAAAATATCGTCCTTCATGATAACAAAGTTCTCTAGATCTCTAGATTTTTTAAACTCAATATTTTTCCTAGTCAATATATTTTTTGGGCGTTACATATTATCAACTAAAGATATTAAAAATCTGTTTTAATCTGATTATTTTATTGTACACAACACAAACATGACAATTTTAGTGCGTAACAGATAGTGTTCCGAGCATAATGTGATGATATTAAGATTGAAGTTATTTATGTACGTAAACGTCGTAAAAGTTTTATTTGGTTGATATGTATGTTACATGAATTTTATGTTACTAAGAGACGATATGTTTTGGCATTTACAAAAAAAAAAATGTGTCCTCAAATTAAAAAAAGGGATGTTACCCTAACATTAGTTGATACATTTCGGCAAAAATACAAGACAAACTAACATTGTAACTTAAATAAATAATATATAAGTACGCAAGATTGTAGTTCCTTATTTGCAATTCAAAATTATAAGTAAAGATGAGTTTGAATAAATAAACGCTGAAAGGCACGTGTTACTACATTATTAACTAGCTGACCCACGCAGCTTCGTCAGCGTCATATTTTTCATTAATGCTCCGCTCCTATTGGTCGTAGCGTGATATTATATAACCTACAGCCATCCTCGATAAATGGGCTATCCAATACTTACATAATTTGCGGTCAAACCATTAACTACTGAGATTAGCGCGTATAATCAAACAAACAAACTTTCAGCTTTATCAGAGCAGATGTTATGATAGTTGCCCTTCGTTGTGAAGTGAGATTTCCAAAAATCTGTAGCAAATGAAGTACTTAGCGTGAAATAGTAATTGCTTGTTAAAACGTTAACCATATAAATACAGTTCTGCATAATAAAGATCAAAATTATCTTAAACTATCATGACCACAACAATCAATACAAATTGGATCTTATTTTCCTGTAATAGCCGCCACATAAAAATACGATTGCTAATAAATGGCTATGTAACTACGATAATATCAATAACTGTGGTGGATCGACCTTGGTCAAGCATGTAGTTAATAAATCAAATTAAAAACTGTCGTGTAACCTTTTGGTTTAATATTTTATCAAGAATGCTTAACTATTTGTACTGAGTTCATGCTGGCCACTGAAACAATTAAGATTAATACGAAAATTCTTGTGTAATGTTTATTTCTTTTTTTTTAGATAATCGATAAAAAGTCGATTCTTATCCGAACGACAACGAACGCTACTAAACAATTGATCGGGCAGCGGAAGCGGAAATTTATCAAAGTTACAGTGACGGATCACGAAAAAAACATCGCAGTGACTTCTGATCAGATCACTTGATCAAAAAGTTGTTTTGTGTTAAAGTGAGCCATAAAGTGAACAAGCCTGTGTTGTGAGGACATGCGATGACACGTCTGCGATTTTGACGTGTGCTTTTTAGTCGCAAATCGCAGAAAAACTGGAGGTCGACACGTATGAGGTGTCAGTTGTCGTCCAGCTGACAACAGATGTCATCCCCATTGAAGTCGGTGAGTCAGACATTTACAAAAGAATACTAATTTTAGTACCAAACTAATGTAACAAAATACAGTCGAGCAAGAGATTTGGCATTGTCATCACCATTAGCAGCCATATTCCACCCTCCGCTGAGTACCTATTAGCCTGCTCGCTTAGCCTGCTTTCCTGGTCTGTGCGAGTTTTAGTCAGGTATTTACAAACTTGAAATTACATTTAAACCGAATCAATAAAAAAAAAAAATATGGTTACAGTTGCCATCCCGTACGTTTTTAAATATATAAATCAATATGCACATTTGCTTTTGACATTGACAGAATAGTTAACATCTATATATATCATAGGCTCTGATTACCATAAATAAAAATAAAATAAAACACTTTAAAACATTCAAATGAAATCAAATCTTTATTTGTGAACATAAGTACAAAAAGATGTTATTTATACATTTTAGCTGATCTGTATGTTCGGCCAATAATCGGCATACAAATAGATATAATATTAGTAAGCAGGTTATTTTTACTATCATAATGAATAAAGTCTAGGATAAAAGAAATGAAGCAATTGAAAAATGTCATGAGCCGCATAAAATAAAGTAATTGAATTATATTATTAATTATTAAGAACGTCAAAGAAAATTAAATTTAGTCATAATTTGTCATTTAAATAGTCTTCAATCGAGTAATACGTCTACTCAACTAAAAACAGGAACAACTTTTTTTTTAAATGGCTGACATTTTCCTCACTTCTGATACATTTTGGCAATTTATTGTATAATTTTGGAGCCATTACGAAAACACTGTTCTTGTATAAAGCAGTTTTAGATCCAACAGTTTGTAGCCGGTCAGCTCGACGCTGACTACCTACTCGGTCAAATTTATACATATTATTTTTGACGAACATAGATGTCTGGTATATGTACAATGAGCCGCCACACATTATATGTGTGGCGGCTAGCTGGCCAACACAACTTAATCTGCGTCAAATTTTACATGACTGCTCCGCTCCTTTTGGTCGTAGCGTGATGTTATGCCTTCCAACAATAAAATAGATTTCGGTTTAAAGAATTTATTCTCATAAGAACAATACATAAGTTCACTTACAATGAGATACAAAGTATTAATTCAAACCTGTAGTTCCTGAGATTAGCGCTTTCAACCAAACAAACAAACCCTTCAGCTTTACAATCATTATTCTTGATGCGTAAATAGTTATTGCGCACACGGTAATAATGAATTAGCTGGCATGGAAAGGTAAATAATGTTATTTTGTCTGTACCTCCACGAAAATAGTTTGTTGACGATAGACATCGACGCCAAGACTTTGTCATCTCTGTTCTGGCTTACGTGATCTATCAGCACAGTTTTACACGTCTTGTTTACTTTAGTGTTTATCAGAATTTCCATCAACTTGCTAAAGGGAAGCATGTGATAATGTTCCATTTATTTTATTGGAAGGTAAATGCATTTAGTCTCCAAGTTTACTTGAGTAATCTGCTTTTCCTGTAGGGAAATACGTGAAGTGTTTATAAATCAATTAATGTCTGTTTGTAAAATATTATACCTACGGTCGTTAAACGTTTTTGGTTTTATAACTTTGTAAGTGCTGATTTGATTGATTGAGATAATTTAGATAATATAGGTTTAACAGATGCATTCAGCTACACTCTTAAGTACCTTGTTAAGGCGATGACTTGTCCTGAGGTAACTTTGTAAATTCCTTGATCATAACCAAAATATGGGCAATCTTTATAACTTTTTTTATTGAGTCTATTTTGAGTTACAACCAGGGTATATTCTCTCTTTGTCAGACCAAACAACCTTATATGCCACAATTGATAGCAGGCTGCAGTCTTGAAAATAACAAAACATATTTTGTACTTATTTTAAGCGTATCGTAAAATTAACAAGCCTTTCTTTTGACGCCATTTTGAAGTAAAAACTGGCACTATTTGCCAACAGCCAATTATCGTGAGTACTTGCAATCAATTTTAATTAGAAAACACATTTGGCATGAAACCTGCCGTACCGAATTTACTTAAGGGTTAGCTCATACTGAGACGACAAGTGATGCAACGCTCCGCAACCTAAAAAATAACGACAATAAAAGAACTGTATTTACAAGACATTAAGACACATATTCCAGCAGGAGAATCCTAATTGTCTCACTGAAATGTGTACATTTTTTATAGTGAATAGAGTTCTACATTTTCTACTGTCGTAGCGTCACGTGTCGGTGTGAGCTTACCCTAAACCGTTCTTCATTTGAAAATCGAGTATTCGAATACCGTATACTCGGTTCGTTTAATTAATGCAAAAAATGTCCTCTTTACAAATTCGTCTTCTAGACATTACTTATCGAAGATGGTAAAACTGGTCCTGCCGGTGTTTTTGTGAATTTAAACACGAATAAACGGCTGCCGTGTTTTTAATCAGTTGGCAAAGAATTAGGAGGCATTTTTTTTAAACTAGGATCTTCTAATAATATCAAAACTGAACTGTAAGCTTTAATTTTGTTCTCTCAAAATAGATTTGGCGAGTTTTCCTTATGATAAAATATCGTCGCAATTCTTTAGAGTTTGCACATACATCTATTATGTTTCAAATTTATAATAGCTTCGGATTCGTCATTTTACATATTATTTAGCAACTTCTGGTTTTTGCTTCTATTTTTGGCAACAGAATACTGTTTACGTGAGGAATAATTTTAAAAGCCAGCGTGCACGAAAACTCACTTAGTATAATGAGCTCTAAGCCTTGCATTTTGTACTATCATTTGAATAAGAAGGGTTTCATTTCGTTTAGTGGTGTCAAATACGAGCTAACTAATTAGAAACCCATCGATGTTAGTCTAAGTGCAATACGAATCCAATTTAAAACACTAAATTTAAAACACGATGTTAAAAACTGGATCTCTTTCCAAATGTTTCGGTCATTAAATGGATGAATCACAAATTTTATTTATGATAACGTAGGTACATTTATGTCTGATTTTTTTCATTTGAAGCGTATAGCGATTGTGCATTTAAATAAGTGCTGAGTCTAATATGCAGTCCAGCAAAGACACCATAATCATAATCTATATTATCTACTACGAATGAGTCACTGTGAAGTAGGTAGTACTTAGGTAGGTAGGTACCTACTAGTTCGCATTGGTGCAGGTGTCATGAAAAATCTAGTCACGCTCAGTTATGTATGACCTTGTGAAGAACAAAATGGATTATTGAATGAACTTACTGCCATTTTTTTTATTTATTAGTTCATGTTTTATGGTAATAGAGCAGGATTTTCTGAGTTAGAATTTCTTAATATAGACGCCTTTGGTACTGACGAGTTTTTGTTAAAAAATAGTATAGTGTTTCCGAGTGTTGTATTAATTTGATGTGATTGCGAATACGATATATTTCTGCATAATTTAATTTTATGGGTTTCTTTTTCCAAGTATACACAAAATTAATTTAATGGAACTTTATCTCACCAAAAATTATTCTAAACTGAACTAAAGTTGCATAATATTTTATAAAACTGTGCAATAATATTGTTTGATAAAATAATGATTATTATACATTCAAGTATCTACTAAAATAACTAAGACAAGTAGGTTCGGCTTAAATATAAGCAGAAAGAAAGTATGCGCTCGCGCAGACTGTTCTCAATTTAAAAATGGGTTAAAAGAAATAATTTTCTCGTTCAACCTTGCCAGTGTTATTTGTTATAAAAACAGGACCGCCGTGACCTTGTCAATGCGTCTGAGTGATGAAGATAAAGGAGGACGAAACAATACACCGTGCGAGGATACATCGCTTATCACCGCCACTTAAGGCTGCGCGTTCATTATATTTACACTTTATTGCAATTTTTATGGTAGCTACGTCTTCCTGTTAGGACTATGAATATTTATTACGTGTTTCATCAAATTTTTTTCAAAACCAGCTTTTGCCCGCAGATTCTCTCGCGTTGGTATAAGTTTTCGCAAAAGCGTTCTAAAACAGGCTCCCAGGGCGTCTAACCCTATACCAAAATTCATCAAAATCTGTTCAGAAGTTTAGTCGTGAAAGCATGACAAATAAACAAATTCACTTCCGCATTTATAATATAACGAGTACTTAGAATAAACGGTTGTATCACATGACAAAACATGAAATAGTTAAATACTAAACTGTTCGATATCTGAACGCTAACTTAGTCCAATTGATGATGTCATTCTATCATCATTATTTGGCTAGCCTTTTCCCAACTACATTGGGGTCGGCTTCCAGTCAAACCGGATTCAGCTGAATACCAGTGTTTTACGTGGAGCGGCTGCCTACCAGACCTCCACAACCCATTAACTGGGTAACACGGTACTTCATGGCAAGACTGGAGTCAGATTTACTGGCTTCTGACTATCCGTAACGACTGCCAAAGATCTACAAATGACAGCCGGGACCAACGGCTTAACTGCTTTCCGAGGCATGGAGGCGGAGGAAACCCGTTATGTTAAGACGGTCACCCATCCACAGACCAACCTTGGCAACCGTTGCTTAACCTTCAAAATCGACCCGTGCGGCTGTTATTATTTAGCCACGAGCTCCTCCGAGCCATGAGCCCAGCTGGTATAGCAATGCATAATTATTATAATTTCCTTAAAATACCTAAAAGAAGCTACGAAACCTACCTAGCGTAGCCGCAGCCATGAATATACGCCAAAACTGCTACAGCATGCTACGAGCTTTTTTGTAACTAACTTTCTATGCGTATAGCTGGTATATTTAGTATCAGTGCATAATTTATTATTATTATTTTCAACTTGTTCTGTTCTCACTACAGGGCAAAAGTCTTTCTTTCTTCCTTCCATTCCTCTCTGCGTTGGGCAGGCGTGGACTAATCCTGGCGACAGGCGTCAAGATCATATTAAATAATAAATGGTCGGTGTTATATAAATACAGTAAGTTGATTGATAACTCATGTCAAACAATGATAAGTGCCCTATCAATAACTTCAAGATATCCTAAGCCTATCTCGTCATATTATGCGAAGAAAAATGTGGAACGTGTTTGCAATGAATTTCCTTGCGTAAGTCTTGAGTGAAATGAGGCAATATAAACGATTTTAGACAAAGGCTAGGATTTCGTAAGTATTAGATACTTGCTATATGTAACTATATGTAAAGTTAGCTTTATACACCTGTGTTTGTATTAGAGTCGGACCAACTAGACGGTAAAGCCGACTATTCGGCCACATTTATCTCGGCAACTAGATGGCGATTAGTCGGCACTTAATAAATAAAAAGTACAGAAAATATATGATATTCAATTAGTTTCACTGATAAATTTATTCCTTAAAAACGATTTTTGTCATATTCGTATAAATTAACTAACATAGGTTCTACTGGCTACCACCTACTGTGGACCAAAAATTGTCTAGTTCTGCATAAATATTATTATTATGTAGGAAGTACATACGTGTGTTATAAATTTGAGAATTAAATCGGTCTGGCAAGATTTCCATTAAACACTAGAAAGATAAATCGATTGGAAAGCCGACTACTCTATTTTTAGTTAGCGTCTATTCGGCGCGGCGGCGGACTATTCGGCTATATGAGCTCCGACTAGCCATCTAGGCGGTCAAGTACACAGTTGGTCTATCTCTACGTAATTTCTACGCCAAACCTTAAGTTCCCATGCAAACTTATTTTCGCCTATCAATTACTAATCTTAACATGTAGAGTTAAGCTTTTCTTAGAGTTAATGTTGTGTTTATGGTATAATAAATAAAGGTATTTTCGATATACAAAGTACTAGTTTTAATTGAATTAAACCAGTGGCGAAGCTAGTCTCAAAGAGCCCTGTATCGAACATTCCGTCAACAAGTCGGGGCCCTTGTAGTCCGGGGGCCCCATATCTTTGATACGGCGGTAGCTACGCCCCTGAATTTAACTTAACACGCCTTTGAAGCGTAAAACTATTTGTGTATGTTCTTCGATAATCTTATGAGGATTTTCACACATTTTAGATTGTTTTACGTTCAGGTCGCTACAACTACATTTTCCCACCAATCCACTTACTTAATAACTATAATTTACTGCTACAATTGATACGAACTAATGATAATGTTTTGACGTCATCACTAAATGAAGTAATTAACAAAATCACTGATTTCTATGAACTATAGAAGAATAAATTAATGTAGCTATATTGTGGTAACATATATTTTTAAAAGCTAATTATGTAATTCATATTGTTCTCGTCTACGTCATGAGACATGAGTTTACGTCATCATTGTTGCAGTTTCTATAGCGTACAGTTTACAGGGATAAGAACAATGTTGTAGAATTTTATATTAAAACCAATCTTAGTCTTCTTTTAGGGTTTAATTTAAAGGGGAGAGCGCACAGGTAGGTCTAACGCAACATATGCGCTGTCCCAAAAACCAATCTAATCAAAAAGCAATATAATTATAGATTGCTTTTTTGCAGGTTTGTATTGCGAAAAGAAAACCTTTTTCTTAAATTTGATTGGTTTTCCTCGTTGGTAGCTCCAAAACAGCGCGTGTATCGGTATTTTGTATTTACTGTATATAAATAAAATTGGAAATAAAATAAAGGACTGAACCATGTCTGTTTAACTAAACAACTAACGACACACCTACTGTCTTTATTACCTAACTAGTTGACCGGCGCAACTTCGTCTGCGTCACAATTTTCATTACTGCTCCGCTCCTATTGGTATAAGCGTGATGATATATAGCCTTCCTCAATAAATGGGCTCTCGAACCAGTAGTTCCTGAGATTAGCGCGTTCAAGCAAACAAACAAACAAACTCTTCAGCTTTATATATTAGTATAGATATAATATTCAATGAAGTATTTTTAAAAGGAACTTCAAAAGTGATATTAAATTCTCCTTCCTCTTCAAAATAGTCGTCCTGGTGCCATTACTTGGGAACCTTACCAAGATGCAATGACTGGCAGATAGGTTATGAAACATTTAGCCTTATACTTATTTGGTAATTTTATCAAAGGAAAACCACAGACCAACATAAGGTATAAGTAATTGGATACCTACAGATTATAAGTCTCTTGATAGGAGATCTTACCTGATGGTAAGCGATGATGTGGTCAAAGATGGAGCACGCTTGCCAAAAAGTAACTTATTCACTCTTGACTTAAAGATTCCTAGACTGTAGCTATCAGGAAACCGGCAGGGCATAATAAAATAACTTTTTTAACAAAGAGAGATCAAAAACATGCGTTAGGAAGACAATGAAAAATAACAGACAATGGATAAATTTATATTTATAATACTACTTTATAAATAAGTTTTATTTTATCATCTAAACCGTAGGTAACTGACATATTATTCTGTATGTTACACCGTTAGAGGAACTAATCATTTGTAATCATTATGGTATGCAGGAATTGCAGAAAACATTATATATACCTGATTCTCATCACCTTCAAAGGTTGGTAATATACATAATTGAAATACTTTTGCTATATTAAACACCTACGAATAATGAATAGTTGCCTGTGCTAGCAATATCGATTAGATGCTACTTACTAAATGCCAAGCCCAAAGGTCAGCAATAGTGAACTTTCAGCGCGTGTAAGTTATTTTAGGTACAAGTAAATTTAAATTAAACTTAAAAATTTAAGTGCTCATCTAAGTGGTAAAAACCGGTGCGGTAAGAACGTAAAATTGCATGTTTATTGTAGTGTCGTAAATGTCTTGGATAATCTTTTTTGTCTGATTTTGTTGATAAATAAAGACGCGTATAAGTAATACTTTGAACTCTTGATGATGTAGGACCTCAAATATAAAACGTACCATTAATAACATATTTTAAAAAAGCGCAAAAAAGAAGGGATGACTAAGCAAAAAAAATACCAAAACACTTCCTTAGCCGCTAGACTGGGTTCTAATCTAGCCTCTAGGTCACATAAACTACAGTCAAACGTGAGACTAAAATAGGCCACACCCTCCATTAAACGACGAACTAGAGACTATTTCGGACCAATTCTAAATCCAATCCCATTAAACAAATTGATACACCCATAAACTCTATTCGCACCCTTACAAAGACAATGGTTGAACGATGGGACCACCTACAATAATGGTATACGATTGACCTTGATTCTTTGCGTCAGCGACTCTCCCATGGGCCATTTCGCCGACCCCGTCAAGGTTGCTACCGAACACACTGCTCCAATGTTTGGCCAACACGCGATCCATCATTCTATTTTAAACCAAGTGTTATAATTGAGTTATATAATGCTGTACACGCGAAACGTCAAGTTCAGATACATTTTAGATTAATTGAATGACCGTGTGAGAATTTTGAATTATATTGGTTTTGAGATATTTCAGTGTCAAGTTGGATAACATTGAATTTTAATATGAGCTAGTTTATTTTGTTTTGCATTTGTAGATATGACTAGATTGTTCGAGTTGCATTTGTTTAATGTTTCTGTAATTCAAAAGATAAAAAAATAGAACAAATACTTGAGTGTCTTTTGTTTATCTTGTTACTTGTTGTTATTCATGTTTTATTTTCATCAGTTGATACTCAGTGCTCATTTTATGTAGCCTTGTTCCCATTTTCCTTGTTCCGCACATGTATGATGTCTGTAGTTACATACGAGATACTTCGTTCACAGGTTGACAAACCATGTAGGCGCCACACGGGAAAATAAAGGGCTATTATTTTATATATCTTTTTTTTATAACCTTTCAACCATATCTATAAATTTAACGGTGCTACTGATATAGTTTCTTTTACAAGGCATTAAATTATTTATTAATGCTCGATACATATTATTTCGAAAACTGCAAGTTTGTCACAGTCCAGTAGCTAGACTTGTTTTGTGCAAAGTCCACTCCTTATAAAGTCACAGAAACTAGTCTTCTTCTTCTTCCACCTGGCGTTAATCCCGGCTATTGCCAGGGTCCGCCTTCCTACTTAGCTTCCTCCACTTTGCCCGATCTTCAACATCCTTCTCAGTCAGGCCATTGGCTCTCATGTCGGACTTGACGACGTCCAGCCAGCGCTTGCGAGGGCGACCACGGGGCCTAGCCCCAAGAACAGCCATATTCATGCATCTCCGACCAACGTACTCCATAGGGCGGCGCATGATGTGGCCATACCAACGCAGACGACACTCTTGCAGTTTTTCCCCCACGTCACGGACACCAAGACTACCTCGGATGTAAGAGTTGCGTATGCGATCGGATCGCGTTACGCCACTCATCCACCTCAGCATCTTCATCTCCGTGACGCGAAGCTCCTGGGTGTGTCTGCTTAGTGCTGGCCAACACTCGCCCCCGTACAGTAGGACAGGCCGAATGATGCATTTATATATCTGCCCCTTGAGCTTCGGAGGCATTTTGCGGTCGCATACAACGCCCGTCACCTCGCGCCACTTCGCCCAAGCCGCGCCAATACGTGCTTGGACATCGTCGTCCACGATGCCAGACTCGTGCAGCACGGATCCAAGGTACCTGAACGTATCGGACTTTCTGATCAGGTCCGAACCTATTCGGATGGTGTTTGTATCCGTGCTGCCACAGGACATGTACTCAGTCTTCGCCACATTTAGTCTCAGACCACCGTTTTCAAGCGTGTCCTTCCAAATGTTGACTTTGCGCTCAAGATGGGCTTTGTTCTGATTAACGAGGGCGATGTCATCGGCATACATCATTAGCCATGGAGGCTGATCTTGGATGTTTGCCGTAACTACATCGAGCACTACGTTAAACAAGAACGGGCTAAGAGCCGAGCCTTGGTGAACGCCAACAGATATTGGGAAGCCATTCGATTCGCCAACAGCGGTCTGGACAGAGGACACGGAATCGCGGTACATGTCTCTGATAATGTCAATATAGGCCTCGGGAACGCCCTTGAAGCGCAGTGCCCACCAGATGGACTGCCGAGGTATACAGTCGAAGGCCTTCTGCAGGTCTAAAAAGGCCATATGCAAAGCTCTCCTTCTCTCTCTGTAAGCCTCAGCCAGATTCCGTAAGGCGAACACTGCGTCCATGGTGCTGTTACCCGCCCGGAAGCCATATTGACACTCAGAGACAGTACACTCGCTACGGAGCCGTGTGTCAATGATGCGCTCGAAGAGCTTCATGGTGTGGCACATGATCTTGATACCGCGGTAGCTACCACAATCCTGTACGCTACCTTTGCCTTTGTAAACAGGGATAATCAGGCTAAATCGCCACTGGTTCGGCATTTCCTTGGTGATCAGGATGCGGTTAAAAAGATCCGTCAGAAGGTCCACACCATGTGGGCCCATCGCCTTCCACACTTCAATTGGCACATTGTCAGGCCCGACCGCTTTCCGGTTCTTCATGTGGCGAAGAGCAATGCGGGTTTCGTCGGGGGAAATAGGGGAAATAAGCCCAAGGTTAGGAGGCGGTTCCGGAGGAAGGTTATGGGGATGCTGTTTGTTAGACAGCTCCGCGAAGTATGTACACCATCTCTCCTTAACAGAGGGGGCATCGTAGAGCAGCTTACCCTGGGCGTCCCTTACACAAAGACATTTGCTAATGTCCCGTGTAGCTTTCTCCCGGCCACGCGCCAGCTTAAAAATAAGCTTTTGCCCCTCCGCAGTTTCCAGCTTGTCGTATAAGGGCGCCAGACTTTTGCTGCGGGCTCTGGCTACAGCTTTTTTGCAAGCGCGCTTAGCCGCTCCATATGCCTCCCTGTCATCCGGAGAGTTGGACCCTTGCCACTGTTTAAATAAAACCTTCTTCTTCCGAGTCGCCTCCTGCACCCCGTCATCCCACCACCACGTCTCCTTTCCTATGGTGCGGCCACCACGAGAAGTGCCAAGGACGCGCTTACCCGCACCGGTGATTGCTGAATGGATCCTACTCCAGATCTCTTGAGCGGACTCATGCGGAGCACTGATCTTGAGATGCTCGACCTCCGCGATGAAGTCCGACTGCCTAGGACCATCAAGCAACCACCACTTAGTGCGGGGTTTGCGTTTCTCGGTCACTCTCTTCTTCGGTACAACCGCAAAGTCCAGGACAAGGAGGCGGTGTTGAGCCGTTAGGCTTTCGCCTGGGATGACTTTGCAGTTGGTAACCTTGCCAATGTGGCACCGTCGCACCAGCAGGTAATCGATTTGGGTTGAGTAGGCACCACTACGGTACGTAATAAGATGCTGGGGCTTCTTCTGAAAGAATGTGTTCGCGATGGCTAGGTCAGACACAGCGCAGGTGCTAAGTATATTGACTCCCTCTGCGTTTAGCTGGCCATAACCAAAACCACCGCGAACACGTCCATACTCTCCAGCAAACTGACCTACGTGACCGTTGAGATCCCCCCCAACCAAAACACCTTCGGAATTCGGGATAGCGCGTAATACGTCCTCGAACTCATCCCAGAAGGCCTCCTTTTCAGACTCACAGCAACCAGTCTGAGGAGCATAGGCGCTGATTAGGTTCGTAACCGACCCTTCGAACAGCACCCTAACTCGCATCAACCGGTCGCTGCATCGGTCTACTTCAAGGAGTCCATCCTGAAGGTCCTTAGACAGCACCACGGCCACTCCGCTCCTACCCGCTGGTGATCCGGTGTACACTAGCCGGTACCCCTGCCCGATGTCACGTGACTTATTTCCCTTCCAGCGCGTCTCCTGAAGGAAGGCGCACTGGACCCGACGATTCGCAAGTACGTCTGCGAGTTCTTGGCAACGTCCGGTTAGGGAGCCAATGTTCCAGGTGGCAAAGCGGAACTTCTTCTTGGGTACTATCCTCTTTAGCCGTGCCCGTACTTGACACGGTAGCCCTAGCCCACTTATCGCAGGTTTAGGGCGATGTGCCTGCGCGTCGTTATGCGGCGACGCCCTAGACCGAGTACCCTTACCTAACTTGTTTCTCTCCATACATATATGACTGAAGTTGGTTTTACGTGGGGCGACCAGCCGTCTGACCCCCACAACCCTACAAGAGGGAAACCAGGTTCGCCAGAGCCTCGTCCGTTGGACAGCAGGGTGCACCGCTAGCAGGTGAGGTTGGCTTGGGTCTTTAAGATGGCAACGGACCCCATACACCCCAGTCACAGAAACTAGTCCTTATTTATAATTGTAGTCACTTAAATGAATTGATATCGTAAAGTTGTAAAATATAAAATAAAATCAGTTATTAATTTTATTTTCTGTATTGCCACTACCTAGTTAGTTTCACTTGAATTGAAAGTAAGAAACTTGCTTTGAAATGGGTTAACTAGTAAAATACTATAATTAATCATGTAACAAGTATTCTAAGGAAACGTGGACGACAGCTCAGTCTTAACTTAATGTACGTAATCTTATGTTAATTGTAGCGTAACAAGTCTGCGACAGTTCGTGTCATTTCCAGAATTTAATAATTTATTTTTTGTCTTTATAATGCTGTTCACTTATTAAAAACTTTAGCAAGGAAAAATCTTTGTGCAATGCCGGACTTAAAGTAATTATTTAATAGTGGAATTAAAACACTCGTTTAATTTATTAAATTGTGTAACGAAGGGGTTAGCCGTATGTCCCGTAAAGGTAAGGCCGTTCTGTCTGCTAATTCCAGTAACATTTAGACCAGTTGTAAATGAAACAACCAGCGGATTTGGTACAAGGCCGGATTGACACTGGGCACAAACAATAATACCTGTTACTTTATAAAATGTGCCTCTGACACCTAAGCTTTTGAGACAGTGTACAGTTGGTGAAATATCTTTGAATTTGCAATAAATAAGCTACGAATATTTACAAAGATTTAATTACGTTGTCATGATAAAATATAAGACTAGGCTTCTGTTAATTTAAAGATGTAATCTGTATTTGGAGACACTTGTTCCAATAACGCCGAGAGCAATCATGATTGTACTAACAGTTCAAGTAATCAAATGATTTGGTTGGTATGTAGACTATTCAGTCGACGTAACAAATCATTTGATTACTTAAATAGCAATTAAGATATTCTTAATACGTTTTAAGAATTATTGATTGCACAACTGACTTCAAAAGATGATGAAATATTTAGCTATTTTAAACACGATCATTACTCTAACAAACAATATCTGTAAATCTTAAAAACTTGATTGGATATGAAACAGCATAGCAAACATTGAAAATATGTTTTCACTACCCGCAGTGACTGGCAAGCAAGATATAAAGTGTATCATTCGCGAATTTGTTCAGAGTCAACCGTGCGTGATAGATGATGGCACATGACGTTATTCGCTGTCATGAGGCACATCGTGGACACAACGTGGAAAATTTTACAACAACTGGTCTTGTTAATAGACATAAAATATGATGGTCCGTCCTAAAATTTGACTTGATATTTATCTGCATCTAGACTTTTTTATTGATACAAGCCCGCCACACATTCCCAACCACTGCAACTCCTGAAAGCCAGAGTCAACAGTGGCGATATTGGATCCCGCAACGAAATTAATCAGAAAAGTACATCAGAAACGTACAGTAGGAAAAGAAAATAGGTACCTGCACCTGGATTTAAAGGCCATAAACGTTCCATAAAAGACAAACTCATGTTGGATAACTTGTCACACCATTAAACAAAACCATTGTGAAAATCCAGACACCTGGGCAAAGTGAAATATTATCTTCTAAGAAAAAGTAAGCTTTTATAGGATTTTTCAAACAATTGTGTTAATGAGATCATTGATGACATTCAATACACATGAAGGCCGTAAAAATGTTCAAAGTTCAAAATTAAATCCAGTCTTCATTATTTTTCTGGGTTTCCACGAACTGATTAATGATTAGCCATTCGATACACCTGTAACCTCATGTCAGTGAATTAAAGGCAAGGGCTAGTATAGTCACTTACTTTTTTATTATGTACGCGGGTCATGTCCAACTTGTCAAGCTGTCAGACCGAACCCATTAATTTATCACATAAACGATTCTCTTATAAACGAAGTATTAATTGAATATTCTATAAGTAGATTTATTGAGAGTCAAGAAACACATACTCATGAAGGGAACAAAATGAAGGAAAGTAAATTATTTATGGGAAGACATACATTCAGATTCGCTTGATGAATGGCGATCTAGAAATGCAAACAAAAAGACTCCAGTCAACAGATTAATGACTGCAAACGAAGAAAACAGAGACAAGGATGCTATAAAATTTCCTTATACTTGGAACCTATACCTGGAACATAAACAACTATGGTCTAGTCAACATTTATGACTCAATCGTAATCCTAAATTCCTAAAATCCTTCAAACATGGATACAAAGTTAATAAGAACAAAGAAGTTGGTGAAAAAAAGAAAATTATTGTTGAACCAACCCTTGGTTCAGCAATCATTGTGCGTTAAAATAAACAAGATCTTAATCACCTATAAGAAAAATAAAGTGTAAAAAGTGGTTATGAAAATGCAAAGTAAACAGACGTTGATAGCTTCAACAATAAACCTGTGACAATACAAATATTAGCTGATGCGTTGTGTACAGATAGTTTCATTGCTGTGTCCTTACAGAACACATAAACGATAATGTGGACATCGCTGGACACTAGTTTACAAAAGACATTTAACAAAACATATAATACGAAACATTATCATAATAATAATACGCTCTCAGGGGAAGGAAAGATACTGTGTAAGTAAATCATAGAATGAGAAAACATTGAAGGTGAACAAGAAAATGATTTAAATTTAGATATAGGTTCGGTCATTCTCTTTCCAACTATCGTAGCATTGAAGGTAAAATCAATGTCAAAGCATTATTATTCTTTAGAAATTGTCACGTGTCTATTGCGAAAATAATTCACATAAACGAATTTTATGAACAATTACAATGTCACATGGAAGTGAATAATTCGTAGTGATTGCTATAATTCGATACGTGACTCGCATCAGAGGTTCATGGCAAGGTCCTCCAATGATTAACTTGCTACTTTGCAGAACTACATCATACTTTATGGTTGAAGTCATTGGTTCGAATTTTGTTTGTGCACCTGTTTTACGTTGGTAAATCTAACTTTGTCTAGTTTTCACCGGCCACGTAAGGACAAACAGGAAGACTCCTATTTATATAGTCCTTGATCCGATGAACCTTGTTATCAAGTTCAATATGATTCATCGTTTAAGGATGCAATAGTCTTTTCATTGACCTGAGTGAATGTTATTATAAACAATTTGAGGAATGCCGTTAGTATTGGTGCGAACTCTGCAATCATAATATTTGATAATATGCAACTTTAACTTTTACAATATCTTAAGTAGATTGTATTATCTGAAGCGTAATAAGTCAAGGGCAATACGACTGTTCATCGCTAGAGCTTTTCAATTATTACAAAATGATAGAATTGTATAATTATATAATCAACATAAACCTACTTATTCTTGATAACGTCATATTTAATGACAACTATAAAATTAATTAATATCAAAATGTATAAAGAACATTAATGAAGTTTTATGCAATAGAATACAATTGAAGGTATTCGAATGGCAGCTGACCATTGTAGTATTTCTGTTACTCCTTCAAATACATTATGTCATATATTACGGCGGTTCAAGTGTTAAAGCTACATTGATATATTGCAAAAATTTAAATAATAGTGTCGGGTCTATGAAAAAACTATATTTATTATCGTCGCAGGTGACTCTTCACATACTAATGTGTTGAGGAGTTATTTTAGGATTCTTGCTACGTTATTACAATGCAACGCTATTCAATTGAGAAATTTGAATCATCATCATCTGCCTAGCCTTTTCCCAACTATATTGGGGTCGGCTTCCAGTCAAGCCGGATTTAGCTGAATACCAGTATTTTATGAGGAGCGGCTGCCTACCAGACCTCCATAACCCATTAACTGGGTAACACGGTACTTTATGGCAAGACTGGAGTCAGATTTACTGGCTTCTGACTATCCGTAACGACTGCCAAAGATCTACAAATGACAGCCGGGACCAACGGCTTAACGTGCTTTCCGAGGCACGGAAGAAACTCGGTATGTAAGGATGGTCACCCATCCACAGACCAACCTTGGCAAGCGTTGCTTAACCTTGAAGATCGACCCGTGCGGCTGTTATTATCTAACGAGCTCCTCCTTGAATCCATTGAGAAACTTGAATATTATCCATTAATGTCTTTCGAAAGTCCTGAATGACAACTGCGTACCGGAAGACGCAACGCCTGAAGGCCTCTTACAAGGTGAACCGATGACCTGATGAACGCTGCGGAACTCCACTACTTCCAACCGGTCGATTTCCAGCAGTAAACGTCTTTCGGCATAAATGATGATGATGTGATGAATGTCTTTTCTACGTAACTTTCGTGCAGCGTTATTAGATTCTAACTATATGGTTTTATAGCTCACTTTGGTGTGCAGGAAATTTTGTAAGGAAACCTGTAATTTTATGTTAAAAATTCTGAGCATGTCTCACTGAGAGTTGACACGGTGTTACCTATCCTATACAAATTATGTATACTTAAGTTACTGCCTCAATGCGATAAACTATGGGTCAATTAGATATATTTAAAACGACGTATACTCTCAATTAAGGATCTTTAAGCACGCATTACGCACCCTATTAATATTTATAAGTTGCCTATGTTTGAAATGAGGAGCTCATGGCTAAATAATAACAGCCGCACGGGTAGATCTTGAAGGTTAAGCAACGCTTGCCAAGGTTGGTTTGTGGATGGGTGAACATCTTAACATAACGAGTTTCCTCCGTGCCTCGGAAAGCACGTTAAGCCGTTGGTCCCGGCTGTCATTTGTAGATCTTTGGCAGTCGTTACGGATTGTCAGAAGCCAGTAAATCTGACTCCAGTCTTAACAAGATGCACCGTGCTACCCAGTTAATGGGTTGTGGAGGTCTGGTAGGCAGCCGCTTCACGTAAAACACTGGTATTCAGCTGAATCCGGTTTGACTGAAAGCCGACCCCAATGTAGTTGGGAAAAGGCTAGGCAGATGAGATGCCTATGTTTGAAATGAAATAATTATTACTTTTTGGTTAGCTTATGTAACCAGCTGAGTTATCAAAGACTTGAATTTAGTTATCAATTGAGAAGGTTCGAGACTATCGTGTATAGAGATATTGCTGGAAACAGATTTGTCTTGAAGTAAAGAGAAAGTTGATAAGATATGTCAACGTCTATCTAGTAAACACGTGTAGGAATACAACAATCTACTCGGTTCAAAAAAAAACTTTGACTAAAAACGTGTGATAAATCGCTACAATTTATTTTACGTGACAATGTTTTGTATAATACCAACTTGACAGACAAAATAATAAATTAGGTAAACACAATACAAAAGACAGATTGCGTGTGAAAATACGCACCAAGTTGACCTGAACTAACTTAGAATTTAGACGAAGAGTTCGTTTGTTTGTCCGACGAAATTAATGAAGCGATAGATCTACGTTCAGTTTTATAAAATTGTAGGTCAAGGAAGGACGTACTCGTAGAATACTTTTTATCGTTAACTTTATAGTTTTTTCTTTGCCGCGAGTGAAGCTGCGGTATCGTCTAGCTGTTTGAATCATGAGCAGTCCGTGGCCTTGACTGCTCCGATGATCACAGGCAACTCGGCGATGGTTGTGTACTCAAGCGCTCTTGATAACGACTCCGTTTATGCTTTTGTCTTGCTCTTTTCAGTTTTTTCTGCTTCAATTTTATTTTTCTTTCTAATTTTTCTTGCATTTCTCTGGGTGATTGTGCGTTTGGATGTTACTGGTTGATTTAACATAGATGATGAAAGTCTTACTACCTTAACGTCGGTTCTTGGGTAGTCAGCAGCCTTAAATATTATCCAAGATAGGTCAATAAAATAATCCTTAACTTGAAAGCACTGGCGAATAAAATCCCTGCTAAACCCAACCGACCTAACCGCATTGACATATTTACTTTCACACGGCAATGTCCTCAGGGCAAAAACTGCAATATTAAAAACAAAATTCCAATTTGCAATACTTTGATTACTTACCTACCTACAAATAGCTTACCAATACCTAAACCGGGATGAATGGTAAGCGTGACGTATGATGTTTGTAGTAAACTATTCGGCTTCATCTACAATCCGCACAATGGAATAGGTACAACAAAACCTTCGTTCAAATATTTTCTTAAGGCTAGCAAATACCGTAGTACGGAGCGACTTCAATTTACGATTGAATTGATGTCTGAACAAATTATTGAAACGATTACCAACCTTCTGGTAAAATCACATTAATTGAAACTTTGAAAGCTATTTTCCAAAGTTGTACTTTTTGTCTGATTCTATAAATGTTCTGGATAGAATTAAGAGTTTACGGATCAATTCCACTGTTTTATAATGTCAATTTATTTTGTCCCAAATTTTTCTTTGCAGTCACTGAGTACTATATTTATTTATACCTTTTTGTAACATGGTAACGTAATAATCGCTTGTCAACGACAAAAAATGTACCTATTGTCGAGAGTTTTTTATCTTGGACTTGACAACTTGAAGTCCTAAATGATGCTCGCTGAATGAGCAATGGGTTCCTTTGTATTCTGCTCGTTGTGTCGCGATTATTGACCACTTAACGGGTACCTCAATGGATAAAACATTTCAAGATAAAACAAATTGCGGTTGGGTTTAATGAAAAAAACTTGCATTAAGTAATGTGGTATTATCTGAAACTGTCGTAAAATAAATCATGTTTTTACTACGTCGAAAGCTGCTCTAAATTCTATTCGAGTTGTATTAATTAAAAATAATCATCACAAAAAGATGGCTACCGAAAATCTGACCGTTAATACGGAAACTCGCTTGATTGACAAACGCAAAAAATGAGAGGGGACAAAAATAGATGTAGTACTATTTGTTTTAGATACAGACGTACTTGGCTTCGTCAAAGCGGTTCTTCAAGCACGTGTCAATAAATACACAATGCATACCACCACCTGACTTGAGGAAAAGTCATAAAACTATCGGAGTATAGTCTTCCTATGAATGCGTTATTGTTGACAGAGCGAAACCCATCCGTATTTGTAAAGTGATTCATTTTAGCGATACATACATATATCTAATTATACTGAAACTGATATTATTAAACGATTGACTTCATGAATCAAAATTTTCCCATTTGCAATCCAATTTTCTATTGATTTTCATACCAAGGTTGGGGGGTACTGGCAGTCAAATATCTGGTTATGTATAAAACAACTCTATATACATGTATACCAAATAGAATTTGCTTTCAACTATGTAACTGCGCATCGGAAACGCTAGGGAAATTCGTTTGGGAAATTCTAGGTGAATGTCTATCACGACATGGGTTATTCCAATGTGACATATAACAGAACGCAGGTACTTGGCTTCGAGCTCAACCATTATTCGAGTTATATCTTTCACCTTACTTCGGTACACTTTAGATCCTTGCCCACGTTCAATAAATTCAATTTCTCGGTCAAAATAAAATTTTTATTTACCAATTCTCAAATTATTTTATTTACTTTTCCAAGGTAGGTATTGCCTTTTGTGGGCGTCAAGGTATTTCCCTATTTACTCCATAGATTATATTATTTAGGACTGACACATATCGGGCCGACCTCGAAGGGAGGTAAATAATGTGATTGCAGATTTATAAATTGATAAGGATAGCCGGGACTACATTTTATACTCATTGCTTGATAAAAGGGTAGGCTTTGTAAAAGGGTATGTTGAGTTAAATAGGACCAACATTTATTTAGAAAACATTCAGTGTGAACTTGCTTCTAACACCGAAATCTTTTCTCTGCGTTCGCTGCTCTTACTTTAGCTATTTATTAAAAATTGGGTTGAATCTTCAAAAATTTGCATAAATGGAAAAATATCTACGTTTATCAACTACTGATGTTATATTGTCAGGTGACACAACCTACCACGCGACAGGAACAACTTATCTGATTAAAAAAACGCAAAATTCAACGTGTTTAGACGTTATTAAAATGACATCAAACTAAATAAGCCATCCATCATTTGTCAAATAATATGTCCGCCCAGCTTTGATAAATATTTATATTCAAACAATACAACTTGTTTTCGAAGAAGTGCACAAAAAAGATTTCGACATGATATGAATATTCGAGCTCAACACATCAGCTTAAATGAACAATTAAAAGTACCTTACGTAAGTCAGAATGCAAAATGAAGTGCAATATGCAAGGAGAATACAATGATTAAGTTAAGAGACAAGATTCATTAAATTCACTGTTGACGTCATTAAGAACAATGAAGTGAATGTAAGCGAAAACGTTGACGACATATTAAGCGATGGACCGGAATAATTTGGCAGACTGCCGGCTATACAAGAATTTGTCGCTAGGAAGAAACACGGAGCGCGAGTACGGGTAAAGGTATTCCAATTGTGATGAAGGTTTGACATGGTGAGTCACGTTAACGGTGCCTAGAATATTGAGCAAGAAAGGGCTAAATTAACTTATCGCTTTTGACATAAAGCGGATCCTACACCACTAAAGCTGTAAGTTAATGCTGCTCTCTCGAAAAAGCTCAAAAATAGCGTGCAGATGAAGCAGTTTTTAGTCGACTTTTTTGATAAATAACATTTGAAAAAAATAGGTAGTACGAGTAATCTACATGATATAACACCTAATTTGGTTTAGCCAGAATTTATGTATCGGTAACACATAATAAGAAAAAAATCACCAAATCACCTCCAAAACGTTGAGATGAAACCATTTTACTCCTTCGTTTTTTATCAAAAGAGTAAAAAAAAATATATTTACTGCTTTGCAATACAAACGAAAAATATTTGATTTTCTTACTTTTTAATAATATGTACTATTTTTACTATAAAAAATTAAAACACGGGTAGCGGAGTGGCGTGAAGAGGTGTAATTAGCTCCATTTGTATGCACAAGGTCATTGGCATGTTTACAAGTCTTAATTTAACACTGATGAAATCCTCGAGTGAAATCCTTTTCACAGGGCTATTTGGGCATAGTTCATTCACTAGGTGCAAATAACGAAAGCTAAAATCTGCCAGGATTTGGGAGGATGCAAAAAAATCGCCTTAAATACCTTTGAAACAACACAAGCAAAAAAACTACTGTATTCAACATATTTTGTTACTGAGAAAATAAGGGAGGTCTGGTAGCTCTGGGATCTTACTGCATTTATTAAACGGAAGGAAAAGAAATTGAAGTGGTAAAAAATCTTGGTACATACCACTGTGTTTGTATGCATGTATATTCACGTAAAATGTAGTAGCACTTATTTATTTTCTCCATTACATTCTATGCACTTAACAGCAACCACAACTTTATTCCAATTATTAAAACCGATTTTCATGTTATGTTGTTTGTACCGCTTTGGTGACCCCAGACAATACAAACCCTTTGTGTATTCACCCTCTTCCTACCCCTATAGCTTCACGAACCTTATGGCTATTAGACCTATGTAGGTATGGTTATGTTTAAAGACACACACATCTGGTTTCTTGCTGGTTAGTAATTATGAGGGTTAGTCAATTTAAGCAATTTTTGGGATTGAATAAATCTATACTTAATATATAAAGCTGAAGAGTTTGTTTGTTTGCTTGAACGCGCTAATCTCAGGAAAAGTGTTAGATAGCCTATTTATCGAGGAAGGCTATATGTCATCACGCTAAGACCAATAGAAGTGAAGCAGACAAAGAAATATTCTCGTTTCAGATTAAAGTATTCTTTTTTTCGTATTGCCACTATAATTATATTTATTTGATTAAATTTTAACAATGATACGCAATCATTCTCTAAATAGATGTTACGACGACCTCATACGAAAATAACATGTCTTTATCTATTTTATGAACTTGTATTACTCATATATTTTTCTACGTCTAATCTATATAAGCTCAAGATCGTATTTATACGAAGAGTCCGACAAAAGGAAGTTATAATAATTGAATGTCATGTTCTAAGAAGTTTTCCTTCCTTCCTTCTCTGAACCAATAGAACTACGCTGCTATTACGAAGAGACGATTATTGTTCAAGAAAAAATATGATGTCCTTGTTGACCTCATAGTCAATACAGGTCAATGAGTACTTCTGTTTCATCAGTGGGGTTTTCTATCCTTAAGTTGCCTAGAGATTGAACATAACAGACATTTTCAATATTTTTCCTAATAAAAATGTACCTTCGTTTTACAGTAGCGTGGGAAATATAAATAATTAAAATAATGAGGGAGCTAATTATAATAAACATTTATCAGAGCCTTGATTTATTTTAATTAAATATAAAATAGAAGAACATGAAAAACCTTTCAAGTGTCAAAAATCTTTCAAGATATTATGCCATCCATTTGATTAATTGATAGATAGGTAGATAGATAGATAGAAAGTCAGAATGTCGCCCACAACTTTTGCACAATTTGCCTAATTTATTAAAAAGAAAAATTATTACTTATAACAAATTTTTTGGGAGCCGGACACAAAATTTCTTTGTGTTTCAGTAAGATTTTAATGCAAGCTTTATGGTATATTGCCTTTCTATTATTTACCAAAACCGCATCAGACACCGGACTTGTTTTCAACCGCATTTTTGCAAACAAAAAACCCAGCAATGCGTGTTCAAATGTTCTGGGGTTTCCAAAAAAAGCCAATATTGACGCGGTAGCCATCAAGTCATACGTTCTTGAACTTGACCGTGAATACCCGCGATGTTTAATTACGTTTATTATGGTCCGTAAATAGAGTTTTTAATGCAATGTTCGTAGGTAGCCTAGTGATCGAAAGGTGTTGTTAATTCGGAATGTTACTTGCTTGATGAAAAAAAAGTGGCATTTAAATTGTCGAGTAAGTGAAATCGGCAACCAAATGAGGTAATTGGCATGATTAAATGATCATAGAAAGATTGAATTCATTAGATATTTTTATTTATCTTACCTTATTTAAGTGTAGTAGAGAGGGCATTTTTACACACGGTGAGAGAAAATTTTTTTACTAAAAATGGGACATTGTCATTATGAACAAATCGGGGAAAACCTCAAACATTTTTTTTGCGTTTTTCTGTTTGTAGACTAACAGACTGTGATATGATAATGACATAAACAATATCATGATTCTGTGATGTGGTACAGTTCGTATCTACTCAGAAATGCCTGAACTAGATTATTAAAATTCAAAACAAAACCCTTTTGTGAAGCTAACAGTAAAAATTAACATACAATCGTAATTTTAGCAGTAATTAAAAATGACGCTCTGAATAACAGAGCAAATGAATGAATCAGTGAAAATGTGACAGATAAAGTGGTTTACCGAATTGTTTGAACGAGGAAAATAAACAATAACATCACTAGTGAGGTAGGTACTCGTCATGTGACACATTTCATGTAAAAAATTGCGCATGATTATTTAGGTACACACGGTGTTGGATTGTAGGCTGCATGCTTCATGATTTTATATGTTTCATGGTTTGCTTTTATGGATTGAAATAATGATTATCCCGCAGTAAATTCATCTTATGCATAGCAAATGTTAGACCGTGTTCCCACAAACAGATACCTACTTTCCATACAAATCACCAAGTTAATTTGCGTAAGTAATCACCAAGTTAGTTTTCTTTTATTCCCCGATGAATTAGACAGAATGCTAGTAATTTTTGATGTGCTATGTGTGGTGGTGAGCCCATTACTGCCAATCGGGCACAAATCCTGATTCTGGGATACTATTGAAGAGTGAATAGGTTACTTCTAGGCAGGTGTGCTACATCTTCGACCACATCATCGCTTCCAACAGGTGAGATAGTGGTCAAACGCGTGCCTATCAATAGTAAAAAAAAAGTATTGGATGGATAAATCCATTAAAACTTCCTGACCCGGGATCAATCCCAGGATCTCATGCTCAGTAGCGCTTGCGTTGGGTATGCTAAGGATCACTAGACCAACGAAACAGTCTCGTAAATATGTTCACAGAAATAAACTATTTAATATAAATTAATGATTATGTGTTATTTATAATGTATAACGTGTTTGTGAACTATAAAACCACTTTGCTCACGTGCTTCGGTTATTGAACCAGTTTCGTTAACCTGTGGCCCTCAGCCATGAACTCTTCACTGGTCGTATACAATATGTTGTGCTGTACTACCTACATACATTATGTTTTATACACTAAGATAATTAAATATCCCACATAATGAATACAACCACCTACAAATCTCGTGGAAGAATACCTACGTAGCTTAATGACTATATGATTTAAGTTAGTAGTTAAATAACATTATTATATTTACCGTTTTTTACATTGATATTTTTCACAAGACATACCTACATAGAGTACCATGTATAGAATTCCTTTAGCGATGTAGACTTTTGGAGAATGGAGTATGAAAATGTAAAGAGGTCCATTTCGAATGCCAGCCTCCTTCGTATGACGATATTAATGAGGTATATCCAAAAGCGTGAAATTGTATTCAGTCTTCGGTTTTCAAACGTTATATCCATGTAATACTCGTATGTACAAGGCAGTTCAAATTGTTACTTACCTACTTAGGCATCGTTTTTGTTCAGCGTTTAGCTAGGTCTATAGCCCACTTTTTCATTGGACTCTGTGCATTTTTTGTGTCAGTTTTTTATGCGGGTTTTAAATAAACAATAGATACTTCTTGGTTCAGGGACAACCAGTTATGTTCCTAAGCTAAATGCTATGTCAGAAAAAAAAACGACTATATCACATTTTCACTTTAAGCCATCATTCATGCATAGATCATGACACAAGCCATGTCATTGTACTGCAATCCAAGATGTCAATTTAAAACTTTATAACTGTCATTTCAGTACCGATTCCTACAATCTGAAGTGATATATCTAATGACTACAATCTGACTGTACTTACATTATCTACAAGCTATGGCGGAAACCAAATGTTTATAAATAAAATTGCTGCAAAAAAGTAGCTAAATTTACGCGTAGATTTTTTTTTCTCCAAAGCCATAGAGATGTACCTGTGATATTTTTTTATTACTGAAATTATTCAGCCACGTGCAAACTGACGTACAGTATGTTTTTTGTTTTTATTTTGTTTAATGGCGATTTGGTGGCGCGCCACTGATATCGAATTTATTGTCCAAATTTCCTATATCGCACACATCTCAAGAAAAATCTCTAACAGACGGAAACAAGTGATATCTTAAGATGTCCAAAAAACCGCCACTAGTGGTGTAATTCTAATATTTGTCAAAGAATTCATATTCACCAGCGGTACTTTGGCTACTACACCAAAGATACGGTTCAAAGCAATCACCAAGATTTTATAGCGCAGCCAACATTCTAGGACGTAAATTCTGCAGTGGAAGATGTTGATGGCAACATAGTATCTGCATTTATATTATGATTAAGCCATTAACTTCTGGTTACATCTAGACATCTCGGTAGTAAAGACTGGTATGGTAATCGAGACATAATTGTCCTGGAAGGTATTTGGATCAAAGTTTTATCGCTTTATTCACCTCTATTGACATCGCTCGTATTCGAGGGGTTTGGACAATTACTTATCTATCTGAAATATTTAATGGCCATACAGAATAATCCAACTTAAAGTACCTAAGTAGGTTAGCTACTTATATTAACAGATGAAAACCTTTATCTAATCTTATAATAAATCAAAGTTACTATTATTACTATTGGGTACCTCGTGGCTAGATAATAACAGCCGCACGGGTCGATCTTCAAGGTTAAGCAGCGCTTGCCAAGGATGGTCTGTGGATGGGTGACCATCTTAACAAACTGAGTTTCCTCCGTGCCTCGGAAAGCACGTTAAGCCGTTGGTCCCGGCTGTTATTTGTAGATCTTTGGCAGTCGTTACGGGTAGTCAGAAGCCAGTAAATCTGACTCCAGTCTTGCCATGAAGTACTGTGTTACCTAGTTAATGGGTTGTAGAGGTCTGGTAGGCAGCCGCTCCACTTAAATACTGGTATTCAGCTAAATCCGGCTTGACTGGAAGCCGACACCAATATAGTAGGGAAAAGGCTAGGCAGATGATGACATCTAGACATCTCGGTAGTAAAGACTGATATTGTAATCGAGGCATAATTCTCCTGGAAGGTACTTGAATCAAAGTTTTATCGAATTATACACCTCTATTGACATCGCACGTAAGTATTCGAGGGGTTCGGAAAATTACTTATCTATCTGAAATATTTAATGGCCATATAGAGTAATCAGACTTAAGGTCCCTAAATAGGTAAGCTACTTATGTTAACTGATGAATACCTTTATCTAATCTCATAATAAATTAAAATTACGATTAATTTAACCTCGCAAATTGTTTGTTTGTCTTGGAAGAAATAAGATTTAATAATACAATTATATAACAGAACAAAATGCTTTTTTTATTTGTTATGTGTTTGCTCTTTACTCTAGTTTATGTCAGAGATGACAGAGACAAAGTCTACGATGAAGCGAGCTTACCCAGAAGGAGCCTGTTCACTCTAACTTTGAAGAGATTAGGGTTGTAAGTTTTTGGAAACACAGACGCAGGCTACACTATTTATTCCGGAAAACGCACAATGCCTGTGGGAAAATCGTGTAACTTCTAATTCAATACAACTTGTATTGAATTAGAAGTTACACGATTAAATTATAATTGCTACCGCGTAAATTACATGTTAACAGACTGGAGAAGAATGGAATTTAGTATATAGGGGTACCCCTGTTTGAACTTGCAGAAATCTCTTTTTATTCACCTTTCGAAATATTAGGTACCAATAATAGCTAGTTTTGTCAATGAAACAAAATCAGAAGTTAAAATCAGTGGTAATTATGTGGCACTGATTTTTGATTCTTTATACATATATGACGACATTTTTTTATACGCTTGCGTTGGACGTCATCTCATCTGCTGGTAAGCCATAACGTTGATATTGACTAAAACTCTTGACTTAAAAATTTCAATGAAATACAAAACTTCACTTAACGATAATATAATTATGAGAATGCCCATTAAACCCCGACATGCGTATTTAACTGTTCTCTACAGCAGTTCACTGAACTTTGGACTTGGCAACTTTGCCCAAGTGTTGTACCATAGCTGAATAATGATATTTATCTGTATACATTAGTCTGTTTTATCCTACATTAACTAGGAAAACGGTTTGAATGCTGATTGGGATTTTCTTAAGAACGTGGGAACTGTGGAAAACTATGTAACTGTGGACTAGTGAACTAGTATATTAGGGTGTGGGAATCTGAGAGCAAAAGAGCTTTCGTGATCAGCAATTTTTAAATTAACAGCATTCTGGCATTTAGTGCGCCACTTAAGGCTCTCTTAAAAGAAGCCACTCATTGTGTCGCCCTAGGAAATGTTGTCTTCTATAATTTCTGTAACTTATATGGGGCAAATGCCTTCCTTAACTGACCCAAAAGTAACCTGGCGCATTTTGACACGGTTTTAGCAGTTTCAATTTCATGTAGACCTATCAAAAGTGAAGTAGACATTAAGTTGTATCGCTTAATTCAACACTCGAAGCTAAAATAAGGAGAAATCTATATATATCTATACTAATATATAAAGCTGAAGACTTTGTTTACTTGAACGCGCTAATCTCAGGAACTACTGGTCCGATTTGAAAAATTATTTCAGTGTTAGATAGCCCATATATCGAGGAAGGCTATAGGCTGTATATCATACGCTAAGACCAATAGGAGCGGAGCAGTTATGAAAATTATGACGCAGACGAAGTTGCGCGGGACAACTAGTATTCTATATTTATATGTGTATGTCTGTTCCGCTTCTATGGTGCAACCCAAGTTGGTCTTAGCCAAATATTGTTGACCATACTGAATCACTGATTAACGATGATGATTTTTCTATTTGTCTTAGGCACATGTTTGTATGTGCACTTGTGATTGACGTGGGTTATAAGGGGAATTCAAAAGTTCTTCGAATATGTGACTCAAATAACAAATTAGGTACTCGTAGCTAAAGGGAGGTTACGTGTCAAAATATTTGCCATCAACAAAGAGTAGGTAGACTTAATTACGGATGAATAGAATTAAAATGATGAATGCCTACTCTATAAGCATTAAACATATACTTCATACCTACCTAAATTTATAGGATTTTAAATAAAATATTAATAGATACGTATTAAATACATACTATTTCTTTATTAATTAGTATTCTATTCGATCGATAATGAAGCAAATCATTTGATGTAGTAACAAAAGCCCAACAATATGTGTAAGTCTTATATCTATGTGCCATAAGTGTCAAAATGATATGTCTTGACACGGTGGAATGCACTACTCCGGGGGATTTTCAGTAGTCTCATGGGATTCCAATCAAGCGTCTTGAAAACGTTGTCACACTATCTTTAGGTATATATCAGTGTTTTAACATGTAGGTATAGTTTCATAATGAGGAGCTTGTGGCTAGATAATAACAGCCGCACGGTTCGATCTTCAAGGTTAAGCAACGCTTGCCAATTTTGGTCTGTGGATGGGTGACCATCTTAACATATCGAGTATCCTCCGTGCCTCGGAAAGCACGTTAAGCTGTTGGACCTGGCTGTCATTAGTAGATCTTTGGCAGTCGTTACGGATAGTCAGAAGCCAGTAAATCTGATTCCAGTCTTGCCGTAAAGTACCGTGTTACCCAGTTAATGGGTTGTGGAGGTCTGGTAGGCAGCCGCTCCGCGTAAAATACTGGTATTCAGCTAAATCCGGTTTCACTGGAAGCCGACCCCAATATAGTTGATAAAAGGCTAGGCAGATGAGATGATGATGAGTTTAATAATACATAATACCTAGTCACTACGAACCTATAAATTTAAAATAACATTCATTTTCATTGAAATACTACGTGAATATGCTATAGTTTAGTTAGATGACCACATTTAGCAATCTTTTGCTCCTTTCGTATTTCTAAGGAACACGTGAAGGCGTACACAATATATAAATGTTCAGTAAATAACTAAATAATATAGCTATTGTTACAGTCAATTTACATATTTTATAAAAACATGTGCTTCTCAGCGCGTATGGTTGGCACGTGATCGATGGTTGTAGGTATTAAAATAAGATGGATATAAGTATCTAATGTTATTTATACTGTAGCACGTGAATGAAACTAAAAAAGTTTGACCTTCTTTAAATTTAAAGCAACTTTGCACCAATTCTGATAGGTCCTAAAATTTATTATACAAGCAGAACATGTGTACCTAGGTGATTTGTTATTATTTTTTTTCAACTGGTGTTTTCGTCTTTTTTCGAGAAAAGGTTTTTGGCCTAAAGATTTTTAAAAATATTGGACGCGTATTTTTTTCATTTTCACGTAAACAAATACGTTTAAAACACGTTTTTTCGGTTAATTTGGTACAATTTTACCAAGCCACACGATGTCACGCGTGTCTTCAACTCGCTGTATCCTCTTCATTTTTTGTATACCCACGTGAAAGAAGAAAAAATACGTGACCAATATTTTTTGAAAATCTATTTGACAGTCTAATATTTTTTTTTTTGTAAAATACCCTGTGGGGCATTTACAGGTTGATTTCATTATAAAATACTTGCAAGAATCTGTTTCTCATAATAAATAAATCAGAAATGTAACGCAAACTTATCATATTTATTACCTATAATATTCAAATAAACACCGTGTAACACCAATTAGAGGATTTTTTGCTTAATTATTTACCACGTAAATGCTAGACCCCTCAGATCTCTCAACGAAATTACCAGAACTTGACTTTATTATCATAGGTACGGTAAGCGACTAAAATTATTGATTAACAATATTTAATATTTCATTTAAATTGTCATAAAGTGATTCAATATCTGCTTATACATATGTGCACACTGAATAAAATGTTTTTAAATGTATTGTGTAAAAAAATGCTCCAAACAGACTGATTTAGAAAACTAAAGTGTGTAATCGATTTTGCTGCCAACTGTACCATTGGTCCCTCGTCCAATGAAGTTCAATGAAGTGGGATGAAGTTCGTTACACTCAATTTGTTCAGTTTGTACGATGCACGTGCAAATACACGTTATTGTGCACTGTGCATGTGCTCCTCTATGCAAGTCGATAGCCGTCATTACGCTCTTCATAGGAAACGCCATTTTATAAATGGGTTTGGAAGAAAAACGGAATGGTCGATGATTCGCGGCGATGCGAGTTGTGATGATCATCTCTGGTTGGATGTGTAGTGATATAATTTTGGTTTAAATAGATAACTTATTAAGTAGGAAATAATTCTTATTCTAAAGCTGAAACTTTGGCAGTTAGTTTTTGAACATACAATTTTACATTCCAACTGCCATTTGAGCTTGGCAACCCAACTACAATGTTATCATCAAATTGAAGTTGTGTAATAATATTACTTCAATACAGTCCAAATCAGGCGTTTCAAATGTATTATAAACCGCAAAATGCATCTTTTACCCGCACTTAGAGATCGTTTCAATAAACGATCTCTGTGGGCAGGCGCTCATATGGCGGAGCGGAGCACAGAGCGTTTTCCACTGTCAAACTATTATCGACATTGTCCTCATTAAAATAATATCTAAAATCAATCAACACAACAAATAATTCCTGAAGAGCATCGAAGCGACTACATGCGAGAGGTAAAGCTGCGCGAGCTTGCGCGCTACACCGCGCGCATCCGCTTCCGGTTGTACACTCTGGAAAAATTGCAAAACAAATGACGATGACGACGGTGTGTTGAGAATGCGCAGTCTAGCACACACTCGCGCATTCTCGAGTAGAAATTCGCCAAATGTGTCGCGCGTTTAGAAAACTTCACGAGCATGTGCGTCGGCCCTAAATTCGAAAATATTAAACAGATTGTACTTCGGTGAGTGTGCCCAAGAACTCCACGACCTCATCCCACCGGCGCCCTTCTACCATCGGACATCCAGACGCACTGCATCTTACCATCCCTACCTTGTGGCCATTCCGCTAATTCGCACTAAGCGTTTTCAAACGTCTTTTATAATGCGCACAGCATAGGAGTGGAACATTCTTCAAAGTTAGAGTGAACAGGCTCCTTCTGGGTAGGCTCGCTCCATCGTAGACTTTGTCTTTGTCATCTCTGACATAGACTAGAGTCAAGAGCAAACCCATTACAAAAAAATAAAATAAAAACAGATTTAGATTTTCCATTGTTATCACGACACATCGTGAAGGTTAAGCCTACGTCACTGATCATAGAATCAGTTTTATGGTAGGTGCTAGATAAACTTTCAAACAAGTACATTGACCTTTCTCTAATATACCTTACAATAAATCAAGAACCGTTTTTTATTACTAAAAATCGTAGAAAAGGATCACGATAGAAGTCAATTCAGGACAGCTGTATGTTTTTGTTTCTGTATTTGATATTAGGAAGGCAATCAATGAATGTAGATACTGATCTACGAACAGTCACTGGGCCGTTATTGCTCATTTATCTGGCGCCTGCTATAGTAACATTGTCAACTCCAAATGCAAAGCTTCCTTCTTACTTATCAATATAAGTTTACCTAATCGTTTTGTAATGCCTGGGAAGTGGAAGCATAAGTCCTCGACTCAGGTCGCTATTGATTGATTGATTATCCTAGTTGTCAGGGGCCTATTGAATAAAACTAACTGTACAGAACAAAACAAGTGAAAACAGTTTACCTGTCATATTACTACGTTAATTTTATACATTCTCTGCTTTATTAAACGACACTTGTCGCGATATTGTGACATTTATAACAGTTTATGAGAAAGTCACATTGTAACTTAAACCGGGCACACTTCTGTCTTTTTTATTCATTTCTTAAAAAAATAACTAAAACCAATAGTTTGCGTGGATAGTATTGAAGTCGTTTGAACTCTAGCCTTGTACCTAGTGTACTAACAAAATTATCGCCATGGACATGAAAAATTTCGATAAACTGAACAATCTACGACTATTAATCGCAGGTTTTTGTTGCGACGCTACTGCTGTAAAGGTCGATGTTAATGGCCAATCTATGGCGAACTTGTATCGAGGAACCTTAGGCTTTGTTTACATGTTACATTTTCATACAAACTGTGTATGATGTGTATCAAATAGTTTGATAGGTTTATAATTTATCAACTTCATTGTATACCATCTTGTTGTTCTTTACTGTTCTGAAGTGGCAGTGGGTAGGCACATTGGTCGCCGAAAAAATGATCGATCGAAAACCAGATAGGTACCAGGAAATTACATTTCCTTTACTGATGATCTTACAATTGCTTAACCCGTATAGTTATTACCTGAATGACAGATCGCGTTGAAACATGATCACCGCTCTAGTAAATCATTCAATCATCACTCAATCTATCTCCTTTCGTTCTGTCTTTCTAAAGTCTGCCTGTAAGAGATTGTCTTGTACGGTAAAACTGCCCATGGTACACTTGATCTTTTAAAGGTTTGTTATATGCTTATATTATTATAAACAAACCTTTAAAAGATCAAGTGTACCATGGGCAGTTTTACCGTACAAGACAATCTCTTACAGGCAGACTTTAGAAAGACAGAACGAAAGGAGATAGATTGAGTGATGATTGAATGATTTACTAGAGCGGTGATCATGTTTCAACGCAATCTGTCATTCAGGTAATAACTATACGGGTTAAGCAATTGTAAGATCATCAGTAAAGGAAATGTAATTTCCTGGTACCTATCTGGTTTTCTTGATTTGTCGATCTTGTTTTATGCATCAAATTTATTAAAATTTATGTTTACGTCTATAAAAGCTTATTTATAACGTTTTTAGAACTACTTGCAAACATCATAATGATAAATTAATGCTATAAATTAAAAGTGGACTAGCCTAAGAACGCCTTGTTTTTGAACAAGTATTTATTAATAGGAGCGCTGAGATGTTATCAGAAATACTGGCGTTTTATGGTGTCCTTGAACTTAGGTCAAGTCTTTCCCTAAAAAACGACTTTTTTGCTCGTTCATCATGTTAATATAAACGAAATAAAGTTTTACCTTAGTCTTTTTTGGGTTCCGTACCTAAAAGGTAACTAACGGAACCCTATTACTAAGCCTCCGCTGTCCGTCCGTCCGTCCGTCTGTCTGTCAGCAGGCTGTATCTCAAGAACTGTAATAGGTAGACAGTTGAAATTTTAAATTTCACAGATTGTTTATTTCTATTGCCGCTACAACAACAAATAATAAAAATTAACATTTATGGTATGGAACCCTTCGTTTACGAGTCCGATTCGCATTTGGCCGGTTTTTTAGGATTCTGTACTCAAAGGGTAACCAACGGAACCGTATTACTAAGCCTCCACTGTCTTTCCATTTGTCCGTCCAACTGTCTATCATTGGGGTGTATCTCGAGAACCGTAATAGGTAGACCGTTGAAATTTTCACAGAGTGTGTATTTCTTTAAAAAATAGTGGGGGCTCCCATACAAGAAACGTGTTTTTTTTTCGGTTTATGATCCAGAACACTTCGTGTGAGAGTTCGACTCGCACTTAGTCGTTTTTTTTTATCATTATTAAAATAATACCGGCTTGCCTTTCGTATTATTGATGAGCATATTACTATGCGATAAAAAAAAACTAAAAAACTTGATATTCTAATGATTTTTAAGTATTTATTTTTTACTCGATTCACAAGCAAAACGAGCATGTACATTTTTCACGTGTAGTTACATGCGAGAGTATAAAATAATGACTATGATTGCCGAGAAAAATGTTAATATACATCGTCTAATGATGAAAAATAACTTGATTTCACCGTTTGCTAGTATTTTACGTTTAGGTACCTACCTATCTTAAAAAACTTAATAAATATTAAAGTACAGTTTGTGACCAACATTATCTATTATTCGCTAACAGTCAAGTGGGATAATGTTGTTCACAGACCCTACTAACTTATTTTTGGGAAGAACCCTCCTTTCATGCGTGCCAATAACAAAATCACCAATACAGTAAAAAGAAGAGAGTAGAAGACTTTGATTCGTAATAAATATAAACTAAATATAAATATACACGCGTCTTAGCTTCGAAGGCCTATCCAACCAGGAAATGTGCGTTTTAAGCTTATGATATACAAGAAGAGTATAGCTTTATATATGTTTAAAAATAATTAGGTATGGTATGCCCCGTCGTATGGGGTCGGCCGGTGCCGTATGGTGCCATAAAGAATAATACCATCCCATCGCTTCTCTTGGGTGTAAGAGGCGACGAAGGGACTCTCCAGAGAATGGGCAGCAGCGTTCTCTGTAAAACGCAACACCATACACTGCGTTCGCCAACCCGCCAGCCAAGCGTGGCGATTATGGCAACCCCCCTCCCTTTTGGGGGAGGCCTATGTCCAGCAGTGGACGTCTTTCGGCTGGTATGATGATGATGAAAAATAATTATAAGCAATAAGATCAGTACTTTCCGATGTAGAACTGCTACAAACAAACAACCATTCAATTTTACATATTTACATAGCTTAGATTAATGTAAAGGATTTACTCAGGTCATTGGCTTATGTAAAAGTACGAGCTATGAATAGATAACATTAAGTCACAAATTAAGTTAGATTTAAGTTGCAGCTATAGCATATTATTATGAGCGTTTCAGAGGTTATTGACTCCTCGCTTGAAAAGAGGTACATTCTGCATATTAAATTATTAGAGGTTACTTGAAATACAATATCTACGAGATGTCCGCCTCTTGTTTGGTGTAACGAATACTAAAAATAATATTTTTGTTCCTTTTGTTCAGTACTTTGCAGAAAATCTTTGAAACTCTATTCTTGTAAAGATATAAGATTCTATAACAGTTTCTATTTAAAATATAATAATCTATTTAATTTACTTTGACAACTGTAACGAGTATTCAGAAGCTACAAATTTTGACACTTTGCCAAGGGTCATCATGTTACCCAGTAATTGGGTTGAAGATGGCAGACAGGTTGTCCCTCCATGTAAAATACTGGTATTCAGATGAATCTGACCAGGAGAAAGGTAACCCTAGTTTGGAAATGGCGAGGCAGATTGATAACTTAATTATAAATTTCAATAAGCATTATTGAAAAAAAAAAGCCATGTTTATTTGGCACATGAACAAAGGAAAACCCATAGATAGATAAAACACTACTGTTTAATGATCTGTGAAAGAACCACACAGACAAAGGACAATTAAATAAGTCAACGAAAACAGACAATTCCATTAAAACTTCCACAAACACAAATATACCACTTTTTGCTCCTAAAACCAGAAACAAAGAATGCATAAAGTAGACGAAATAAAACCACGGTTTATTCGGCCATTATGTCAGCATAAACTGACATTACGTGTACAATACTATATGTAAAAATATGTATTGTTGTAATGTTCCAACAGGCAGTAGGAAATGTTCAATTATTACCAAATATCGTGGTTGTTGAGCAAGCGGTTCATGAAAATTGTGCACGGGGACGTTAACCCGATGTCTTAGACAGTTTCCATATGATGTCTGTGAGTTTGTGATGAGTAACTGTATTTGGATAATGAATGCTAATCTTAGGATTCTTAACAACTTAAATGACTCTTTATTTTCATAAGAAACTTTCGTATCTGTACTATTTTTATAAAGCTGAAAACTTTGTTTGGTTGTTAGCGCTAATTTCTGGAGCGGCTGGAATTAAAAAATATTTTAGTGTTGGATAGCGTATTTATCGAGGAAGGTTATATGCTAGACAACATCACGCTACGACTAATAGGAGCGGAGCATTAATGAGAAATGTGAGGCAGACGAAGTTGCGCGTGTCGGCGAGTGTTGGTATAGAGACAGAAAGGCGAAATTCATTGCAGCGTTTTTCACGTTATTTAAATGAAAACTGACCATAAAACTGGTTGGAGAAACATTTAAGTTAGTCATAATAGAAATATTTACTATTATATGAATAAATCAAGAGTAGAAAAAACAATCTTTAAAATAGCTCTACAAAATGTTGCACTTTAGAGTGTCAGCCAATCAATAAGACAAGATACGAATATACTTTGCATGTAACTCTTTTACACAAACTTAACACTATGGGTACAATTGCGAATAAAAACTTGTACCTCAATTAGAATATTATCATTTCTACAAGTCGAACATGTCACAAGGCCCAGTATGCAAAGTACTAGTCCCTCATTAGAGTCCTTGATTTTTTTCTCTGCGATAAAATAGCACGATCATTACGCTAATAAGTAATGATGTAACAGCAACTAACGGTAGTCAGTTTTTTTGCGAATACACACAAACGACACGGGCAAAGATAAATGTAATTGATAACTTTGAAACGAGATGTGTTTACGTTGTTTCCAGAAGCAAAATATTAGTTTTGTAAGATTTTTTTGTTATTCAGTTGCATTATCAAATTAGTTTGTTCTAAGCTTTTTCTCGTAATTGTTGTTTTTTCTGTGATAATTGTTAGGGAGCGTATATTCAACAATACATTTTTGTATCAGTGAATCATTTTTGTAATCGGATCTATATATGCAGATCAAGGTATCACAAGCAAACATATGCCTACAAAAATAATAAAGAATACAAAACCTTTTAATATTATTAAATTCTTGCTTCTTGGATTATTTTGGTCGAATGTTTTCACTAATTCAATATTGGAAACCTTCTAGCCCATCCAAGGTTTCAGCAATATTTCAGGATGCATAGAACAAAAAAGACAAGTTACAATGTGCGATAACCAGTAATTAAAATTAACTTCCTGTCGGACATAGATAATAGATCTTATTAAGTGTTTAAGAATGTTATACTGATCGCTCTTTTTTCTTTTCCAGGTAAGCATCGAGTTCGGTATATTTATGAACAGGAATCTGTCTTCCCAACAACTGTATGTATGAAAAAATAATTGATAATTGAGTTACATAACTTTACAAAATGTTTTGATCAAAATAAGGAGATTCTTTTCTATGAAGGAACTGCACTAGTGATGTCTCTGGTATTGGATTTTCTATAGGGGTCATCATCATCACAATAACAGCCGAAAGACGTCCACTGCTGGACGTAGGCCTCCCCCAAAGGGCGGGGTTTGCTATAATCGCCACGCTTGGCAGGCGGGTTGGCTATCGCAGTGTATGGTGTTGCGTTTTACAGAGAACGCTGCTGCCCATTCTCTGGTGAGTCCCTTAGTCGCCTCTTACGTCACCCACGGGAAGTTTTGGAATGGTATATACCTTTTACGGCACCATACGGCACCGGCCGACACAATACGGCTATAGAGGTGGTTAATCATAAGTTGGAGTGTCCTTTTAATTTGAATCAATCAGTTTTTGTTTTTGGAAGTCGGTTGTATTTTTTTTGTAAAAAAGTTTTCTTATATTTCACTCTTTAGTGGTACCTGCCTAAATACCCATTAACAGCGTACCGGCGCAATGTTATGTTAAGACCTGGTGTAAACACTAAAAAAACATGCGATTTCAGCAATCCCGATCCATTTGCTATCATTTATTGAAGAGTTCCGTCTGTTGCCTACTTTGTTCTTCATCAGATCTTCACCAAATTGAAAATACTCTTCCAAACAAAAAAAGAATCATCCATATCGACTGGCAATTGGCGAAAATATCGCTGAACAAACATATTTCATGGGATCTCATCATCAGTCCCAATTTATACCTTCCATCATCAGCTCAGCAACATGAGATGATGATAACCAGGCACAAATATCTGAATTGAGTTAGAAAGTTAATGAAAAACATCTGCCTTTAAAATTTGAAGGTTGCCCTCGATTTTCATGGGATCCCATCATCAGATTCTGACTTGGTGACAATGGGACCTATCGGGAATACCCTTTCAGATGAAACGAGAATTTTTCTAATCGGTTCTTAAATGACGAAGTTATTAACAAACATAAAACAAATACAACCGTATTGAGAACATCCTCTTTTTTGGTTAAAAAGTTGAGAAAAAGTATGAAGCTCTTGTGATTCTGAAAACCTGTAAGTAATCTAGCCCAGTTGTATTTGTAGAGAGCGATATACCAATGTGAAGAACTTCAAGTAAAGGTTTTTCTACTATTTTTTTACCTACCTATGTTCGAGTATGTTTTACTTGTAAAAGTACCGAGCATAAGTGGTCAATGTCATTGACATTTCTTTGAAGAATACCTGAATACGATACAGCTAGGGTCAAGCGTATTATTAAAACGGGTAACGCTATCTATTCACCGTAATATAATTTATTGTGTGAAATACCACACTTGGATTATGGCCGGTACTTGGATTTTCTTGAGAATATTTAAAATGGGATAGCTTCTCAGGAAATTCTTTATTTACCTTATTTAATAAGAAATGACGGTATCCGCTTGAACGTGGCTCATTAATAGATAAAAAAATGGTTTCTTCATTAATCATAATCTGCCTAGCCTTTTCCCACCTATAAACGGATTCAGCTATAAACGGGTTTCTTCAACAAGAAACCTTTTTTATTGAAAGCTTTGTATTACACATATTAAAGGATGTAGGTACAATATAAACTTAATCCCTACTGAATTAAAAATTCAAAATATCATAATTTGACAAACTGTACCTCCTGTAGCATGAAACTGTGATATATTTTGATTGGCACGTTTTCTATTTCAAATACATTTTTTTTCTAAGGTTCGATGGCACGTGTGCTGAATCAAAACACCTAAAGACGCTGTAATATTTCTGTAAATACAAATACAATATGTACTCGTACCTAAAACAATGCGGAAGTTCATAATCCATAGTAAGACCAACGGTTGAACGGTTCAAGCATATCGTAATCGACTGACTTTTCACATCAAGCGCTTGAGCAGCTTTTGATAACTTTTAAAATTCCTGTACATTATTGTAGCGTAGCTAATATAAAGTCTAACGAAGAATAAGTTATGAACTAAAGGAAGGAAAATCAAGTTGTTTGCGTTGTTTTAGGTCATCCTCTTAACCACAATAAGTTACCTACTGGTGAGCAAAAACCTTTGGTCGGACTAAAAACATCACGTACTACAAAATCATAGTACATTTATTAAAACTGTTTTCCAACAAAAATATCAAACTCCCAAAAAAATTTGGCCTACCAAAACCATAAATGCCTTGAAGGCGTTCAAGGTATTTATGGTTTGCACCCAAGAGACTGTCGAGCTTAGAACGAGTCTAATTTCCAATTAAAAACGTTTTTGATATTGTACAAAGACATTTATCGAGGTAGAGCGAACTACATCTGAATAATAGAAATAATGACAATTCTAATTTTGAATGTTAACAAAAATAATGTGTAGGTTAGAGACTTCGTATCCATTATCTTTATGTCATAATTATCTTTGCTCAACTACACAGATTAAATAAAACTGCCCAGCCCGAGTCACGAAAGTTAATATCTTCTAGCTAAATCCAGTTCAAGTCAATTTTGGGCGTCGACCACATCAGCTATCACTTAGCAGGGAAATTACCAATTTGCTAAAAAGCACATCAAGGTTAGAAGGTCGTGTCATTCGGCCCGTGTGGTCCAATCTAAGGGAATTAGTTTTATTATAGTGATTAGTTTTTGAGCTCTATGTAAAATAAAAAAATGTGCTATTCATTTATTTAAGGACTAGTTGCCCCGCGCAACTTCGTCTGCGTCACAATTTTCATTACTGCCCCGCTCCTGTTGGTCTCAGCGTGATGATATATAGCCTATAGCCTTCCTCGATAAATGCACCATCTAACACTAAAATAATTTTTCAAATCGGACCAGTAGTTCCTGAGATTAGCGCGTTCAAGTAAACAAACAAACTCTTTAGCATTATATATTAGTATAGATAAGATAGAAGTATAGATTACCAACGATTAAGTACACCACAAAAACTGTTTGCAAAATACAAGCTCAATAACACAATACGTTTTCGTGTAATGCACACTCAATTACAGGTAACCACAACTTACACATTAATGAGTCTACATGGTCCGACTGAATATTAAAACCACATAACTTTAAAATAAATAAAAATATAAGCGATTGACATACTAATTTCAAGATTATGATGGCTCAATTCCCCCCAATGTACCCCAATGTAGTTGGGAAAAGGCTAAGCAGATTATGATGGCTCAATTCCCCCCAATGTACCCCAATGTAGTTGGGCAAAGGCTAAGCAGATTATGATGCCTCAATTCCCCCAATGTAGTTGGGAAAAGGCTAAGCAGATTATGATGGCTCAATTCCCCCCAATGTACCCCAATGTAGTTGGGAAAAGGCTAAGCAGATTATGATGGCTCAATTCCGCCCAATGTACCCCAATGTAGTTGGGAAAAGGCTAAGCAGATGATGATGGCTCAATTCCCCCCAATGTACCCCAATGTAGTTGGGCAAAGGCTAAGCAGATTATGATGCCTCAATTCCCCCAATGTAGTTGGGAAAAGGCTAAGCAGATTATGATGGCTCAATTCCCCCCAATGTACCCCAATGTAGTTGGGCAAAGGCTAAGCAGATTATGATGCCTCAATTCCCCCAATGTAGTTGGGAAAAGGCTAAGCAGATTATGATGGCTCAATTCCCCCCAATGTACCCCAATGTAGTTGGGAAAAGGCTAAGCAGATTATGATGGCTCAATTCCGCCCAATGTACCCCAATGTAGTTGGGAAAAGGCTAAGCAGATGATGATGGCTCAATTCCCCCAATGTACCCCAATGTAGTTGGGAAAAGGCTAAGCAGATGATGATGGCTCAATTCCCCCCAATGTACCCCAATGTAGTTGGGAAAAGGCTAAGCAGATGATGATGGCTCAATTCCCCCCAATGTACCCCAATGTAGTTGGGAAAAGGCTAAGCAGATGATGATGGCTCAATTCCCCCCAATGTACCCCAATGTAGTTGGGAAAAGGCTAAGCAGATGATGATGGCTCAATTCCAAAGAAAAAAATAAAACATATCTGTTTCAGGTGGAGGTATCTTTACATGCTGCTTTTTAAAAGTTAATTATTATCTAACTATCTACTTAATATTATGTTAATTCATTAGCTTGGGGTTTTATTTTTCTTAATTTACTTGTTTGCATTTTGACAAAACAGACTGTTGTCGTATTTCAGAATTCTTCTTCTTAACGTGTGGGCAGTAAGGTCTAACGACCCCACACACCCTAGTGTCGAGTTTCTAAACCGCCTCAAGGGCCTCTGACATGGTTTATTGGTTGACCGCCATTTGGCGGCCGGGACCACCGGCTTATATGCCTTCCGAAACACGGAGAGATTTCAGAGTTAATGCCGAAATTATTAATTATATCATGATAAACTTCAATTTCATAATTATTTTTCCTTTTGGCGTACTATTTTTCTTCTGTCGTGTGTCTTATCTCATTTCTTTATTATGTGACGAAAGTGGGCGGTTATACTATCACTTCAAAACCCATAAAAAGACCATAAATTCGCCACAAAGGTCATAAACTAAATAAAGAGCCCCATAAAACAATACTGAAGCTATACCGCTGACGCTTATGTTTAAAGTGACGTCATAATTTCATGGGGAGTGCAAGTTGAGTGCTTTCGTGCTTTCCACCAATATTTTCTTACTGACGATACCTAGTTTATAGGTTTTCTTTCCGGTTAATGAATTCGATAGCCGGCTTTTTAGGTAATGGTATTAATTGATCCATTCAATTTTCCTACGTAAAAGCCTTTGTTTAAAATGTACCCGAGTATTCGCGACATTTTTAGTAGAGTTCAAAAAGCCAACTTAAATCGAACTAACAGAAAAAAATAGCTTAGTAGACATCTAATAGTTTAATCGCACTTTTGTGCACAATAGTTTATTATATACCTATTGGTTAAAGATGTGTATGATTTCAGTAAACTAATCTACAAAAATAGGTAGGTATAATACTTTAGTAGGTATACATATAATACGAGTACTAAATCCAGGTTATTAGATTTTGTATTAAACAAATGAATTCAATATTCTTTGCAGTCGATCAATCAACAGCAGACTGACACGGTCACCTTTAAAATGCACTCAGATGTTACCAACAATAAGGTTTTATTTTACATAAATATTATCATTTTTAACGTCCGGACAACATAGGAATCTATTTTTAATTATTTTGTGAAGGGAGGAAGCTTTTTCCTCATTCCAAGGTTTATTTCGAATGGTTATCAAGGCATCAACACATATGAAAGGGTGGTTCCGTGAAATACATTCGAAGATAGAAGGACATCGAATCGAACAAGTATTTTAAAACATTTTTGTTGTCATTACTGCTTGGTATTGAGTAATGATAGTCGTGATTTTGCATTTAATTTGAGTGCAGTGTCATGTGAGATAAATTTAATAAAAACGTGCAATGTCAGTGAGTCGTGGTAGTAATTTTAGCCGTACGAAAACAAAAGTTTTGGCAAAAGAGACCGCGAGTGTTTAAACTTCATAGTGCCATAGCTGTTTATGGTAGATCTAAACTCACTGGCTGAAAGGAATCTAACATAGTTTCAAGTAGGTAAGTAAAACATTTCTAAAAGATATTCCGAGTGCAATTCCGATATTTTTAAAGCTCGTTCGCATTCGCATGGTAATCGCAAACTGTCATAAAAAGATCTAATATAGAGTTTTTAACATAATTGTCGCTGAAATGATATTGCTATGGTCGGCGCCACATAAACGGCATAAACGGCCGTATTTATTTTCGTTAACATAGAAGCTTGATTTTGTCACAGTTTCAAGGGACCGTAGACCTGAATATATGGTTTTAATTTCAACTTGATACCTGTACGCGTTCCCGAGATTGGTCTTGACAGACAGACGGACGGACAACAATGTGATCCTTTAAGGGTTCCGTTTTTCCTTTTGAGGTACGGAACCCTAAAAAGAAGCAGGAATTATTAAAAACAACAACGGCTGATATAGTTTTATCTTAGGTTGCCTTCTACTAAGCTATATGTCCTTAATTTAGTGTGAGAACCGAGAAAAGTTCTGTATGTCAAAACCTAACATAGTTTATGTATTTGATATCACTATGTAGTTAGTCCATAAAAGGCTCGTAGTACGACCAGTTAGTTAGCTGTTGTAAAACTCTTGCAAAACGTATTTAACAACTTACAAGTAATGCTTGCAACTTTAGATTGTTAATAGATATGGAGGCATGTGTTCAATATATCAGTTACTACCCTTACTTATACACATAAATATTTTTTTAATTCATATATACAGAAAAAAACGGCCAAGTGCGAGTCGGACTCGCACACGAAGGGTTCCGTACCATAAACCCTTTATTTGTTGTTATAGCAGCAATAGAAATACACAATCTGTGAAAATTTCAACTGTCTACCTATTACGGTTCTTGAGATACAGCTCGCTGACAGACAGACAGACAGACAGACAGACGGACGGACGGAAGTAATAGGGTTCCGTTGGATACCCTTTGGGTACGGAACCCTAAAAACAGAAGCAGATAGTGTGACTGATAGTAGAACATACTATGAGCCTTTTGTTATTTGTTGTAGGTAGGTGATTAAATATTTCACATTAAGTTTGACTCTCGGGAATTTCCAATCTAATAGTTAATTTGATCGGTACACTGTAATCGGAGATGAAGGTTGTCAATCCAAGTTTTAATTTTTGTAACTGTTTAAAACTTCTAAAGACAGCTGATACAAATATAAAACAAAGCCACAAACCTGCACAGTTCTTGCAGTGTCGTTGTCTCATAGATTTTTATTAAAATTGAATATTTTGAACATTTACGACCCACGTTAAATAAAAAACCCTTAAGTGACAATTTGTACAGTTATCTTCAGATTTACGAGTACTAGGTTTACATTTTCCAAGTTTAAAACTTGCCATGACTTAAAAAAATTTTATATATAAAGTGGAAACCCACCCCTTAAAATCAGTGACTAATTTGCAAATGAAAAACACATTTTCCCATGCATGAACTTGACGGATTAGCGGTCGGTTTTCAGCCGCGTCAATGTTAGGTTGCGACGTTGTGTTTCGTCCCCTAGGCTCATGGAGGGGTTGTAAATAATTGAAGGGTTGACTCACCCTCCCAGACGGGAGGGAATGTCGATAGGGACATGCACTTACCTAGGTTTCTTGCACTTTGAATGTCAACTGCGAAATGAAGCCTGAAATAAAAATTGGATTGAGTTCAAGTCAAACAGCGACGTAAATAAAATACAGCTGTTCATTTTAAATTGGAAACTTGTTTGATTTTTATTTAACCATTAATTTTATATGTTAAGGTGGTTGATTATAAAAAAAAATGCATTCATATTTAAAATAAAACTCGCCCAATCAAAGTTGACTACGGCAATTATTTTGACTTTACTTTGCTCCGTTCATTATCTACCCCTCGTCAGATTCACCATACAAATCACTATGATCAATAGGGTATTTTACTAAAAAAATCTAATTAGTCCGTCTGATAGATTTTCAAAAAATATTGGACACGTATTTTTTCTTTTTTCACGTAAACAATAAATAAAGAGGATACAGCGAGTCAAAGACACGCGTGACGTCATCTGCCTTGGTAAATTTGGTACATTTTTACCAAGCTAGATGACGTCACGCGTGTCTTAAACATTGCAAGTTCGAAGTACTTACCTATAGAAGTCTAAGTCATCATCATTCATCATACATATTATTAGGTATAGGAAGACGCAGATATTAATTAGAGCCATCAGCCATTTGTGAAGCATCAGAACTTAGTGGGAGGTGTTGATACGTCATGTGCCTGAGCATGATAAGAAAAACGTGTTTGGTACAACCTACACTTATAACTACCATTAAAACTATACCTGAGCTCGTATAGATAATAGTCATACCATATTAAATCAACTCAATCAGCTGAGCGTATCATAATACATACATACATTTGCATTTCCGCATACATATTGTTTAGCTATCTTTAGGTCGTTGTTCTATCTGACTGGTGTCAAATGCAGCTTCGTGCATATTCATGGACTCGTGTGCCTATTTTCGAGTCGGCACAAGTTCACCAAAAATACCATTAGCCGTTGCACTACCTAAATTATGTATTACCAACCATTCCAGAAAGTTTCAGGCATTTGGATTTTTTTCCGGTCTCAATCAAAGACATTTTTGTTTGTATAGCTCGACGAAAAGTGGGAAAAAGCTGTTTATTCTTCGAGTTTGGGTAAAAAATCAAGCATTCAAGATTGCCCTGGGAGTATATGTCATTGGTGCACGATCTGTCGGTCTTTACTTATGATAATAGCTCAATAAATCAACTCCTTCAATTAAGCATATCGCAAACAATCCATTTCCATTTCCGCATGTACGAGTATATTGCTTCGTCTGTTGTAGGTCATTGGACCTTTTAGCTTGAGGGTTTCAGTTACCTGCCAGTATTGCGGGATTCTTTGAAATAGTTACCGCGGTCCTGGAATATGTTGTGCAAGATTTTAGTAATAAATCTTTCGCTCCATCGCATACTTTGTCTCTGTCATCTCTGACCTAACCCAAACCCAAACCAAACCCATCTCAAATGAAAAAAAACTTATGGATCCATGTTGTCCGAAAAAAATCATTAAATTAAATAAAAGGTCAATTGAAGGAACGCGGAAGTCAGAAAGAGTGACATACTATATAAATATCTTCTACTCCGGAACGAGAGGACTCATTCGATAATTTCGCATGCATAAAAAAAAATCACATACTGTTTGCATCATGTGATGATCTCCATGTTTGGGGTTTTAAGCTGCGTAAAATTAGTACGAATGCACTAAAAATGTTAACAAGCAAACATTCAGTTTTGGACGGTCCGTATTTACTGAGGAATGACGTCAAAACCCTCTTAAATCTTTGTCATGCCGGCGTTGCTTGTCCATCTTTTAGTACATAAATAATTCAACACAGCTCCCTACTAACTAAATGTATCTATTCGATCATTCTGTTATAGAATATTAAGATTATCTCTGCATAGAGTAAGTAGCTCACGTTGTGCTGCACGGTCAATTCTTTGAAGCATTTTGACGTCATTTCTGATACTTATTTTGCATTTTATTACGGGGCACATAAGTCGTAATATGGAATAATTTATTTCAGGATTTGAGTGTAGCAAAAAAAGGTGCAGCTTTTAAGTAGTAGAATAATTAGTCGTTTATTTGTAAACAAAATAACTTACTAGTGATTTGTTTATTTATCTAATTACTTTAATAATAAATGTTATCCTTACATTGTTAATTGCAATACCAATTTCAGTTTTATCTTCAAATATTCTTTATATTTGATATCGAACTCCACCGAAACAGCTTGACCGATTATTAAGAAATGTTTGTGTATTTTTGTTGGGTTTGAGAATAGGTCGAAGGCTATTTTTATGGCAAAACAACGTTTGCCGAGTCAGCTAATCATATTATTAAAGATATATAGAACCTAAGTGGACGTAAATAACGATACCCGTTTTTTTTTAAATCAGCTGTAGGGTTCCGTACCCAAAGGGTAAACAACGGTCCGTCCTTCCATCTGTCAGCGAGCTGTATCTCAAGAAACTATAAAGGTAGTTGAAATTTTCACAGAGTAAGTTTTCTATTGCTATTATAACAAAAAAAAAATGTAAAACTATTAAATAAAAAATCTTGGTGTGAGAGTCCGACTCGCAGTTGGCCAGTTTTTCCTATGACAGTAAAAGTTGAATAATGATAAATTAATGACCTCTATTCAGGATCTGGAACTACGTTGACTATAGAGTCAACTCTCTGCATAATTGAGACCCCCGCAAAACTAACTTACCATTTAGAATATGTGCATGAATTACTGTAATTGCTCATTGTTGTATGTTATTTCGGCTAATAATATCTGTTGCATCGGTGTTTTCCTGTGTATACAACACATACAAGTTTTATTATAGAGAATTCTTATAGATACAACAATGACGAGGAAAGGTACTTGTTAATAATGTACTCAATTGAATAGGTTTGGCATATTTTCCTAATCTGTATACTAATATATATACTTATATCATCATCATCATCATAACAGCCGGAAGACGTCCACTGCTGGACATAGGCCTCCCCAAAAGGGGGGTTTGCCATAATCGCCACGCTTGACAGGCGGTTTGGCGATCGCAGTGTAGGGTGTTGCGGTTTACAGAGAACGCAGCTGCCCATTCTTTTGTGAGTCCCTTAGTCGCCTCTTACGACACCCACGGGAAGTGATGGGATGGTGATATTTTTTTACGGCACCATACGGCACCGGCCGGCACCATACTTATATCTATATATACTAACATATAAAGCTGAAGAGTTTGTTTGTTTGCTTGAACGCGCTAATCTCAGGAACTACTGGTCCGATTTATCGATTATATCGATGATTTATCGCTATAGACTATGTATCATCACGCTAAGACCAATAGGAGCGGAGCAGACAAAGTTGCGCGGGTAATTGAATAACTCTTTACACGGTTTTTTGTAAAACACTAAGAATCTTTAAGGAAGTTATAGTACACATGATAAACAACTTGTATTATGAGAGTTATGAGAACGTGTACAAAATATATGCTGTACAGTACATTTTGTCTAGTTATGGAAACATAAATATATTGAGGCAGCCAAGTTACATAGTTAGTTTACATAGAGGCAAAAGCTCAAGTGGCTGCAAAGAAGTTGGGGATTCTGGCTAAGGTGAGACGGTACTTCACGCCGGAACAGCTGCTCAAACTCTATCAAGCGCAAGTTCGATCGTGTATGGAATACTGCTCTCATCTTTGGGATGGATCTGCCAGATACCAGCTTGATGCCCTTGAGTCAATTGAGAAACGAGCCAAGAGGATCATCGGCAATGAGAGGCTCGTCGCGTCGAAGCTCCAAAGTCTTGAACATCGACGACGAGTTGCTAGCCTGTCGGTTTTTTACCGGTTGCATTTTGGGGAATGTGCGACGGAATTGCATAATTTAATTCCGCCAAGCCCGTTCCATCATCGGACCACAAGACGAACGGCGATGCGCCACCGGTACATGGTGGACATCCCACCCATACGCACAAAACGTTTTGGGAACACATTCATAGTGCGTACAGCTAAGGAGTGGAATTCCCTGCCGGAGTCTGTGTTTCCTGATAGCTACAACCTGGGAGTCTTTAAATCAAGAGTGAATAGGTTATTTCTAGGCAAGCGTGCTCCATCTTCGACCACATCCTCGCTTACCATCAGGTGAGATAGTGGTCAAACGCGTGCCTATCAATAGTAAAAAAAAAAAAAAAAAAAAAAAAAAGTTTTTTCCCGGTTTCGGGTTTGGTCCCAAAGTAAAAGTTGTACTTTCACTCCTAAAAAGGTTGTTAGTGTTTTACAAATAACCCTGTATATTCCTTCCTACTTCTGTCGAAACAGTGTTTTTCTTTTTTGCATAACGTACCACAAGATCTCTAAGTCTCGGTTAAAGAGGATTTTTATAGTATTTCTATTAAGACCCAGGCTGGTATAACCACCAACGTTACATCCCATCTTTTTATCTCTAAACAAGTTGCATAATTAAAAGACAAAAAAATAAAGAATAATACCAGCAATTATGCAAAAAACAAAGATGCAATTGTCGATAATTATAATTATACAACAATACTACGTAAAACAAACCGATCCCTAGCAATCACGTTCTATGCACTTGTAAATGGCAAATAGTTGAATTTATCACTCTAGTAGAATCTCTATTGTTTCGTTATCAAACACATTATCTCGTGTTATCATCCACGTACTGACAAGTAAGGCGTCAACTTGAAGGTAATGTCTTGTGGACCAATGTGCGTAGTGGAAAAATGTCGAGTGTTGGATTTAGATTTGGTATTTTCTTTTTCCTTATTCGAGTTTCGTTAATCTTTATTTGTTTTGTAGTTTATTAGACGGAGATTTTGCTCTGGTTTCTTGTTTTGGATCAAAATTCATCGCTTTGTAGATATTAAGAGATTAAGGTAGGTTCACGTTTTTGATCATTCGAACGAAAGCATTTGTTATTTATTTATTTATTTCAATGTCTTGCGTCAAAGAAGCCTATAACCGTATCAAGGCACCCATTTATATCTGTACACAAAATTCATCAAATTCAGTTCGGCGATTTTATCGTGAAAGTGTAACAAACTAAACAAACTCACTATCGTATTTATTACATTGGTTAGGATAACATCGTCATATTAGCCAATTGCCGTCCACTCTTGAACCTCTCTCAAAGACCGCCAACCATATCCGTGTTAAGAAGTCCGCATCCAAGTAGCAACTTTCTTCAAATCATCGATCCATGGTGCCTCAGGGCGTCCCACACTACGTTTGCCCATACGCGGTCTCCACTCTAACACATGTCTGCTAAATCGACCGTCTGTCCATCTACATACATGGCCGTCAGGATAACACAAAAAATAATTACCAACAGGGAAATCTGATTACTTTTAAAAGAACTTATTTCCGTCTCTTTTTACATGCCGAAGAGTCGCTCGTCTAAATACACAACCAGTTTGAAGTTCGAGTACATCGTTAAGATTCAAAGACAATATAAATCTTCTCATAATTTAGTTTGTAAAAACAGTTGTATGAAGTAAATGGCCTTGGTTCTATCTAATAATGATTTTTATTATGGTAATAAACAAATATTACATTACTGCCATGTTAAAATTTTGTTTGAAAAAACTTAAGAACCATAAAAACAATTGCTTTATGTTTGACATAATTAATAATATTAACTACGAAATGACTTGAGGCCGTCGCGCGTCGTATGCTAGAATTGTTTTATTTATACCGGAAAATCACACACAATGCTGAATATTTTGTAACTGGTCCAAAATTATGAAAAACCTGAAAGTGAAATTCCAGAAAATCAAAACATTTGTGAAAAATGGTGAAAATGGCGTTTCAACTTTTCCGTTTTGTATGAAAGTCATATCGCACTGATTTTTAGGGTTCCGTAACCAAAGGATAACCAACGGAACGCTATTACGAAACCTCCGTTGTCCGTCCATCTGCCTGTCAGCGGGCTCTATCTCAAGAACCGAAATATGTAGACACTTGAAATTTTCACAGAAAGTGTATTTCTATTGTCGCTATAACAAATCGCATAATATGAATAAGTATCTATCAATATATAACAAATAATAAAAATTAAATTAAAAATTAAAGGGCGCCATACAAGGAACGTGTTTTTCGGTTTATGGTACGGAACCCTTCATATAGAGTCCGTCTCGCAGTTATCCGGCTTTTCTTTGAAAATGTTCAGATCTACTACCTATAGATATTCAAATGGTCAATAAAATCATGCAACAATGTCTTATTGTCCTTATGTCAATAAAAGTGGCGTTTATTTTATTGGATCCGATACACTGCATTCAAATTAGCTCGTAAACCATTTATAAATAACGACGTGTCGTGGAATGCGTGTATTGTAAGCAGGGATTTCCCTGTCAGGTGTTATCCTTGTTTTATCAATAGGATCGTGACTATGTTTTGGAATCTTATTTCCAGGAGCGCCTGGTCCTTATTATAATGTGACATGGGCGTCAGGTTTATATGATCAGAAATATCCTAAGTAGCGTCGTAAAGGATTTTTGCACGATTCTCTCTTGCTGTTTCAATGCATTTTCCACCGGACAACAACGTTTAAGCGCCAAAGTATCTTTATAGTACTTTAGATTATTTTATTCAATTTTATCTGTTATCAAATTATCTACATGACCCAAATTCAGAGGAACGTCTCAATAAAAGATGATTTTAGTTTTAAACGCTGGTAAATCGAGAAGTTTCTTTATATCCTTCTGGTGCTTAAAAATCTCCTCCTACTCTTCCGTCTCAACTTTGAACTACTGTGTGATTCAACTTTGTACTACTGTGTGATTCAACTTTGTACTACTGTGTGATTCAACTTTGTACTTCTGTGTGATTCCGTTTCCGTTGAGGTTCAATATGATACACTTTCTTGCGATGAACTTGATGGAGCTTTCACAATGCTGTTAAAAATGTTTAAAAAAAATTTACTAAACAATTATTCAATCACAATGTTATGAATATGTTTTCATGGTCGGCAATGTTACTAAATATTTCAGTTATCTAACTCATTAACTAAAACATGTAACAATTTCTAGCATTTGTGTTAAAATACGAGTATGTTTGGAAACATTTTGAACATGCAGTTTTCGACCACTAAAGCAAAGGGAAGAATATCAGTAGCTATCTACTTCACAAAATTCACTACCAAGCTATAAGCTAGGACTCCACGCAAGTGCCTACTGTAAACCTTAAGAACAATTTTCTTGAAGGATCAACGTACAGTTGATAAATGACTATACTTACCTGAGCATTAACGTGTGTTATCTTGGCCTACACGTGCAGCTCATTAGTTATGTACAGTAACTATGGAGCTTTATTTTGCTTTAATTTGCGTCAAGATTTAAATAGATCATCATTAGTATAAACAGTCACAGCTAAGTTGTTTTAGGGTTGCGTACCCAAAAGGTAACCAACGAAACACTATTACTAAGCCTCCGCTGTCCGTCCGTCCGTCTGTCTGTCAGCGGGCTTTAGGTTAAATACCGTAAAAAACTGTCAACTATCAACTATCTTAAATATATAGTTGAAATTTTCAGTGTTTGACAGTTTTCTATAGAAAGTGAAAAATCACTGCTTCATTTTCCAAAAACTGATTAACAAGTATATTGCGAATGTTCATCGTAATTTAATGAAATCGCTTCTTTAATTTCCAAAAAAAAAAATACTTTCGAGTTTATTTGAATTGGTGTGAGTAGCAAACTCTTTAACTCCCTACTAAGATTCAAACTGAAATGTAGTAAAGGCCATTAACCAGCGAACAGACGTCTTGTAATAAATGATAACGATAAACAGACTTTCCAGATAACAGAAATCACTAACAAAATAGTACGATCGAAGAAAGTATGTCAATAGTTTGTTATTTGGTCCCATTCCTGCGTGTCTTTAAAGAGGAAGAGATACTTTTATGGAAAAAAAACGGCCAAGTGCCAGTCGAACTCTAACACGAAGGGTTTATTGTAAAGAAGTACAATATACCTAAATAATAACGTTTCCTGTATGCCCCTTTATTTTTTATTATTTGTTGTTATAGTGGTGATAGAGTGGAAATAAACAAGTTCTGAAAATTTCAACTGTTCGGTTAGGATTCCGTTGGTTACCCTTTGGGTACAGAACCCTAAAAATGTGTTTCTCGACTGATTGTCTTATGCAAGCTTATTTGCCTAGTCTATTCCCAACTGCATTGGGGTCGACTTCCAGTCATACCGGATTCAGCTGAATACCAGTATTTTACACGGAATGACTTTTCAAACCTCCACGACCCATTAACTGGGTAACATGTTTTTTAACCTGTTGCTGGTAGGATACTCTTTCCGGTCTGTTGCCTTTTCCCGCTAACCACCTCAAAGTCTCACCCCAGCGTTTCTTAGACCTCTCTTGTTGACGACGCTTGTCTTTCGCCATTTCATGACGACGAAGTTTAATTAAAAGAACGAAATTGTCTCGCCATTTTATTACTTCAATATTATAGTTATGGAGGAAAATGTGTAACATTGCGTGCTCTCAATAAAATAAACTATACCTATTTAATTTTTATGTCAAATCGCGTTAAGTCGGAAAACCCACGGATTGCGGTTGAACTAGCGGTTTGCTGTAAGACGGAACCAGCCTTTATTTTTTTTATTCATACTGCCTTTTGCCCGCGACTTCTTACGCGCATATCCCAATGGTTCCGTTCCCGTACGAATTTCGGGACGAATTATACATATAAACTTGAATAACTCTGTCTATTGATAAAAACCGCATTTAAATCCTTTGCGCAGTTTAAAAGATATAAACGTACAGATGGAAAAAGCGACATTGTTTTATAGTAAAGATTTCAATTTTCATAGGAAGTAATTAGTGGCTATATGTCTTGAATGTCATGTATTCAAGAAACTAAGTCTACTGTCTGATTTATCAAAGAAAATCTGTCCCTTGATGTTTACCCATAATGATAAATTTATTCCATAAATAAAGATTAATTGGTAGTGTTGTTATTAGTTTGATTTATTACATTTAAATATGCGGTAAGTTTCTTCCGTAAATAAATATTTACGGCATAAACTTTATCAGATGGAGTACCTCTCTCAAAACGTTTAGGTATGCTCTTGATATATTTTTATAGTACCAAACAAACTGTTTGGTTTATTGACTGTATGTTAATGGCATATATACGTTTATTGAATCTCAAGAAGAAATAAGTACTTTTATTAAAAATACTACTCAATTGGGAGCTTCCTGTCATTAAGTTGATAACACTTATTTTGATTTGCTTCTCTAGTGATATATTGACTTTGCACCCAATCAAAACTGATTGAATATAATAATTGCAACATCGCAAGAGCTAAATAATCTCCACAAGACTTGTAGCAAATTGCGGATATAACGTCACCAATAAATTAATAAATACTTGCCGTACCTTTTAATGGTATGATATCGTAAAAACCACTTTTCGGGGTTTTTCCTCAATTGCATCTAGTACTTTTATGCTAAAATTCCAGTTTTTAGGTGCAAAGTAAACATGTTTTTGTGCATTACAACCGCAAAAGGCATTCTATATCTTTATTGGTACGCTTATAAAGATTATGAACTTAAACTTCAGTGGGTAGTTATAAGTGGCTGGTGCATGTGCGAAGTAACGTAAAATCAATGTAAATCAAAAACAATGCTGATTAGATAATACCATATCTTACGCATTTTGATTGATTTATTTCCATGTTTTGTGCAGTCTTCCGCATGAGATTTAAATATTATTTTCTAAGATATTCTAGCGTTTGTCTTTGTCACTCAAAATCCAATTATCCATACCATTCTGCTAAGGTTTGTGTCATCATCATTTTAGCCGAAAGACGTCCACTACTGGACATAGGCCTCCCCCAAGATGGAGGGGTTGCCATAATCGCCACGCTTGGCAGGCGGGTTGACGACCGCAGTGTATGCTGTTGAGTTTTGCAGAGAACGCTGCTGCCCACCCACGGGAAGTAATGGGATAGTTTTATTCTTTAGCTACATTACATCAACGATGCAATAAAGAAAAAACGTTTTTATGTCGCATTGTCTCTTGGATCCATAAGAAGTTAAAATTAAGGTTCCCCACAAGTTGCTTTTTCGGCACAGCATAAGGGAACTAAGCAGTGGAGCATTTCGCTTGAGATTCCAAACTTTCTCTGCTTTTGCATCCCCGTGATGATTTTTATCCTATAAAACTCCAACACAGCTCTTAACTTTCCTCTGTCTTCTCTCCGGTTCGGTCGACGTAAGATTGGCGTGAGTCAATGTATAATATTTAATTAGCTGCATACGATACGGTTACTCGTTGCCGCTGTAAGGCCGCACATGTTCAAAACTAGTTTTTCATTGCGTAACTACAGAGTCATAGCCGTGTTGAACCTAACTGCATGTCTTAGCTGGCTGGCGTAGCAATAATAGCTACGCTATCAAAGATATGCTCTTCATCTTCGCAAATATGTTTTTTTCGGGTGGGAAACTATCAAATGTCTCGTTTGATGGATGGAGACTGGCAGACGCTTACTGACTAATATCCACTGTAAATTGCTCCAAATGTACTATGCGATCAGGGGCCGCGGTAACTATTTCGAACAATATTGCAACCATAAACACATACGTATGTTCTAAGATTGTATACCCTAATTTCAAGAGTTTTTAAATAGAGGGCACCAACCAAAAATTACTCCTCCAAGATTTACTAAAAAATTCCAAGTGGAAAAGCTCAATAACAATTTCCCTAACCTAGGTATGAATCAAAGGACCACACTATAAGCTGTCGAACTTCTGCAATTTTTAACCGGCTTCCAAAATGGAGGAGGTTCTCAATTCGGCTGAAGGTATTGGAGTATTATAGTCATTACCGCATCGCGCAGCTTAGCTCTGGTCAGCTATGATCAGAGCCTTAAATCAATATTAGTAGAAACTTATTAAGATCATTAACTAGATAGTACTTGCTTTAATAATTTTCCGGGTCTTTCAAGTTGCAAAAGCTGCCTCATAGAATTGAATGAGTATGATAGTTTCCGGATCGATCGCTTAATTGATTGGACAATTTCTCGAATGACGTGTGAGCTGCAAATTGGAATATAATGAATTCTAATAGTCTTGGTAAGTCCAGTGGTCTAAATCTATTTTTTTCTCGTAGATAATATGGTCTGCTATTTTTCCTTAATAAGTCTGTGATTTATGTATTTGTCACCGGAAAATGGCAAACTCCGCAAGAGTATAAAGTAACTTGAGGGATTATAAAAGTTTCGATAAATTGTCAACTGAACATTTGGAATACTATTTTACGCATTGATAGTTTATAATTTCTCGAATTCATTCCGAGAAATTGTGAACTGGATTAAAATGGCAACCAATCAGAGCACAAGTCCACAAGAAACTAGGATCTCATTGGTCTTTTCAGACGTGACGTCACATATTCGCTCTATAGCTCATTCGTAACTCTATAGTTACAAATGAAATGGAGAGCTCTGATTGGTTGCCATTTTATCTCAGCTCACAACTTCTCGGAATGAATTCGAGAAATTATAAACTATTAAATTTTTATGCGTAAAAAAGCATTCCCAATGTTCAGTTGACAATATTTATCGAAAGTTTGCAATCTCTCAAGTTATTTTATAATCTTACGGAGTTTGCCATTTTCCGGTGACATATATATGAGGAAAGAAGGTTGCACTATACAGCTCGACAGCTCGTTTTCTTGATATTTTCCTTACGTATATAATGTCTATTTTTAAGCAGTCTTTGTAGTATTGATAATCCCCTTGAAGTAGCTCGTGTGTTGTGTTTAAAGTGTGTGATAAGTCCTAAGATTAAAAAACTTTAGAGAGCTACAAAAGTGTAAGAAGGGAGTTTACCCACAAGTCAAGTACTACGATATTCTATTGTTTTGTTTGGGGGCCATTCGTCGAGTAGTTGCAGCATTGGACGTTTGACGTATGTTCAGTAAAGGTACATCCTTAAAATAAATAAAACTCATCGCACAATTATATTGACTATTGATAACTGTGTTTGAAGAAAATACTTGAAACTGTTGCCTTTTTTTTTCTTTCAATGATGGGAAATCATCAAATGACTCCTTCCGCTGGGCGGCCTAGTGTTACAAATTTTTTTTTTTTTTGTCTTCCGTCTTTATCATATTATCATATAGGTACTACAAAATGGATTTTAGTTTAATGGTTTTAAATTTTTTATAAAGTTTTAAATGTAAATGGAAACTTTCTATTTTATGTTACATGCGGCAAGATATATCTACAAGTTGTAACGGAATAAAATTAAATTTATTACCTCTCAAGGAATTACGTTTATCCTTTTACACTTTGTATTTGAAAATGTTTGGAAGTTTCCTTGTTTTATTCTTCTTCTATCAAGTCAATAGCACGTATTGCTTTTTATCAGACATGTATGGCGCCATGAGGGCATTGAACATGTCTTTCGTCAGCCTTCAGTAGTCCCTTCCTAGTATCTACAGGTGTTCGGCACGCAGTTCGAGATAGGACCCCTAGGTATAGAAGATATGCCATAGTTTGTGATGAAACCCAAAGGGAATTGACCTTCTGTTAGCAATAACGATAGTCGAAAAATTCAGATGTTTGGGACTGATCTTTCCGAATTTGCGAATGGACAATAAGTCACTTTATTTGTATTAACTAGTAATATTGACGTTCATAAGTGTTTTTATTCAAAACAAATGATTTGACTTTGACTCACATGAGCTTAGAAAATTTCAACTTAGTGTTTTGTCAATCGATAGCGCTAATGTAATATCACTTTGTTGCCCACGAAAATATTATCTTTTTCTTTTTATTTTTTATACATCAACAACATGAACTCAAAGTTAAAATCCACCACAAAAAAAGTTATCCGTCTGTAAAAAATATATAAAAAAAAAAAAAAATTAAAAAAGACAATGGAAAAATTGTAAATGTAAACAAAACCGGACAATTTTATTCAAAACGAAACAGAAAAACAGGAATTATCAATGACATTAGAATTATAATGAAATTATCAATATACAATAAAAATAAACAATCATATTAAATCAAAAATAAAGCAAAATAGTAAAATTATATTAAATACAAAGAGAATAATCAAAACTAAGTATGAACCAAGAGCAACTACTTGTAAAAAGGTGGAAAGTGAACACAACCAAATATTTATCACTTCACAGCCACACGATATTTCCAGGAACATTTGAATCAACACAAATTGGTACCTAATAGGTACTAATTGACTTTGTGTGGTACCTTTTAATTTATATGACGATTTATTGCATATTAGACAAACGAGCACAACACGTGATAGCTCACGTGGCTCTAGATGAGTGTAATGGAAATATAGTTATGTTAAGAAGTTCTAGTTGTTTAGATCTGTGTGCGGGCTTTTTTTTTTAAAGGATGAGAAGTCATCAAATTACTCCTCCCGCTCTGGGTGAAGCAGGAGGGAGTGTCAGACTCTTACTGACTAAAAGCCATCCGTGTTCCTCCTAGTGCCCTTTGCGTTCCAGGGCTACGGTACGGTTTTCCCATTTCATGGTAAATATACTTATATATTATTCTCACACATTTCGGACAAAAACCCTTTGAGAAATTCTTCGTCTAAAGTAAGTAAAATTGAACAATTATAATAGCAACTTTCAAAGTCGACGAGAGACTTTTTAGCAATCAATTAATGAAATAGGTATCAATTTAATGTTCTAGATATATTATTTGTCCTCAGTACACCTACTTACTTTAATAGGTAGTAATTTCATCGATAACATTGAAGTCAAGTTTCCGTTAAGGTTGTTAGTTGTTTTTCCCCGCGGTCAAAGCACTGCACAAGAGATCTCCACAGGTTAGCAAATAGTTTAGTATGCAATTGTTAGTCACTTCTAAGACTAAGAAATATGTTACGCAAACATAGGCTGTGTGTGGTCCTTCTATGTATTTATTATTCCAATAATTAATGATATTGTCCTTCTCATTAGTATCTAGAATTACTGCAAATATATTTGTTTTTACATAAATACATATTATCTAAGCTGCATTTATTATGAAAGACTGAAATAACATCATTAAGTTTTATTTACCGCGTTTATATGTGCAAGCGATCCTACAGTTATTCTCTCGACCTTGAAAAGAGTCACAATTTGAACAGCTTTTATTTAAAAAAAAATATATATTATTGTATTTCTAGAAAACTGGTAAGAAGCATTTATAATTCGTTTAACCAGGACTACGTAATCTTTTATTATTTAATTTTTAGCATTGAAATATTATAAGAGTCACAAAATAACTGTCAGCGCACTTTTAACATTATAGGGTAGCAATAAGTTTGGGTTTCCTTTGTGCAATCAAACCAGAAAAGTTGTTTCCGAATTGGCACAGAAAAAGTTGGGTCGCACCCGTGGGTGGTAACACTAGGGTGGCCTGACTTCTAAGCTTCCAATGATGACGATGAATCACGAAGCGCATACTTATCTTGTTTATTTGTACCAAAATTTCATCCCAATAAAAACACAAAATCATTATCCATACCATACCCGTATGCAAACTGGTTTTATGTCACTAAATTCTCCAAGAAATCTCAACACATTAAAGTTCAGTTATTAATTAGTATTTGCATAAATAAAGCATTCAGATAGTTCGTTTAAATCAGTAATCGTTTGTCTTTCTGCCAGTTATCACTGTATGTTATTGTAGAAATAGATTAATTCCATGTTTGATAGATAAATTAATGAGTGTGTCCGTTATAATGATCATAGGCCATTTATCTGTCTAGTTAAAGTACGTAATGTCTTGTTAATTTGCATGAGTAATTGAATATGGAGCATGGAGCTTATCACCTTATACAGTAGGTAGTTAACTTTGATGGTGTCTATTTTAATCCGTATTCCCGTACTAAGTCACTAAGCTAAGCCTTTATTTAATTCCGGATTTGGGTCGTAAGGTGCATTGTTAAATTCCTATTTTGACGGAAGGCCTTCGATGTGCTTTTGTTAATCAGCAGAATCGTTAATTAAGGACTTAAATCAAACTGATTTGATAGCAGAAGCAGACTACAAAAATACGAAATTTTCATTTTAAGGAATCAGAATTTCTTCTTCTTCATAGAATGAGCCAAAGGAACGGAATAAGAAAATTTTCTGTAAATCTTCTTTATACTCACCTTTTTCAAAAAAAAATCGCCGTGCTAAATGTCATCCTTATAACTGCAGTTGGTTGTCTTCTTTCAATAAACGATTGATTGAATTAACTTAAGATTTTCAGAACTTTTGCTCACTAAATTCAAAGAAAAACCCACTTATAAAGTAAAAGATAATAAGTAAGTTATCTATAGCCCGAAAGATAAACCGAACAGCGATCTGACTGCGACAAACAGACAGATAACCTCGTCACCATTAAATAACACTCTCTTTGTAACTTCATAATAAAGTCCAGTGTTAATTTTTATGACATCACATAATTATCTCATTCAATGCAACAGTGTTTGTTTATGTTCTAAAGTTGCGCTTACACGGGCATGCTTTTGAGTAATTATTGCTCGGCAACATAGATGGATCAATCTGGAGCGATTGGTGGAGCAATCTGTAGCAACTTCAATAAAATGCGACGTCATGATCATCATATCAGTCAATTGCAGTCCAATGCTGAACATAAGCCTCACCCAAAGAGCGCCAACCATCCCGGTCTTGAGCAGTCCGCATCCATCCGCTGACAGCCAACTTCTTCAAATCGCTGGTCCAACGTGCCGCAGAGCATCCCACACTACGTTTGCTCATACGCGATCTCCACTCTAACACAATATGTCTGCTCTATCGACCGTCTATCCGTCTACAGACATGGCCGTGACGTGTGATGTGAAGTTTTGCCTGTTTTCTTGGAATTTCTCCTTAACGTTCAATACTGTCATTGCAAAACATTCGCCAAATTGACGCTTGCTGCAGTTGCCGTAAATTGCTTGATATTTTGTTACGTCACAATCGACCAGTATTGAAGTACTGATCAATTTTCATTGCCCGTGTAAACGCAACTTAATACACGTTATATTTACATATTGTAGAAGGACGTTTTGCGGTTTTGATTTCCATCGAGCACGTTAATAATGAAAATTTATAAAATCTTAGATTGAACAAGATTGTTAATCGGATTGAAATTATCATAAGTGTAATTAATACGCATGCTTTATGCTGGGTCGGTTATGTTGGCACTTGGCGGGCAATTCTTAGTTTAAGCTGTGAGCGGAGCCGAATAAAAACCGTGGGGTATTTGTAGTGTGGTATGCAATTTCTTTGTTTTTAGTAGTTTTAACCTATAACTAAAGTTACCCCAAGAAAACATAGATAGACCAAAACTAAACAGCCCTTATTATGACAATTAGCGACCTAAAGATGATGATTTGAATACGTAGGATGCGTCTGTTAAAGAAAACTAAACGTTATCACATTTGGTTGACCCTTTCTAACTTTTGAGAAAAGGAGATCTTATCCCTGCTGTGGGACGGAACAGGCTGAAAATTAAAAAAAACTTTGTCAACTATATGTAAATACAGTTCTAAGTAGTCTCGTTCTTCATTTCGTTGCTGAAAAGTTTTCTTTATCAACGCCTCTATCTTTTTCGTAGAGAGGAGACCTTACTCCTAAGACTAGAATATTGTGTAGCTTTCGGAGTGATAAGGTTAGTAATTCGATGGACAAATAGTTTAATTTGCCGCTAAAAAATTGTCTTTATCGGCGCGTCCGATCCTTATCATAGAGAGGATACTAGAGTCCCTGCAGCTTGAATAACTGCAGATAACTATGTAGCCTTGGAAAGGTCGAATCAAGCTTAGTTCCATGAAAGGCAAGTAGCACCTCCATAGGTAAACTCTAGCCACCAAAACCACACGTGAACCAATCACATGACGGTGAAACAAACACAAACAATAGTGTGACCTCATGTTATGTATCATTGTCACTGACTCCAGCTATGTGTGGACCATATGGGCACGGGTCGTAGACACCATGCCTCGTGCATACAAAATGATATGATTGACCTTAAGTGTTAATGTTGCTATTGTACTTCCGATTGTTATTGAACTGCTGATCGATATCAGTTTGATATTTTGGTGTGAATGAGAGGTTTTATAGGACTTGGCAGTTTCTTTAGATACTCTTGCTCTTAGTTCTGCATCATTTGCCATGCTTTCCTGGATTTTCCTAACTATCCCTAAATAAATCATATTATTATCCTCATTATTTCAAACAAACTACGTCTATTACTGGACAAGGGTTCTCCAAGGGTCGCCGTACGGTCCTTGGTTATTTTATCCAAATTGAAGTGATAATATGCATTTTTCCATAAACTGAGATGTAAAATTATTTGTGTTTAACATAAACTCGTCGACCTTGAGATATCGATAAAGTTATTGTGTTAAGACAATTAATACTTTCAAGTTAAGACCTTATTATTGTTTGTATTTTATGAAGAGCATAAAGTTTTTATTGATTGATTTTGAAAATAATCTCTCAATGCTAAGTACCTTAGTTTTTATCATCGTCTTGTACACACACTTGAGAGTTTGATTTTACTTACTACTTACAATGGTACTGCCGCTGCGGCTGCTGAGAACCTCAAGTGGCGACAATATAACAACCTTGTTGGCAATTATGTTTTTGAGCCGTTTGGGGTTTAAACTCTTGTACCGTGGGGTCCGAGTCCTCATGCCTTATTTAAAGATCTTTCTAAACGCTAAGTTGACACTTCGCGTGACCCAAGGGCTGGCTTTTACCTCGGACAGAAGATAAGCATTGCCATACAACGTGGCAATGCCGCCAGTCTTTTGGGCTCACTTCCAGTGGACAGCGATGCGGACGAAGTTTTTTACGCGTTATTTTAGTTAGGATTTCTTATTTTAAGTGTATATATTTTGTTTTAATAAATAAATAAAAATCTTACAATGGAAGAAATTCTACCAGCTTCTCACTAATCTATGTGATGTAACCTCGACATCCGTTGGATAACCTGATAAAACATTCACACATATTTAACCTATTTTGAAGCCCATTACGACACTAGCAATCATACAGCCTTTTTATAAAAACTCATTTGATTCGTTATTTGTTTGCAAACAATATAGCCGGCTACATAAACAGGTGTCGAAGCTTTTATGTATACGTTCAAGGCCAATATATTATGTTGTACCTATGTTATGTAATTATTTTAATTGCGTATAAAAATCTGTAAGACTTGGCTAGCTCGCTAATTAGTTCTTGATTGAATTAGATATTTGAGTAGTTAGTACATGGTTTGTTTAGGTATGCTTGGAGCGAATTCTTGAAGTAAATTATTAAGAACTTTTTAGGTTACATAGTCGTGATGTTCTAGAAGCTTTTTGGTTTATTTCTGTTAGTTTTTATGTAAGTTTACATTGAGATCAAAAGTATCATCAGATCAATGTTTGTGATAAAACACATTTATCGATATTGATATGATGGAGAAGCTCGAGGCCAAAAAAATACAGTCGCACGGCTCGAACTTCGCGGTTAAGCAACTTCTGAGACTCCTCCGGACCTCGGAAAGCACGTTAAGCTCTTGGTGCCAGCTGGCATTTGAAGATATTTTGACAGTCCAAACGGATTGGCAGAAAACGGAAAATCTGACACCAATCTAGCCAAGTTGTGCCGCATTACCCAGTTACTGGATTGTAGCGGTCAAATCGGCATTCGCTCCATGTAAAATACTAGTACTCACGTAATCTTCATCCGGTTTGACTGGAAGCCGACTCCAATATAATATATGGGAAAAGGGTAGGCAGTGATATCACAATGTTGGCACTTATAAAACAGATGTTATTTCTATTAGCTATCTGAGGGACCTACTTACTTGACACAAATTCTCTACTACCTAGTAATGCAGTCTTTGTTCTAAAAGAGGATATAAATAATGACCCGAGCTCGGCTAGAAATAGAGCGTGGTCTATATCTGTAAAATAGGTCAAACAAGTCCGAACGCTAGCATTTCAATTCCATAAGAATGTAATCTTGATGTTATTACTATAATTGCTTACAAAACCACAATCAAATCAAGATACTAGTATCTATATTTAGAGCAAAACCACAAATGATTTCCGAATAACTGACAGACTCAGTGTGAAGATTTAAACTGAAAAAAAATTACAGATCAGGCTGAAGTGCACTGGCGGAGAGGAGAAGAGCGGAAAATATTAACCAATGGAATTACATAAAATGTCGGGGTCGGCGTAACACGTTTTTCTCTTCCATTCTTTCCTATCAGCCGTCACGCTATCACTTTCTCCCATTTCTTTCATATCCCTTCCTCACAGAATCCATCCATATTTTTTTCGGCCTTCCTCTCCCTCTCCATCTATCCACATTTATATTCATAACTCTTTTAGTTACATGCGTTTCATCCCTCCTCTTCACATGATCATATCAAGACAAGCGCCCCCCTCCCCCCTCCCCCCCTCCCCCTCCTCCCTCCCTTTTAACTTTTCCGTCACTGGCGCGACTTTTAAGCTACTTTTAATGTACTCATTTCTCACTTTATCCATTCTCGTTACTCCACACGTCCAAGCAAACAATCAATCATTTAATGCAAGTCCATTGGTTAATATTTCTCGTTTCTCTCCTCTTCGTTCCAGTGGACAGTCAGCCTCAGGCTTGGATAATTATGATACTTACCGATTTGTAGTTTCAAAAGCGTGTGTTATAGGCGCAATTATTGTTTATCCTAGGTCCACGTACTGACGTTGGTGACGTTAACTACGAAGGAAAATCCAGTGTCACTGGGTTTAGCTAGTAAGTGAGGAACACGTAACTGTCTCTTTTACGATAAAGGAATGTGTCAGAATGTGAAAACTGCGATCACGTAGCAATGAAAATAATAATTACATAGCTAAGCTGAATTTCTTCCAACGATGTACTTACACCAAATAAGCTCGCTGGATTCTGAAAGGTTAACTATGTTGGGGTCGGTTTCCAGTCTATCCAAAAGCAGTTTAATATCGTTGAATAGTTTCATCTTTGTTGCAATCTTTAGGAACAAGATTTATTGTGAAAATTTTACAGTGACGGGTAGCTAAGGTGACTTTTTTAGACCAGCAGTACATAAAGATCACGCCTAGACTTCCTGGGTACCACGATTATAGGTACTCATCTATTGTTACGAGTAGGCATCAGACTTTCGGGCTTTTATCTACCAGTAACGACTTTTTCCTGCCACCGCGCTTTTGTCCTTGATTTCGGGTTTAGGCCGTATGGTGTCGGCCGGTGCCGTATGGTGCCGTAAAAGAATAATGCCATCCCATCACTTCCCGTGGATGTCGTAAGGGGTGACTAAGGGACTCGCCAGAGAATGGGCAGCAGCGTTCTCTGTAAAACTCAACACCGTCGACCTGCGATTGCCAATCCGTCTGCCAAGTGTGGCGATTATGGCAAACCCCCAATCTTGGGGGAGGCCTGTGTCCAGCAGTGGAAGTCTTTCGGCTGATATGATGATAATGATGAACAACTATCTCTGACACCCTGTTATTTGTAGATCTTTCACATTTGTTACTTTACACTAAAACTGCAAAATATATGCAACTAAATGAAAATAAAGTTCTGAGCTAGCAAGAGAACTCTGTACCGAAGCCTGATAACCTAATCATCTAAATGCAATAGTAAACAGAATCGATTAATTTCTATGTTAATAAACATCGAATTAAACCGATTCCGATTACAATTACCGATGACTGATTAGATTGATGACGTTAAAAACTGTAAAGGAATAAGAAAATATGACGTTAAAAACTGTAAAGGAATAAGAAAATATGACGTTAAAAACTGAAAAGGAATAAGAAAATAAAAATATTTCTTTAGCAAAGACTTATATAAGTCTTTGCTAAAGACAGTCTACACTAGTTGACCCACGCAACTTAGTTTGCGTCACAATTTTCATTACTGCTCCGCGTCTACTGGTCTTAGCGTAATGATATATAGCCTATAGCCTTTCTCGATAAATGGGCTATCCAACACTGAAAGAATTTTTCAAATCGGACCAGTAGTTCCTGAGATTAGCGCGTTCAAGTAAACAAACAAACTCTTCAGCTTTATATATTAGTATAGATCATACTGTACTCTGATAGAAGGAGGAGCTCGTGGCTAGATAATAACAGCCGCACGGGTTGTTCTTCAAGGTTAAGCAACGCGTGCCAATGTTGGTCTGTGGATGGGTGACCTTTTTAACATACCGAGTTTCCTCCGTGCCTCGAAAAGCACGTTAAGCCGTTGGTCCCGGCTGTCATTTGAAGATCTTTGCCGGTCATTACGGATAGTCAGAAACCAGTAAATCTGACTCCAGTCTTGCCATGAAGTACCGTGTTACCCAGTTAATGGGTTGTGGAGGTTTGGTAGGCAGCCGCTTCTCGTAAAATACTGGTATTCAGCTGAATCCGGTTTGACTGGAAGCCGACCCCAATATTGGTAAAAGGCTAGGCAGTGATGATGACTGTACTCTTATAGAAGGAGCTCGTCGGTTAATAAAAGTGGCAGTTGGCAGGCCGCATTGCTTGCATGATGGTCGATAGGGAGGAAAAGTTGTGGAGGGGAGACCGCTTACCGGAAGACGCAGCGTTGGAAGGCCACCCACAAAGTGGGCCGATGACTTGGTGAGGGTCGCGGTCAGACGCAAGGACTGGTTGTTGTGGCATCACTTGGGGCAGGCCTATATCCAGCAGTGGACATCTTTCAACTGATATGATGATAATGTTGATTAAACTTCTTCCACTCCGCAGACGCCATTCGGTAACAGGTTTATTCTGCCTATAATTACCATGCCTTGCCAGATGTCGTGCCCAACTACATTTTGAGTTATTCACGGCTGAAATTCTGTCCTATAGCCATTTGTTAAGCATGAAACCTGTTTATTTCAATAAGGTGATAATGACTGAGGTACCTAATTCTATCTTCACGATTTTAAATCGGCTGATCTGAATACATGAAGGTTTGAAGAATAAATTATTACCTGTGTTAAGTGGCTTTTTAGAAAGTCATTCTTAATGTAGGGTTTTAAATAGGTAAGTTAGTTCGTAATACCTGTCAGTTTTTATGTTTTACATTAGCAAGACCCTTATCAAAATACGAGCTTGGGTTAATTTAGACAAAAGAGACTTTTTTTAAAACAATTTTGGGATGGTACTTTAGTGTAATTGCGGTTTAAGATCAAGGCAAAAGTTTGGAATACATTTTTGTAAACAAATAAAAAATTAAATAAAAAATAAACAATAATAAAATAATGCAGTAAATCACTGTTGGTACCATATTAACCATTAGAATTAAAAAGGCACCTATGCATTTAGGATTCAGGTATATAGTAGAAACATTACAGTCAATCAAAACATTATCTACATCTTCGTAAAAACTATAGCTTGTTATGAAATAATTAAGTACATCACCATACCCTTAGCTACTTATACATGTTGAAAACCGATATCGGTCGTTCAATGCATAATTATGAAACTTTATCTCAATAGGTAAGTATGAGGGAATACCCGTGTGCAATGATTTTATGATTTAATACATAGATACATTCCGCTAAAGCATTAGGAAACGTGTCGATCTTTATATTAAACTAGTGATGCATGAGGCTGCGCGTGCGCTGAAATTTTCTTGGAAGCGGTCGTGGAGAATATTTTACATTTTTTTTAACCTACCTACCTATAAAAACAATTTTGTTTAACCTAAATCGATGTCACCAAACTGTCGAAAAAGAAAATGGTATTTGAAACATATTTTGAGACAGAATCTATTGATAAACATAATATAACTACTTAAGTATCGAAAAATAATGTTGAAAACTACTTGAAAATACTCAAAAAATATGTGTTTTCTTAAATATGTCAAACCGTGAGTTTGCTAAGCGCCGCCGGTATGATCTAAATCTAATAAATAGATAACGACCACTTAACTAAGTCAATATAATTTGGCTAGCCGTTGCAAAAACTTGATTTATATTGTATGAGCGTTTGAAGCTCTCTAAGGCTTCAATAGAATATTATAATTTATGCTGAATGCTCAAGTGATCATATATTTTATTGAAATATTTTTTTGCAAAGGTCAAGCAACTTTAAATTCAAACATGGTAGGTACTCCCCAAGTATTTGTACAGTGTAACTCGTCTTATCTGTCATTTCGAGTACCCTTTGATCGATGTTTGACCAAGTCAAACAATCGTTATTGATTTTGTAAAATTCCTACGGTATCTAGGAATGTTATTGTTAAGGAACCAATGCACCTAATATAAAGTTGTAGACACTTATAAGCGTCTCCTTTGTTTTTTTATTAGATATTTTGTAACCAGTAAAGTACTACTTCAAGTCTTCAACAAAGCAAGTACTTAAGTCACCAGACGTTTATTCATTTTCATCAATGTAATCCTCCTGGAAAGAAGTATATGTATACCCCTACTTATCTACGTATCAGAAGTAAATGTAAAAAAAAACAAAGGTACGCAGGCATAAGTAACTATCGTGCTCAATGTTCAGCCTCCACTCACGGAATATTTCCAATAGCACTCTTGAATGTCACCTTATCAAATTCATAATGACTCAATATCTAATTAGTATAGAAATTAAGTTACTAAGTGTCTTACAAGCAAAAGGAGTAACGGGATTCCCATGTTTCGCTCTATCATGTGTGTGAATACTGTACCCAGATTACTTGAGTTCCAAACGCGAATGTGCCTTGATCTCCCACCACATAGTAGACACTAAGAATGAAGCCTCATAACTGATAAAATAAAGCTATTGCATTTTGGTGCCTTCGTCCTCCTACCTCCATTTGTTACGGTCCGGTGTGGGTCTAACTAGCCGCAAGAAGCATTTGCACTAGGGCAAGAACCATTCTCCACTATGCCTATGTCATCGTCTAAGCATACACGAATGAGGATATACCAGAGATGAGCGAGGGAGCTGGAGATGTGCGAGAAATTTACCTTGCCTTGGTAAATGAAGCGATTCTATTACTTACTTCTTAACAAACACATCCTCGAACATCTCGCTACGCATCCTCGTACATCTTTGGTGGAAACGCAGCCAATAAATAACCAGTACAAAAGTGTCATAAACTGAATCAAAATTTGTACATATCTAATAATGTAAATAACAAACAACTGGCAATGATATGAAATGATCAAATCTCCGCCGACCGTGTCGCGTCGACACGCTCCACTCGCGTCCTTCTCTCGCTGGGGTTACGAGTCGCGATCGGTGTTGCCAATTATGTAATTCAGATTGTAAACAAACCGAATACGATGCAATGTTACTGCTGTTATAAAATAGTAGCACACTGCTACCATTTTAAAGTAGGTGGCAGATATAATTCACTTACCTACGTTAGGAGTTTTCCTGTTTCCGGATTAAAAAAGTTTCCTGTGGAACCGGTTTATTTAGCATTAAATTCTGATAACTGTGGAAATGTCAATGAAATTCAGCTCAACCGAATAGGGAATAGGTACCGTGATTTGAGGTTCATCATCATCTTGCTACCATTGTCCTATGTTACTTACCTGGCTTGGCACACTACGTTTTTTTCTTCTTCTTCCCTGTCAACCGCCACGGTATTATTCACTCCCTTTTCTTTCATGTAACTCATCACAATTCAACATTTTTAAGCCTTCCTGCCCCTCCATCCATCAGCATTTAAGTAGGTACTCACCAGTCTTCTCGTGGTTAAAAAGCAAAAAAACTCATGAATCTGAAAGTACCTATTAGGTATTTACTTGTCAACAGATAGGTTGCCTACAGAACCTCGGAATGACCGCTACAATGATTGTAAGGGAAATTGCCGTCATTACGCTTGGCAGACGTTGATAGTCCTATCTATATTACGATAGGTAGCCTAGTACCTAAATTACTATAGGTACCTTCGAGATAGTCCACCTTGCCTTTAACGATAGAAATGCTACAATAGTAAGACCGGGCACATGATTAGGTAGCTGAAAAGAAAATTTGCAACTAAACGATTAAATTTTGCTAGGTACTTACACGTTCAGATTTTGTTTTTGATAATCACTCAGGCGCAGGTAGGTAGGCAAGAATCTAAACAGAAAACAGTCATATTTTCAGAACCTCTTACGTACCTACACATAAAATTACAATTTACATGCTACAAATGAAACTACAAACAAATTACTATTGTAACATGTTTCTGAAAGATAATTTGCATCCTGAAAAGCCTGAAATTCCACCACAAACTTGATTGACTGTAACAAATTAGAGAAGTAATGACCATTTTTTTTGTTTGTTTCAGCAATGTCGGCCGATGGGTCGACCACGGACATCAATGCCCTGCTCAATGATACAGGTATTTTTTTAACTTCAAAATGATAAATTCCAGCTAAGTGCTTAAACTGCCATCTATATACTTACAGGCTAACAAGTATTAAACGCACGAATTCTGTTCGTTTAGTAGTTCATAAAACAAATCATAGATGGCACTGTAAACACGAGAATGTATGATCTGATGAAATAGTTACACGTTGTAGCAGTAGATGGCGTTGTTATAAATGTAATGAAGTCGCTACTAGCGACATCTTACGTGACTTTGGAAATGTTTCATTGTATGTTAGTTCTTAATGATGCCACTAGGTGGTACTATCATTCCGTACTTATTTTAATACCGTAATTGTCTTCTAGATGTCGCACTAATGCTTTACTTTCCAAAAATAATTCTATATATTATCACTTTTCTTATTCTCTCCTCTATTCAATTAATATTCCTATAAATTACATTTTTAAATTAAAAATATATATACATAAAATATTATATAACATTAAAATATCATAGGTCATTGCCTATTAGATTAACCGGAATAGGTATGTAATAATTTATTGGGCGAATCTAGAAGTAATTCCTCAAGAACGCTAGTTTTAAAGAAATGAACCAACCCGAAGAAAACGAGGGTGTCCGTAAATAATTTTACTAAAGGTACTTCTGGTTAGGTTCTTTCTTATTTGGAAAAAAAATGAAATAATGAATTATTAAACGTTTTGATATAATACGTTGTAGGTAGTTAAACTTAATTAGTATCCACAGAACAGATTACTATCTATTTATTTGCATTGGTACTAGCGTCCCTACGTACTGATTTTCATTCCGATGTATGATTTATTTAATGAATGGTGCGTCATACTTTTATGGTGGAAATTAGGCATTGTTGGGACTTGTGTAATCCATGAATAATATCGAAGTTGGTCGACCTAATGGGTCCGTCTGCGTCATATAATGTCGTCAGTCCCCATAACAGACGGCCATACAATCTACTTTATACGTGTCTTTAACTCTATAACCAGTTATTCAAGTGTTAATCTGTTATACTATTAAAATAAATCACCGCTTCAATGTAACCTACGTCAGCGGAGATGACAACATTGAGTTTTCCGAATGGCTGTTTTTTTGCTAATTGAACCTGGTTTTCACGGAAGCTTTTTTTATCCATGCAAATGATGAGCTATGGAAAAATACTCGTTTAGTTGTCTGCTATCAAGGTATGCATTAGTTGTGGTAAGATCTTATACTTTTTAATGCTGAGTTGTTTAATATTTTTGTTTTTTAGTTTAGCCAATAGCGCTCTATTTTTTTTTTTTTAATATGGATGGGAATCATCAAATCCACTCTGGGCGGAGCGGAAGAGAATGTCAGACTCTTACTGACTAAAACCCATCCGTGTTCCTTTGCGTTTTAAGACCGCGGTGACTCTTCGAACAAATTCCGCAACCCTGGAGCGAATAGCACCTTAAAAGTTAGGTATGGAGGAATCCCTATTGAAATTTAAGGCAGAAAAGTCCTCCTTTATGCCATATCAGTGGCATAAAGGCGGATTTTTCTGCCTTAAAGTTGCTGATAGGTTGTGCCATTGATATGCTGTGTGTACAGGAACTTTAGTGTCTGTATACGATGAACTCTTTAAGCATTTCAAGTCGTTTCTCGTTAACTGCGCCTTAAACTTAGCTGTCGTTTCTCTGTACGACTTTCTCCATTATTAACTCAGCTAGCAACCAAATAAAAAGCTTATTTATAAAACAAAAACGGTTCTCTGCCCCTTTTATCTGTCTGACGTAGGCTACTGTGCATTTCGGGTATCATTTTCAACAATAATGAGCACCTACTGTTTGCAGAAAGGTCAGGATTGACGTATGAAGTAATTATTATCTTCCAATGATTAAGGAATAACGGGTGGAGCTAAAAATAACAGTTCGCGTGACATGATATGATGTACGCGTAACTTCTTTATCCATTAAAGGTTAAATAAATAAACTGTACTTGATGGGTGTTGTAGTACCAAGAAGTATCTACATATTTATCTACGTAGGTAGGAAGGTACCCAGCCAGTTACCTCTAGTTTAGTGACGCGATCATCGCTGCAGCGGCGCGTTCGAATGCAGAGATGTATGCCCGCCTAAAGTTGACAGTTTGTGAGGATGGATTGATGTTTGTCTGTTTCACTTTCACGCAAAAAGTACTGATCGGATTGCCTACAATCGTTAACTAAGTCGGATATTGGCATCAACTCCGAACGAGTGAAGACATACAAGGGACAATAATAATAATAATAATAATAATCCTTGTTCCTCATCTCCGGCTTGCCTTTATTGGCTGGCCGGAGTGAACACTGACGAGGAACAGAGCTCCCACCTCTTTCTAGCCTAAATCGGCCGGTCTGAGTGGAGATTCGCAAGAGCAAACGTGCTCGGGAGAAGGACGTATAATCCAGTAAGGTGCTGGTAGGGATCTTGACCGTACTTCCGGGATTGTCCTGATAGCCGTGGTATACCTCTCCACTCCTCTAGCACCTCGGAATATGTTGTCCCCTTGGCGCTACGTCACTTTGTGCTAGCGACCCTTTTCGGGGGGCCCATTTATTGAGTGTGCAAGTCACCCCCTGCTATTTTAAAACCGTTTTAATTGTCAATGGTCAGGCAGGGGCCAATAGTTATTCCATAGTAAACGATTATTAGTCCACTAAACCAGTCAAACCCATAGCTTTCATCTTTTGTTTCCATATTCTGCAATATTCCTGCTCCAACCGGGGATTGTCCTTGGGTAAACTTCCACAGTGCATACAGGGATAATCGTCGGTTGGTGTCCCATTCCATTTGAAATGCCTAAAGAGGCCTCTGCGAGTTGGCTTCGGCCCCTCGTACGCCTACCAAAGGACCGGGTCTCTAGGGACCCGAGAAAGTCAAAAACATAATAATAATAATATTCCACACAACTATCACACAACGCCATCTAGTCCCAAGCTAAGCAGAGCTTGTGTTATGGGTACTAGACAACTGATAAACATACTTATATATTTCTAAATACATACATATTATAGATAAACTACACCCAGACACAGAACAATATACAAATTTTTAATAATAAGATTCGTAACAACAAAATATTATTGAACAACTAGACTAATAATTCGCGAAATTATTTACAAACGCGTATATAAAAACAAAAAAAAAAATCACTGGGCATAAAAAATTAATCCACATCGCTCAGAACAGTGGCAGCATTGCCGCGTTGAATGGCAATGATTCTTTGGCCGAAGAAAAGCCTCGCCCTCTGGTCACGTGAATTAATTACTAGCTTTTGGTCAAGGATTTAATGAGATGATAATGCTAGCTTTAAAAAATTAACATTATCTATTTTATTTAACAGATTGTTGGCGTGGGAAGGTTAAGCTTCCTTGATACAAAAAGTCAATGTTAAGAATACTATAACTGTTGAGAAAAGAAGCGTTTTATGCAAACATAGTATAAGCATAATAAATGGTGTTTAAAGAAATAAATCAAACTTATTATGAAATTCAAGGTGATTTATAATCCGTGAATGAGCTTTGAATACAATTATATTTTTAATAAATTATATTTATAATTAAAAATCAAGATGTTTTTCAATTCTTCTTCTTATCGTGTGAGTAGTAAGGTCTAACGACCCCACACCCTATTGTCAGAGTTTCTAAACCGCCTCAAGGGCCTCTGACATGGTTTATTTGACGACCGCCATTTGGCGACCTTGACCACCGACTTATACGTGCCTTCCGAAGCACGAAATCATCTTTTTATCAGACAATCAGGTGATTCAAATCTGCAATATCCTAGCCAAACTGGAAACAACTTTACAAAGTATGCTTCCTGTGGGAATTGAACTCACGTCCACCGGGTCACAAGGCAAAAGCTAAAACCACTCGACCACGGAGGTAGTTAATTTTCAAATGAGATTCAACAAAAACAACAAAGTTAGTTGGGTACCTATCTTTTGTGTAGTTGCTTTGATAGGTAGATCTAATAGACAAGTACTGTAAATAGTAGTAAGTAGGTAAATATTCCAGAACTTTCTCTGATTAGTTATATCTGTAGCCTTTGGAAAACCCAGGTAGCATCGAGGTCTTTAACCTAGAAACGATTGTACAGCAAATACACGCTAATGCTACAATGATATATTTATAAACTGTACAAATTAAACAAGTCAACTTCAACAAGACAAAACAAATTAGTTATAAATTATAGTAACTGACACGCAAAAGACAATTAACTCGCACAATTAGCGACAAAAAATAAACCAATCAACGGAGACTATTCCAGAATGAAGAATGACATTCAATACGTTGACACAGTTCAGACCTTTGAGCTTCTAGAAAGAAATTTAAAGAAGAGTTTAGTACTGTTCGTCTGTCCGTCTCCATTTTTTTGTTACAACAAGCCGAATTAGAATAGGAATGGCCTTCACTGCAATGAATTAATCAATCAGTTTGGCCTTTTATATGTATACCTACTAGCTGTCGCCCGTGGCTCCGTCCGAATGAATGACGAAAAAGCAAAAATTCGAATCTTGCCAAATTTCATGAAGATAATTTCAGGCGTTCTGGTGTTGAAGAGTAACAATTACATCCTTCTATAAATCCATCCTCATAAACTATCCAAATACAACACACACTACAACTTTCCATCTATCCTACTTACTTTCCGTCCTACAATGAGTTAGGACTACTAGCTGACCCGCGCAACTTGCTATTGGTCGTGGCGTGATGATATATCGCCTATAGCCTTCCTCGAAAATGGGCTATACAACACTAAAATTATGTTTCAATTCGATCCAGTTAATCAAACAAATGAACAAACACCAGCTTTATAAAATTAGTATAGATGTTGGAGTCAACTTCGAGTCTTACTGAATGGAGTATTTTACAATAAGCGACTGCCTACCTAATTTTTACAATCCTAACTGGTGCCAGATTTTCTGGCATCTGACTACCTACTCTTTCGTTCTACAGCCGTCAAAAATACAATCGAATACTTAGTGCAGTAAAAAGCCGATTCAAAAGAAGTTAATTTGACAAAATTATAAGTAGTTTTAGTTGTGGCTACGTCAATCCAATACGCGATGAGTTCCAATAATTTATTCGTAAAAAATACATTTTAATCAAAATATGCGCAGAAACTTGATCGAAATACATAACAAAATGACCTAAAGAGGACATCATCCGATTCGATTCCTATGACGCGTATTCAGGAACAACAACAAAAAGTACAACATGGCCTACACTGATAGCAATTTATTATTATCAATCAGCGGGGGGCACGATGCCGATAACAAACTAATAATAGTGCTTGACATACCTTAACCTCTTGACGTATTTATCACTCAGTTATCGGCCGTGGAATCCTCCATGCCCTCGGATCAAGGCATACATGATCAGGCTAGATAAATTCAAGTGTAGTTTGAAAATACGCGACCAATTTCATCATGCATTGTTTACGGCTGATTTCTCTAAATGTTTTCGTTTTACATACGCAATTTTAATAAAATTGTGTAAACATGGTTTTGGTCTTTCATTTCAATCTATTTTTTGGAGGTTTTATCTAAAATAAATACTCAAAATAGCTTGTTGCTAATGAGATTTGATTCAAAGGTTCGCATCAGCATTTGTTCTACGATCATAGAATAAAATTAGGGAACTGAACACGAACCTACCACCACAAGAAACGTATTGTGAAGAAGACTAACAAACAGGCTCTCACTAATTAAATAAACACATAATTAAAATCAAGAAGTCAATAGACTGTTGATAAAACCTTTACTTTCCAAATTCGAAATTCTGCTTTCAAATCAAATTACAAAAATGACGTCACTATGCGACATCTTTTTTTAATCTTATATACAAAGTGTTAACTAGAACTGATAGGTAGGTCTATGTTCAGCCTACGATGCAGTATGACGGAACGGCGCCATGCTTATATTACATCTGTGACCACAAACGACGTCAAAGGATAAAGTAGATAGGTACGTTAAGATTAGATTACATCGAGTGTTCTCTGTATGCTGGTGGTGCAAAACATGGGTGTGGGCCACACACCCACAGGCAATTCAATTAGTTTCCTTCACATCCGGCAATTAAATGAACTGACGGAAACAGCTCCACTAAAGGAAGCTTGCTTTAAGTCTTTCCTGGACTTAATTTTCCAAGTGCATTGTCTAGCCTAGGCCGCTAGAATAGATTTATATCCTATTATCCGGTTCCTGATTATGATCGCTTTTGCATAATATTTTGTTATGATCACCCGTCTGGAAATTGTATCCACTGTTATCTGAATCCGAACAATATTTGTGTTGTTCGGATTCAGATTAATATTCTAATGACCGTATTCGTGTACGTCATACATGACCATTCCAAATCAATAACAAATTCTACTTAGGTAAGATAATGACATAACTTCCAACGTTATCAACGCAAGATCCTGAGATGAACCAATAAAAAATGTGATGTTTAGATTCGTTTAACTTTTTCTAATCTATCTAAGCTAAGCTATGCTAGCCCGTTGTGTCTTCAAAGGCTTCCCACTCCCTGTACCACAACCGTGTGTCCTCTGTTACTGCAGGCCAGTCCTTCCGGTAAGAGTCAAGTAGATCTCCTTACCTTCATCTTGGTCTACCATGCTATCACCTAGCTTGAACAGACGGCTTGAACAAACCAGTAAAGGTATATTGTTTCACTTAAAGTACTTAAGGTGAATGTTACGGGTTGCTCATTACCATTTTCCCGCGAGATGGCGCTGAAGTCAACATTTTCAGTTTTATTTTGTTTCGAGTGTAATTGGAACAATATTAAGTCGCAGAAATAATGGTGCGACAATCGGATATTCCACTTTAACGAAATTAGTCAAAATACGGCATAAGAACCCTTCTGATTCGCCATACTTCACGAAAATAATATCTAACTCGCTTATAGTACCGTTTACACACACATAGCCGGTTTAGTAGTTGACAACCCTCTAGGGTTGATAACTGCGAGTGGCCATCGACAAAAAAAAAAAAAAAAAAAACACACACATAGACATGATTGAAAGTATGATTTGAAGTATGGCGATTCAGAAGGGTTTTTATGCCGTATTTTGACTAATTTCGATAAAGTGGAATATCCGATTGTCGCACCATTATTTCTGCGACTTAATATTGTTCCAATTACACTCGAAACAAAATAAAACTAAAAATGTTGACTTCAGCGCCATCTCGCGGGAAAATGGCAATGAGCAACCCGTAACATTCACCTTAAACAAACAATGGAATACGTTTATAATAACAGTGCATCCGCAGACACATATTTACAGATAAGTACATAAAACAGAAGTCTGAGTGCTCGAATAGATTGCATCTTAAGAGATAGATCCTATCATACAATGTTTTATTGTGAACAGTGAAACCAACTGGCTTGTGGGACATCCCATTTGACACCATGACCTGATATGAAGTGTGATGGGCTTTTCCTATCTAGTATTTTTTATTAGAAACGCGGTGGCTGGATTTGTGAAACATAACTGGCAAAAATTCTGGTTAAACTATCATTTAGATATGGCATGCGCCAGATAAAATGGTAATTTATTACCAGTTAAGTAGATTGCGCCGTATGGTGCCGGCAGGTGCCGTATGGTGCCCTAAAAGAATAATATCATCCCTTCACTTCCCGTTGGGTGTCGTAAGGGACTCACCAGATTATGGGCAGCGGCGTTCTCTGTAAAACGCAACACCATACACTGCAATCGCCAACCCGCCTGCCAAATGTGGCGATTATGTCAAAACCCCCCTTTGAGGGAGGCCTATGTCCAGCAGTGGACGTCGTTCAGCTGTTATGATGATGATGAAAGTAGATTAACCTTTTCTTTCAACCCGAACAATAAATAATGAACCGTGTTTAATTACTAGACAAAGTAAAGGATTACGGTAGAAGTATATTCAGGACTAAGAAAGTCAATAAATGTATGTGGGTCAATGATCGTTATCAAACATTCTGGCGCCTACCTATAGTAGGTATATAGTATATAGGTGTTTAACCCCTCAAAGATTACACCCATGTTATTTGTTGTGCGTTAAATTACGCAGTGGGTGATCCCCCGAAACCTGTTTTTTTTTTCGTCAAAATACATCAAAAAACGATGAAAAACAAGGTAATGTTTTGAAGTAATTACGTAAAGTATGTTTTTATTCGTTGTTGTGTAAAATAATATTTTCAATGCCGAGATCTCGTACGTCACTGCAATATAATACATTGGGAACTATATGTACTTGATTATATCTGATCAGATATTGCGTGTTCACTATCATGACATGTACATATTTTAAAATGAATTTATTAGAAAATCTGAGTTTCATTACACCTTAACTATCATACAACTTCGAATTTAGTAAAATATCTAAGATGATTAAAAAAATCTAATATGTCCGCCAGATAGATTTTCAAAAAATATTGGACACGTGTTTTTTCTTTTTTATAGTAAAGTAAAAATTAAGACGATACAGTGTGTCGAAAACTCGTGTGACGTCACTCGTAAGTACACTTTTTGCAGAATAGTGACGTCACAAGCCCGCACTCCTGATTTTTGATGCGTTTTATCTTCGTCAACATTTTTTGATACTCTAACTGACAGACTAAATATAATAATTTTTTTCATTCAGGAATCATCCCTATTATCCTGAAAAGTTTTCCCTCAGTCATGAATATTGTAGTAGTTTGTATAAATTAGGAGAAAAGATAAGTATTTTTTTTTTTACTATTGGTAGGTACGCGTTTGTCCACTATCTCACCTGTTGGTAAGCGATGGTGTTGTCGAAGATGTAGCACGCCTGCCTAGAAGTAACCTATTCACCTGTGAAAAACGTATAATATAGCTGTAAAAAAATGTCTCTTGATAGTTTGGTTGTTGTACAATGAACTGTATTATGAGGCCCCATTACCTAATATAGAATATTAAGGAAAACTATGTCTTCCATGACGTAATATTTGGAATATTTAAATGTTATTTTTGACAATGAAAACTTTATAGGGAAATATAAATAGGTACCTAAGATGTAAAAAGAAATACTTAAATATTTCCTTCACGGGGCATGATTATAGATAACTTTAATTAATGATAATCATAATAATACATAATAATGAATAAAAATATTGGTTCCTATAAAAAGAACTTTTGTTAATTTTATTCCACGCCTCTGAAGTGTGACAGTGTCTGGTATTTTAAGGTGAACAACATTTTTATTAATTGATAAATATTAATAGAAAATAACCTACCACATAGGAATGTAGTAAATTCCTTTCTTTAAATGTCACATAAGTATCTTTAATAATCTACAGATCGCTTTTGTGTTCTATTTCTTAATTATTATTTACCACTATAAGAAGCTTTATTACCAAAATTGAGCATCCTTAATTTATTGTGTTTTTAATAAGCATCTTAACAGCATTAGCAACCTTTTACGAGCACAATAATCCCTAAGTTCACAAGTTAGTACTATAAGGATTTACCTTTTTTTTAAGGATGGTAATCATCAAAACCTCCTCCCGCTCTGCTCGGAGCAGAATCCCTTCGGGAGCGGGTCAGACTGAGTAAAACTCATCTATGTACCTCCTAATGGGTCCCTTGGAGTTCCGGGGACGCGGTGACTCTTTTGATGAAAATTCCGCAACACAATGCATCAAGTTTAAAAAGAATATCACAATTTTCTAGAATATTTTGGAAAAATAATTTAAATAGAGGAGCTCGTGGCTACATATAACATAACAGCTGCACGGGTCGATTGCATAGTCAGAAAACGCTATCCTAGGTTGGTCTTTGGATGGGTGACCATATTAACATACCGAGACTCCTCCATGCCTCGTAAAGTACGTTAGGTCATTGGTCCCGGCTGTCATTTGTAGATCTTTAGCAGTCGTACTCGTAACGAATGGTAAAGATCTACAAATAAGAAGCAAGAAAAACTGACACTAGTCTTGCCAGGGAGTACCGTGTTACCCAGTTAATGGGTTGTGGAGATCTGGTAGGCAGCCGCTCCACGTAAAATACTGGTAATCAGCTGAATCCGGTTTGACTGGACGCTAACCACAATATAGTTGGGAATAGACTAGGCAGATGATGATAAAAATAATTCAAATCAGAAAAAAGTTTGAAAAGTACGACAGTCCATTAACTTTATGCTCCACTCTAAAAACCTTTTTCTTTTGTTTACAAACAACGTGTTCTGCTGTTTCATTATCGTAGTCTAATTTGGGAATGACATTAAACGTATCGTGGTATCAGTCTGTTATATTCTGAGGCAAAACTCGTAAAACTTGCGCCAGAAATATAGGTTAAATTGGAACGTTATTAAACTAATGTACATGTTTTCTTGTCATATATTATTATTATTCCGTTTATTTAATGCCGTATAGTGCCGTAAAAGAACGAACATCCCATTACTTCCCGTGGGTGTCATAAGAGGTGACTAAGGGACTCACCAAAGAATGGGCAACAGCGTTCTCGGTAAAACGCATCACCATACACTGCGATCGCCAACCTGCCTGCCAAGCAAACACCCCCTTAGGGGAGGCGTATGTCCAGCAGCGGACGTCTTTTGGCTGTTATAATGATGATGATTACATGTTTTCAATCAAGAGGTCAATACCCAAGGTAGGTATTGACCTCCAATAGTGACCTCCAATAATTGATTTCAGTATTTTCAGTGTGGTGTTCATATCTTTTTGTGTATTGGAATGGAAATAATAAGCGTAAAAAGAGAAGGAAAAACATATAAATTAAAGTGAAAATGTCATAATCAGGGAAAAAAATATTGGAGTTACACATAAAAGTATAATGTATAGGTTTACCTAACTACATCTATCAATCATTGAATATCCTTAAATGTCTTAATTAATTTAAAAATTAATTTTGTTAAGATTTTGTGATTCCTTCATCATAAATTAAATCAATAAACATAAAACCGGAATGAAATAAAAAAATACCTATCATGTTTATTTTTGTTATTTTCCTCACCCGGAATTTCCTGGGACATGGAAAAATGTGTGAACGGCTTATGCGTACTGAATGCGTTGTCGTCATTTTCCTGCTGCGTTTTACAATAATTCCGTTTAGTGCGATCGGAAAAAAATAAATGTGTGTACAATATCGTAGAATTATAGTGGCACGCGTCCTTTATGAATAAATTATTTTTTCCTCAAAGGTTTTGCTAGAAAATTGTGGAAGCATGTTTACTTATGTAAATAACTATACTGCTATATATGTATCGCTAATTTTGGTACCTCATAATTAGGTGTTAAAAGGTACTATGATTTTAAAATACCTAACAAAAGAGTGTAAAATGTGAATAATGTAAAATGCCAATTAAAAGCCCAGCTGTAATATTAACTTGGCATCAACGAAACAAAACCAGAAACCCAGGAATAGTGGAAAGAGTACAGAAAGGGCTTTGACCAGCGGTGGGACATAACAAGGAAGTAAAAATGAAAAAGAATAATAATATTGATTTAAACACTGTAACTCTCCTGCCTCCATACCTGTATTTTGCGTTAGTTTCACATGATTTTCTGTGAATCACTTTAGTAAGCTACATTCCTGAACTGACGTCTAATAACTTACCGTAGGTACTTACGAGCATTATTTAAATAACAATATATTCATTTGTTAAAGCTGTACTGACATAATATCACCTTCTAAACCGCATACAGTATGGCGGTCCTTTTTCTCGCTCATGAGCGAGAAAAAGGACCGCCATACACAAAAACATACATAAAATGACCAGAAATTCCGAAGAGCAAATATTAAGTAAACTATTACCAGTATTGATAACTTTGCATTCATTTGAAACCACAACTGTGTTTTCTTTATTTTCTGGAAAATGAAATATTATTTGATACTGAAATATTTTTTTATACATGTTTTTTTTTTCATTATGCATTGTTTTTAACTATTTTGATATTTTGCATTACCTATCTAAAATTGTCACCTGGTTTGGGTTCCTCCCAGGTCTATTTTCCAAGCACGTTTTTTTTTCTTCTAATGTTTTGTTAATACATATTTTGTGACGTGTTTAATGTTTTTTGTGTATGTATTTTACGTCTGCAAATCATTTGACAGTGAAACCTCACCATACCATATATAATAAATTAACAATATTTATGTTTCCCATTTTTTTAAAGTGTTGCACGCATTTTTCATTTTACATTTTTTTCACGCATTTTATTTTTTTCTATTTCAGAATCAGATCTCACGAGTCTATCCCATGTTGGTAAGTACTTACACATATCATTTTTTATTGTTTCTCATTCATATTTATTTTGCTGTTGTGTTTTTATTTTGTGATGTCTAAATGCAGGTGATTGGTAATTATGTATCTTTTTAACCAACGTGATTTAAGATGATGGTTTTTGCCAAAACTTGAAAATTAATGAGCGTCAAGTGCATTAAAAACATAGTTGGACAGTACCGCAAAAACCTTAGGTGAATAATTTTAAGTTGAATCTAGACAGTTTCTATAATTTGAAGTATCATTTATATCAATCAGATTACTCCGCCCAGTCTTGGCGATTTAGTCACTTCTTAAACAGTAACTGAGCTGATTGACAGCTCGACATCATAATATAACCCCTCAAATAGGATGTTTTGGTTAAACCATTGCCACGAGGCGCGAAATCCAAAATAAACATCTATTCTTACGTGCCACATATTCTCGTGTGTTGAGAACCGGAATCATAAGGAATTTACAAGTCCATTGCTTGAAATGTGAAGAAACATTGACAATTGAAGGTAACAATGCGAGTAATGGAGAGAATGTTGAAGCTAATGTTCATAAAAAACCAGTGTTTGCTGCTATAGGAATAGGAGAAGGTTACACAATGACCGATGTTAGGTAACATTGTCACTCAATATAGCACTGGAGTGAAGAATTTATGAGTTCCTCATGCGAGGTTAACGATGATTTGGGGGCCATTCTCGTTACAATCATTAAACAGTGAGTATTAGTAAAAGATGCTCAAGATACAACGATGTTTGTATTCAGGTTAATGTTTCCCCGTCGTTCTAAATAACTACGTCAGCCTGAATAAGAGTATCAGTTGTTACCTGTACTGCAATGCAATGAAGAAATAAGTTTCCATAATTCATTATGATATTAAAGACTTGGTTATGTCTGACGCCTTCCGTAATACCAAGCCAAATGTCAGTCATTTTTGGAATTTTTAATAAGACTTCCTACAAGTTAATGTACATTTAATAAATGCTATGATCAACAATTCCTTAGATCAAAGCTACCTAAGTGTTGCAATGCTGTTAAACAATCCATCTTACACAGAGATGTTAGAGTTCAAATTGTAGAACACAGTTTCTGAAGAATGGGTGTTGAAGTGTATTGAAGGTTTGTGTTACGACGTAGATAAATTATTTAGTATGATTGTAGTTTTATTAACATAACATCTTATATCAATATTGGATTCATTGCATAATTCAAATGCTAAATTAATATACAACGCTGTAGTTTAATTTATAGCTAAATTTGAAAGAGCAGCAAAAATCAAAGCAACATTTGATGCGAATGAAGAAAAAAAACATAGATTCTATTTAGACTTACGACTACATTATCGATTTTGAACCTAAAGACAAACTTGTTGATTTTGATTCTCGTATAGTAACAGTTTTAATGTGAATTCGTCTCAATAACGAATCGATCATCAAGCCACGAAGGGCAGTTGCAGACGTTACACATTACAACAATATTATTGATTAACAGACAAACACAAATTGTTCGATATATGATAAACTGACGCTCACAGTGGCCTTATTGTACCCGCATGCGTTTCAATTAAGGCTCATAACAGTAATTGGTGTCAGCATTCGGTACTAACGTACAGTTACTCCAGTGTTCGTTTAGTTTATTCTATTAAATGTTCATTTACACAATTTAGTTGTGGCGGAATTTGAAATTGTCGGCAATTTGTGCCTCTTTTGCACTGTATTTAATACGAAAATACAGCGCAGCGGTTACTTTACTCTACTCTACAACTCTTAAAAGCAGTTGAATTTCACATTTACATACGAGGGACATATTTTGTTAAAATAAAATGATTTGGTTTCAGTTTATAACATACTCTCTTGTAACTCGATCCCCCCTCATGTAGGTGTTAGGGTTAATCAGCGAAGACACGCAGATTGCAAATGATCAAAATTTTATTTTCCCAAGATCATGTCAAGTGAGTGCAGTAACTTTTATGTGAAAACTCGTTAAAATTCTCAGACATTTTGGCATTTTCCCAATAATTCCCATCAATACGGTTATACTCGTAAATGCAACACACGACCACCTTATTACTTTTCAAACAGTAACGTAGTATGCAGCTTCCTCATCCAGCTTGATTTGGCTCTCTATTAGTAATCTATGATTGTAATTTCCGTAAACAGATGTCGGAGTGCAGTATCAAAGATTTCCGAAGCTTATAGTTAGGTTGGGGAAGTAAATACTGATGCTGGCAATATTCCAGAGTTCATGACAGTTGAGACAAAGGTTGTTACTAATTATTTCACATACAGTGCTCGTACAAAGAACGTTCATTCGGGGTTCTTAAAATAAGGGGTTTCTGGAGTACGCAATTTCGTTCCAGTACGTAAAAGTACTTACGCACGTTCGGTTGGTTTACCTACGTTAACAAGTTTCATTTTGTGAAAATTTGTTTATACTGTAGCATACATAACACCTCACTTGTTTTGCATTGTTACGATTTCTCAGCGTGAATCTTTGTTTTGTGACAGCTGTGATGAATGTTTCGGGAAAATTCTTAAAAACTGAACGAGAATTTTACCTATAATTGTAAGCCGGAATAGTAAAATAAATAACAACTTCGGTTGTATTAAAGTGTTGTTCGTGAGCTGCGGCTCATAAATTATATATGTTAATAAAATTATTAATCCTGAATTACCCATTATGAATATTAGCTATTTTAAATTACCTCATTAAAGTTTTTAGCATGTGGCCAACTCGTGTCGGCCATAGTACGCGAACAAAAGGAATTTGCTTTTAAATCATGAATATGTATTTTGTTTGAATATTTCTTTCATTTATTAGAATTCTCTTCACGTCTCAGGTACTTACGTGAGTTCGTTTGTCTTGTTATTTTAATAATAATTTTCACTAATTTATGTGTAACGAAAGAACAATAATGTCAGTCACATTGCAAGTCACATTGTCAGTCACATGCGCTATTCATTTAAGTCAGACTTCAGTTCTCAGACTGTTTTAATTGGCCACTTATTGGCATGATGGAGTTACTTTACGAATAAAGACGAACTGTGAAAATAATATCATTCATTTTGGTCGTGAATAAACATTATCCATCTATCTTACTTATGTTATTGAAACGCGAAAATGTCATTTCAGCCACTGATGGTAGCTAATTTGACAGTTGGTCAAAGGTAGATACGTTATTGTGACCGCCTATTAATCACTCTGGCACTTACTTTATCAAAAAACATTTTATTAACTTATGGATAGGTGTTCTTATATCCTTGTAACGTTACGAGATAAATCATGATTTTGTTAAAATTTGATACAAAGAGATTTTCTCTTGTTAAAGATGGTAGTAAATATCTTGGGCCAATGAACTGATGCAAGTTCGTATCCAAGTTGCTAGCAACTGAGTCTAGATTCAACGTAGCAATTGCTAATAAATGACAATGATAAAAAGGTCATTGATAAATCAGCAATTGTCGAACACTCAACCTTTAAATTTCACGTATAAAAAATATGGAAATTATATCACAGTATTGCATCAGTAATAGCCATAACGGAAGTATAAACTGTAAAATACTATGTATGTAATACAAATATAATAATAATAATAATATAATATCGTCAGGACGGTAGCTAGCTGACGCAGGCTAGCAGGTAAAATGCATTCTGGTTGTTGTTGGACAGTAGGTACAAATAACAGCAACGCATTTGTAAATTAAAACCAGAAAAAAAGTAAACAAAAAACAGGAAAATTATCTGAAAAACTGCGTAAACAAATAATGGCTTCTTCCTGCGGTTTCCAGACACAATTCCCTAGAACGAACCACATAAATGGGTTTTCAATAAGACTATTTATAATTTTAGAGACGCAGTATATTGTGGCGTTGAAACTGTCCAGAGAATATCAAGCGAACAATTAAACTCGATTTGATTATTTTTTCAAGACGAAAAAAGATCTGACGAAGTTCTACGCAGCGTTATTCCGGAGAAGAATTTTGCTAGTTAGGTGTTAGGCGAATACTTTATCTTAGGATTTACAAGCGAATCCGATAAAAACAATAACACAACAACTTTTACGATTCATCTGTATTTTGTAGTCAGTAAAATTTTCCTGAAAGTGACATCATACGTGCTACTGATAAACGGATTCGGATTTTCCAAATGGAATTTGTTTATTTGGGAATTTCTTTTCAAATAGTTATCAATACTGAAAAAGGAAGGCAAGGACAAATGATTAGGTACTAAATTGTAACTTACTAACAAGAATAGGTACTAACTAGTCTTTGTTATAAATAGTTATGAGCTCCAGCTGTCATTTGATAAGGCTCTAATGTATCTTATCTAAAAGGCCAAAGCAGTTTACATAATTTAAAATAACACTCACTACACATTGAATTATATTCTAATTTATTGTCCGTGAAGAATGTTGCCGTTAGATTAGTGCAATGATTATTTTGACATTTACATTTGTACAAGTTTAATTAATTTGCAACCGGTCTGCAATAGACCTAGAACGCCATGTTGTTTGATATAGGTGTATTTATCAAAAACTGACTCGTAATAAAACTTTGATAGAAGTGATAAACCTATTTAGGTAAACAATACTTTTTTTTCATGTATGGTATACAATAAAGAATCTACGAATTAGAAAATATAGACCCAGTTCAAAATCTGTTTTAACACCATTTAAATAAAAAAATAACCATTATTTAACCAAGAAAAAACTTTTTCAGTTGCATCATCTTTGATTTACGGCCTGCGGAAATGAATGTTTTACAATTTACATGCTTATCTTGTAAAATGTTAATTATGTTGGTAGCTTATTTGATTTACGTTTTGTGTTCTGAATAAAAATATGATAGTAATTTGTGTAATCTCATCGCTCGTACTTAAGGTACTGTGTCATCTCGGAGAGAATTGACATTCGTGTCAATATAAGAAGTCTGTGGCCTTAGTGCGAGTTTTTAACGTTCTCGATCGCGTTAGCGTAAATGTCAATTTGTATTGGAACTGGATAAGCGCCGTCTGGTGACAGTAACGTAAAACCTTTCTTTTTCTATACAATTTGACATAAGCGAACGTTTACGTTAACGCGATCGAGTGCGTTAAAAACTTACACTAAGCCCTGTGATTTGACAGCTGTGTAGAGAGGGATAGAAGATCGGTTTACCACAAACTGCAAATAAGATTTATTTTCATGTCTCTTTTATACTTACTAGTAAAAAACTAGTATCCTGCTGTCAAATCCGACTCCTTAGATTATCAAATAGATTTAAACTATTTACTAATGCAATATTATACGTAGTACTGAGTTCTATAGGCTTCTTTCTATCCCGGATGAAAATCATAAAAATGCATGTCTCCTGTTGGATGAGCAAAGGTAACGACTGGAAAACCTAAAAAATAAAAAACGAGTACCTATATTCAGGTGAATTTCATTATAATACCTATTAAGTTTTGCATCAAACATCTCGTACTACGGAGTTTAGATGCTAATTTCAATGAAAACGTATCGTTTTGTTGTTTCTAGGGCATCTGTCAATCATTGTTCTAGTATTTGATATTCGATTCGCGACGTGCAGTGTGACGAAGGTCGAATTTTATTTGTCTAGGCGATATCCTGATATATCTCCAAACAAAATTATTTTCGTTTTCTTTACAACTTTAATTTTCATTTAACACAATCCACGTTGAACTTTACAAGTTAAATTATAAGGTTTAATTTGCACTATTCGTTTACAAAATCATTGATGAGTTAAAATTGTTTTATTTGTATGGTGTATGGCCTGTCCTTGCTATGACACAGCCGACCCACTGACCTGAATGTATGAAATTAAACAATTTTGTGCTTTTGTTAAGATATAGGACATGTTTGCTAATTTGTAAACATCACGACAGTTGTATGTACCTAGCCAGAATGTGTTAGTTCCGTTGACGCCATTACTCTTCTTAGAATCCGTGATTTTAGTTGTTAGAGATAAAATGCAGATTCGGGTTACTGCTGGGAAAAATAACGTGATAGCTGTAAACTATAAATACTGTTCAGCTCACGTGCTTGCCTGGAAAACAGTTGTTTCTAGTTAATTTTCTCGTCAGCTGTTCCGTGTTCACGAAGACAAATCTTCTTCTTATAGTGTGGGCAGTAAGGTCTAGCGACCCCACATAACTTGGTGTCGGAGTTTATAAACCGCCTCAAGGGCCTCTGACATGGTTTATTTAACGACCGCCGTTTGGCGACCGGGACCACCGGCTTTTACGTGCCTTCTGAAGCACGGAATCATCTTTTTATCAGACAAGACAAGTAGTGCGGTAGCTTATTAGTTTATCAATCATATTATTAACGGTCTTAGCAATATGAGTACTCAGTTCTCTTCCCTCAAGTTTCCATTCACCTTGATTGCGGACTCGGCACGCGCTTAAATCAAGCGCAGACTAGATGCATAAGAACTCACGTGCACATTAAAATGTTAAGAAGACAGAATACAGTAACATGTGGTAATTTTCTCGCTATTACAGTGGAAAATTAGAAATTTTGAAGATGCCAAGCGATTAGTCAGTGTTTACTTTGTTGGAGATCAACGGCTGCATGCACGCGTGAATAAAATATGATATTGTGTTTGTTAATATAGGAGGCTAGCAGAGCTTCTTGTTGTTTGTTTATTAATATTGACAGCAGGATGAAACTTAAATTATCTTTTTGCGCAGATACAAACATATACTTTTACGGACGTTAAACTTTTCCAGGTATCTACTCAGTTACGGCTGACCCCGAGCGGTAACTTCATACTGCTCGTTGAATATGATCACTTCTGATGAATTTCTAATGTCATCCTTAGAAAAGGCTTAGTCTAACTGCTTATAGTATTAAGATACCTCGTAAATAGTTGATGTACATCGCAAAAGTACGACAACTTCTTGGTACAATACAGTCGCAATATTTATGTAATACTTAAACTATGTGATGCCATAATAATATGTAACTTTGCGACCGAGACGGTGGTTCAGAATGCACTTAATTAATAGGTATCTGGTGCCTACCAATTAAATGTCATGCAATGATTACGTGCCTTGGTACACATGTTACAATTACTAGGAAATCCATTTTCTATGCTATATTTTAAGCTTTGATAGTATTCATATACATTGATCAGGAATAGCCATTTGATAGCGCCCTCTTTGGCTGCCGACGCAAACCGCATTGTTGCACTATTTCAATTAAGTTTATGGAAATAGTAAAATGCAGTATGACTACGTTTGTTTACTACTAAAAATATCTTCCCGCGTCACTGCGCAGACGTTGACGCTAAATAAAGCAGGGCTTTGACATTGAGATGTTTGATTACAATTTGTTTTTGCTTGTAAACACCACTTTTGTGTTGAAAATCTAAAGATGCATAAGTAACTGGTTTTGTTACATTTTTATCGAGTTCAACCTGACATTGATAGATTTAAATCCTTTTGTGTTATCTAAGATTGAAGGTTAAGATAACAAAACTAATAGACGTAGGTATTATAATTATTATAGAATGAAAATTCTTGCTTGAAATTAGAACGACAGAACATAACAAGGCTACACACATCAGAAACAATAATGGATCTGAGACTGAGTATAAAACACTAAACTAATAGTGTGATTGAAACGGTAAACAAATCATCTAAGTTGATCCATGACTTCCAAACAATTTTCGTATCGTGTGCCAAACTTAACATGTTACAGTTACAGACGCATTAAGATTATCATCAAACGGCTATTATGTTCTAGAATAACATTCAACGAACGAATCCCAGAGTTGCACAACCAAGTTGTAGTAATCTCACCTTAAATTACACAATTACATTGCTGGCAACCAAGGCTGCCGTGTCAGCTGACCAGGAAGAGAAACAGCGATGAATAGTGTAGTATTTATAGAAGTCGATATCTCTGGGGGCGTGACTCTTGCGTCTTCAACACAGGTGCAACGCTTACGCAATGGGGCTTGCGATGCGTCTATCAGGACTCTAATGAGTCAATCAATAATGTCGCAATAACTATTTAATTTTCCAGTACTATTAATAATTAATTTTAATTGCGGATGAAGAAAAACAAGGTTTATCAGATTCTCTTGTTTTTGTTGTGAACCTCAGGCTGCAAGCATCAAGGCCAAACACTCATGTTTATTATTATGCTTTGATGCGGTATTAGCAACTCGATATTATTTACCACCTGCACAGTGTGTAAACTTTACGTTTCTGATTTGAAGGGTGATGCTAGTGTAATAGACACAAAGGAAACAAATGAAATGAAACAAAAACAACGTTTCGTTAGTCTAGGATCAACAAGTAGACACATTGTCTTCGTTATTGTCACAGAAATATTCTTTGGTATTATTCCACACCCATTCGTCGCCAGGACGATTCTAGATCTATAGAAACCAGCGAGACAAATTCGTCAATTAACTTTTGTTCTAAAAGCATGTTCGTTCTTAATGCTCCACTAAAGTTTTATGGTGACCGTGGCGAAACAGTTCAAAAGATTGACGTCATTAGTATAAATATGATCATTTGTATTGGTATCGGTATCAATACAGCATGTGATTACAGCTTCATGCTTGATATTAGTGGAACTAATATGCTGATTATCTTTAAAATTCACATGAGTCAAGGCCTTCATGTTATTACGTTTTAATTTTCAAGTAGTGTTTTGTACTTCAGTTATTAGATAACGTTCTTTCTCCTAAATTGGTTCTTCAGTGCTGGAAGTATTACCAGTATCATCTGCTGTATGCAACAGTGATGTGCGTTTGTGGCTTGCTAAGCAATTGCCATGTTCATCAGTAACTCCAATTGCTATGACACCTGGCTTGGCCATCGTTTTGAGCTATATCCAGTTTTTATTCATTATCTCGTCTGTCACTCTCATTTTGTCTTTCCACGTCATTGTTATTTTTACTAGCTTCTGCAATAAATATGTATGATGATGACCAGTGTCATGTCATATTGAATATAATAGTCACTTTGTCAGCCTGATGACGATTCAGTTTAAAATGTCTAGATGATTCGTTAACTATAATTGTAATACGTAGTCACTTATGTAACTTGGCCTGAATGTCAAAAGTCCAATGCTTTTGTAGGTATACCAATGTTTTTTTTTATTTATTTACCTTCGTATGTCTTTACAAAGGTACATAAAGGCAATGTTGCATCTTTCAATATATACCTACGTCATGTCAAGGAGAAGGTCACACAAATTGATAAAGCAATGAACTTACTATTTGTTTATCAACAAAGCCAACATTAAAGATTAGATAATATACTAATATATAATATATATAATATACTATATATAACATACTTCTACGATTGTCAGTGATAAGATTAATGTAGGTACTATGTTGTAATGTTTATTTTTAATTTCGTGGAAGATGTGGAAAATTCTTTACGTTTTCTGCTTACTGGCAATGTTTTGTAAATATTATTGTTTTTACTGAAGATAGGACGTCAGTTCCTTCAACTACTTTCTTTGACTATATTTAGTTAGTGAATGTTTTATTGACTGTACACTGGAGTTCAGTGTTCAACCAATATGTGTAGAAGATACATTTTAATAATATATCTGTTATTGCTTTCGGCCGTTAATCTGCTATAGAGGAAAAACATTTTGAATTCAGTTTTGGAGGTCCTAAGTTCAATACCTATTCGTTACAGGTAGAAAGTCTTGTCAATGTTAAATTTTATTAGTCAATTTACCATTTTATTGCGCAAAACAATGGACATTTCAGTTTGCATCGTAATTATTTTAATGAAAGTAGGTACGCATTTATCAAACCAGTGTCATTCACCAAAATATCACAGCGTACCGCGATATTACGCATATAGTATTGCACAATGTTATTCTTTTACGTTTTGTTATGATACTGATAATAAAATTAACAGGGAAAGCCACATCAGAAATTATCTGCTTGTAAACATCCTCTGTTGAAAATGGGCCATTTCAACATTCCCGAATGCATTAGTTAATAATAAGGTATGAACCTCTTCTTCTTTACTTCATCTTCTTCTCAACTTTTAAGGTTCAAATCAAAGTAGAGATACATAAGTCTTAGTTTTGTTTTTCTTCCTCAGTTTACTCTGTTCCGCCTACATATGAATTTACGGTGTCTTCCTTCTTAACACTGTGTCCATATTATCTTGAAGATTACTTGCTAAGGGTAAAGTCCTCGTAGGCAGGTAAGTACATAGTTATGAAAAACTGATATTGTTTCCAAGTACGTACTTCATCAAGTCCTCTTTAAAATTATAAACAAGCCCAGAATTTAAGTGGGTTTGCAAACATTCATCTGCCTAGCCTTTTCCCAACTATATTGGGGTCGGCTTCCAGTCAAGCCGGATTTAGCTGAATACCAGTATTTTACGAGGCGCGGCTGCCTACCAGACCTCCACAACCCATTGAGTGGGTAACACGGTACTTCATGGCAAGACTGGAGTCAGATTTACTGGCTTCTGACAATCCGTAACTACTGCCAAAGATCTGACAAATGACAGCCGGGATTAACGGCTTAACGTGCTTTCCGAGGCACGGAGGAAACTCGGTATGTTAAGACGGTCACCTATCTACAGACCATCCTTGGCAAGCGTTGCTTAACCTTGAAGATCGACCCGTGCGGCTGTTATTATCTAGCCACGAGCTCCTCCCCCGGGTTTGCAAACGGTAATTTACCTTTTCTATAGTGATATTATAAAGAGATAAATTTTGTGAGTTTGTGAGGTTGTAGGGGGTAATCTCAGAATCTACTGAACCAATTTTGAAAATACTTTTACCAATAGGAAGCCACGATATTTGTCAGTGTTTTAGGCCATATATTAACCTGAAAATACCGCCCAACGAAGTGGGCACGGGTCAGCTATATTCAATACAATTGGTTATCATAATACTACCTTTAATTAGTTACAACACTTGGGTTTTCTTAATCGGATGGACATTAATATGATTAGGTTTATGTTGAACGCAGTACTTGTTTATCAATTTAGGTACCGGTATTACCCTGTAATTGCTGTCAACAGGTCAGATGGTAGTAAGTCAGAAAACTCGATTTAGCAGCGTTTGCTTAAAGATAACTAACATTGTATGTCTAGGTACTGAGCTAGACCAACCGTCTGTAAAGTATGTACAACGTGTATCAGATTAACAATATGTCTCTTAAGGGGTCATTGTACTCATTATTCACAATGGGATTGGTCCCATTGTGAAAGTTCAGTACATTTTGTTGAGTAATGCGCACATAAATATATGATACAATTACCCCGTAAGAGGTATTGCGTTGCACGTTGTATAATATATATACCTGATAATAATTTGATAGTAAATTGTTAGTAATTTACTGAGATCTTGACATAGAATTTTTATTGCGGTTTTGGTGCCTCTATTGTTCATGGCATAAGAAATCGTTAAAATGTCAACTTTTGTGCGCACATTCTCTTAAACTCTACTTTGATATATACCTGATGACAATTTGATAGTAAATTGTTAGTTATTTACTGAGATCTTGACATAGAATTTTTATTGCGGTTTTGGTGCCTCTATTGTTCATGGCGTAAGAAATCGTTAAAATGTCAACTTTTGTGCGCACATTCTCTTAAACTCTACTTTGATATATACCTGATGACAATTTGATAGTAAATTGTTAGTAATTTACTGAGAACTTGACATAGAATTTTTATTGCGGTTTTGGTGCCTCTATTGTTCATGGCGTAAGAAATCGTTAAAATGTCAACTTTTGTGCGCACATTCTCTTAAACTCTGCTTTGATATATACCTGATGATAATTTGATAGTAAATTGTTAGTAATTTACTGAGATCTTGACATAGAATTTTTATTGCGGTTTTGGTGCCTCTATTGTTCATGGCGTAAGAAATCGTTAAAATGTCAACTTTTGTGCGCACATTCTCTTAAACTCTACTTTGATATATACCTGATGATAATTTGATATTAAATTGTTAGTAATTTACTGAGATCTTGACATAGAATTTTTATTGCGGTTTTGGTGCCTCTATTGTTCATGGCATAAGAAATCGTTAAAATGACAACTTTTGTGCGCACATTCTCTTAAACTCTACTTTGATATTATACCTATATGACAAGGCTAAGGACAAGATTCTGATACAAAGGATTCCCTTCAGAATGACCAATAACAATACAATGTACAATATCTGCATTTTAATGAACACCTTCGTATCTTCCTGTTTTATTATGTGCTTTGTTTTAATTCATTGATTACGTCTATTGCATAACCAATAAAATAAGGTAAGTAAGATACTACAAAGAACAGACTACTACGTAGTTACAAATGACATCGTTGAATTAATTGATTGTTTGTAATCCCAAAATAAAATAGCGTCAGTTATAGTCGAAATTTCACTACCTATTTTTGTTTTCTCTTCTACGAAAACAAAGTTTCTAACGGAAAAGTAATTTAAAACTCATGTTAAAACCGACTGTGACGTATCGTCCCATCCGTCGACTGTGTGGGCAGCTCGCCCGACACTGTCACACCCGGTGGTCACGTGACCCGACGCAATTAGACAAGACGCACCTTCGTCATGTCATTGAACATATTTAAATACACAAATCCACTCAATTCTAACTCTTAAGCAACCAAATATAAGGCTAAAAATGACACCGTTTAAACTAATGACGCGACAACTTTGTCGTAGCAATTCAACTGCGCAATTCGCGTCGTAACATCGGAATTTTGTGTCCCAAAGATTTGTGTAAGATTGAACAATGGGCACAGTGACGTCTTTACTCAATCTTGGGAATATTCTACGAATTTCGTAAACAGGGTCTTTGTGCCGTATAATTAATAACGACATTCGAATAAACAGAAACGTTCGATGTTTTGAATCAGGAGAAAAACTTGTCAGTGTCGTTGTTACGATTTTCATCACACCAATTATCCAACACGAGCGATCTCCTTTATTCTTTGATAAATCGTTGCCCTAGATTGAAAGATGCCGACATACTCGTACTATATTTGTAAGAAACTGCAAAATACCTGACAAATGAGAGCACTCACATCAAACACTTCAAATTAAAGTCTGTCATTTTGACTATCAAAGAAATCTTCAACAGATTGAAAATTACCAAGTAATATTGGCGTTTTCTCTTCACTTTCTACGTGCGTAGTAAAATTTATTATGAGCAAATCATACATATATCGGGTTATTGACACAACACATACAAGAATATAATGGCAGATTGATCGCAACTTCGCAAAAGAAATTGGGACTGTATGAATCATAATATCACTGCTGGGATTAGTCTATAAATCTTTTCAAACCGCTTTTAAAAACATCATTTATGAATCATACAGAAAGTTAACTGGTTTATATTACATTATTGCGTAGTTACCGAAGTCTGTGCTACAAATCATCAATCTAATTATGCAGTACATATCGTGTATGTATGTAGTCACGTGTTTGGCATATAAAACATTCAGTTGAAGGACCAGACGTTGGACAGACGGATCAATTTCGTGACGTGGACTTCAAAGTTGTTAGGAGACCTTGGTGACCGACCTCGACCTAAGTGACTTCCAAGGTACACGGGTGATGTTTTGAAAGCAATCGTACCTCGATCATCATTATAGGCAATTTAGTTGTTGACGATCCCTTCAACGAAAACAATTTTTTTTCTAGAAACAGGAACTGCTCGTTGCTCTGCGGCTGTTATTTGTCAAATGTTTTTATTTACGTGTGGAAACTTTTGAAGTATATTATGTCATGGCTGAATTCCGTATGTCCTCTCTACCGCATCGGTGGAGTGTTCCGCAGCCAGAAGGCGATCTTGACCTTAGGTGTCCGAATTGAGAGTTGGTCTCAAACTTTACGATTTCATTCGGGACAAGGTAAACATAAATGGTTTCCTTTATACCAATTTTTATGTGACAACTTCAGAATTTACTGTTTAAGGTAACATTTGGAAGTTCTCCCCCTGCTTTTATACTGCATTGCTCTTGAAAAATAAACAAGGTTTTTTTTTAACATAATTTAACTTTTGTGGAACTATAATGAAGTTTTCAGGTAACTACTTACTCACGAAGTTACAATCATAAAATTCATGGTCGCTCTTAGCAGTTTGAACCACAAAACATTTGGTAGCCATGTTTTTTAAATTAACTACGTCACTTAGTGACGTCAAAACTAATTGCGACGTTATAAAATTAATTATAAATGACGACACTTCAAAACAGGAAGAGCATCTATAAAATGATAGACACATACATATGGTAGTGTATGTTCCACCCACTGGTCTATTTGATTGACAGCGAGACGAATCAAAGGGTTATTTTTATCTGGCGACGGGCGAGGGTTGACCCACTGTTGGCGGTCACTAATGACGCAAACACAGACCTTCGGTTTTAATATTTTAGTATTTAGCTCCAAAGTGACCTGATATTGATCGCTGGCGTAATGTTTTTAATCAATATTTTCAGTAAGATGAAGGTGACGAATATAAGATGAGTATTTCAGAATTTTATTGCTTTTTCCGCAGCATTTCGATATCTATATTCAACGTAAAGTTGAATATAGATGTTAAAGGACAAACAATAATTGTGGCATAGCCAAAATGGCGGCGGGAACTGTCATAGCAGAGTTTGAACGGTAACTCCGTCGAAACAAAGAAAAGTTTGATCCTTTTCGGTAATTGGTTTCTTAAACAGAACCTATTAAGCACAATACATTCTGTGTAATCTGAATTCTTAACAAAAACAATAATATGTACTACACTGCGTAAATACTTTGTTTGTTTTCTACAACAAAACATTTGTTTTTCAAATTTTCCACGAAAGATAGCTTATTACTCAACCCAATGTTTGTTTGTTTGTAAAAAACATATTATGAAAACTAATACGATTAGATAAACCAGATCGATTAAAATATTAACCTTATCAACGACATTGAAATATAGTAAATACCTATCAAATAATAATTTGGTAATCTTTGTAAATAAACAAAAGGTGTTTTTTACAACGCGGATTTGATAAGGCTGGTAATTTCATTAGACATGATCAATCACAATCATGCTTCAAAAAACCCATGCCTATCTACTTATTAAATTACGTCATATATAACTTTGTTGTTGCCTTGGCTGGGGGCCTTAGAGTCATTTAAGGCCACCACAGGCTAGTCCGGTTAAGCAGCATCAACCCTTCTAGAGGTGAACTGCGAGTGGTCATGTCAAAAAAAAAAAAAACTTTGTTTTTATTATTATTTAGGTACTAACCTAACAATATTTAAAAGCTGAGATGAGGTTCGATAGAACTTAAATCAGCTTAAACCTTAGATTGCGGAATGCTATAAAGCCGCTATTTGAATATTTTCTAGTTTAAGGTTTTCTTTGTGTTTTTTATATTTTAGTGTACAGTCAGCAAAGCTATTTGGTATGCAGGCAGCTAACTTGCAACTACTTTTAAACAACTTTGTGAGTGTGCTAAGTAGACATTTATTGTACACCACACTCGTAAGTATGTCATAAGCTTAAAAAGTTATAATGTACACATTAGAAATAAATATTGGCAGTGCAGTGGAAAAGTAAATATTTTTGCGTGTTTACCAAATAGCTTTGTTGACTGTACAATAAAGCATATATGAATAAATAAACCCCTACCTTATTATGGAAAACTCAGAAATTATGACCAGTCGAGTTTTCGAGTTTCCGATTTTTCCGTAGTTACCTACCCATATCAAGGAATCATCCTGTATAGCACATCTAGCAGTTGAAGGATGATGCTTTTGAAACAATTCGGAAGTAACAAAACGCAACTGAAATTTGGTAATCCTCAGAAAATAAATTATGACTTTAAGAAATGCGGAAAAATGTGTTTCTGTCAATTTCAGCTCAATGCCAATTACTAATCCATATTGGATTAAAAATGGCATTGCGATCAGAATAGGGACTTTTTAATTTATCAATACACGTGACAACTAATCTAAATAGAACATTCTGGCGACAATGTAGTTTTTTTAATAATAACTTGTATCTAATCTAGAAAAATAGTAGACTGATCATCTAGTTTTGATTATCCAGGTACTTCACAGAGGCTTTGCAAAATATTCCGTTAAAACTGAATTGGTTCAGGTCTGACTCACCTGGTTCATAAGCATGGTATTAGGAGCCACTTATGTATGACGATACGGTACCGATACGTCATAGGAACATTAGGACTTACTAAATTTATTAGCGTACTAGTGAGTCATGTTTATTCATATCGATAAAGCGGTTATCTGAACGAAAGTGCAATTAATAAGCTGAACCTGGATTTGGAAGCGTTGGTGCATTATTACAGAGATAAGCACGTATGAATGAATCAGGAAAATGAATAAATTTTACTGCCTCTAATAATAGAATAATCTCTGAAAAAACACAAATAAACGGATATTATTAAAGCCTTCTACACTAATTTTAGATCGGCAGCTTGCATGAGTCAGAAATCGGTGGTGAAATACATTCGAAGTCCTTACTTTTTGATATTGCTTACCAAATCATAAAACACACTATCCTATTACTTTGTTAAAGCACATCATTTGTACCTATGCTTCGATACCATTACATCTGATCCCTGCAGTCGGCATCGTATCGCCCTTTGTAAAAAGCTTTTCGATCTCAATGGTGTCAGACTTTGTCCAGACATCGAACTCTCCACCATAAAACTCTACACCTGATCTGTAATAGTGGTGAGAAACCTTACTGCGAGATACATAAGGATCGTCTACAGTATTCAGACTTCTCATGTTTGTAACGGTTGATTTGATGAAGAATTTGAGATGATCCTTATGCGGGCCATACACGTTCAAATAGTTTGATCAAACAGACTGGTTCAAATTGTTTTATCAAATTGGCATGAATGTCAGTGGTGAAATATGATAAAAATAAGTCGTCAAAAGGTATAAAGAATACAAAATATAAGTTTAACCAGCCTGTTTGATCAAATAGAAACACAAAATTTTACATTTCTTCGTGCCGTTTCACAACTCATCATCATCTGCCTGGCCTTTTCGCAACTATATTGGGGTCAGTTTCCAGTCTGGATTTAGCTGAATACCAGTATTTTATGCGGAGCGGCTGCCTACCAGACCTCCACAACCCAATAACTGGGTAACACGGTACTCCATCGTGCCATTTAACAACTCCCTTTTGAAAAAAAAAAATACTGACATTCATGCCAATTTTATAAAACTGTTTGAACCAGCCTGTTTGATCAAATTACTTGATCGTTTATGGTTGTATGAACGATAAATTAATCGATTTGAAAACCAACCGATCTGTTGAAAGGACACTGTACAAGACCTTTCAATCAATAGGCTCAAAGAGTTAATACGGCTGAATGGCTGTTCGGCTGGTTACCTAAAACACTGAACAGTATTGTGCATCTACTATCTACTAATTTGTTTGAGTACCTACAACTCTCATGTCATCATATTTAACTTGTATTTCTCAAATTAAGTAAATTGTATTCTTTTTGAGAAATAAATGTGTTAAACTGTAAATCTTGCAGAAGTTGGAATCAAAGAGAAAAGCGTTTTTTTCCAACTTTATGTTATTATTTGCAATGATTAAACTACGCTTAGCAATAACCATAACAAATAGTTCTTGAACCAACGTTTTCGAAAAGTGTGTATGATTTTTCACGTAAACTAACAAAATCGAGTAACGCAAACAGTTATTAACTTTTTCGAAAGAGAGCTTACCAATTAATATCAACTTTAACACAAGGGCAATGAAATTCAAAATAGCTTGGACAAAAGTTTATTTTGTAACTTATTGTGAACGATACAACGTACGAAGTATTCAAGGCGTTGGTGCTGAACGCACGTAACCGTCCAAAAACCGTACATTTATAAAGCTTGTCTGTTTTATTGTTTTCCTCAAAGCCAAATTAAACGACTGTTCCGGCAGACTGTTGAAAAGCAGGATGAAGACAGTTTTATTGTTGGGTGCAAACCGGTAATACTTTATTGGTGAAAAAAGGCTATCAATATGAATTTTCCCAAATAACAATGAATATGATACTAAAACTGTTGACTCCCACAAGGGAGACGCACAGGACCGGTTGTTGTGATGACCCTTGGGGGGGCCTATATCCAGCAGTGAACTCCTTTAGATGAGTATGATGATGGGTACTAAAGCAGCCGGTCTATTCTGTCGACGTCTCACCGTGTCATCTTAGTAGATGGAGTGAATGTATAGTGAACTGTCATTCCATTTTGTAAGTTTGTATGGATTGACAACTCACTGCATGTTCACTACACCCATATTTTCTCGGTGAGATGATAACATATGAATACTACGTTAATTTCACTTCAACTCCGCGAAGAAGGTGAAGTGAAATTGAACTGAATTGAAAGAGTGAGACTAGAGAGATACTGTTTTGTCCGTACTAATATAAATGCGAAAGTAACTCGGTTTGTTGCATTTCGGGTTTTTGCCTCTTCACGTCATCCTTTCCTTCTTATTAATATCCTTATTAATTTAATATTATAAATGCAAAGGTAACTCTGTCTGTCTGCTGTCCGCCTGTCTGTCTGTCGCGCTTTCACGCCAAGACTACTGAACCGATTTACATTAAATTTGGTACACAGATAGTCTATAGTCTGAGAAAGGACCATAGGCTACTTTTTATATCGGGAGTATAAGGGAAATAAACGGATTTGGATGATATGGCAGACCATGGCAGACATGTTAGACCATGTCTTGGAATAGGTCACAAGAAGGTTTTTATCTCGGAAGTACATTCCCTTGTAAAAAGCCGCGAGCTGAAGCTAGTAAAGAGTAAATAAATAAAACATCCATTCTCAACAATAAAACTGCTAATAACCATGCCATGTGTCTTTAACCACTTAACATCGTGCGCGTTCATAAGAAACTAACACGTTTCATGCTTTTCCTCCTTTCAAGTAAAAACATAACAAGAAAACATCGTTAGTGGTTATTTATTATAAAATAAAATATACCTGACATTGACGATACACGACTCATTGATTTTATTAAACAATGCCCATATATATGGGCATTGGTACTAGTAATAAGACGGATATTGTCAAAGAAGAAGTAAAAAACAATTAGAAACGTGCTGAAACTGTTACTGATAATGAGAACGCGAATTCGAAAATGGCGGCAGAAGATTCCATTGCTAACGATTACAAAACAAATGCCTCTAATCCTGGCAAGAAATCAGAAAGACATACTTGATAACAAGACAAAATTAATGATATGAAAATGAATTGTCTCACGATAATTTTAGCCAATCAATTTGGCAGAGAAAGCGACAAATCTTTATAGTCATCACGAAGATTTCATGCTATATTACACACGTCAATGGTACATTGTAGACTTCAAGGCACATGTGACATATTCAAATGTAGCTATAAACAGTTTTATTGCATTTTAATATGCTGTTGCTGTCTTCTGTCTGTGGCTTTGCTCACGTAGGTTTCTAAATCGGTAAAGGTAATAGGGTCTCAAAATAAATTTATAGACTGTTGAAAATAAATCTTCGATCGAACAGTTTTGTTGAACTTACGTCCGAATTCGCTGTTGAAATTAGCATTAAGATAATAAACATTACTAAGAAAATCTTAACCTGTACTGTTACCAACAGATTTATTGGCTCAATGATTAGGGCTTACGCCAAACTCGTCGACTTTACGCACTTACAATTAGCAGATATTTTCGTTAAGCTTATGTTTGGTGCGAACTGTTCCAGCATTTATTTTCTGTAGTACACTCACGATACGAGAGTAATAAATTTTTTCGTACTGCCTAAAGTAATCTGTAATCTGTTTGAGATATAACACTTACGTATGCCTAATAATATAGTTCGCATTATTTAGTATGCGTCAGGCAAGTATTTTGATGGTAAAACTGTGTTGTAATAGATCAGTAACTGAGATCCGCTTAGCCATTTCTCTTTACGATTTTCAAAATACCGATGTTAAACAAGAGGAATTCGGTAGGAGCAGAATGGATTAAGCGAAAGTTTCCAGTTGGTTCTATTTATTTCAGATCAAACCGAAGTATAAATCGATTGGAATCATTTACTGCTGCAACGCACGAGACTACTAAATCGTTTAATATGGAACTTGGAAATGCAACTTAAGGCGCAGATAAGAACGAGAGTTATGAAATTCAAATCAAACTAATCAACCTAAATGCATTCTTTAATAGTAGATTTAATGATATTGATATGTAATATCACAATAAAAAGGGGTTCACAAAAATACCAGGCACTAAAACTTGAAATAAAATTCAAGATTAAAACCTCTCCAATAACTGTAATGGTTCAGCCCATCGACAGTTTGATTACGAAGCAAGTAATAAAATTTAATTAGGCCACACGTGTACGCAACGGGAAGGGACGATGCATTTCGAGACTGGGTTACCAATGACGTCAGAAACGCCCTACATCTACTGCCAGACTATTTTGGTTACGTTTTTTTAGAACGCATCTCTGAACTCTGGATGCATTTTTGTCTACGAGTGATGAAATAAAATATATCGAGTTGTTTTCAAGCCACATTGTAATCATTTATCACTTTTAATTTGTTTTTTTATACCCAAAGGAAAAAAACGGAACCCTTATAGGATCACTTTGTTGTCCGTCCATCTGTCTGTCAAGACCGTTTATCTTGGGAACGCGTGGAGGCATCAAGTTGGTATTTAAACCATACACTCAGGTTTACGGTACCTTGAAGCTGTGAAAAAAATCGTAGTTCTATGTTAGCGTAAAAAAAAGATACGACCGTTAATGCCACAAAAAACGTATATTTCGACATTCTCAAGCGAATCAAAATTCATAGGGTAGTTCCCGTTGAGCTAGAACTATGAAATTTGGCAAGTAATACCGTCTTATAGTATAGGTACAGGGATAAGTCTAAAAACTTTACATTTATAATTAAATCATAAAAAATATAGTCTTTATTTAAAGTACGTAATCAATCATCGAGCGTAATAAACCACTGATTGGATTCAAAATCTAGTTTTAATTTCAGTCCGCCGCAATACGAAGGTTATCTAATCCTGTCAACACGAACAACCTTTTTCAGGTCATTTAGGTATCTAATCAAACTACAACGTATAAGTAAATGAGCTAAGTAAATTGGTAAACAGGTATACTTTATAAAATTAATTTTAAGATTGATTAATCGTGCGATTTTTGATAAAAACCCCCGTTTTTAGGTCGTACAAAAGATTAAGATTTCACAATGACATGATTGAATAACGTTTACAAAACCCCCGGTAAAGTCACGATTTTCCTCAAATCTTACTGTTTTGATTAAAATTATTATATTAGGTGGTATTTTATTTTAACAAAACTAAAAAACCAAAACGAGTCTATTTATGTTGTACTGCCCTCGATAGGGCTTTCAAACGCCCACCTACAAACTTCGCCTAATAGTTAGAGTATTCAGAAAGCCATTATTCAATTACCTGTCATTTAACGTGGAATGACAGGTAAAGTCTACTAGAAAGGTCGCAGTGAAATGACATTTCACGGCACTGTTACCTCATACGTTTTACGCTTCCATCTTTATTAACGGGCTTGTATATTTAGTTCGCTAGCTACTCCCCTTATGACGTCAATGCTGACATTTGGGTCTGTGTGGTAATCGTTTCTAGTCTAATAGCCATCGCCCAAGAGTTATTGCTAATAAATAAATTGTCACGACTCATAACTGGTGGTTTTTCTGATCTTTCTACTAAAACGTGATTTAGAATTTGATGTTCGTGGAATAAGTAAATTCTATGTGTACGGTGGAAAAGAAATTTCGACAGGATGACTTGTACAATGTCTCTTAAAATCACACAGACAGTAACTCGAACATCTCTTGCGCAACATTAACGATACAGGACGTCTGAAAAACGTTTCCATGGAATAGGAAAGTAAATATTTACATCACAGCGAGGTGAGGAACATGAGATTGACAATCCGTCGTTCAGCAACACAGTTATAATCTCACATTGTAACATAAATAACGTTTACTGAACAGTCCAACTGTTTGAATTATTATCTATTTTGGTTCTATTCATGCAAACGTCCTGGACATCAGGTATTTTAGTAGCCATTTAAATTAAAACGGTTTTCAGAAACGTTAATGTGTTTAAATCATGAACGCTTCTGAAATGTGGCCCTTTCTAAACAGTCACTCATATAACATAAAATATTTGTGTCTATTTGACGCTAACGCTGTAAGTTAAAGCTGATTGAGGAAAATGAGCTCTAATGGTACTGGCCGGCAAGGGGTTAACTACTCCCCATGGTTTCGGGTAACACAAAGGTGCATTATTATTGTTTGTCACAGAGATGGCAGACGGCGATAAAAATATGAAAGAGATAGGACACTTTAATGCTACCGACACGATGAACGTTCCAAATGTGTCTGGGTATGAAATTAACGAGAGGACCGTTTTATTGTGAGTCACTGAACTCCAACGAGACACACAAACGAACAGGTGAACAAACTCGCAAACACACAACATTCGATTTGATTAATCGGTATCGGAAGTAGGTCTGTTGCATTTGATTTGTAATCGATTATTGTAATCGATTCGAAAGATGTACGAATCAGATTCGTAACGTGCTCGAATTAGCCTCATCTTTGATCGTAACGATTGAACGTTTGATGTGTTCCATATGCACAAATAGCGCCGGATCTATTGATGCTAGCTTTTTTTCGATTTTGATTTATGCCTCTCGTGTGCCAACATCGCAATTACGTTGGGTTTGGCTGGGAAAAGATCGGATGTAAATCATTACGAAATATGATACTACTAAAAGTAGGTATAACTAAATTAGACCAAGAGATTTCCAAACATTTGGTATCGTAAAAGCCCCTTTGTAAGGAAAGAACAAGGTTTCCCTATGACCCTACATAAAAGCTTCTGGGAAATCACTGTACCAATGTCATCAAGGAAAACAAACTCACGATTTCTTTATGTTCTTTAAATGGTTAAACATGTACGCACTTCCAAACCATAAGTTGATATGACTCATTACTTTATCAGATGTATATTTTCCAATAAAAACAAACAGGAAAAAACTGATTTGAAGTAAACTGCAGTTATTTAATAACACTTTTCTCCTAAACTATAAAATCTGTTTTCTGCGAGATGATTCATTAAATAGATACCGAACAACACCATATGCAGTCAAGAACCGATAAATCATAAAATAAAGTATAAACAGGAACCACGGATTTGAAGCCGACGAGCAGTCTGAAGTTCGAACAAATGTATCTTATTAATATCTTTCGAATGTAAACATTTAAAGGAAGAGGTTTCCCGACTCCTTTAATTTAGTGCAGTCATCGTAAATTTAATGTATTTATACATGTTTGCATTGCAGTGCATTTTATTTATTTGTTCTTCTAACTGAAACAGTCTTGTTTTTCAACTGCTGGAGTATAGGTTGTCTTGTAAGTTTACAATTGCGTAACAGAAGAAACCGCCGTATGGTATCGGCCGGTGCCGTATGGTGCCGTAAAAGAATAATACCATCCCATCACTTCCCGTGGGTGTCGTAAGAGGCGAATAAGGGACTCACCAGAAAATGGGCAGCGGCGTTCTCTGTAAAACGCAACAACATACACTGCGATCGCCAACCCGCCTGCCAAGCCTGACGTCTTTTTGCTTTTATGATGATGATGAGCAGAAGAAATACGGATTGTGTCACCTTTGGTTGTAGATAGGTGAAATTCTGTCAGCAATAATGTGATAAAGACGACTCTCAAAATGTCAAGAGTGTATAGGGTTGACAAACGCTGTCGAAATTCACGTTATCAATCCATAACATTTTGATATTTCGACAATTTCGTTCGCTGACAACAAAATGGAATTTTGTCTAGAACCTAGGTCTTCCGTATAAAGAGGGAGACGGATTCACAGTAAATATTGCTGAAGTTGTCGTTAAATTAGTACCGTATTGCATACTTCAGGCTTGAAGTTTATAGTCCCAAAATACTACTTACGTTTTGAGGGCATTGACTGTCAAAACTTTTGAATGCATGTAGGTACTGTTACTCTGTACCAAAAAATGCCGTTTTCTGCCAATCTTTCTTTATCTTATCCTAATCATAATATAATTACCAAATTACCCATTTACTTTTTGTTTAATTATACTTAAAGAAGGTCTAATTACGTTTTTACGTGTTAATTAATGACTTTAAAATAAAACCGAACCATGTCGGATAGGTTAAAAACCTTTCCAGTTTAATTATCACGAAAATTAATTGCGTCTTTGTTTGTTTTAATACTAGTTTGTTAATTGGGTTTCTACCACGTAGGCGTTACTAAAATACAAGTCTATTTAATTGTATTTAATTCTGGTTTCGAAACTAAGAAATTGTTTCTTTTTTGTAATCAATATATCCTAATATATAAAATTCTTCCCTTACTGATAGATACGGCACAGTCAAAACTACTGCTCGTAGAAAGTTGAAATTTGGCATGTTCCTTGAGGAATGTAAGGCCGGAGCACGAGAGGATTTACCGAAATTGCTATGGGAACGGGAAAAAACGAAAAGACGTACAAAGTCGGGGGCAAAAAAGCCAGAACATAGTATAAAATTGATACTTAGGCATGCTGCATATGTAATTATTTACAATACTGTTATAAAATAATCCATGAAGATTCGTGTTGCTGTAAAAAAAAACATCACACCTAATAACCTCTCACATTCCTTTCGACTTATATTAGTAAAAGATAATATCCGTGAGATAATGAAGATACTGTTAGTTATTATAGAATTTACAACTAGAGGCCCGAGTTTCACTTCCTTCATTACTATTTCCGTAAACAACACTTTCTTTGATTAACGATAGCTGTATAATAAAGAATCTATTAATAATATAACTTATGTTAATGTCTAACAAATAATAATGATATAGGTAGATATCCTTATCACATTGGGAGGCCTGATCTGCTTCTGGAGGGAGGTTGGTTGGTTGGAATGACGGCCGCCAAGGTTCACGTACAATAGTTCAACATCAGGAGTAAGTACGGTAAATTTGTTCTTTTATTGTTTTAATCTCCAATTCATATTCTAAAAAAAAAACCAGCTATCATTTCTGATGTCTTTTTTATAATTAAACCTTACCTATGTTCTGAAGTAAATAGGGTACAATAGGTTGATAAAAAAATAAATTTAGTAATAGCATCTACCATTTATTGTACTGCATATAATATAAAAAAAATAAAACAAGTAGGTAAGTATAACTTTTAATTATAAGATTTACTCTTGGAAAACTCTTAAAACCATCCAATAGATAGAAAGATACAGGTTGGTTGTTGTACTGTGTCAATAAACTTACTAACAAGTCTCTTAACGACTTAACATCTTATAGCATTTCATTTTAGCGTTAAAAACAAAAACATAAACACGGATTTCTAAAATTTACAACCTTATCATCATTAACGTCAAATAATAACCCATTTCCACATGAGAGAAATTGAACAAGAAATTCAGGTCCATTGAAGTGGTTCCAAGAAATCTGGGAGTAGGTCTTGCAAATTGGACATCTCACGCGCGACCAAGATTTTGTCTGGCTGGCCCCAGTTGCCAGACTGTCTGACTTCGTGTATTTTTAAAATAAATAAGACGTCATACCAATAATTTATTTCGAACAGATTAAATAAACGTATATCGATGATCACGCCACGCTAGCCTAAATAAAAATAAGATAAGTGACAGAGTATTTTCATCGGGTCCTATATTATAACGTTTGATCTTGTGAGTGTACGCTGCTGGCTTCCAGACTTCTCCATGAGTCTGTGGTAAAAATCATGTTTTAGGGCAGTTTGTTGAGAGTTTTATCATTATTCTACGTGAGATGTTCAGACAGGAACTATCAAATATAAATATATTTACTTAATTCTGAGAATTTTGCTCTTTGGCAAGTTATTTGTATCGTTTCTGATTGAGTTCGGAAGTGTGAGACGAGGTCTTTGTCTGGCAGAGAGGTGATATGTCAACTACTTTATTGTTTCAGCGTTGGCCTCTGTGCTGGGCGAAGACCTTTCTCGTTTCCGAAAATCTTTTACAATTCCTTGGGGGCACTGACCTATCTAATGTGAATACAAATGGGCTAATTATTATATGAGATCTGCTGCATTGTAAGCTTATCTATTCATCCTGGAATGTTTACAAGACGACAATACTTTATACCAATATTTACGTTCCTACTTTACTATTTATTACTATTAGCATTTGTAATCTTTACACAGAGTTTAGTTCAAGTTCAAGGCATGATATAATTTAATGTCGGTTCGCTGTGGAATGAGGACAGTCTGCGGACATTTGACCTCTATAGTCAAACTACTTTGACGCCGACCAAAGTATACTACGAACTTCAATTATTTATGAGACAGGAGTCAATAGTTTTGTTAAATTACTATCTATTCAACACCGGTACTTCTAATGAAATGTTTAAAATAAAACGTAGTTAAAGAAAATGTCTGGCGAGCTGGTTTAAAATTATAATTTAGAGGAAACGGTACATTTTACCGTTGCTAAAATAAAGATAAAACACAATGTGTTATTGTTATAACATGGCTCCGATAGAAGGAGTTCGTGTTTTGAAAATTTTATACTGCTTTGATGTTTTGAGGATTGTATTGTAAAACGAACAAAATCTTTGTTAAATAAAGGTAATATTTCATTCGTATGAAATTGGTAGAGGTATGTAGATTTTTTATTTAGTCCTGGTGTCTTTCTATGGATAAAACTGCATGTTTTCTATGGTCTTATTAGATATTATTACAATTGTGTAATAATCTTAATATATAAAACAAAGTCGGGTTTGTTCGAACACTTATAACTCAAGAACGGCTGGACCGATTTTCATGATGTTTGTGTTTTTGGATTAGTCTTTGTCCGGAATAACATAATAAGTATTGAAATATTAAAAAAAAGCAGTAAGTAGTTAGGTAGATAGGGTAAGTAGGTAGGGAGGTAGGTTGGGTAGGTATGGAGGTAAGGAGGTAGGTAGGTAGGTAGGGTAGCCAGTTGACGGGAGCGAAACCGCGCAGGTCAGCTAGTATCTAATAAGACCGAATATTGTATGTGTATTGACACATACAATATTCGAATCTCATAAAAAACGTTATATACAACAACAGTCTCGATTAAAAAACACATCAGTGTCTTGATATACCTATCAACCACGTACTTTTTGTTAAGTATACGTCCCGCCCACATTTGTCTAATATATTATGTAGATATTAAATCGTACCAGTATTTCAGTCTATTAATATTCAATCGAATATTCGATGATAGTCTTCGTTTCACAGTTGCAGAAAGTTGACGCCCCTCCAAATGAATGCTATAAATTATTCACCACATAATATCGGATGGAAATCTTCAACTCAAAGTGCACGTGAACCTAAAACGTGATTTTGAATTAATTTAAATTGAAACTTGGTTACAGTCAAAACATCGCTGGTGCCAATTTGTTTAATATTGCACTTTAATTTAGAAAATTGATGAATAATGGCGAAACATATTCCTGATGTTTTCATTATAAATAAATAATCTGAGTACACCCAGAAAGCGGTATAACACTGTCGTGGCCAGAATAAACATACGTATTTAAAAGTTTTCGCAAATAATAATCAACAGAGGGCTTAATGTGAGTTTTTAAACGTTCTCGATCGCGTTAGCGTAAACGCAAATTTGTATTGAAACTGAATAAGCGCCGTCTGGTGACAATAACGGATAACCTTTTTTTTTCTATACAATTTGCCACAAGTGAACGTTTACGTTAACGAGATCGAGAACGTAAAAAAGCTCACACTAAGCCATCAGTATTTAAATACCAGAAAACAAACGCTATAACAAACGGAAGTCGTTCCTGTGAAGAAAAAAAAAACCAATCAGTTGACAACTTGAAGTTTTAAGTTGTAAAAGACGATGCACTGGTATATTTACTTCGTGATGCGCACATAGTCGTGCACTTATACACGACACATGTGCTTATTGAATAGCATCTTGAACAAGCAGAAAAACAAACGAGGAATGAAACAAATGTCAATAACAAACCTAATGAAGCAGACACTGTCGATACTGCTTTTTATTGTCTCAGATGAAGCCCTGAACCCTACACTAGGATTCCCTGTGATGACCAACCCAATGAGGGATACGTCTCGTAACAAATACGTCACTCTCATCATGACGAGGTCTGCATTGTCTAGTAATACAAACTTTTCTCTGATACCCATAAACTGTAGGAACTAATACTTGCGTGCATTTAAAAGGATACAAAGTCTTAACAACTACTTTTATCATAATTGCTTCGACACGTGTATCTATTAGTACAAATACTGTTCTACCTTTAACAATCTTTAGGTCTGTGTCCATAGAAGCCATAGTTGCTTGTTATGGTACTTTAAATAAATTGTTCCAATTACATCTATTTATCAACGCCTCAACGTTTCATATTTTACGTTAAACAGTATGTAACTTTGAGGAAAATGGTTGCTTTTGTGTATTTCAGTACCTGTCTCTGTTATCACAATTCTGTTGAATTTTGCATAGATTTTAGAGATTATCTTTAGAGGTAGAGATATATAGTAATCAGATTACATTACCTGATTGAAGCCCTGCAGAAAATTTGATAGAAAATACGTCATTAACTTCCATAGTGACATTGACATCGTAACATGCTTGGACTCTTTGGACCCAAGTGCATCACCCTTTTTTTTAAGGATGGGAAATCATCAAACGACTCCTTCCGCTCTGGCCGGAGCGGGCTCTTACTGACTAAAACCCATCCGTGTTCCTCCTAATGCCCTGTGCGTTCCAGGGCCGTGGCGACTTTTTCGAACGGATTCCGCACCCCGGCTGGCACTGGCCCTAGCGGGCCCCGTAAAGTGCATCACCATAAACAAAAAAAAAAAGAACAACTCATTTCTTTCCTGTTTTCAAAACAAAAACTCAAACTCGTTAAAGAAAGAAACAAAACGACATGAAATTGTTTACTTCAAAGGAAAAAAAATGGAACAAACCATACATGCTTCAGAAAATTGTGATAACAGTTCTACATTGCATACGGAAGTACTTGGTTACAGTTCTGCTTTAAACAAACATAACAAAAATATAAACAAAACCTCGTACTCGAGTTTTTGAAACCTAGATTTATAATGTGGTTGTTGTAACACTTTTGTAGTTCAGACGTTCACTCGTAATTTATTGCGTACTTCAAAACGTTTGTTCTGAAGAAATATCGAGGTAAAGAAGATTCTATAAAAGTGATAATTAATGTGCTTGGGGTAATTTTAATTACACCAAAAATTGGTTTGCTTTGGCTGATCAAACTTATGGACAAACCGATGATGAGGAGAGAACCTTATTATAGAAACGTACTTACTCAATTGCACTTATCCTTAATGATTACTAAGAAGGTTATATTCCTATAATGCTGTCAGGGTTTGCTATTTTCCCATTTTGAAAATTACATTAAATATTGGCAACAACAAAATGGATGAATGCTGTTCAAAAACGAATTGTACCTAATGTTATTTATCTTTGTTGGTTAGACTAAACTACATATTACTTATTTATCCATATGTGTTAACAGAACTCCATAGCTTTTGTGCATTGTTTTTGTTTACGAAAATAGTTTTTTAACGTATTATAAATTATACCTCTTTATACCATCTGCGAAGCATTACTTGAGTGAACGAATTACGAGTATTTAATATTTTCCGATTTCAACCTTCGGAGCTTTTACCATCTGAACAAACAGGAGTCATTTTGGATGACGTGAAAGACAGTAAACAATGTAACAATGTTTTATGAGAATGGAGAGAACTCTATAGTATATTGTTCTGTTTTTATTCATAATCCTTTGTCTTACGGGATATAAACAGAAACAGTCCGGTTTAGCTATAAAAGGTGATACCTCTTAGAGATAATGGTATGGCGTCAGATGAACCTCACAAGTACCACCATGAAATACCACCATTGTAAGACGACGACCGTATCATTCGGTTAGCAACAGCACATTAAGGTACAGACGGAGTAGAATGACTGGGGTAAAATTCGATACGCCAATTAGTTTTAAAATATATGTACGTAAATTAAATTTATCACTAGCGTTATATAGGTGTCGGAAATTGAGAAAACCCGCTTCGTAATAAATAAATTGTTGAAGTAGGTACCCATAAAACTACAATAGGGCATAAATATTGTAAAGCGCGTGGAAACTGTAAGTGTCAATATTCAGGTCATTGACAGGCCTTGGGACTTCTGTCGGATTGGTTTGCCCTGTGACGTGGTGCCCATAAAAACATGGGAGCAGTGTACCAACCTCATTTTGCTGTATGTACTCGTAGTGTACAACTATTTGTTTAATCATTTGCATAGATAACGCTGTCATATCTATACAAATATATAAAGCTGAAGAGTTTTTTTGTTTATTTGTTTGCTTGAACGCGCTAATCTCAGTAACTACTGGTCCGATTTGATTCGAGATGATATATAGCCTATAGCCTTTCTCGATATGAGCTATCTATCACTGAAATAATTTTTCAAATCGGACCAGTAGTTCCTGAGATTAGCGCGTTCTGGTAAACAAACAAACAAACTCTTCAGCTTTATATATTAGTATAGAATATAGATAGAGTGGTTCTTGAGGAAGGTTTTAGTATATAATTTGCACTCGTGCGAAGCCGGGGCTGATCGCTAGTAATATTATAAAGCTGAAGTGTTTGTTTAGTTGAACACGCTAACCTCAGGAACCAAAATTCTTTGCAGTATTGGAAAGCTCATTTATCGAGGAAGGGTACAGACTAGGGATGTTACGGAGGTGGTTTTATCGGAACCGAAATCGGAGTCGGAGTTTTTAAATGTGGCTTTTCGGAGTCGGAGGTGAAGTCGGAGTCGGAGATGGTGACAAAAGAAAGATGTGTAAAAGGCAGGCAATAAAATGAAGTAGTACAAAACATTAATCAGCCTCTTTTTCAATAAAAAATAATAAACCTATATGATATAGGTGTCACAAACAAAAATAACCACATTTTTATGACAGTTAGCTAATTAAATCAAATTAATTGACTCCATAAGTATCGAATTATATTTAATAAACCTCCGATTTAAAAGTATCGGAACCGAAGTTGGAACCTCAATCAAATCAAAAGTTGGAAGATCAATCGGAAGTTCCGACATATCGGAATCGGAGTCGAAGCTCCGTAACATCCCTGGTACAGACTATATACCATCACAGTACGGCCAATAGGAGCGGAGCTTTAATAAAAAAAACGTGACGCTGACGAAGTTGCGATGGTCAGCTAGTTAAACGATTTGATATTGTAACCTTACTAACTTTTCCAGCCAATTCTTTTGAACTTGGAAAGAAATTGATCTACTTATATAATTTAAGAAGTATTCATCCAGGAATATAAGCATTGCCAAAACAGTTTTCATGGATAATGCGGAGTAGCAATGCTACCTTTTATGTTAGTAACCACGATGACTTCATTTTTTTGTGCAAATAATAATGACAGTGGTATACTGTGACTATATTGTTACGAATTATTATCTTATATCGTAATACAATGGTGACAGAAATAAGATAGGGGGAAGTTCAGTAGGCATATCTTGCGTAAGTGATATAAAATGAAATGACTTGGCATATCACCAGTTCTATATCGCCCTTGGTAACCAACGGTTTAATATACCTACTAACTATATCTTGTCTACCATTGTGACGTAATCCGTTACCAACTGGGATATAACGTTCATTTGGTTTTGAATTTCTGTTTAACCAATATATTGAGAAGAATTTTATAAAACCGGCCGAGTGCGAGTCGGACTCGCACACGAAGGGTTCCGTAACATAAACCTTAATTTTTATAATTTGTTGTTATAGCGGCAATAGAAATACACAATCTGTGAAAATTTCAGCTCTCTACCTATTACGGTTCTTGAGATACAGCCCGCTGACAGACAGACGGACGGACGGACGGACAGCGGAGGCTTAGTAATAGGGTTCCGTTGGTTACCCTTCGGGTATGGAACCCTAAAAACTTCATATTAGACACAATCTGAAAATTAAAACACTATTTTTCGAAAGTCACATAACTTGCGTAATTAGTTTTTATTTTTATTTTAAAATACTTTTTCAAATAACTTTTTCATGTAAAAGTTTCATAACTCATAATTATGATAATCTGCCTAGATAACATCATCAAAGTTTACGAGATGTAGTATTTTCCAAACCGGATAACTAGTCATTTAAATGTCTTCATTTCCAAGTATTAGGCAAGCTTCAACTGGACATATTTTAGTTTAATTTTCGCGGATGTTCACAAGTAAGTCAGCTTTATATTTAGTTCATGGTGACCGTTTATCAGTTTTTTTATGTGGCCCACATCTTAATCGCGAATCTTAGATACGACATGTCAATGCTTGTCGATATCTTATATTTTAGATTAGGTAGAGTTGTAACCTAGAAGTCAATTTTTTTTCAAACAGAGGCTTTTTTTTAAGGATGGGAAATCATCAAATGACTCCTCCCGCTTTGGGTGAAGCAGAAGGGAGTGTCAGACTCTTACTGATTAAAACCCATGCGCGTTCCTCCCAATGCCGTTTGCGTTCCAATGTACGGTGCCTCTTTCGAACGAAGTCCACAGCTCCAGCAGGCACTGGCCCTAGCGGGCCCCGTCTTTTACGCTGACAACTCTTTGAGGCACGCTTGGAACACAGCGCGCCGTCCACCCGGGTTCTAACAGAGGCTGACTTGACGAATAGAACAACGTAAATTGGCCACGTTATTTGACTATTGATAGAACAAAATTTTTTATCATCTCGAAACAAGCGTAAATTATGGGTTCTTTATGCTCAAATATGCTTAGCGTTTCATTTCTTAAACTAGTTCATCGACTCCAGAATAATATCTTTATTTGCCAAACGTGCTCAACCGTGACATCAGAACCCGCTTGGCTGCAATAAATTTTGCCACCAGTCAACTCCTTAACGTTCCAGCAATCTTGGCTACTGACTTTTGGCCGTAACTTTGTGTTTTGACGTCCACAAGTTTATATTCAAACTCGTAAAATATTTAGAATTTCACAAAACGAACGTCTAGTTTTCTTGTTCTCAAAAGTTTCTGCGAATACTCGTGAAATAGGGCAGGTAGTGACGTGTAGAATATCCAATTACCTTTAATGTAAACTGCAAAATTGAGGTGACCTATAAACTAAAATATTGCAACCAAGAACTACAAACTATTACAATAAACGAACATATTATTACTGCCGCCTAAACGTTTGAAGATGTTCTTCAATTACTTTGTCACTTACTAATAGTTTCCTCGGTTCGTATTCAGTGCAATAAAAGTCATAATCCATTAGATCATTTCTAGGTAACAGCAAATATAAGTTGGCCAATATCTATCACAAATTGATGTTTGACGCAGAAGGCGAAAACAGAATACTGACCCATTTCTTTTGGAGAGAACGTTCTAATATGACGTCAATGTGATGTAACTGGATTATCTGAACGTTAACCTGAGAGATAAAGTTGCGTTATAAAAATAATATATGAGGGTCAGAGTGATCAATGGTTATGGAATGACTATTAAAAGAAAATAGAAAATATTACTGAATGATTTATATTCAAAACATCATTGACCATGTAACAATTCATTTGAGTTGGGATGCCAATCTGAGATGCCATTTTTTATCTCTAAACCAAGAGTAGTGGTTAATATGTATAATTGCAACATTTGAGTTAAGTACGGACTGAATATCCGTAGAAAATAAATTAAGAAACATTTATTTTTCAAATGTTTCGTGACTAATTTCTTCTTTGGCTTGTCTTTCACCAGCATGTAAAATTGGGGCGACTAAATTATAAATGTTGTTCCGAAAATGAAGTTTTCAGCTAATTTGAGTTCAGAGATTAAGGAATAAGCTATATTATTCCTTAATTCTTCACTGTTTCACCTGAAATACTAAGTTTGTAGTGGGAAAATATAGTCCCAGACTTCAGACGACATCTGTATATGTGTGAATGGAGTAGAAGTACATAGTTTAGTCTGGGTTGTTATTTCATTTGGCAAAATGTGCATTTGGCGTTCATTCAAACGATAGTATTCTTGAATATGAATTCCAAATAAACAACGTGTTTGTCCAAACCACTAGATATCTATGTAAACAAAAATATGAGTAAATAAATCCAGTTCGTTACCTTGAAATGTTAGTACATTATCATTACCTATTTATTTTTATTGTATAACTAACTTGGACAAGATTAATTCATATTTTAAGGACTAATGGGCGACAAAAACAAACTAATAACTCTTCTCTAATACCAAGATTAACTTTGAGTAAAAAATTGTTTATTATTTCCTTTTTCTTATGTAACCATTTTATTGTTCTTCTATAGTTCTATCTAACAACAATGTATTGTGAGAAGCTGGTATAAATAGATTGATAGATACATAAATAGTAAGTAAGATCGTATTGATAGTAATTGAAGAGCTCCGTGTACAAGTACTTCTATTGTTTCAATGATAGGTAGGTAATCCCTACCTACCATATATATTTATAGAGGTATAATACCTACTAGGTATATATCTATTCATATCCTGACAATGGATATAATAATACCTAGTAATAAAAGTTTTTACGGCACTAGTAAGTTCTTCCATATCCGTTGACCGTTACACGTGCTGGCAAATGAACTTTTGAAATGCAGTTGTACTTTCAAGGTAGTCTAAAAATGTTTATGCTGGAATTGGCCTTTTTGCTGCAATAAGATTAAATTACAGTCGGGTAGACCTTTCTGTTATATTTGATTTAATTGTCGTAGTAAATGATTTTTGCGATAGGTCATACGGAACCGATACTAATTTTTCAGCTCCACTGTACTTTGACAATAGGTCGTTCTGCTAATAGGACGATTTGCGAATAGGATGTTTTGATACGGAGGCATAATAATCACTAATTTATCGCTACTAAGTCTATTTTTAACAATGCTTAATGATTTAATGTAACTTTGTATATCTATGTGATACATCAGTCTATGTGATAATATATTACTAACTAGAAAAGTAGATAACCTCAAAACTAATTTTCCAATTAAGTCCAAATAAAAATAGTGTAATCGAATAAACGTATGTAACCTGGTTACTTTCGCAAATTAAGGCCATATACCACACCCGTGCGAAGTGGATTCTTCAATTTGGCACTGGTCTTTTGGGAGCATCGGGTAGGGTAAACGCTCTAGTAATGTAGTAGAAACATTTCGCGATCACGCGAGCGGTCACGCACGATTTTGAGGTCAAGAATCTACGGGTCCTCGACACATGCCCTTGAGTTTTTTTTTTCAAACCAACGGTCGTCTCGCCCGGTCTGCGGTGTTGCCAGTCATAAATATGGAAATTTGCTACAGCAAAAATGCGTGGCTTTGCGCGGTTCTCTGTTTAGGCACGCAAATAAGATTTAGGTTTAATTTGAAAGTATTTTTTGTGGAGAATTATTATTTTCTCAATGTTAATGAACATTTTTGATGAAGTAAAAAGATATTACCAAGCAGTTATAATTTTTTGTGGGCTAAAACAAGCGGATTTCAAATTTTCATGACCACACTAACCTTTTAATTATGTACACATTGCGTCCTGGCGTGTAAGCCGCAAGTTTTCTAACATCCCACAATTTTTTATTCTAAAGCCGCACATACATAAGAAGGTATCAGGTAAGTAGGTAAATAAGTAACGGAAAAAGATATAGTTTTATAATCACTAGGTTATGGGCACAGTAGAACATGGCGGCTTTAAAAGTAGGTACTCGAATGCTATTAATTTAAAATCATCATTCGCCATTTGCATGATGAGTCGATCGTTATATAAAAGTAACCAGAACCATCTACGGAATATTTATTAAGTGGTTAGATGCGTGTTTGAACTAGTAGCCAATTTCTAAGCGAGGATTGGCAATGTTCGTGAACATAAATTAATCTACACCGATATTTATGTATATTGAAGTCAATTTTAAACGTCTTTAGTACGTTCTTTGAAAAGACAATGTAAAATCTGAGGTTTCTTATGAATCTGAAAAATTAAGGCAAAAAATTATGATGGATGTTTTGCTAAACTCAACATTAAGCTTAATAATAAATAACCTTAGTTACTAAAAAAAATATACATACTCGGAATTGAATATTTACGACAAAATGTTCACAAAACAATGTTGTAAACATATTTTGTAATATCAGGTAAAAAAAATACAAAAAAAAAAAACGCTTGATGAAAATGATAAACAATATACAACAACATAAAACAATTGCTGTACAAACTTCAAGATTTATAATACAAAGGGTAATGGCAACATAGACTTACGTATGATCTTTTATTTATTCTTGTGCAGTTTGCGTTTCGAGTTCGACGCCCGGTTACGCACCTGCGTTCACTATGGTGTTTTTATTTTATTACCATTGCCCTTTAAGATATAGGCAGAGAGTGTATAGTATAATGTGAGCTTGATCGTTAAAAAGGAATGTCATCAGTTCCTTTACGGCCAATAATAATAATCATAAATAATAATAAAAACTGTTGAATTCATCTCCACAAATTACATCAAGTAATACTATATAACGACAAGAAAGATTGACAAGAAATTCGTAATTTGTGGGCGATCTGGAGTCTAAACTAAGCCGAGGCCTGTATTATAGATCTCCAGGCCCTCAATGACTCACCAATTGAAACTACATTATTATTATAAGTGCGAAATTGAGTTTGGTCTTTGTTTGTTGGTACCTCTTCAAGAATTAACTGCGGAACAGATTTGGATGACACTTGGTAGGCGAGTAGATCAAGTCCTGGAATAGAATATAGGATACTTTTTATCCCGGGATTATGTTCCTTTGGTGTAATTTTCGATTTTCACAAGGGCAGAGCCGCAGGCGGCAGCTAGTTTTATAATAAACTTGGTTTTCATTAGCCGTGGTTGTATCTGGAGTTTGCTCCCACAGAAAAAAACAGTATATCACAGTAAAATTATGTGCTTTCGAAGCCAAGAACTGTAATACCTGTACATTTTCTCAGTTGATTTGCATAAAACGATAATTTTATCAGTTTAACTACTACTAAACACATTGAAATGCTAAATATATTTGGCAAGGAAAAATACGCCAGCAATATTATTTTTTTTAAACTACTTCAAAAAAATAGGTTGTCAATACGACAACCTATTTTTTATGTAATGTTCAAATATTCAATTATATGTGTTTCGAAATAATAACTGCGTCAAACGACATCGTGGCAGACCGAGGCGGCGGTGGCACTATGAGCTCGACCTCTTCCGAGAATGCAAACTAGCACTACGCTAGCAAAGGACAGACGTATGTCAAAAAGGGAGAGGGAGGCCATTGCCCAGCAGAGGGACAAAACGCTTTCATAATCATCATATCAGCCGAAAGACGTCCACTGCTGAACATAGGCCTCTCCCAAGCGTCGCCACAACGTCCGGTCCTACGCGTCTCGTATCCATCGGCTACCCGCAACCTTCACCAGGTCATCGGTCCACCTTGTGGGACCGATTCAATTCAATCTCAATACGCTACGTAGTTATTGAGTATTAAAATGGAATAGTTACCAGATAGTTCCGTCTCGAAAATAATTACTAAAAAGTTATATCTCATATGTTGCGTTGCGTGACAACTAGACACATTTAATTGGCACGTTAACTAAAAATAAATAAATTGAAGGAATTCTGTAAAAAACTGTAAACCTAGTCTAGATTCGGCGCCAAAAACTTTCGTGAAGGTTGAGTGAAGTGTTTCATAACTGAAACTGTTTAATATTTACGTGCTGAAACACGTGACTGAAAAACGCAACTGAAAAACGTTACTGTTTTACGCCAATATGGGATTGAAACGGCAGTTACTGCTAACTGGGTAACACAGTACTTCTTGGCAAGACTGGAGTCAGATTTACTGGCTTCTGACGATTCGTAACTACTGCCAAAGATCTACAAATGACAGCCGAGACCAACGGCTTAACGTGCTTTCCGAGGCACGGAGGAAACTCGGTATGTTAAGATGGTCACCCATCCACAGACCAACCTTGGCAAGCGTTGCTTAACCTTAAAGATCGGCCCGTGCGGCTGTTATTATTTAGCCACGAGCTCCTCTACTGTATAAATGTACTACTTCGTAAATAAATGTGGTTATTACTGCAATCTATCACGGCTTATGCAATTCTCCAAACGGTTTCAACGGTTGTATAATGTAGGCTATCGTTTATGTTACGCGCTTTAAAAAACTTAATCTTAAAAGTAAATAAGCGAAAATCAACGAGACGTATTTCGGAAAAAAAAACCAAACAAAAATAACAAAAACTTGTAAAAATGTCATTTGAAAACACAAAAATAAATATTTTCATCCAAATTTAGAACGTAAGTAATTAGAAAATGACAGATACGTTGAAGGAGGGAATTAAATGAAATAAAGACAAAATTACAGTCAACGATCTTACTCTTTCACAGTTCGTTTCTCCTAACTAATATTATAAATGGGGAAGTAAGTTGTTTTATTTATTACATCTTCACTTAACGGCTACACGGATTTAAAAGAAACTTGCCATACAGCTGGGCCATATCCTGGGTAATACCATACTTGTTATTCCAGAACTATAATCCCTTATGATTATTACCGACTAAAATGCAGACGAAACCACAGGCGGCAGCTGGTTAAATTATACAAAAAAGTCTTTACACAAAAAAGGCGTTACGCCCGCCGTATATTCCCATTTACTTCTAAGAAGTGTAGGTTCAACAACCCGCTAAGATCCTTGATCTCTGAATGAAAGAGTTTTTTATTTAATGCTTTAGTCTTGTAGTACTTTAGGTGTAATTACGATAAAAACGTGGTTTTTGTACCTGCAGACCATGATCGTGGCAAAACTGAACTTTATGATCTGATTTAAATAATATTTCCTGTGTATAAAGAAAGAAAAAGGAGCGGACTCATTCTGTTTTGCATATTAACTTTTTTCTCACGGGTTCACTCTAGTGGTCCCGCAGGAACTGGTAATGTTCAGGAATAAATACTAGTAAAATATGGCACTCAGAGGTAGTTTAACTTTTTATCAAAGAAATAATGTTCGTACACAGATTAGAATGTCCTGAAATTGTAACTTTTCTAAATACTTAATTCCACCGTATTGATCGCCGTTGTTACCAACATAAATTAATTTATAATGACGAAATAACGATAAGTAAGAAAACATTATCAGCCGATTATCACTCGGCTAACGAAAGATTATGATGAACCCATTCCATCAACATGTTTCTACCAATCGTCACCATCTTTTATCTACAGGGCCATGTCTTTAAGGGTCAAATCGACCCACAGATTTACGAACTAAGATTACTTATAACCTACTTATCTTGGGAAAATGGTGTGAGAAAATACACGTAAAGTGACGCGATGTTATGTAAGATTTTGTTATGTTATTTTGCGCCATTTTCTTCATTGAAATGCTCTTAAGCCTGCGTGTGTGAGCCATGCTTCCTTGTTATCATTAGCCCCCCAAAGGCGTGAGGCTAATGATATAGTCAACTCGTTCAATTTGAATCTCTAAATGTCGTTTAATTATTGAGCATTAACTAAATAACAAGTGTGTGTGTGTAGCTGTATTAATTAGCTGTAAGGTATGTTATGGGTCTTTGTTATCTGAATTAAATGATATATTATTGTTATACATATGTATTATTAAATTTCCTTCTGAGACATGTGACTGATCTTGAATAAGTTTACAATTTTTGGCATGGTGGTTTAGTTACGTTAATTTAGTTGTTGTGAGAATTTTTCTATAGTTATATACTCTAATCTGAATGTTAGTGGAAAATGGAAATAGAACACGATTTTCAATCAATAACAACAATAACATTTCTTTGACACAACCTAATGACAAGTATTCTCAATACCTAAGTTAACTCGTCAAATGTATAATTTAGACACAGTGCTTTTCTCGCGATTTGTAAGAACAAATTAAAAATCAGACACTTTTACGACATGTTGACACAGTTTACCGAAGCCTGGTGGACATTATGTAAACAACTTAACACTTTTATGTGTCGTCGGTTTACCACTTCACGGTTTTGTTCAGTACATATTTGTTTGGTCTGATGATTTATTCTGCTTTTTGTCTAGTTTTTAAGACTTGTATTATAAGATTAAACTGCTAAACTCATCATCATCATCTGCCTAGCCTTTTCCCAACTATATTGGGGTCGGCTTCCAGTCAGGCCGGATTTAGCTGAATACCAATATTTTACGAGGAGCGGCTGCCTACCAGACCTCCACAACCCATTAACTGGGTAACACGGAACTTCATGGCAAGACTGGAGTCAGATTTACTGGCTTCTGACTATCCGTAACGACTGCCACGATCTAAAAATGACAGCCGGGACCAACGGCTTAACGTGCTTTCCGAGGCATGGAGGAAACTCGGTATGTTAAGATAGTCACCCATCCACAGATCAACCTTGGCAAGCGTTGCTTAACCTTGAAGATCGACCCGTGCGGCTGTTATTATCTAGCCACGACCTCCTTCTTAAACTGCTAAACTGTAGGTACTCAACTCAGACGCATTCGACTGACCATAAACAAAATTAACACTTGAGTTTTACTTATCTGAAAAAAATTAAAGCAAATATTATATAGTTTTCATATGTCCAGCAGTGGATGTTTTTCGGCTGATATTATGATGATATCATTGTCAGACGAATTCTCAAGGAAATAATATAAAACAAAGTTTACTACTCTATCCTCGTAATATTTTATCACATTTTTTACTCAGCTGAATGTTATCACTCAAAATACTAAAAGTATTAACTTATCTAAAGTACTGTAAGCTTTTAATACGACCATATTTTTCCGACCACATACCGGATTCGTGATTCTCGTAGATTTTTATCGATATCTCATATCTTTGGGTTCTATTTTATCTATAAGTTTATCTTTTAAAAGGAAAAATACGAAAAGGCTGGATTTTTCCGGGTGTGGCAATGATGGGTTCTTCCTAAGGTTTCGTATGTTTAATCAGTTGATTTTATCGGAATCTTCTCAGTATCTTTGTGGAGCTTGGAACGTATGTCTTAATGAAGAGCTAGAAAATATTTCCACTACAATTAATGCACCTTTTGCCTACGGGAAGGGGTCTGTTTTGACTTCAGCAGCCAAGACTTTTTTTTTAAGGATGGGGAATCATCAAATGACTTCTCCCGCTCTGGGTGAAGCAGGAGGGGAGTGTCAGACTCTTACTGACTAAAACCCATCCGTGTATCTCCTAGTGGCCTTTGTGTTCCAGGGCTACGGTACCTCTTTCGAACAGATTCCGCAGCCCCAGCAGGCACTTGCCCTAGCGGGCCCTGTCTTCTGTGCTGACAGCTCTTTGAGGCGCGCGTGGAACACAGCAAGCCGCCGGGCCTGGTTCTGATCAGACGGCGAGCCCCCCAATGCTCGCCGTCCGCAGGCCCGCAGCAGCCAAGCCTTGGTCTTGAAAGAAGAAAGAAAGAAAGAAAAAGCATTTATTTGCGCCAAGCATGACGCATACCAAAAAAAAAATAGAAATTAAATAAAACTAAATTTGGTAAATTCAATGTCAATGTTGCAATTTCAAATATCTTTTTTTTACTATTGATAGGCACGCGTTTGACCACTGTCTCACCTGATGGTAAGCGATATCAACCATCATCCTTAATTAAATTATTCTATAAAGTGAAATAGATAAAATGCCCTATGAAATAGGTAGCAGTGAAAACACTTGAGTAAATAATTATTATGATGTAGGTATCAATTTCATCAGAGAGCATAGTGACCGGTAGCAAATAAAACTTTGTTTGACATTAAATGAGTTAAAGTAATTAACAAAAGACGGAACAACAATACAGCGGCACCTGTTTATATACGGACTTCGATGACGTTTTTCATGAATACATAATATTATTCGAAATGATAATCGTTTTCAGAGATTTGAAACAGCTGGCTGGACCTTTAACAAAAGATGTCGTACGTGAAAACGTCAAGAAAGAGTAATTCGCGATGGTAGTTCAGTATTTATAAACATAATGTTTTTTTTTCCATTCAATACTATGAAAATTGGAGGAAAACTAATAGTTTACAACAAAATTGTTTTGAATTCTGAAAATAATTATAATGTACCTAGATACTTCTTTACAATTTTGTACTTTGTAAAGTTGTTCCCAGTTTGGCTAGGACATTGCGGGCTTGAATCACCTGATTGTCTAATAAAAACATGATTCCGTGCTTCGGCAGGCAAGTATAAGCCGGTGGTCCCGACCGCCAAATAAACCATGTCAGAGGCCCTTGAGGCGGTTTAGAAACTCTGACACTAGGGTGAGTAAGGTCACACGATAAGAAGAATTTTATACGAATAACTATTTTGCTCTGACCTTTGAAAATGAAAACCTTTTTCTATTCAAATGGACATTTAAGTGAACATTAACGTTTGAAAACTCAAACTTAGGAGATCAAAACGAACGGAAGGAATCTGGGGGGCTACTCTCTAAGCCCGAAGTCCGTAGTTTCGGGCTTAGTTGCGGGCGTATTCTACTCCGTATCACCTAAGCACTAAGAATTAATAACAAACACGATTAGAAAGCTATTGTCAAACCTTTTTGTCATTAATTCTTAGTTCGGGTTCGAGACTAATCGTAAGTCTGTAGGTGATACGGAGTAGAATACGCCCGCAACTAAGCCCGGAACTACGGATTTTGGGCTAAGAGAGTAGCCCCCCTGAAACGGAGTCACGATTCACAACAGTGAGAGAGCGATTAGGAAGGAAGGAAGATACTAAATATTTAATATCTCCGGTTGTTAATAATAAAGATAAACCGTCAAATTTAACAAGTACCCACTGATTATTAGATCAAATAACATAAAAGTTTATGAAAAAATGTGATAAGTACGGAGATAATACCGAAATGGTTAGTACAATACTGACATGGTTAGTTCATCACGAGGTGTAACATGTACTGGTATCGTGGTCGACTAAAATCTGCTGCTCATTATAATGTCACATACCTAACTGAGATAAACTGCCTCGGTTATCTTACCTACTTGGACCATAGCGTCTTAATTATGTTTATGGAAAATTACACAGTGATTCTTAACTGTTTCACAGTCCTCTTCGTTGATAATTAAACTATTATGTTTGCTGTGCTGATACTGAACCTGTTAAGACTTGTATACATGCCAATGACCTTGTGCAGACAAACGGAGCTACTACACCTCTACGCGCCACTCACCTACCAGTGTTTTTATTTTTTTAATAATAAAAATAACACACATTTTTCGTTTGTATTGCAAAGCAGTAAATTATATATATTTTATACTCTTTTGATAAAAAATGAAGGAGTAAAATGGTTTCATCTCAACGATTTGGAGGTGATTTGGTGTTTTTTTTTCTTATTATGTGATACCGATAGATACATTCTAGCTAAACCAAGTTACGATACGTAACTTGGTTTAGCCAGAATATCATGTAGATTAATAAAAGTTTCAGATGTCGGTAATTTTTCTGTTGTTGCCGACGAAAAGCTTCATATGAAAAAAAAAATATCCCTTAAGAAAAGAAAAATCAGACAATGTTTATTTTTATTATTCTTTGTAGTAGTATACAAAATTTTTGAGATGCCATAAATATAGAAATATCGATTAGATAATTAAGCAAATGCAACGATCATTCTGACTGTTATAAAACAATAATGATGAAATAATGTGAAGAAGTTTCTACTTGAGACTTTTAAAATAAAAAAGTAAAAAGTAATAAAATATTTTTTTATCTGTTTGTAAAAGTTATCACTGGAATACTAATTTCAAAAAAAGTGAAAAGAAGATAAAATGTTTGTTTATTTGTTTGTAAAAGTTATCACTGGAATACTAATTTCAAAAAAAGTGAAAAGAAGATAAAATGTTTGTTTATTTGTTTGTAAAAGTTATCACTGGAATACTGATTTCATTACGAACTAAAAAATAACAATTCTATCGCTGAATGTCGTCTGTTAATTTCTTTTGCAGATGTAGATAACGTTAGATTCTAGCAATATAGATTCCTGCTGGATAACCCACGAGAGCAAACACGCGGGAAAAAGTTAGTTTTTTTAAATCTTTTTGAAACTCAAATGTTTGATTTAACATTGAATATTGACCAATTATCGAATTTTTAGCAACTTATAAAGATAAGCGTTAACATTATGCCACCTTTTTCATACTGGCAACTGATACCAAGCCTGTATTTGTTATCAATGTCACCAGTTCAGTTTCTAATCCGGCCTACTTTTCAACTGTGACAGACAGACAGACAAATGTATTGTTTACTTATATGAAAGTGTGAGAACCGTTACATGTTAATTTGAAACATATTCGAAACAATGGGCGGATTTTCCTACTTATAATTTGATTGCGTCTTATCCTTATGTTCTTTTCCCGTTGGATAAATGTCGCAATGTGATATGGCTTGTTTCTTTTCCGGTTTCCTCAGGAAACAGCTAATTTTTTTTTAATTTTTTTTGTGAGTTTTATGTTCAGTTTGGGAGAAATCCTACATTAAGGGACCTGTCCATTACGGAAAAAAACCAATAATGTCAATCAAAATGTCAGTGAATCACGTGGTACGAAGATTTTATGCAATCCCATTGGTTAAAATTTATCCGTTTTTCGTAATTTACAGGCACGCTAATTATAGCTCATACTTTAGAATAGCCATACCTACTTAAGTCTCCAGATACCCAGCCCTGTCAAGAAGTATAGCGTTACGCAGTAATTGAGTAGTGGAAGTCAGATGGGCAGTCACTCCATCTATAATACTGGAATTCAGTTGCTACCCTGGAAGCCGTGTCCAACATGATTGAGAGCTAATGTGGCTGTGACATAAAAAGGATGGAAAGGAAATAATGATTGGAAAAAAACTCAGTACTAATTAAATCTTGTTGTTTATATATGTCAACAAACAACACGTTTCAATTAGCATTACGAAATCTTCTAAGCAGTTGCTACAATTTCTCCATCCGTCAAAGTCCATTAAACTTTCACTTTTCTCTACATCTGCCATGTGACATCAAAGTCAGCTAATTTCAATTAATTACTTTAGAGATAAGAGCAAACGGTAATGTCAATGTCTTGATATAAACAAATGACTGCGTGTGATTAAGCTTATCTCAGATGCTTGAACTGTCTCGGTATTTGATTAATATTAAATCCGTGTTTGAAAGACACCTTGTATGCAAACTTATATATACATATATATATTTTTTATGAACCAATCAACAAAGCTATTATTATTATTATTCCATTTATTTATTGTAATCCATCTGCCTAGCCTTTTCCCAACTATATTGGGGTCGGCTTCCAGTCAAACTGGATTCAGCTGAATACCAGTGTTTTACGTGGAGCGGCTGCCTACCAGACCTCCACAACCCATTAACTGGGTAACACGGTACTTCTTGGCAAGACTGGAGTCAGATTTACTGGCTTCTGACAATCCGTAACGACTGTCAAAGGTCTTCAAATGACAGCCGGGACCAACGGCTTAACGTGCTTTCCGAGGCACGGAGGAAACTCGGTATGTTAAAATGGTAGTCCATCCACAGACCAACCTTGGCAAGCGTTGCTTAACCTTTAAGATCGACCCGTGCGGCTGTTATTATTTAGCCACGAGCTCCTCCTCCTCCTCCATTTATTTATTGTAATAATATATATTTTTTTTTTTTTATGAAAAAAAAAGCAACATTTCAAGCTATAAAAAATCGCAGCCTTGTACCTGGAACAGTCTTATTATTAATATTGCAGCCGCTTCTCGTAAAATACTGGTATTCAGCTAAATCCGGCTTGACTGGAAGCCGACCCCAATATAGCTGGGAAAGTGCTGATGATTTTGGGTTTAAACTTAAACTTCACAGGTTTGTTCCTGGAGTTTTCTAGAATCTCATATTTTTAAACATTTTTGTACAATATATATATATATATATATATATATATATATATATACATATATATATACCGTAAATTGGGGCTTTTTGAGACTCCAGGGGCTATTCAGAATTTTTGTAATAAAAGATTTGATTGAATATATTTTTTCTTCTAGTAACAGTAGATTTTTTTTTTTACAAAATGGCAATACTACAACTAATGTCAGTGTTACCGGCGAAATTTGGAGGTTAAGAAAGTGTAAACAAGCGGTTATTTATTTATTTTTTAAAATCTTGTTTAATCGAGTGAATTTGTACGTGTTTTACTTCCAGTTGATACACCGAAATTTTAAAGGTAAGTAGAAAATGAGATTATTTATGTAGACATATGTTTTCTTGGGATTTCATTGGTGTTTTTAATTGTATTGTAGCTTGTTCTAGACGCCATATTTTTTGTGTTTTTGGAAATGGGGCTTTTTGGCACGAATTTGAGGCTATTTGGAATCCTGTTCCAAATAACCCCTGGTTTGTGTGTTTTAATTTTACTTAGTTTAAGATCATCGTCTCAAATAGCCCCAAATGCGTATTTTGTATAATTTTAAGGGGAAGCTTCTCATATCTTTTTTATTTTATATTACAGTTCCGGAAATATGGTGCGTATTTACCAAAGAAAGTACGTGGTAAGCGATTGTGCGTCGATGCCGTCCCTCTACCCTGTATTGTTTATTATAAGTATAAGTGACATTCCCTAGATTTTTATTGTGGATAATTCCTTGCCAAATATTTATTTTTTGTCTATTTCACATTTTATTTTAAGTAGGTACCTACTTAGGTAGGTACCTATTTCACGTTTTATAAAGATCTCAATGTTTAAGTATATTTTTACCTTCCCCTTAAATGTTCCAAATATTGCCTTAATTCATAAACAATTGTTAGTATACGATTACTTTAGATTCCAAATAGCCCCTAAGTGGCGAATCGCTTTTTCCATAATAAATGTTACGATGCTAAATATTTGGTTTTTTATTTAAAATTAAACCACAAACCTATGATATAATGAAAGGCCGTTTAATCCTTCTGTTCTTCCAAATAACGCAAGACCTGTTTAAATTGATACAGCTCCATAGATAGATGAAAAACAAAGTTAGAATATGTCTATTACAAAAAGCCCCAAACTAGCGATATTTGGAATTGCACTTTTGAAAAAAAATATCTCTGTATCTATGTTCAATACCTATATACAACTGTATTTTTCTAGAAGGTATTGATAAGGTTAGTCGTAAAAAAAAATGTCTGAGCTCATAACCTACGTAGTTTTTGTGTACAACATAATTTTTTATAAAAAACTTACCAAATAGCCCCACTTTACAAAAACAATTAAAAATATAAAAATAGTAGCCCACCGATATCGCGAACAGGGTCCAAGCTACCGGTGGTCAGGGCTCCAGAGAAAGGAACCTCCTGACAATGCGAGCCGTGTTCAGAAGTACCGCTTTCTGAATCAAGCCCTTGATGGATCAAGGGCTTGATTCAGAAAGCGGTACTTCTTCTTCTGCCCAACGAGAGCCTCCTAAGGTGTTGGTGTAAATATTATTATTATTATGAGTAACACTCAAACAAGTTTATGTCCAACGATTTCATATAAAATACGAGTATCAAGTTTGAATTACTTTTATGATTTTTTTATATAATAACAACCTATCTAGTTTATTATTGGTTTAATTTGGCTACTGTTAATTGATTCTTAGAAGCAAAAACCAGTATTAATCCTGTAATTTCCATGGCCACAATCAAGCAGTTATTTTAATTTAATAAATATTTCCATCAACATTCAAAGCTTTATTGACACATTATTTAATATATTTATGTTACGACTTACGTATTGATAAAATATTCCAGTAGTTTCTGTTTAAAATAAAAATACCTCGCCATTTTTTTCGTGGCAAATTCTTTTGCGATCTCAGTGTAGGTCCCGTAGTCTTATTCTTCTTCTTCTTATCGTGTAAGCAGTAAGGTCTAGTGACCACACACCCTAGTGCCAGTTTCTAAAACGCCTCAAGGATCCATAGTAATATAATTATGATGATGATGATGTATGATCCCTTTTACGGTATTGTGTTTATTATGTTACATGTTGTTTACGGCCTGATTTTTAACACCATCCGCAATCAAAGACACCACTGCAAAAATTAAATCTTAAAAATGAATAAAAATAAAAAAACTTCTCGACACAAAAACATAATTCGTTACAAAGTTTAGTGATGAAATGACATAAGCGATCTGTGTAAGTCACGGCATCAAAATAAACAATTATTTCTAACGGTAAACTTAATATGAATTGCGTTGCCTACCTATTATTACTTTGTAATGAACTAATGATATAATAATATTTCAGTAAGCTGTTACATCATCCGTATTTTGCAATACTCTATTAGTATTTATCTTTTGTTTTTGTAATTGTAAACTTCTGCATAGCCAGAAAACATCGCCGAGAACATGTTGATAATTAGCAACATATTTATTGATTACTAGTTGACCCGCGCAACTTCGTCTGCGTCACAATTTTCTTTACTGCTCCACTCTTATTTTATTTATTTATTTGCAATGCAATGTTTAGCCTATGAAAATGTATGAAACAGCAGATTTTTTTATCAAGTGTTTTACAAATAACCCCGTATTTTTTTACTAAATGTAAAAGTGTCAAAATCACTCTTTTAAGGCGGGACTTAATAATGCATTAGGAACTATCTACTATTTCATAAACCTAGTTTCCTACTGACCCATACAATACGGGTTAGTTGACTGAAGCAACTGGAAAATATCAAGCTATTGTAGAACGCGTCTCTAATCTCTGTGACAGTGGAAAAAAAAAATTCTCACATACTTATACTTTTCCATTCACTATCAGTTCCACCATAAACTGAGTTGTCTTTTTCTTTATTTTATTTGCTGATGTGACTGAAAAATTTTATTAGCTGTTTTTAATCATATCTTGTTCTCATCCGGTGGAAAGATATTCTTGCAAGATCGAGAGTCTATTTCTGGCTTAGCTACAGATCTGAAAAGTATCTGTCACCTGTGTTGCCAAGGAGTATCGTGTTCCCCAGTTACTGGGTTATAAAGTCAGATGGCAGTTGCTACATGTAAAATACTGGCAGTCTGGAAGCTGTATGTGGTAACCCTCATGGAAACTGACCTCAGCGGAGTTAGGAGATTGATTAATTCTGACTTAGCAACAGTCGACGGATCCCTTTGCAAGTATTCTTATAACTTGTGTTTCAATTCTTGTTATGGAAGCAGGTACTCAGGAGTCACAATAGGTAATTTTTAATTACTTATAAAGTGTTCATACTGTTAAGTGAATAATAATATGCACGTGTGATTTATGTACTCATGAACGTTGTGAATTGCTTTTTATAAAGCAACATATTTCCTTGTGCACTTGAATAATTATACCTATGAGAATTTAATCACACAAAATTGACAGAGTATGTTTCAATAAATTATACCTTCTTAGTTCACGAATAAGTGTCAATATAGTGTGTAACAGGACACTATAAGATATTTGACTTTCTCATTGTTGAAGTTGATAAACTCGTATTGAGTTTCAATCGAGATCGTATCGAGATTTCACGAATATTTCTCAAGCAATTGATCTACCAGCCTAGTAAGAATCCCAGGCCCTCCTTTAATTTCCGTTGTTTTAAAAACAAACTAGGTATAAACACTAAAGTAATAGTAAAATTTCACGTTTAGTTTCAGTCGAAAAATACACGCGTTACGCGCACACTTCCACAGTTAATACAAAATACACGCGTAAGGCGCACACTTCCACAGTTAATACAAAATCTGTGCATGTGTGTGTTGCTTCGACCACCTACGTATAAGTCACAGAGCAATCAAAATATTGCATTTAACAAACAGGATTCTTTACGCAGCATTAATGCCTACGAGTACTCTTTGAATTCAAGTATGGTGGTGATTCGTTTTCAACAATCCAACATTTTTCTAGACATTGGTATTATATGATTCAAAGAACAGTCGTACCCTACAGCTTTGTTGAGACGTTAAGGTATTAATGATAACCGATGTTTTTTAATTCAGCATACCTACTGAATTAAAAAAAAAACATCGGTTATCGAAGCCTGGGCCTCAAGTCTGCTATTACAATATTGTCAGAATGGTCTATCATTGATTTCATAATTGTTGATTTTGACAAGTTTGGTAATCTACTAATATAAAAGCGTTATTATGAGTTTCCAATGGTCAATCACTGTCACTCCATTAAAAGAAATGGCGTAGAATATTAATCTTGTACATAATGACAAATGAATAAATAATATGTAAAAATATATATAAAAGAAATCTGGCATATCTTAATGTCCAAATTTAGTAGTTGTTTTTTCGAAAATCATGTCTAGTAACGGATTTTATAATAATGGCAATACGAAAACTCTTTCTACCACGACTCTATTACGAGACCATTGACCGACCAGTGATCGACCATTATGAATTAGCAGATTACGAACTTTTAGCAAAATGACAATGGGATCGTGTTGGAATGACGAATTTATAAAAAATAGCAGACTCAGGGCCCTGGCAAGGTTATTATTATTTTAATCAAAATCGAAATTTAAATTATTCATAAAACTAACGTTTATGAATTATTGTAAATTCAAATAGCCTTACTATTTACACCGGTTGTCCAAATATTGGAATTCCCATTTCAAAATATCAATCTAATTTCTCATGATTTACCTTTATTGTTTCATATTTTAGTGTCCGATAAGGCCTTATCGACCTAACAAATGCGTTTTACTATTAAACTATGTTCGCGATAGTAATAATTATTATCAAAGTACTTACCTACCCCTTTATATCCGTTTGGTCGGGGTCAGATTGACCTAGTTTTAAGACAATGCACTGCGAATTGGTTTAACGCAATTGTGAATACCTGAATACCTTTGTGTTGATTGCAAAAGTCGATGACTGAGATTGACAATAACTACCAATTATGTGACCTACCGAAGTTATCGTTAGGTATGTCATTTACTAGTACTTATACTGAATAAATATTGAGTTAGTGGTTAGTTAAGAGTGACAGTAGAATTAAGTAATCATGTTTATTTAAAACATATTTAGATTAGCAAATATGTTTATCCATTTAGCCAAATCGTTTGTTAATGCCCACAAACGTGTATTACAGCAAAATATTAAACAGGCAATTAAAACAATTTGATGTAAGTGCACAATTTACGAGACAAATTAATTAGTTTGTGTTGACTTGAATGCTGCGGGCCGTCTGCATGATTACTCTATGTCCACATATAGGCATCACGTGTCGGGACCTATCACACTCGAGACGCGTGCGGATAAGTACGGTCAACCGCACACACTTGTGGCGTCAAAACCTACTACTACTAAGAAATGAAGACGCTGTAAGACCAGTAAACGGGAGAAGGAAGTGTGGTTGACTGTACCAATGTGTGTCGGTTTGATTGCTTCAGTGTGTGCCTTGTGAGTTGGGTTTCAGTAATTAACTCATATCTTAACGCTGTAGGCAAATGTATTACATATATATGACTCCAGCGTCTGGGATTACTGTTATTGCTCGGGTTTTTATTGCAATGCAGCGTTGGTGTAGGTCGGACCTTTGGACCTTGGTAACAGTACAAGTCTGTGTTATCTCTTGGGATAAAAAAACGGTTCGTTAACAAAAGTGTAATTAAATTTTCCAAGTCTGCTTGGAAAATTTTGTTACTCGATATAATCTTGAAATATCTTGATTAGTTTGACCTTTACACACTTATTTAATTTATCACCATACTTGTCGTCATAATAGCAAATGGCTTGCGTACTACAGTAGGTAGTACCTACACACACGTCTTCTTACACCTTATTGAATCAAAGGCGTGACAGTTACAATAGCAAATAACTACGATACACGTTCACGTTCAGGCACGTGACTTATACACAGTAGGAACTAACAAATCTTCGATTACAGGTTTACTAGCTTCTGCCAGCGAATTTGCCCGCGTGATCCCTAAGAAACATACTCCAGGGATAAAAAGACTATTATGTATCTCTGTGCCAAATTTCATGAAGATCCTTTCAGGCGTTCTGACGTGAAAGAGTAACAAAGATCCATCCATCCTCACAAACTTTCTCATTTATCTTATACTTATATACTTATACTAATATATAAAGCTGAAGAGTTTGTTTGTTTGTTTACTTGAACGCGCTAATCTCAGGAACTACAGGGGTTCGATTTGAAAAATTGTTTCAGTGTTAGATAGCCCATTTATCGAGGAAGGCTATAGGCTATATATCATCACGCTAAGACCAATAGGAGCAGAGCAGAAAATATGTAACGCAGACGAAGTTGCGCGGGTCAACTAGTATTATTATATAAGTAAGATAGGATGTAAGCTGTAAGGACATGAGAAAATGCTTGAGAAATAAAACTACAGATATCCTTGGTACTAATGTATGTAAGAACGTTCTAGAACATGTACTATGCCCATATAAAATAGTACTAGCTACTAAAATAATATTGAATGTTCAAGGGCATTTTGAACTGGCCATTCATACCTACCAGCAGTCGTAAAGATCTCTTGATAAGTTTTTCTACCGTAGTTCGTAGTTCGTTTTCACCTTCGTTCGTATTGTTGCAAAAAGGTAAAAACAAAAACGAGGTTCAGTTATATAATGCCTTCTGGTAATGCCCCCAGCCCCCAACACAAAAGGAAAAGAAAATCTGACTATCAAACGCACAGCAAAGTAGCATATTTAAGGTCAGATATCGAGTGATAAGCACCTACATTAGTAGTAGGTACCAGTTCACGATGTTTTATATTTATTATTCATTTCATCAGCTTAAAAGTGTGAAATTCATTTATTCCCACTGATAAAAGAAAGCTTCAAGGAGGTCGTGGATAGATAATAACAGCCGCACGGGTCCATCTTCAAGGTTAAGCATCGCTTGCCAAGGTTGGTCTGTATATGGGCTACCATCTTAACATACCGAGTTTCCTCCGTGCCTCGGAAAGCACGTTAAGCCGTTGGTCGTGGCTGCTATTTGTAGATCTTTGGCAGTCGTTACGGATAGTCAGAAGCCAGTAAATCTGACTCCAGTCTTGCCATGAAGTACCATGTTACCCAGTTAATGGGTTGTGGAGGTCTGGTAAAATACTGGTATGGTATTCAGCTAAATCCGGCTTGACTGGAAGCCGACCCCAATATAGTTAGGAAAAGGCTAGGCAGATGATGTTGATTAGTAGTAGGTACCAGACTTTAATTAGGTAGGACCGATCGTTAGGTAGGTACATTTATTCATTCTTATTCTATCTTTCTCAATTTAAAAAACGTTGCCTTACTAGGAATTCCACCTGTATCGCACCCACGTTTACAAACATTATAAACACACATACACAAACAGCCAGCCAGACCCGGAACAACCATCTTTAGGTCATACAAAAAATATATGTTCCGTGAGGGAATCGAACTGCAGCAGTAGATCGCTGAACTACTGCGCCAACCGTGACGTCCAAACCCGGTCACATAACAACACAACCCGAACATTTTATCCGATGAAATTCCGAACATAATCAAACGCACCACAAAGTGGCATATTAAGGTCAGAGTAATATGCACTAGGTATATTAGTAGTAGGTACCAAATTCGAAGTAGGTAGTCCCGACCGTAAATTTTACCCGGTAAAATCTACGTAAATGATAAACAGGAGGTATTACTGGGGTGTTCCCAACGAGTACCCATTTTTGACCAAGGGTTTTATTCGCCAGATGGAGACGTCTGTAGGATAGGTAAAAATCTTACAGACGTTCTCTCGATATATTCTCCCAAGTAGTACTGAATCTAAGAATAGCTGACCCTATTTCTACTTGTGGGATTTCTAAGTAGGCGAGGGCCATAATAACTAAACCCAACTAATAATAAAGTATGAAAAGTCTATTTTCTTTACGTATAGGAAACTCATCGCAGATGTATCGTGTTGTGATACACATGGCATTGATCCGTGTCAATGACCTTAGATAATGTGCGTCCCATACATTATTTAGTTCTGAGGAATGGAACATACTTCCTTAAAACAACGTTTATAGTCATCACGGAAAGTGCCTTTAGAAAATTGCAGTGGAAAATGTACAATTGTATACATACATCGTCATATGTACCAAGGTTCGTTATTATATGACTTATGTTTGTATGTAAATCAGTGAAGGGGGCACGCTGAACATCGTGACTCATACACGTAATTTCCAGGTATAAAGGTACAGATGATTTCACAATACATGAACAAAATAATACTGTAGATAAAGATATTTAAAGTAGCTAAGAGTCATTTTCTTACGTCCGCAAAGTCGTATCTCATGATCATGAACATAATACTATATTCGTAATTGTTAGCTACTGGTTTTTCTTCACACCTGCGTCATTATAACTCCATGTAAATAGGTACTTATATTATTATATACGTCACTACTAAATTTAGTGACTCATGGAAATCAGTGTTCACGATAATTTAAATTAAATACGACTTAATACGTAATTATTCCAACTATTTTCTCAAGACTATGCTAGTCTTCCGTAGTCCCATTGAAAAAAAAATCTTAAAATTAAATGAAGAACATTTTAATTAGTATCTAGTATAGGTTCGAGAAATCTCCAGCTAATAGAGAAAAATATTCTAAATTTCAGAGATGTTGTTAACCACCGAAGTATGCACATAATTCTTAATGCAAAGGCTGAGTAATACCGATTTATCTTCTTAGAAAAACTTCCCAATTAAAACCTGGTTTATATTATGAACGAAAACACGGTGGGTGTTTCTGTATGTTTAATTTTATTCCAGCAGAAATAACCATTGTATTCCATGTATTTTTCCTCATTTTTCCAATTTCTAATTATTCTAGAAAGATTCTTACTTGGTTGAAAGTTTATCTGTTTTCCAAACGTTATCCGGGAAATTATGTACAATTTGTTTTGACTATGTAAAAATATTTTGTTTCATGTTTTTCAGCATGAACCTAATCTCTTCAAAGGTTAGGCCACGCCTGTTTAGGCTTCTTCTGGGCAAGTTCACTCCATCATCGACTGTGTCTTTGTCACCTTTGACTAAGACTAGAGTCAAGAGCAATCCCAACTCAAATAAAAAAAAAAAAATCTACCATGGAACACTTTACGTAAATATTATACCGCTACCTTACGAAAACAAAACTTACTTCACCCAAGTCAAAACTGCGATTACGGCTCAGGTCAGGTACAAGCAGAATAGGAACTGTCGAGAAAAGTAAACATAAATATAGGAAACCCGTTCTTCACCTTGATTTAAACGCAAGTAATTCATCCATCGACAGGCCACCTAGAAAATCCTTCAATTTATGCCTGTTTATATTGCACGTAAACATCGATACGCGATTTAGAAATCAAAATAAATAAAAATCTGGAGTAAAACGTGCGGGAACTCACATGTGCAATCACGGGTATGAACCAAAGAAAAGCGAAGGAAGTTCCAATGCGTACGTTTAGACAAAGATCACAAGAGATTCGATGGTCTCGATTTCATCAATGGTATAACAGAATCCTTGTCCTCAATTCTGGTTTGACGGCATGCCAGAATAAGTACCTTCTTTCTATTACAAAATAGTGTAACACCCATCAGCTAAAAGAGAGCTGTTATAAAAAAGATCAGTATTGTTAAACAAGTCAAAATATTTTACTTGTTCTTCTTATGGATAGAATATGGGTTAGAAGCTTAGAAGAAGGACAGAATGGAAGAAAAAACGTGTTGCGCTGACCCCAAGTAACATGGGATAAGGGCAAATTGGTCGTTTCCTGTAGAGTAGCAGTCCAGTAGAAGATGGGGCAAGACCAAGAGAGACAAGAGGCAAGAATATTGATTTGAACAATGTTTTCAAGGTATAGTGTTAAGTTAACGGGTATTAGAGGACAGTAGACCAGCTAACAAATTGTAGCCAGTCTTGAGTGAGTTGGATCAACAGAAACGTTGTTAAAGGTTCACATCAAACTATGCCAATAGTTCAATAAACCATTGGATTGTACCTCTGTTTACAAACATCCCCGCATTGTCCAAGTTGTAATCATTGTCTGCCTCCTATCTATAAAGATAGCACTATTACAAATAACAATTACGAGAAATAATTTATAAATAGAAAAGACAATAGATTGAGTTGATATTACTGGAAATAGAATTTCAAAAGGTTTTGAGAACACTTGAGGTTTACTGCATTTTATCAAAACATGCATAAAGAAAATGTTCTAAAGGATCATTTGGTCAGATAAGATTGGAGAATTCTATTAAGTAATTGAATATGAAGTCATCTGTCACGCGGCAGTAAAAGTATTACTGCATTTTGAGTATAATCTTATAGTACTTGTGTCATACTTATTGCCTGCGATAAGGCTTCTTATTGTATAATAACCTCTGATTCACAGAACAATCTGGAGAGATCCTCGATGATTCAGGTAGACTTACGACTTTGTTGATAACAGCTGTGAGCATTTGCCTTTGGTTCTATAATCTTGACTTTTATTTTGTTTAATAAAGGCCATCCTCCAATTGGCCACTCATATTAAAAGTTTTGTGATAAAATAAAGGCTAAATGATGAATCAACTCTGCATATGGAAGTTAGTTGGATTTAAAACGACCTAAAGTGACTTTTCTGAGTCATGAAAAGCTACTTTTTTTGCTAAAAACATTTGGCAAAATAACGACATATTTTCCTTGTTTGCAAATACACCAGTTCCTTGAAACAATTCAAAACAAACCTTCGTGTTTTTATCAACTGGCGATAGTGTTGCGCAGATATTATCATCGAAATTAATAACAATAACAAACAACGGAGTGCAATCAGTTCCGCAAGAGCGGTTCACAACTTCACGTGATGCGATGATCGTCCTAAAAGTACGACGCAAAATGTTTTTAATATCATGTCAGTAGGTACTGTGAGGTGGGCAATGATTATTTCATAATTACAGCTCGAAATTCACTGAAACATCGCAGGAAAATATATTCGTCACGTCATTACTATCATTTTGTTTAATTACCTACTGTTTTATTAAACACGCAGAATTAATTGAATTTTATTGAAACAGAGGTCAAAATTAATTGCGATGTTCTGTTACCTAGGGTTACTTGCTGCTGTGACGTCTTTGTAATTAATGATATCACAATGAGTCCCATGTTTTACGTGGAGGGAATAAAAAAGAGTGAATTAATTCCAAGGGAAAATAGGGATCACTGATAACTCGAAAATAATTCAAAAACAATTTCAACGTTCGATGAAGCTTAAATTCCAATATTATTGACAATTCTCATAAAAGTGTCCAAATTTAAGTCGCCCATTATCTCAACGGCAACTAATGTCCAAAACATCAAAATGCAGGAAAATTAAAGGTGTTTTTGAAAGTTTGCTACTGCGAACAAAAAAAAAATGCGTAGGCTTTTTATAAATACTAGAGTGGGGTTTTTCCAGATATGAGCAGGATGCGCGCTTTATTTACCTAGTCTCGCTCAGCGCAAGCGATTCTATTGGTTCTTACCAAACACATCCCTCGCTACGCATCGGAAACGCAGTCTTACAGTGCACATCTTGAAACAAAAACCTGTCTATAAAAAGAAACAAATTAAAATACCCCCAACAATTCCGCAAACTATCAGTTTCCAAGTAAAATTGTCGTGCCTAATTACATGCATATAAGTTAGTGCCCAAGAAGGCGACAGTGAGGTTTTGCCTTGGCACAGTTAGGCCAGCTATTTCACAGCTGTGCCTTCCCGCTCTGTGTAGCACTTATAACGATGGGTTTTAGAATTACTAATAAGCAAGAACTGATGGCTGTACCGAGGTTTTAGGTATGAAATCATCGACCTTGGTGATAATGATCAAAGCAGGATTAAGTTTTCCGATGTACTCGTATACATTCTACAAGGCATTTAAATATTGACAAATAGCAATAGTTTCAGTACAAATTGCTAAGTAAACGCCTACGAAGAAGAAACGTGTTTGACTATTTCGAATTGCGTGAGACGACAATCGGCTGTTTTAAAATAAATGATTTATCGATCGACAAGGAAGTATATCGCAAAATATAATAACATTTTTATATTTTTGGCATTCAGGAAGTTCAGCAACAGAACTGTTAAATTGTTGTTACCCAAAAACGTTACTGGTTCTAATATTAGCCAAGCCACAAGCTACAGTTCAAGAACGGTCTTAAAATATTTTCTAAATGTCACCAACATTCATAAGGTGTGTTTAGAGGTTACACAGGCTGTATATTCAAGTTTTTATCAGGCAAAGGCTAGCTATTAAGCCATGTGATTTGTTCGTGATCAATTCTACGTGCTTCGGCATTGTTTATTATTGTTTTGTTATTCATAATAGTAGTTAGCTGATTTATTTATAAAACATAATATTATATTTTATAGAAGAAGCTTCAGAATGATTTGGTCCAGTGTTTTTAAAGCGCCATTTAGAGCTTGTTTTATTCAAACTAGCCTTACCTAAACGATTGCTTTTTACATCCAATTTATTATTGAAATGCTGAACAAAACCATTATTAAAAACATAATTATTTCCGCAAACAAAAAAAATATGCGGCTACAAAGATTTTGATGCCGAAACGGTTTGTGTGGGAGCGCCTCAACGCGGCCTTTCAACATCGGGCATGACTAAGTCGCGTGATTGCAGCACCGTCTGGCCCCAATACTTCGCTGAACTTGACATCCATCAAGTAGGTTTAATTTGGCCCTTAAATGCTGTATGGAAAGAGCATAATAATTAATAGACATTAAGTTACCAGCTTCCAATGTTTCGACATAAATTCTGACAAAACTTGCAATGTCCCAACGTTTCTTATCGACTTCGAAAATGTTTTGTTATGGTTTTTTTTTGCTTAATTTATTTACTTTTTCACCATCTGTCGAACAAGTGTTGTCTTTCTTGACCCTATGATCTACATTTCTAGACAAAAACTAGGATAATCCTACCAGATGTGATGTGGGCGCTTAGACTGAAATAGCTCCTGAATTGGGTGTGTAGTGACGTGAGACCTACATTTTGGAGTACGTTTTGAGTAATAAGCTATCACGATCATGATAAAGGAACCTATTTATGGGTCTCTAATAGCTTAGTTTTTAACCTGGCCCTAATGACTGCCTTACTTAATGTACAATAAGAATATAAGGTAGTCGTTATTTTTAGAGTTTACGATTTAGAATTGCAGCCGTATCATAAAAATCCATAAACTTTGCTTCAAAATTCGTAATGCTCATTGTTATAGTTAAAACCTTCAGGTTTTGAGGTCTTAAAAATGCTATAAAAATCAGTACGTGTGGGAATTTAACGTTAAAACTGTTTATCAGACAATGGACACTATGACGTCATGAAGAGAACACAGAACATAAAAAATATATACTTCTTGTAAATAATCTAACTGGTTATAAAGTTGTCACTACGAAGGTAATCGAAAGGATAAAGGTACCGACGGATGAAGTCAGAAGATTGATATGGTATTACGTAGAAGTAAATTTAGTTCACTATCTCATGGTGACATAAAACAGACAACCTTCGGATCATTTATCTACTACCAAAGTGATAGTTGCTCTGAATACCAGTGATAACAAAACCAAAGTACCTATGTTAGACACAATATTCCACCATCACCATGGTGGCACATTTAAATCCTAGATTCATTTGGATTTAAATTCATGATTTATTTAGTCAACTTGATGGAGAACCTTAAATTTTCAATAGCATATTCAGGTATTTTGTAGATTTATTTTGTAAACTCGATCTTCTGAAGTGCTCGGTTACTTTCGGAAGTAGTCGGATAGTTTCGTAACCCCATCAGACACGTACCTAAACCATCAGCGTGTTTATTGAATGACTTAATATTTCGCAATTTGTGCCAAACACTTATCTTGATAGGCAAACGTAATCTATTTTATCGTTTGATGAAGAGTGATGGGTTGAAATCATTTCGTCTATAAAAAGATGCTCTCACAAGATGTAGTAAGTACATACCTACATAGTACGCATCTGACGCATCATTATTAAGTAAAATTGTCATCATAAAATTTTCTATAGAATCTGTGGTGTCCCAATTTACGTCCCCCTCAAATTGAAAAATCAATACATGGAAAGAGAAAGAGAGAGATGAAAGAGGGAGAAGAGAACTTTGTATTGAAACATTAATTGCCAAACAGAACACATACGGGTAACAGCAAACAGTACTCAGCATCTATTAAACAGGGACTCTTAGCACTAAGAATTTGATGTTCTAAATAATAAGTGTTTAAATAGCAATAGCTGCTTCTTTACGTCATGCTATACGACAACTGCTGAATTATGTTCTGTTTTGTCTGTGGTATGACCAGAGACTCGTTGAAGTTAATGTTCGGTCCTGACATGGCTCAAAGTCAGTGCAACAGGTTTTTATTTAGTTAATTAGTTGATACGTCATTTCCTGTTAACTTTGTGTTTATGTGTTTCTGGCAGAATAAACGCGTTTTCTTTCTGTCTTTTCTTCTATAAAAAGAAAAGGTAGATACAAGTAAAGAATAGACATAATTGTTAGAATAAGTCACGCGCTCATTGCAAAGAACAAAAAGCATTAATTGCAACGTGACATCGTTAAGAACAATTGTAATTTAACTCCGCTGTGCATGCACTTAAAATTATATAAAATTAATGAAAGAAATAATTGTAAAACTCAGCTATAAAAATGAAACTTAAACTTGGTTTTGAGCACGATCGAAAGTTGAAACGTTAAACTTTCAATAACTATACCTACGGGCGTAAAATTTATAAAAATGAACCTCAATAATCATTAATACAGCTGATGCAAAGTAAAATACAATATTATAAACGCTCCTAAAGTTATAAAAACTGAGTAACAAAAAGAAGAAGCATTTTTGAGGACCTCATTATGTGCAGCTGCGTTTGATCTGCTTCCACATTAGGTATCACATTAGTGATTGTGTGACTGTGTGATGTGCGAACCCAAGCTTATCCACGAAAGAGTGTTTTTCTCAAAACCGACCGTTGATTATTATTACCCTGAATCATCGCAGGGTTGAGGGTGATTCATATGCGTCATCGAAATGAGTAAAAACTGAAATTTAATGCAAGCAGAATTCGATACTCTTTACTGAAAAATCAGCGTATATTTTTAGTGAAACAACTCATTAACCTATGAAGTTAACTGGGTCGTCTGAGGTGAATCACTCTGTATGGCTAACCAATCTTGTTTGCATTACCGGATTACTTCAATATAATTTGCGGTTATTAGATTCAAGGTGTGAGGTACTTGTTCTAATTGTTTGAAAAGTTGAACGTGGTCTACACAGATGAAAGAGAATTTAGTTTCAGTTTCTTCGTTTGTTTTTGGGGAATTTATGCTTCTAGCAAATCTTTTTTGGGCGAATTAACCTAGCATGTCAGAAAAATAAAACTTTTACAATTTTTCGGTCAGATCTTATCTAAATCGGTGTGAAACTACTGCTTTGAGTCCTACTTAAACCAGCTCTCTCTCTAAAAGTCTTTAAAATATTCTTTTAACAGATGTTTCTTGAACAAATTCAGTGACCTCATTTCTTGAGAACATCTTCACAGTTGCAGGCGGAAGCGTCTTACAATGAGACAATGGGGATATTGAATTTTGAACTTTACAGCTATGATAATACAGACGAGATTCTGTTATCAGTTTAAACAAAGTACAGGAAAAGTTGAAGTAAACTATGGTCACGAGTCACGACATGAGAACCTGCAGCAAATTAAATTTAACATAATTTTAAAAATTAAGTTTATTCGGAAGTATTCATTTCATAATTATATTTATGGTGATATTGTTCACTAGCCTATGAGTAATAAGATACCATGCCAATTATTTTTATTTTCAGTAAGAAATACAAAGAAAATTATTATTGCGCAAGATTCGTGACTTAATTACGTAGTTTTCTTTGTGTTCTTACGTAACCTCAATTGCTCGAGAGTGCGGCAACAGTTGCGCAACTAAAATGTACTTGCATAAAAACAGTTTAAAAAGAAAACGATTGAAAGTAAATCACTCAATCAAAGATAAGTGGAAGAGTTGACAGAAAAAATAATTTTCAAAATGGATACGAAATGTTATTTTGACAATAATTACTTTTACAATCGTAAATTATGATCTCATTTTGTCAAAATTATCATGTTTCCAGTGTAGAAGGGAGACGGAACTATACAAGACGCGTAGCACTATCCCTTTTTTGCAACGGAACCATGATAGCATTGGTAGGTCAGAGCAACGGGACAGTATGTACAGTACAACCATACTACTGTATGCTGAACAATTTATTGATTGTCAGATATTGGAAGAGGCATCAAACTTTCTTTAGTTGATTCTTGGGTCAACATCCCATTATGATTGATGGTGACATGGAAATGTTTTGTCCACGTGCTAAAACATGTTATGTTAGGGTTACCCATTAGACAAAGAGTGGAATATTACAATTTGACTGTGTTTTATTGAGTAAAATGGCCGATTGCTTTCTTATTCTTAGAAACTGAAATATTTAGACAACTTTTGCTTATTGGGTAGTCGAGAATATTTATTAGTATGGTTCGTAGCGACCTCACTTTTCGCATTTTTTCTTATCTATTCGTAAAAAGCCAACAACATCATAAACAAGTCTGCAAAAAATCAGGATTTGATGCAAGCTCTGTTGTTTAAAGTTACTGGACTACGAGGTTTGGCCAGCGTGTGAATCTGACTAAAATGCTTAGACTTTAGCTTTCGTAGAGAGTGTATCGTGAAACAGCTAGATGGCGCTGCGAACGATCTGTCTCGGAAAGGCTAGCTGGGTCTTGTAATGCGGCAACTGCGTCAGTAGCAGTGAGTCCTAGCACTGTTACACATGCTAAGATTCACTACTACCGAATAACAGCCTATGCATAATGCCTTTGGCATCCAACGAGTACGAGTAACCAAGGTGTATGCATACATCCATGTAAAAACTATTTTAACTGGATTTCGTTGGATCGATCGGAAAGACCACACAAAAGCACATTTTCATTGTTATGATTTACTTTGAAGGAATCTTATTAACTCTTATAACATTTAACCCCTAAGGTGAATGATAAAAATCTTGGGGTAACTGGATATATCCAGTCTGTTCTTATAATATGTGTAGATACAAGTAGCGTTTTATTTTATAATATCTATTTTAGTTTGCAGGAAGTCACGTTTGGAGTTTACTGATTAAATAGTGTTTTTTTTTTAAACACGCTCATTATATCAGTAAGTAGTTACAACCAATAAATATTTCAATTTATGGACCAATTGCATCTTGAATTCAATGCTTAATGATTTTTACAGATAATTTTAATTACTTAAATGTCTTCTTCTTATCGTGTGGGCAGTAAGGTCTAACGACCGCACACACCCTAGTGTCAGAGTTTCTAAACCGCCTCAAGGGCCTGTGACGTGGTTTATTTGACGCCCACCATTTGGTGGCCGGGACCACCGGCTTATACGTGCCTTCCGAAGCACGGAATCATCTTTTTATCATGTGTTTCAAGCCTGCAATGTCCTAGCCAAACTGGAAACAACTTTACAAAGTATGTTTCCCGTGGGAATCGAACCCACGACCTGGGTCACAAGGCAAACGCCTAAACCACTCGACCACGGAGACAGTTGGTTACAGACAGTTGGCTACTTATATGTGATTACATAATATTCAATTACAAAACTGGCATTTCTTGATTTTACAGTTAAAGGATACAAAATATACAGGCTAGTATAGCTATAGGTAAGCAAAAATCGTAATGTTACACCTTATGTAGGTATTTGATTTTTCCCGTATGGTTATTGTAGATATGACTATTTTTAGGTTTACCGCCATACAACATTCGTACGTTTTTAATTTTCCTAACTGTACCTAATTAAATTTTATTCAGTGGTAGGAATATTTTTAATTGAGGATGTTAACATTAATGGTAGAATTTTGTTGTTGTTGGGCAGGACGGAAAAAGTTTTCCAAGGTTTTTAAATTTGTAGTATCAAATATTGTACCTTTGGTTCAAATGATATACCTACTTACACCTGAAAAGTCATGAAATATGATCAATTTGAACGTGCATGAACCGACATCGTGTAAATATCAGGCACCTCTCTTAATGTTTCCTTGAACTTTAAATATCCCCATAATGACTTTCAAATCACACATGTCATAATCATAATAAAGACTGTCTAAAGTTTATACATTGAACCCACGTAAAATGAAACGTGACTTAAAAGTTCTGAAACCAAACTACGGTAAGACAGAGAGGAACATTTTTAGCATCTTAAGTAGATGGCATGGATGAACCCTTTTTTAAAGGACCGGAAGTCGTCAAACTATGGAAGTCTAGACATGTTTCAAGATTATAACATCTTATATTTATGCCAATAACACAACAACATAACTGAAAACTGATATCGGTTGGTTTCTGCTCATTGGACGTTCCAAAAATCACCTAGTTAGCCTTTAGTGGCTTTAAAATGGCTTGCGTGATGATGAGAATTGGCGAGTATGAGCCAATGTTTTGAGTTCAGAGTCGTATTTATGCAATCAACACAATCGGGCTTATGTGGGTTCTGTACACCCTGAATAAGTAAGTACCTTAACCTACTTTAAACAACTCACTTTCGCTTCATTTGACACCCGTACTTTCATTATTTAAAACTCTTTGACAACCAATACGTTTACCTTCAAACCTGACAACTAATAAACAACTTTATGTATTCGCATCAAAGTAGGTTTTTCGCTGTCTTGCCGATTGTGACAAGTTTATAATTCGCTTTCTCGCGAGTGTCGGTATTAACGTAGATACTTGCACAATAATATGTTATAGACAACCACTGATTGAATGCTACAGTGACATTCAACTTTTGACCATGACCTTTGGCTATCAATACATAATAATTATTACATTTTTCATGACATAAAGTATTCTCAACTTCAATATTGATGTTGTCACGCAAAACTGACATTAGCTTTTCATAAAATATTTTATGTGACAAAAGTGGACGTCAATGTTTTGGTGTTTAGGGTGAGCGAGGTGAAAGTTTGCATGTTAGTGCTAAGTTTTGCTTTGGTTATGAAGATTTACGGCGGTTTTCTATTGAACTAATTACTTTTAAAATGATTGGTTGTAATTTGTTATGTAGTTTGTACGTAAAACTTACGTTGCTGTCTAAGAAAATGATCACATGTTTCAACTTTATTTTACCTTTAATATTTATTTTGTAAACAATTAATAGTTATAACTTTTAGACAATCTGAGTGCCACATCTACTAATTTTAAGCAATGTTCACATTCGTATGTCAGTCCCATCTTGTCAAAAATGAATGGAAATTGAGGCATTTTTTGATAAATTGCGACTGAGATGCGAATCCGAACGTTGCTTAATAAATAGTAGACCTGACTCTCTGATATTCAATTTAGAAGGCTAGATAATAACAGCCGCACGGGTCGACCTTCAAGGTTAAGCAACGCTTGCCAAGGTTGGTCTGTGGATGGGTGACCATCTTAACATATCGAGTTTCCTCCGTGCCTCGGAAAGCACGTTAAGCCGTTGGTCCCGGCTGTCATTTGTAGATCTTTGGCAGTCGGTACGGATAGTCAGAAGCCAGTAAATCTGACTCCAGTCTTGCCATGAAGTACCGTGTTACCAAGTTAATGGGTTGTGGAGGTCTGGTAGGTAGCCGCTCCTCGTAAAATACTGGTATTCAGCTAAAATCTGGCTTGACTGGAAGCCGACCCCAATATAGTTGGGAAAAGGCTAGGCAGATGATGATGATGATGACTCTCAGATATTCAAATGTGCATAAATTATTACAGTAAACAAAACACATAAAGGATTTACAAGAAAATCCACTAACACGAACCGTGATAATTCACAGAAGTTCTTAGACCATAACATTATGCAATGATACTATGTAATAGATCCATCGGAATCGTTAGTAAACAGAACTCCGGTAGTATTGGTGAATCAGAGCCAAACGTTTACGATTCTAATATTTATTAGTCATATGTAATTTGCATATTATTATTGTATGCTACGTTACGCTGTGGGGTTTTCAAGAAGAGCTAATTTAAACAGAAGGAGTCATTATTATCCTTGTGTTCCAATTTTACTGGGGTCAGTGAACTTGCCCCATCAGTTTTATCACCTTATACTATGATCATCTCAGTATTGACTCCCTTTCCAGCTTATATAGTTTCATTGGTATCTATATCTATCTATACTAATATATAAAGCTGAAGAGTTTGTTTGTTTGTTTGCTTGAACGCGCTAATCTCAGAAACTGCTGGTCCGATCTGAAAAATTATTGCAGTGTTTGATAGCCCATTTATCGAGAAAGGCTATAAGCTATATATTATCACGCTAAGACCAATAGGAGCGGAGCAGTAATGAAAATTGTGACGCAGACGAAGTTGCGTGGGTCGACTAGTCTAATATATAAAGCTGAAGAGTTTGTTTATTTGTTTGCTTGAACGCGATAATCTCAGGAACTACTGGTCCGATTTGAAAAATTATTTCAGTGGTAGATAGTCCATTTATCGAGGAAGGCTATAGGCTGTATATTATCACGTTAAGGCCAATAGGATTGAAGCAGTTATGAAAAATGTGACGCAGACGAAGTTGCGTGGGTCAACTAGTTTCCAATATACGACCACTTTTGCATTCAAATTTTTTATCCTTCATTCCTTGACATCGTTAAAGTAAATGATCACGTGATTTAAACAATAAAACCGATTTTAAAACAGCAGGAGTACGCTGATGTAATAATTGTACTAGGAAAACATAAGTCAAGCAGAGATAAGCTTCTGCCTACCGCTACTTGACTACTATAGCTGTCAGGCGTCTGTCGCGTGAGCACAGTCATCTCACGTGACTGATACCCTAGTACACTTCATATGAAAAGACCATATTACTCATAGGCTGGTTACTCATGACTAAATTAGTTTAAATGAAAATCATCTTACCCCCATGAAGCAATTTTTCAACGTAGTGTTAATGTAAAATTATGATATCTATTTATTATATCGTGTCACGATTCCTAGTTTATTTATATTTAACGCCATATTGAATTGTATTGATGCGAATGCAAAAAAAAACGTTGTAAATAAAAATGAGTTGTTCTCGTGGCTAATAAATTAGCATTTAAATCATCCTTCCTGTGAATTATCATATCAGCCGAAATACGTCCACTGGTGGTACTCCCCCAAGTGTCGCCACAACATTACCGGTTCTGTGCGTCTCGCATCCATCGTCTACCCGCGACTCCCTGTCATCGATCCTCTTCGTGGGCGGCCTTCCAACGCTGCATCTGCATCACCAAAAAGCTTTTTTATATAAACAGTTGAGTACATTTTTGTGTGAAACAGTGATATGATGAACATGCAGTAGATTGGTTGCTATTAAAGTATAAGTCATAGCTGCCTTGGAATTTGCATCTACTTCAAATATCAGTCAAATTATGTACCTACTTAGAAGTTTGACTGCATAATGTCATAAATAAACGTTAACGGTAATTTGTGCAATGCAGTAACATCAAAATGCGGAGCACACTACCTTAAGTGTGTTATAGAGTTATCAAATGTCGACAAAAACCCAAAACCAATCATAACAATCTGCAATCTGTGCACTGAGGTATTTGTACTAAATAACTAGTATCCTGTGTACCTAAGGTTATCCTTAGGTATTTAGTTTCACTAATAATGTCTCCTTAAAACAATAAAATATAGTACCTAAAGGGATTCACAACAGTAAACTGGGAAAGAAGTATTTGAATAGCAGACACTTGTTTACATTTCTAATATTATGTTACCTACAATGTGCTCATACATAAAACCGTTTTTTCCTATTCGGAGAATTCAGTCACATAATGGAAACTTTTGTACCTACTGTATTAAACTAAATATGGTGGAGTCGATAGGTTTTACTTTTGGTTTACCTATAGTTGAGAGAAATGAGTAAGAAAATCGATCGATAAGTAAGGCTGATAATTAATTATAATTATCCTATTAATAGAAAGACTTAGTCAATCCTGAGTACTGGGTGATTCAACGGCGTCTCCGCTACAGTCTGTGTCTTGATTGATTTGCATAAGACGATGCCAGTCATTGCATCGCCATAATAAAGGTTTAATTCAAGGTTATTAGAAACTTTTTATTACCAACTAATAACTTTTTGTGAGGCTTTTCATGAGATTACGATGTAATTAAGTTTGTAATGACTTGAAAAACTTTGATTAGAAACCGAACTTAGGTTATGTTAGTGGAATAAACCACGTTAGGGAATCTCGTCTCTTTTATCACGGAGATATTCCTAAGTTCCCTTTTTCAAACAAGTGTGGTTACTTAGTTTATGTCTGTAAATGCTTCTGGCGCCCACTTGGAGGTTGACAGTTATTCAAAGAAAACATATTCTTGAGGTAAATGGTATCTGCTATATCCAATTCCAGGAAATGGCTATCAGAGTGCCAAGTTTATAAACCCGTTCAGTCGTTGACACGTGAAGAGCAGTAAAAGCGAAAACAGACAGAGTTACTTTCGAATTAATAGATAATATATTAGTATGAATATCACTGTTAATCATTTTGCTACCAAAATACATCCCACGACTAACTCCTCATCGCCTCGCACTCGATGACAAAGCTCCATGAGTAAGAAACGATTCTATTTAAAGCAAAAAGGGCCCACATTCCCCGCCGTGGATCGCGCACTTGTTTTTATTATACTTCTCCTTTAAACGCAAACTTAAATAGAAGACTTGGAATTTCGAAATGGATATTGAATCCTCGACGTTCTCACAACGTTTTTACGTCCACACGTTACGGTTGGTTGGCTATGGTGTCGTGTTTGCCGTAACCATATTGGAATTCTATGTTCTTTCACAAAAAATATTGGAGTTGGTCCTTTGTATGCGTGAACAAATTTTAAAATAAAATAGCTCAGTATTTTAATTGTGTTTGAATTGAACGATCTTCCGACCTCAACCAACTTTAAAAGAAGCCCTGAACTTTGGTAATAATAAAATTTTGTCGAGGTGCTAATAGAAAACGGTTTAAAAAATATCTAAGACAGGCTAGAATGTCAAGAATGAAATCCGCTAGGCTTTACGTAACTTGCATTGAATCATGATAAATCATAGCATTGTTGTATTACCTAAGATTGGGGACAGTTCCAAGATATTTTTAACCGATCAACAAACGCAATACACTGGTTCCTGGGGCTGGCTTTCTCTATAACTGGATCGTACTTCCGTAGAACACGACCATAATAACTTTGGTCTTTACCAGTGAAAGTTGGTCTCGAACGTATTGCTCAACTATAGTTACCGAACCGGACGGAATGATCACAACTTACTGTTATTGATTTGGTTGGTAGGACAAACTTATCATAGTTATGAAGATTAGTTCGAATAACAGATGTTCTTGTCAAGGAAGTTCTTCAAAGCAAAGTTACAAGAAAGCTTTCTCGGATTTATCATGAGATTAAAGTCTGTGTTTCCTGAACCGCGAAGCATGCAAATAAAGAGTCCCTGTTGCCATATTTCATTACTGACAGTTATTTCATTACCTCAGACCAAGATACAAAAAAGTTACTTTCTGTACTTATAAATTTTCTTAAAACCACCAATTTTAGTGATTGAAACATTTTCACTCACGAAATGAGCCCACATTCGACAGTCGTGCTAACGAGCACTAGACAAGAAGTTAGTTTCGCTAGATTGAAGATAAGCCTAGTATATTCTCTCCTTTCTAAGCGCGACTGATTTCACTGTTTCGTAAAAGTTTGACCCATTACATGCTAAGTGTTCTTCACGGTTTATTCTTTTTGACGTTTAGCTTCTAAGAAAACATTTTCATAGAAAAATGAATTCGTTCCAAGGCATAAGGGTTTTTTCAAAAGTGGGGCAAAAAATTGAAGTGAATGCGGAATAAACCAACAAAGGTACAATTTACTTAAATTTTCAATGGAATAAAGATTCTTCGTCCTACTACTGTAGGTACATACTGTAGTAGGTACCTACGTGCTAAATGCCAAATTAACCGCATTGCAATACAAAATATTTCTTTGTCTATAATGAGACTGGCATGACAAAACACCGTGAAAAAATAACACTGACTTACTCAAGTCAAAACATTACAACTGACAATATTTCGAAACACGTCACATACTAATATGTTTGTGTTGTATCACACTGTTGGTCTATCATAAAAATGTCACATTCTCGGTTATGAGTGATCGCAATATGTTCTATCTCTTCACGATAGGTCATATATTACAAAGTTCGTCAGCATTGACGCAATATTTAGAAAAGATTTCTGTACAGCGTCGTTCAGTACGTGGTTTTACGGTGTTCTTTGATTAATGTTATACAAACGTGCTGTTAAAAATCACGTGTAGTTTATAGGTTCTTTCAGTCACATTCGGCCGTTGTGATCTTCAGATCATTGTATATTAAACTCTCTGGAACACTAAGTCACGTGTTAGTAATATAGTTGATTCTTTTAACAATTGCCATTGTTTGTAACATTACTCTGGATTGTTTCTCAATACAAGCTATGAATTTGTATTTACAAAACGTAGATGTAATAATCGTAACGGCATATTGTGCTATCTGTCTTGAAGTTTGAATTCTTCTTCTTCTTATCGTGTGGACAGTTAACTCTAACGACCCTCCACACCCTAGTGTCAGAGTTTCTAAACCGCCTCAAGAGGCAGAGTTAAAAAAAAAATTATAGGACCATCTGTTTATAATGTCGCGAGCAATCTTGCAGCGGATACGTCGCGCCGTTTCAACCACGTGGAAGTTAAACGCTGGAGACAGAAGCGCAAACGCAAGGCTGGTTGAGTAAACCCGCGGATCAAGATGTATCTTCAAGCGACAGTTCTACCAACCTGAAAAATTTAACACGTACTTGAGTCTAGAGGAAATATTTATTACACCTAGCAACACAACCCGTATGGAAACGCATAAATCGATCACTATCAAAGTCCTTACGGATTTCCCTTCCCCCTTACACTGACAAGGTCTTCCGTCGTGACTTTTAAAGGACATCCATATTTTATTCATTTATTGGCTCACTGATATCGCTTGTCGACCTTTTGTTTACTTCAAGAACAGAAGTTACAGGTCAACCTGAATTGGGTAAAAATATCGTACAACCATATTATTTTAAGTGTTTTGAACTTTGCCTCCGTCATATATATCATCCACATAGTTACTGGCTTAAAATACATTGGTGTATCCTGTCTACAGTTTCCGTTGGACGAGAGTTTCTGTGAGTCCTTAAATGTTAACAAGAGAATAAACCACTGTTTGTTTTTTTTACTTTTTAAACAACGTGCAGCTTAACAGATTGTGTCTGAAATGCGAATACGAATGTTGCTTGAAAATTAATAGAATTGACACTCTGATAACCACGTGCCTAACTACTGTCATAATGCCGTTGACAAAGTCTTGAACTTTGTCCTTAAGATACCTTGCGCGTCCAGCAGTAGACATTGATGAAACAGAATCAACGATCTCTGTTACCATCATCATCATATCAGCCGAAAGACGTCCACTGCGAGACGTAGGCCTTCCCCAAGCGTCGCCACAACGACCGGTCTTGCGCGTCTCGCATCCATCGGCTACCCGCGACCTTCACCAGGTCATCGGTCCACCTTGTGGGAGGGAGGCCATCCAACGTTACGTACGCGGTCGCCACTTCAGAACTTTTTAGCCCCATCGACCATCAGTAGGTACTTCGAGCAATGTACCCTGCCCACTGCCACTTTAGTTTGGCGATCCTTTGGGCTATGTCGGTAACCTCTGTTACCAAGCCATTAAAAAATAAAACTGCGGATCTGAATCTCGAGAGACCCACTAACAGGTTGCTGTGCGAAATTCAAGACCCAAGTACAATAAAAGAGCAATAAGTGCAAAAGTGCAGTTACGCTGTATAAGCGTTCTTGGTACGATATCGATCAAGCCGTATGAGGAACAAGGTCACACGTGTCACGGCAAAAATGATGGGTTTGCATGTTTGGAGGCTACAGACTTGATTGCGAGAACAGTAGCGTATTTAGTGAGTAAATTATTTTGCTTTGAAGTTTGCTATGAGGAGGTTTTAGTACTATATTAAAAATTGAACTGGAGATGGACTTTCATCATCATTATATCAGCCGAAAGACGTCCACTGCTAGACATAGGCCTCCCAAATTTTGAGGACTTTAATGTTGTGTAAAATTTGAACATTTCACACAATTGAGGGGATCGTGGCTAAAATAACAACAGCCGTACGGGTCGATCTTCAAAGTTAAGCAACAGCAGCAAGGTTGGTCTGTGGATGGATGGACCATCTTAACATACCGAGACTTCTAAGCTCGTTAAGCCGTTGTTCCCGGCTGCCATTTGTAGATCTTTTGCAGTTGTTACGGATTTTCAGACAAGAAAATCTGACACCATTCTTGCAAAAAGTACCGTTTTATTCAGAAATGGTTTGTGGAGGTCTGGTAGGCAGCCACCCTTCGTAAAATACTAGTATGCAGCTGAATCCGGCTTGATTGGAAGCCGACGCGATAATATTTGGAAAAGGCTTGGTAGGCAGATGTCCTCTTCCGGTACTCTCTTTAGAATCTATTTTGTCTTTAACATCATAGCATACCCGACTATTGGCTTCGTAAAGGCATGTCATGTTGTTCAGTAAAATGTGAAAGGCTTACAATATAAAATAAAAAAACTGCACACACCAGGAAATGAAATAAAACAATTAATTTTATTTTTAGTTCTATGTGTAAGACTATGATTTCCTGATAGTCTGAATCTAATAAAAAAGTTGTAATTGTTCAACCTTTGATATGAGTTCTTGCAATATTATTTATTGATTGCATTATGAATTATTGATCTTTTGCAAACAAGGCTGAATACAGGTAACTACATACGTAGGGAAGTCTTACCTGTAGTAATCTATTTATCATCCAGGAACCTGATTACGTCAAAGGCGCCAGATACATTACGTCAGTTTTAGGGTTTCGTCACAAAGGCTGAAGACACAGAATCCGTATAAAATCCTAGTCCACTGACGTGATAGGTAGATACTGTTTCTATAAATAGTTTGTTAAAGCCGATTAATAATAATTAGAGCAAAAAAAAGACTGTGTCGAGAAGTTAAACAAAAATTTTCCGCGATGGAAATTTTCTTCATGCCTCTTCATTTTTGTCTAGACAACAGCTGGTCTTCAGTTTTAGCGCAAACATATTGAGGACTTTCCAAAATAAATAGTTTTGGTTTAGAATAAGACTAGCTTTTGCCAGAGACTTCGAACGCGCATGTTCACATAGGGGTTTCGGGAAATCCTCTTAGTGCTTCCTTACACTCCCCAGAGTAAGGTACCTACATCCCAAATTTCAGCTTTCATTGCATTGTCTGTCAGTCACCAGAAAAGGAATAATTTTGTATATTAGGATATTATAACACTTGAAATGATAACAAAAGAATAACATTAACTCTTGTAATAATTAAGATCGATTCAAGATAATAAGATCACAAATTCCTCTCATTACAGGACACCCAAATAGCTATAGGAAAATACCAGTCGAGAGTGCATTCACCCGGCGAGTGCGATGCACTTGTTACACCTGATTCCATCGTTAGGTCTACTTGTGGAACATTAAACCTTCGTATACTATGTACAGTAACGTCAGCTGTGAGACATAAAAGGGTGAACGACATCGAAGCTAAATTGCTTTCGATTTTTTTTGTGAGAACTTTTTTGTCTTTATAGAATAAGAAAGGAAGTTCGAAATTTGATTCTTAGAAGATTATCGAGACAGTTGTTCGGGACTTCCTTAGCTACTCGGTATTTTTTTTATATCTTAGGGTATATTGAATTCAAATTGTTGATTAGCATACCTAATCTAAAACAAAAGAAGCTTTTTTTACTCGGGGAGGTCTCGTATATTATTCGAACCTTCGCTTAGGTTGATAACCTATTTGCATGTCCGATATTGTATCTTCTAACCGGGGAAAAACAGCATGCAGTTGCGTTAAATGTCATTTAGACACACATTTTACAACACACTTTTATGATTGAGACATCTTTTTGCAGCTGATTTGATAAACTTCAAACCTAGAAAATGATCAGTTATATTTGAGTATGTTTTTCCAATGTCATTCCTACGCGTGTCTTGCTAATGCAGCTAAGGGGCCTGAGAAGGGATGGTTATATAAATAGATCTTCATTAATTCAACAATTAATTGTTCTCATTATTGTTATGGTTTCATGGTTAGTCGATACCTTCGATCCAGTGTAGCAACAAACAGACCGACAGATGAATTAAATCAAAGAAATGATACAACTGATATTATCGCCGCGTTTCTGTTGCGCAGAATCTGTGTTCCGCAAAACATCTTTTCGATTTTCCAACTATATGGCGTCGCCAGGTATATCTGACACGGGTTTCATTAATTCCGGGCACGGTGTTTTTCTGTGTCTTTTATTGTAAAGTTAATCTTGACACCGTAATTCAAGTTTCACAAGAGTATACCGTTAACAGTAATGTTGATTCCTGATTCAACCTTGGTTGGTACGATGTCCATATTGTTAGTTATAATTTAAAATAAATAAAACAAGGAAAATATTTTCTAAAAGGATTAATTGCGTCATGTCAGCCCGACATTCGGTTTAATTGACCGCAATGGGAATTTCTGCGTACTCAAAGTGTAAATGCGTTCTTGTAATGTGTTCTTTTTATGTTTATCTTAGAATGTATAAACCTGAATGCGCCGCTTCACTTTTGCCACTTTAAAACCAAGTTTAGTACCTATTGGTTATATCGTATGTTTATTTATTCTACCGCAGAAACTACTTGACAGATTTTTGTGCGATGTTTGCCGTCAATTAGCGCTTGCTTTGCAGTTGCTGGTATTTCATATTATAATTTTATCACAGTAATTTGTCACCCGATAGGCAGTTAGTTTTTAGCTTTAGCTTATGGTTCTGCTAGTTAACAGACTAATATCTATAGATTTAGCAGCCTCTGCTCAAGGCCAGCCCAGTTAGTTACTATTCAAGGTAGGTTGTTGACATTCAAACCTAATGGCTCCTGTATACAGTGATCCAACATGGCCACTATAACATCCATGCTAGCTATTCATGTTAGCTAGTTAAATGCCTCGCATTTGTTACATTACATACAAAAATAACTGAGGGTCCTAACAAAAAAATTTGCAGCAGCAAAAAGCATTATAGCATCAGCCAAATTAATCATGGTTCCATTGTGGAAAAGGGATAGTGCTATCCATCCTGTATATTCATCTTTCTCTGTCACAGCCGAATAGTGTCATTGTCACGTCATTTTACGGGAGGCAGGTATTTTGAAGCTTAGAACAATATTCTTTCACGACCGTCATGCAGCGTTAAGAATATCATGCTTGCTGAGTATTACAAAATGTGCACGCATGGGCTTCGTGTGTCTGTGTTCACCATTAACGGTTTTTAATGGAAGCAAGCACCATTTGAAATCTTGTTTATAAAGTAAATGGATATGTAAACAATACAGTCATTAGTAACTAAATAGGCAAACCTAGCCCTGCAGTTTTTGCTCGTAAACAGCATAGGAGGAAACTATTTTGATGGTGTATTTTGTAACTATTCTAGCAATATTTACCTGGAACTCTACAATATTATTTACTGGAGTAACAGTCGATAGACATGAAAGGAATCTGTCACCGTTAACAGGCTTGATAAATGGATGGATGATCTTATGTTTTCCGGAGATGTGTTGGTGTGCCTACCTTCTTATATTGATACGTAAAAAACATTTTGTCTTTTCTCCACTGCTTCCTAGACGTATGATTGAGTAACATACCGACAGCTTCTGTTTTGTATAGTGACGTAGTTTTCCTGGTATTACGGAATATGCCAAAGATATAAAGAGAAACTCTGTTTTCCTTTAACGGGTTTGCGTCAAAAAACCCACCGCGATCGTATCGGCCGTCCTACTTTTTATTTAACGTTCCATGACATTAGCCGTTTTGTGTTTTATATACGAGTACCACTTCGGTTTTAAACTCGGTACCTACAGAATGCTCTCCTGTTATTTGACTGACACGCAGGAAATCAGATTTAAACTTTTACTTGCATTGGCTCCTCGCTGTCCTATTTTATAGTTGTTAAAGAGGCTAGTAAGTACATAAAGATTTTGAGAAAATATCGAGTAATTTATTAAAAAAACTACTTCAAGTTGATTGTTGTCTGTAAATCCAAGGTAACAATGACTACGACCAATTTGACGTAGGTATTGAATTAATTCAATTGGACACTTTGTTTCGAATTTAACCTCTTACACAAAATAGTTGTGAATCATTGCAATGTATCGTTTATTGATGGAAGGTTAACAAACAGACCCCACAACAGTACCCGTACTGATAAATATCAACTTATCTTAAAGGACGAGACAATGAAAATTCATTTTAATGATAAACGGTGATACGATACTGAGTCGCCTCAATTCGATACCGAGTTGTCTCGATTCGATACCGAGTCGGCTCGATTCAATTATTACCATCTATACGCACGATATCGATTTGTGTACGGTTAAAGTGTTAAGGATGAGGCACCGTTCAATTGGCGAAGTGGTACGCGCACCCGTTAGCCGGTACAATGTAGTGACGACGGTTTAGTAACTGCGTTTAGACGTATTTACTCTAAGTACTCACCAGACAGTGGTCGAGTAGTCAAGTGAGGTTAATGGAATACAAAATTATGTAGGTACACTGAGTACTGACATTGTCTGTGTAATCTTCTGATGTTATAATGTAGATGTTGAACGGATGAATTAGGATGAAACTTGACATACAGGTACACCATGAGCTGGATAAGACCGTGGATTACTTTTTTTGCCATTAGTATGGTCCCCTGGGATGATTTACGAATGAATCGCTTGAAAGTCGCTTGAAAAGCTTTGCCACTGGCAGAATTTAGTCAGTTGTAACACACAAACTAAGAAATGACATAATATTGGCAACAAGGTATTCTGTTTATCGCATTCTTTAGAGACAGGATTCAAATGCCATGGGCAAACAGCTAAGAACGTTTACATAATAACTCGTGTCTTTTACAAACAATTGAATACCAATTTTGCAAAACTTCTTTCGTTACTTCATCTTTCTCTTAGGGCGGGTTTTTGAATTGAGGAAATTGAGTAAGAACATGACTGCCAAACCCTTATTTAACACTTCAGTATGTTTCTCAAATTTTAACAGGTTTTGGACAGCAAAAGAGTTTCAGAAATGCTTAACTCAGAGTTTGAAAAATATTCAAATGAAACCGGTCTTAAAATCCATTCATCCATTTTGTTTTGAGGTTTTCCATGATTCTTAAGCCAAGTTCTTCCTAACAAGTGGGTATTTACTACACTCGTCTGAACACACCCTACGAGCAACTTAATACCACTACGCAACTGGTTCCATTTACTGGTGACATAACGCTATTCGATCTGCATTTTAAAGCCAGACATCTTTTTTTATGAACGTGTTATTAATGCCATTACAGTCTCGTGTAGTTTTGAGTCACGTTCGCAACGCGTGCATTTGTTTTTTTTTTGTATTTGTTGGTAGGTTTTTCTGTTGCTAGGTATAGGTATACTATTATTAATAATCACGGGTATTATGAAGGCTACGCGTTCTTAATGACGTACACGTATACTTGTGTAGTCCATCAATGGGCTCTTTTATGAAAATTACAGATGGGTCTAATGTAGAATTAAGTAGGTATGGTGATTAATTTTCATGGTTTTTGTGGTCAACTAGCCATAGCTTTTATTATAATCCCAAGTCATTATAGGATTATAATAACAGCTAAGTGACATTAATATCTGCTGAAAACTTTTTGCGTTATTGTTTTTAGTTTCATTCATAAGTTTCTTGTAAGCATACATTCCACAATATGGAAAAATGCACAAGTAAAAAATAGGTACACTAAAAGTCTCCTATCTGTGAAAGGGTACGGCACAGGCAGCTTTGTCTGCAGCTACCTATGTTGATAAAGATATCATTCTTATACAAAAAATCTTGTTTATGTTAAATATAATATTCAATTAAAGATTAACTGATCACGTTTGTTGTTATTCTTATTAATTAATTACTAATGACGTCAGAGTTCCAAGAGAGAGGGTCTCTGTTAGATCACCATTGAGCAATAACCCGCAAAAAAGACCTTTTTGCATACAATTACCACATAATCATTACGATCATTATTCACAAACAGTGCAATTGAGTTTGATGTTTATATTTCTAGTGTTAAAGTTTGGTTTCCATTGTTTCAGATGCCCCGAATGATGCGAATTACATGATATGTGGCGTCGTGATCGCGATGGCCCTCGTTGGGCTCATTATAGTGCTGCTGGCACTTACAATAAAGTAAGTAGAAATACTGCAGTTGTGTATTCAAAGTTAATGGGATATTAACAACGGGATGTGGAAGTCTTAACTTACTGAAATGCTTTTAGTTAGCAGTACAAAGAGTCCCTTTAAAGTTAAACGATCAAAGTTCATAATATAGGCATAAAGTAGGCATACAAACGTTCCAAGAATATACTTCACTTGTTTAAATTGGAGAGGTTTATAACAAGTAAGGAACAAAAAAGGATCTAGTTACCAATTGTTAATTTCCTTATTTGATATTAACGTTTTAAAAGGCTTTTTCCTGTATGATATAGATAAGAAAGAAGGACACTCGTATTTTTCCCCAAAAACTTTATCAGACGTAATTTCCTGAAAAATAAGAGTAAAAGCAAAAAAGTGATAAATATTGATCTACATATCAGCAAATATTAAAAAGTCATAAAAATGAGCATTCTCAAAGCACTCACGTTTACGATAACTTCGCAGTCGTTAAATTAAAGACATAACGTATGAAATATTATTTATTTTCTTTAGTAACTGTTCCTGTTGATTGATTTTGGCAGTAAATCAAAGCGTATTGACTATAAAATCAATATGGTAGCCAAATTGTGCGTTATTATTGAATAATATTACTCAAATGAGCTCTCCATACTTCTATTTATAAATAGACAAAAAAGCCTAAGGATTGTTGAACTTGGCCGATATATTTACCGTTTTATTTGAGATTCAAGAGAGATGGTTCTAGAATTTGTCTCGCCATTTTATTTAAAAACATGGCAGACAAATGCGTGGGTAAATGAAGTTTAAATAACGTCTGTTTGAGTTAAAATATGTGTTTCACTTCTTGTTTATGGGAATGTCTTCTATCAACACTGACGTCAGTCCAATAATTTTATGATTTTATTGATCTATTGCTCTTCTTTGAGAAATATAAACATGATAAATTACCCCTGATGATATAATTTTTTATAATGCAACAAGCGGACTCGACAGACGTTGTCCTGCCCGACTGCAGCGCCATCTGCATCTGGCTTATTTGTGAATCTAAACCATCCAGGGTGCCACCCAAACGCATACAAAAATCATTCAAATCGGTCCAGCCGTTTAGGAGGAGTTCAGTGACATACACACGTACAGTAGAATTATGCAAATTCGTGTGCATAATATAGTGTACTTAGGTATACATGTCAATAACTGCATTCGAAATTTTAATGACAATTTGTCCTCAACAAACTATACCTACATTCTTTTTCAAAGACTGTTCGCGACAGCTGTTAACGGGGTTGGGTTTGAACCCATGACCTCTCAATCGCAAGTTAACGCCTCAGCCGGCTATTGTAGCTCTTTTAAATTTATGTCAGAATAATAACAAAAGGCAAATAGTCTACATTTTGACTAAAACTGCTAACAAAACTAAGGTTAATGACTCCTTTTGATTCATAGTACGAATAAAAGGTAGTGATAGGTGTAAAACGCAAAAGGACAGGTTTTATTGGTATCAGCTTCATCTTAATATTGACCCCGTTTTAGACTTAATCTTAATATCTTCTTTATTGTCAAATGAGGGCACAATCGTGGGTGATAATAATGTTAAGAGAATTTTCTAAATTGATTAATGTTTCCAAGTTGAAATGATATTTTTATGAGTATGTCACTTTTGGTGCATGACAAAGTGAACGTAGCACACATGTACAAATTCATGTGTACATAAACAGAAACATTCTGGTACCGACAGTAAAAGTAGGCGTGGCTTCCTCGATGCAAATAATTTATAATATAGCCGTATGTCCGCAATTTTTGCCGCAAGGGAAGTGTCCCAGATGTAACATCCTGTCTGAATAATCAAACTTTTTCTTGATCAGATAGCTGCGTTAGTAGTAAGTGAGGTCAGTCTTGTCGTAAATACTACTGAAGAGATTTTAATGAGAACCATTCAAATCTTTCTTGCCATTGAAGTAACAGAATCGATGACTATACAATTAGTAAATGTAGGTGAAGTACATATAACTGATGCATAAGAATTGATTGAATTTTATAATGCAAGCCTAGTTAAGGTTATGCCGACCAAAGCATTTTGAATAACACTTGCTAACTCGTTCAGGTGATGTAACAACTATAATATCTTCTGAATATAAAACATATTGATTGACTAACTTAAATATGCAGACACGTGCAATTGTGTATAGGAAGTACGCAATATACTGTATACGCATATGTAGGTACCCTGACACATGCAGTTTATACGTACTGCATCTTTGGCAAATTGACAAAGATTTGTGATTCTTGGGATTCTCAGTCAGTAATGTCATTTTGTACTGACGTTAAACGATTAGACTGTAATTCTAGAATTATTTAAGATGACATTCGTACTCATATTTTAGGAACTTCTTTATGAGTTTTGTTTATTTGCAAAAATAAATGCATCCGGCACGTAACAGCGGTCCGCACTTAGTTGATGTTAATATTTGAGGGTCAGTTTTTGAGAAAATTACAGGAAATGTAATCTTTGGAGTCAATGTATTGGCATATACATAAAATCAGATGATATGCAGCTATGAACTGACATAAGTTGATGAAGAATCCTAGAAAAACTTTCTAGTTACTAATTTCCATTTGTAGTTTTCTATTCTTTATCAGTAACGACGTCACATTTTCCACTATTCGCTTCAAATACCATGAAATATGTTTAATCGTTAACAGCAACTGTTATGCCCATATTGAAATTTTTCTTTAGAACATTACACAATACTTCGATGACGTGACTGACGTATGAATTATAATACAAACGGCTTGCAGCGTTCACAATTCAAGACTAATCATATCGTCAAGGCAATAGAATGGCAGAACATCTGTACCGCTTACTTCAAGGCTTTTGCGAAATGAACCTCGTTTTATTCGACTGCTTGCATCTACTTTTATCATGCCTTCTTTGTGTGAGTCATCCTTTACTGTGTTTAGACTGTCTATAAATCTTTCGTTTTATTTGTATACAAAATCTGCTATTAGCTGGTTTTAGTGAAAAAGTAATTAATATCGGGCAAGTTGGTTTATTTTAAATTCATTAAGTACTAACACTAAAATAGATACAAGTAAAAGTTATAGTTGCTAGTCAAACATTTCATCAAAAACGTATTACATAATGTAACTTAAAGCTGTTATCTATACTAATATGTAAAGCTGAAGATTTTGTTTGTTTGTTTGCTTGAACGCGCTAATCTCAGGAACTACTGGTCCGATTTGAAAAGTTCTTTCAGTGTTAGATAGCCTATTTATCGAGGAAGGCTAATCATCACGCTAAACCAATAGGAGCGAAGCAGTTATTAAAATTGTTACGCAGACGAAGTTGCATGGGTCAACTTGTATCAATAAAATTGTTACCTGTTCTCTTAACCAATTAATAATATTTTACGTTACGTAAGTCTTAAAACTAGATTTCTTGTATAAAATCACTAAAATATAATATACTACCAACGCACAGTATAATCCTATTATTATTGTGTTTTAAGAAATAAATAAAATCTTATCCTCAAAGAAAACCTGAATTAAAAAAAAAAACAGTTTAACGTACCTACGTAAAAAAGTTTTTAAGTACCTACCTAAAACGCAACTTTTTACCTGCTAAATTTGCAACATTACAAAATAATTTTCCTAGGAGGAAAACCATAGATTTTACCAGCTTTATGGTTATTTACGTAGATAATTTATATAAGACCAGTCTGGCTAGGTTTGCTGAACTGAGCTTAGAATTAATATCACTGTTCTGATCATAAATAATATTGCCCAGTGAGTAATACAATAGACTGCATGTCTGTGGGTATTGAAATCCGGATCTCATTTTCATTGCGTTAACTTATCTACTTGCGATCTATGTTTGGATTTATCATTTGGCACTATTTTGTCACTTGGCCCTTATTTACCAATTAGATCCGTGTTGTTAGTTGTAACGTAACAGGTTAGTTAAATAGTAGCCACAGTAAGTTTACCATGGGTTGTTGTGTTCTTGTAGATTGTAGAGGCAAACTTAAAAACTAAGTATGGATGCAGTTCATGCGTACCTAGAACGCTGTTCTTGTACCACTGACTTGATGTGATTGGTGCTTTTACTAACAGCAAACCAATTTCTGCTTTTTGAGTTAATTAGACACTTGAAAATAACAACATGTCGATTTACAAGTTTAGATTTTTTTATTCTTGTATCCGAACGCACCTTTCGCTACCACTTTTTATTGTAAAGGTATTCAGAAAAAAATAAAATTCGTAACTACCCTCTCGACTGACACTCGATGACATTCCAAGACATTCTATTTTTTCTTCTTTTGAACCAGCAGTTTGAGCAAGCAGGTTGTAAACGAAAAAAATCCGAATAATTTTGACGTATTATTTTTGTCGACTGGCATTCAGCTTGCCTTAAGTATTTCTCGCATTATAAAGTTTTCTTTATACTTCTTCTAACCCTTCTTCTAAAAGCAAACTAAACATGATTATCTTAAGTGTGATAAAACGAGTCTTCAAGAAAATTTTAAGAAATATGTAAGTACCTACTCTACTGGTTTTTAGTAACCTTACCTGTTTTAAATGTTTGTAGGTACCTTGTCTTGCACCAAATATATGCGTTAGTAACAGTTATTTTTGATTGCATTGCTTCGTTCTAATGGACTAGTACTGGTAGGCATCAAGAAACTAGTGAAAGCAGGTTCCTATTGCACTAGATATAGAAATTCCAATATTTACCACTAATTTCTTTGAATATTAAAGACAATACAGAATGACTCCCTACAAATCCGGAAGAACGTAGTATCACTAATGAAGGTAGTACTTACTACTCATGCCCTTGCTTATAAATTATTTGTACATGGTCAGTCACTTGAGCTACTTAGTTCTAGGCCCTTGAAAAGAGGATATAAAGCTATTTTTAAATATTTATGAACTTAAGTAAAACGGCCGTTCTATGAAGTACAGGTAAATCGATGGCACTAATGACAGGCGGCCTCATACTTGTTGTTCTATTTCTCGCTCTAGCACTAGAGGCAGAGACATTGTTATCTCTGTCAGTAACTCCAACAAATTGCTTTCAATTGCCATCGCCAAATAATTGCTTTGTAGCTACAAAGTTCTTACTTCTTTTTTGTATTTCAAGTAACATGTAAACGTTAAGCTAGCAAATAAAGCAAGTGATAAATTTTTACCTAAAATATTAGCACTCTATTTTACATGAAAGGATATCCGCCATCGTGATGTGTCCCTTATTTATCTCACACCTTCAAGAATTTTGCTAAATTTTCCTCAGTTTAGGACTAGTATCCTAATCTAGGAAAATTTTGGAAAAATCTGCAAATTGTGAACTTGCCAAATTAATTTTGAACAAGGAAATGGTTAACATTTATTAGACTACGAAAGCTGTGCAAAGTCAATGTCACGTTTTGCGTGTATGTGTATCATCGTTTAGGTACTGTTCAAATAGGGTGTACTGAATAAAACCAGAATATTGTGAAACTGGTTTTATCCAGTTATGGCTCTTCACACTTTGCCCACTTCAACAGTCGATGAGTGAACCAGGATCAATAGTGGACGTCAATGAGTATATCGACCAGCGGCAGCCTTTTGAAAGCCTTGACAAGATATTAATCGCAGTAAAATATGGCTACTTCATTCTTTAACCTCCATAATGGTATTAGGGACATTGATTATAATATCCATTTATGGTAATTAAGTCTTGAATTGTCAAAAGAGTTTTAAGAGAAAATGGAAACTATATGGAAATAAACTGTTAATTACAATCGATGTTTGGACTCTATTGAGCCAATGGCAGTTATGTCCTTTACAGTAAAAACGATGGCACATTAGGTTGGTTCACACCAGATATTCCTGGTGATCGTTAGTTTTTAATAAGCCACGTCCTTTGCTAATTGATATTTCCGCATTGGGATCTCTATGCCACTAATTAATCCCACAGCTAGATAATTGCGGACTTTAATAATTGTTTTGCACATGTTTTTGATTATACCACTTTAGTTCACGATGTTTTCGTTGAAACCGGGACCGTTTAATATTTATTACTTCATTTCATCATCATATAAGTGTGAAATTCATTTATTCCCAGTGATAAAAGAAAATTTAAAGAAAATGTCCAAGATAAAACTTATTATTTTCCTACCATTACTTTATTAATTAGAATCAGTTGTATACAGACGAGTAAAACTACGAAACACTTGAAGCATAGGCGTCGTAATGTCTACACGATTTAAATAATAATATGTCTACCTTTTCAAGTAGGTATATAAAAATAATATTCATAATAGTCAAAAATATTATGAAGGCAAAATAAACATTAAAAGAATTCCCGCAGACACAGAACTGTTCGTTTCATTTGATAGTTCAAATAATATAAAAAACGTAACAGAAATATTTCAAGGCGTTACTCAACTGAATTATGATAATATTTGTATAACACGCGTACATAATAGTGGATTATTATTAGAAAATTTGCAATTTAACGCTTAAAGAACCCCAAGGTTTGGTATCAACGTTAGACTGGACGCTTGCCAAATTTCACCAACCGTCTGGACATGCAATAATCTCTGCTTATTTTTGTTAACTGTGCTGTTTAAAAATCGCAAATCACGGCGTTCAAATCGCAATTACAGTTAAATGTATATTCTTGCCTCATCAATGCAAACGAGAGGTTTCACTTTTATGTCAGCAATGAATCTTCAAAATTTATTCCTGCAAATAGTTTTGAGCCCATCTTTTTCTGCAAATTACTAACAGTTTAACAGTTTTTCTTACGGCATTAACATAGAACTAAAATCATCTGGAAAGGCAAGCTCTGAGAGATTTTAGCCAAAGTTTGAAACCAATAAATTCGCGATAATTGTTTTGGTGCAGAGTGCATAACTTTTTAACCTTCCATTAGCTAGAATTTGAAGCGTTTACTAAACATCTGGAAATTTTATCTTACAAGTTGGAAGTTTTTCTTTCAGTGGTTTTAATGGCAGAGTAAACCAGTACCTTAAACATGTACTTACAACTTAGTTGTTTCGCAAAATTTATCTCCTAAATTGTTATAGATTTGTTCTATTAAATTCTGATGAAAAAACTTGTATTGGTCTTATGTTAAAGTGCATCCTACCAGCATGCAGGATTGCCATCTGTTGTAACCTCAACAGCTCCATTGAATACAACAATTCTGATGTTAACCACGGCAGTCAGAACGAGGTCAGCTATTGTGATCATCTACCATGGCTAACTTGTCAGGGCATGGCGTTCCCACGTCGAGGACATGAATGCATGGATTGATAATTAGCATTTGAAACATACCTACTGCCCTACCGACTGATGTGATATATTGTGACCTTACGCTACCATTATTACCTCTATTTCGTATTGGTCAACGTTTTAATGAAAAATTAATGGACCTGTATCTATTTTATACGTTTTGTGCGAATATTTTACGAACCAAGTTGAGACACGGATAAACGTATTTTTGGTTAGAATTCTAAAAAGCAAATGTCTAGTTGTTTCCGTAAATGCTTTGTTTTCTTTTTTTAGATATCATAACTATTTTAGGCAGATACTTCAGTTTTAGTAGATTACGTTAAAAGTGTCATCCTATCTTATCGGTACATAACAATACTGTTAGTGTAGCAATAACATTATCTGCTTGCTTTGCATAACAGAAAGCTGTGTAAGCTCTGACGTCAATGTTTGATCGAACGCTCTCTAATTCTTCAACGGGTTTCTTTGTATCTTCGTTTCTTTTTCATCCTCTTGTCTGTACTAGATCTTACTGAGAAACCGTCTGCTCATACTACACTAATTGTGATGATATTTTAAATTGTTTACTGATACCAAGTACGCAAATAATGCCAAACAGTTACATGCAAAGTCAGTCTTAAATATTCTGCCATGTTACGTTTACAATTCTTGTTCGTTTGTCTTGTCTCGTACAGGCCACGCTATTTGTTATGTATGAATGCGGCACACGGGGACCGACATCCGTTGACGTCCAACTGTTTTCAGTTAAGCCACGACGAGCATATAACAAAGCCGTCTTCGAAGAGATCATTTGAATTTGAAAGAAGTGTTCGACTCAAGAAAACAATGTGTTAATTCGTTACACTTATCAAGTTCTTATATGTATATGTCAATGTTGTGTTCAAGTGTGTGCCCGATGTTATTGGTGTCTGCAAATGGCAGGATAATGGATCGTTCACGTCTGGGACTTGGCAGTCTTTCGCATTGTAAATGTGGAGTTTCCTGAATATGGAAATAGGTGGAAATGGATGCAAATTACAGTAACGCGACGGACTATTACGAAGGGCTTTTGCAGTGCGGGGTCGGTCCCCATAACACCGCAATAAGGTAACGGGAGAGGTGCGTGTTCAGTCGCCACCCACCGCTGCGCGAGGCGTGGTGGCCGGCGCCACGGCTTCGCTGAGCCAGTCAAATAGTCACCGTCGGCTCGACCGTGTGTATTGAAAACTCGCACTGGCGCTGGCTGCCAGTGTGCGCCAAAACACTCGTTTCGCGCGGCTCACGTTGGCGATTTGCCTCAGCTGTCCTTCTCATAAGTCTCCTTATAACCTGTGTCTGTAAAGTGTCTGTGCACGCGTTTCGATGCTCTTCTCTCCTATCGCCGTCGAGGCGATGAAGTGCAAAGAGGAAAACTGCGAAGTCGGCGTGGTGCTAGAACACAACTCCTTGATCGTGTTGTCTGTTGACAAGACCATCGTCTGCCTATGCGGAAGGGATAGGAACAATCCCTTCGAGCGCGGGTAATTCTCATCGTTCGTTATGGTACGACGCTAACTGGCTACCTCGACATATCTCCAGTGAACTATCAAATAAATAACACACAATGGTTGTCCAACCCAACCTAATGATTTCACAGGTATCAGAGAATCGGACCAATTCTTTGTCAAAACAGGATAATACAGACATTTTCACATTATTTAAGCTTGTTATTTTTTATTCTGCAACAAAAATTGCTGTTTTCTCAAACGAGAAACCTGTTTGATATCATTTCAATATGCTAGAAGGTTGTCTTCGATATGGTCAAGGCAAATTCCTTGCAATTGGCCATACTCCAGTCTATATCTGCATGTACGCTTATGTATTAAAAGAACGGGCACTAAAATAACTGGACATTTTAATTTTGTGCCGTTCCGAGGTTTCCGTGTTTAGTGATTGGCTATTTTATCCAACGAACACCGTTCTATTTAGAAACCAACAATTCTATTGAATGAGTCACAATATTGTTACCGGTGACTGACAAAAACTTGCTAGTGGAGCTATACCTACTGGCTATGTAATGATATGTTTGGTAAGAATAGTATGATGACCGAAAGAATCGTACAAGGTCGTGGCCAGCCGTACAATGGCTTCTGTCGAATACTACTCGAAAGAACCAAATAACTTAATGCTTATAAATATTCATAAAGAATAATTAAATAATCCAGCCGAGATGTTTAAAAGTATACTATAAATTTAAGGAGTCCATTTTTAATAAAAATCGCTCTCAATATTGGATCATGATTTACGAGATGTTATAATGATTTACGACCGTCCGAGACAGGGGAAGTAGCTGTTGGGGCATGCGGAAATGAATGACAAGTAGATAAAACGGAACACATAAATAGTGTACGTAGAAAACTAATTAGTATACATACTCTGTAACAAAAAAGGTTATACAGAGCGGAGGTTGAGCACGATAGCCTTCTGTCTATATCGGTAACATGTTAACCTACACTGACTGGGCAGGTGTGAGTGAGCAGGTGTTACGACTTTCTTCAAACATGAGAATAACCTATGTGGAGCCAATCTGTAAACACGGACGTGTTGGAAGTAAACCAAACTCTGGCAATATATGATCTATGATCAGGGCAACATTACCTGTATCAAGGTTAGATCAAATCCGCTTTGTTTTGTTTTTTTGTAAAGTATGAACTGAAAAAAGAAAGTTTTGAAAGCTGGAAACAATCGATTAGTGACAGCGAAGACGATGCGGATACCGTTGTATCCTCAATAAAGTTTGAATACAATAACAATGAACTGCAGCTTTCGATTTTATCATTGTTTTAACTTAATGAAGGGTATTCAATTTGTCCTTAAATTATTCCGTTGTTTGTTAGTACAATTCTTATTAAAAATGTACCCCTGTTGACTCCCATCATTCGGTTTGACGTCAATGCTAACAATTGTACGCTGCAAATAACCATTTTATCAATATGGTTCATATTGAATGTCTTTTATTGTTCGGTAATGGCAATCAAGCAACTTCGATGGGAATTCTTAATTGGTTAGTCTGAAAACAACGTCATCGCCAACATTTTACCCAAAGCAACAGACAAAATAGCAGTGGACTGTTATTGGAATGATGATGATGATGAACAGACAAAAAATCATGCGAAAAATATTTTTACATACAACCAACAGATGCAGAGGTTATGAGCATGACGCTTGTTTACCCTCAAATTAAATAATGCCGCGAAGATAATAGATAGCCTCTGATTGACGCAATAAAAGGTCACAAAAAATATTTGGTTACTAAGTAATTGTCACTACGATTCCATAGTTAGCCACTTATAAACATCGTGCTCGATATGATTTTGATAATACAGTACATCTACGTAAGCGAAGCAATCTCTAAAGAAGCGGTCGTCAACTGGAAGATTCCAGTCAAACTGAATAGGTACATGTATTGATCAAGAAATATGAATGTCTTCTCATGATCAAGTACTTACTGTCATTGCTCCAATGTTTTAAATCATGTATCGATCATTTGAATACGAAAACATTTCTTAAATATAAGATGAAGGACTGCTTATATTCTCATTGCGATCTTAACATCCGCTGGTTATTTCTCAAGCAGCAATATTTAAAGAAACACCTGAATAAGCAACAAACAAGTTCTGTTAGTGCTTAATGAAACAAATGACATGGCATGTAGAGTAGACGAAACAGGGGTTTCTATAATGCGTTCTTATATTATTATTTGCGCTCAAATGTCAAACAATCATGCACCGTACGCACAAGCATATAAATCTTTAAGTTAAACACAATGTTAGCCTTTGTTAGTGTGATAAACAGAAAACTTAGTCCATTCATGCAAGTGATTATGTTCGGACTGATTATAAATTGATATTCATAATATTTATTACACTTGATATGAATGGATTGATGCCAGTATCAGCCTGTCTACCAATATTTTGTCATTCTTCGAAAAGCTAAAAATGTTGTATTCTTTCTATGTACACAGCCTTCAGAATTTCAGATCGAACTGAATTGTATTTTTGCACGACATCCTAGTCGATATTTGTTTTATGCTAAGTACTCATTGTATCCAAAACACATTTCGCATGGGTGGCTAGCAACAGATGTAGGTATTTGAATCTATAATACAATCTGATTCGTCTAACGAAACGACTCGATTGTATCGCGAATTAATCGCCTTCTTTTGTTCTCTGAAGAAACTACAAGATTTTTTTCCGTTTTATAACAATATCCTCTAGACGTATCTCAAGGGTAACGACTCATAATGGCTCACTACCTGTGTTTTTTATCCCGCCAGGCACTATTCGAGTCAAAGGCCCGGAGCTTTGCTTAAGTTAGTCGTTGCTAAGGGCATTGCACCTTTGCGCTCTCCCTTGCCCTGCAGCCCTACTTTATCTTTTGGAGTCGAAAGCTCTCAATGTGAGCCTCCCTTACTGTCGTGTGAATGCAAGTGTTGGTCGGAAAGAGATGCAACGTCAGCGTTCAGTGCGGCTACTTCATTTAAAACCCAGCTGTGCGTAAAGTATTAGCTATACTTGACTATGCATATTTATATTGTGGACTTTGAACTCGTTTAATGGTGAAATGCAGAACTCCCTCTGATTTATTATTATCTCTGGGATCGATACGAGCACGTTTGATTACTTTTATATCTAAAGCAGTTTTAATGAGGGCGTGCTCACTGCTCAGTGTTCACTTACTTCGTGTATTATCAGTTACTAGCTAGCAGCTAACAGTACAAGCACTGTATTGTATACTGTTAAGTGCTTATTCTTAATTTATGTTTTCTTATTAACTTTTAAAACCATGGCTGTATGAAACAGCTTCATTATGCTAAATGATGCTTTAATATATTTTTTGAAACAGGTCCAGAAAGACGCAAGAATAACTAACTGCCACGGAATATATTAAATAAACCAGTTCTTCACTCACAGTCGTCGTAAATTTTAATATGGTTTTACCGTCAATTTTCAAAGTAGACAAAAAACCATTTATATGTGCTGGGTAAATCGAGACAAACCAACGGTCGGGCCTTCTGGTGCGTCATAACCACTACGATACGATAGCGTCGGACGCCGCCGCCACGCCAACATTCGTAGTTTTTCGCGGAAAACGGTCATATCGTCAACGGTCCCCCCACCGCCCCCCCTCATCCCGCGCTGGCGCCGCGTCATATGCGCGTCTATAAAAGCCATGCGCTCCCCTCCACTTCAACTCAGACGCATGGAGTACTCCGTAGAGGTCGTTTGGCACGAGCGAGCGCTTTGCTAGGCACCTGCCGGCCACTCTTTACGATATAATTCTAGTCACCCCTCGCGCAGCTGTAGCTCGCGTAACGCGGTCTGCCGCGCGTTCCTACGAACAGTGATATAGTGCAATAGCCTAATTACAACAAAATAATTGTGATAATTTATTTAAATTAGTTTTTAGTTACACGCGTCAATTAGACCGCGATACGGCTGTGAGTTGAGTGAAAACTGTGAAATTGAAATGTTGTGACTGCCCGACTGGAACTTGTTACCTGTGATCCAGCCCAGTGTGATCAGTTATTCTTGCGTCGAAGGACCGTTTGCAACAATGGTTGGAAACAACGGTACTATGATGGCGATTCGCATCGTCCACAGCAAGCTGCGCAAGCGGGAGGAGCATTCGGCTTCGGTGCACCCAGCTGAAGTTCTTCAGGCTGCACCTGCATCGCAGCCGGAGCCGCTCGCCTTCCGCCAGCAGCCTCTGTGGCAGTTCCCGCCGCCGCTGCCCCCGCCTTACGTCTATCCTCACGATCAGGTGTGTAGAAAAGTTGATTACAAACAAAAACAATTGCAAACATAAATGCGAACTTACTATTTCAAGAATCGAAACCAGTTCCAGCCGTTATACTTGACCCCAATACAGTTTTAACGAGCTTCAATGTCCAGCTGCAACGCATTTCAAATTATTCGCAAATCTCCACTTGCCTTGATAACAAACAAACAATATTGAAAGTTGAACGTTGGGAAAGAAACGTTACATTATGATACGAAAGAAATCGTGACTGTTTCGACCCTCCCCGCCACTGAGAGAGAGAGTTGGTAGAACACGTAGACACGATATCTAAGTGCAAAATAAATTTAAATGTCGGGACACGCTCGTTGAATAGAAAGCTGCACAAGGCGAGCATGTCGTAACGCCCCGACCTTCTTTCTTGCTGTCTGATGAACAAAAGAGGCTAATGCAAACGTCTAAGTAAAATTTTAACTTGTTAAAACACTGACCCCAATATCACGCTCTGATAACCGCTTCCCGAGGCGAGGCTTACCTGCGAAACGGCCCATTGATTAGTTATATCGAATCGAACACTGTTTATTCAACGGCTGCATGAGCACATATCAAGACGGCACACCAGGAAGTAGATAATGCTAATGTGTCTTTGAATAGCGTATTCAAGGCTTGCCTCATTCTTGTTTGGCCTCAACATTACTTATACTTTGCAATATTAGCTTCCTAGTCATGTAGCAGAGCTTATTCCCAACTTAAACCAACTTGAACTTAATGTAGTTGATTTCTACTTCCAAGTAAAGCAAGAAAAGTTTTTTTCGTTCATCTGAACAAAAAACGTTTCCTCTAAAGTACAAAAGCACGAGCTTCTTTTATTTTTCGCCTGACAACAGTTTTAAAATAGCGGCAGAATGGTATTGTGTAACGTCTGAGTGAGTTTACGCGGGGCGAAATAAATGTGGTGAATGCATTGGGGTCGATAACGGAACCGAAACCTGGCATCCATTTTAGGGTCAAAAACCTTTATGAACTCCCAAACATGTCTTGTCTTTGGCGTAACAAGAGTTAATGTTTTTTTTCTATTGTTTAAAGGACAACCTCATGCAGCCGCACGGCAACGAGCGTGCGAGTTTCCGCAGTCTTCGCAAGAACATCGGTGGTCGTTGGAAGCGACTAGTGAAAAAGAAGCCTGAACAGGAAGTTTATACGATCCCGCCTGAGCTCAAGCCACAGCTCAAACAAATATACGTGTACTAAAAACACGGACTAGTAATTATAGCTGAAGCAGGATACTTCGCTGCGTTGATCTAAAGACGATGACATCAACCTCAACTCGACGGTTGTAAAACATCAACTTATATCATTACTCGAATATCAAAATTGTAAACCTGCACGGCTCGACAGCCACCATTACTGAACATATCCCTTTCGACCAATTAATTCTAATGACCAATGTTACTAAAACATTTTTCTTTTCATTCACCATTTCATTGTGATTTTAAAGCCTAGAAATTGTATTATTAAGTATTAGAATTTGATGTTTGTGACTTGTGAGTGTTGTTCCGTTGCAGATCGTATGAGAGTGATAGTCAAATGAATTTAGTTTAATTAATTTAAAGCTATGAATGTGAATTAGGAAAATGCGGTCGCGCATACTAGTGACGAAAATCCAATAATTATGAATAAACAATTATGATGCCTTGTTAAATGTAATTTTTGACTAACTAGGGCATTTCGTAGTTCATTAACTTATTGTAGACATGATCGTATTCGTAAGTGAACTCCGATCAAAATAGTTTATGAACTTATTCATACTGTATGTATATTGTGTGAGAGCTGAGGTTTGAAACATCTTATTGTTTGATGCAGTATTTTTAGATCATTCATATTGTGTTGCGAGTGAGACTGAATAATGGTACAATTTTAAGTGTAACGTGACATTGAAAATTTCGAATAAAATACAAATATTTTCTGATATTATTGACTATAAGTATCAAATATCAAACAATATCACGATGGAATATCAAATGGTCTAGTTGTTGAATGTTGAGTTGCTCGAAATGCTTTTGTAGTATAATTATTCAGATTTTCGCCCGGTCCTTACTGTGATATAATTAAAATGAAAAGAAGGAATAAAGAAATATGACAGAAAGATGTAGTTTTAACTTGATTGCCTTACTACCTTGTCAATTAAAGTCTAGCAAGGGCCGACGGTCGAGAATTTTGATAGCTCATATTGAGCCTGATATTTTGATGAAGTAAGCTGATAGATAATAGGTAGAATTGAGCCATGAATATATTTTCTTTCATTGAATTAACTGTTGCTGTAGAAGAAACCATGTTATAACTGTACTTTTAACATCGTGAGAAGTTTTTGTTTTGAAAAAAATGTAATCTTTCGTTGAAATATTGGAAAATAAATTCCATCATTATACTGAATTTTTGTTTCTTTATTACCTTAAAAGCTAACCTTGATAAAAGTGTTTACAAATACTATTACAAAAACCTTATTGTTTTTGTTTGCTATCGCAACATGCCTCAGTGGTAATTTGAGGTTATGTTCATACGAAACATTGGGGTTTTCCTTGGTCTACTAAAATGAAAACAAACATTATTATGCAATCAAATTAATGATTTGGATTTAATTATTCGCCTTTCATTATTAAGAATGAACTTCTTGAACTTGAAACTACAGTTTATAGTAAATTTTCTCCTCGACAAACGTATAGTTTAAGGTTAGATGGCGCTGTTAACTTAACCTCAAACTGTAGTTTAACAGCGCCATCTAAGAAAAACTCATGAAATTCATGTTAAAGCGCCATCTATACCTACATTACAATAACTTGAACACGAATTATGCAGCGCCATCTATTGAAATGTTGTGAAACTAGGTAGTCACACGATACACTGAAGCTTTTCCTGGTTTCGTAATTTCAGACAAAGAATTCTGAAAGGATTTAGTTCACGACTTTTGCGACAGATGTCGCTTTATTAATTGCAATAAAGAAATGTCGATGTCAATCTTGTTAAAAAACTTATTGCAAATAAAATTGCCCAATGTGTCTTTAGAAAATTGAAAAAAAAAATGTTAACTTTGTTATTTCTATGTTATTATGTACTTTATACTACACATACCTAATTACATTTTTGCAACAGCCAAATGTGGCCTTAAACATAAATGAGTGAGTAGGTGCACCTTCCCTTTTCGATACTAAAAGGTTTTGTAAATAATTAACCCGTTTGGTTAAAATGGAGCCGAGACCAACGCCCGCATGATGTCGGTTTCTACCCTAAACCACTAACCTTTGAGAGATTAGTTTGTATTAGGAAATTATGTATCTACTTTGTATCATTATGGGAGATGAAGGCATTTGTTGTGAATGTTTCGACTATTATAGCTCTCACTGTTGATAACATCAGTATTTTGTATTATTATGATTCTGTTCAGATTTTGCTAGGTTTTGTGTCATTTTTTTTTAAACTATTACTGGGGTTCTAAAGCGAGAAACACACTGGTCCTACGTACGCAACGTATGCAACGCCTATTTATCGTATCGAATGTTGCGTTGCATACGATAAGTGTGTTTCTACTGCATAGTTTTTCTATATAATCAAGAGTCCAGATATCATAATGCATTGCATACGTTGCGTACTTGGGACCAGTTTGTCTCTAGCTTTATAAAAGTAACATGAGCTGTAGGAGTGTGGGTGGAGCGAGCTTACCCAAAAGGAGCCTGTTCACTCTAACTTTGAAGAGGTTAGGGTTGTAAGGTTTTGGAAACATAAACGCAGGCAGAGAGTTCCACTCCTTTGCTGTGCGCATTATAAAAGACGTTTGGAAACGCTTAGTGCGAATTGGTGGAATAGCTACAAGTTAGGGATGGTAAGATGCATGGCTACAATACTCCATGCAGGTTCGGACTTTGCTTTGTAAAGGGTTAAAAGCTGTCCATGCCTGAAGTATCGCTTCACCCTATTTAAGATGAAAAGCTTTTTGGCCGCAGTTTGGACTTTGTACTCGATGGTGGCGCCGATGTTGAGACTGGATGTCAACTTCATGCCTAAGAGCTCGAGCCGATCAGTCACAGGAACAGATGCACACCGAAAAGTAGAAGTTTGGTCAAAACGACTCTTTTTGCGGTAAAAAGACACGCCTGTATATTGGTGGCGTTAAAAGTGACCAGATTGTCATCACCCTACTGGGAGACAACGCTTAAAGTCAAATTTGTCCGCTCTACCATGGCCTCTCTTAAGGAACAGACTCCATCCTCGCTGGTTGTTGCGCTGGACAAGTATCTCTATGAAACCGTACTGCCATCTGCGTACCCAACAAGACCAGGCTGAAGTAGGTCATTGATGTGCAGCAGGAAGAGAATTCCAGAGAGAACAGACCCCTGAGGAACTTCGGCATCAATAGTCATGAGGTCAGAGGAGCAGCCGTCAACGGCTACTCGGATCGATGTTCACTCAGGAAGTCTGATATCCAGCTACAAAAACCAGCTGGAATGCCATAAGCAGGAAGCTTGCTGAGTAGACCTGCGTGCTCGGGCACGGTCGGGTCGGGGTCGGCCCGGTGCAGGGTCGGCCCTGTCAAAAGCTTTCGAGATATCGAGCGACACGGCAAGTGCTTCGCCGTGTCTTTTGATGGCTTCGCCCCAGTAGTACGTGACATACATAAGAAGATCGCCAGTTCTCCGTCCCCGGCCAAAGCCATATTGACGGTCACTGAGGAGATCATTGTCTTTAAGGTAGGTCAGCAGCTTACTGTTCAGAACTCTTTCCGTAACCTTGCATAGGATGGAAGTAATGGCGATCGGACGGTAATGTGTAGGGTCAGCACGGTCTCCCTTTTTGGGCACCGGTTGCACATTCGCCAGCTTCCATGATTTCGGCACCGTTTTTTTTTCAAGAGAGAGGCGGTACAGGCGTGTCAACACAGGAGACAGTTCAAGTGCACATTGCCTCAACACTCTCGCTGGAATGCCGTCAGGTCCGCTGGCCTTATTCACGTCTAGACTGCACAATACTTTTCAGACCTCTTTAATGTGAACTACGATCTCCGGCATCGTAGAATCACAACGAGGTAAAGCTGGTGGTGGCTTGGAGCCAGCGTCCAGACGCGAATTGCTTGCAAAGAAATTTGCTTTCTCTCTTGCAGAGTGAGCCAGCAAACCATCAGGTTTTAACATTGGAGGCAAATTGAAAAATTTGTTTCACTCGCTTTGGAGAGGTACCAAAACTGCTTACTACCCGGAGGGTGCGATGCTAGTATGGTCCCGATACGTGCGACATGGTCAAAACGTGCCCTACGTAAAACCCGCTTGCAGAACTTAGCGGCAGAATAGGCTCTTTTTCTCGCACGAACCCAACGTGCTCCAGCTTTTAGGTCGCGGGCCTTGACCCAGGCTTGGTAAGCAGACTCTTAACGGTTACTATTTATAAACAAAAAAAAACATGATAGGAATAAATAAAAAAACAAACAGGATGTGTAAATAAATGTCATAGAAGCAGAATCTAATCCAACTGAGCAAGTGATCATCAAACGCCCCAACAAAGACGATACCGACATACGCAGTTGCGTACTAAATAGACCGGAATAAAACGCTAAGATAAAAAGAATTTTCTACCTATAAAACTGACCCTCCTCATCCGAAATTAAATTCCGCATCTTCGAAACACGAAATCTTAAAACTCCATTACTAACGATCTATCGGCAGTAGATGCGATTACGGACGTCTAGTGAAGCTCTCGACGGCGGCAGACGATGGCGGTTGGTAGCCGGAGGGCGTCACGTGACGGCGTCCTTTGTTGTTACATAAATAAGCCTCATTGTGTGTAAGGGCCGCACGCCCTCATTATAACGAGAGAGAGACGTGCCAATCTATCGGGCTAGATTTTGAAAGCTCGAGCGTGATTTGACGGTATCTGTGGTTGAACGGAAGTTGGTACTTATGGGGGCGCTTTTTTGCTCTGGGTTGTAATTTTGGTTGTTCTTTACGCTTCATTTTGTCGATGTTTATTGAGATAGCTGTGTGTGAGTAGCGTCGTTTTGTTTTATATAACTTTAAAAATACTAACATTTTTGGAGTATGCTTTAGGACTTTGCTTTATCGATAGGCAAAGCAAAGAATATAAGAATATAATTTATTGAGCTATTGTAACAAAAAAAAATTTATTGATACTTAATACTAAATTTGTAATAAACTTACAACAAGTTGAGTTTAACATAAAATTACTCCGTGGTCCCCGAACTAGGCAGCGCCTGTGTCTCGGGGACCAGAGTTGCGTTAACATTGGTTTAGGTATTCGTTTTATTATCAATGTGAATTGGTCCTGAGATTGCTTCAGCTACAGCCTTTTTTGTCCTCTTGTGTGAATGATTTTGCACAATACATTGTCATTTTGCATGAACAATACTTTGTGACAGATATTTTCAAGAAGTCATAAAAGTATTGCTGAATGATAGTCGGTTTCATGGCAGTTTTACAACTACCATCTAAACCCGTCTTCTGTGAAATATGCCAGTCGATACTATCGCTGAAAATGATGCGTGAAATCGCATTGGATTCACACTTTCCCCATTCTATTTCAATGTTTTTTGTAATGTACTTTTCTTTACTGAATCAGAAGGGCACGGAAAATATCAACGTGAGTGTATTACGGAGTTCGATGGTCATTTGTATAAGTTTCCTTTCGCAAATTCTATTCATGCCACCACAAATAAAGGTATCTTAAGTGCTGTCAATCCACCTTCCATTTTTATAAAGCAAGAGTTTCCTAAGAGATAAATTTTGTTTTCCTATAAGAATATTAAACATGAGGAATGAACCTTTCATTTACCTAAAACACATAAAAAAAATTATAAATAGATATCTATGCTTAATATCCACCAAACAAAAACAGGAAAACCTCTGTTTTCCCCTCAACAAAAAGTCAAATCAATAAAACCATTGACTTGAAGTCCAGCATTTAATTTGGATTTGATTAGTTCCCGCCCGAGCAAAAACCGTGGATTCATGAATAAATATGAAAGACCGTTATCACAAGTAAACAACGGTTCGGGAGGAAGCCTTAACAAAAACGAATTTTCTTTGAGAGCCGCTACTAAAACGAGGCGACCTAATTTCTCTTAACAAGTTTGTTTTAATCCATTTACTAGAGTACTAAATTGTGGGGACAAACGAATGTAAAAGTTGACTAATGTATGGTTTGGCGAAGTCAAATTGATTTGGTTAGTGTAAGTGATGAATGGTTATTGATTTTGTCGACAGTGAAGGGAGTACTGGTGGTGAAAAAGAAAAGTACTTTTCAAGTCAAAACTTTTGAATTATCATAGAAATTAGTTAACCTTTGGAAACAAGTGCAATTTGAATGATGCGTGATTATTTCGGAGCATCTAATTTGAAAACAAATTAAGTAGTGACGACTCACTTTGTTGCACGAATGAATGTCATACTCATAACATTCCAAGACCTCAAACTCAATGAAGTGACATCTAAGACAATGTTTAATCTAACCAAAACACAATCTAAAAGCAACGTCGGATGCTATTTAGGTGTTAAAATTAAAAGCATAAATCCACGTGAAACGTTGAAGTACAGTTTAATTACAGTAGCTATTTGTAATTCATGGGCAGGCTGGCCTCCTGAGCCATTACGTGAGTCCTCTCCACCGCACAATGAGTACAAGTATGCGGTAACATATTATGTTGATGTAGGTGTTACTGGATGAGACATGATCTATAAAAATGATTTAAAAATTGATGTTTAGTAAACGATTATGATTTATAATAAAGTATATGTTTTAGATATGTCAAAACGAAATGAAGAGAAGCGTAATGGGCGTCAAGAGAAAATATAGAATAAGATTAGAAAAAAATTAAAAACACAACTAAATTGAAGGAGAAAGAAAACATGTGAAACTTTAAAATGGCGATGGACTGGACACATGCTTAGAGATACGAATTTAAAATGGACAAAAATCATAACAAAGTGTTATCCCAGGAATGAGAAAAGAAGTAAAGGGCGTCAAACAAAAAGATGGGAAGATGACCTCAAAAAGGTAGCGGGTCCAGAGTGAACGAGAACAGCGAGAGACAGGCAGAAATGGAAAACTTTAGAGGAGGCCTTTGTCGGATGACAAGCTGTGAAATGAAACCGATCGTGTAGTCGATCTGTTTCACTTGTTAAGAAATGAATATCATTATTACTATTAATAAGAACAATGTGTGTATTGTAAATTTGTAGAACAGCAATAAAGGCTTATTTTATTTAATTTATTTTTATTTGTTTTAGACGAGGCCTACCTCATCTAAAATAAATGTGTTCTGAATTTACTGGAGCTCCAAAAATTTGGGTGCATGCCTTCAAAGTCTTTGCTAAGAAGTCTTAGGATGAAGAGAAAGACTGAAGTCATAATCATTTTCCTATTGACGTTTGAGCTACGAGAAGAAATAAAGAGCATGACACATTCAGTAAACTTCCTCAAACAGAATCTATGTCCAAAAGTGCGCATGGCTAACAATCGTCGTATAAATGAACAAGGGAATTTCAGAAGCCTCTTTAGTACGAATTAAGTAGGTTTAAGTGTAGGGGATAGTGCAAATTGAACGTGACTACAGGACGACGGAAGGTATTTTCACTTATATTTTATATCTAGTTAGCGTTACTTTGTGTAGTTTGCAGGTAAAGCTTTGTTAGTTTAAGCTCGGTTTTATGTTTATTGTGGGGGAGATTTGAAGTAGGTTAAGGTGTGTTATAAAGTAAGAGACTGGTTCAAAAATGATTATTTCGGGATTATAGCATTGTTACTATGAAGTATGAATAACAATTTTAAAATTGACATCTTCACAATCAGTTGGTAATGGATTGTTGGTAAAGCGGCACCTTTACCAATAAATCATTACCGACTGATTGTGAAGATGATGGTGCACTTAGACCTCCCTTGGCTTAAAAAGAAATACTCGTACATATAAAAAAATATCTTCACAAAGAACCTAGCACCTCCAAAATGAAGTACAAATATTTTTAGCTTGCCCCGCTCTCTCTCTCTCTCATTCTTTATCCGTTTAAAGTAATACAGGTTTTCCGCAGAAAGCGGCAAAGTTCTGTCTCTGTATAAAGTGACTGAAGAAAGATTCCAGTGGGGTACTTCTTCTTCTTTTTTTCAAGTCGATGGTTCGATTTTTAGGCCCAGTAGGTGGTTACGTTAATTAAGGGTCGGTGGCAAAGTACAGGCGCACTTGAGGCACTCCAACAACTTATGGCTCATGTTCTGAACAAGAGCACCGCACTCACATTGATCCATATCCGACGGATCTATGACTCCTCATTTCGCCAGGTCCTTTTTTTTTATTAACTATGGGTTTGCTCTTGACTCTAGTTTATGTCAGAGATGACAGAGACAAAGTTTACGATGGAGCGAGCTTACCCAGAAGGAGCCTGTTCACTCTAACTTTGAAGAGGTTATGGTGAGGCTTAAGATGTATGTCTTCCCGCAGAAAAGTAGGAATAGGTTTTAAGTAGACTGGTTTATGTCTTAGAGTTTAAAGGCACTTCTTAGAGTCATGTGTTTCAATTCCCAGAAAATCTGAAGAAAGCAGGAACGGGAGTTTTCTTTTCCAGAAGCCATGATGAAAACGTGCTACTGACATTTGAAAATAAAGTTAAAAGTCCGACTTTTAAGCTCATTTGTAGTCGATACAGCTTCGTTTATACCACCCAAGTCCCGTGTAGTTTACAAACTTCGCCTGTTACAACATTATAAACTGTTTTCATTTCCACTTTTAAGAAGTAGATCAATTTCCCTCCTAAGATAGATTTAAGTTTATCTAGTCTTTTTATAAAACTTACCAGAGTAAGACTTCGGTTTTATATTTATATCAGAAAAAATATGTTGACAAGATTTCTGATACCGGTATTACACAGACCTGAACTCCGCTGGAATATTGAAATTTGGACTATCTGCAAACATTTTTCAAGAGTTAGGTACACATTCTCAATACGCGTTTTATGGGATCTTATCAGCTTTCGTACAGTATTGAAGTTGTAAAAAGTTTAGCCCCTTTTCATGTAACATTTGCTTGTGTAACCAAATTATCAGTACACGTCGAAACTTTCTATCCAGCCTTAAGATGCTAGCCATAAGATTAAGATTCCTTTGGCGGGTTTTTATGAAGGGTAAAACGTAGAAGTAAGTGGAAGTTCGTCTCATATCTCGTCATAACATTTTACTGTCACAATACGTATAGATATAGGACATTTCTAAGTATGGCAATGTACTGCGGAAATTGGCTGCGTTGTAATCTGTACTAAACTTTGTATCTTTTGACGTCGAGATATGTTAGTTGGTAGACATTTCGTTAGTTAACTTTGTTATTAAATTCTGTTTGAGTGCTTTGATGTCATTGGACTTCAGCGACAGAGTGTATTCCTTTGATTAGAATTTAGACTTACTAATTTTCCGTAGTCAAACACAAGAAAGTGAGAGTAATAATAATGAGTTTACGGTCTGCCAAATGCTCAGATGCTGATTTTCTCATATGATGAAATTTAGGGTTCTAGTCTCGGGTATGCCTTAAAGCGTTGACCTATGATCAGTAGAGTTCTTCTCAATAAACCAAGGCTGTTTTCAACGTATTGATCACTGATTTAAGCATATTTATACATTTACTTTTTGCACAGTTGTAACTTTGACAATTCCAAAAAAGTACAAAATGGAAAATATTTTCCCAAATAAAATAAACTTCGGTTAAATATATGAAGGTATCAAAATTATTTGAATAAAGTATAGTATGCACTCAAAGGAGTGGAATTAATTTATTGCGGATAGTGCAGGCATTTAGTATGCAAATTAATTACAACATAATTAAGCCGTGCGGTTCCCTTACTAAATAGGTCACAGCATCTCATCCCGTGGGCTCTGTTGCAACCGATTAAGTGATTGTGGTAGCAGATGAGGCGTCACTGATAGATTTACTAAAATGTTCGTTCTCTGACAATGTTTAAAGTGCGTAAGTATATCAAGAAACTTGATAATATTATCGTATATTATAAAAAGTTTTAACGATAAAACGTACCTCAGAAACATTGTGGAATTAGAATAGAATATAATGTTCACCATACAAGTTACAGTAGAAGTTATAGGTGAAAAATACATTGCATAGTGTGATATAATGAACGTGTTTATCGCTAAAAGCAATCTTGAAAAGAAACAAGGTATGGATATTTTAAAGAGAAAGAAAGACAGATCTTAGTATTAAATTTTACCGTCACATGTCATATGTAATGTAAATTGGCTGAATAGGTTTAGTTAATAATGCTTTAATTTGTTTTATCACCTCCGAACTCTCTCAGAACTCTTTTTCTAGACCACCTAGAATCAGCCGTCGCTACAGACATACCTCTACAGTCTCGCCACATATTGTCTTCGTCCATCCTAAGGCATCTAATGACTTATGCCCAGTGGACACTGTACAGTACAAGCGGCTAACGTGACCCAACTGGGAAATCATCAAATGACTCCTCCCGCTTTAGGTGAAGCAAAAGGGAGTGTCAGATTCTTACTGACTAAAACCTATCCGTGTTCCTCCTGGTGCCCTTTGCGTTCCAAAGTACGGTGCCTCTTTCGAAGTCCGCAGCCCCAGCAGGCACTGGCCCTAGCGGGCCCCGTCTTTTACGCTGACAGCTCTTTGAGGCGCGCGTGGAACACAGCGCGCCGTCGAACCGGGCCTGGTTCTGATCAGACGGCTAGCCACCCAATGCTCGCCATCAGCGGGCTCGCGCCTACCGTGGCCGAGAATTGCCCTGCAACTCCCGACGCCCGGGGCGTCTTCTTCTGTTGCGGCGGCTGGGGCATGAGGTTCCCTCTCTCTCACACGTTCGGCTTCCTCCTTTGCTAGCATTACTGCTTCGCAGAAGGAGGTGACCGCTTCCCATGTCTCCTCGCTCCGGACCATGGCTTGAACCAGGGCCGGACGCGAGAGATCGCCGCTCGCCCAAGCAGGGCAGACCTCAACCGTATGCTCCACTGTGTCCTCCGGGTGATCCTCGCAGTCCTATACTGCCCTACACCCTTTAATTGACTCGTCCAAAATTTTTTCAGGTCTTTTACAATGGTAAAAAATTTGCAGTATTGTAATTCTAATAAACGTTACTAAAAATCAACAAACCAATAATTGTTATTCCTTCAAATTTTACGGCGTACGACACAATATCGCATATCATTTAAATCTCGATCCCCAAACCCCTACTCACTCAACAGATATGCGAACTTTCTTTCATTAAAATAACAATTTCCGTCCCCAATCCTACATCATACGAAGATTCCAATTAACAATCTACCATTCCTAAAACATTGTACCCACTTGTGAAGCAGATGCCTCTCAATTTTCTTAACAAACCAAGCGAAAAATAATATTCCGCACATGGAGTTATCTGCGTATTACAAAAGGATAAGTTTCCGATTGACTAGACAATATCAAAGGGCGAAGCATTAACGCAATGAGGGCTTGCTGTATTTATACGTAGGGGTACAAGTGCAGGCAGAATAAAGTATACAGAAGTATTTTTGTTCCGGATTGATCTCGTGATGGAATGCAAATTGATTTATTGATTAGGGAAGCATCATAGTGAACGCGGCTTATACAAATATTATTAAAATAGGGAGAAAAAAGTACGACAAACGAACTAAAGACCTGACTTCACAGAAACCTTTCATCGCGGTTTTAAAGTTTTTGTGCGATTTGAATGATTATCATCCATTGGGCAGTTGCCCACTGGATACAATACCAATCTTGTCAGAGAACCCTTTCTTTTCAATGCAGGTTTGCGGCACTTTATATTCTGTTCTGCTCTTTGTAAAAGGCATATCTAGAAGCAATTATCGAATGCGATCATTATTTCTGTGATATACTGCTCCACAATAATTGAGTGCCATAGGCGTCCACTGATTGCGGAAACGCGAGAAAGAAGTTACTAGTCCGGTATAAGATCAAAATAATTTATAAGTACGTAGATATATCATTTATTTGGAAAATACCACATACCATTTAAATAGTCCATCTAAATTTGATGTAAAAAACCGTACTTCATAATTAAACTGGCAGCAAGTGTAATACAGAATATTATTGAGAGTAATTTATTTCGCCTGCATCTATGTTTTTATTGATAACATGCATAGTAAAACATTTCGATATATTCTACTCTTGAACTTAAATGTTAAATTATACCAGATGGTTTATCGAAAAAAATTATCGTGCCTATAGGTACAATAAAATCTTTATATACTGATGGACTAACAATGATTTCTTTTCATAAGCCAATCGAACTTTATGCAAAACAAAAAATTGAATCAGTAAAAAATCAAATCGAACGACCAATCAATTAATTTATAAGATTGTAGGTAAACCCCAGACGGCATAAATTGTAACCCCGAATAAAATCTCAATTTCTCCCTTTGTTCGTTCATCGTTCATTGAAAATCTTTAAAACACTTTTAATTTCTCCCATTACTTAAAACATTCCCTATTGGAGACTTTTCATTTGTGATGTTTAACCAACGGATTGACTTTTCGATTGACTTGAGCAGTTCAAAAGGGCGGAGGGTTCAAAATTAACGCAATGTAGGGTGTGCAATGAAGGAGCGATCACTTCAAAGGGAAACTGATTTCCTTATTTTCGTTGTAAAGTATATGTATTTTTTGGCAGTAAATTGGCGCTTGTGTGCGTAGAATAATCATGGAGTTTGAAAATTATTCGTACAAATTCTTTGTTATTTAGCTGATGGCCTGAAAACTCCTGAAAACATCATCATCTGCCTAGCCTTTTCCCAACTATATTAGGGTCGGCTTACAGTCAAGCCGAATTTAGCTGAATACCAGTATTTTACGAGGAGCGGCTGCCTACCAGACCTCCACAACCCATTAACTGGGTAACACGTTACTTCATGGCAAGACTGGAGTCAGATTTACTGGCTTCTGACTATCCGTAACGACTGCTATAGATCTACAAATGACAGCCGGGACCAACGGCTTAACGTGCTTTCCGAGGCACGGAGGAAACTCGGTATGTTAAGATGGTCACCCATCCACAGACCAACCTTGGTAAGCGTTGCTTAACCTTGATGATCGACCCATGCGGCTGTTATTATCTAGCCACGAGCTCCTCAAAACAAACTCCTGAAAACAAATTGCTCATTAATACATTAATTTTTGTACTTTGATGAGCATCTAACCTATCCGAAAAAAAATGACGTGCTTTTTTATTGGTAGCAGTAGTTTTTACCTAAAATATTCGTTAAATTAATTTTTTATTTAGCTGATTTACTTCTTTTTACCAATTTACCGATTTATAAAACGTTTAAAAAATAAAATTGCTTTGTAAAATATACTTGCCAGTTTTTTCAGAATATAAGAATATCCGTAAATTTTTACACTTAACTCGATTAATGTTATCAACTAATTTTTTCAATTTCATTTCTCCAAAATACGTACCTGCAAGTAACACAAGCACATCCAACGAGACAAAAATAAAAATACTTCATATTTTAGAATACACTTCAATGATTCGCAGCAATTAGTCAGGTTGGGATCCTCAACATTTAGCAGTTGCTAATTGAGTGCATCACAATGCAGCCGATGAAATAGCAAGGTTCCACTTGGACGCGCATCGTTCACGATCCAATGAATAAATAAATAGCTTTTGGTTCCAGACGACTGTTAAGTGTTCGAGTGATTTTTATTATTGCTGTTTTTTTTCTTTAATCCTGGGAGGTTAAAAAGCGTCCGCGATCGGTTTTGAGGCAGAGTGATTCGTAATGCGTTATGACTTATCAAAAATTTAAGCATCAATACTTTAATATTTTAAACTGTTAATCATCATCATCATCATCATCTACCTAACCTTTTCCCAACTACATTGGGGTCGGCTTCCAGTCAAACCGGATTCAGCTGAATACCAGTGTTTTACGTGGAGCGGCTGCCTACCAGACCTCCACAACCCATTAACTGGGTAACACAGTGCATCTTGGCAAGACTGGAGTCAGATACTGGCTTCTGACAATCCATAACGACTGCCAAAGATCAACAAATGATGATGATCTATGAATGTGCTTTCCGAGGCATGGAGGAAACTCGTTATGTTAAGACGGTCACCCATCCACAGACCAACGTTGGTAAGCGTTGCTTAACCTTCAAGATCGACCTGTGCGGCTGTCTTTATTTAGCCACGAAATCCTCAGTATAATATTATTTTAAACTGTTAATGTGGCTTTTTATTTAGTTTATAAGCGAGTGAGAAAACTTAAGATCGAGAAATTAGATAGTTTCACATCTTTGCATTAGTCAGTATTAGACAAACTGAAATTTTCAATAACCAGCACTACTCACGATCGAAATACCTATATAAAAAGTGGGTATTTCGAGCATAGTGGTTTATTTGTAGATCACAAAATTAGCGTGGAAACAGGACTAGAGGAAACTTCACAAGATTAGTAAGTAGCGCACAGATATCTAGCGGTAGACGCATTAAGTCAGAGCGTCTCGGAAAAAAGCGTTGAAGACGCAATCCAGCGCTAAGTCAGGTACTTAGCAACTTGCCAAATGGAATCCATTACAACAATTTGGGCTATCGACGTGAGACGAGAGCGTAAAGGAGTTTGCTTTTTTGGTGTTTTTGTCTAGCTTTGTGGCTCTGGAGTCTGTTTTCCTAAAAATAAAAGTTCATCGTCTAATTTATGAATTGCCCTATAGGTGTCTTCCTCAGGGTGTTAGTATTGAGTTATTTTCGTTAGTGTATAGTTTAATGTACTGACAAATTGTGTTTATGCGACAACCATATCAATACTAATGTTAAAAAGCTAAAGAGTTTGTTTGGTTGAACGCGCTAATCTTAGGTAATTGGCAAATTATTTTAGTGTTGGATAGCCCATTTATTAAGAAAAGCTTTAGGCTATATAACATCATACTACGACCAATAGAAGCGGAGCATTCATGATAAATGTGACGCAGACGAATTTACGCGGGTTAGTTATTGTACTTATATTATGTAAACATTATTATAATATGGATTAGCTAGTACTAGAGCTTTGAAGTGTGGCATATAGTTATGTACAGTATCATCACCAGGATCATCAGTTACCCTATAGGTAATTCGTCAGGATGTCAGTCAGTATAGTTAGTCAAAGCAAGTTACGCCATCTTTCGCCAATTCAGAAATGTGTTTCATTTCAACCCCTTACAAAATTATAAAATTGTTTAACTGCGCACATAAAATTAAATTACCAATTTTAAGCCCATAACCCGCCCGCTACACAATTTTCAGTCATAACCCAATGAAATAAGTGCCAAAAACATATCAATAATTGTATTATATAATAAGATACTAAAACGAAGATTTACACGAATGTCAGTGCACTAAAACCCGTTTTATAGGTTGTTTCGTACTATAAAAATGTTATGGCAGCGTTTGTTACAAAAAACAAGGTAGAAATATATAAAATTGACAGGCCAAGTTTTATGTTGTCGTCGAAACGATTCATTAGGTATTTATGTAAATGTGGAGTTTATTACACAAAGTATAGATTTTGCTCTAGTACCGAGTACGGGGTGCTGCTGGTTATAAATCGACTGAGCGTTTTGAATTCATTAGTTACATGAAATAATACTCCAGTTTTGCATTCATTTACGGAGACATTCATTTTTTCGAAAATTTTGGATTCATGACTAGTTTCTATCGAATCTTAATTTATTGGGTACTAAAACCTACAATTTGACATCCTTAAACGAGGTCAAATGCCTCAAAGCTATCAGAAAACATGCTTATATATATTATTATTTTACTTAATTTAGGCTGAATGTAACCGTCTGGGCTTACCAAGTAATAATTAATTTCAATAAGTGTGTTGAGTTGATTTTGAAGCAGTCAATATGATGCAAAGATACGAATTTGATATGTTATAAGGTTGACTGGTAAAAAATAAATTGTTGCATTAAGACAATGCCGACCGAACAGAGAGAATGTGAAATAAAACTAGATACCTACTACAATTTTATTTTAAACATCCTTAAAGTTCATTGCATCATTTGTATCTTAAAAAAAATGATCCTAGAATTTCACAAAACTAAATATGTTATTAAATAAAATGCTAGCTTTTGGATTTTCAATACTTACTACAAAATAGTTCTCTCAGGTCGCATAGTCGTAGATCCAATGTCGTAGCGCTACGAGTGTAGCGCTGTAGCACCGGCGTAGCACCGCCGTAGCTGTTCCTTCGTACGGTCTCGGTATAAATATTTCAGTACAGGAAATTATGCTTTTACTGATACTGTAGCCGTGCAAGGTTTCAATGGAAAAGCGAGTCTTCAACTGCTAAACTGGAATGGAACTTGAATTATGTATTTCGGATCTGTTTTATTGATAATTCAAAGGAAGCTTTTCCTTTAAACATTAACGTGCGAAGAAAATGGTTTCTTCGCAATTTTATCAGCATCCGTAATGTTTGATATTATCTCGAATCATAAGATATATAAATACCTATTATCGTACATAATTCCAAGATTTTTTGTCGATGTTACTACATAAAAGACAATACCAATGCCAGACACTACTAGTAATGAATAATTTTCTACTGTTTCATTACCGGTCCAATAAATAATTCATCTAAACGCATAGCAGTTTACAAGTACGAACTAATACTATCCGCGTATGGCCTGATGTATTATTTATTTAAGTCTCGTTGATACGGAAATTGCAGTTTTGTAATATTCACGAGAAACGGCGCTGGATTAAATTCTAAGTTATAATTCATAAGCGTACGGCGTAATGCGGTAAAGGGTAATTCTTTTAAATTATTTACGCAGTTGGTATTTTCATGTGATTAGGTTGAGGTATGCACAAATCACTAATTTGTGTAGTGTAGAAAATAGAGCATTGTTATCCTAGGGGTAAAAGCCACTGCACAGTATTTACCCGAGGTAAACACTGTGCTTTTCGTAAAGTAAAAATAAAAACACGAATCTGCTAAAGAAAAAATACATATCTGAATCTGATGAAATCGTCGACGTGTGACAAATCTCTCAAAAAAACAAATGAAGATCGGAGTGCCGCATCTACCTTGCCTTTTCCCAACTATATTGGGGTCGGCTTCCAGTCAAACCGGATTCAGCTGAATACCAGTATTTTACGTGAAGCGGCTGCCTACCAGACCTCCACAACCAATTAAATGGGTAACACGGTATTTCTTGGCAAGACTGGAGTCAGATTTACTGGCTTCTGACAATCCGTAACGACTGCCAAAGTTCTACAAATGACAGCCGGGACCAACAACTTAACGTGCTTTCTGAGGCACGGAGGAAACTCGGTATGTTAAGATGGTCACCCATCCACAGACCAACCTTGGTAAGCGTTGCTTAACCTTGAAGATCGACGTTCATGGCTGTTATTTTTTAGCCATGAGCTCCTCTGACTGCCGCTTTACCGTCTATTTTTTTTCTGTGACCGGCCAGCTATTCAGCCATTATTTTACATTATCATAAAGAAGAAATGGTAAATATTGTACCCAAATCTATGTTATTTTAAAGAAATAGTTGAAAGTAAATTATAATACAGTCATTTAAAAAATATAAACTTAAGTTAATAATCACGTTTACGTTATTTCAATTTGACATCGCGTTGTAATTGACAGTTGGGACATGGTTCAACAGAAATGTTCAACGAGTTTTTTTTTATAATTTGACGGCTGTCAGTTGCAAAACGTATCTCCCTAGGGCTGGAAAGTAATACTTTGAACCCGCTCTTCAAGCAACTTCAGGCCTACTTTCCGAGTAAGAATAATGAAAATAATATTTTTTACAGTTAAACAAGTCTTATCTCCTAAAACTGTTAATAAAACTCTAAAAACGTATAAGCCTTCTTTAATAGTACTAATATACGCAGAACGATCTTCTCTTCTTTTTAACTAGATTTTATTCTATAAAGGCAAATCCCCAAAACACTAAAGTAGTTGGTTGCTATAATGTGGTGGTCGATTTTTAGCAACGTGACCAAAATAATTTGCAACCTAGATAAAATGGTAGTGGCTAACTTAGTAATTAAAAAAAGAAAATTAAAGATTTTATCGCTAGCTGAACAAAATAATTGTCATCCAGGGCATTAACTCAAATCAAACTTTCATCACGCTAGCTAAACTTAATTAAAACCTCTCCTAGGTTATAATTAAGTTTAGGTAGCCTTAAATTGAAGGTAATTTTTTTCCGTTCAATAGTATATTTTACAGAACAGCATTAAAATCATAGTTATGTTAATATAATAATCATATTTACCTCGAAAAGTTTAAATTTAAAAACATAAATTATGCGTATAAATTGTTTTTTTTTTAAATCCATTTATTGAATATGGAGATGTCGAAAAGCAGAAGTTTGTGATTTTGCATTTGTTTTTTATTTTTGAAAATAACATTTCGAAGAAAATGTTAAATATGTCATCTTTTGTTTGCAATAACTAAAACCTCTTTAAAGCACAATAAAATAATTAAGCACTCAAAAATCGAGAGGAACGGCAAAAGCGGTCATTGCCCATTCCCAATCTATTTTCTAACGATCCTTCGTTATTCATTACAAAAAATGTTAGGGATCACGACAGATGTCGATACTTGACGTTGACGGGCTTCATTTCCTTTTTTCAAAATAAGACTGACAATCTAATAGGTGGAACACTGACCTCTATTGCCATGCTAAAACGAGAACAACTAGAGATAATACACGTTAAAGTGTATAATTTGCACCAAACATCACTGGGGTGCAGAAAAACCCAAGGGAGAGTGTTAGTGAGTTCGTTTGAATGATTCGACACCTCCCTAGAGTATCAACCCTTTCAACAACTCGGGGTTGCAATTTTACATAATAATAAGCTATTTTTTAACTTTATAAGTTCAATGGAAATATAATGTTTTGGGATGGTATCTTTTTTTATGAATAATTATATCAATAAGCTTTGAAACTCTTTTTTCAAATAAAAAGTGACGGTTTCTGTACATTTTATTCGGTTATTAATCAATAACCGAATAAAATGTACAGAAACCATCAATAATCATATTAATGAGAGATGAGAATCAGAATATAATCATATTGATGAGCACTAAAAATAGTCTAAATTTTCAACCCTTCCGATTTAAGGTATATCCTTATCTATTTTGGGTAATTATGGCCGCTCTTCGAATAGCTACTTTCATCGCAATATCGCGCTTTAAGGCATATATTTTATTATATATTCTTCGGCCCTCTCCGAATCATATAACTACACAGGCTATGGCTCCTTAACACCTGCACCAAAAATCTCACATCAAAGTTTAAGAAAGTGTCCAAAACTCAAGTGGTACTTTTCATACGTTGAAAAGGTAAGTACGTGTCGTGGATTCAAAGCCTGTGGCCCTCAAGCAACGTCTGACACTTTCAAGCTATTCCAATCAAAGCCGACCCTTAAATATTAAAAGCTCGTTACACTAATGAATCGTATCTGATTTTGCCGTCGTCTGCAACGCCTTCAATGTCTTTTGGCGTTCTTTACAGCAGTTTCTTAAGAAATCTTTTGTTGGTTCATGTTTTTTTTCGCTTGTGTTTTTAGTTGTTATTTTTTTAAATGTTGAAGTTGACGAATGGGCGATTATTTCAGGAAGCGATCTATACTTACACAATATGTATCTATTTTAATTCATATCAAAAGACAAAATATAAGCTGTCATTCCTAAAAATAACTTTAAGAGAAGCTGTTAAAAAAGAGAAATCTGAAGCTATTTCAGCAAAAACTAAGGAACGTCTGTCATTTCATCACAAATGTCACATTCCAAAGAAAAACAAGAACAACACGCCAACAACAAAGGAACAAAGAAATGCAACTAACGATCGTCATTTATCACAACAGAATCACATTTAAAGTCCGTCCTAAAGAATCAATGTTTTGTACGAAACATTTCTATCCTTATTCTGTTTTAAGGAAAATCCATTGGAATTGTAACTGTTACAATACATTTTACTTATAGTGCAGAGCTGCACACCTCCGTGTTTTTCGTCGATTGATCGGGAATAGGGATGCTGATCGAGTAGACGACACGGAGCGTAAAATGAGTTGTTCGCATCGCCGCTTCGGCCGTCTGCCAACACCGTTCGCCAGTAAACATCTATTGTCTTGCTCGTAAAACGTACAAAGATTTTGTTCGGAAATTGCAAACGTCTTAGATACCCTCCCCCGAAGCATGGCAGTAAAGTCGCTTTCATTACATCAACTTATTGGATGGATTCCAATATTTTTCGAGCGACTGCATTCGATTGCATATTGCGTACGGTATGATTATCGACAATTTATTTCATGCGTTCGACTCTGCATATTTTAGTACTCGTTTCGATTTTCATGATTGCGGAGCGTCTGATAAGATTTTTCAGGTATGATTATTTTTCTCGGAAAAGACGGCGTCTGCCACATACGGAAGGTAGTTAAAATTTTATTTTGCTGGATTTCGTCGAGAAAACATGGAATATAAAATGTGTGTTCAGATTCGTAACCAAGAAGTAGTAAATTTACATTGAATGTCTTTCCAAAAATGAAGGATTTTTAGAAAAAAAAAAGAGATAAAAGAGAGAGAGAGAGAGAATAATGTTAATATAGTATTTTTAGCAGTATGATTCTGAACAAGCATAGCGCGACACCTTTAGTTTATTTTAGTTAAGATGATGTTCTTTGCCAAGTTGGAATGTGAAGATGGGGGCGCTTTCAATACACGAATTCTATGAAAGATCGACAAAACAACAGTAAATTATATGGGTTAGTTAATATCCCATGTAGATCGTAAAAACATGCAGGGGAAAGGGCTACTAAAGTGCTGACTCATGTAGTAAATCTACTAGAACTTACCTACCTCTAGTGGAAGTTTATTATTGACAAGGATACTTTTCTTGTTTGTTATATTATTATGTTTGTACTCACGTTCCAAACATAACAATGTTTATTTATTTCTGTGTTGGGAGACAAACATGAACAACAAAATTGTAGATAAGTAGGTAACGTGGATTTTTCTGCAAACCTCAACAATGGCGAAAAAATAATCCCAGTTATGAGACAGTATAACTATTATTGTCTCAACTGGGAGAATTTCTTCCCCATAGTTTTTGGCTCTCATTTTGTTTACATTCTCCAAGCAATGCACCAGGGACACGTCACGCCAGCGTTTCTTTGGCATACCATTCCAACAGCCGTCTTCAGGCACCCTGTGTGACATCCTGTTTCATCGACCTTGATGCATCCTGTAATTATAATCCGCCCAGTCCCATTTTAGTCTCGAAGAAATTTAATTAACATTGATAGTCCTGTCTTGAAGCGTATTGGTAAAGATGTGAATTTGACCGGGGAATATCATTTTTAAAATGCTTGGACAAATCTTGAGTTTAGACTATCTAGCCTCAGTCAGTCTAAAATATTATTATTCTGTGATTGAAAACCATATGTCGGGACAGGTAGTAATAAAGCGCTATACATACCAAAGCCGACGACCAGCCGACATAACCCACTAACAACCCGCCGACACAACCCGGCGGCCTATTGAAAAGAATCATGTCGGCGACATGCATCCGCGCGTGTTGCTCAATATGCGGTATTGCGTTGCGCACGCCCGGCGACACTCAAGCTATAGTGACATGCTTGATTTATTAGTTCCTCATGTCGAGCCGCCGACATGTCGCCAACAAAGATTTCTGAATTGCAATGAGTGAAGCCGCCGACTAAACCAGCGACAAAAAGTTGCCGACATAAGTCGGGGGTCGCGGCTTTGGTGTGTATTGCGCTTAACATTTTTGCATTCTGGTATTTTCTTGTAAGCATCAAAATTCCATTATGTAGGACTGAAACTGTAATTTCGTTAATTCCTAGTTAGGGACTCAATATTTTTCAATAAATACAGTCCCGTTAAGAAAGTATCACAGACTGTTTTTTACTCGATGTTTACAGTCCGCTGGCTAATAGAGTTGTTTACGGAACTCTATTGATTTTCGTTGTGTAATTGCCAATCAGAAGTCGAATTCCTTTTTTCACAATTTTATTCTTTTCTTCACAAAGATTTTTGTAGTAATATAGTTTACTTTTGAGCAAATGTTTTTTGATGATGGACAAAATATACAGGCGGCACACAGAAAAAAATATTTTCTGAGTCTCGTGCCTGCCCTCAGATAAAGTAAATGAACCAATACATAACTAATGATCAGTATTTGTTTGTAATGTAAGCGTTTGAATGGAATTTGCCACACACTGCCCATAAGTTAGTTAATGTATCATAATTTTTTGTTTAAATCGATGTAGGCACAGTAGTTAAATTTAAACTTCAGCCCCCGTATACGACCTGCTAATGCCATCATAATTACGTTCTAAAAAAAAACCTGCCAAGTGCGAGTCGGATGGTACGGAACCCTTCCTGTGCGAGCACACTCGTTTGTGGTCTCTGTGAGGGTAATCTGTGAAAATTTCAACTGTCTATCTATTACGGTTCTTGAGATACAGCCCGATGACAGACAGACGGACAGACGGACGGACGGACGACGGACGGGCAGCGGAGGCTTAGTAATAAGGTTCCGTTGAATACCCTTTGGGTACGGAACCCTAAAAAGGGGTAGTACTATTTCGTCATGTTCATCTCTCTTTCACGCTGGAATTATGAAAGTATTGTCACGTCATAGGCTGTTCTCTAACTTTTCACCAAATGGACATACTACACAAATGTACCTCAATCATATTAAATTTATTTTGTCTTTGTTCCATGCACACCAATGGCAGTCACGAGCACGACTAACTGTTGCAGAAATAACTTTAACAATTACAACACATGCATTCTAAAATTTTAGTGCAAAAACATTCTAATTTCAACTAAAACCCCGCCATTACTTACATCCTATTATCAAAACAATATTCTGTTCAAAAATTAAACTTTCCACCAACTGTTAAGGTCGTGCGTGGCATTATCTTTGAGTGCGCTCTCACAGCAGAATCGTAATAACATTGGTACGTCATATTAGGGGGCTGTTCTGCAACCGGCTGTCAAATGGATATACAAAACAATTACACCCCAATCACATTTTAATTTATTATTTCTTTGTTTCATGCGTTTACCAGTTGCAGAAAGAGCGTGAACAATTACAACATATGCAATTCAAAACTTTCGTTCAAAAACACTAAAACGCAGCCATTCCAAGCATCCTATTCTTATTAAAACAATATTCTCGTACGTTCAAAAATTAAACTTTCCACCAACTGCTAAGGCCGTGCGCCGTAACTCGCTTGCTTTAGTTTGCACTAACTTGTATGCGAGGCATTATCTTAGTAACACAGGCGAACTAGAGCAAGAACGAGGGGCACACGACACGTCTTCTTATAGTCGTAACTGGTTGTCAACTTTATATTTGTTTGTTTACGTGACAATTTTCAAATGTTCAAATCCTGTTCTTGTCCAGAAACTTGGAATACCGGAATAATGCCAATAATAAACAAATGGAATTACTTGGAAATCATGTATATTGTATATTGTCTCAACATTGACGTTTTCCCAAAGACAGTTTGCAAAAAATGATCGCTCATCCAAGACAAATCCGCTGGAAGCGTGCCTTCACCATTGAGCCTTTATTCCGATCGAACAAAAATCAATCAATCTGATATATTTATAAAGCTCTCCTAGTCAAAAGGAAAAATCTCACAAAATATAGCCACAAGGGACCCAGTTTCATTTCATCCATGTCGCTACGAAATGAATTATAAGTAGCAACTTGATACACTCCCTCTGGCCATATCGGATCATCGTTTAGAGGATTATATCCATTACTCCTCTCGTACACAGTACCTCTATCATCGTATTTACTAATCCCGCAATGGACGAAATTCGTTCGCGTTAGCCAGCCAACTTGTAGATGCGGGGATATATTTCATAACTGCAACGGACGCTATCTATGCATGCAAATTGCGTTTTACCTTGTGCAAGTATGAAAATATTTTCTAAAGAGTTTTTAAAATATTTAACTTACCTGGTGTTATCGTTTCTTATAAATTGTTTAAGTTTTATATGGCCGATGTTCTTGAAAAATATATAAGAACTAGTTTTTAAAATTAAAAAGAAAGGATTTCTTAAAAAAATAATTGACTAACCACCTTTTGAAATTGCAGCAATAATATAATTTCAATTCAAGTGTAAGTGTGACACAGATTATAAGTCTATAATTCTGAGTCCTTTAGAAGACCTTCTCGACTAGGGTTGCCATGACAACGACCTCTAAAACGCTCTCAAAATTGAATTCTTAGTAGATCTTTTTGCCATAAAGACCGACTGAAAAACAAAAAAGTGTGCTCCAAAAATAAAGAAATTGTCAATTATAACGAGAACCAGAAAGCATTTTCACTTAGAGACCCCACATTCCTTTTGACACGCTATTTAATTATAAAAAAATACACTACCGAACACAATTGTCCCTTTCAAGGGAAGTTAATTTTTCCCTCAACGGAGCCTGAATAAGCAGATTAATTAGTGGGAACAAGGCGACTTTATATGCTTCCAGTCTCCATTGTGGTGTTGTGAAAACTGAGGACACCTTATTGTTATGCGATCATTGTGGAGCTCAGCCCGTGAATAGACGCACACGTGAAGGATTTTCTTGTAGAAAGCCGTAATAGTTTTCTGGGATGAATAATGAAATAACCACTAATCTAGATGGTTAGCAGGTTTAGTGCTTTGTTGATCAAATTAAGCGTTTTGCATACATAACATGTACGTACATAAATGTAAATCTTAGCAAATGTAATATGAACAAATGAAAATTGTTATTTTACATGACATAGGTACTAAAGAAAACAAACCTTAATAAAAACAAACACACAAAACACATATTAATTGTTAGTATCTTTCTTTCTTTTAAGCATTTCACATCGATTATAGATTTAAATGTTGTTTTAAAAAAAACTATAAATGTTTCGTTCAGTTAAATCCGACTGTATATACATCACTATTAGACTTTTATGGCTTTATTGTTGGTTAAGAAAAACAGTTTTTATTGTATCAATACTAACTCGAACACAGACGTTCGAGATAACGATGCTCTTTGGTTTTCGATCCGATATAGAGGCGTGAGTTTAACGTTAAGAATAGCAGCATCGATATCTGCATTGCGCACACATTGGGATTGAAAGGAAAGATAAAAATGCTTCGTAATTAGTATGCCGTAGATAATTTTAAAGCACTGCAATGAAAGCAGTTTATACTAAAGATATCGAGAAATGAGGGTCCAACATAACGTCACTCTAGATATAGGTATTTTTTGCTTTTGGTTTCAAAGTATTATTGATAAGAAGCAGCTCATAAATAAGTTACTGCAGGCCACAGATTATTTTCTTTCCAATCCAAAGCTGCATCTATGATTTAGCAAGAAAGAAACCTACATACATCGCAACCTAATAATTTAAATATTCATTATTCTGATTTTCAACCAATTCTAATGAACTCACAATTTTAAAACGAACGCTAAAATAAACTGAGAGTACCTACATTTTTGAACAGTTGACGTTTGTAGGCTGATACTGATAATATTGCCATCAAGACCATAGGCAGTGGCACTCACAATTAGTTATATCGACAAATGGTTTGCTATTCAAACGCCATAGAAAGTCCGTTAGCTTTCTTCTATAACAACTCTTATACGTCAAAATAAAAATCCAACTCAATGTCTCCCAACTTAAAAACAATCATAAAGAAATAAAAATGTAGAAACTAGTGGACTGATATCACCGGCCGGCGACTCGGAACAAACTTACTAAGAAAATGTATTTTTAAATCGTCGCCGTCGCGTCTTCTCACTGAATCCACTCAATTAGTAACGGGCTAGGAGCCATTAATTATAGCGTTCCAGACGCCGTTGTACGTATTTCTTTTATAGTATGAATCAGTAGTTTACTTATGTAAGTATGGGGTGCATAATTGGCGATAGTTTATTCTTTGATCTGTACACTTCGTGATCGCTGGGTGCTGTTTTTTTATTTTTAACCGACTTCTTCAAAAAGGAGGAGGATCTATGTTCGGCTGTATTTTTTTTTCCGATATCTCCGCCAATTCTGGACCAATTTAAAAAAATATTTTTTATTCAAAAGCCTATACTCCTTAGGTGGTCCCATTATCACCAAGTCAGAATCTGATTATGGGATCCCATGAAAATCGAGGGAAACCCTTAAATTTTATTAGCACATACACTGTTTTTCATAAACTTTCTAACGCATTACAGATATGTGTGCCTGGTAAACATCATCTCATGTTGCTTAGCTGATGATGGAAGGTATAAGTCAGGATCTGATGATGATTCTTTTTTTGTTTGGAAGAGTATTTTCTCGGACTGGTCCTATTTAAGTTTGGTGAAGATCTGATGAAGAACTTCGGAAGTTCGGCTTCAATAAATGATAGCAAATGGATCGGGATTTCTGAAATCGCATGTCTGTTGATTGTTTACACCAGTTCGTAACATAACATCATGGCGGCACGCTGTGTTTCTGGTTTCAATTTTTAGTGGTAGGTACCTGCGTACCACTAAAAAGTGAAAAATAAAAAAAAAAATTAACAAAAAATAAAACCTACTTTCAAAACCAAAACACTATAAAGTAAAAAATAACTTTAATTTCGGAAGTCGGTTCGTAGTATTCGAGAGCTATTTTTTTTTTGTTTTGCTTTGATTTTATCTATCTATATTCATAAAATCATAGCATAAGCAAAACTATCGAATACGTGTCATCAATTAGGAAATACGAGTATAATATAAAATGAAACACTTCGAAACACAAAATTCTTGCACACCCGTATGCAGTAACTTTTCAGAAAATTAAATTAAATCTACTTATTGTTAAATGTTATCTCGAATTATGAGAAAATTCTTATATTATTTCAATAGGTACCTAAGTGTTAAGATTACATAACCAATTTACTTTCTAAGTAGAATTTTAGATTAGTATAGCAAAGAAAACTCTCAACTCCAACCTCTGTGTTAACCCAACATTTAGTTTAAGTAACAACTTTGACAATCTAAAATATTAATGGTAGGTAAATATTTTTGGATCGAGTTAACCTTGATTACTTTTAAACTTGGATCAATATTGGCTGGGTCTTTAACAACTTTCGGAATACTGCGTTCTAGAATCTAACTTAGTAATTAGAGCTTGGAAAGCAGACCTCTTTAATATGTTCCACTGAAAATACATTGCGGTCACCACTAGATTTACCAAGCGGACGTAGTTATAAAGCAAAATTCTTAAGATTCTTTTTATGAATGAAAATAAAGGGGCTAATGTTTACAAGAACGTTTGCCAGTCTTTATAAATTTGACTTGTTTTCAATTGGTGCAGAGGTTTTTATCGATTGACTACGTAGTATGCCCAAGCAAGGTCAGCAATTTTAAAAATGGTGCCAGTAACAGAAATGGGTGTGTCAGGAGGTGGTATGAAACGCATGTGACGAAAAGAAAATATGAAGAAGTTGGAGAGGAAATATGTACGTGGAAAGGAACAGAGGGCAAAGAAAATATGGAGTAAATGGATTGTGTGACGAATGGGATGAAAGAAAAGGGAACGAATGATAGCTTGACGATGATATGAAGAAGAAACCGCGTTGTTTCGACCACGAAGAGAATGAGAAAAAGGCTTGATGAAGATGATAGGCCCATAAGCCCAAATTACATACAGTTTCCACCAAGCAAGTATTTACTAGATAAATTTACAGATAGTTCTTATTATTAAATCCCTATGCTTGCCGCTAAACATATTATCCGATGCGCTTCAGTCGCTGCAACTAGTTCTTTTCATTTATTTTATTACTTTCCTTCAGCAAACTAGGTTAAAACAAAGTTAAAGCGCTTGAATAGCTGGAAGTAGCTTTATCCGTTCGTAAGAAGTGTCTGTAACGAGGATAGTAAACGCATGACTCACCCGAGAAACTTAGACCTTCGAAGTCAGGATAATCTTTATTTATTTAGTGATCATCAACCTTATTGGCCTTTGATATTTTCTTACTCTAGTCTGTTATTTGAAATTCGTTTTTAAGTTGACACTGGGTTTCTGAAAAGGAGCTTTTGTAAATACAAAAACTCCTTTTGGAAAACCTGATCAAAATTGGTGCCTTTTTCGTCTTTCTCATTGAAGAAAGATTTTATTCGAATACTAAAATGTAGGTAGCGTCTTGATTTTTTGACTCACCTGTGCCACTAATATTTAACTCTCTTTTTGGAATGTCTTAGACACGTACCAATTTCATTAGAAAACCAAAACTGTCAAATTTATGGAAAGGAACGAGGAGGTCACGATGTGTAAGGAATGGTCTTGGTCACCCTGCAGCCTGATTTTGCAAAACTTAGCTTAAGATGGTTCACTCTTTATTATGGTATTCTATACAAACTCGCAAGTCTTTGTTCTTGAAATTGAAGATACTTTTAAGAAAAAAAGGGTTTTAGAGAGATTTTAAACTTTCTACAGAAAACTTAAAATTGCACGCACTGTCAATTCATTTTGACCCAAGTTACTTGCTTTTTCTTCAATAAATTTCCATGACTAAGGAGTCGAAAATTTGTATGAAATTCTGTAAAAAATTCTTTTTATTTGTTATCAACTATTGCTTTCACACATCATTCACGTCAGATCTTGAACGGCCTTAATTTATTTGCATGTACAACTACAAGGTCGTATTAAGACATTTCACAAAGCATCTCAGTCAAGACAAACAGCTTGGAACTAAACACCGTCATGTGATGTAATTGACGAGAATGTTAATTAAGTCTGAAGCAAATAGAGTCAATCAAACGGCAAACAGATTTAATTAATAGCACGACTGTCTGGAGTTAACGCGATCTTGTTGTTAGCAAATAATGAAATGCGGTGTAGGTACCCGAGTATTAGGTACGAGTCCCTATATGGAGTACGAGTACAATACCTGGCTCGCAAGAGACGTACGGTGATATTTTCGGAAAAAAAAACACTCAGAGATTGTGTACAATGGTAGGCGCTAAATATGGTTACAATAACGGTCATTGACCTACCTAAATTTATTGACATTCTTTATTTCAAAACGGAGATTGGAGACAAAGCAGTCCTGAATCAGCATCAATGATTCCTAATTTATTGTTTGGGTACCTATGAAGCGATGATAGGGAAAAGTTAATGTCTTAATTGCAAATTTATCTGGCGCTAGGCTGTATTAACCTTTTGAACATTGTTGTTCAAAAGGTTAATACAGCCTAGCGCCAGATAAATTTAATAATAATATGTTTATACTCTTGCGAGTATAAACATATTATTAAATTTAATAACGTACCCGTTAAAAGAAAAGAATCCGTGTGCTATCTTGGTATGCTATTAGAAAATAACTTTTCATTTATTGATCATATAAAAACAGTAGGTGAGAAAGCAAAAAAGAACTTCTACGCCTTGACGAGAATATCCAAAGCTACTTGGGGTCTATCTTTTCAAACCTTAAAAACTATTTATGGGGCTACCTACTTGGGTTGTATGTGCTACGGGGCACCTGTCTGGGCCGATAGGGCCATCATAGTTGTGGTACGACGTAAATTGCTTCAAAGCCAGCGTTTGGCTTTGATATTCTTATGCAAGGCGTATAGGACGGTTAGTACTGAAGCGTTACCAGTGCTGGCGGGTGTTCTCCCAGTCGATCTAGAAGTGCAGCGGCGTGCTGCAATGTACTACTACGCTAGAAAGAATACGGACCCAGAGTTCTTACCGCAACGCCGCCGTGCTAAGATCTCTGGATTACTAAAACCCCAGACTGATGTCTGGGAGGAACTTTTATCCGAGTGGCAATGTAGGTGGGAAAATTCCATCAAAGGCCGTCACCTCCACCAGTTTTTTCCATCTGTTCGCGAGCGGCTGGACAGGACATGGCTGGAAATGGATCACTGTGTTGCCCAATTTCTCACAAGTCATGGCAATTTTAAGAGTAAATTATTTTCCTTTAAGCTTGTGGCCTCGCCTTTATGTCAATGTTCTACAGCTGACCATGAATACAAATACAAATACAAATCTTTATTGCAACAACAAGTATTTACATTTCATGTGCAAGCCCTGTTTCCCAAACTAGCGTGAGCTGTATGTTGGGAATCAGTTCCTTCCAGATAAATATGTCGAGCTAGTGTTACAATCATGACTTATAATAATTTATCTATTAATTAAGTTTATAACCAAAAGTTTACAATCTGCGAAATAAAAATTGTGTGTGTGTGTGTGTGTGCGTGCGTGTTTGTGGGTGTTCGTGTGTGTATGTGACAATGTGAGAGTGGTTTTTGTGTTTTACTGCTTTATTTTAATTTTAAAATTAGGAATAGATTTTCGGTTTCGTCGTAATTTAATGGTTTCAGCCATAATTTTATTTTATTTTTAAACTGATAGTTGGATAGTTGTTTGGTTTTATGAGCTATATTAAGTTTATTGTACAATCTAGGTGCTACATTGTTACATTGATGTTGGGCAAAAATACGAACAATCCGCACATCACATCTTATGGGAGTGTAGTCTTTGGCAAACTGAACGCAATATTATGTTAGTATTATGGTTACATCTGGGGTAGTTTACTATACGGACCTTGTTGAAACCAGAACAAATTTCCGTGCGTTCAGGCGATTTTGCCATACCTATTACTGGAATCAAAAGTAGCTCACAATTTAGGACCCATTAGTTTAAGTGGTAAAATATAATCCGTGGTGCTTGGCAACTGGGCTTAACCCAGTTGTATTTGTCCCTCGGTGCCTATTGGCCTAGTTCTATTCTGTCTCCTGCTTGATACGGAGGGAAGTGGAAATTATATATATTTTTTTCCTACTCCTCCGCTGTACTTTTCTGATTAATTTCGTTGCAGGATCCAAAACAGTTGAATCGTTTCTCCGGGACTCGTCAGGTTTCATTGGCTCGGCGTTTTTCTGGTGGTCGCTACTGTTGATTCTGGCTTTCAGGAGTTGTAGTGGTTGGGAATGTGTGGCGGGCTCGTGTGGCGGGCTTGTCCCAAAAATAAAAAGAGTATAAACGCATTGTGGGTACCACGCCATGCCATAAATTCGCAGTATTTTGTCGCATATCTATGACGTTGGCTTAGGCTGCCTGTCCATTTCAGCGGAGCGAGGCAGCAGAGCAGAGAAACGGAGAACAAAATATCACGTGACTCACGTGGTGCGGAGATTTAGTGTTATTCCATTTGTTAAATTTATCCGTTTCTCTGCTCCGCAGCCTCGCTCTCCTGAAATGGATAGGCACTCTTACAGGGTAAGTTTTTGCTGGTCATTATGTGTTTATGTGTCAATGGTATTCAATAGGTTAAGAATGAGCCTTGAGCCGTGAGACGTAAATAAATAAATAGGCTCCTTTTAAAACCGTCCATTTAAATGAAAAACCAACCAGTAGAAACTTGTCTTGATAAAGAATAGTGTAGAACCTGCAACTTTTGCCCTCCGTCTTAAAGTTGAATCAATCAAGCAAAGTGACTTTAAAATAGTTATTTAAAGTTTCCTCTTCAAACATTTGAGTACTCCCCTCTTTCAGCGATCGTCCAAGTGTGAAATAACAAAAACTAATATCAAAGTTTTACTGTTGGCAGTTTTCTCAAAGAAAATCCGTTCATTACCTCACACGTAGTAAATTCCCCGAATTTCTTGATGCCTTTCCTCCCCCATTTTGTTTTATCTCACTCTTCAGTGTGTGCTCACATACTGATGAGTCAAGCTAAAAAATCAATGAACTTCTTGAAAACAATAAGGTTTTTGTCTTTTACCGAAAAACTTTATAATTTATTAATCTTTTCTTTACAAGGAATTTTCATTGACAACGAACGAACAAATTTTGACGAACTTTCAATTTTTTTATATTATTGCAAAAATGATGTTGAAATATACAAATATTTCAACATCATTTTAGCAATAATACACAGTGACACAAAAAAAATCTCAAGTTTGGAATCTGATTTAAGCCATATACGAGAGAATCAACATCATAACGGGCAGTCAGCATCGAATGCCATTTAAAAAAACGCCCGAACCCAAACTACGACACGGACCTGCATCAACCAACACGGGCACAAAAATTAAATCTAAATTTCTATACCCTAAACTACCTATGCATTCCAAAACCATAGCCATAGCAGAACTTTTCGTTGCCAAGTATTTGGCAGACAGGTGGCAGACGCTTTCTGCCAAGCCAATAAATCACAGGGCTACTTGGTATTGCCCAGGATGCTCCGATACGCCGGGCAACTCCTGATTAATGTGCCTGATTTGACCGCTGCCCGGATTTATAGAAAAAATATATTGTTTATATGTATTTTTGGTGGCTTTGGGTAGTCGGTTAGTTTGATGGTTAGATAAAACAAAGAGGTAAAAGAAATAATAAAACATGGTACTTTTATAGCAATAGGCTGGGTTGATAATGATCACAAGGTGTATATAATACAAATATTATATTTGTGTATGTTACATTACATAACACACTCTCCATAGGTTTTTATCAAAACATGTAGAACCAGAGGATCATAAATATTTTATGGCCCCAATGAAAAATATTTATACGCCAGTACCAAAAGCAAGGCGACTTAACAATATCTACATAATAAAAGTAGGTACATATACGAACGCCCCTCTTCGACAAAGGAGAAGTTTTCAGTTCAAGCGTCTGAAAAATATTACCCAACTTAAGTTTAATCTCTTGAAAACGTTCTAGGAAACAATTGTAAATAGGAACTCTTCGTTTAAACAACGAGGATGTTTGTCGAGACGGTTCGAGTTGTACCGACACTAATAAAAATATTGTCAAATACATATATGACTCTGTGGGGTGTTCTGTCGAGCATGACTAGGCGCTATCTGTACGGGGTGTTAGTTTTTTATAACTTCAACTTTTCTTTAAGAGAATAGTCTATCTATAGACGCTCTTGCAGACAAGTGCGGCAACGGTGAGACCATGCATTTTCATAAATTGGTCTACAGATAAATTGAGTTTTTGAAACTGTCATAACACACGTTAATACACCGTCTATGGAAGCCTTAACGCTAAATTTAAGATTTAGTTAGAAATTAAAGATAACTTTCATTAGTATAAATTTATCATGGCCTTAGAGTAGTAATATGAACTCAAAACACAACTTAATTTATTCCAACAAGATAGCCGGCGTAGATAATCTCAAGTATTTTCAGAAAGTGTTCAGTATATGGCACATATTATATGATGTTTATGATCACTATTTTATAAACAAAACCACCAACTCCAACATAAGAGCTACCGCAAAAATAATATGAAAAATAAACCACGGAAAACCTTTTATTGTTATAACTGTAGTTACAAATAAATTACTCCGACAGTCAGATAGCCCCATTTATTGGACGTAGACGTTATAATTTTCCAGACAAGTTGGGGAAAAACAAATAATTCATAAACACACAGCGGCGTAGGTGTACACAAAGTGGATACATTTACACAGTTGTGTAAATGTATCTACTCGAAATAAAAAATATTAACTTTAAGGAAATAAGTAGCAGTTAATTAATTAATTATAATATCTAACGACAATACTTACAAAAAGGGGCACATTAACAATAAAATATCTTAAAAATTTTAAAGAGTCTTCTTCTTCCACCTGGCGTTAATCCCGGCTATTGCCAGGGTCCGCCTTCCTACTTAGCTTCCTCCACTTTGCCCGATCTTCAACATCCTTCTCAGTCAGGCCATTGGCTCTCATGTCGGACTTGACGACGTCCAGCCAGCGCTTGCGAGGGCGACCACGGGGCCTAGCCCCAAGAACAGCCATATTCATGCATCTCCGACCAACGTACTCCATAGGGCGGCGCATGATGTGGCCATACCATCGCAGACGACACTCTTGCAGTTTTTCCCCCACGTCACGGACACCAAGACTACCTCGGATGTATGAGTTGCGCATGCGATCGGATCGCGTTACGCCACTCATCCACCTCAGCATCTTCATCTCCGTGACGCGAAGCTCCTGGGTGTGTCTGCTTAGTGCTGGCCAACACTCGCCCCCGTACAGTAGGACAGGCCGAATGATGCATTTATATATCTGCCCCTTGAGCTTCGGAGGCATTTTGCGGTCGCATACAACGCCCGTCACCTCGCGCCACTTCGCCCAAGCCGCGCCAATACGTGCTTGGACATCGTCGTCCACGATGCCAGACTCGTGCAGCACGGATCCAAGGTACCTGAACGTATCGGACTTTCTGATCAGGTCCGAACCTATTCGGATGGTGTTTGTATCCGTGCTGCCACAGGACATGTACTCAGTCTTCGCCACATTTAGTCTCAGACCACCGTTTTCAAGCGTGTCCTTCCAAATGTTGACTTTGCGCTCAAGATGGGCTTTGTTCTGATTAACGAGGGCGATGTCATCGGCATACATCATTAGCCATGGAGGCTGATCTTGGATGTTTGCCGTAACTACATCGAGCACTACGTTAAACAAGAACGGGCTAAGAGCCGAGCCTTGGTGAACGCCAACAGATATTGGGAAGCCATTCGATTCGCCAACAGCGGTCTGGACAGAGGACACGGAATCGCGGTACATGTCTCTGATAATGTCAATATAGGCCTCGGGAACGCCCTTGAAGCGCAGTGCCCACCAGATGGACTGCCGAGGTATACAGTCGAAGGCCTTCTGCAGGTCTAAAAAGGCCATATGCAAAGCTCTCCTACTCTCTCTGTAAGCCTCAGCCAGATTCCGTAAGGCGAACACTGCGTCCATGGTGCTGTTACCCGCCCGGAAGCCATATTGACACTCAGAGACAGTACACTCGCTACGGAGCCGTGTGTCAATGATGCGCTCGAAGAGCTTCATGGTGTGGCACATGATCTTGATACCGCGGTAGCTACCACAATCCTGTACGCTACCTTTGCCTTTGTAAACAGGGATAATCAGGCTAAATCGCCACTGGTTCGGCATTTCCTTGGTGATCAGGATGCGGTTAAAAAGATCCGTCAGAAGGTCCACACCATGAGGGCCCATCGCCTTCCACACTTCAATTGGCACATTGTCAGGCCCGACCGCTTTCCGGTTCTTCATGTGGCGAAGAGCAATGCGGGTTTCGTCGGGGGAAATAGGGGAAATAAGCCCAAGGTTAGGAGGCGGTTCCGGAGGAAGGTTATGGGGATGCTGTTTGTTAGACAGCTCCGCGAAGTATGTACACCATCTCTCCTTAACAGAGGGGGCATCGTAGAGCAGCTTACCCTGGGCGTCCCTTACACAAAGACATTTGCTAATGTCCCGTGTAGCTTTCTCCCGGCCACGCGCCAGCTTAAAGATAAGCTTTTGCCCCTCCGCAGTTTCCAGCTTGTCGTATAAGGGCGCCAGACTTTTGCTGCGGGCTCTGGCTACAGCTTTTTTGCAAGCGCGCTTAGCCGCTCCATATGCCTCCCTGTCATCCGGAGAGTTGGACCCTTGCCACTGTTTAAACAAAACCTTCTTCTTCCGAGTCGCCTCCTGCACCCCGTCATCCCACCACCACGTCTCCTTTCCTATGGTGCGGCCACCACGAGAAGTGCCAAGGACGCGCTTACCCGCACCGGTGATTGCTGAATGGATCCTACTCCAGATCTCTTGAGCGGACTCATGCGGAGCACTGATCTTAAGATGCTCGACCTCCGCGATGAAGTCCGACTGCCTAGGACCATCAAGCAACCACCACTTAGTGCGGGGTTTGCGTTTCTCGTTCACTCTCTTCTTCGGTACAACCGCAAAGTCCAGGACAAGGAGGCGGTGTTGAGCCGTTAGGCTTTCGCCTGGGATGACTTTGCAGTTGGTAACCTTGCCAATGTGGCACCGTCGCACCAGCAGGTAATCTATTTGGGTTGAGTAGGCACCACTACGGTACGTAATAAGATGCTGGGGCTTCTTCTGAAAGAATGTGTTCGCGATGGCTAGGTCAGACACAGCGCAGGTGCTAAGTATATTGACTCCCTCTGCGTTTAGCTGGCCATAACCAAAACCACCGTGAACACGTCCATACTCTCCAGCAAACTGACCTACGTGACCGTTGAGATCCCCCCCAACCAAAACACCTTCGGAATTCGGGATAGCGCGTAATACGTCCTCGAACTCATCCCAGAAGGCCTCCTTTTCAGACTCACAGCAACCAGTCTGAGGAGCATAGGCGCTGATTAGGTTCGTTACCGACCCTTCGAACAGCACCCTAACTCGCATCAACCGGTCGCTGCATCGGTCTACTTCAAGGAGTCCATCCTGAAGGTCCTTAGACAGCACCACGGCCACTCCGCTCCTACCCGTTGGTGATCCGGTGTACACTAGCCGGTACCCCTGCCCGATGTCACGTGACTTATTTCCCTTCCAGCGCGTCTCCTGAAGGAAGGCGCACTGGACCCGACGCTTCGCAAGTACGTCTGCGAGTTCTTGGCAACGTCCGGTTAGGGAGCCAATGTTCCAGGTGGCAAAGCGGAACTTCTTCTTGGGTACTATCCTCTTTAGCCGTGCCCGTACTTGACACGGTAGCCCTAGCCCACTTATCGCAGGTTTAGGGCGATGTGCCTGCGCGTCGTTATGCGGCGACGCCCTAGACCGAGTACCCTTACCTAACTTCTTTCTCTCCATTCATATATGACTGAAGTTGGTTTTACGTGGGGCGACCAGCCGTCTGACCCCCACAACCCTACAAGAGGGAAACCAGGTTCGCCAGAGCCTCGTCCGTTGGACAGCAGGGTGCACCGCTAGCAGGTGAGGTTGGCTTGGGTCTTTGAGATGGCAACGGACCCCATAAAATTTTAAAGAGTACAACTGCTTATTTGCATCAACTAGGTTGAACCTTCCACTTCAGGCTTAGAAAGTGTTTAGAAACTTAATATAATTAATTAACGACGATTTAATTGATTACATTTTAAACTTAGAATAAATTATTTATTTCAGTCTCAAATTTTTTTTATTTATAGATGATAACTTGATTGATTTAAACACATTTTACAAATAAAGACTATCAGTGTATACCTGCTATCAGCTGATTGCAAATTAGCTGTGCAAAATCCATTGCTCAGCTCAAACCGTCAGGCGCCAAAAAATTGTTTTAAAAGCTAGATTGAGTGAATTTCGCTGTTGGCACGTTTTAAATCCTTACTTTGGGCACGTATCTAAAACCTAAGTTACTGTAATAATAGCAGACAGTAGAACTCAGTCATCTTTTTGTTCAAATCTTTTTCAGCTACCAAAGTATACAGCAGTCAATTTCACAAATTGCTGCCAGTCTGTCCCCTAAAACTTTTTAAGGAGGCTTTCACACCGAGAACTAGTCACAAGTATATCGACTAGTTATTAGTTGTTGGGTTTGACGGCCCAATAAGCTGTACGAGTAAAGTTGAAATTGTTCCAAAAGAGATCTAGTTTTAGTAATAATAATAATAATCTTTATTGGAACAAAAACACATGTAACATATTGATTGCGTACGTAAATAGCTGCATTAGTTGCAAAACTGTGTCGCAGCTATTAACGCCCTCCTCCAAGAGGGAGACGACAGCGTTCCAGATTACAGACATTAAAATAGAGTTAAAAAGCGGATATTAAACAATTAAAATAGAAATATAAAAATGGCAAAAAATTAGAACAAAAAAAAAACTTAAAATAGGTAAGTGCTTAGTGTTGTGCATGTGAGAGTGTTGTATGTGAGTGTAGTATATTGCCATATCATATTATTAATCAATCTTTCGATACATATATATTGTTGTTCCAAGTATGGATTGATATATAGCAAACTGATGTAAGCTACTATTACTTCATGTTTTCTTACTTCCAATTGTTACCTTATTTATTTTCTATTATCTTTTCACCGTGTCTTTGTCTGAGAGAAATTTAAAACGAGTAATCGTGCGAAAATTATAAATTGTAGGTATTATTTGTCATGATTTTACTCCGTCTCCGAGGATCTTGTTCCTTCACAGTCTCTGGTAATCGTGATTTGAATGGCTGTTGGGTTATCCCAGGTTATAAACTATCAGTATTCCAAATTTTCACTTCTCGCTGCCCACGATGCCACCACTTGCTCGTCGGTGAAGAGGACGCCAGCTGCCGGACGACTTAAGACTTCGAGGTCCTCTCTCCCCGGCCTCTGATCCAAATTTCATCCAAATCCTGCTAACTGTTTTCGTGAATGAGACACAAACATAAACTTTTACACTTGGTAGGATTATTTGTTTGTGTGTAATATTTGCATTGTTTTTCATCTAAACTAGTTATTTTTTTAAATTCCTGACATACATGCTGCAATTTTGATGTTACACAACGGTGTGAGTGCCAGCATTTTTAATAAGTTTATTACCGGACGGCCACTAACGAACGGTCGCAGGCAGGGACACAAATTGACAATAAATAACAAATGGCTAGGTGAAGCTACCCTTTGTCTGTAAATTTACTCTCTATATCTTTGTGGGTGTTCATATTTTACAGCACCGGTTACCAATTAAGCCTGTCAGCATCAATCAATGCTAAAATGAAATAGAATATCAATTTAATTGTTGTAGGTTCTTGGGGTTACTAGGGGAGTGTTTTGATTAGGATATTTTGAAAATGTACTTGTTGTAACTCACGTCTGTTAGAGGTTCATTGTAGACATTTATAAATAAATAAATAAAATAAAAAGCTTTTTATTTCCTAATGAATGTTACAAACTGTGCTAAACTAACATTTTATTAAATAATCTATGATATCAATATAATTCACAAGTGACCATTGTGTACATTTTTGTAGATTTCTTTGTTGTACTGTTAATAAAAAAAAAAATTATTATATACTTACAGATTAGGTACTGTTGTAAGGAACCCCTCCCAGGTGAAGGCCTCTGCCAAGGATTGCCATTTCTCACGAACTTGGGTTATTTGCTTTCATTGTGGCCCAGCTATTTCTTTAACATCGTCCTCCCAGCGCGCATCATATAGAAGTACCTAGTAGACATTTATCAGTAGAAATATACATGAAAAGGAAATATGTACTTAATGCTTAATTAAACGAAGTAAACACACTTCAACGCCATACTATCTTAACATACTTTTTTGTTATAATATATATGACGTTGAATTGTGTTTATGGCCTTTTAAAAAGTCATACTACGTCTATGGTGCCAATGATAACTACGTAAATCGGGGTGGCTTAGTGGACGAATTTAAAAGTTTTCGCCTTTGATAAATGCATTGCTTTCCTCATACAAGTCGATTGCTATATCGGAAATTCATCATCATCTTAACAGCCGGAAGACGTCTACTACAGGACATAGGCCTCCTCTAAAAAATTCTTTGTTCGAAAGAGGTACCGTAGCCCTGGAACGAAGAGAAAAAAAAAGAGGCCTCCCCCAAGGGGGGGTTTGCCATACCATAATCGTCACGCCAGGCTTGGCAGGTGGGTTGCTTGGAACGCCGTTGCCCATTTTCTGGTAAGTCCCTTAGTCGCTTGTTACGACACCCACAGGAAGTGATGGGATGATATTATTCTTTTACGGCACCATACGGCACCGGCCGACACCACACGGCAGACACCATCGGAAATTGTTAAAAAAAATGTACAGGTAAACTAATCCTAAATAAGAAACCTTAATTATTCTATCTATTAATATATATATATATATATATATATATTAATTTAATTTATTTTTCATTATTGGGTCATTGACAACCATAGTTTTGTGTAAAGTAGAAGCATATTTTTCAAATTTTGTAAATGTGAGTACCATGAAGCCATTTACATTTTATGTGATTAGTTATAGTTTTACTTGTTGGACATGAACGAGCATGGTGGTTGAGAGCATGTCATGCTCACCCAATATCTCGCTGATGGCGGCGCGTGGGTTGGATCATTCGGTTCCCTTCGAAATGGTTGAGCTGAAAGGTGCCGATACACGCGTCATGTTCAGGAACGGGCGCCGTCGGTTGAGACTGGTCATGTCTTAACTGCCATTGGCTCAATTTAATCTTTATATTTTAAATTCTTATAATAAGCCCTTTTTTTCCTTTGCATTGTCCTCACATGCAGAAGCAACAAATATATGTAACTTAGAATTTTGTAAAACAGAACATGATTTAAAAGAGTGTCCATGGAGTTTCTTGCACGTTCTTCTCCATAGAGATCCACACCAAATAGCTTCCATGTTTTTGACTGACCGACCTTGACGTTTCAAAAGTGCCTGTCAATGGTATTTGAAATAAAATGCTTTGAATTTGAATTTGAATCCGCAGCTTAGTTCCGTTACGTTGAGAGATAAACAGACATACCGAGTTATACTATGTTGTTACAAAATAGCGAAAATGAAGCAAATAATAATAAACCTCATACAAATAACACTTCTACGAAAAGTTAAATTAAGTCATGTTTAACTAACATCATTCCATAAGCAGGCCTTACCACTATATCATTGATAAGTTTAGACCACAGACTAGCACACATTCTACATGAATCGGATTTCAACGAATAGCAACCGGAACATTTAGGTTTTATTGAATATCTCAAATAATTACAGTCCGCAGTTCCATTTGGGGATTTGTGGTTAGTGTTTACTAAAGTTTAATGCAAATAAATCTAGAACAAATATTTTTCATTGCCACCTCTACGTAAAATGGACTAAGTCAACATTTTGTGGTTTTGAAATCGCGTTCTCCTGAATCATGCGTTTCCACAGATTTCGCTAAGCGAGGCTAGGTAAATGAAGCGATTCTATTGGCTAAACAAACACATCCCTCGCTACCCTTCCTCGCACATCTCTTGTGGTAACGCACCCTGAGGCCTCAATAATTATCCGTCATTCTTCTCGGACAGAAGATATCCTTGATGATTTCTTCAATTCATTAAAAACTATAAGAACTAATAAAATCACTTAGGGTCTCTGAAAATAACGTAATAAAACGTCAAATAAATAAAATAAAAATTAAACAATAAAACTCTTCCCAAAGGATTTTTTTTTCCGTGAATCAACAATATTATTATATCCTTGCTCATATTATAGTTGATAAGTTTCAAAACACAAACTAACAAAATAAATAACTTTTAAATGATTCCCAAATGTACTATTTTATGAGTTATGCTAGTACTTTACTATCCCTCAGCTCGATGTTATGAGCGGAATAACAATGGCCACAGATTCTAATTTATCATTCATGCAATTTAAAACAACCGCAAAGCCACTGATATCAATTAAAATATACCTATCCGTGTTATTATGTCGACTAGTTGCTCAATTGATGTCAATTGACCAGATTTGTTTAGAATCATCACAGGTATCAACGATTTAAAATATAAAACATTTTTTAATAGCCCAGACTGTCCCACTGCTGGGCAAAAACCTCCACCAAGTCCTTCCAGGAGCTCCTTTCTCGCGCCACCTCGTACTCCTCGTACTAGCCCTCACGGTATGCATTCAGGTCGTTTCGCCACCTCTTTTTGGGCGGCCGTCTTGGGGCACCCATTGTGTGGAGACTTTTGCCCAAACGTCTCGTTAAAACGTTTCGTAAAATTGTTACTTTGTACGAGATCTGTTTTCAGACTTTTTTCCATAAATCCTTTCACTGCTGAAGATACACTATCGTTGAGTGCCATAAGGAACTTTTGATCCTGGAAAATGCGTTAATAGGATAAGCCTTTAGAGCGTACAGTCAACAAAGCTATTAGGTATGCAGGCAGATTTTAAACTACGTTGTGAGTATGCTGAGTAGACAATGATTGTACAACACATTCGTAAGTATGTCAAAAGATAAAAAAATTGTAATGCACACATTGGAAATAAAATCGGATGCGCCTTGCAGGTCCCCACTCTAACAATTTTTACTCCTTTACTGCACATGCGGTACGGTTGTGGAATTCACTACCGCCTGACATTAGGGATTGCCAAACTCTTGCAGTTTCTCTTCTTTCTCGTCATAGTTGCAAATAGTTATGTATTATTATTTATCTTTTATATCATATAGTATGTATTAGTATGTTATTTATGTATTGTATGTTATATTTAATATGTATAGTTTTTATTTTAGCTTCTTACTGTTACACACAATGTCTACAGGTGTGTCAATATCAATGTCTCCTTTCGCAGGTATGCTGGAAGAGATTTCTATAGAAATAAGCATCACCTTTGTACCTATTTTTCTGTTTCTTTCTTCTTATCTTATTAAATGTGTGTACATCAATTTTTAAATAAACATTGGCAGTGCTGTGGAAAAATTAATAATTTTTTGCCTGTATACCGAATAGCTTTGTTGAATGTAGATTGGGCCACAGGGATTAATCAGTATTGTAATTGTTTCATGTCTTGAATACCATTTAAATGTCATTTTTTTTATTAAATTAATTATTTCAAACACAATATTTTTAATTATTAACTTATTTCAAACGTCTTTTCTGCAGTTTTCTCAGCACCTACCTACATGCAACGCTGGTAACAGCTCGGTACTAGTCGCTGAGAATCCACATAAATACCAAGCGATTGGAAAAGCCAATTTCCAGTAGTAGATTGATGTAGTCTGATGATGACTCTCCTTTCTTTTCTAAGTGAGTGTTACTGGTGTAGATGGGGAGTGGAGTCAATAAATAGACTCCACTCCCCATCTACACCAGTAACTGACGAGGGATCCCACACGAATTAATTTAAAACCGCCATAACCGTACCGTGTGTCAACTGCCAATTAAGATCTATTAAACATATATCGCTTGTTTCTCACTCGCTGGGCCGTGGCAGTACACATAAAGCATTTGTTAAGGACTTTCTCGACGCCTCGAGTTAATCAAGGAACACGAATGTATTGAATTTCTGGATACGACTCTTAACACGCTTGTTGATATTAGGATTTTGGTTTCGGATGTGGCGTCATCAGTTTCATACATTGATATATATCTATACCTATATCTAGATCCTATGGGGTAGATTACCTTGAGCTTGAGCTGAAAACTTGGCTATAATAGAAAGCTATAGTTTTTAGTTGAACATCAATTCATTAGAAGTAGGACAAACACAAGACAAGGTGAATGTCTATAAACAATAACGATTGAATGAAAAGAAATGAGTTAATTTGCGCCAAGTATGACGCAAACCGTAAAAAAATAATGATTTACACAGTTAATAAAAATGTGTTATACCCGTGCAAATCAGCCGTCCCTCAGCATAATGCTGGGAAGAAGCGCAATGCTAAATAGGCCAAAACGTATGGGATTGACGTGCTTTACTAAAATGCTACTAAGTCAATTCCAAATGTTTGAACGTTCGTTTTCGCAGATAGAACTTCCCTTTTTTTGGAGCCACAGGTTTAAAGTCAATATCAATCAATATATAAAATTATTTCGTTACTGAGTGAGTCACTGACAAACAACGCACAGCAGAAACAACTGGTCGTAGAAAGCTGAAATTTGGCATATAGTTCCTTAGGAAGTATAAGGGAGCACTAAGAGAGGATTTCCCGAAATCCCTGCGAACGGGAAAAAACGGGATATTCGTATACGAAGTCGCAGGCTAAACCTAGTCATGAATAAGAAAACGCACCATAAACATCAGTTTACTGCAGTACTTACTCCAAAGCCTAATGTTATCTAGATTACATTTTACTGCGATCCCATTACACCATCTGAAACCCTATAACCTGAACAATCAAAGTAACGTTAATGACACTTCCAGTACGCAATAAAACGGCTGTAACTGTATCTTTCTTCTGTACTTATTGAGACTTATATCTTCAAGCAAGGGTACTCCTCTTTCGATTACCAGATTATTATTTCATTAGAACAACAACCTTTTAATTGGCTTGCGTTTGTTTTGGCTTATTTACAAATATTGGCTTTGAAGCGTTATTAAGGAAAGTAAGGATGGTTTGTGCAAATGTTGGTGCTAATGCTCAATGAATATAATTATAACATTTTGTGCTTGAATTTTTATGTTTTTTTTTTCTATAGAAAAGTGCCTACATATTTGGCAGTTTAACTTTGTTCTAATTTAAGAAATATCGAAAGTTTCATTATGAATGTGTCCAGAGTGCTATCATACTCGTAGATTGATAAGCTTGAAGCGATTTTTTCCACTTCACTCACTTCAAAAATCATATTCTTTTATTTTCAATAGACGTTAAATAGAAGTTAAACTGCCAAGTATGTAGGCACTTCTACACTTTCTTGGTCTAATTTAAGAAATATCGAAAAAAAATATTATGAATGTGTCCAGAGTGCTATCATACTCGTACATTGATATCAATAAGCTTTGAGATTTAATATGAAAGGAATTTTTCCACTTCACTTCACTTCAAAAATCATAATTTACGCAATTCAGACGTTTAAGAATTTCTCAAAACGAATCGCAATCACATAAAGTAATCACAGTTGAGATTAAAAGAGCATCCTGCGAGACGTCGCGACGTCTTACGATTAAAGTTTACACAACAGAAATATTTCTGAAACGTCGACTTGGAAAAGTTTCGTCTTTGTCATGTAAGAAAATACGGAGGAACAGGATCGTTTGTCTTCGGCGAGTGAAGCACTAAACTCAAGAGTTTTGCATCCACAGCAATAAATATTCGTGAGAATGTAAAAGCAGATACGGAGAGGAATTAAAACGATGGATCTAGATTTGTAAAGGCTTTTTCATTTGATAGATGTTTTTAGTAACGTTTTCTGAGAGTATGACTTGTGAGAAATGGCTTGAAGCATGTTTTGTGGTTGAGTAATATTCTTAAAATGTTATGTCGCCTGGGGAGAAATTAAGCACTGGTGTATAATATTTAAAGTACCTACTGAACCGACTGATCCAATAGGATCAGTCGGTTCAGTAGGTAGGTAGGCGACTTGAAGAGCAATGTATGAGCATTTTGATCAGAATCAAAATTAACTACGGAAAATAAATTTGTTATAGTGTTTCGTTTCGGTTACTAAAAACTACCAAAACTTTAATTTACCTATCTCATATTATATTGGTAAATTAAAATTTTGAAACATGCTATGCACAGTACCTAAAGATTTTTAACAACTGTAGTCTGTCTGGTCTAGCGAGACGACATTCCTATAAATAAAAATTGCGCAATAATTCTCACCAATTAGTCAAATTGATTCAATCACTAATTGAGCACTTTACAATGCAGTTGATGACATACGTTTCCACTTGAACGCGTTCCGTTCACGATTCAATGAATAAATAAATAGCTTTCGGCTCCAGAAGATTGCAATGTTAAGTGTTATAACTTATTTTTGTTCATCCAAAGGAGAATGGGCATGAACTGTGACCTACCCCCAAGTTAAAGAGCCTTAATGATAATTATGCAAAAATCGAAATACCTATGAAAAAGTGTCGTAAATACGAGTCCTTGTTTCTTGCTTATCTTACTACTCTGTCGTCATAAGATAAAAGAACGTATCTACACAAAACGAAGTAATCGAATTCCGACCTTTAGTTAGTTTCTTAATGTGGGAAGTCGGTTACTTCTTTTGTGTAGATACGTCCTTTTTTCTTATGACGGCAGTACTATAATAAATGAGTAAGTTTAGATGGATGGATATTTGTTACTCAATCACGCTGGAGCCACTGAACGGAACTAGATGAGCACAGAGATAGATATAATCTGGAATGCACATAAGCTTTTTTATACCGGGAGTATGTTCCTTTGGGATGAGGAGCTCGTGGCTAGATAATAACAGCCGCACGGGTCGATCTTCAAGGTTAAGCAACGCTTGCCAAGGTTGGTCTGTGGATGGGTGACCATCTTAACATACCGAGTTTCCTCCGTGCCTCGGAAAGCACGTTAAGCCGTTGGTCCCGGCTGTCATTTGTAGGTCTTTTGTAGTCGTTACGGATAGTCAGAAGCCAGTTAATATGACTCCAGTCTTGCCATGAAGTACCGTGTTACCCAGTTATTGGGTTGTGGAGGTCTGGTAGGCAGCCGCTCCACGTAAAATACTGATATTCAGCTAAATCCGGTTTGACTGGATCCCAATATAGTTGGGAAAAGGCTAGGCAGATGATGAGTATGTTCTTATAGAATAATTTCAGAAAATCACTTTAGTAAAAGCTAGATCGTCATAATAAGAAATTTTCCCCTTCTACTCAATGTTAAATTATATTCATGATGTTGTGGGCTGGGGCATATTCCCGCAACTTCCTTTCTTTGGCCCAATGATGTAAAGAAACGGTTGCAATTACTTTGCAGGAGGCAGATGCAGACACGATAAGTCAGTTCTTCTTGTTCCTGGCTTGGGCATTGTAAATCTTTTCGGTATTATGTTGCGAGTGTTTTGGTTCGCAATATGCATTCAAATAATGGATATAATAATTGAAACTGTTACGTTTCACCAACAGTCGATAGACCCATGAAACAATAAATTATCAAATTACATAGCATGATGAAATTATCTTTAATCCATTAACTTTTCATCCAAAGAACTTTTCACCCACAAACGTTTCGCCCACATAACTCTTCGTCAGTGAATGAGTGAATGTACCAACATAATGTTTTGGCCAATAACTTTTAACCTAAAGTATAAATTGCCCAACAGACACCGGAATAGGTGAAAGTAAATAAAAGCTTGCAAAAATAACGGTCAAAACATTCTGTTGGTTCTTTCATTCACTGACGAAGGGCGTGTGGTGTGATGTGGGCGAAACGTTCGTGGGTGAAAGTTCTTTGGATGGGTTAAAGATAATGTTGACCAACAGTTCATGGGCCAATCGACTGTTCATGAAACGTTACAGATTCATAATAATTAACTAGATTATTGTAGCCTTTTACAGGCAGTATTAAGCATTTTCCTGGGAGATAAGTACCATCTGGTATTGCAAAGAGTTTGTAGCTTATTACATGGGGCTCCCAAAAGTGACCCCCATACTCAAAATTTTACGAAATGCGTCCGTGTTTGGGCCACGTCCTAATTCCAAATTTCAACAGAATTGGTTCATTAGATTCTGAAAAAATTGGCTGTGACAAACAGACATACAGTCAGCCGAATGATTCTATAAGGGTTCCGTTTCTTACGGATGTTTGGAACCCTAAAAATGTCTACACTCTACGTTTATAAAAGAAGACTGCGAAGGGTAGTTTTTTTTTTGTAAAAACGTTCTACTCATTGTTTTCAGTCGCGGTCACCTAAACAGTCTCTCTTTTATCTCATTTCCATGAAAAGAAACTGGTAGAACAAATAGTATGCAAACAATAGTTTTTGCTACACGATTTTACGGGCCGTGTATTCGCTTTGAGTCTGAACAGCGTTAAGGAAATTATGCGGAGCGCAACAGGCTCATATTGTGAAAAATACTATCTTTTCAGAGATGGCCAAACGAAATAAAAACGTTATTTCAGAACAGTTAATGTTTCTGACGTTGCTTGTTAAATAACTTAAGTGACACTTTGTTGCAGATTGAACTAAAATATTTAAAACTTGTTGACCAGAGCAACTTCGTCTACTCCTCTCCTATTGGTCTTAGCGTGATGATAATGTAGCCATTCTCATTAAATGGGCTATCTAACACTGAAAGAATTTTACAAATCGGACCAGTTGTTCTTGAGATTAGCGCGTTCAAGCAAACTAAAAAACTCTTTAGCTTTATATCTTAGTATAGATTAGTATAGATATCTTTGTTTTAGATGCGTTAATAACGGTTTGATAGGAGAGAGCAATGCACTGGGTAGACAGTTGGAAGGCTGCAACTTTAAGCCAAAAGATAACAATATCATTATGTAACTAGTAACCTATCGCTATTTATTTAGTCGTTATGACTTACTATTTATTTTGAAGGTAAGTGTTGGAAAGGTTTATAACACTTACCTTAATCCTTAATGTATTAAATTCTTCCAATACTGAGTGAGTGAGTAACTGACGGACAACGCACAGCCAAAACAACTGATCAGATATTTAATTTAATTTTACTGATCTTTAATTAAAAAGGAAATTTCGTTATAAGACTGAAGGTCGTTTCTTGATACTTTTTAAGTAAAGAGGCGACTAAACAACAGAGACTTTCTACTGATCTTGTTTACAAGTAAAAACGTAATGTGTGTTGTATTTTCAATACGTCTGTTTATATTGCCTTGCTATGTTGGCATTTTAGGCCAGCCAAATTGGCTTTCAACCTTGTAAAAATTCGTAAATCTGTTTTTAAAGTAAAAAATTCTTTAGTGGCGTTTTTGTGATGGGTTAAAAATGTTATACTCGCGTCAGGACTCGTGATCCTGATCGAAAATTCGCAAGACGGTCACATGTCCTGCAAAGTTCTTTAGCGGCGTTGTGCACTTTTTTGTGATGGGTAAAAAATGTTATACTCGCGTCAGGACTCGTGATCCTGATCGATAATTCGTAAGACGTCAAGACACGTGACCTGATCCAAAATTCGTTAGACGGAGGGAGAAAAGCACGTATACAAGTTTTCACTTCTGCAGGCACTCCCGAAGTGCAATCCGTTGTATTTTTTTCTGTATTCGTGTTTTTCATCTCAGCTCTTCTGTTCGTAACTCTGTCTGCCTGTCTGTCTGTCACACTTTCGCGCCAAAACTACTGAACCGATTTAAATGAAATTTGGTACAGAGATAGTTAGAGCCTGAAAATGGACATGGGTTACTTTTTATTTCGGGAGTATATTCCTTAGGGACCACGCAGACAAAACCGCTGGCAGAAGCTGGTAATAACATAAATTTAACCATTTTCCATAATCGAGTCTAGCGGGTCTAAAAAGGCCACTTTTGCAGAATCAGAAAGTGAATCGCGCTGCCCGTCACTGTCAATTTTTTCCAATCAACCTTGAACCTAATGCGTTAGCGATTAATAATATTGCGTGCTTGTTGGTTGCGTGATTAATAATATGATTGTAATATGTTTCACCTAAAGTGACCTTTTCAGACCCCTGTTAAATAACCAAAAACGCGTCTGTTTAAAAAAATGCTCATATTTTTTACAATATTCAAAGAATTGGTTAAACTTATTTATTTTGTTAGAATTTAATGTTTTCGCCACCAAATAGGTATGTCGTTAAAAACTAATTCGAAATTAAAAAGGGAATTATAAAAAAAATCGAAGTTTTTAATGAATGACATTGCCTATAAATTAAAAATGTTTAATTTACTGACCTACGTATAAAACGTAAAACTCAATCTCTTCAAAAAATGCTTCAAACAAACTTTTTGTTAATATTTTTTTTCCATCGAGGTACCTATTTTAGAAATTATATATTTTATTTAAAAAAAAAACGACAACGCGGGGTTGCGTTTTTGCGGGATACATTTTAACACACTTCCCTCCCTTCGATACGTTAATAACAAAAAACCTGAGTTAAGAATTACTGCAAAATTAGCTTAATTTTTGGCCTAATTTACGACTGGAATATTTAGATAGGAATATTAATAATTATTTTCATTTATTGAAATTAATTTATAATAACGTAATATGCATTGTACAAATCATTTAAATTTATCTGTTTAAACATTACATACAAGTTATTTTAACAATGTTTACGGTGCCGAGTCGATTTAGACGCTTATTTAACTGCAACGTATGTTTAGGGTTCCGAACAAAAAACTGAACTTTTATAGGATCACTCGGGTGTCTGTCTGTCTGTCTGTCACAGCCAGTTTTCTCCGGATCCACTGTTTCGATTCTGAAAGTTTTATGAACAACTAGCTGACCCGCGCGGCTTCGCTCCCGTCCATCAACCTACCCTACCTACCCTACCTACCCTACCTACCCAACCTACCCTACCTACCCTACCTACCCTACCTACCCTACCTACCCTACCTACTCTACCTACCCTACCTACCCTACCTACCCTACCTACCCTACCTACCCTACCTACCCTACCTACCCTACCTACCCTACCTACCCTACCTACCCTACCTACCCTACCTACCCTACCTACCCTACCTACCCTACCTACCCTACCTACCCTACCTACCCTACCTACCCTACCTACCCTACCTACCCTACCTACCCTACCTACCCTACCTACCCTACCTACCCTACCTACCCTACCTACCCTACCTACCCTACCTACCCTACCTACCCTACCTACCCTACCTACCCTACCTACCCTACCTACCCTACCTACCCTACCTACCCTACCTACCCTACCTACCCTACCTACCCTACCTACCCTACCTACCCTACCTACCCTACCTACCCTACCTACCCTACCTACCCTACCTACCCTACCTACCCTACCTACCCTACCTACCCTACCTACCCTACCTACCCTACCTACCCTACCTACCCTACCTACCCTACCTACCCTACCTACCCTACCTACCCTACCTACCCTACCTACCCTACCTACCCTACCTACCCTACCTACCCTACGGGATAAAAATCCTATGTCCTTCTCCTGGCTCTAAACTACCTCCCTGCCAATTTTCAGCTAAATCGGTTCAGCCGTTCTTGAGTTATAAGTGAAGTAACTAACACGACTTTCTTTTATATATATAGATATCGAGTGAAATATCAAATGATGAGGAGCTCGTGGCTAAATAATAACAGCCGCACGGGTCGATCTTCAAGGTTAAGCAACGCTTGCCAAGGCTGGTCTGTGGATGGGTGACCATCTTAACATAGCGAGTTTCCTCCGTGCCTCGGAAAGCACGTTAAGCCGTTGGTCCCCCGGCTGTCATTTGTATATCTTTGGCAGTCGTTACGGATAGTCAGAAGCCAGTAAATCTGACTCCAGTCTTGCCATGAAGTACCGTGTTAACCAGTTACTGGATTGTGGAGGTCTGGTAGGCAGCCGCTCCGCGTAAAACACTGGTATTCAGCTAAATCCGGTTTGACTGGAAGCCGACCCCGATATAGTTGGGAAAAGGCTAGGCAGATGATGATCGAGTGAAATATCAAATAAAAGGGGTTATTTATACTGTGAGGGTTTTACTTTAATTTTTTTCGTAATTTTAAAATTAATAGTTTTGAAGTTATTCAAGAAATTAGACGAAAAGTGATCATTCCCCCCTTATCTCCGAAACTACTGAGCCAAAAATAATAAAAAATGGAGATAATAGATACCTATAAATTACAGGAAAACCTGTAAGAAGTTTATAGTGTAAAAATATCATGTTCAAAAAAATTCGTTCGGTACCCTTTGGCCAGTTTTTTTATATGGGAAACCATTAAATGACTCCTCTTACTGACTAAAACCCACCCGTATTCCAAATACCCTTCGCGTTCCAAAGCCACGGTAACTCTTTCAAACATCTCCGTAACTCTGGCAGGCTTTGGTTACTGCCGTGGGCGTCTTCTTCTGCTGTGGCGGCTGTGGCGTGAGGTTTTCTTCTCCCTCACGCATTTCGCCCCCTCCTTGGTTTGCATTACCGCTTCGCAGAAAGGGGTGACTGTTTTCCATGCCCTCTCGCTTCGGACCATGAATTGAACCAGGGTCAGCCGCGAGAGCTTGCTGCCGCCGATCACTTCTACGAGGACATAGTGGTGTTTTGCCCAAGCAGAGCAGACCTCCACTCGAAGCGACCCTAATATCACTAGACCACTACAATGGCAATGGCAATGGTTGGCAGTTGTATCATCACAGCGCTAATGTTTCCCATTAACCTATTCGTATTAATTGTTTTAGTATTTCGATTGTTTATTTATCTTTTAAATTTGTATATTTATATTATATGTATGGTTTATATATGTACATTGTTCATTATTGTGTTTGAATAATTATCAATCGCTTTAAATTCTCTTTACTGCACCTACGACTATTCTCTGCATCACCCAAAGGTTGACTGGTAGAGAATACCTACGGCATTAAGTCCGCCTCTATACATTTGTGTGCTGAAAGTGTTAAATAAAGAAATAATTACTACATTGTTGTGCGGACTGTAATTAATAACGTACATTGTTGTATGATATACAATTTTTAAACTATCACAGGCGCCATCATACAGAGCCACTGTTTTCATTAATACATGCCATGCCATTGCCATGATATCAGATAAAAATGGTGGAATTTCCTTTTAAAATTATATTTTAATGATGGATGTAAAACTAGTTTACGCCTTGCGGATAGAGCGGCACATTGAAATTTAGTATTTTTGTCTTTCACGAATAAATAAAAGAAGAAATCGTACAAATAATATTTTTTATAAGATTTTAGGTTCATGTCACAAGTTGATTTGGGTTTGATTGGGTCGAGAGCCCATATCACATTTGAATCCTTCGAAATATATTACACTAGCCTTTACTCACAAGTTTTTCACGTCCTACTTTGTTTTTGCGGTACCTGCGGTGTTATAAGCTTATTGTTCGTATATAATGCGTATACATAATAACCTTAAGAATTTGCCACGTATACTGTATACGCATTAGGTACACTTAAAACTGTAGACACTAACCGTATAAGTCATTTCTCAAATTCTTCCTAATTTATTTTACCTACGTTTTTATAGGCTTTGCTTTGATATCAAATATTTTTATTGAAATCATATACAATCCAACTTATTACTCGCTTAAGTTTTGTAAATACGAGAATTAACAACACAGCTAAGCTAAGCTTTTATTTAGACGGTTTTTCACGATGCATGTAAACATGACTCATGAATTCCAAAGAGCCAAAATGCGTAAGTTTACTTAGCACATTTTTAATTGGTCAATTTAAGTTTATTAGTGTTCGTGCTGAAACATTATTTACAAAGGAACCTAAATTAGGTCTTGACAGAAATAAACACATAACAATTGTGTAGTAGCTCTAGGTCTTAACTAAGGCGTCAGAAAAGCTCTTCGGGTAGCTTCGGAGCTGTTCGGCTTAAGCGTGTTGACGTACTAGCCAGAATAGCAATTTGCTTCATAGTAATTTCTCTTCTAGGTCTTCTAGTCAATAAATTGGCTTTAAAAAAGAATTGGATGGTGCCATATATGATTTGATTTAATGGAAACTGACTCAACAGTGTTGAATATGATTAGTCGGTATTGTGACATCATGAGTATATTTAACGGCTTTTAGTCCTGTCAAATTAGACCAAAAATTAGGAGTGAAGGTACAGTAATTTGCACCAAGCTCAAAATTGGTATTCATATTCATATTCATTTATTTGCGTTCTACAAGGTATTTACAAAAGATGTCATAAAAGGCTTACAGCTAAGAACCGTTGTAGACCCTGTTAGGGCACAGCAAAAGGTATTGTTCACTTAAAAATACAAATAAATAATACTAACGAGATCATTTTTTCGTGTATCACAATTAGAGGTAGGTAATTAAGTACACACTCAGCATATAGTATTCTATAGTGTCAAATAATCTTCTTGACATATAACTATACAATTAAAATATTAAAGTACTTAACCAAAACAAAATACATATTATATATTAAAGAATGTATGTATATGTTTCTATCAGTTATAGTTTATTATTTAAGTATTCATTTGTATCATAATAGCACTTGTTTAAAAGAAATAGTTTTAATTTATTAATAAAAATATTATACTTATTTATATTTCTAATTTCTTCTGGTAACTTATTATATATTTTTATCGACATAACGTAGGAGCTTGAGGAGTGAATTTTTAATCGGGATGTGGGTATATTTAATCTATTTTTATGTTTTAAGGTAAATTTGGTTTGTATATCTTCTCTTTTTGTGTAGAATTCCGGGTATTTACGTACAAATTTACAGAGCTCACAGATGTAGAGGCACGATAGGGTTAAAAATTTCAAGTCTTGGAAGTGTGGTTTACAGCTATTGGATTGTTCAAAACACTATCATAAATGAAATCTCAAAAGTCCTCATTGATCCGATACGTGGAAAAAAGAATACTTGGAGACAAAGGTAACAAACGCGATTTTCAACAAAACACATATATTTATTGACTTTCTTAGACGACTTTCAGAAATAATGACATGAAGCTGTCCTGAAACGACTTCCATTGTGATCCTTTACGTTCTCTTGTAATGAAAGACGGTTCATAATTTATTTTTTACTTTATTGCACGTTTATCTGGCGCCAACCACAGTCATGGTCAGTTATTTTCTTTTTAAATTGCATCCAAAGATAAGGGTTTTATGAAATCTACATAATGATAAAAAGCAATCAAATCAATTTGTGACTGGCCATTCCATTTTTTTATTTTAATTAGCTAAATTTAAATAAAGACATATAAAAGAAAAAAAAATGATGATCGAAACTTATTCGACGAATGAAGTGAACAAATTCCCATGCACTAGTTTGATAGGACTATAACCCATTATTATCATATCAGCCAAAAGACGTTCGCTGCTAGACATAGGCCTTCCCCAAGTGTCGCGACAACAACCGGTTCTGTGCGTCTCGCATCCATCGGCTATCCGCGATCCTCACCAGCTAGTCTATTCTGTAAGTAACCATCTCAATATCGAGCTTCACCTGACTGTCAAAGCTCACAAAGTGAACTTTATTACACACAACATAAAGGTCTTACGTTTATACTCACGTCGGATTCCGCTGTCGAGACTCGAAAATGTTGTAACAGAATAGCACTACAGGTCATCGGTCCACCTTGTGGGAGGCCTTTTAACGTTGCGTCTTCCGGCGCGATCCTAACCCGTATGATAATATAACATCGGTATTATGTGCAAGTAAACGCTAAATTGCTTGGAATAATTAGGATCTACTAGCGTCGCGGATGTGTAATGTATGCAGGTAAATTAGTGCTTGACGACATGGTTATAGTCGAGAGACTATGTTGGTGTAGGGAAATTATGAATAATGAATAGTTATGAATTTATGGCGTAGTGTCATGAAAGGAAACTATCACAACATCATTGTAAGAAATTGGAAAATAATTTAGCCATGATTGATTAAATGAGTTCTAAACTGCGAATGAGTTTATTTTGTGGCGGTAGAATTTTTTCTAAAACCGGCATATTTTAGCTTTACTGTACTAGGCTAAATCTCGCCATCAATCATCATCAACGGCAAAGTTCTATCAAGATATATCTTGTTTACAATACCACACTGAATTGTGTTTTCAAATTAATTAATTCCAACAGTACAGTCCAAACTTTAACTGCCATACTTCAAAAATATGTGACGACTGCACGCATAGGTTTGTCAAAAGCTTTATGAAAGCGAATTTCATGCATATTTGCTACCCTTAAAAGTATTGTGTTAATTTCACCCCCAAACGGGGCTGGATGGTATGCTTTGACGAGGACAAACCCTCCTTGTGTTGCAAATGTGTGTGCCTTACTTTATTTTATTATTTTGAGCTATCATTATTTTTGTTTTTGAATTTTATTATTTCCGTTTGATCTTTTTATAATCCTGTGGCCAGTAAGGTCTAACGACCCCTCACACACTCGAGTCAGAATTTCTAAACCACCTCAAGGGCCTCTGACATGGTTTATTTGACGACCGCCATTTGGCGGCCGAAGCACGGAATCTTATTTTTATCAGACAATCAGGTGATTCAAGCCTGCAATGTCCTAGCCAAACTGGAAACAACTTTAACAGTATGCTTTCCGTGTGAATGGAACCCACGACAACCGGGTCACAAGGCAAACGCCTAAATCACTCGACCACGGAAGCATTTCTTTTGATGTGGGTACTTAAATAGAAGCCTCAAGCCTGTGCAAAAGCTGTGGTTTTCTGGATATTTTAGTTTCTTCGACTGTCGGTGTTAATGGATCAAATAAATTAATGGCGCAACAGTATATTTAATTTTAATATATTACCGCTTTTAATAGAGACCGTTTCTTAGCAAAACACCTCTAGCTTGTCTACCAAGTTAATCACTTTTTGGGAGATGGAACATATGATGGCAGAAACATAATATTTCACTTATCGATTCCATTTTTGACACTTAATAGATAAGTATTTAAAGTTATCGAATTATTTGCTTTCGAATAAAACTTATACGTGTGAACTTGTGCATGCGTGTACCTACGACAAAATGAAACTACATGCTTTACGGCTCCGTAGTTTTTTTATCATTTGTCTCATGGTGAGGGGTGTCGTTGGATGGGTCGTTTAAAAATAATGGGGAAATGTCACAATCATTTTTCAATCCAATGATCCGTTTGCGAAACATTAAGCTTTAAAGTGCTAATTTCTGTTAGAGTCAAGTGTCTCCTCCCTCGGCCGGATAAATGGTTGTTTTTGGAGACATGAAACATCCGCGATAGTAGCAAAGTAAACTTTTACATTAAAATCAATCATCAATATATTAACCTAAGTAAGCACGACTTTATCTTTTACGAGAAACCCATATCTAGCATTCAGTTAAAGTTTAATAGTTATGACAGTAACAACTGACTTATTGGGATGAATGTATCTTCGCAGTAGTGATAAAATTAATTAATTGTCGGAATTCCTCGGAAGAAAAACAACACTGAACAAAATAATTATTATTATGTGCCTAGCCTTTTCCCAACTATTTTGGGTCGGCTTCCAGTCAAGCTGGATTTAGCTGAATACCAGTATTTGAAACTGAACAAAATAATATCAAAGTAAATAATATTTAGTTGATTTACAATACTTATAAATAGGTATGGGTATGTAGTACTATCGTAAACGTATTCGAAGAAGTAAGAGGTCACTTTAGCCGGTGGTCAGATGACCCCAATTGTCAGTTAATTTCTATATATAGGATGCTTCATGCGTGACAATGATAATTATTTAAGATTATTTACTTGTGAATTATTTTAATAGAAAATATTATTTTTCCTTCACAAAATCACAAGTAATTATGTCTTGCAAATGAATGAACCGATTTTAACGAAACTTGATGCGTAGGTACGCAAAATAACTAGTTCTAAAAAGTTAGATAAGACTTTTTTTTTTTAAAGTTTAGCTAAAACAAAGAGTAAAGTTAAAATTACTCATACTGTCTTTTTATAATGACATGAAGTCGCATTTAAGCAGTAATTATATAAATCATGAAAGTACCGTAAAAATTGTGTTACGTTATATATTAGACACTGAAGTTAACCTTGTAAAAATTCGAAATAAATAATACAAATTGGCCCAAATACTATACAAGATTCGCATCATATCGAATATTTAACAAACGATGACTACTTTTATGTAATATTGAGTAATCTATTGAGTTGTGTGTACACCTGTTTATAGGGGTTACTGTCCGGGTCAGTGGGTTACTCAAAACAGATGTTTATTCATTTGTGTATTATATTAATAACACTCTGTTTTATACCATGGGTTTGCTTTGAATATTATAATTTTACCTATGAGTTTCCTTAAAATTTTATTACCCTATACATTTTGGGGTATTTTATATCCAGTATACGTCATAATAAACACGCGATATACTATAGTTTACAACTTATTAATATTAATGGATAAAAAGCACAAAATATGCTACCATTTATTTTTGAAGTGATAGACAGCTTTTTGATGATAACGAAAATAATGCATTATTCTGATTCTACCTAGTAAATCCTGTGGTTCTTATTTTATATGTATCAAAAGACATGTCAGTCAGTTATGGATATATTATAAGTTCAATATAATTAAATATCTGTCATACATACTAACTAATTGTAGAAATACTGACCTAATTAAATACAAAAAAATGCATTTTCAAACTGATATAACATAAGTATTTGTGTAAGTATTTGCTTATGACTCACTGAAACTTTCATTTATAAAGCAGCTCGTTGTGTGCCCGAAACCATTATTTGGGCGTCGATACATTTAAAACACCCTGTGTATTAACTTGTGATAATTATTTCGTGCGAATATTTTCATTGGGTACCTTTATTTACGTTGGTATATAAGCAACAGTAGTACGTGTTTAGAGTTATTTATGTACAATAAGGAAAAATGGGGGGCGGAATTTTATTTTTGATTTGCGCACTGACAAGTTTATGGGAGGCAAGTTCTGTGGCTTTAAAAGGCCCTGTTTTGACGAGATATGATCCATGTGGGCTAGGCTTGATACATTTCGATAGATTTAGTGATAACTACTGGAGAGGAATTGTGCATTTTGGACTTTATATGAACTTGGTTGAAGCTGAAATGGTGATAGTGTTTAAGAATGAAGTAACAGTATCTGCTGTGAGTATATTTATTTTTAAGATTTTTAGTCACAGTCACCTTTTATCTAAATTGACTAATTTATTTTGATCCAGTGTTATTAGAGCTGCTTGGAATGATCTGGTCACAGTTTAGTGTCGTTGTAATTTAGTAACACAGTTTAATTACAACTAAAGTTTTTTTTAATCTAGGAGACTAAATTGACAAGTGCAAATGTCAATACTGACTTAAATGCTATTGTATTCTATGTCACTTTGCCATTTTAACTTGTCAATTTAGGATCTGAGATTAAAATTCAGACCATAGAACTATCTATAAATCTATAGAACCCAGATGTATCATTGTGAACTATTTTGATTACACACGGTAGTGTCGTTTTCACTTTGTTTCGTAACTAAGACATAATAATTTTTTAATTAACATTTAGAATACTTGAACACTATTGAAAAAAACTGCAACTTATACAATATGGTGTAATTTTTTTGTTGTGCCTACTTTTAATTTATAAAAAAAGAAAGAAAGAAAAAGCGTTTATTTGTGCCAAGCATGGCGCATACCATAAAAATAAATTAAAAACAAGTCGTTTTGTTATAGACTAAGCTGCAAGTAGCTTAATAGTGATGTGATATTAACAAAACAGTACCTAACAAAAAATTAAAATCTGTTTTTTCTTTTCCAGTATCCAACTGTCAACAATTTCTCAGTACGAAGAACGAACAAACATGACTTAGTTGTGCATGGAGTGAGGCCGATTCCAGCGCGCTACATATTCTACGTATCTACGGACAATCTTAAAACAAACGCTAGTGATGTGCCGATTGTTAACATTTTGACATTTAATAATGTCACTCTTTGCAATGACAGGATTAAGGTGCGTATATTTTGAACCAGTGACGCATCGTGCTTTGTTTTTTTGTTCTGTGCTGTTTAGCTTAACACGACAAAAACAAGCAAGTAGAATAATAACATCGGTAGGCCGTTAGTTTAATGACTGTGATCGTCACCCGAATTATATAAGTTACTATATCAATATTACTCACGCTGATGAAATTAAAAGGCGAAGCGCCTGGCAGGATTGTGGCGGCAAAAACGCCACTGGATGACATTTTTATTCCACCGCTTAATATACCAAGACAGACCAGACTTTCAAATATCTACCTTGTAACTCCACACTGTTTGATCAGTAAATGTTATTGATGGAAGTGGTTCAGTAAAAGAAACTTGCAAGGATTAGGTAAAGCTATCAAAGGGAGACTAGTGAGCGAAACAATAAAAAATATTGCCAGTTATATTCTACAAGTTAATTTTTTAAGAATACATACACATCGGCTATCAGATAAAGCTTACAACCCTAATCTCTTGAAAGTTAGAGTGAACAGGCTCCTTCTGGGTAGGCTCACTCCATCGTAGACTTTGTCTCTGTCATCTCTGACATAGACTAGAGTTAAGAGCAAACCCATTACAAATAAAAAAAAAAAAAAAAGATACCATGTTTTCAGTTCGTGATTCTGGATTTTAAAAAAGTCACTTAAATTTAACTGCTAATGTCAATCATGAACTAAATCCATGGTATACGTCAGTGCGCTGACTTGCTCTACACCCAGGTGTAACAGACAGGTGTAAAACCGGCATATAGTGGGTACGTGTCTGGACACGTACCCACTATATGCCGGTTTTAACTAATTCTATCAATTTCCCAAGTTCTTAGTTGAACGCGTCTTCACACGTAACTCACCAAAAACTTCTTTTGAAAATTGCAGGCAGCACAAACTATAACAAAGCTGAACGTAACCCAGAGATATCCAAGCACTCAATACGCCCATGTTTGCGGCAGGAGGTCTATAAACAATACAGAACTGGTGTCAGTCAGGACTGAAGCCAGAGCTGGTGACTGGCCGTGGCATGTCGCTATCCTTGTCAAGGATAGTTTCAATAACCTGCAGTATCATTGCGGTGGTAACGTTGTGTCCAGGACTGCGATTTTAACTGGTGAGGATAGCCACTTTTAAAAATCTGTGTTTGAACAATCGCATTACTGACTTTCTCTTCTACATCGTCTATAGCTGAAGGACTCATTTGACGCATTCCCATCCTTAAAAAAAGCAAAAAATATATTTAACCTTTGACAGTTATGCGCACTATGGGCAGTATGTCTTGGTTTTGTCCCTACATGGTCCCAAAGACCTCTTTCTTCTGTTCTAGGGTATCATTAATAAAATTCTTTATTTCTAAATTGCTCATTCACGACGTGAAGTCTAATAATTAATAAAATTCTGAATCCAATCAAACAAAATTTAATAAAAATCCCAATTAATTTTCAGCGGGTCATTGTGTTACCAAGAATGGTGTTACTACAGAAGCAAACAGGGTAGTCATCATCGCTGGCATCAGCAACCATAAAGATGTCGTCAATCAACCTGGCATACAAACACTCACCGTAAGTAATTTTTAAAATGCTGTTTACTATCCTTTTGTTCACATACCTATTTAGCTACAACCAGATACGTGACCAGAGGGCTGAACTTTACTTCGGCCAAAGAATCAGCATTGCGATTCAACGCGGCAATGCTGCCAGTGTTCTGGGCACTTTTGCCATTAACAGCGATGTGGATTATTTTTTGATGCCCAATGATTATTTTTTATACGCGTTTGTACATAATTTTTTGTTAATTAGTGTAGTTTTTTAAGTCTGCATGTATATATTATCTAAAGTTTGCTTTAATTCCTAATAAACCAGATACTAGTATTTTAATTGAAGTCACAATATCAGCTTATGATTATAATGAGCTGTTTTCTTTAGAACTAAAGACTTAGCAAAGGTTTTATGCTGAAGTGCTAACACTTCAGCATAATGCCTATTAAACACGATTATAATCTCTTCGTGTAAGGAATCTAATACCTGAAAATTGGTGTCAGATTACATAGTTTGAGTTTAGTAAGCCTAATCGATGTTAGAAAGTTTCATTGTGAGTTTAATTTAATCCGTTTGTAATTACTTTAACATTATTTTACCGCTTGACCTTTTAACACTTCTTGTTTGGTATTTTATGGTTATATTAAAGTATATAACCATAAAACAATTAAATATGTCATCAATATGAGCTTTTATGTTTAGTGGTGAACATAGTTGACGCTACTTACCATAGGATATAACGAAAAGGTGAAAAACAATACAATCTAAGTAATTTTGTAAATTCAAAAAATGAGTTTGCTTGTATATCATGCTTCGAATCGTGGGCAAAAACTATTTTATTATGAATCGCTGTGTATTGCTTTTTCCAACGGCGGAAAAGGGGTGATAAGTTTATCTAGAACACAATATGTAAAGATTGCTTTTTTAATTCCCAGGCGCAAGAAATTATAATCCATCCAGCCTACAATGATGATCTGTCCACGTCAGACCTGGCTATCATCAGGGTCAACAGCCTTGATTTTACTGAATATGTACAGCCAATCTGTATTTGGGGTCCTGTGTATGACAAAGCTAGTCTTTTTGGAAAGGAAGCCACGGTAAGCTGAAAAATAAACATAGTATATTTTTGTTGCTATTGTCTTGTTTTTTATATGATATCAAGATTTACAAAAAAAAAAAAACTCATAAGCAATGCACTAAAAGACCAAAACAAGTACACTTTTATGAACGAAAACGGATTACTTATTAAATTTAAACATATGACTTATCTATATATTTGTAATGTCCATTTAATTTTCTTCATTTTGCTACTCTACTTGATAGGTTTACATAAAAAAAAAAAACAAATAATAACGACTTACAATTTAGTGCCAAAAATCAGCCATATTGTTTTATTTTTTATTATATACTTTATTATTATTTATTATATACTTTATTGTACACCTATCTAAGGACACTTGGGTTATAAAGACCAATCTAACAACACCTTATTGGTCGAGATCCATCCAGCCGTTTGGGAGATACCGGGTAATAAAGAAATTGGCAATCGGGTAAAAAAGAGCTTAACACCTTAAACGCAGACCTTAACCAATTTTCCAATTTATATGAGATCAGGAAAAATGACAATCAGAACGTATTTCGTAACTTTTGCAAAGTTGACCGTATTCTGTAAATATTTTTAGTCTAAACTGTTATCATTATTCTTATTAACCATATCGTAGTTTCTGTGTGCATCATATAATTCAAGAATAATCTATACTAACACAAATCTGAAAAGTGTGTTTCTCTAGTTGAGCGCGCTGATCTCAGAAACTGCTGGTTCGACTTGAAAAAATATTTTAGTGTTGGATAGCCCATTTATCGATGAGGGCTAGAGACTATGAAACATTACACTATGACCAATAGGAACAGAGTATTAATGAAAAATGTGCACGCAGCCAAGTTGCTTTGGGTCTGCGGACGACGAGCATTGGGTGGCTCGCCGTCTGATCAAAACCAGGCCCGGATCGATGGCGCGCTGTGTTCCACGCGCGCCTCAAAGAGTTGTCAGTATAGAAGATGGCGCCCGCTAGGGCCAGTGCCTGCTGGGGCTGCGAACTTTGTTCGAAAGAGCCACCGTAGCCCTGGAACGCAAAGGGCACTAGGAGGAACACAAATCGCTATTAGTCAGTAAGAGTCTGACACTCCCTCCTGCTTTACCCAGAGCGGGAGGAGTCGTTTGATGATTTGCCATCCTAAAAAAAAGGCGAAGTTGCATGGGTCAGCTAATTATATTATAACTATGGTAAAAATATATCGATTTGTTTATACTTTCAGGTAGTAGGCTTTGGAACAACAGAATACAATAAGCCATCTGATGTTCTAAGGTCAACATACACAATGATTCAGAACGATTCGACATGCGTCAACTTCGCTCCCAAGCTCTATACAAGATTATTGAATGAGTTTACATTATGCGCTGGATATGGTCCTTCATCGTGTAAGTATCACAGTCCTTACTTCCTTACTACGAGTATATTAATATTATAAATGCGAAAGTAACTCTGTCTGTCTGTCTGTCGCGCTTTCGCGCCAAAACTACAGAACCGATTTAAATTAAATTTGGTACAGAGGTAGTCTAGAGCCTAAGAAACGACATAGGCTACTTTTTATCCCGAGAATATGTTCCCTAGGGACCACGCAGGCGATGCCGCTGGCTGAAGCTAGTATAATATATTTGTATCATTGCGATTACTTCATAGGATATTGTATCGTGCACCGCAGAACCGCAGTGTAGTGCATCCGGAATTGCAGCCTAAAGTTTCGGTCCAAGAGACCGAAACTTTAAGCTGCTTTTCCGCTGCATTGGTCCACATTTAAATTTTACCGTTGCTATTGCTCTAATTATTACATCAAGTTGGCTTTAAGGTGTTGATATTAATATGAGGAAGAGTGTAAATTATAAGTCAGCTGCGCCAATACAATAGGTGTGTAGAGTGTACACTTACTCTTCTGCCGTATACATATTCTAAACCTAAATATCCTTTGTATAAAATACACTAGCTAGGAGATCAAACTACATACATGAACTGCTTCTGTAGATATTGTGTCTTAAGGTCATGGTACACTAAACCAGCACCGCTCTAAACCAGCAATTAACTTTTCATTTAAATTAGAGCATTAAATCGGGTGTCGTATTCAAAATGTCAATATGAAAAAGTCAGTCAGCGCGCTTGCCGCTACCACACAACTCGACTTGTAGCCCGCATGCTGCAAGCGAGCGAACCGCGTGCTTACAGCACACCGACCGCGTGCTTACTGCGCACAGTAAGCACGCGGTCGGCGCGCTGTCATTGTTACGTTGTTAGTGTTACTACTGCTTACCCATTTACAGTTTATAGGCATAAAGTTTTTTTATGGAAGGGTATAAACAAAGCATCGCGGGCAATTTGCTGTAAATTATTGAAAAGTTCCGTTGTCTGTCTCCGAAACTCTTCATCAGATCTATAAATGACGGGAGTTATGCCCGAATACAAAAAAAAAAATATAGTCATCCGAATTGAGAAACTCCTCCTTTTTTGAAGTCGTTAAATAATAAATAGGTAGTCCCATAGCAGAAAACGTAACAATCAATAAATAAGGGTAGCCGCTATGCAAGCCGAATTTCAAAAAATATTTCTACAAAGTTTATTTTCAATTACCTATAACAAAGAGAAGCAACCCTAAAACCATAGAAATTCTATGAGAACTTTAGAAACGTGTTTCTCCGAGATCCTACTAGATCACACAGTTATATTTTTGGAGTTTTATTGTATCTTAGTTAATGTAATGAGCTAGAAAGAAAATCCCTATTCGTTTGGATTTATCATAAAAAAATAAAAACTTAAATATAAAAAAAAACCTGATACTGGGTTCCCTTTTGGAGTTAGAGTCTTGTAAATATAGTAAAAAAATGCCTTAAGTACACCCTTCCTTGTATATTGTACCAGAAATATGAAAAACTTTTCCTGAGGCGAGATATTTTGAGATTTATCAAAATACCTAAAAAAATCAAAATGGCTCTAACTTTGGTTTTAAATATATTTTAACTCCGGGTGTTCTACTCTCGTATTCCAAACAGTTTCCAGCATCATTAACGAAATAAAAAATATCTGATTTTTAGGGTGAAAAAACACTGTGCTGCGCGTCGACTCCGATCGACTCGATTCGCTAGCAAAACAACGTCATTGCGCAGTCGCCGCGTCATCATAAATGTCATACATGTAACAATTGTGTTCGCGGTGACAACAAGCTTGTACCTCGCGGCCAGCGCATGGACTGCAAGCTTGCACCTCGTGGCCGGCGCGTGGACTGCGAACTTACACCTCGCAGACGATGCGTTGCTAGCGCATTGGCGGCTAGCTGTAGCCTAAATTCGAGGCGTCGCCGGCGCCGTACTGCTGCTGTAAAGTTGCGGTTCCGGTATAATGTGCCATGACCTTTATAGTACAATACTAACGAAGATTAAATTGATCACTGGCCCGTAACCGATGGTGTGGTTACCTGTTAGGTTATGAGCTCAGTAAAGTCAAAAGATTATTACCAAGTGCAAATGGGTCAATACTGTGCTGACTTTGTTAGGTATGGGTAGTGTTTTGTTGGAAACGGTCGCGATAATGTATTTACGATTCGATATATCTCTTGTCAACTTTATAAAAAAATGTTGCCTCACACTAGGAATTTCTTTATTAGGTGCGTTTACATACATACAAACTCACATATACAAACAGCCAGACCCGAAAAAAACTATCTGTAGGCTATACAAATATTTCTAACTAATAACAAGTGGTCAAGGCGATTACGAAGGCGAAGGCGAAACATAACTAAATTAATATTATAAAGGAGTAAAGTTGTTGTTAGTCTATGAACAGAAATAGTGATCCGATTCTGAAAATTATTTCACTAACAGACAGCTTACAGCACACTATTTATCCCGGAAAAAAACACGATTGCATTGGCCACAGAAGCGAAGCCGCCGAAAAAAAAATAGTTTATTGATCTGATATTGTGCAATCTGCTCATTATCTTGTATCATTGATAAAACGTCGATTGACCGATAAACTTTATCTAACTCTATTGGTCTGTAGATTGAGCTATCGATATATAAAATGGTGCAATATCTCATAAACAGTCTTATTTAAAAAATAAATATACATTTACATTCAACTACATTTACATACAAATTTAAATTCTCTATGGAAAAGTTTAATTAAGAGTCTGCTAAACAGCATTTAACCTAATTAAATATTTAGACTATTTAAAAAAAAATACCCATTTGTTGTTACGGGATGCATCATCATCAGCCATTAATATATATAATTTTACTTACTTTTCAGCCATCAACCCACGCAACGGTGACAGTGGAGGGGGTCTCGTGATGAGTAGTATCCAACCAGACCACATGATCAGCTGGTTCCTCCGAGGTGTCCTCTCAAAGTGTGGCGTATCACCGGGTCAGAAGGAATGTGATCCGACGTACTATGTGGTGTATACTGACGTGGCTCCACACTATGGATGGATCTACCACCATTCTGGGCTAGAGTTTAGGAATAATGTTATGGTTTCCTAACAGTTTTTTTTTAAATAAGACCTTCGTTGGTTTTTTAGACTGAGAGTTTTGCCCGCATAGGTTGTACTTGCTTAAGCATTAGTTTTATTGTTTAGACTGTCACAAGGATTTTTATGTGTACTAGGGAATGCGAATGAATTTTATATTTGGATCTTCATTATATTGTAGTTCGATCTCTCATATATTACAGACTTTATGGTTAATTTTAGGATTTAGGTTACTGTATAATTAGGTAAAAATGTACGCAGATGACAGCACTGTTGCTGAGAGATACGTGTCCGATGTACGAGCTGGTGGGTCGCAGATACGGTCTCTCTGGATAGCTATGGTTGAGCGCTTGAAAGTGTCCTTACAGGCTGTCTCAGATTGGGGCGATGCCAATGTAGTCAAGTTCAATGCTGCTAAGACCCAAGCGTATCTATTTTCCGCCAAAAGGAGCCAATTCCACCCAGCCCATCTTTCCAAGGTGCAACCGTGCTGATAACCGACCAACTTGAGCTTCTTGGGTTTACATTAACGTTTGCCCTCAATTTTGGCCCTTTCATAGAGACAAAAGCTCAAGTGGCTGCAAAGAAGTTGAGGATCCTAGCAAAGGTGAGACGGAACAGCTGCTTGAACTCTGTCAAGCGCAAGTTCGACCGTGTATAGAATACTGCTCTCATCTTTGGGACGGATCTGCCAGATATCAGCTTGATGCCCTTGAGTCAATTGAGAAACGAGCCAAGATGATCATCGGCAATGAGAGGCTCGTCGCGACGAGGCTCCAAAGTCTTGAGCATCGACGACGAGTTGCTAGCCTGTCGGTTTTCTAACGGTTGCATTTTGGGGAATGTGCGACGGAATAATATAATTTAATTCCGCCAAGCCCGTTCCATCATCGGACCACAAGACGAGGGAACACATTCATAGTGCGTAGGTACAGCTAAAGAGTGGAATTCCCTGCCGGAGTCTGTGTTTCCTGATAGCTACAACCTGGGAGTCTTTAATTAAAGAGTGAATAGGTTACTTCTAGGCAAGCGTGCTCCATCTTCGACCACATCAGGTGAGATAGTGGTCAAACGCGTGCCTATCAATAGTAAAAAAAAAAGTTTATGTATGTAATGTTTAAATGGATCAAATAAAATGAAATAAAATCAAAACATAATTAGTTTTATTTGCAAAATTTTACCTTCCAAATATCATGCCAACACTATAAATCAACAATCTAACTTGGTTGCTAACTGGCCTTAACATGCCTGTCAAGATCGAAAATGCAAATTCAAAGCAAACTTCTTTATCCACTAAAATGCAACCTTTCATCTCAAAAATCGGAAATATATTAATATTTCCTTGAAGCAACATCACCGAGCGGTGCTCTTGCATAATTTATTAGAATCTTATTAAAAAGTGTCAGCGAAGAAAAAGGAGGGCTTCATGTTATAAAAGTCTCTATTATGTCGTTGAACTAAGTTGTTGTACGAAAAAATTAATTATGCTTCTTTTGTTTTCGTGCTTCATTGTGGAATTTTTATCTTTAAATAAATAAGTTTCTTAATGATCTTTCAGTGGACTTCCACGGAAGTGGGTCACCCCTTTTTGAGTTTATTTCAGGTGAAAAATTATAATTATTCCTGTCAATAATTATAACTGTACGCGAATCAAACGACCTTCTACATATTAAACTTGCATTATATTTGAATATGAAATAATATGGTATTAGTAAGGCTAAAGAATAGTCACACTAAATAATACAAAAAAAAACAATAGAAAACACTGCAAGAATGAATTTGCCTCACAAAATCACCCAAGTCGTAAAATTAGCAGAACAAAAATAATATAACAATGAGCCAAGAATAAAGGGGACACAAAAGTACGTTGTGGCAGGCAGTGAACTAACGAAGCTTTGCGACTAGACCACCAGTGCATGACTGTGCATTAAATTAGTCCACAAACACACGCTAACCAGAGCTTATGTTCCTATGATATATACTCTTACTCACCAGATGATACGGTCCAGTACTCACTGAAATGTGATATTGGATGGTCGGTGACAAAGTGAAAACGGAACAATAAATCTTCGTTTTGGAAGTTGTGGAGGTAAGACAAATGGTCATCACACTTCATAGTTTCAGTTCAGTTATAAACAGCGTTAAGCATTACATATTGTTAGAATGGATAAGTTTATCTTATTAAAATCAAAGAAGAATACGCTATAGTAAGCAGTATAACATTCTTAGTTTTTTTTCAGCTTTTATAAACTAAAAAGCTCTTTAGTACGTGTAGTACTTAGTTTCAAGTTATGGAATCCATAGGAACTGGGCAGAAGACTTGGCAAGGCACGGTGATGACAGGTGCAGTTAGGTAGTGGCTGAGTGGTACAAGGAATGTTATGCAACATTATTTCCAGCGAATATAGAACCAGTATAAGGATGGCACAGGAGCAAGAGGATTCAAGCTGGTTAGCCTCCATTTAGAGCACTGGGTTTAAGCACAAGTTAGTGTGCCCGGGGCGCCAGAGGGCGGCAAAAACTTTTTTTTTAAATGTATCATATATAGTATTTTAAATCGTAATACTAACAATATTATGGGCTAAATATGTCTGAAATAAATAGATTTTTATAGCAAAAAAGGCCTATATATCAGTGAGCAAAGTCAGGCTATGGATGATGATACCAGTTTTTATTTAAAGTCATTGTAGTTGCCAAATAACGACGCAAAAATTGCCGAAGCAATGAGCAATCAATCTGTAAAGCATTACAACATTAAACTTATCAATTTCCTGTCCGAAAGTTACTCAAGTAATTGGTTCAAACATAAAAGGACACCTGCTGCCCAATTCTGCATGCCTCGGACTCACTTACCAAACGGCCACTAAGTTAGGGTAAGTAAGGAAGTAATTTAATTAAGTAATTAACTCCAGAAACGTGGTAATCGCATGTAACACAGCCGTTTCACCGACTGCGTTTATAAAAATAGAGGTAACATTTTTACAACTAAAACTCTTGCTCGAATTCATCAACACCCTTATTGATATACACATAAGTCTTAAAGTTCTGTGTGTCCCTTCCAAAAACTCGCAAAACGGTTATGGCCGTTTAGTAATGTTTCCTTTTTTGTAGGTATTAAAGTTAGCGTCAAGTAATCCTCTGCTTTCCATGTAAAAGCATTCCACACCTGGGATCCTTACGTGACACTAAGCAATAAAGGCTTTTGCGTTACAAAGTTAGATTCGCGGCTACACCAAACTTATTTCGATAGACATAAGGTTAAATTTTCCGAGGCTTCATGAAAATTGCAGGCACAGAAACGAGGTCAATGGAGCAAGAAGCTGAATGCGTTTGATAACTTAGAATAGGTAAAAGACTAGAATACTAGTAGAGTCCGAACTGTTACTAGAATGCGGATGTAGTTGTAGTTGTAAAACTGTACGAGTACGAGTATTATCAGAATGGAATTCGAATTATTTAAAGGAAACACAATGAGCTCTCTGTACCTATATATAAAATGGAATCGTTCAGTAAAATTCATGTTATTCTGCGACTCATTTAATATATTCTGTTTCTTAATTTTATTTGAATAAGTTATTGATATTATTGCAACGTATTTTTTTCTACAATGAACATACAAAATATTGGGAATAGATTGCTAAACTTACTTAAAAATCTATAAGAGTACCTAGGAAATTGAAGATTTAACGATGAAGCAAGTTAAGAGTGTATTCGGCAGGAGAAATTAAACTTTATAAAATATCTTATCTTTTAATTTTAGGTATAAGTGGGTGTTTTTCAATTATAAAAATTAAAAAAATTATTACTTATATATTCATACATGTAGGATTTCTGCCTATTCCATACATTGACTTAATCTAAGGTACGTTGCCGTTACAAAAACTTGGCAGCACGCATTGCGTGTTCTGAAGGTGTAGATTCCTGCTGTGCTGCAAACCGAGTGTTTCATTTGTTATTTTTTACGTTTCAAAAATTAGACCAACGACTGTTTTAACAACTATGAATCTTTTTCGAAATCCTTCAAACCAGTAGGTATGTGTTATGGTGGGTTCTTAAAAGTTTCTGTAGCTACTGTACAAATTTTCTCTCAACTTTAGTCGAGTCCTCAATTCTGTGTACAATTTTGAATATGTTATTAAATACAAAAACATAATTTTTACATTCAATGATTGTAGTGTAGTATTTTTGTTATATTTTTAGCGAATATACTTTACATCGTATACTACTTAAATTATACATGTGAAAGTTTGGAAGGACGAATGGATAGATGAATGTTTGTTTGTTACTCTTTCACACAAACTACGGAATAGATTTGCGAGTGTGTACATTTATTTATAAAACCTTGTAATACTTTTATCTTTTATTAGCACTTATAATATTTTTATCAGAATATGTACGCAGACGAGGTCACGGGCAGAAAATAGTAGAAACCTTTTAATCTTCTTTCATTCATCAAACGCCAATCACTTATGACTGTCTAAACATACTTATCAAGTTGTCTTCAGCAGCTGCGATGAAAGCAATGTTTACAAATTTTGCACCATTGAGTTGAGGTGGACGCTAATTCAATGGAATACCCACGCCATTGATCGAGTTTCAAATTCATGCCTTCTGAGTATTTACCAGTAAACTGTTAGTAAACCACGCCTGTGTTTTAAATATTTCCATTGCGTTTGTATTTCTTCACCTTGTAAGTTTTTTTTGCCATTATGTCATTCCAGTTTTTCCAATAAATAAAATAAATATATCAATCTGCATTTTTTGCAAGATTGCAATTCAGTCTTTTTGACAGAACATTCGAAAAACGTATCAGCTAGAAAATTTTACTCCAAGAATTTAGTAACCCCTTTTGAGAAAATAGCGTGACAACGCATATCCACTTTGATGGTAGACGGGGTGAAAATAACGATCTTGGTTCTACTGATCAAAGCACATTTAACAGACTACATGTTGTTTTATCAGATTATCTATACAATCTATCCAAAACACCGTCTCAAGTAATTGGAAGGGAAAACAGTGAAGAAGAACTACGCGAGAAAGTGAAGCTCTAAATTCTCTGATAACTTAATGATGTAAAATTTATCTAACGTTCCCGCCTATCTCTTAAGAAAGTGGCATAATGATACTGACAAAGGGGGAATTTATTCTGTAGCGATAACAAGAACACTTTTTTATATCAAAATCAAAGCGTTGTTCGAGTTTCTTTGATGTGCCACAATTCCTTTTCAACTGGGAATCGAATTCGGAGCACGTAAAGTTATAATCATGTTGGAGTCCTCCAATGTTTGATAAAGTCTCGTGTGTACGAGAAATGGCGTGCAATTTGTAAGCTTAAAATATAGCCAAGTTTGATATTTTTAACATTTTTCAATGGGCCTCGTAAGTTTTTAATTTTTTGAATTCCTTTTTTTCATGTTCCTAATTTAGCTTATATTGTCCCACTGCTGGGCAAAGACCTCCTCCGTATGTTTATAGACACTCAATTCAGAAATCAATCGTATACCCTGAATTTAATATTTTGACTTATGTATAAACAAAACCATCCCAACCCTCCGCTGTCCGTCCGTCTGCCTGTCTTGCTGTCTTTCTGTGAGCTGTACTTTATGAACCTATTAATATTTTTACTGCCGCTAGAACAAATAGAAATTTGTTTTTTTCGGTTTATGCTACGAAACCCTTCTTGTGTTTTTTTTCGACTTGCGATATCTGTTATGTTTGTTTATTGAACTAAATAAAACAAACTAAACGACGATGAAAAACGACGAAAGTAAAATTATCCGTCATGAATACTCCAAAACGAAAGCTCGAAATAAGCAACACCAATTTTTTATTTCTCCTTTAGGTTCTGCATTGACATTTCCGTAATTAAAACCTTAGTTTCAAGTATTTCAAAGGCCTGTATTTATTCTGGCAACTGTTCCAGTTGGGTCGGCCGGGCCCTGTGTCCGATTGGCCGGGATTTAGTCGAAAATTGCCCAAATGAAAGCTCAATGAACGTGTCACGGCGAGTCGCCGGGCACATTTGTCCACGTCCCGAATTGTCCGCATTGCCGTACACTAGAGGTGGCGGGTGTCGATAAATTTAAGTCACTGAATTAAAAAAAATTAGTTTAAATTTATGTTCACGTGAATCTGCCTGCTTATATTTAAATACATATTTTTGCAGTTATTTGGTAGTTTAGCTTTTTATTTTCCGTGTTGAGATTACCTTTATTCGCTCCCTTTTTTCGTTCTCTAGACTAGTTTTTAATAAAAATACTTACTGTTCTTAGGGTACGCAACGTTCATTTGAAAAAAATAAAAACAAAATAAGAAGATTTTCAATTCACTAGTATCTCATTTTATGTTGAATCTACAGAATGATCTGAGCAAACTCAGATTGGAGTATCCGAGTCCATCGCCTGGAAGAATCCAAAGAAGGTAGGAAACCTTGGATTACAATTTCCTGCTAGTCAAGACAAAACCCAATGCACAGTTCGCGTCAGCGTTGTTTGCCCCTCGGAAGGTAGATTTGAGTGAATTCCGCGCAGGTAGAATAGCGTAAAAAAAGTGATACGTTCCTTGAATATTTTTTTGTTTATACGTATTATACTATACACAACAAAGACTACCAGTAACAATAAAAATATCAAAAAGTAACACAACAAACACACACCACAAGAACACAAATCAAACTGTAAGAAATAACCAAAATAAATAATTAAAAACAATAACAACGTGTAACACTTTTCACATCCACAGCGAACGTATATGAGCGAGTGAGATACCATTACACCCGCCATCTTGCGCTTATCCGCGCATGCGCGGTCGTATGTTTGTTGTCAAATTGACATCCTGCGAAGCCGATTGCGGCGTACTTCGCAGAGGCAAACTTGCGTGACGGGAACTGTACCGTAATGACCTTCACGTTCAGTTGAGGAGTTTATATGGCTGCTTTCCAACTCCTTCATTAAACCTTAAGCACTATCCAGAAACAGAGACCATATTACGACGAATCCAAGAAGCACAATAACGTTGGGTTAGTCATGTGTAATTTAGAAGTTCTTGTAGTAGACCAGTTCTGTGGTACCATAAATTTAAATTTAATCGGGTCAGATGACTGTGGTTAGTGGTCTACAGCGTTTGGGAATGCGAATTGGTCGTCTTGTTGATAAGTTCTAGCGTTCATTTGATTCAATACTACCAGGCCATAGCATGAGCTTATCGTAGGGCTCTAAATTAAGTGCATTAAAAAGCTAGGTACATTTATCATCATCTGCCTAGCCTTTTCCCAACTATATTGGGGTCGGCTTCCAGTCAAACCGGATTCAGCTGAATACCAGTGTTTTACATTCATCTATTTTTAAAATATTCATAATGTGGCAATCTAAAGTAACTAAAACCTTTGAACCTTTTTTGACGGCAAGCATACGTTACGAAAAACAATCCTTACAGAATGGAAAATTTTATAAAAAAAAAAGTTGTCACGTTAAAATACTATTAAAACTTATCAAATTAATTAATTTTAAATTAACCTAATATAGTTTTTAAGTCCAATAACAGTATGACTATGCCTGAAATAAAAAAGGTTTTTTTTTATTTATATCGATACCGTCTCCAACGCCTGTCGCCTCTCTAGTTGACACAAGCTGCCCTAGGGGTCGGACGTCGGGTCATCACAGGGAACGATCCGCCTCCCGTGTCTATGACACAACGCGCTGTCATTTATCCGCATGCAAAAATAGCTTGCATAGTAATGAATGACAAAATACTGGGATCGCTTCATTAGTCTGTGCCTGTAAATGAAAGGTTTGGGATTTGATTCCTGGGGAAGTAGGTTTAGTAAGTTTTTATTGTATTTTTGTGTTAATACAATGTCGAAGATAGGAATTCTAATCTAGAGTTACTTAATATTTTTTCTAACCTTTGGGTTTACATCAAAATTTTACCTACTTAAACAAAATAATATGAATTTGTGGCTTGAAAGCCTATTATACAGTTTGAAACAATTAAAGAGTTATTTCAGATCTACAAAGTAGCAATAATTTGAGTTGGCCAAAGTTAACTGACGCGAAGCATTCTAATTTTGTACTGTAACAGTAATTTTGTAACGAATAACTTTTCAAAGAAACTCCAAATGGCGCTAAGAACTTAGTCGACTACGATTTCCGGTAAAGAGAGTCAATCCTACCTTCATTTTACTTTATTTTTGTGAATTATTTTCGCAACATTGTTTCTTAAATGATAAGATCAAAATAATATTTTTAGCATTGGGCATTATATGTAATTAATTCTCAGTAAAAAACCACAATCAAGAAGCTTGAAAAAAGTTTTTTTTTGGACTCGGCATGCCAGCCATTAAAAGGCTAGACTATTCAGAATGTGCACTATAAAAAAAAAATAGGTCCCTTATTGACAGTTTCTTAACTTTTTCAACTTCGCTATGAATGAGTTAATTACTGATTCTTAATAGTAGGTATGATACGAACTAATAACTTGATACATAACAGCAATTCTAATTAGAGAGTACGCTAGGCAATTGATGGATCATTGATCACTGATCCACTAATTGCCGAGCACCTCTGATTATTATACTATCCCACTGAGAATTCTAACTGTATTGCTTTCAAAGCTGATTGAAGGTTTCAAGTGAGTTATAACATTGTATCGGGTGCATACAAAAGAAAAAGAACAAGAAAACGATCAAACGTCCGTATAGTCTCTAAAGAGTATTGCTGAATTGTATCTGTAAATCTACATTGATTTTAGTCCCATGCACTGATTCAAAAATTTATATACATATGAACCTTATATCTTTTATATTTTACTTAATTAATTTTTATATTTTACACCTTTTTCATGTAATAGTTGTATAAATGTTGTGGTTGTTTGTAAGTGTTGCAGCACTAAAATATATATATTTTTTTAATAATGTTTATTAGCTTAAGGTACTGTGTATGCAATGTTGACAATCCTAATAAATAAATAAATAAACCAAAATGCATCGTGTAACAGAACAAACGAAAAACTTCTAAAGGGGTCATTGTTCTTATCATAATGAACAATTTTCACTATAGAACAAACACTAAAATTGGGTAAAAAAAATTGACAGCTCCATTTATATTTGTATATGCACAACTCGACAAAATATACTGAACAGCTGATTTTGATTCGCGATTTCGGGGTTAGTTCCACATTAAAAGATGTTGTATAAAGGGAGTGGCCCTATTGCCCTCAATCGGACATAAAATTGAGACTCGAAGCTACTGAGAAAGTCCTATCGTAAAACCTACGAACAATGTCTGACCTATGTCAGCTGGCTTCAATCTGTATTCAAATCCAAAGGTCATTGACCAATTGACAATCGATATTTTGAAACTTGACAATCGTTATTACTAATACAATGTCATTGTGATTAGAACCTCAGGACACTTCGCTCACCCGATTTTCTGTGAGGAAATCAAAAACCCTCCCAAAAATATTTCTAAACACAACAAAGAGGCAGCTAAGCAGTTTCCGTCTGTCTACCTTTATACCCTAAGTTTCAAGATTCCTCATAATATCCGGTGTAAAACTAAACCCCTCGGACTACGCTGCCTGGCCCATTAAATTAAATGTGCAGGCTTTAAGGTAACGGCTACTTATGCTCCCACGTAGCTTGGATATTATTTTGATCCAACCTCTTTACTTGAAGATTTTACTCCCGGAAGACAGCGGAATTTTTTGCCAGGTTTTGTGTTGATATTTCAGTGTTTTCGAGAGAGGTGTGAAGATACGAGTTCTATTTGGTTGGTGAATTATTCTCCTGGTAGATACTTCCCTCGGTTGCCATCAAATAAACTAAAGAATTCTTGGAGTCTAGTTGTATTTCCTCTGAAGACTTACAGCTGAATATAACAACCAAAAACACTATCAGTCAATCACATAAAATAAATTTATAAAGGCATACAAGTGTTGTAGAATTGTTCGCCTTCAAATTTATTTTTATTTATTATAACAAGAATTGGTCCATGATGTCTTCGACATATATTTCACTGTCATTCAGCAGTTTAATTATAATTTTTTATTACGTACTGCACACCATGTTATTGAGTAAAAACCTGAAAATATTCATCTTCTGAAAGATATCCAAAGCCTTGATGTTCATAAAAAAATAAAGTGAAAATTAACGTTTGTTATCTGTATGTTTATGTTAACAACAAATAATCGAATATGGGCTTGAATGTGGTCTGATTGGTCAACATTGCTACGTTGATATTTGATCAATAACATCAATCAGTCCTGTTTGCTTTATACCATGACTTCTGTTTATTTTAATAATTATATGTAGTCTAATTGTAGACAAAGAACGAATTCTAGAAAGGATTAGTTGGCTCGGATGGAAACTCCTTCCCATCCATAACTGGAACATCTATAACATCGTTCTCTTCTTTTTTAGTGGTCTGTACCCGATGGGTAACCAACGGAATTCTACTATTAAACCTCTGCTGTCCGTCCGTCCCTCCGTCCGTCCATCCGTCCGTCTGTCTGTCAGCGAGCTGCATGTCAAGAACCGATTACGGTTCTTACGGTACGGTACAGTAAATTTCAACTGTCTACCTTATGTTACGGAACCCTTCGTGTGAGAGTCCAAATCACACTTGGCCGGTTTTTGGAACCTACTTTTTAGTTGAATTTAATTTTGTATGTTAATTCTTTGTCACCATTCATTTAGGTTGTATAAAATATAAATGCATCAAACATTTTCAATTCAAAACATTAATTCTCAGAAAAATACGTTAAATGGGTCATTGACTTACTATAAACCTCAATAAATGACGTCATGCTCCTGACTCAAAGCTAAAAGCTTTTAAGCGTATGCTGGTGCTGAGAAATATGCACAAAGCCGTCGAAGCCCAATTGACCTAAATGAACACACAAATAGTGAAGGAAAGGCTCGTACGAGGTCATTATTCGCTCCGGAGTCCAGCGAAAGTGTCAGGTCGAAGGAAGACGGACATTTATCTACATCCTAAGGGCACCAGTGATTTTGGGAAGGATGTATTAGTGCGTAATAGGGTTTTTCGTGAAATCAACGCGGCTTTGAATTATTTAGCTGTTATATTGGTTGAGGTTCTGAGAAAGGAATGGAGTTTCTTGGGTAAAAGGCTTTATTTGTGTATGGACAAACCATGGTTTGGGGTAACTTGGTAAATAAACCGCTATACCTAATTTATACAATGTAATGTTTGCCGTATGGTGTCAGCCTGTCGTAAAAGAATAATACCATCACATCACTTCCCATGGGTGTCGTAAGAGGCGATTAAGGGACTCGCCAGAGAATAGGCAGCAGAGTTCTCTGCAAAACTCAATATCATACACTGCGATCGCCAACCCGCCTGCCAAGCGTGGCGATTATGGCAAACCCCTCCATCTTGGGAGAGGCCTACGTCCAGTACTGGACGTCTTTCGGCTGAAATGATACAATGTAATGTCTATCAGTAAGTTTAGGTGCAGTTAACAATACTGCCTGTGCCGTTTAACGTCTGTATAATAGTCAATAGATAGTCATACGCTGGTTTATTTCCTTTAAAAACTTATCCATTGTCAAACATCGTGAGTTTATTTGATTGTGGAAAACTGATACCTATTGAGCCGCATCTGGGTCGACTGAAAGTTGATCGTGATCTATCTGGAAAAGGGTTGCCTAGAGTTATTTTGACCCTAGAAAAGCCTGAAACCTTTTGTCTGATAATTTTATCTATCAGAGACACTGACTGTTAAAGAAATAAAACTGATAATTTTCTGTTTATTTCCCTTTTTGCCTACTTACTCTCTAATATTAAATCATAATAACAGCCTACTATAAAAACTTACAGTAAACAACTAAATAATTACAGTCATTCCATCCCATCTATTCACAGAAAAATATTCTATTAAGGCAAGAGAACCGATGCTCCAAAAGAAACTAGTTATACTTTAAAAACCTTTTCGTAGGCCGAACAGGAGCAATCTTTTGGTCCATTAAATTGTTCACGCTCACCGACTATGGAAATTGGACGTAAAACGAAATAATGTATAGTAAGGAAATAGTTCTCTGAGATTTGTAGCGTCGTTAGACAACTAGTTGGGACATCTGCGTTTAGGTTATGTTGTTTGTGTTAGGTACGTTTTATTGTGATAGTTATAGAGTTTGTTGGGTTTTCGGGAGAAATATGGTTAAAGAAGAAAAGAATAATGAGTTTTTGTAATAGGGAATATGCATGAAAAATATACAAATATATAATACTAACAGTGAAAATAGAATCAAAATTACTCGAAAAACGAAGGAGATATTATTATTTTAAACAAATATGTCTGTCCCTCTCGCAAAAACGCTGTTTCCTATGGCAGCTGTATAGGCGTCATAGACGATGACGTCAAAGCTTAAATCGGACTTCTCTTTCTAATTGTAATCTTTGAAGCTTTATAACTTCATCACTGATGAAGGTATTTAAAAAATAATTTTATGATTGTTTACTAGAGCAAATTAATAAGTATTTCATATTACAAATAAATAGTGAAATTTGTTCATAATAATGAGTACAGTGACCCTTTTCAAGCTTTTGCGTGTATTCTGTTACACGTTGTATGAAGTTTTTATGCCGCTTACTGGAAAGGTAAATCTAATGAATACCTACAGTTAATTTAAAATGAACCGAAGGTTCTGAAGTAATTGTTCCTCGTTTGTTAACTATGATACAATTAATTTACAGCTACCTAGTTTAAGTGACAGTGTTCATTTGGTTAACGAAAATTTGAACCGATAACGTTAGTATGTCTAGTTGTTGTATTTATTAAATATCTTTTAATCGCGTTTCTTGCTCAAAATTGCACCTACCACTACTTGTCTTTGCATCACCCAAGGGTTGACTGGTAGAAAATGCCTATGGCATTAAGTCCGCCTCTGTACATTTGTGTGCATGAAGTATTAATAAATAAATAAATAAATATTATTATTAATTTCATTTTTAGGGTGCCTGTCCATTACAACGCAAGGCAGCGGCGCGGAGAAACGGAAAAATATTAAACAATCATGTCCGGTAAAATGTCAGTGTCACGTGGTGCGGAAATTTTATGAAATTCCATTGGTTAAAATTTCTCAGTTTCTCCGCTCCACTGTCTTGCTTCGCTGTAATGGACATGCACCCTTACTGTCTAAAATATAAATTATATAGTTGTATAATCTTGACCATGTCTGATGAAGTAGCAATACAATATAAATAAATTGAAATGAACCAATAATTTTTCATCATAAATGGATTATATTCACCATCGAATATTTTATTTCATTTACGTCCATATATCACTTATGTATATATCTCTTCGTAGAATTACTCTCGTAGTATTACTTATTCAGGTGAATTTGCTTGCAAAGGCAATTATTGAACGCAAAATACAATTTGCAAGTTGTATTTTGGCAATTATCAACAACATTTAACGAATGCCTTACAATGCAATATCGAAGTGCAGATTCTAACATAATTTCATGGACCACTTCATCCCGTTAAATCATAACATTTGCTAAGCTACTAGATGTGTCCGATTATGACAAATGCAAATGGAAAGCAAACATTTTCTAATTTTGGTTAGTAATTTAGTTTTTCGTGAAATATTTGTGTGTGCCTCCTTTGAGTTTGTAAAATTTCTGGGTTTCTCATAAAATACCGAGATTTACAAACAGCTTATTTGATGAAATTAAATAAATTTACCTAGAAAAAACCGAAGTATTTTGCTCGATCTACTCAAAATGCGTCGATTAAGATTATTCTTCAGTACTTTACCAATAAACATTCCTAAGTGAACCGATACTGCTGACGCATTTATTTAATCAGCGCAGACGCACGTTTTTAACCGAAAGCTCCGAGCTTTATTACGTGATCTTCAACTCGTCAGCTAGATGGCGTTAGTTGCTATGTGTCGGACATTGAAGCCTTCTTACGCCATAAATCTGTAAATGCATTTATCGACGTCGAATTTTAATAATCATGTTACGAGCATTTCTATCAATCGTTTGCGGTCAATAATTAGATAATTAATTATGTTTTAGATACATCCATTAATCATATATTCAATCACTTATAGTGTAAAATGGCCTAAGGTTCTTTTAAATTATGATTTTTGTTTTTGAAATCAAAAACACATAAAGATGATTACGGATTGATTGGTTTAAAAAAAAAAATATTTATTTTGAATACCTGCCTATGTCGCTGGATGCGAAAACATGATTATGATGATGTTAATTTTCATGGTTAATAGTTTGTCAGATATTTTTAAGAAACCACAGGTGAATGAAAACAGTCCACCTATAAATGGCACTTCTACAATTTGAGTATCTGTAAGGGTGCGCGCGCGGAAAACTAGGTTGGAATAATCTAGTTTATCTGCCCAGCAAGCGAATATCACGATAAGCCAGCTAAGTTATTAATTTTCATTTTATTTAAATAAAAATCTTAACGTTTTGTTTTGTCGTAGTATTTCCTCTAAGGTTTTTTTAACACGTAGGCTTTATCTTTGATTAGTTTATTTAGTCACTAGACGATAATCGCAGAATATATCCTGAGGAATATAAGGAAAGATGGACTAAGCAAAAGTGACCAGAATGAAAAAAAAAATATCATCAATTTCAGAGATTGATCATCATCATATCAGCCAAAAGGCGTCCACAGGCACACACATAGGCCTCCCCCTAATGTCATCACAACAAGCAGTCCTATGCGTCTCGGATTTAAGCGATAGCCTTCCCCAAAACACATAAAGGAAGACAAGTGTCGGCGCAAAACGGCTACCATGAATGAAATTTAACGCGTTCAGAATCAAACCAACAAACAATTAAGCGATTTCATAAAACTAATAGAGAATTTTAGAATGTATTACCCTATAAGCTCGTGGCTAAAAATAACAGCCGCACAGGTCGATCTTCAAGATTAATAACGCTTGCCAAGGTTAGTGTGGATGGGTGACCATCTTAACATAACGAGTTTCCTTCGTGCCTCGGAAAGCACGTTAAGCCGTTGGTCTCGGCTGTCATTTGTAGATCTTTGGCAGTGGTTACGGATAGTTAGAAGTGAGTAAATCTGACTCCAGTCTTGCCAAGAAATACCGTGTTACTCATTTAATGGGTTGTGGAAATCTGGTAGGCAGCCGCTTCACGTAAAATACTGGTATTCAGCTGAATCCGGTTTGACTGGAAGCCGACCCCAATATAGTTGGGAAAAGGCTAGGCAGATGATGACCCTATAAATAAGCAGGCAATGTCTCCAAGGAGTGTTCCTATTACTTCAACCAGACTTCAACAGAAGAATTTATATCAATAGGATCATGTAGGTACGGCAGTCACGCTTCTACCCAATAGATTGACGAGGCAGTTTTTGTTTATTAACACTTAATTTATTATGGTAAACGATAAACAAACAGCCTTATCTGAGTTGCAAGGACCATATTTCCCCTTAATATTCGTAGGAACTTGTACCAAACTACGGTCATGTCGCTTCAGTTGTGGTACTCATGGCAAATCTTGACGTTCTGTGAAACCGCACAGTGGAGTTAGTTCAAACTATGAAACTGTGACAAGTATTATTGTTTTCAACAAACTACAAATGAACCTTTAATTTATGATTGGATCCAAGTCGCAGTGAAGATTGTTTGGGATAGTTTTGATTAAATGTCTTGGATAATAAACGTTTGTGCCAAGTATGTCTGAGCTGTGAGTTTTAATAAAAACATTTATTTGTGAAAATTAATACCGTTGTCATTGTGATGCCGAATGCCTTTTTTAACACACGCCTCTTGAACACCTATTACCTATTTAACGAGCTTACTTCAATAGATCAAACATCATTGTTTGACCCGAAAGATGATCAAAGCTGGACATAGGACTTCCCTAACCGTCACCTCATGACGGGTCCAGTAGGTACTTCTCACATCCAGCTGTCTCCGGGATTCAAACAATGACCCTAACAAAATTAAAATCATCTTAAAAATTAAAAAAAAGTCTTCAGCAGTAGACAAGTGAAATTATATTTAATTTAATCTCTGCGATTTTCAAAACTTCAAAGTTTTGGGATTAGCAAATGCTTCCGAAATGTCACGAGATGCAATCCCGTATTTTGGAATTTTAGGGCTGTGGAATCTGTTCGAAAGAGGCACTGTAGCCCTGGAACGCAAAAGGCACTAGGAGGAACAAGGATGGGTTTTAGTCAGTAAGAGTCTGACACTCCCTCCTGCTTCACACAGCAGGAGGAGTCAATTGATGATTTCCCAACCTTAAAAAAAAAATGGAATTTCGACAATCGCCATCGCTGATAGAATGGCACTTTGTTTTGGGCCTCAAAACAAATTACCATTCTGTAACGATTGAGTAATGTTAAAATTGTTAAAAAGTTCAAAATTGATATACGCTACTGAAATGTCACGAGATCAAACCATACTATGGACTTAATTATCATCGTAGCTGCTATAATGTCACATTCCCTATGTTTTTTTTTTATCTGGCAATGGCAAAAAAAACATAAATGACATGGTAAATGTCTCCTTAACCGGAAGCAAAGTCAAGCCATTCCATTCCAGAGACAAATTTGAAATTACAAAATGACAAAATCAAAATTAAACAAAATGCATGTAAGTATAAGATAAATAAGTTATGGGTACAAAATTGAGTGTTCATCATCAACATAATTTTAGACAAAATTCATCCACTGCTGGACATACGCCTACGGTCATGCTAAGCCACCAACGATGCTCAGTATCAAGACCTCTCCGTATGGTATTCTCGAATACGAAAGTAATACCTGACATTTCGAATCGTTAATTAAATATTTGTGAGGGAACTGATCCTACCTACTCCGCCCTGACCTTTCTGGGTTCATTGACTTTCTATTCCTAAGCGGTAAATGATTGTCACCTTCTTTAAGCTTATTGTTGTTTAATAAGAAGCTTTCATATTATGGGCTGGTAATTTGGCATCTAGCTTTGGGTGTTGAGGCAGGTCAGTAAGTATGGACATGTGGTATTTTGTAAATTGAAAATTGATAACATGTTCTCATACTTTTGTCCCAATTAGTTACACATATTTCCATACTCACTGACACATTTCAATAGATTCTTCTAGACAGAATATAAGTAATATTAACGTTGATGAAATATTTAAATAGTCAGTAGACATTAGACAAAATAAGGAACAATCTTAAGGCCGCATCGCTAGCTTTATGCAAACTTATATAAAGCAGGTTCGTTCATTTAGTTGCAGCTTCCAAAATGAGATAAAACAGGTCAAGTAGTTTAATGAATAACAGCTTTGGTACCTAAAAGTAAACTTTGTCCTTCTTCCCCGTTTGTGGTTAATTAGCTTTAGTAAGTAAACAGATACGTAGGGCACGATCTTAGAAGATTTATGTATGAGGTAGATAGATGTGTGTGTAAGTATAATCTTTGGTTTTGATTTAGGGCTCTTAGCTCATCTACTCTGATTGTTGAAGTTAAGTTGATTAAGTACATTTAGGTTTACGTTCTTAAGCCTGTAGACCTACCTAAAAAGAAGGTTACACATTAAAACAGTGCTGCCTATTAATGCAAAAGATATTTATAGATAAACAAACAAAAATAACAGGTAGACACAATATCGTAAAACGATATAAATAGCCGTAGCTCTATTTGAATACAAATCGAGGGCAGAATCAAATTAAATGTAGTTCAATTCACAAAATAGAGGCGCCACAGAGATTAATAAATAAAACTACGCATATATCATTCGACACACGACCACCCGTTGTTCCATATTATATTGACTTTGTGACCCTATTTTTTCCCATTAATCCGACGTTTAGTTACGTAAACAAATATAAGATATCTTTTAAAATGCTAAGAATTTAGAAGACAGCAACAAACGACAAATGTCATATCGGATATCATAACGACATTTGAAATATTAATTCGGAATATCACGTGGTGCGACGCGCACCTCTCTATGAAACGAAACGATTAAGCTACAAAATGTCAAAAAGCAAAAGCACCAAGTACTAGGGGCGGCGACCGCGGCTTATAGAGGGGAGAGGGGGGCAAAGGGGAGCGTGGCCGCCAGTTTCTCGCCGACCACCGCGCCGCGAGCACGCCTTGTAATGCTCACAGTATTTTGACGCGACATGGCCTCGTCTGCGAGCGGCAACATCGTCGTCGAGTGGTTGCGATCGCTCCACTTGGGCCAATACGCGGAAAGTTTTATTGATAACGGATATGATGACTTAGAAATATGCAAACAAGTAGGAGAACCAGACTTGGATGCTATTGGTGTTCTGAACCCTGCTCATCGTCAGCGATTGCTTCATTCAGTCAGATCTTTGAGAGAGGAAGGAGCGGCGGCTGTTTATTTTACTTTGGAAGAGGCAGCCGCCGCTCGGGACTCTTGTAGATGTGAGGAAGAAGCAAGGAAAGAGCAGGCGACAGCAGCAGTGGAACCGGCAAAATATGTTGACGAGTATGAGGAAGGGAAAGCAGAGTTAGTGAAGATACCTCGGATGCAACTGAAGCGGTTGCTTCGAGAACGCCTCGCTCAGGACGGGATCCGTCTGAGCCTGCAGCCATACTCCACCACGGTCAGTGTTTATTAGCCCTAAACTGTGGGCAGTGCTTCTCGCGGTTATGACCCGTGATTTGTGAAAGTGAGAGGATATCTCTGAATGTATGTTTTGTGTCTGGAGTGAGACGTGAATATAGAGTTGTCAATTTATACTGCGGGCCGACCGCGTAGAGACACTGCCTGCGTCTTGTTATTTCTTTTGAATTAGTCTGTGTGTGGTGCGGCCCGTCTTCGACCGCCCCGAGCGAATCGCTCCTCGGGACGTGTTGCCATAAAGTTTGTTGCGTGCGTGATTTCCCTCGAGATGAGGAGTTTGCGCGCCTTCCTGTCGTGAGAAGATTGTAATCGCGTGCCTGCCGGCTCTAAATTGGGTTTTGCGATAAATCGCGAAACCTGTTTTAGCTCCCTAAGGCGTTAATTAGTAATACTGCTTGTTCTGACATGAAACACAAGATCTCATTCCCATATAAATATCTGATGGAACTTTAAGCTGGTATATTGCATTTCGTGACTCGATGAAGTTATTCGTAAATTGTTGGCTTGCTAAAGATCATCCGGATAATGTACAAGGAATCGACGATGATTCACATAAAGGAGTGGATGCAATCAATGAAATATAGTAATCTTGCTACTCTATTTTGATGATGAGGCAATAAAAACCTTAAAATAAACAAAAGACATTTAGAAACTAATAAACATTAGAACTCCAGGGCCTATAATAAAACAACGACAAACAAGAGGGAATCATAAAAAGTAAACGATTAAAATAAAGTAACGTTTAATGGGTCATTATAAGAAGGTAATAACATGTTATTGTACAGAAGTTTATAAATATCACGAGTAAACGTTATCTCTATCACATGGGCGGAAGCTCTTAGTTGATATTTTAATTGAGGTGTTATTAATTATTGCAGTGGGTAGTGATTAAGAGGGTGGAATATTACTTCGAGGGTACGCCTTTCTGTATAGTGTAAATTATACCGAGCATTTGTCAGCAATTTGACATGCATGTCGCGTCCTTATCGTTCATTGATTTTTCTGTATCTTTGTAAATATGCTCCGATTTGATAACACTGATTACTTGGGGCTTATTTTCATAATTCACCTAATACAGAAGCAAATACTGCATTCAAAGTTTTGTTGATTCATGTGAATATTAGTCGTCATATATTTAGTCAACTACAAAATGTGCACATATATAAAATACTCTACAACTAAAACCGATTTTCGATATTACTTCCCTGTTATAAAACCTAACTCAAAATCCGTAAACCTTTCCACGTATTCCTTACTTTTTACTACTTGCAGAATTTCTTTGTTTCCAACCTGGCTTACAATGCATTGTTTCTAATAATTTCGCTAACAAGTGGTTGGAAAATGGCACGCTACAATGGACAGTGCCTATTGCAAAACCATTCGAGAACAAAATAAATTCCTTTCTTGCAAGAGGAATGTTAAATGGTTTAGAAAATGTTTAAGCACCAATTCTTCAAGCTCCCGGTAGAATACCAGACAGAATTTTACAAACTTCAATATTTATATTTTGAAATTATATTCGATATTTTCTATATCAAATTGTGAAGCGACGAGCCTACCGTAATTACCTGTGATGATTTTTTTACCGGTTTTCGGTCTCCATGTTGAAACCTGTTCGGTCTCAAGTGCGCCAAGAACCCACGTCGAACAGGCGCGCATTGGATCGTCGGCAAAAAAATAAATCTAAGAATGCCACTGGCATTACAAACTGGAGCCGCAGCTATGTATAGCTCGAGTAGCAACAGTGCATTTCATATTTACTTTGAGAAAAGTTATTCTGCGGTGACAATTTTTGAACACACAAATGGAAACAATTTTCACCCCATTGGGAATTTCAATAGCTACGACGCCGATGTCATTAATGCCCTAATTTGTATCTATGCCACTATTAACTGAATTTGCTGTCAAAGTAACACGCTTTGGATTAATTATCACCGCGCTGCATTGTGATCGATCCACCCCCATGTCTACCTGGGAGCATTCCTTTTCAACTTTACCCGGTAACAAAAGAATTGGCTAGGATTTTTTGTCTACAGCCGCTTTGTAAAGCGATTACCGCCGGAACTGTGCACAAAAGCTCTGACGAAATTTGGTGGGTATCAATATCGTAGTTCCGATTTAATGGCTAATATTTGTGTGCTGTTGTCGTGCATTGTGTCTGCTACATCCGCTGTGAGATCGCCGTTATTGTCAAAGTTAGGGTTGTTCCATGTAACAGCTTGCAGTGGATTGTGTTCTGTAATTGATAGGCTCACTTACAACTTTGTGTGCGTAAAAGTTAACACCAATTTAAGTTTTTAATAGCAAACAGCAATCATAATCAAAGTTGATAGATATGAACCCCAAACGGGCAAAATTAGAAAATTAATTGTGAAATATTGAAGTCGATTTTCTTATGTCTCTAAGAAATTAAAAAGCAGACTAAGAATCTAATAAACCGGCAATTTATTTCCACAAATCGTTAACGATCTTTTGCCGGAGTTAATCCTCTCCTAACCTTATCTATTACAAATACCGATCTTTTGTTGTATCTCTGTGAGCCCATTATGATCCACATCTTCCTTTACGTTGCTAATTTTAATCGAGGGGAGCCGAGGTGCGGATGTAACGGATTATATCGACATTAACGCCTCTTAATGGATTCGATTCCATTTTCAAATGATACATGGCGGTATTTTATTAGTCTGGAATTCAAATGAATTGAGGTAATTACCGTTAAAATATTTTATTTGCAAGTTTATCGCAAAAGTGTTCATATTTCCCAATTTACGATCATATAAAAATTGATAATTAAATTCAAAATAGTTTAACATGAGACATCGTTAAAAAATTCTTTGAAGCTACAATCGATGAGTCTAAAAAAGTAATTAAAGTTGGTAATATATTATTCAACAATTGAAATGTCTAAATTGACAGCTTTATTTCTGATAGCGTCAACATTAAAATCGGTCCCTTTTATGTTTGTCCACTTCTGAGTCACTGATACAAAACGGTTTAAAATACCACACGGGTTTTAATGGTCGTAAAAAATAATGTCTCACGATTAGAGTTCACTTTAATACGAAGAGAAAAGCTACTATCTATTCAATACGCTAAAATGGTTCAGTAAACAGGTAGAGTAGATAGGAAAAAGTAAATTAATGAACGGTTGGATGGTTCTCATAAGAATTAGTTTATGTATGTTAATGGAAAGAGGACCATAAAGGTCAATAGATGTTTATGAACGAATTGAATCGGACACAACGTTAGTCACATTTCTATCTGACCATTTAAAGTGCGTGGGCAAGTCCATAATGTTTACACAAGGCAGTAAATGAAAGCATTCGTTTCCATTCTTCAAACTTTTATTTGTGAAGCTTTTGTTGATCGTACAAGATTTGTAAGTCGTTGTTGGTCCAAATGATTAGATGTCTTTTGGTTTCCACATATGATTTCCGTTATTTATCGTGTTGTGTAATTTGTATTCATTTGTACGCACGTTGTGTTTTTTGTCTAACTAATATTTGTTTTAATTAAAATTGTGCTCCTGTACAAAGAGTTGTTTGCTTTTGAGACGAGGTTTAAAATTAGCTGGAGCGGGTTTTTCTACCTGTGTCGCCGCTTTGTTACAATGAATGTGTGCGGAGTCACGCGGTGTCCCGGCTCCTTGATATTCCTCCGCTGCTTTGGGCTTATGTATGCCTGGTAATTTTAATCACATACAGTCAAATAATTTCGTAGATATATTTAAAAAATGGGTGCTTGTGTAACTTATTGCAATTATTTGCTCGTCATGAAATTGAATGTTTAAGTTTAATGCAACTTTTTGGCATGGAATGTTAGAAAAGCTTTCAGTTAAAATTTTACGGCTAAGGATGATTTTTACGTATACTCTTGAAATAAAACTAAAAAACAGTCCATTTTCAGCAACCAAACAACAAGATTTTTTTTTCATCTACAATTCTTATCAATGAAATCCGAAAACAAATTCCCAGGGTCGGAAACATCAACAATTGAAGTTCGGCAGGTGTAAGGCGATCTGAGCGAGTTTGCTTGACACTTCCAGATGTTTGCTATGCCCACAGACTGCAAGCCCAAAGTCGGCAAACTTAGAGATTTGCTCTTCAGCTCACCAGAGAGATTAGCATCGGTAATTGTGAGGCCAAGGAAGTTTGCAGAATCTATAGTTGTTGGAATTAGATTTGTATTTTGTCAAGTCTGGCTTTGTTAGGTGTTCATTATACTCAGTTTGATAACTAAGGATCTGAGGAGTTGTTCTATCTTGATGAAGTTTATGTGCGGTCTTTGTATGCCTATGTTCGTTGAATTTATTTAGGGTTTAAATCTAGGCTCTCGCCTTTCGTGTTTTCTTTATCAAAGTACTTTATATCGTACATATAATATATTTACGAGGTTCGCGTTGGTACGTACGGAGCAAAGCGGCATGAATGTAGTTTATAAATATGCGAAGGATTTTGCGCTTTGTAAATCAAAATATATTCCAAGAACTATTTTCGTGAAAAGTTTATAACTTCATCTGTATCATTTCAGACTTACATTTCTGAACATTTCTAAATTCATCTTTCATATTACTGGATTCTTTATGGTAATTATCGAAATAGTCAAATTTTATGTACGTGTAAGTAGCATTTTTCGATTCAAGCTTTTTATTTACCTTTGAAATAAAGCTCCGCATCTCCGCTTTCTAACTTACCTATGATGTATGCCATTATAACTTTACTACTCTTACAAACTCGTATAAACGGTTTGTATTTCTCTTCAAAGGTACACGGTCAAGTATCTGAGATTTATTATTGTTAAACGATAGCGTAGGCAGTAGCTGTTACTCTGTCAACTCGACATCAAAATGTTTAGTAGCATTATTTACATTAATTTCACAAGTACTTGTGAACTGTTGCAAGACTCTATACATTCCAAAGATACGTCTCCTTAATAATATTCCTTCGGAATGCATAGGTAGTGTTATAAACATAAAGTTTAATTTACTTTGAAATGTATCTTCCGCTATGGTACGTATATACATTACTACGAGTAGTTATCCTGGATACTAGTCGGCTGACTAAACTTTAACTTTACTAGAAGAATGTTGACGTCATCATATAAATCAAAGGTGACTAACTTATAGCGACTCAAGTAAAAAAATACATTTGAGCTACGAGTAAGACAAACTGAGAAAAAAAATGCAAATATTCTTATAGATTTGAGCGTTATTGACTGTCTGATAAGAAAATAATCAGAATTGCTTGCGTACCTTCTCTTATTTATTACCGATTAGACATTGACGTTGACTATATAATACAATACGCTTTTTTGTTTTGATTCATGATTTACGTTTCCAGTGGAAACTTATTGTTCCCATTAAATAATTCAACAAATACCTACTTATAGCTGGCTTTGATCGAGTTTAGCGTTTTCAATACAACTGCCGTGAGTACATCCAATTCATCACATGTAATAAAAGACGGCCGATTTTCGAAGGTCATCCTCATACAAGGAAAGGTTAGTATTCGACATAATCTTACACGTAATCCGGTTATAGAAATATGTTGTACACCATACAGTTATGTTGACTATTTACGTGGTTTTGTCGTATTAGTCACTGTTCTAGTTACGAAGTTATCAGTACATGAAAATAACACGATAATTTATATCAGTGATGAAAAATGTTTAGTCAAACATGTCATACGGAATATCTACATAGTATATTAATAATTATGTTCATACGTTATTGTATTTTGAGAATAATGTACTAGTAGGTAGGTAAGTAAATATATCAAGGTTCTTTTTTTTGTAAAGCGGTTTGAGAAAAAACCTAGATTACTCGTAAGCTTTTCTAATAAAAGTCTAAGGTATAAAAATATTTAAAAATCAGTTTTGTTTGAACTTTAGATAAAGTTCGTATTTCTCTGGTTATTTAAACAAGGTGTAAAAATTTTACTTTAATGTATTTCTGAATTTTCGAAGAAAACGTTAATAAAATTAGGTTCAAAAACATTTAAAGTCAAATCGTGATAGATCTTCAGCTATAGCCTGTCTACCGGAAGATTTATTTATAAGAGTTCTTAATCAAACACACAAGGGCCTTCCGAGAAGGTGAGCCTCAAAATAAACTGTTCGAGTCTTTGTTTTGGCTTCTTAGGTGGCTTTCTCGTACCTATTGAGTTTGTTAGTTTGTACAATACAAAAACTGTATACGTCTAGTTCATTGGATGTGGTTAATTGTTTTTTTTTTTTTATAAGCAAACATGTATATCGTCGCCTTAGAGTGAAAACCTGGGGAATGCATTATTGCTCAAATTTATTTTATTGCATTTCTAGAAAAAAAACCTCGCAACGCACATCCTGATCAGACTAATTTGTTCATTCGATACTCGTAGCGCCATCTATGACAGTAAATGAGAACCTCTTAAATACTTGCTTCTGTCAGTTTGGCGTGAATATACCTTGCAACGTACGTGTTTCGAGTCTTTTCTGCTGTAACTGTATAATTAAGTGTTAAATTTGCGGATTAAACCATATTAATTAATAAAAAAACATTAAAGTCGACGTACAAAAGTATTACAGCACACAGTGTTTTCTTCCTCCTGAAAAGTAACGTATTTTACACTTACGAGGTTTTCACTCAAGACGTCGATATAGATATTTATAAAGAGCATCGTTGACAAATTGATAAGCGAGATAGTCTTCAATCAGGTATTAGTATGTGTTTTTCCAAATGATTGAGTCGTATGTTCACAAATATGTAATTCGGTACATATAACTTTTTTACTTTCAAAAAAAAATACAAAGCAACCCGCTCCAATGTTACGTCAAATCACATGGCTTGATGAACTGCTGTATAAATCGCAACTAAAAAAGGATCGCACACCCACAAATATTTCAAAAAAAAAAAAACAAAATGATGCGCTTCGGGAAGCGTCACAAATTGGTTACAATAGCGAAATAAACGTTGCGGAATTTTTCATTTGCACACCGTTTCACACTTTGGTGTTAGCTTTAAATTTTAACGGTTCGTGCGGGCATCGATCAAACATTGGCTTGCAAACAAGAATATTCATAGTTATATCCATTGATAGTTGTCGATTGTTCGAAGTTCCGGCCTTTAAAAATAACACTTCTTCAGTTTTTGCGTACCTATAGACGTATACTCGTCATTTCCCTGTGACGTCATACCTTTCTACACAAACTTCAATTTTCCATTCAAACCATCTCAAAATAAAAAGAATCGGCCAAGTGCGAGTCGGACTCGCACACGAAGGGTTCCGTACCATAAACCTAAGCTTTTTATTATTTGTTGTTATAGCAGCAATAGATATACACAATCTATGAAAATTTCAACTGTCTACCTATTACGGTTCTTGAGATACAGCTTGCTGACAGCGCAGGCTCAGTAATAGGGTTCCGTTGGATACCCTTTGGGTACGGAACCCTAAAAAATGTTTTGAAAACTCCTTTCTACGTGGAGTTTCTATTAGGTTTAAGCTTATACGGAACAAAGGTATTTCCACTTTTGTATTTTCGTCTGCTGTAGTGCATTGTCTGTTAGTTAGTCCATCTGCCCGTCAGTCCATAGACATCAGATCAAATAAACAGTGGTAGTCGATGTAGGTCACTCCTCAAATCTTACTAATGGATTCCTTAATACTTCGATTAATCCTGGAATATCTTAAGACGTAGATTACCTACGTATTCAGTTGAGCTGCAAATAGGAGAGCATGCTCTCTCTAATTCAGTTTAACTATTGAGTCGAATAGACTAAACATTTCTACATTTTCTGCCGTAATTCAAGTTAATTTAAGGCAAAACGCTATTCTGTATACTTACATAAGTACACAGGTGTTGCTGATTTCTCACACCGGTCAATCTTCAAGGTTAAGCAACGCTTGGCAAGGTTGGTCTGAGGATGGGTGACCATCTTAACATACTGAGTTTCTTCCGTGCCTCAGAAAGCACGTTAAGACATTGGTCCCGGCTGTCTTTTGTAGATCTTTGGCAGTCATTACGAATTGTCAGAAGTAAGTAAAACTGACTCCAGTCTTGCTAAGGAGTACCGTGTTACCCAGCTAACGAGTTGTGGAGGTCTGGTAACCGGTCGCTCCACGTAAAACACTGGTATTCATCCGTTTTGACTGGTAGCCGACTCCAGTTTAGTTAGGAAAAGGCTAGGAAGATAATGATGAATTCATATTAATAAATTAAGTGAATTAAATTGAAAATAAAATAAATATGTAATATGTTCTTTTAATACATGCCACCTAATTATGAACCCCTTTACAAGGAGAAATGATTAGAGGAAAATCATTACGTGGTCATGAGTCTAAGAATGGCGGTTGTTGTGAAAATATTTTTGGTTTTCATAATTACTTTCGTGTTTAAGAACATTTTTGATGGTATATACGAATCTCAGATAATAATAGCTCTAAGTTACTATCGTTAACTGTCTAAATAGGCTGGAGCTTTGGACTTCAATTGCTACGTTCCTGACTTTAAAAATCAGCTCAGTTGTTAAAAAAAAACAATAAAAAAAGCTGTTACCATTTCCGACCAAAAATCATTCAACATTTTACTGTCACTAACATTTTAAAATTGCTCAACGATAAATGAAACAATGTGTTTCAAATTGCTGATAGTTATCTTCCTGCTGATAGGTTTACTGAGAAAAGAACAATTTTATCAGTACCTACGGAGTTATTGTGAACTTCGCGTTAAACAGTAAACTAATATAGGCTTGCTTTCTAAGAACTTTGCTTTTATTACAAATCCAAGGATTTTGTCGTAAGTAGGCCTTTAGTTACGAAATAAAATAGGTTTATGGGTGTTACTTACATACTTTATTTTGTAACTTTTAAATACCTGAGCATTTGTAACAGGTATTTACTAACGTTGAAAATCAAATTTACGCAGTTGTCTCACCGCTGGCGAGGAAGCGAGTAGCTATTGACCATTTGCTCGCTGAGGAAAGGGACAAAAGGGGATCTCGTGTAAGTAAAACAGACAGTTTTACATAGTCGATAGCTGACTGTTCACACTGCCGGCCAGCGGCTCTTACCTCAAGCTGATCGCAGCGACAAGAGCTATCAAAGATTGTACTCGCTCAGCGACACTCGCTCGGCGATGCTCGCTTGGCGGTCAGAACAACCAAACTGCGGTAACTTCTACATATAGTGCGGGCCCGAGCGAGTATTGCGCGTAAAAGCCCGTTGCACTAAAGCACTCGCTGAAAGCCGAGCGTCAAAAGTATTGAAACTTTTCACACGCTACTCGCTGATCGCCAGCGCGCGGCGGTGAGACAAGGCCTTAACGTCAAATTTTGACTTTAAATTCGATTTTTGTAAGTGAAGTTGTTCACTATTTTCTGTGACCGAGACTATCATTAAATATTTAAGAAAATCGGGAAGAAGTAAGGTCATTTTATTTTCTTTTCTTAAGGGCTAATTGACGATCGTCACCCACTGGATGCCTGAAGAAGAACGTCGTCGTCGAGTTCGACTGCGGCGAAGGTGGTGTGACGATCACATCATGTTTGCGGGACAAATTTGACCAGAGATCGCCCAAGACCCGAGTGACTTGGAAGGGGAGACCTTTGCCCAGCAGTGGGACACAAGCGCTGATTAACAAAAAAAAAAGAAAGAGCTACTTAAGGTGGAAGCGCTAGGGTCTCCCGCACAAAACAAAAATATTTGAATTTCGCGGGCTACCCTGGCGCATCCACCTAAAGGCTGAATCGAAAAAAATTTATACCCACTATTATTTTTCGATTTCTTCATAATTAAATTTGCACAAAATTATTAAGCATATAGTTCAACATGAAAGAAAGATTACATCGTACTAAATAACATGTCTGATTTGGTGCTTACAACCTAAACCCAATCAGCTGTGAGATTGTGTTTCGCTTATAATTTTTGACTAATATCCTGTTAGTTTGTAAGCAGACTCGCAAATAATCTGACTCCAGTCTTGCCAAAAAGTACCGTGTTACTCAGTTAATGGGTTGTGGAGGTCTGGTAGGCAGCCGCTCCACGTAAAAAAACTGGTATTCAGCTAAATCCTGTTTGACTGGAAGCCGACCCCAATTTAGTTGGGAAAAGGCTAGGCAGATGATGAGCATCGCAAATAATCATTATGGTTTAATATGATGTTATAAAAAATATCTTTAAACTATATAAAAACAAACCGCCATTAAACTAGAAATTGACATTGAACTCTTTCTTAAAAAAGAGGAATAAAAACAGAGAGTTCTGACATAAACTTCTCCAATAGGTAATGCCCGAGCTAGGTTGATCATGAAATATTTCGCAAAATACATAGTAATCAAAACTGCTACCATTAATATAAGATTATTTGTTTTACTTTGAGACCAACCCACAAAACTCGAAAAAAATATCAGCTGTTTTATACATGTTTTATTTTTATCTGCTAAATATTGCATTTTGTATGAAACAGCAGATATGTTTACGAATTTTCGGGGTTGGTCTCAAATAAAAATTGTTTATATTCATGTGCACTTTCACTTCCTGGCTCCCTCCAGAGGCTAAATTTCATTCTATTCCGTTCAGCCGTTAAGTCATGAAGAGGACAGAGATACAGCCGAAGTTACTTCCTCATGTTTAATATTAGAATTGATTGATCATACTAAACGGAGGGAGACACGAAAAAAAATTAAGAATAAAATTCTGAATAACTATCAATATTGCCATACTTGTTCATACAATTTCTAAAACAAACTTACAACGGACATCCCATACCGTGTACCACAAGCCTGGCCTTAATACCACCGGCTTTGCTCTCCGCTCTGCCAAACGTTGCTTTACAAAACGATGTATTCTGCTAGGCTGTGAACTGTAGAGTGTAGATATACCAACAAACAAACATTGGAACAAACAAAAACCTTTAGTTCTGTTCCGTTAGTTCGTGGTTCTAGTTTTTTTGGGGTAATCTTCTGTTTTTAGTTTTTAAAGGTAAACCGGCTTCAAAATGTCCTAGTTCAAAAAGCTTTTCCGATTTTTCATTATATTTTAGTCTATATTGCAAGAGTTTCCATTTCGTTCCAGCTTCTACACTAGATCATTAGTATATCTATGCTAGTAGATTGTTTGATTGTGTGGCTGAACTTAATATCTTCTTGGACTTATGATTGAGAGCAAAGAAATCTCCTACCTGCCCCAATTTTGTTAAATATAAAATAAGGATACCAATTACATCTATAATGAGCGACATTCGAATGCTATTATTTTCGTATTAACTCGTGATCGGTACAGACCACTGGACACAAATTTGGTTCCCGAACGAAATTGGTTGATAAATAATGATAGGCTGTCCAAAACAATGCAGCTTCCCTGTTTTATTATTAAATTTTAGGTTTTAAAGCCTTAAATTGTACGTTCAATGTGATTGGCTTACCGTTAATCTAACGTTCAAAAACGTCAAAGTTCCGCCTTGACACTGATCAATATTTTGATTTTATCCTGGACTCTAATAAAAATATCAAGCACTAATAAAATTCCTGACATCAAAAACTTTACGACGCTACTTCAATCTGGCGCTGTATCTAATTACATGGAACCTCCATCCAGGCAATATGTGAGCTTCAAATCTAATTTTGCTCACGTAACCTAATATACCTATAGTACACCATGAACTATTAGATTTCCTTCAAAAGGTTAAAGTGATCAGGTTTCACGTTTGGTCCGTGAATGGGACGATAAACCGTCTTATTTAATAGCCCGACGTGGGTTGACCATGCATGTGCGTATACGCAAGTTTTTTTCTTTTCTCGCTTTTATGTCCATCAAGCAAGGCGCCTGGGTACGACTGGCACAGCGGGACCTACCATAGGTGTTTGTGATTCAGTTAATATATTACATTATTGTGAACATCCTTTTTTGCTGGACACCTCTTTTGTAGGGAGTATTTTATTAACGGGAGATAAGGATCTTTATTAATGATATAGGGTTGCGGTCATGCATGATGAAGAATTAAATGAAGATGTAGAGAAGGAATGTTTGTTTTTTGGATATTAAATAAATCAATGACATTTGATACTAAATTAAAAGGAATAATTTATAAAAGTTTCGATAAGAGCATAGTAGCATGCTCTGATCGAAATAATCGCTTCCAGGATTGGAAGTCCTCACAAATTCATTTAACTTAGTCTGCTCTCTTTCCATGAAACAGCAGATAGAACAAAGGTATTATGTCTCACAAAAGAAATAATATAATTTATATTATTCTAATAAAAAAGCCTTATGGGCTGATCCGTACGTGCTCTCGAGCGAGTCTCTTGCTTCGTTTTTTACGACCCTTGAGCGATAATCCCGCGGTAATGCCTACTAGGCTCTCAAAAATCAGTCGACCAAAGGTCTAGACGATCGTCAAAAGCCCTTATATCCTCTAATAATGAGTTAGGCGAACATAGGTACCTACTCATCGACTCTGACTACACACTTCTATACACTGACGTACTTCAAATTGTGAAACTTTGGTACTTAGTTCTCCTACATGACGGTTAAGTTGCAAGGGTGTCGTAAGTTATCTGAGGTATGCCAGGTACGACAGCTCTAACCAAAGTTCTACAAAAATGTACAAACTACTCATTTCAATGGGTGCAGACTTGTGCAACACTGTTGCTGCTATAGCATTAATTTTCACTCTTTAGCGATCGTCTGTTGGTTAACGCGGTAATACCCATTTCCAAACATTCTAAACTCTGCAGTGCCTGCAGAAAGCATTGAATATAATAATCACGAGTGAGTTTGAGATGTCAGTCTTTGTTCGTTCTGCGTCAAACCAAAATTAGCCTCACGTTATTCAGGAACTAATCTTACAGCTGTTTATGGTTTATGACTCACAAGTCCGTTCTTAAAGCAATGAGGATGCATGGTTCCTTTAACTAAAAGGTACCATTCTCCCAACCAGGCGGTCGGTATGTCCTAGTTGGCCACAGCGCTACGCACGCACGCCAGTTCTCAGTGATAGGTAGAACGATAGTTAGGGCTGCGTGCCACAAACTCTATGTATTCAATTAGCATAAGTTTATATTACGAACGGATAAGTACCACTTACATAGCTACGTGGGTGCTCCTTGAATCTACAATAATGATAAATTATATACCATTTGCCCGTGCAGACAACTTGACACTTGTAAACCCACAGGCATTATTATCTTCAATTGCCTTCTAAAGGGTAATCTGATGCAATTGTCATTTAAAATTTTGCAAAACGGTTTATCTATATACTAATATATAAAGCTGAAGAGTTAGTTTGTTTGCTTGCGCGCTAATCTCAGGAAGTGATCCGATGTGTAAATTCTTTCAGTGGTAGATAGCCCATTTATTGAAGAAGGCTATAGGCTATATATCATCACGCTATGACCAATAAGAGCGGAGCAGTAATGAAAATTGTGACGCAGACGAAGTTGCGCGGGTCAACTAGTTATTGATATTAACTAAACAGTGTAGGATATCTGTTGTTGGGTCTAAAATTTATTACAATGCAATAGTGCAGAAACAGACACAGTCAGTTCGTTGTTGGTAGAAACATTGGAATTGTGAAAAATACGGTTCCTCTTTTATACTTCAAATAAAATATATTTCTGAAATAAAGCGACCATTTTATAAGCTATCAACAACCAATTGTAAGAGAAGGGCTCGTAATGGCATCCGAATTGAAACTTTCACTTAATTTGCTTGAAATTGATTAAGGCCAAAATGGAATAGGAAACGTTGTTATTAACCCAACCTTTATTGTTGAATTTGGAGATTACTTATAAATTGTTATACAGTAAGATATGTCTATAACTTTTGCCATTACTGTTTAAATGTTTCAGAGAAACACACAAATGAAGGTTATGAGACAAAAAATCTTCACTTTTTACCATTGTTGAATGATGCAATCTCAAATGGCAATTTTATTATGCAATTAATGGTTTGCGTAATAGTAGTTCAATTTTTATATGTACTTCCAAAAGTTCTCAGAAAAATCAGGCCACGTCTCGAAAATCCTGAAACATAAAACATCCCTCAAATATTAAAAGCCGAAGATGAATCACTGTCCCAAATTCTTTCGCTCTTTCCCTAAAGTGACGCATCCGCCAGTAAACTGAGTCGGGGTAGAATATATCTCTTTTTACAACTAGCTGGCCCGGACAGTGTAACGGGAACAATGCATTCCTGTTGTTACGTTCGGTCAACAAAAAGGCAACAAGAGCAAATGTTTTTTGTCGCCAACCCCGCTAAATTAAACAGGGAAGCTGATTTTGTTTTTATTTTTTTTCCGAGCAATTTTGCTTTACGGTGAACGTGAAAGCCGAAACAGTAATGACCTTTATTATTCCTGTAATGGCAAAAAATCTTTCGCGTGGTGTTTTTGTTTTGTTTAGATTTAGACGTGTTGGTTACATGGAGTGTTTGTTTGGGTACCGTTCTTTCTAGTTTTTTTTTTAAACAATTTAATTTTACGATTCCTATTTTTTTTTCTGTGTTGTTCAATACAATGCGCAAGAATGCGGATTCTCGTAAACTCGAACAAACTACACCAGTAAAGTAACTACCGCAATTAAATCCAAAAATATCCCTGACCAAATAAGGCAAGAAAGAATATGCACAGTTACGATTTAACGATTACACCCGTTAAGATTTTATTTACAAAGTATAAGCTGTGTATATACAATAAATAACTAAGAAATGCGGCTTAACGCTGTTTTGCATGCCCACAATCGGCTGTAACTTGACTAAATATTATGTCGCGTGCAATATAAATTTGGTAGGCAGACGCAATTAAACATTTACGATTAATTTTACGACTAAAGCCCTGAAAGAGCATACAGTGTTGTATTCAAATCAATGGGATACTTCAAGGATGGATTTCAATGTTATGATCGTTGCCAGTGAAAGAGAGGTATTCTTGCTTAAAGACGATTGGTTAATTATTAATGATATTTTTTAATAAAAGTGCGACCAAAAGATGAATGCTTAAATATTTCCAATTTTTTTCAGAAGTACGTGATCATTTAAAGGTCCTGTATCTGATGAACAGTTAGGAAACAATAGCAAAAATAGTAAGAAGTTCCAACAAATCACTTTTCAAACAGTTTCATGCAGTTGGTATGTTGGATTGGTTGCAGTTGGAAAATAGTCGTTTTTTTTTTAATTCTGATATTATTTCTTTCATCAGTATCATATATACAGAACGTAACCCAGAAATATGACCACACACTTCTGAAATACTTTGTATACATGAAATGGTCTGTGAAATGAGCATCCTTCGAGCCAATGAATTTAACTATCTATACCGTTAATGACAGACGGAACCAACATTAATCAGCGATTCCATCACACGCCACGACGACAATCCTTAACAAAATTACATCCATGTCTTTTTCTCAGAGAAACGTTCATGTTAATTCAATTTGTTGTAGTCTTTATGTTTTATGCATTAAGGAACTCTCTTCGTGTACAACATTGCCTAAACGTGTTGTGTTTCCAGTGTTGACCCGACCAAGGGTTCGATTAACATTCCTCTCTCCGTATGATCGCTTCGGGATCCAATCAGGCCGGTGTTCACATAATTGTTTGCGGACATGATTTTATCGGAAAACTACAACGGTTCGAGGCTTCGGGACAACGGTTGTTCGTTTCATGCCATCCATCTAGAAATTATATTGGTGCCCTCAAGTGTTTCACAACCAAATTGCGAACGATGATACTGGGAAATTGGATATTGATATCTGGGTTTATATTCTAAAGACCGTTTCGAAGGGCTTTATTATTCAGAGGCAGATCTAAAAACATAAATTATTGTACTAGCAGAGCCATAAGCGATAAGTTGTCATCCTGTCCTTACTATAAAACCATTTAACACCCCACATCCGCACAAAAACTAGTATCATTATCGGTTCTGCGGTACCCGCGACCGTTCTTAACCCGTTAAAGACCTCTTCCTTAATCTCATATGTATGTATGCTGAACATCCGCGAAGGCCATCATTTACCATCAGTGCAGCTACTTTGCGAGGTCGTATATCGTTACCAGTGTCCCTTAATCTAGCGGTAACTGTGGAACAACAAAACTCATTACTCGGCGCTATTCGTGGCTGTACCTGCGAGTACTGGCAAGCTCGTGTTGGGTGTATGGTGTTAGCTGGAAGCGATAGCGACTTTTTAAGGGTAGTTGAGTACTTGTAAGTTATGGGCGGCAGTTAAAGAATAGGTAAATAACACTGAGTGATAAAGTTTTGAAAATTAGGGGCTCATGCTTTTTAATGAAAATCAAACAAATGACCAAAACGTAAAACTTTAAAAGCAACGGTAGCATCATTAAATCTGAAACTCTAGATTCCTACTGACTATCCGCTCATCTGCCTAGCTTTTTTCTCAACTACATTGGGGTCGGCTTCCAGTCCGTCCAGTTCCGAATTTAACTGAATACCAGTATTTTAGTACTGGCTATCCGCTATCACCACTAAACTAAAAACAGGGTCACTTCCTTACTACAGCACCCTAAGTCAGCCCCTTCATAACAAAAGTTCTGGCACACCGTAACTTACTGAAACATAAACGAGTATTATGCCTATAACTAACATAACCCGCATTAAATCTCCCACAACCAGGCATAGACAAAGGTGACATCTGAAATACGACCACCGCCCGCGGCTTACTTTTACTATGAAAGTTTATCACTTGCGCCGCGTCGTTATTTGGCTTAGGAGATTAGCAAATGGGGGCAACTTGTTCGGTTTACGAAGCCTAAGCCAGACCACTAAACCCGGAGAACTTACCGCTACCTTGGCATGGGGATTTTTAATTATATCATTAACTGGACCAACGCACGCGCGTGCCGATTAGCAGTTTTATAGCTATGAAGCCGCGCTTGCCCCTTATTTATGGGTTACAGTGTGGAATGTTGGCTTACATGAAGTAATTTTGTTCCGTTAATATGTTTTGTTGGATATACGAGGTTATCACGCTTTTTTAAGTGAAAATAATTTTTAAGTTTCAACACCGTGTGATATTGTTTGGTAACACGATTGACGACGATATAGGGTTATTTATTTATTTTACAATAAGAGGCTCATCGGGGACGTAAAACTGGTGGATGCCAAGCTACATAGCTTGGCAATAAGGTTGCCTGCTTGTCGGTCTTCTACAGCTTATACTTCGGTGAGTGTGCCCAAGAACTCCACGACAAGACGCACTGCATCTTACCATCCCTACCTTGTTGCTATTCCACCAATTCGCACTAAGCGTTTCCAAACGTCTTTTATAATGCGCACAGCAAAGGAGTAGAACACTCTGCCTGCGTCTGTGTTTCCAAACGCTTACAACCCTAATCTCTTCAAAGTTAGACTTTGTCTATGTCATCTCTGACATAGACTACAGTCAAGAGCAAACTCATCACAAATAAAAAAATAAAAAGTGTATGTACACAGAGAAAAAGTAGCAGATAGGACATTATAATAATTAGTACAAAGGTACTGTTAATTTTTGAAAATATTCCTTCCAGCAGATCTGTGAAAGGAGAAATTAAAAAGAAATGTAGACAATAGTGGGATATGTTAATTTATGTTTACTAATCAATGGTTTAATTTGACGTACCTACCTCTAACTAAAGAGAGATCGTTAACCCTTTGCATTCTTTAGACACCCCGTAATAAATCGCAACCCTCAGATAGTCCCCTTACGCAAGAAAACGTATAGAATTTAGAAAATAGAAAGCCATGAAATATTTCCCTAAACGTGTTTCCCTGCTCAAGAAACGTATTTCAATATCAATAAGATATTTTCATTACCCAGTTTTATCTTATCCTATTCATTTGAAATCGATGAATAGAAATACTTACCTGTTAGAAAACAATTTACAAATATTAAGCACCGTCTTACTTATCCGTCGATCAGATTATGAATCTCAGTTCACCGTAATCGCCTTAAGTACTAATCTTCCCTTTTCGATTACGAAACCCCTTCAACTTGAATAATTAATTCCAGAATTTTATACCCAAACAAACAAAATACACGTTTACTTTTTTTCATAAGGATTACTTGGAATAGCACCTCTTATATACTATTTAATTTAATTAAAAACGTATATCTAACACTTACCTGACGTGTTAGTAAGCTGGTATTTGCAGTCTTATTAAAACTTTAATCAAGTTTGTACTTTTTTAATCTGGCCACATCAGTGTTATTTAGCAGCGGAGCGCGCTTACTCTGCTAATTTAAATTTCAGCAATTTATAAATACACTTAATTAACTTAACGTGTTCAAAACACATGCTGGCCAGGTGAATTAAGAACACCTGCTGTAATATTCCAACGCGAAACTTAATATGGAGTGCTATTTTTTTCTTTTATATTCCTTTTAATTTGCAACCCGATAACTCATGTGACCAAGAAGGACAGATGAGCCACTTAACTCACGGCCTATTGAATTTCTGCCGGATCAGACTCTCAATGTAATCAAAGGAATAAAGGAGAAGTACCTCCTTTGTTTTTATAAGTTTCGTGTGTAGATTAATCAATCACATAGGCACTGGAAGAAAATTCGGGGACAGAAATGTATTTTGGGACCTAAAGAGGTTTCTTTTACATACGAATAATGGGCAAATGTGTATGTAATGTTAGGATAAAAGCTGATGGATGTTTTATTACTGAAAACGTTGACAAAGTTGTATAAATCTTTAACCCATCCAACTTTGTTAGTAAATTAATTTGTATTTAACGTTTAATTTTAGTTGTGGGCCAGCTATGCTTTGAAGTTGTGTAGATACAGTCAACAAAGCTATTCGGTATAAGTTTATTAGGCATACAGACACAATGTAGGTACAAATAAAAAATAAACTGAATTCTAAAATAATTACCTTGTGTGCCCCCGCGGCTGCGCCCAATAGGTCCAGTTCAGCAAAATGCCAGACAACTAGGACTTGCCTGACGCTGGTTTTCAACAGAACCTGCAGGCAGCTAACTTGCAACTACTTTTAAACAGTGTTGTGAATGTGCTGTGTAAAAAATTATTGTACAACACACTCGTGAGTATGTACGCCGCACGGGACGATCTTGATGGTTAAGCAACGCTTGCCAAGGCTGGTTTGTGGATGGGTGACCATCTTAACATACCGAGTTTCCTCCGTGCCTTGAAAAGCACGTTAAGCCGTTGGTCCCGGCTGTCATTTGTAGATCTTTGGCAGTCGTTACGGATTGTCAGAAGCCAGTAAATCTGACTCCAGTCTTGCCTAGATGTGTACCGTGTTACCCAGTTAATGGGTTGTGGAGGTCTGGTAGGCAGCCGCTCCACGTAAAACACTGGTATTCAGCTGAATCCGGTTTGACTGGAAGCCGACCCCAATGTAGTTGGGAAAAGGCTAGGCAGATGATGACACTCATGAGTATGGCATAAGCTTAAAAATTACCTATAATGCTGTGTGAATTAGAAATAATATTGGCAGGTCCAGTGGATAAATATATATTTTTGCATGTATACCAAATAGCTTTGTTGACTGTACATTACTCAATTAGATATAAAAATTACAAAATGTCTTTAGAAAATTGACAACAAAGAGCTATTAAAACAATGCCCAAAGCTGCGGCTCGTTATAAGAAGGATATTTTCACAAAATTTCTAACGACATCAAACTTTCGAGTAACTTGTCACTTCGTTCAAATGGCAGTCATTTATTTTGAACAAGTTCAAAACTAACTAAAGGAAAAAACTGCTACAGTAGTTACATCACGATTCGGGTAGAAATTGTGCAGGGGACATACGGGGTTCCCGAAATGAACACAAAATGTGTTCTGAAGTTGACAATGGCGAAATTTACAGCAATTTGCTTTTTCGTAGATCCCAAATGTGGAATGTTTAGGACTTTAGGAAGTTTAATTTTATATCTGTATCTGTTTGATAATTAATTATGTATAATATCATCAAATTGAGTTATGTTTATGATGTTCATTGTAAAATTATATGAGGGTTTTGCATTAGCCTATTTATTATTTGATTATGTTGATTTAAATGTCTCATGTCTGAAAAGTTCGTTCGCTGTTCTGCAACCTTTTCTTTTAAGGATGGAAAATCATGAAGTGACTCCTCCCGATCTGGTCAGAGCAGAAGAAAATGTCAGACTCTTACGGACTTAAAACCTATCCGTGTTCCTCCCAGTACAATTGCGTTCCAGGGCTGCGGTGATTCTTTCGAACAAAGTCCGCAAGATTCTTCTACCACCTGAATTCACTGTCAGAAATACATTTTATGTTTCTAAGACATTGACACTGTGATATGCACGTCAATTTCGCCGACCGTGTAACACACATGTTTGGAAAAGAAAAGAGGAAAACTTTCATTTTTACGCCGTCTAACGGATTCAATATCGACGCGGCTTGAATGAGTTTTGGGGGTGGAAAAATCGTTAATCATCCCTTTGTTGGAATTTTGTTACGGCCTAACTCGTTGCTCGCCTGTTTGGCCTTCCATTTTTCCTTTTGAATGCTGAAAGTGGGGCCGTTCTTGACGAATTGTTTTCATGGGAAAACAAAAACGGATTCGTTGAGATTCGGGTTCGTAATATGTAAGGAAAGCCGTCTGGTATTTCATTTTGGACATACGAGTAATGTAGGTATTTGTATGATATTGTTTTGTTACGAAAACTTATATTACTGAGGGATCAGTTACAGAAACAAAAGAAGCTCGATCTTTAGACTAAAATAAAATATTCGTTATCTTTTACTTTGAGAACTATTAAGCTGTCGACTTCTTCACATACATTCACACGTATAGAGTGTAATCCGGTTTCGTATCATCCTATGTAACGTGAAACTCGACTATTGCGTTGAAAAACTAGCGAAGTGATAAACCTCAGATCACACTCTCAATTGCAATTGCGGTTATCTCATACCTCCTGTTTAAAAAAGGTAATAAAAACTTAATTAGAAAGAAAAAAGGTGTATAGTTGCACCACACAACACTAGTTAAGTCATATAATAACCTTTTTTATAGAAACAGGTGTGATTTGACCTTTAGATTTGTTGAACTATGGCTGACACGAGTTTAACAAATGAAGTGTCATTAATAACTATCAATTAGATGTTTACCGTTCCCCTCCTATAAACCATTAATCAGAATTTGCCAAAACAAGCAACGTAATGGCATCAGATTTTTTTTGTTAAAAATGATAATCTACATTGACCTTGTATTTCGGGTTCCGTACACGAAGGGTAACTAACGCAAACTTATTTTTTTCTAAGCCTACGCTATCCGACCGTCCGTCCATCTATCTGTCTATCAACTGGCTGTATCTCAAGAACTGTAATAGTTAGACAGTTGAAATTTTCAGTTTTTATTTAAATTGGCGCTTTGACAACAAATAATAAAAAAAAAAAAAAAAATAAAGTGGACTCCCATACGATTGTTGCGGTTTATGGTACGGAACCTTTCGTGTAAGTCCGACTAGCATTAGGCCGGTTTTTCTTAGATTTAAATCGGGAAGAGTCCGTGGCTAAATAATAAAAGTCGCACGCTTTAAGATTATTAAGGTTAATCAACGCTACGTAGGTTACTTCGTAGATGGTTGAGCATCTATTTCATACCAAGGTTCTTTCGTGCCTTGGAAAGCACGTTAAGCCCTTGATACCAGCTATCATTTAGCCACCTCTCACAGCAGTTGCGGTTAGTCAGAAGCCAGCAAATCTGAAACTAATGTTGCCAAAGGATATCGCTTTAGACAGTAAAGAAAAAGTCTGACGGAGACTTATTTCAGACCTATTAGCATTCTTTTTTTATTCTTTTTTAGCACTTTTCCTACCGTATAGGTAACAGTCTCAAATTTAGGCTGCCTGTCCATAGACGTGACTTTTTATGCAATTCCGTTGGTTAATATTTCTCCGTTCTCCGCTCCGCTGCCTCGCTCTGCGTAAATGGACAGGCACCCTAACAGTGACTACCTACTCGTAAAATATTTTATTTCCATCAATCCTAAAACGGTCTGGTTTACAATACAATTTCAAAACACTACTGTTATACCTAGAGTCAGTAATGGGATAGCCAAAGTTTTAATTATTGCTAAAACTGTCTCTAAAACAACATTTAGGATAGGTACATGGGCCGATTAGTTTGTTAGAATAGTGTTAAAAGTTAATGAAATTGCACGACACATAAATATTGCCAACACATCGTTTATCTTTGAGAGTAGTAACCCTTCCTCTTGAGGGATTTTTACGACTTGTGCGAGATGATAAGCAGTACTGTCAGTAGGCAGTCGATACTGTGTTTTTATTTTAAACATAAGCATCTTTATACTCCCTAACATTCACATGTCTAGGCGTTTAACGATATTTTACATTGTCTCTACTCTTATTTGTACATTCTTCAATGCTTCGACTTTTTAAATTAAATACCTATGTAATTCACCAAAATCCTAATAAATGAATGTTATCTGAAATTACAATAATTTCAACAGCTTATTACTCGTAATTTCTAAAAATTAAATGTTATTTTTACCTTTTTATTCTGATTTTTTTTTTTAGTTTAGAACTGATTTGAGTCACATCCACATAAGTAGGTCTGTAGGTAAGACTTTTAATTTTAATATCTTCCAAATAATCATTCTTTTTTAGAGTTTCGTACCCGAAGCGTAACCAACGGAACCCTATTAGGTACTAAGCCTCCGCTGTCCATCTGTCCGTCCGCCCGTCCATCCGTCTGTCTATCAGCGGGCTGTGTCTCAAGAACCGTAAAAGGTAGATAGTTGAAATTTTCACAGAGTATGTACCTATTTCTATTGCCGCTATAACAACAAAAAATAAAAATTAAAGGGGGCTCCCATACAAAAATCGTTTTTTTCGGCTTATGGTACAGAACCCTTCGTGTAAAAGACTGACTCACACTTAGCCGGTTTTACGAAAAACGCATCTAACATGTAACCCAGTATAGTAATGAAAACTTCTCTTCATCGCGTGCCTCTTAATATAAACAGCTTATAGCACTTAAACCGTGTTACGTATGAAATGTTTTCAGGTGTTGCATGCTTCAGGGACTCATTATTTAGATTTATTTACAAGATTAAGCATTTGGACCCCTAATGCGATTAATAGTGGCACTACACTTTATTATGCATATTATATTAAACTTCCCACTGCCCTAGGAAATTAAATCTTTAATAATTTATGTGATTGAATGTTCCAGAGCCGGTTTTTTATTGTTATTAATTATAATGAGGGGCGTATTTCTTGATTCCTATTATTGCGTAAACGGAAACCGAAAAAGAAATATAAATCATCTTATTTGGAACAGGAAAATAGCACAGTCATAACGTTATGATTGTTTCATCTGATTGTGTCTATTATGAATGAAAGTAACGAATAATACAATAAAGAAAACACGAGACGCTAAATTATAATTCGTAGTAAAGAATAATTTATCCAAACCAATACAAAAAGAGTAAAAAAATTTATCAGGAAACAACGTAAACACGGCAAAAGTCAACACACAGTAATAATTAAAACACACACTAATGTATAAAAAACAAAAACAAAAAAGCTAAGTATTGCAAACAATACATGTCAGACAATAATTAGTTAACAAATAGGTGGCGACACGGTCGTAGGTTATCGGTCCCTCAGTTTACACAGCATTGTCGGGTCCAAATCAGCGCTATATAAATACTACGGCAGCTCAGATATGCTGGCTTACTGGTTTCATTTGATTGTTGCGCTTAAGTTATGAGCTGACAGCGATTTCCAATTAGATCTTATTTGTCAGTTTTTTGTAACGATTTCAGTTTTGGGACGCTGCATTTCATATTTACGGATTCAAATTTAACATTGTCAATAATTTTAAATACTGCATGACCATTAGGGGTACACAACTGCATATCAGTGAACTTTTAAGAAGTGTTTTTCTTTACCTGTGATGCAGTTGCCCTCTTAAGAGTCGGGTCGGGCTTGTGCGCTGTTTCGTTAAGTCCAGTTACCATGGGAGTTTTATACTTATCTCATCTATCGGTGTTTAATTTCTAGCATCTAGATTTTATACATATATTACATTCTCCTGAATATAATGTTAGAGTGCAAGTTCAAAAACGGATAATAATCGCGATTCATTCCCATCCAAGTCCCTTCAGCGTTGCCATTGTCACTCGCTTCCTCTCATCTCTTACGCCACCCATCCGAATCACAACTGTGTCAACACAGTTGAGATAATTCGAATACTCGATGAGGAATGTGTTTTCTTATCTCAAGGTTTGCGAGCAACCGACGGGTTCTTTGATGAACTTGTAACGAGCAACGCTGCCCGACTAAGATAATAGCCATTTCAAGTTTTGTTACTTTTACTAATGAAGTTAGGATTTTATGAAAATAAATGCTTTGATATTCCGGAAATATTGACGGAGATGAATTTTCGGGCAGTGTTTTGAACTTACTGGTAATGCATTACATGAAGAAGTTCTCGCATTGCTTCTGAGTAGAATATTGACAGTTAATAAATTTAATAAACTTTTTGTGTATTGACTAGTCATCATAACCAACCTATAATGTACCCACTGCTGGGACACAGGCCTCCTCTCGGTGATAGGGAGTAGGCCGTAATCCACCACGCGGGCCCAGTGCGGGTTGGTAGATGTCACATGTCTTCAAATTTTTGATTCTAGAACATGCCAGTATTCCTCGCGATGTTTACCTTCACCGTTTTGAGAGTAGTGGTGATGAAATAATTTACACAAAGTAAAGCGCCTGCCTGGGTTCGAACCTACGACCTACAAACTCGTAAGTCGCAGCCATTACCACCGGGCCACCACTGCCCTATAAATAATAATTGTAATTTAATATTTTCTAGGGACCTACCAAAAAATTAAAAAAACGCACTTACTGTTATGGACGGAATTCAAGAATCCACACTTATCACTTCCATTATTCCATTCGAAGAGATATCCGACAAAATGACAGAAGTTCCAAATACAATTTCATTTTAACATCTCTCATTCAGTCGGAAACAGACCTCACTTCACAAAGGCATGCCAGTCAATCTGATTTCAGCTTTAAGCCTACATGTGCTGACCTGGTCGAGCGAAATGAAATTAGATTTCTGTATTCAAAACATCAAAATTCCTATTTCACTGTTTCGAATAGATATCGTCCAAAAAATATTTTGAAAAAAGAGATTCTTATAATAAACATTTAAACGTTAAATTGCAAAGCAATTCTAAATTTAAAAAATAATAGATATGTACGAGTTCAATGAACTTCAAAACACAAAAGTCGTGTGCGAGAGTTTATACAGTCAAAGGCATTTAGCTCGCTTATAAATGAAGAAATCACGACTGCTAACTCAGTAGTCAATAACCTACGTAATGAATATACTGTTACAAATAAAAAGCGAAGATTCGACATCAAAATACAAAACTGCAAAAATCTGAAAAATGTGGTTTGATAATATTCGTGTTTAGTCACCTAAAATAAAGGCCCTCGCAGACAGGAGCGATTCGACGTCATTGATATTTTTTTACATTAATATTGTTATTATTATAACTTGTCGTATTGTCACGTGAGTATTAGTTCATTTAAATAATAAATAAATAAAGTAAATAATAATATAATTATTATATATTATTATTTTGGACCAAACATTAAACATATCATGTACACCCACCAAACTGCGTGGCAGTTTGTCGGCAGGATTAACGCTCGTCTTAATACATCGGCTCAAAACATAATGAATAGTAATTAAAAGAAAAAAATAAAGCCAAGAATAAGAAATCCAAGGTTGGCCATTTAACACAAAAGAAAACACAGTCAAATTATAATAGGCATCCTAACTCCTACCAACAGTTATCTTAAGTAAACAATGATAGGTTAGTGGGTATTTTCACACCTTGCGGCAACTTCATTAAGAAAAACAGTTTTTAATTTATTTTTTAGTGTTTGTTTACTCATATTAGTACTACCTTTTCTCAGCCAATCGAGATCATTGAAAAGTGTACACATGGGTATTCATTTTGTAAAATACCCAGTACGTGTTATGGGAGGTAGCCCCACAAACTTTCAAAACGTGCTTACTTACCGAAGTAGCCGATGCACGGAACCATATTTCCTTTTAAGTGACTAACTACTTCCACGTGAAGATAAGGAAACCAATAATATTGTGTGTTCAAGCTTCATGCATTATTAAAAATATCGGCGCGGCAAGCTATGATGTTGATAAGATATTATAGGAATAGTTAACTAATAAGATACCGCTGCTTATGAATAAATATTTAACTTGAGTCGGTTAGTCAATAAGGGCATTGTTTCTTTATGAGTAATAAGATAACACTTATTTTTAAAGGTTACACAGACAGGTGCGACGTGACATTGCGACAATGCTTTTTCATAAAATAGTTTTGTCTATAGCAAAATTAATAAGAAAAAAATATGACATCACGTCTGTCTTTGGGGGCTTTAAATCTTATTTATAGTATGTAATTTTAAAAGTTTTACTGCGGTCATCGGTCCTAAATAAAATTCATAAAAATTTCCACCAGTTACTTCTATGACAAAAGTGCTACGTGAACTTTGCTGTCATGCCTTCAAGACATATTCAAATATTCTACTTATGTCGGTATACCATATTCTCAGTTGAAGTTATCGAAACTTTAGATTTAGATATTTGATTCAAATCAAGCCTTAATTGCGACCCGGATTCGGATTAATTTGATTTTGATAATTGATTTGCTTGAAAGGGAAATTGAAATCTGGTTTTGTAAACAGGGTAGTTTTCATTGAGAAAACTAAAGCGCTTTGAAGCGACAAGATCCGGGCAAGGGGCAATATCGTATCTAATGAGCTCGATTAGGGAATACGCATGCGATTTTTTTATTAAAAAAATTAAATACTTATTAGCTCCAGTAAACAATCATGAACTATTTTTATAATTAATAATCATCAGCTATTTTGTTATAAAGCATCAAAGATTTGAACTTTAACGTCAAAGTCCATGACGCCTATACAACTTCCATATAAAACAGCGTTTCCGTAGGAGAGGGGCTCATAATTATATTTGTTTAGAATAATTATACCTCGTTTGTTTTTCTAGCAATTTTGATTCTATTTTCACATAATAGGTACTTATGTATTATATTTTTGTATATTTTTTGATAAACTGATAAAGTGACAATACCTGTTTTTTTTTTCATGCATACTTACATCTCTACAATCGGCCTAACTCTATTCTCAACTATGTAGGGGTTGACTTTCAGTATAACTGAATACGCCTGAGTACCAGGATTTTACTTGAAGCAACTGTCTTTCTGAACCCTGCAACCCAATAATAAAAACCCCTTGGTAAAACTGGTGTCAGATTTATCGCCCTCTGACTACCAGTCAAAAAATTAAACAAACAAACTGGCACTTGGGACCAATAGATTAACGTGTTTTTCGAGCACGAAGGAATCTCAGTATGTTATGGTGGTCACCCATCCACGGACCGATCTCATCGAGCTTTGCTTAACCTTGATGATCGAATCGTTCAACTTTTGTAATGTAGCCACGAACTTCTCTTTCGAAATAGCAGAAATAGTTAACTTTTGAACTTCAACGTCAATCTCCAACCCAGGCATGAATCTACCTAATTACAATACTATCAAAACGAACATCGATTCACGTATTCGTATTCTGCCTATTAATCAAAACACTCACACACATGTAAATTATTGGATTCAATGACCAGAGTTGCATCGCCGGCAAGCTTTGAACTTGCGAGTGCAACGACCCCATATCACTTAGTACACAGGTGTAATGAGGATCGCTAGTGTAAATATGTATGTACATAAGTACTGAATACTGCATATCGATTCTATAAATGGATTTCCCGCTACTTCGAGACAGTGTAATTATTTTTAAACACGGAAATGGTGATGTGTTCAATTTGAACTTATGTTTGCTTAGGTTTTTATTTGTATCAGTCAAGCAGATTGTAAATGAATCTATGTAGTTTTCTGGCTTATGTTTCTTACGAATAGTTTCCTTGATTTTATTTGATTGCGTTATCCCATGTTGAAAATATACTACATATTTTAACTTCACACACGCAGTAGTATTCTGTAAAAATCTCACCATGAAAACTAAGGTGAAGAAAACATGACGTGAGCGGTCAATCCATGTAATGACAGTTTACTTCAGGCTCATCATTTCAGCCGAAATGCGTCCACTACTGGACATAGGCCTCCCCCAAGATGAGGGGGGTTTACCATAATCGCGACGCTTGGCAGGCGGGTTGGCGATCGCAGTGTATGGTATTGAGTTTTGCAGAGAACGCTGCTGCTCATTCAGTGGCGAGTCCCTTAGTCGCCTCTTACGACACCCACGGGGAGTGATGGGATGGTATTATTCTTTTACGGCACTAAATGGCACCGGCTGACACCATACGTCAAAGGCTCACCAAATTTTTGGGTTCAGGCTCATTCTACCTAATTTTTCCCGATGCGAGGTTTACAGAATAGGCCGTCAGTTGCACAAACCGCAACGCCAGATAAGTCCTTTCCACAATCGACGTTTACTTACTAAAATTATTATGTTGATTAGGGCATTTGATTTGTGTATACTACCAATTACCATAATAAGTTTCAATTTAGTGACTCATCTATTCACAAATATGCTGATTGGTTGAATAAATGATTCTAGAGATTAGCCTACACCAATAGGCAATTTAGGTACACAAATCACTCAATCAGTTATGCTGGGTACAATGGGTCTGTAAAGTCATGATCCAAGTTGATCGATTAAATAACTGTTTGCTGTAGTAGCGAAAAATGCTGGCAAAAAATAATCAATCAGACTTAATAAACATAAAAGATTTATATATAAACTGACGTTCCTACTCATGGTCACGTAACTTGTTTCCGATCAATAATTGAGCTCTTTTGTTGCAAGAAATCATTTAGTTTTGTAATAGAAGTATGCAATGACCATAAAATAATAACTTATATATAGAATGAAATATTGTGATACCTAATTGATTTACTGTTTTATAATTTAAATGGTACCTGCCTGTAGTAAATTGCTCCATTTTATTATTGTATCGTACAAAATGATCTCAAACCTCAAAATAGATATGCAAGCGTGCTCCATCTTCGACCGCATCATCGTTTACCATCAGAAGAGATAGTGGTCATAATGTCAAATGTATGCCTATCAATAGAAAAAAAATAAAACTATAATCGCAAAACATTTTAGAATTAATTTGAATATAGAACGCAAGCAGTAAAATAGGAAAAATATGAACAAAACTCTACCACGTTTTCCACTAGTTTCCATTTTTTGTTTTTCAGCTGGCCGCAACCTATAATTCCGCAATAGTTAAATCGGCTTGTGTATTCTAACATCCGACAAAACCTCGGTTACGTTTGATTGATAGTTTCACGAAGTTTTCATTTTAAAAATTGATTTGTTTTTTATTGATTCCTGGTGATAGATTGATTTTTACAGAATAGGTTAGAGTTTTAGTTGACTGACTGTACCTTACTTATAAACGAGGCCCAGGCAGTTATATTTTTATTTCAGACAAACCTGGCAACTCTATGTAAGGCCCTTATGTTCATTAAAAGTTGAATAATTATAGCCAGTCCCATGTAAGCTTTTGAGTTTCCGTTTACTTATCTCTCTAATGAGGCGCTTGTACAGTTACCTTTCCACGCCCATATGAAATGTATCGGTTACGTGTGTTAGCTAACTAATGCTCACTTGATTACCCATTTGAATACATATACAAAAAAGTATGAAAAAGCAATACCAGTATTTCAAATCTATGACAGGTATAACGGGTACCGGAACTTCGCGGCTCTGTCAAGTGATCATCGTTGAAAACTGACATCTGTTTACATTTCATTAGGGTTTGCTTTTGTTTGTAGCCTTTTTGTTATGTTAAGGCTTGGGAGCATGATACTCACGCGATACGAATATAAACATGCCGTTGAAGGTCTCACAGCTCGTGGTATATTTTCTAATAGATGAACGCATATTTTCTTGTAATGGTCCAACTTTGGCGATGGGCGTCAACAAAGTTTTGGACCATTTGTTTTGTTTTAAACCTGTGCTAAAATGTTGGCGGTATTGTAACATCATAATGTCAGGCTTTATGGCTTGAGGTGTTCAGAGTTTCTTGTTTCTTTTAAATATTAAAGCTTCTTTCTTAACTCTTTTGGAAGAACAGGCATTTTTCATATTAGTTATAATTTGCTTTATGTGTGGCGAAAAGTTTTTGGAGTTGAAATTATATCAAACACGGGTAAAAAAGTTTACTTTTATATATTTGTATACCCTCTAGGAACATTAAAACACTCTTTATGGAACAACTCACATGTGTAACGTCTTCACACATTTATTAAAAAAAACAAAGACATAAAATAATACTATCCTTTTTACATCTGTTTCAAACGTCGTCACATCAAATGTGCTTCTAAATTATTCACTTTGTGTGTCCCATATCTTACTGCTAAATATTCCTTTGATATGGCATCGAAATCCGAACAAAAACTATGCATTAAACAAGTCGACCTCTCACGGCTCTCACCCGTATTTCGACGAACTGTAGCGGAGCCTATTCGAAGTCGCCCAGGACCTTTGAATTGCTAAATGTTATGGACATTGCAAGAAATTATATAAAAAGCGAACCTCTTCTCTATATATTGAATGGAAAAGTATTCAGCATCAATAATGGCATCAAGCAATTTATTATTATAATAAGAATTTAATAACGAACCCAGTCCAATACACCTGACAGGTTAGTCCACCATCTGTCCGGTCAAGAGTTTATAAACATACCCATGAACACGCAATTCAAAACAATACAACTTATTCTCATGAAGAACTACAAAATGAAGTCGTAAATAAGATTAAATTTGTACCCTTCGGTACTTGTATCACTGAATTACATCCTGAGGCCGTTCTGTTATTCAATGGCCAGCTTGGCTGTTTATTTACGGGCAACGTGTAGTAGATGCCTCCATAATTTAAAGGTAAATTAACCCCGGCCCGGTTGATAGTGGTTCTGCCACCCTTTTCTATGACACGAGTTAATTGCATCCTACATTTTGTAGCCAAAATTTCGGACATAATATTTTACGGTAACTTAAAGTGTCGTTACGAGGACATATCACTCCGTGAGAATATTTTGCAAAAACAAATTGTAGCATTAAAACGAGTTGATGAAGCTGCTTTTGAAAAAGGAAATGTAACCTATCATTATTAGGCCTGTCGGAAGAATAAAAGAAGAGGCAAAACTTGTTTCAATATAGTCCAAAAGCATGTCATGCGTACTTAATTCCACGTTTTCCTTGGTATGATAATGCACGGCCGACCTTATTCCCCGATCGGTTGGAAAGATGAAGTTAATACTGCCATTAGGATATCTCACACATTTGAATAGTTTTACGGCGCGGAGATCTTGTCGCGTATTTGCAAACTGTTTTAGTGCTGAAGCTGTATTTATTTTCATTTTATTTAGAATTATTTTTATTTTCATTTATTGTTGATTTTGTGACCTTTTCTTGTCGACTATAATTTTAAATACATATTTATATGCCAATTTACTTATTAAATTAATTTGTCTGTTACAGGTAAGTCACCTCTTGATCATAGTCATTCGGCAAAGAGAATTTGTAAGTTTACCACAACGCAGGATTGAGCTAATGGGACCAAAAAAACGCATCGAAACCTGCACTACCTGACTGTATTTTCGGGCACCCAAATCAGGCCTAGTCAATCAAACAGTGTAAAGTAACGAATAATACTTACTAGCTTTACGCGAGTGCAGAGGGATTCGTTAAAAGGGTGAAGCAGCCTCGTCACATTGTTTATTTAGTCCGCTCGTCGGTCGGGCAAGCCTAATCCGGATCGATCGTCCGCCGGAATGTTCGGGCCAGCCTTTGAGCAGCGTTGCCCGTCACGTCTGCAGTATTTACAAGTTTTAGGGTGCTTGCAAGGTTTCCGTGTGTGTTCTTGTACAAGAATGTAATGTCAATATTTTGTTTGTGTTATTTTTTTGGAACGTTCTTTTTTTGTTTGCTTTGTATTTGAATTGTGATGATTCTTGCAAATATTGACGTGGTCTACTGAATAGGATACTGTTTGGTTACAAAAACTAGATAATTGCCATTTATTTTGAGCCTATTAAAATAATCAACCATAATGTAGAACAATAACGATTAATAGAAGTAGCTTTGAACAATGACTACTATTGTATGAAATCTTTTTGAACAAGTATTTACACAAAATTCATTATTATTAAACAGAATTCGTTTAATAATACGCATAAAGAGTTAAATAATGGCAATATTGTATACAAATCTAAAAATATAGTGTACATTACACTATGCGTTTGAATAAATCATTCGTTATTATTATTACGCCAATTAAAACGCATGTACGTCGTTTGCTAAAGTGTATTAACAACACAATTATTTTTGCGAACATTCCTATCACTAAATCGTGAAGTAGCAAAAGATTGAAGAACTCTTTTACTACAAGTTTGTCCATTTAAAAAATAGGATGTACAGCTCTTTATAGATTGGTAGCTATCACGTTGCCAGTCATCAGTTGGCTATTATTGCTATCCTTTTTTGTTTCTTTAATTTTATTATCACCTGTCTCTGTCTCTCGTATGGTGTAAATCCCCAATCTCATGTTTATAATCACTATGCAAATTGGAACATTTCAATATTGCGCTTGAACGGGACCAATATGGCTTATTGTAATTGAGTTCTTTATGTTTATGTTTACGAGAATGGTTTGACGCTTTGATTTTTGAATTATTGGAATATGTTTTGATTTAATATGTTTAATCAAGTAGATTATTGAGGGATCGCTGACACTAGGGAGTTGTGGATAGTACTTGAGATAAAGTAGGGGTGATTGGAGAGCTTGTATCAGCTGCGAAGCTTCTCGCATTCATTTTAGAGAAGACTGAGAGAAACAGTTGGCAACAACGAAGTGGTGGGTGATAATAACGAATACATTTTTCTCACAAAAAAGTTTTTGCAACTGAATAAAATAAATTTATTTTTAGGGTTCCGAACAAAACACGGAACCCTTATAGGATCATTCGGGTGTCTGTTTGTCTGTCCGTCTGTCAGAGCCAGTTATCGCCGAATCCAGAAGACCGATTTTATTAAAATTAGGTACACAAGTGGACTTTTGTGACCCAGATACAGCCCTTGAGTTACTTAGGTCATACTTGACTGACAAACAGGTTAAAGTTCAGCAAACAGTAGCTAACAGACGTAGAAACCGCAAGTTTGGTCTATTTTAGCTACTTCCACAGCATTATGTCGTACGGTATTTTGGTGTGGGTTCGGGCTGCTGACATTGAATCCATATTTATTTTACAAAAGAGAACTGTCAAAGCCCTTTACAATCTGCGTCGCCGCGATTCTCTAAGGGAACTTTAAAAAAATATATTATGACAGTCCCTTGTCAATTCATATATGTAAATATTATGTATGTTCGGAAAAATCCTCATCTTATTAGTATAAAATTAGTGATAGACATAATATTAAAACTAGAAATAAAGATAAATTAGATCAACCATTTTATAGATTACCTAAAGAAAAGACATCTTTCATGGGGTACTGTGTTAAATGTTACAATAAAATACCTTGTGACATATTAGAACTAAATAAAAGAAAATTTAAAATCTATATTTCAAGCACATTACAAACTAGAAGATAACATTCAAGATAAGAATGCTTGGAAATATGCTGGTCTTGCTTCATAGGACAATAAATGGTGGAAATAAGATTAAACTGGTCGGTTTATGTATTTACTTTGTAGTTGTACTTACTGTTTCATTTTTGTGTTTTTATTTCTCTGTTCACTCACACTCTGCTAATTGATGGTTCCAATATTTGTATATTATATGTGAGTACCATGTACTTATTTACAAGATGAATAAGTCTACTTCTGCATACTCTAGGTTCATAGTCCTCACAAATACATATTAACAAAAGGTTTTGTATACCAGAGCACACGTAAAACATTTATTTGAAAAGAGTAACTATGGAGTTTCTTATTTCCGAATGGACAGTAGAGTCACTATATTATTTTAAATGTAATGATGACGTGTAAGTGCCGTTTAATGGCCTAATTGAAATAAACGTTTTAACTTTGACTTTGACAAACCTGGACGAGTCACGTAAATTATTAAATTTTTAGTATAGGGGTCACTTTTGGGGGTCGAACTAGAAAATTAAAAAAAAAAGGTTTTCAAACAATATTGTGTGACATATGAAATGAAAAATCGTACTGTAAGGGTCTTAATATTTTTTTTTCATAATTTTAAAAGAAATGGTTTTTAAGTTATTTAAGAAATTAGACGAAAAATTAACCATTCTCCCCCATCATCTCCGAAACACCTGAGCTTAACATTTTGAAAGAAAAATGGAGAAAATAGATTATTACCTATAACTTGCAGGAAAACCCATAAGAAGTATATAGTGTTAAAATAACATTTTAGCCCGTTTTTTAGGTATGTTTTAAAAATTCATATTAATTTTTGGCAACTTTATTAATTCTCATAACTATTTTTACCTTTGTGCACTCTTGTTTCATCAATTCATGGCGGGGACTTACATAAACAACTCAACTTAGCTTTGCTCAAAAAGGACTTGCTCTACAGTTAGTTACAATTAATAAATATGGAAATGCTCGTTCACGCCTAAACTGCCTGCTTGGACCTTGAAAAAGGATTTAGAATATGATTTTGTTCTGAGATATAATTATACGTAACAAAATTATAAATTAATGAATTGGAATAATGTTTAACCTTCACCCAGACGAAGACGCTGGATTCTGCCAGCTTCTGCTAGTGGAAAAGTATATACTCGAAAATATTGTTCGACGAGAGATATTTAATCTTTTACGATATTTTACGTAATAAAGTAGTACCTGACTAAAGTTATTACTCAGTACCTCAGCTCCACTTTTCATATCTTTAAGATGTTTTATGAATAACCCTACTCTTTGCATTTTATGCAACGCTTATCGGCTTAAAAATATATATTTAAAGCTTGAAAATATTAATCTCATATATTTTAATAATACCAGAATAGTATACTCTCTATTACCTAAAATATAGGTATCACCGAGTAAATATATTATATCCTTTCAATATTTTCATATTATACCGAGTTTGTCTTAAACCCACCTGCATGAAGTGAAGAAGAACAATGCATTCATATTTCTACTGCAATAACTTACAAGTACCATTCAATTATTCTAATTGCCAATGTTCCAACGAAACACGCTGGCCAATTAATAATTCTAAGTAACTAAGTAGCATTTCGAAGAATTTATAATGTTACCAACAATAATTGCAATGCAGTATGGCATCTGGTTTGTAGAGGTTCTAAACGAAACCTGGTCGATTTCCGTCAAGTAATAGTTGAAATACGTCAACATTGTTCAGTACTACATGACGTGCTGTCTACTGTTGAACTAAATACTATTCAAGCTGTTGATTTACGATTTGTTTAGTGGACTAATAAGTGGAGTTAGCTTAGCTTAAGCAATTTGTAATTTGACAGCGGCAGTTGTAGAATTTGTAGGAGAAATAATGCTGATTATAAAATGGGCCATCAAGTTAAAACTAAATAAAATGCTGTAGTGTATGTATATGCCACTGGAGCAAATTCTAACTATTTGAATACTCTTATAGAAACTAATTACTTCGTTTATAAAACTTCATAATTTGATAGCAAAATTAATCAAGCAGTACAAGTAAACAACGGTAATGACTAACGAGGACAAACAACAAGTGCAAAGCTATGGTGCAAAGTCACACAAAGCATGTTTGTTGAGTAATTATCTCGACACAACCAGACTAACATACATTGAATGGCCAATACTACTACTAAAGATAGAACCAAAAACTCTTCATTTCCATGCAGGAAACGTGTCAGGAAATAAACGATCCCAATTTTACGAGCTGATAAATACTAATAACATTACTATAACAATTGAAGACGATGACGGAACCCCGCGTAATTTAAAAGAACGATTACATTAGCATGTTGTTACCGCATACTGAGATCACCCCCGTACAAAGTTGCCAAAACATCCTTTGATCTCCGCATTGTTTTGTCCGGCTCACGGAAATTTATTTTGAACACACCCTTGGGTAACGTATTTTATTCAAACTTGGTATAACATCTACACGATATAAACCCTTATGCGTGAATGTTATTTTGAGAATTGTGTTAAGAATAGTTTTGTTGGTATGTAATGTGAAAACTTTAGTCCAAGAATGTCAAGTATTAGCCGTTGTGGAGAAATTAAACGTATAGGAAAATTGTGATAGTGAGAAGTGAACAATAATAATTCGTTGTTGTAAAGATAGAGAACAATAGTAAATTTAACGTTAAGGAAAGGCACAGACAGAAAACAATTTGTTTCTAAGAAGCGTCGTAGATAAAAGCGTTTGCAATCTGTCACTGCTTATCATATGTTTGCTATCTCAGCACAGTTTACAGCTTGCAAAAAAGAGGCAACTTGTGTGGCGTACTTCAAAAAATTAGATGGCTCATCTTGACGAAGCCCGGACAAAAATGTCAAGGATAGCAGAAAATACCTTTAGTCCTTTACCCCTAATACCGGGAATAGTCGAAAAAACTTTGCCAGTGGCTATCTTGAACTCCTTTAAAGATTAAGACTTCTAATCGTACCCGTCCCTCGCGATGGAAGCGCGCCTGTGGGAAGATAAAGGACTTACCTCTTCAAAACTCGAACCCCTCACTATTGTGGAGTGCATATTAAAGCGGGCGCGGCCTTCTTGTGAATTGGCTCCTTGATTTGAAGTTTACAGTCGTCGAAAGCCAATTCACGGGTTAAATAATTTCGACTAATTCTTGGCTTTGTTATTCCGAAATGGTTTATTTACTTGAAATTAGCGTCGGGTGGTTTATAAGCTTTTCGATTTGTGGCAAGGAGATTTACTCCGGTTATTTTGTTAGTTCGAATAGCTAATTTTTATTCGTTCATAGAAGTTATTCTTTATTTGTCACCTTTGAGAAATGTTGTTTATTTAAAATATGAAAATTAGTATGGCCACTAGTGAAGTAGTCATTTTAATAGCTATAACAGTGACTTTTATATCTGTTGTGGTCGCAACTCCATTTAAAAATTTATCTCTTTATCAACGCGTTTTACGATTATTGCTGGAAATAAAAATATGTTTATAATCGCAAAATATAGAGTAACAAGCAATATAAAAACTAGACTAGCCTTCTGCGATAAATCAACTCGCTGCTGAATGGCCAATCGAATATTCATGCGTAAAACATGGAGCCGTTAATATAACGAACATCCAAAGCCACTTCTACGCAGACCTTAATTATGTAAATATCTATGATATAAAGCTACATTTTATTACACGCGTAATTGTTTTTGCATATTCAGAATATATTATTGCTAAAAACGTTAACAACGCCGCTCATTATAATTATTAGAATAGAAATGCGATTAAATTTGTCATGTGTGTTTGGTACGTGTGCCGAAGATGGACTATATGGCCGATCTTAATGTGATTCTTTAGATAAAGCCGATTAACTGCATCACTAAAATTTTATTGCTACAAAATAGCTAGGAATGTGAAGTTAACCGAAGTAGCGATTATATTTAATGTGTTCATAAATATAGACAACGGCAAACTTTTATTGGAAAAATAAAAATATAGCCGATGGTTTTCTTGGAATTTTCATACTGGCATTGCCTTAAACATACGATGTAATTTTATTTGACTTTTATTACAATTTTTATTTAACACACAACTAGCTAAATTAATGAAGACGTAAAATAAAGCTAATTATTAGGTACATTACCTCCGTTATGATTGCTTCAAATAATTGCAAAACAAAACAACAATCTTTAACGCTGCAAAGATTTCTCTCACATATGCCTCTGTGAACACAGATTAACTGCTAAATAAAATAATATGAAGTACTCCGTACTCTGTTGAGTAGGCACGGAGAATAAACGTTTTGTACGTCTCTCGAGATTTAACCGCGAGACAGAAATTGTTCGTCCCCGCTACTTATGTTCGACTGATGGTGAAATAAGATTTTTGTAATTTCAAAGCTAAGCTTTGAGTATTGTGCGGGCGTCAATCCTATTGTCGTGAAATACATTTTGTTTTGGCTTTACACGTTTTAGAAATAAGGCTTGTTTTGCGGGAAAATTTGAAGTAAATATTTCTGTCAGATGTTTTTACTTGAAACTTTAGAGCTTTTTTATTTAAGGGACGTTATCGGAAAGTCGATAAAAATCAACTAGAAGTGCCTGGCAGAGAAGCCTGGCATTCATAGAATCCTATAGTCTCGCTAGATAAACAAATTTTGCTTGACTTGATTCCAGAAAAGTCCATTTTCATCATCAACACAAAAGTTCAGGAACTGTATCAAAACCATATACCGTAGTTGAATTTTTGACTCCCCATATAGCGGACATAAAAGAATCATTTTTCAATTTGCCAATACCGATTCTTGTGAATGTTTTACGCAAAAAAGTACACGACACACGATAGCCACCTACGTTGCGGAGTGGAGCGGATTGTTGCTACTTTTTTATTCGCCCGAGTTCCGACAAAAAAGCAATCTATGAATCGGCCGCTTGCCCACAACAGCTCTGCACGCGCGAAACTTCATAACATGACTTACTACTTTGGAATTCGGTCGATAACCGCGCAATTTTAAAATTGGAAAATATTTAACAGCTCGGTCGTGTAATACGAGATTTGCGGCCATGAAAGCCAGTGTCGCTGAGCTTCGTGTATTAGATTACGTACTTTGCGGTTTGTGTAGACGCCATGAGCATTGTGGTTACAAAGCTTCTCACGGTGCGCACTGCTCCTAGCTCGTACGTGTCTAATCCGAATTCCTACTATTGTTTCAAGCGGAAGGTGTTATTAACACGTTTTTCCACACCTCTAACAGCACACGTTGGTCTAAAGTTACTTAAGATACGTCCACGTAGAAGATACGGCTTTTATTTCATTTAAAAAGCTTTTATATTCACAGTAGCTCCGAGACATTTGTCCGTTCGTAAGAATATTATTCTACGAGGTATTCTAAAGATACTGTGAAACTGTATGCGGTGTAAGTCTTGTGAACGGTCCGGGTAATTTATTCGTTCCCTAAAGCAGTGCATCACCGAAGACTGCGCTGCTGCTGCCCGTAGCGTGGGCGGCACCCACCATTGTGACAAAATAATGTCTCCTCACTATAACCTTCTTCCACCCACTGTTGCACCCGAAAAAACGCCTTATTCTTAGAACTACACAAATGCTATTCGCGCGCATCAGCGCACCAGATGGTACGCCGCGATAGCGCTGAATAATCAACGCTTAAAACGTCTGGAAAAGGAAGATACGGTAATGTAATATGAATAACAAAACGACAGAGATATATTCCTATTTAATTCTTATTACTTACGACCAACAATGGTCAAATAAATTATTTAAGTAATAAATATTAATTATAGAGTTAAGTAAGTAATTCTATTGCCGTGAATCATGGGTTGCGGTGTGGTACTACTGAATCAATAAACGTTAATAGGTACGTAGTGGACGTATATCGTAGTGTCGAAGAGTTGCTTTGATCTATTTTTGATTCGGACACGATGGGGTAGGACGATTGTGTTTCTCACTCGAGTCAGCGTCGTGGCTCCAATTTTCCGACAGAGTGAGTTTCCAGCAATTGATGCGTTGTGACGCGGCGACAGCTCGCGAGCTTGCGATTAATTACTTTCGCCAAGTCGACTTCACCGTAGCCGGGTAGGGCTTCGCTTCAACTGTCGTGTAAGTTTTTGTTACACCGTTTTTGCATGCAAAACTCGCAGTCAGAATAAATTGAATTGATACGTGGCAACACTCGATGACACCAGACGTATCGTCTGAGTAAGCCTCTGCTACACTCGTTTCTTATTATTTATTTTGACGTCTCTTGCAATAAACTGAAGGCAAGTGCAATCGTATTTTCTTGTCATTTTTATCAATATTTTAATCATTAATTGCTTGCAGATCAATTAGGTTTTATCCGTTTGACTTCACTTACATAAATCTGCAATCACATCATAAAGTTGAATAATATAAACAAGCTCGTTTATTTTGCAAACATAATTTACCATTACATCTTGACTACCATTGCTTTGGTCTGCCTGCATTTGTGGCATACTTAAAATCCACACGAGTAAAGGACAATTTACATTTATTCAGAACTGAAATATTAATATTTAACTTGAAATAATTCATACGATATGAGCTGAAGTAAGTAAGCCAGTACAATGCAATTAGGGTACAAAATAAGCAAAAAGGTTATACCTGTGGGTTATACATATTTGCTTTTTGCCATTCGTAACAACAATCACGCCATTCTGATATTAGCATACAAATCACACAGACAGTCTCAAGTAGCAGTAATTTGGATGTCGTACACGAGAAACCGTTTTCCCTACCTGCCTCTAGGCGTTTAACCTCGCGGAAAATGTGAATAGTAACTTATTCCCGTCAGCGGCAGGGTTCGGTCGGCGATGTGTGAATCGACCTACAGGGTGCGTGGCTTCGTGCCAAAGCCGAGGCCTGCCGAGGCCAGCCGAGGTGCCTCTGAATCCAACTGCATGCATGTTAGTACGTGTATACTGATTTATGAGCCCAAGTTTAACAGCGCTAAGCAGTTCGTGTATGATTATAATAAGGATAGAAGGGACGAAAAGTTGTGAAGGGTTTTGATATTAGTTTGGAATGGTTTTAGAAGTTGTTTGGTTTCCTTTCTATGGTACACGCCAGATAGATGTTCAATAGCGATCATTGACCTACATATAGTACGTTTATTGACTGTCTTAGTATCAAACAAAGAAATAAAGAAAAAGCTCGAATCGACTTCTATCGTTCTCTAGTAATGAAAAACCGCCCAAATGCGAGTCGGACTCGCACACGAAGGGTTCCGTACCATAAAGCTTAGTGTTTATTATTTGTTGTTATAGCGGCAATAGATATACACAATCTGTGAAAATTTCAACTGTCTACCTATTACAATTCTTGAGATACAGCCCGCTGACAGACAGACGGACGGACGGACGGAAGGACAGCAGAGGCTTAGTAATAGGGGTCCGTTGGATACCCGTTTGGGTACGGAACCCTAAAAATGGTTGAAAATTTATTGTTCAGGTATCTACGAAGGGATATTAGGCAAAGGTCAATGTACTCGTACTTGTACCTTATTGCGAGTTTATTTAGCGCCTACAATAGACTGCTTGTCAAAGTAGGTTTTTACGTACCTTTATGGACTACTTTTGTTGACCCTTTGTTTTGTTCTTACGTAATCATTAGGTACTAATTATATCACAAGGATTTTTTCTGACATTTTTTGTTTTTGGTGACAAATAACTGCTTCTCCTGTTTTATATTCTTTTTTGTTGTATGGAAACATTAACATGCTTTTACTGTCATCTAAAACAGTTAGAATCTTGCATTCTGATCGCGTCATCAAAGTTACAACAAGACTGTTTAGGAGTTCCGTTGTATTATGAGGAATCAAGTTGCTCTTCGAATTTGAACAATATTGAGCTTTTATGCATTCTCACAAGCTCACTACTTTCATCTGCCTAGCCTTTTCCCAACTATGTTGGGGTCGGCTTCCAGTCAAACCGGATTCAGCTGAATACGCGGCCGCTTTACGTAAAATACTGGATTTTACGTGAAGCGGCCGTCTACCAGACCTCCACAACCCATTACATGGATAACAACACGGTATTTCTTGGCAAGACTGGAGTCAGATTTACTGCTGGCTTCTGGCAATCCGTAACGACTGCCAAAGTTCTACAAATGACAGCTGGGACCAACAGCTTAACGTGCTTTCCGAGGCACGGAGGAGATACGGTATGTTAAAATGGTCACCCATCCACAGACCAACCTTGGCAAGCGTTGCTTAACCTTGAAGTTCGACCTGTGCGGCTGTTATTCTTTAGCCACGAGCTCCTCTGCCTGCCGCTTTACCGTCTATTTTAGTTTTTCTGTGTCCGGCCAGCTATTCAGCCATTCGTTTACATTATCATCATCGAAGAAATGGTAATTTTTTTTCCCAAAGCTATGTTATTTTAAAGAAATAGTTTAAAGTAAATTATAATAAAGTCATTTAAAAAATATAAACTTAAGTTAATAATCACGTTTACGTTATTTCAATTTGACATCGCTTTGTAATTGACAGTTGGGACATGGTTCAACAGAAATGTTCAACGAGTTTTTTTTATAATTTGACGGCTGTCAGTTCCAAAACGATTCACAAGCTCACTACTTTAATGACTGCAAATGTTTCAAGAACAGTCGTTTTGCGGTTTTCATAATTTCATTCCTTGTTAAACCGTACTTATTACCAGTCAGTCTTCGTAAGTCCCTTTCGAGACAACTATCTATATTGTCTTACTATTGTCTTCTAACTATATTATTACTTAGTTTGTTACTCTTTCACACCTAAATCATGGACGCTTTTTTGTGGATGAGAAGTCATCAAATGTCTCCGCACTGGGCGGAGCTGTCAGAATCTTAGTGACTAAAACCCAGCCGCGTTCCTTCAAATGCCTTTTGCGTTCCAGGGTTGGGTTCCTTAACCCAGCCCTGGAACGCAAAAGAACTACCAGGGTTGCAGGACTGTTTGAAAGACTTCTTTCAGACAATCCTGCAACCCTAGCAGACAGATGAGACCCTGAAGATGGTTACAAGATATTTTTGCAAAAAACCTTTACAAACACGAGCAAAGCTGCGGAAAAATCTAGCGAAAAATATTTCTCTTTAAAAAGTTAGGCTGTTAATAACTGCAACTAAAAAAATTAACTCAACTCAAAATTACCACTAACTATGCAGCTCCAAAACTAACAAGCTTTAACCAGCAACACTACATAATAGAGTAACTAAGCTAACTACAGCACCTAGGCTGTAATTGAGACTTAGTCTAAGCTTTGACATGCTAATGTTGTGGCTAAGCAACATGTGGCCAACGACACACGCCACGCCACGCCACTTCGACCGAGAAATTGAGTTGGTTGGTTATTTTTGAAGTTTTTATTTAAGGGTATAATTTAGACGGTCACCAAAAATAATATTTTTAAGACTCTAAGCTTAGGCACCAAAATGGATCAACGGTCACCAAATTCAATCCAACTCAACTGTGATTGCCATAAAATGTAGGCTTGGGGTTACAAACTGGATAAAATAGGTTAGGTTTGGTTAGAATTGTGACCAACCGCACGCGAGCCGAGCGAGCGAAGCGAGCGGTGCCGCGGCAGCGGCCGGCGAGCGCTACTTCTTGAATATTATTTGGTGACCATTTATCTGTTTTGGTAACCGTTTAGAACTTTTTTGGTAGTAAAATAGGTACTTTTTTGGGCGGTGTTTAAACACAAGCCTTTATTTAATAGTCTACTGTAGATAAACATTTTATTTAGGACTCGTTGACCCGCGCAACTTTGTCTGCGTCACAATTATCATTACTGCTCCGCTCCTATTAGTCTTAGCGTGACAATATATAGCCTATAACCTTCCTCGATAAATGGGCTATCTAACACTGAAATAATTTGTCAAATCTGACCACTAGTTCCTGAGATTACGCATTCAAGGAAACAAACAAGCAAACTCTTCAGCTCTATATATTAGTATAGATTACTCTCGTTATTACTCTTAATAAAGTAGTACTGTTTGACGGTATGGTTGGCGCAGTGGTTGAGCGATTGTCTGCTGCGTGGCGTGTCGTGCGTTCGATTTCCGCACGAAAAATATATTTGTATGGCCTACAGACAGTTCCGGGTACTGTTTGTGTATGTGGCTTTGTATGTAATCAAATGCACTAACGATACAGGAATAATTCCTAGCGTGGGGCCAAAAAAAAAGAAACTAGTTGGATTATTCTAGCGCATTCATCGTCAGAAACCATGTAATAAAGTCTGCTTCACTGACGAACCTCGTCTTCAGATACCCAGTGAAAGGAAAAGATAAAGAGAACTCACCCATTTTTCCATTTATTTGGATCAATTTTCCAGTATTGAAAGTGAGAAAAATTGGGTAAAATAAAAATCTTTATTGCCGAATAGGAATATATTTTTATGCTCTTTATTCATATTTTTAAATATTTCTTAAAAATAACATATTAAAAAAAAACACTTAAAATATATTACATATTACATTATGTTATGTTTAAGCATAGGACCTGAAAACGATCGACTTTTATCTTTGGTCGATAAGTTAACAAAGCTTTTAACATATTATACTTCACATCGGAAAAATCGAAACACTTCCGTTTTTTATGATTTCTATCCTAATTTAACACAAAAGAGTTTTCATTCCATGAAAAAAATCACATGATTGTATAGCTGGCAGTTTGACCAGCTATACAATCATAAGCGTAGGCGAAAATTAAAAATTAGAATTTCATTTGTTTATCCTATAAATGAAATGGTTCACTGTTTTGTGACAAATTGGTGTTTAAGTTGGAGTACATTTCACCGTTGAAAACTAAAAATTAGCGCTTATCTTAAAACTTTTTGTTTTAATTTGTTTTTGTGACTTTGGGACGTCTGAAAAAGTTTTTTTTTCTGAAACGTATGGATACTTCGCTAGCAGAAGCAACCCGAGTGGTGGCATTGCTGGATTCTGGACATAGTCAGAGTGTTGTGGCTGAAATATTGCATCTAATCCTGTCGTCTGTTCATAGAGTCTACAAACGCTATCGAGAGACTGGTTTGTTCACGCACCGTTCATGCTTTATGAAATCGACGCCTCAATGCTATTCAACTGCAGCAGCAGCTTCATATTGGCAAGTGATTCTACAATTAGGAAAAGGTTGAAGGAATGTGGACTGGTACCGCACAAGCCATCAAATGGGTTGAAATTAACCGCAAACCATCGAAGAGCGCGCCTTAACTTTGCACGAGATCACCTAAATTGGTCATACCTCCAGTAAAACAAAGTCCACTTTTCTGATGAGTGTAAAATTATGCTGTATGGTCTACAGAAGAGATGGAGAACGCTTTGAACAATGCTGCATTGAAGAAAAGGTCAGCTATGGTGGCGGTTCGTGGACGATTTGGGGAGGAATCAGCGCCAACGGTAAGACAGAGCTTGTCTTTGTGTCTGGGCCACGTTCGCCTGCACTAAACAGTCATCGTACATCGAACGGTGTCTTGAGCCTCACGTGATGCCCTATGCACTTTTAATTGGCAACGGTTTCATATTCATGCACGACAATGCTAGGACTCACACCGCTAGCGTCGTACGAGATTATGTTACAGAAGTCGGTATCTCCATTATGGAATGGCCAGCAAGAAGCCCCGACATGAATCCGATTGAACATCTATGGGATGAATTAAAGAGACGAATTCGTGCAAGAGATCCTGCCCCAAAAACATTAGCTAGCTGCAAAATGCAATCGAAGAGGAATGGAATGGAATGCCACAAAATTTGATCGTGACTCTCATCCGATCGATAAAAAAACCGTATGGAAGCAGTAATAAGAGCTCGTGGAGGGAATAATAGTTGTTAAATAAACGTTTCTTATTTTTTTTTTCATTTATTTGTGTTGTTTTATCAATTTCCTTCATACTCCATACAGGGTAAAAATTACTTCTTAAACAAAATAAGAAACCTATGAAAATTTAATTTGAATTAAGAACATTAACATTAGGATTTGATATTATCATATTATTCACTATTAAACGACATTTGACATTTATTCCTAAATATACACATTTTTCTGATAATCCTTACAAAACATAAACTTGCAAGGTGTTTCGATTTTTCTGATGAGAAGTGTATTTTTAATTTAATCATCTACATTATACGAGAGATTTTAACATCATCAACATTCTTACTGATCTACAACATATTGTAAATCAATGAGCTTCTTTAGCTCTTTATGTATGGCGCTATACAAAGTTTGAAACAATTAATTAAAGTGAATCATTATAATGTCTTTTGAAAAAGGTATTTACTTTTATTTTCGTCCATAATCTAGCATATTTCAACACGCAATTGTCACATTACAAACGTAATCAATCAAATAAAATCTCTACACCTATTTTAAAGGGGATAATAAATAATATACAGTGAAATCACAACCCTAACTTCTATGACTTAAAGTGTAAAGCTGCAAAATAGGAAATCAACCCTTGAAACGGTTGTCACTCGAAATTGACATCTGGCATTTGCTTTGATATTATTGACGGGCTAATTCATTAGTCTTCACTCTAGGGGCAAACGGTAGTGCGGGCATGCACAAACAAGTATTATTTTATTTAGAAACTTCCGCTCCTTGTTGTAGAGTTGAATTTGGAATAAACGTCCACTAAAATATTTAAAAGTAGCCCTAAAGTTTGTGGGACAACTTCTTTTTTCATTATTTGTACTCGTATTCACGTTCCAAATGTTTCAAAACATAAGAAGAAAAACGGGTCTTCATGTTAAATTCTGTTATTTAGGCATTACAAAGAAAATACACAAACCTAATATTGTAACAGAAGAATAACATCCTATGTAATTTTGCCTAACAACGTAATTTATGTTCTCATTTTCCTTGAACTCGGTGTCAAGACTAAAAATAACCTCATTACTCGAAACCCGTTTTCCTTACCGCCAACTGAAGAAGTTAAACAGCCTTCACCTTGCTCGTTTCCATGAAAAATCTGAACCCTTACTCAGTATTGCGTGACATTGAATTATAAGACAAATCGAATCCGTTCTAGTATTCAGAACAACTATTTTTACTTGACTGTAAGACTAAGAGGTCTGCCAACCATTTTTATTTTCTTGCCAGGGTTAGAATGGAAAATAATGTGGCGTGCCAGTCAATTATATACCCGTGCGCCGTGTAAGGGTTAGGTTGAAAGTAGCTGAAGGGAAAATCGGTAGCTGCAATGCTAATAAGCTTTAAAGTTTTGTGAGCTCCTGTTGCTAGCTTGTTGCTTTTGAAACGATTGAATAATCAACGCTAACGGTCATGAATTTTTAAATCGACTCAAGTGTCTAGTATAGGCACATTACCTACAAGATTTCATTAACTTCGTTGTAGGTCACAAGTTCGGATTGGTTGGTTTTGTGTTATTTTTGGCTTAATTTTCGAAACAAATTGTCTACTCTAAAATATCTAAGGAGTGGAGCTATAACCATGTGGAGTCTACAACTTGTGGTTAAGTCGATCATATCATTGCTTAGCGTCAGGTGAAAAAGTCAAACGCGAACTTTTCAATAACAGTAAAAAAATCATTTTTTAGCAATCTTGATGATTGATCAACAAAATAAAAAAAGTTTTTAATCGTAAAACTCCATGTTGGCAATTCAATTATGAAAATAAATCTGATGGAAATAAAAAATACGGCGAAATCGATAACGTTCTGTGAAAGCATTCGTCAAAAGCTTCACGAAAATAGCTCCGAGCTAGCATGGCTGTCTAAAGCAAAGGACAATAAAGCTTCGCTGTATCCTAATCGTATGAATAAAGAGACAACAGACGCGCTTCCCTTGGCTTTATTGGTTTCGCAATTGCCCACCGTCGAAGCCTGTAATTGGTCCATTGCTTTTCGCTTCTCTACCCGGTCCAACAAACTTTCCACTCTAGCTATATTAACTTGCTAACAGTAAACGTAAATTTGATTTTGCCATTAACACATGAGAGGTATATGAGGGATAGTGTTGTAGTTTCCCGTTGGGGAAAATTTACCCTTGGCTGCATTGTGAGTAACGGATAAGAAGCTTAGTCAATAGGGTTGCCTGAAACTTCGTTTCATCACGAAATCGTAGTTTTCCCAAGACCTGCGTACTGGTACTTATTGACTTATGAGTTCTCAAGCTATTTTTTTACGGATGGAAAATCATCAAATGACTCCTCCCACTCTGGGTGAAGCAGGAGTGCGTGTCAGACTCTTACTGACTAAAACCCATCCGTGCTCCTCCTAGTGCCCTTTGCGTTCCAGGGTTACGGTGCCTCTTTCGAACAGATTCCGCAGCCCCTTGTGTTCTCAAGCTAATTTAACCATTTAGCATCTGTATTGACAACTTATACAAAATGTTCTCCCTAAAATTTATGAAAGAGGTCGATTGGAAGAGGCCGTTGATGTCTCGCTACTCACTATACATTCCTGATTCGTGTCTCCAGCTCGCGCCCTAAGCCTTGCAGTTTCGAAGGGTACGTATTTCCGATTAAAGCACCTTGCTCCCCCCTCACCTTTTCTCGCTTATTGTGTCACCCTCGTCACGATTTTTCATAGACGTGGTTCTCCCATCCTCCTCAACACACTTGATTTGCGAAGCACGTATACTTCGCCAACATTAAAATGTAATCAATCCTTTTATTTTGAACTTTCAGGCTTTGTAATAAGGATTTTCTTAGCCGCAAAGTAATCTTAGTAATGCGCCCAGACTATCTCATCGTATTGTCTGAGTTGTAGGGGCGGTGTTTCGTTCTGCGGCGACATCGTTCAGTGCACCTTATTGGAAAAATAAATCGAATAGTCAAAGCTTTCGTGCTTGGACGTCGTTATCAATAATCCAAGTACGTTCTCGAGTTCTTACCGTCCAATTGATTTAAACATCCACTTAGTAAAGCGTGAAATAATTTTGAATTTAACTGGCAAATTGCGTTAGCAGAATAGATTCTACTAATAAATAATCGAGTAAGGTAATTATTTAGTCCATAAATAGTCTGCTTCATGAACAAGTGATTTGTTATTCAATGTATAATTTTCATATTGAATACATTGTTTTATCAAACATGACAACATTTTCTCATGAAACCTTGTTTGTTATTTCCTGTATTAATTGTATGACTGATAATATTAAAACAATATTTTCTACGTCCACAGAGAATTTAATAAGATGGATAATTGAAAGTTCCAGCAAAAAGTTTAATGAGTGGTGCTCGTTTACTTTACACAATACCCACACAAGCAATTACCACGTTTTCAACCAGCCAAGTCCGCGACCCAATTATAATAATGCAATTGTAAAAGAATAAAACCGATATATTATCATTTATTATGGTTCAATTACTGTATGACGGGCAATTTCTTGTTAATAATGCTTGTGGTCAGCCATTTTTATTTTTGCGTCGTCATGGTAACGGGATATAGTTTTTGCGGGCGGAACCCCTTTGTTGGAAAAACTTTGAGTCAGTTAATTACAGTATGTGAAGTTTTGGCAGGTTTGTGAGTTTTTACGCTCGCTGTCTGTAGGCCGGTGGTTAGTTAAGCGTGAGGTTCAAGTAAAAGGAAAACGAGTTCCCGCTTTGTTTAACTTAGTTATTTAATTATGCGTGTGTGAAAAACTTTCATTGTTAAGTCCTGTAATTAAAACTGAGTGAAGTCCAAATGGATTACGTTTCATGATGCTATAAGAAGGTAGTGGATTCCTACAAAGATCCTTGAGATGATACAGATTTTTTTTTTTAGACTTTATGCTCTAGTAAAATTTCAAATTTGCCATAGGCATTTTCTACTAGTCGACCTTAGGATGGTGCAGAGTCAACATGGCAGGTACAACTTAAAAGAAAGAAAAACAGATAAGAAAAAATACAATAATAAATACATACACAAATTTAACAAAACAATTTGTATAAACCTGTCTTATCTCTGCGCAATTTTAGTAAAATAATTATATTAACGGTAAGAAAATTTCAAAACATTTACTTTTAATATTATCCCTACCATCTACCATTCTATCAACTTAATTATCAGTCAGACTAAAACCTATAAAAATATCGATAAATTACTTTAATGAAACGCCTCCAAGCGTATAATAATCAAACTTTCTCATTAACACAACAAACGTATAACAAAACTCTGGCAACCCTAAAAATCATTAGCAAACTAGTTTAATAACAAAAGCAACAGTCCGGAGCCGAGACCTCTAACTTGGCAAAGTAAATAAATCAGAACTTGGCTCGCCACTACCGCGCACCGTCAGAACTATAGTGCGCGTAGATAAGCCGAGGTGGTCATTATTGTGGATACGTAACTTTTTCTACCGACAAATTACCGGAAGTACGGAACTAGGAAAATTATCGCACTGGCTGTTTGTGGTAAAGGAACTGTGTTGTTAGTGTTGCGAATTTGAAATTTAAACAGAACGAATTCTCTTTTGTTTTGTCCTAAAACGTTGACGTCTTGTTTTCTTGAAGGAGTGAAAACTAATCCAGCTGCGATCTTTGAATCTACAAATAAATTGAATTGTTCAGGAATAAACACTTACTTGGAAATTGACACACATATTGTGTAAAAATTCCTTACATACTATACACCAATAAGTAGGCACAAAACTGGAACCGAAAATTAATCAACAAAAATCGATACACAGCCCGATATTGATAATATTACGAACGATCATATTTCATGATCACTTGATTGATTTACAACGGTCGAGATGCTTGCTTTCCAATTCGATTTATTGTTTGCGGTCGCAGGTAAATAATGCTCGGATGTAAAGTGGCAAGAAGTGACACTTGAAAGTTAAATGCAAATAAAGCTTATTTGATTTGTGTTCGTTGGGAATGAAGACTCGTTTTGAAGAGTAAGTTTGTCACTCTAACAATCTTATTCTTCAAAACGAGTCTTGAACGTGATTTCCAACCTTTCAGCAGACTGCTGAAAGGTTGGAATCATCATTTTTAGGGTTCCGTACCTCAAAAGGAAAAAACTAATCCTTATAGGATCCGTCCGTCTGTCTGTCAAGACCCTTTATCTTGGGAACGCGTGGAGGTATTGAGTTGAAATTAAAACCATTTACTCACGTTTAAAGTCCCTTGAAGCTGTAAAAAAAAAATCAAACTCCTAAGTTAACGGTAAAAGGATACGGCCGTTTATGTCGCTAAAACGTTTATTTTGACACTCTCAAGAGAATCAAAATTTATAGCGTATTTCCGTTGAGCTAGAGCTAGAAATTTGGCAAGTAATATCGTATTATATGACAAATATAGGGGACAATCTGCAAGCTCCACATTTGTAATTAAAACATAAAAAATATAGTAATTATTTAAAGTAATATCCGACAAAATTGTACGGAACCCTCGTGGGCGAGTCCGACTCGCACTGGTCCGGTATTTTTACATAAGAAAAGCTTGTCACTCACAAAAGTGTTGATTGAAGACAACTGTGAAGTTGCAAAACTTAAATGTGCTGACCTACTAACGTTGTGTACATTTAAAGCAAAAGATATAATAATTAATATTAAACTTAGCAAATAACATAATGTTTATAAACTTCACCTTTGACTCTAGAATTGAGCATTAAAAGTTTTATGAATTATTACGTAAAGTTTAAGTAGTTGACTAACTTGATATAAAATAAATATAAAAAATGGACGCTCTTTATCTTTGCATTGCGTGAGACGGCTACCAATATATCCAAGTCGAGACAGGTACAAAAAACATTCGGTTTGGCACTTCAAGCAGGTTTCTTTTTTGTCTACACAATTAATCAGTTTTATACGTGGCTGCGTATTTGTACATCCAAACGTTCAAATTTATCTTTCAAAAGAATCCACAATATTTGATTGATTGGTTTGGATTAATTTAATTGAGTTGGTACTTGGTAGCCAGATTATACGATAAATAAGAAAAATCAAACGTGACCAAATAAAAAAAAATGGAACAATATTAATGGTGAGTATTTGTTAGATTATAAACGAACAAGGACTTAATATTAATAAACATAGATAAAGCCTGGGCGAAAACGGATTTAGTGAAGAAATTCGCCACGACATTGATCGTGCCTATACTCTATCACTCCAGATTATGGGAGTCGTTTTTTCAGGTACAAGTCTACGATTTTCCCTTTTTTTCATACAAGACTAAAATAAGCGAAAAATAATGTAACACTTCCAGTAACGCATACATTTGCATCCAAGTAAACTATTAAATGATTCCAATCGCTCGGGGCATGCGAGTGGAGCCATCAATGCTGGCTACCTCAGGTCATCGGGTCAAGCTTGAATAAGAGTAAGTCTGGTACATATGGCCAGTTTTTTATTTGTACTTTCACTATAGTTCAAAAACGTAGCTCAAACTCATTAGATTAGAACCTGATGAATAATGATGCATCAATTTACCGATGTTATCCTAACTAATTTTATAAATGCAAAGTTGAGTATGTTTGTTTGTTTCTAACGCTTTTACGCCTAAATTACTGAACCATTTCTGCTGATTTTTGGTGCAAAGATAGATGGAAGCCTGAGAACGGTTAGGTAGAGGCTATTTTTTCGCGAAACGTGTGTAAAGCTCTTTGAAGTCAATAATTCTAAACATGTAACAGCTCTTCGGTATACGTAAAATTAAACTTCCGTAACACTAAAATGCCAGTTCCTCGCAAATTAACAAAACTCAGTACAAATACGCGCAAAGGCAAGCAATAATGTTACTCGGACATGAAATTAAATGACTTTTTCCTGTCATTTAATGCGGAGTAATAAAGCCGCCGTCAAATATTCATCCATCAGGGCAAATCATCTGTGCAACGTTGACGATCGTCCATTATTTATTTGGCAACCATCATCATCATTATGTAGGAACCTTGGAAGATGTGAAAGGTAAAGGCGACAAGCGAGTTTGGACCCAAGAATTAATAGATTATTATTATCGATCTGATGAGGTAATAAATAAATATGTGTTAAAATAAACTAGAACGGTATACCATAGAACGATAATCGTCCACAAATGCTGCTGGTTTACAAACATTAAAGGAAAAACCTATTATCTTCAAAACAAAAGCAGTATTTGTAACATAAAATATTCAACCTCTAATTTTTTCTACCAGTATTATGGCAGTAACCGACACCGGCAGCTATCATATGGCGTCAAAGAAAAAAACATCCCCATAGATCCTAATATAGCGCCACACGGTAATAACAACTGCCAAACATTACCAATTCTAATGTGTCCACATCCGTTACTCGCGGAGTCGCGGTTACCTCTCCCTTGTACCGAAACAGAAGCGACTGCCCGAACTGTGTCGACTGCGCCCAATTACATCGAAACGCGTTGTTCCCTACCATAATTTGTACGAAGATCACAGTAATTTAGTATTTTGTAATATTCCATTATAAGAAACATCCGGGTGACGTATAAATTGTAGACGGTCAAATTGATGGCAGACAAAAACTGCACTCTTGACTCAGTCTTGGCATTTGGTTAATTTAGATGCATGGGAATCGATTTTGTACTGAATACGGTGAAGGGTAATTATGTCGTGTGAATTGCATGAGCATATCAATTAACGTTTCGATAAGTTAGGTAGGAGATTGTTTTATCCGATTAGCTACTAACAACTAACAAAAATGAGGGACTCGTGGCTAAATAATAACAGCCGCACGGGTCGATCTTTAAGGTTAAGCAACGCTTGCCAAGGTTGGTCTGTGGATGGGTGACCATCTTAACATAGCGAGTTTCCTCCGTGCCTCGGAAAGCACGTTAAGCCGTTGGTCCCGGCTGTCATTTGTAGATCTTTGGCAGTCGTTACGGATAGTCAGAAGCCAGTAAATCTGACTCCAGTCTTGCCATGAAGTACCGTGTTACCCAGTTACTGGGTTGTGGAGGTTTGGTAGGCAGCCGCTCCGCGTAAAATACTGGTATTCAGCTAAATCCGGTTTGACTGGAAGCCGACCCCAATATAGTTGGGAAAAGGCTAGGCAGATGATGAGCTACTAACAAAAAGTGCAAGAATAATCAGGTTGTTTTTCTATCTGTGCATTAGAAGGTTATTTCAGACATAATTGATGGACAGACGTATTATTTTAAGAGATTAGATACTTAACTAACGTATCTTGGCTAAATAAAAAACTGAGAAAACAATATGTGAGAGAATTTAAAGGTCTATAAAATTTTCACTCCTTTGAAAAAGTGGATGCAAACGCCAACTTCAAAATAGCTTAACACTCTAGCAACTATTCCGAAACGCAGCCCTACAAAGGGCAGGGAATGATTAAAGTGCGCACATGTACAAACATGTACATACATACATACACCAGTGTATGTCAGAGGGCACGTCATAATCCACCCAAGCACAAAGATTAACATTTAAACAAGTTTTATGTAAATCATACTGGATAAAACCAGTTTCATTTTTGTGATCGCTCGCTTGGAAATGCTTGCTTTCTTTGAAATTGCATCATTCTTTAGATTAGTTTCTACTGAAGGTTTCTTAATTTTGTGTAATATTTGAGTGAAGTAGTAGTTTGCTATGTAAATTAAATCCAGAAAATGAAATTGCTCGTCTAGCATGGAAATAATTAAATATGCATTACTTTTTGGTTTAGAAACAGACGTCTGATCTGCTCTATGCTGAACTAAACAATAACAATGACTCGTAAGAAAGAGGCGTCCGCGTCAATTCGTTTGATGGAAAACGTGATTCGAATTGATTTTAAAAGTAGCCAATCACAGCGCTTTAAAATGACAGTTACTATATCAACCAATGAGACAAAGACGCAAAAAGCAGTGACAATCCTAAGAGGCTTAGCATTTGAATACCTACATTTACTTTGAATGCCATTAAGCGACCTTGAAACGTCTGGAAAGTGCCTTGTCGACTAATAAATTGGTGGCTAGCTTCGGCCTCGGTGATATATAGATTTTAAGGGTTAATCCTAGGTAGAGTAGTAAAATATACAATAGTTTTTGGCACGAACATTTCGAGGTTATGTGTGTCAATTGATGACAAAGAGTTAAAAAGATGCTTTTTAGCTGTTAAAACTCGGTAATTTTTATTAAATAAACGTTATTATGAAAGTCTAATAGCCTCAGAAATAAAACAAATTATAACGTCCTAATTAATCTAATAAAATTTTACATAACCCGAATGCCGATCAAAGCTGCGGTCATCGCCAGTTATAAACAAATTACTTTCTTCGGAATGCTCTAATGAAATAACCTAGTCTTATAGCGCCCCATAAGTTTTACAGCACCAATATTAAAGGTATTTGAACCAATTAGCGAGCTATGCAGTCACCACCCCCTCGATGTAACCCCGCCTTATTCTTTGTTCAGTTCGAGAATAATAATGGAGTACAATTACTATTGTTTTTACCCTTTCGTAATATAACCCTTGATCAAAAAATCATGGCTGCATAAAACCATTGTGGTGGCTGACATAAATACATAAACATAACCTACTGTATTATATTATGTACTTGTATGTTACCCGTGCGAGTCTTATTATGGGTTGTCTATTGTATGAAAATATTACGACATTGATTAAAAGAATAACACATAGGTAGAACTAATGTTGCATGTTTTAAAATTTTATAACAAAACAAGCTGTCGAATTTCATAGATAAATTATGCAGCAGCTTATGAAACAAAATCATAATAAACCCCAACATAATAGAGTTTTACTTCTATTTCCATCAATCTACAAGCATACGCGGGAAAACTTCATCCTTTTACCGCCGTGTATAAACCTCACGGCACATGGAATAGAAAACGCCATTTGCAGCGGATCTGTAATCTACTATCGAGTCGAGTCGATTCGCTATCGTATCCGTCGACTGACTGATTCGATTCCGCCGCGCGCTCTTCTTCGTGTGAAAATAACACGTCACTCAAATACAAACGATAATAAATTCAATTTTCTCTTACCCTACCCGTCGAAATGACGGCCGGTCAGGATTAAACCGCGTCCCATTCGCCTATTGTTCGCCACATTTTCTCCGTACGTTTGTTGTTTTTTCGGACTGTTTGTCTCTTTTTCGTTCGTTGTCGAGGCGGACGGAAGATCAGCTGTTTGTGGATAAAAAAAATGTTGCTAATGAAAGAATAATGAAATGTCTTTGTATTGTATGTAGAATCAAAGTGGCCTTTGATTGTTTCGCTTTTTTAAGCTCCTCGAAAGCTCGTTACAGTCTTTATTACACCTTCTTCTGCGTTAAAATACTTTCCTTCATAATTAACGACTCATGTTGTCTATTGAGTATCTAATGGAGCAGTTATTTATTCAGCGCCTGACCAATTTTCCTGTATTACGCTAACGCTAACACTGTTGCAGAACTAAAGTATTCACAATAAGAGGCAAACGCGTCGTTTCTCAGAATTCATGATCGTGTTACCTCGCACTGCCGCCAATTAAACCACGTTCTACCCTCATTTTGTTTTTATTGCACACACGATACGCGGATTGAGTCGGCACTAACTTACGCCGTCTGATAGGTATTTTAAAAGAATTCCTTTAATGTAAGATTAACATTTAAAGCTACTTTCGAGCTCTGTGGGATGATATCAGTATTAACAATAAAATGGGGGTCTCTGAGTTTTGGTATTCGAAAGGCTTAATTATAAAAAGTCCGTTTTGTCGTTTTAATACATACTGTAAATGGACTAAAGAGGTTAACGAACTACTTAAATAATGAGCACGCATGAACGAATTCCGTATTTTAATTTAGTTAGTAGCTTACCTACTGAAAGAAGGTTTAAGAAAAATGTACAAAATATTGAAGGTAGAGAAAGAGGTTTTACAATTTTACTGTTTCAGCTGGTAATATCTATTTGATTCAAACCGTTCTTAACCTCCGGAGATTACAAAGCACGTTTTAAATCTTTTACGAAACATTCAATTCCCGAACGAACGTCTATGAAGATTTAATTTCAAAAATCGAATAATCCGAACCGACTTCGTGTACGTTCGGTACCCACACGAATATCGGGTTCCATAATAGCGTTCCGCAGAGAAAATGTTTTATTGGCCTTGTCGCCTCTCCAGCCAGCAATAAAGGGCAAGACTATCGCGGTGTATAAAACGCACCTTTATTATTTTCTTTGTTTTGCATTGGATTGTTCGACTTCGCGTTTGCCGTATCGACAATCGGATTATGAACGCAGCCACAGTCGCAATGTCGGGCCGCCATTTTCATATCGCTCTATGTGAAACTGTCGACTAGAGGTGTGCAAAATACAGTTGATTGGATTTTTGGTGACAAGTGCTATAATTTTTAACCGACTTCTAAAAACAGATTTTTATTTTTCACTTTTTAGTGGTACCTGCCTGCGTATCCATTAACAGCGTACTGGCGCGATGTTATGTTAAGAACTGGTGTAACCACTAAAAAAACGTGCGATTTCAGCAATCCCGATCCTATCACTATCATTTATTGAAGAGTTCCGTAGTCTACCTCCGAAGTTCTTCGTCAGGTCTTCACCAAATTGAAATGGAACCACTTTAGAAGAAAGAAAAGAACTTTAATTTCGGAAGTCGGTGTCAAAAACGAAAAAATAACCAAAAAAACCGACTTCCGAAATAAAAACTCTTTTCTTTCTTTCGAAGTAATTTTATACCTTGTAGTGTTTTGTTTTTGGAAGTCAGATGTATTTTTTTTAAGTTTTTGTATTAATTTTATTTGATTACGTGTGGAAATTTCAGTCTTGTTTATTTTTAAGTTACGTTCAATAAATCGATGAACGGTTTTTCACAAAAGGTAACGGTACCCGAAGTGCTTCCAATAACAAAATTAAGGTTGCAAAAAATGCGTGCTCCATTCACTGAATCGGCCATTTGCATGCGTAACTTCAAGCCGTAACTACCTGGCTCGGCCCGAATTATCCAGAATAAGGTCCAATAAAATTTTTATTTTTTGTTATTTAGGTAAAGTTCAGTCACGAAATTCTCTAACCAGATTATGAATTTAAAGTACACTTACATAATACTCAGACTCTCGCTTCCTATATGTGTAATGCTTTCTTATTTTGTTTCATCCTAGTTTTTCTCTAGCTAGTTTATCGAATGTCGTGTGGTGCGTTGATGTGGTATTTTCTGTCAATAAAACAAGATGCTTTCTTCTTTTATCATTAAGTTTTGAGATCCGACTACCAGCCTGATCTCGAATCGCAGGCAAACCGGATTTTTAATGAGTAAATTCCAGCTATGAAAAAAACACGTAGACTTTAAAAATTACTTGTGATGGAAATGTTAATATCTATTAAAAATATTCCTATTATTATTACGCATAAAATTATAATATTACGCTTCTTTTTATAATAAACAAACTTTTTATCAAAAACAAATGCTCAAAACACGATTTTTAAAATTTTAAGTGGCCATAGAGTACACGGTAATAGAATTTTAATAACTCCGACTTTTAGTCGCAAGCGGCTTCGTTTCAAGTCTAATCGCGAGGAGCGGTCACCGTTGCCCATTGGAGCTTGGGAGTGCTCGACCGTTTGTAGCAAACTTGATACGTTGACAATTCAATACCTTGCATTAAAGATAAGGCTTATTACAAACTATCACATGACGTTCTGAACGACAGTCACATAAAAGTCTTTGTGGGGTCCAAATGCTAGGGAAAGATGGTGTACCAAGTGTAGTCGAGCTTTAGAAGGTCAAACAGCGTTCTATATTCGTTATGAAACATGAAATGTAACTCGCTGCCTTGTGTACGTTACCTACTACGTTTGCCGAGCAAACAAACCCAGCGTTCACATTTAACTGAATGAAATTTAAAAGCTTGGTCTGTATTTTGAGAAATCTATGTTAGTAAGTTCTAGGTAATGGGATTTATGTATGTTTTGAGACAAAAGGAAAAAAAAATATGGACTCGTACAAAAGGATGAGTTTCAATTTTTTTTTTTTACGTAAACAGTGTTTTTATTTGAACATCAAAAAGAAAACTATTGACACAAGAATGTCATCTATTATAGTTTCTAATAAAATGCTGATTAGATACTGCTGTTCGTGTCAAAACATTACTAACCAGAAGTTCTATCGTTCTACATAATGGGAATGCGCTTAATTGAAGGAAATAACAGTTTTAATTAAAAAACTACGGACAGGAATTTTCTTAAATATGTAGTTCTAATACGTTTAGACAGCAAGTAGCTTCATAAAGCCAGCTAACAAAGCATAAGTTCCTATATTATACTAGAGTATAAGAACACTGAACTTTGTCTGTTATCCTTATCAGTTAATGGAACTAAGGCCCGTATTCTAGAAAGTTGCGTAGTCTGAATCTCGAATCGGATACAGAATAATACTGTTTCATACAAATTGACTTTCATGCCAAGCATCGTTCGAGAATACGGTACGACCTTCGAGAAAAATTTAGAACACGTCAGAATATACCCGAGGAGAGTACCTTCGACTGACTTGATAAGATAATGCGTGGCAGCGTGGTCTATGATTCTCGATTACTTCACTGCACCGACGGCATGCCATTGCAGCTCACTAAAGGCGTTAGAGTCGAAAGATAACACGTAGAGGTGCGACTCGACGGCATGCAGCATACCTTTAGCAAAAACATATACTTCGGTTTGTTCCACCCTTTAGTAAAAGGTAAAAACCTGTTACGTATCACGCAATGGATCACGTTCGTACGTTGTGTGCGTGTCTTTATTTTGTAAAGTGCGATTTTACTGAGAACTAAGCTTTATCGCAGATGTCAGGATTGAGTGTTAGGTACAAGTTTTTACTTTTATTGTGGTCCTGGGATTTGAGTAAGGTATTTCATTGTATCGACTATAATAAGACAAACACAGAAAACAATATATTTTCCCAATATAAATCTTTTCAGGGCTACCTAGATTTTCTTTTAACTTGAAATAGCTATGTCAAGTGAAATCAAGTGTGACGTTTGATTTTTCAGACAGATATTTTGGAAGAAAAGTGCTATGGGACTTTGAGTCCTGTTATTATTTTTACCAAGTTTGTGTTTCAACATTTTTCTTTCTTATTTGTTTAAAGTCACTTTTTTGTTTAAGCATAAGCATAATCACCCTATACCTACAATGTTCCTACTGCTGGGACACAGGCATCCTCTCGGTGAGAGGGAGTGGGCCGTAATCCACCACGCGGGCCCAGTGCGAATTTTTGGTTCTAGGACATGCCGGTTTCCTAACGATGTTTTCTTTCACCTTTTTGAGAGCAGTGGTGATGAAATAATTTTCACAAAGTAAAGCCGCCTGCCTGGGTTCGAACCTACGACCTTCAAATCGTAAGTCACAGCCATTACCACCGCGCCACCACTGCTCACCTGCTCACTTTTTTGTTTAAATTATCTTAATTAATATACACACGTGTTTTATATTTGTCAAAAAGTCTGACCATTCATAATTTTTGTTCCAGGTAAGCATTCCATAAAAGTCAAAAGTCTTCCTTCAAATAATGTGGTAAGGCATTCGAGTTCAAGCTCAACTCCCTTTGATGGTTCATCCTAATACGCGTGTTAGTGTACAATGATGCGTGCTCCCTAGATGTGATAGGAGAGGACGGGAAAAATAATTGCCATGTGCATTTGCTAAAGTGAAATGGTAACGAAGTGTGCTTGAAGGATGCAGGAGAATGAAATACTTTGTCATGAAAATTGTAGCTTCCATTTATAGCTTAGGTTTAAGCTTTTTAGACGAAAACAATAGTGTTGGTTTGCAATATTTTTTATTGTTATTCACAAAACTAATTTATAATCTATGCGAATCAAAAAATCAATACATGCGAAAGAGAATAAAAAACATTAAAAAAAAACTAAAATAGCATGAACTTTTTCAAAACAATGTTATCTACATAGTTACTGGTAAGTTTTATTTTATTATTAATACATACTTACTTAATTACTTTAGTTACTTAATTATAATACTTTCTCATTAATGAAACGACAATTTTATAAAACTCATTTTTACAAACGGTTATTAATACAACGAAACGATGACAAAGAAGTACTAAAAAGAAAACATTTTAAAATGTGTTAAAATTCCTTTTCACTCAAATATAAAGTCACTAAAACCAAAAACGTCATCCAAAAACCGTAAAACGTTTCCAGTGTTTGTAAATCCACGGCCTTTGATTATACACCGGAGGGAATGTCCTTTGAAGTCCACCGCTAGGTCGGTGGTCCACATTTACAGTTTCTTTTTGTTCTCACATCTCAGCTTCCGTCCATTCGCATTGTCCATTAAAGGATCATAGGCCATTATGCTAAGCAGTTTGTCGAACTCTGTATTACTTTATTACGCCCATTATTTTGTTTGCGACCGTATTTTTATTAGACGATATAAAAAAGGATGAAGTTGATTCTGGGGAGTGATGTTTGGTGTCAACATAGAAAATGTTTGATTACGGTTGATGTTAGCATATCAAATATTATGATAACAAGTAAAGGCGAAGCTCTACTTTTAGTAACGTAAACAAGATTCATAGTATTCTGTGATATAGGATTCGATAAAATCTTTTAGGACGAAATGTAAACAAAACAGTTATACAATTATAGAAACCTTTTTCGATCGTTTGTTTTGATCCAAAAATGGAAAAAATGTTTATCCCGTGACTAGGCTCAGCATATGACGTGTACCAGTAGCACATCAATTACAATTGCTAATCCAAACGCGGACTAAAACACGCAACAATGAAAAAAACGTATACATTTTTAAATTTTAAATCCAATCCTTTCTGTATTCTCTTTGCATTGCTACCCACGTACGGGTTTGCTCCTGTAAAATATTAATAATACAATTCCGGTTCTATTTTCGTAGTCACTCACTGCTTTAAGAGGATTTCGCGTCAGTGAGACGTTTACAAGAGCCGTAACAATGTTATTCTTCGCCTTGACAAGCTCAGGCGGGAAGCCGACCGATCAATCATCGAATAGTGCGGTTCGTACGGGCGACGTGCCAACTGTCGACTCGTCGATCCGGACGTCGATATCGATAGGAATCGGAACTGGTGTTCGTGTCGTTGGCTTTTTGTTGGTAATTATGATAGTAGTGGGTACGTGTTGTGGATATAAAAAAAAGTTTTTTACAAAAAAATAAAACCGGCTTCCAAAAACCATAAAATAACTTTAATTTCGGAAGTCGGTGTCAAAAAACCAAAAAATACTAAAAACACCGACCAAAAGTTTTACAGCGTACCGGCGTGATGTTATGTTATGAACTCGTGTAAACAATCAACAGACATGCGATTTCAGAAATCCCGATCTATTTGCTATCATTGATTGAAGAGTTCCGTTGCCTAACTCCGAAGTTCTTCATCAGATCTTCACTAAATTAAAATGGGACCTATCCGGAAAAATACTTTTCTAAACAAAAACGGAATCATTCAAATCGGTTAATAATTGGCGGAAATATCTCTGAACAAACATTTTTCATGGGATCCTATCATCAGATCCTGACTTATACCTTCCATCATCAGCTCAGCAACATGAGATGATGGTTACTAGGCACAAATATCTGAATTGCGTTAGAAATGTCATGAAAAACAATGTGTGCTTATCAAATTTGAGGGTTTCCTCGATTTTCATGGTATCCCATCATCAGATTCTGATTTAGTGACCATGGGACCACCTCAGGATATAAGCTTTTGAATAAAGAAATCATTTTTAAAATCGGTCCACAATTGGTAGAGAAAAAAAAATATACAGCTGAACATAGAACCTCCTCCTTTTTGAAGAAGTCGGTTAAAAATAGAAAGGTTTTTGTATTTAATTTTTAATAACCTAATCTACAAATGGAACAGTGATTTAGCTTAGTAACTTAACATGTCCAACGTGAATATAATACTACTAATAGCAATATAATCAATAAACAGAACCGAAATATTAAAGTCTGAAGAGTCAAAATTCTGATGTTATTAAGAATGGGCGATGCGTCACCAATGATCGAGAAGGGATTTCACCTACAGACATCACTACATCTAAGCCCCTTTCCAGGGGGATTTAATCGGGATAATACATGTGTCGCATCTTATTACCAAACTGAGATTGTGGCAGGAGCAAACAAGATGTAGGCCCTCTCTATTGCGAGTCAACATGATATCACTTACGGAACCTCTCCTCACAAAGTGTATTTGTATTGATGAATTCTTTTTCATCTTTTAGTGTATCCATTTACGAAGAGCGGATTATATGGTTCACATAACATCGATACTTATTTTTCTATCGACTGACATTATTACATTTGTTACAATAAGATTCAATTTCATCGTTTTGACAGAACGTCACTAAACAGTTATAAATATTGTTGTATTTTATTTTAACTAGTTTTTCCCCACGACTTTGTGTGCGTGTATCCCATTTTTTCCGTTCGCGTAGGAATTTCTCTTGAATCACTTCTGTCTTTGATACAAACCGCACTAAAATGTGTTGCATAGTTTAATAAGCTTACCATACGGATGAAACGACTTTGTTTTATACTATGTAAAGCAATTTTTGTGAAGCAGAGCTGATGTCGGGTCGACTATACTGTACAATTGCTCATGTGTATAGTAAATGAGAAAATCAATAAAACATATTTAGAACGGAATAGCAGCTGAATGTTATTGTAAGTTCGAAAATGTCAGTTTGCGTTTGACAGTTAATCAAATTATACTGTCAAGCTGTCAACGACTGTCGAATGACAACCCAATAAATTATCTTCAAAGTAATCGTAAACGTGTACAATTCCTATCGTCGCTGGATAAAATAAAAACATGCATGATTTTACTGTTCTCTAGTGACAAATGTAATAAATTTCTTACTGGGAACTCGTAAAAAGTGTATCGTATATAGGCGTCAACGCTCGTCGACTTAATGTGACATTGAATTAGTTCCTCTTAACTTTCTAATAAACAAACTGAAATGACATAATAGCGATGCGATGATAGTGCACGTGATTATTATTAAAGTGGTAAGTGAGACTGCACTATAAAAGTTTTGAAGCATTTCATATACTAAAATGTTTATATCTCGTTAAAGTTTTAGTATCTGGATATTTCTGTCTGTTAATAGGTTAATTTGTTCAACTTGTTGATGTGATGGGAAATGAGTTTTAATATAATTTTTGAGGTGTATAGTTACAGCACTATTTGAAATGTCAACGGTGTTTCTGCCATTATGGTTCATTCCATGTATTTTGTATATATAAAATATACTGAATAATGCACCAAAGATTAATTTATACTTCGGCTTAGTTTTAATTTTAGTTATTGTTATTGGCGACGCAAGCAAAACTGTTGAATAATGCTTTTGTTGTAGTACATTCATTTATTTTTGACACTTTCTGAAGTTAAAATTTCTTATTTAACTAACTCTTTTATATCCCAATTTTTTTTTGTTTTCCTCATAAATTGAGTGAAGATGACATAACGTAGCAGTTCCCGGAATTTTCTCAACTTTTGATCATTTGTTTCCCAAATTAATTTCAGTAAGGTGCACTAACGAAAGGAGTTATAAATAATAGCCATTATTGTGCCTTCGTAACGGCCTGCGTTCGGTAGAAATATGTCATAATTTATAAATTTTATCATATTACTCAATTAATATTGAGTTATTTATAGCCCCGTTGTGTTAATATTATTTAATGGCTAACGAAGGTAATGGATGGCAGAAAAGGACACTTTATCTGCAAAGTGATTGGTTTAATCAGCAACCTGATGGCTTGATATTTGATCCTAATTAAAGTTTATTGGACCAATATTATAGACCCCTTCTATTTTCTGAGAACAAAACTAAATACGCAATAATTCGTAAAGTGGTTTATTAAATAGGTTTTATTTATTCTATAACAGTTTAAAGTCATATTTTCTTCAGTTTTAGAGGAGATAAAACTCGTTTTAGTGTTAATAAAACCTGCCTTGCGGGATCCCTCAAGCCGTGGGTGTCACGTGAAGCAATCAAGGGATTATTACATGTATCATGACTGTAATCTAATAAATAATTGTACAACTTTAAGTATTGATCCGTTGGTTATCTTTACTCAACAGTCTAAATTACAGTGGCAACTCTATATGGTCCCTAGGACCTTCTTTCCGGATTTTTTTCAGAACAGTAACTGCAGCCCTGGAACGCAAACGGCATTAGGAGGAGCACGGATGGGTTTTAGTCAGTAAGAGTCTGACACTTCCTTTCGCCCCCCCAGAGCCATTTGATGATTTCCCATTCTTAAAAAAACACCTACATAATAGTAAAACAGAAATGACAGGCGATATTTCCTGCATTATAAAACAGCACGTTATTTTTGCGTACATAAATAAATAAATAAACACTCATCGCAAAAATTGTACAACTCTATAATTTATAGTAAAATTTTTGTCAGTGTCAGGTCATAACATAATAAGCCTATAATGTTCCCAGCTGGACACAGGCCTCCTTTCGGTGAGAGGGAGTGGGCCGTAATCCACCACGCGGGCCCAGTGCGGGTTGGTAGATGTCATATGTCTTCGAATTTTTGGTTCTAGAACGCATGTCAACCAACCAATGACCAAGATGAAATGTGACCAAGTTTCCTCACAAAGTCATAATTACAATTATTAAACAGGCTCTGGTGATAAAACAATAATCCTTGCCAGATCATTTTATAACCTAATGCGTGTTACATTACGGATACACAGGACTTAAACCAAGCGTTCAGAGAATTATTCGTTCGTATAATTGTAATAGCGCGTGTGAAGAATTTCTTAATTGATATAATAAATTAAATGGCTCTGTAAAGTCTTTCGGCTCTTTTGTGATAACGTGTTGAGATTATGAGATTTATTAGAACACGGAACTGTGTACTAATTGGCGTTTTATGAGGGCATGGACATGTTTGTCCTTTGTTTACATTTCGATATAGTTATTAAAAAGCTTAGCCCATTTTTTGGAACTGTATACCGATGGTTACGGATGTGTTTGAGATTAAAATTATTGGATACATTGTGTTTTGAAATGCTAGAAATGATAGGCATATATATCATTTTGAATGTGCTTAGATTAATTTATTTCTTCGTCGTTATGAATGTATGTTTACTTGTTGGTATATGCTAGTGAAGCTATATGTAACAGTAATTGAAACTACTAGATCAAAAGACCCTGTTAAGCGGAAAAGATCCTACCAACATTTTTTGTAAAATCGAGTTATCTACGTTAATAATTAATAATTTATATGTTATGGCCTATTACACTACTAACTTTCAAATAGATACTTTATCATACGATTTTTTATTCTCTGTCTAACGCTAAACTGCATTTACTTAAAAGTAATGAAACGTTGGTTGGATCTTTTCTGCAAAACAGGGTCCTAAAAATTTGAAATTCTTGTTCTTTGCCTTTATCTAGCACTCGGCGTTATCAAAATGTCCCTTACCTTTATTGTACTTTACACAAAATGTCCTAGCACCCACTTTGACACGATTATTAGTCACTAAATATTCCCGTGGGAGTTTAACTCCACTATTCAAGTGACTCGACCACTAGAGTGCCTTTTGTTTCAAGTTTAGTAAATTTTATGAAACTGTCGGTAAGTACTGGCTTTAAATTAAGTCGAGTATGACAGGTTTCCCTCGCGATTAGATAAACTTAGAGGTCCTCGACTCCTTTGTTAAATAGTATTATGTACACCAAATATTTGTGTAGTTGATACAACGGTTTTGAGTAATAAAGAATCTCGAAATGGACTTTTTGTTATTAACAAAACTGAGAGCGGACTAGTTCTTTATTAGTAGTGATGGTTGGCAGGTATGTACTTTTAAATATAGTTTTATTTGTAATATAAAACTACCAAACTGTTTTTACTTCTTAGGCGCGGCGCCCACTATCGGTGAGCATCGGTGCGGCTCGGTACAGCTCGGCGGCTTCGGGCGGTTTCGGGCGCCTGAGAGCTGCTTCGGGCGGCTTCGGGCTGCCTCGGCAGTCGTAAGCATACCTAAGGATGCCGAGACTGTCTCCGGGTAGCTTGGGTGGCATTTTCCTGGCAGAAACGTCGCAGAACAGTCATAACATTCACCGCGCCTCCATTAGCTTGGCAACAACCAGATGAAAATAAAAGGCAACAGCCTCATTAATTACACGTATAGGTTTGTTTTATTTGAAGACGACAGAAGAAAAGTTGATTATTCTTGATTATTCATCCAAAATATTATTTTTTGCCTTAAAGCCTCCAAGTTTCTCTTCTTCTTCAGTAAGATAAACGATGAGAACTAAGTCCCAATCCACCATTATAAATACACACGCACAACTGATTTCACGTAACGTTACTACTGCTCTGCAACGTGTCTGCCACCCGAACCATTCTTAGTTTTGCCGAAGCTACGTAAAACCAGCCTCGGCGTCCTTAGGTATGCTAATGACGGCCGAGGCAGTTTTCAGGCGCTCGAAGCCGCCTGAAGCAGCTCTCAGGCGCCCGAAGTCGCCATAAAGCGCCCAAGTTGTACCGAGCCGAACCGATACCCACCGATAGCCGGCGTCACGCTTAAACAGATTCTTCATTTAAAATCTACCGATAATTTTTTGATCAGTTGCTGACAGGTACTAAAAAAATCGTGTTTTCAACTGATTTACAAAAAAGGAGGAGGTTGTTAATAAGACTGTTCATTATAAAGAACATAACCGTTACATTATTTCAACGTTGAAACATAATCGTCGACAAATGACGGCCACAATATCTGGCGTCTTCGATATTAATTATTTATATTGAATCCTACAGCTGCTGTATGAATGTCAAAATCCATTTGGAATTAATGCCCAGTGTAAGCAGCAACAACGCAAATATAATGTCCATTATTGCTATTCTAAAGACAAGCACAACTGCTACAGCCACTACAAATAAGTCGGAAACCAAATTAGAATAGTCTACTGAGCATTCCGGCGGCAAAATACTAAGCTGCATTACAATTTTCATCGCTCGAGCAATCACACACGGCTTTGATTTACGTAGGTACCGTCTTATCGCAGATGAAAAGCCGACTTCTCTAAGATAAAAGGAATAAATCACATGTCAGACGACCGACTTACGCTGCACGAATCCTGAATCTCGTCGGGAAATACCTTCTCCCTTGAAGATTATCTACAACTTTATTTTGTTCACTGTATTACTATCAATTTATTGTTCCTTATTGGACCACTGTTTACGTTCGTTGTTTTGATGTTAGATTTTCTATTTTGGTTACTTGTCTGATGTTAGTAATAAATCTTGTTGCCGTTCAACTATAGATTTAAGTGTTTATTTAGTAGCGTTCAGTGTCTTACCAAGCTGCGTCTGCTCCTTAAATCCATTTAACGTTCACAGGAAATAGTGCCTGCAGTTAGGAATATCTAAATAACCAGTTTTCACCTTCAATAATGAAGTTGTCATTGCGTTCGGAAGTATATAAGTAGAGGGCGGTAGGGCAGCCGGTCATTAGAGACCCAACACTCAGGAACGATAAGATAAGCCAAGTTCGGCCCCTTTAGTCCTTATCGTCACGTCAAAATATTTTATGTGCCGCGATTAGTGGCTGGACAAAAAACTGTAGGAGCAATTATTATGATTGTTTAGTAGTGTGGGAAGCACGTCCTGAGGATTGTGACTCCGGCTTTATAAGGAGACGGTGTTCCGTTTAAAGGTAAGGGCCGTTGTCCTTGAGTATGATCCCTTACTTAGCGCGGTTTTTTGTCGTAACGCTGTTATGATGGGCTCTTCGCCGTATATGATGCGTCGTCGTCATGTGAAGATCAAAGGGAATATTTATGGTACTAAGAAAATAACTTTAGTATAACTTTGTAAAGATTAACTTCAGTATACGTTTAGAAAATCTTTAAATATTCATACAGGCCTTTAGTCTGCAATATAAAGCTTCCTAAAGCAGCTTTCTAGTGCTTACCAATGTAGGTCATTTATCAGAAAAAGTGCGTACCATATGTCGTAAATAAGAATCTATGATAGCGATGTCATAAAAAGGTTTTTGATACGCCTAAAACTTATGAATAAAGCATAGGAATTTCAGTCATAACCGTTGGCTTCTTTTGCAAAGTAACCTAGCCTATTCACTTGGACGTAAAAATGTTGAGCAGCGTTTTTAAACCTCTCAACACGCAAAGAAAGTAATGCTCGTAATGTTGGTATAATGCTTTTCTATTTTCAAGCTAAGTCTGTTAGAAATTCATTTCAGAATATAAGTATTCTTTTTTCCTTGTACTTTACATATTTCGTGACGAAGTGCTTCCAGATATGATAGGGATTCTTTTCTACTTGAACATCAAAAGTTACTACCGAACGGGTATTAATGGTTTTTTGGTGTTTTACATTAAGATACTGCTGAATACTATTGGTATCATTATTTTTGAGCTGCTTGTAATGTGTTGAATATTAAACAGAAAAAAACATCTATATTGATTTATTATTATTGGCATGTTGATTTTTTTCCTAAATGGATTTAATGCTATGCGTTCTTCTTAGTAAAAATATTAACGCATTTTTAGGTATATCTTTTGAAGACCGATATATAATTTATTAATGGTCAAAAGTGAGGTAAAGTTTGACAGCCTGCGGGTAAAAAAAAACATTTGATGGCCAACACGGAGGGTGACAGCTGCCATTGTTTCATCCGAATTTAACCCAAATTGGACGTCATTTTGTTGCTTTTACGTAATGAGCTTTTAATTCTAAAACACCTTTTGTAAAGGTGACTGTGGACTTTCAAAATCACCTTTTATATTTACTTTAATTTTGTTTCCAACGAAATACGAAAATTGCTTTTTAATTTAATGTGAACTACCTACGAAGTTTTCGAATAAACTTCGGGAGATTTAAATAGTTGAGAAGTTATTCAGTTGAAATTTATAAGGTATTTATATTTTAATTAGTTATATTAAATAACTTCTTTGACGATTTGGTTAAAGCTTACTTCATGAACTTTTGCCGTTTTGATAGTAGTAATTGGATCAATATGCTTTGGCCTAATGGTATTGACATTTGACTTAGTAAACTCTTAACATAGGTATTCCCATTTCGTATAATTCATCATCTGCCTAGCCTTTTCCCAACTATATTGGAGTCGGCTTCCAGTCAAACTGGATCTAGCTAAATACCAGAATTTTACGAGGAGCGCGGCTGCCTACCAGACCTCCACAACCCATTATCTGTGTAACACGGTACTTCAGAGCAAGACCGGAGTCAGATTTACTGGCTTCTGACTATCCGTAACGACTACAAAAGATCTTCAAATAATAGCCGGGACCAACGGCTTAACGTGCTTTCCGAGGCACGGAGGAAACTCGTTATGTAAAAATGGTCACCCATCCACAGACCAAACTTGGCAAGCGTTGCTTAACCTTGTAGATCAACCCGTGCGGCTGTTATTATTATGTTGTTTGTGTATTACGAGCTCCTCCATTTCGTATAATTATTGTTTCTGTATAAAGTTTAAATTCACTGAATGCCAATTCATATCGTTGATAATATCGTTACAAGACAGTAATAAGCCAAAGCCGTAATCTCACAACTCTAATAATATCATAAGCAATCTACATTATAATTTCAAAAGTTAATATCGAAAGCACTACCACGCAGATGTCGAATAACAAGTTTACGTATTCGTAGTACGACACGTACCACTAAGTACGCCATTACGTAGCATTTCCGACAGTAAATTGCGTATCGATGTTACCGCACTATGTGATTTCACGGTGGAGCGTGTTAATTTTGCCAATATTACCGTCGTTATATGCGAACATCGAGGGTACATACGGGCTGTTTCCTGCGTAGCGTGTGCTCTGATTGAACCCTATTTTGAATTAATTTTAGAGACTACGTTAACAAGATAATTTCTAGATTATACGACACTTGGGAAGTTTTTGTGGTGTGTTATTGGAAGTTAATAATAAACAAGTCCTGTCAGGTCGTGTTATTCAATTAATAGGATTTTGGAGGTCAGATAAGCTGCTTCATGTAAAGTACTAGTACTCAGCTACATCCAGTTGGACTGGAAGTCGATCCCAACATGTGTGGTTGGGATGGACTTGGCAGATTAAAAACTTTTGACTATCATCACTATCATCTCGGTTGTTAACACCGTTGAAACTTTAACATAACTATTCATTTTTAACAGTATAGGCGTCTACTTAATAAAGGGAAATTTCGTTCAAAAAACCTCCAAAAAAGCTGCGATGACATACACCTACAGCAATTACCGTTATTACTCCCATCCATCGTGAACTGTCCAACAGAAATGCAAACCCATAATTTGCTAAAGTGCGCATTTAGGAGCACATGAGCAACATAAATTTGATCAAACAAATAGCTCGTTAGGTATTGTGGGCTAGGGATGTACGAGTAACTAAGGAAGGCCAACGGATGTGCAAAGATTCCGTGAATATGGAGGTGGTTGGAGAAGGTGGTCGAAGAAGCAACAAATCCGTGTATTGTTCAAGCAAAGGAGAAAAATTTAAACATTTTACAAAAAAAAAAAGTTTCTGTCTCCTTCTAAATGATATTTTACCGGTACATAAACCGACTCTGTACTAGCGGCAGTGATAAGGGTGCAAAAACTCGGAATTTCAAGTCACCTCCAGATAACTTTAGTAGACCTCCATTACAAATCCATTTAAAACATGCGGAGATGGACGCGTGCGTGGAGTTGCGGAATTTCCGCATTTGCGGAAGCGGAGACGAAACTCCGTCACACCCCTACAGTTGGCTACGTCACAGCGTAACACCAGCTGCCCATTCATTGTCATTTACTTTGATGCTCTATTGATCCTGGTAGGCACGCTGGCTTATTAATATACTACAAGCCATAAACTTGTGGCGCCAATGTTCAGCGTATTTCCTTGGGAAAATGCACAGCGTGATAATACGCCCATAAACCCGCGTTGGCTGTTGTTTAACCAAATTGTACATGATGTAAACTCCTCTAAATATAGTATGTGTGACAGTTAGCTGCGAACTAATGCAAGGTCCATATTTCTGAGAATTAGTCCCCGCTCTAAATACATGTTGGTGACACCAGACTGAGATTTTGATAGCCGAAATTCTACAAATGTAGACCCAACGTGGTGAGTCTGATTTCGCTAGAAATTCATTCATGATGTAGTAATATTAAGCTTTGCAGGAAAATGTGTACTTATATATTTATAATCTTCAGAGCATCTACGAAATACGTATTGGATTTAGCTAAGAGATGCAGGAATTATTAAAACTTGCTAATAAAACTGTTAGGCGTGTGCATGTCTATTGATATTTGAAATAAGTAAATTAAAAATTAAAACCGACTTCCAAAAACAAAACACTACAAACTAAAAAATAACTTTAATTACGGAAGTCGGTGTTTTTGGTTGTTTTGTTTTTGAACACCGACTTCCGAAATTAATATTTAAAAAAAAAAATTTTTTTTTCACTTTTAGTTGTACGCAGGTAAAATGTGGAACCATAAACACAGCGTGCCGGCGTGATGTTACGATTATGTTATGAACATGGTGTAAACAATCAACAGACATGCAATTTCAGAAATCCCAACCCATTTGCTATCATTTATTGAAGAGTTCCTTTGCCTACCTCCGAAGTTCTTCATCAGATCTTCACCAAATTTAAATGGAACCAGTCCGAGAAAATACTCTTCCAAACAAAAAAGAATAGTCCAAATCGGTTTACAATTGGCGAAAATATCACTGAACAAACATTTTTCAAGGGATCCCATCATCAGATCCTGACTTATACCTTCCATCACCAGCTCAGCCACATGAGATTATGATTACCAGGCACAAATATCTGTATTACGATAGAAAGTTTATGAAAAACATTGTATGTGCTTACAAAATTTGAGGGTTTCCCTTGATTTTCATGGAATTCCATAATCAAATGCTAACTCGGTGACAATGGGACCACTTCAGGAATATAGGCTTTCGAATAAAAAAATATTTTTTTAAATCGGTCCAGAATTGGCGGAGAAATCGGTGAACATACCTACATAAAAAAAATACATACAGCCGAACATAGAACCTCCTCCTTTTTGAAGAAGTCGGTTAAAAATGAGGAGTCATCTTCATTTATTTCATTCAAGAACACACCTAAGTTTTTCCTAAACTCACACAATATAACTTAATAAATTGCTTGAATTTGCTTATTAACGTAACTAAGCGATTGCCTAATTGGTTAGGTTGCATTCTGACAGTAGACTCACCCTCGCACCCAAAACGACATGTAATCGCCTTGCTCCCAATCATGGACCATAACACGCGTAGACTCCGAACACATTCAACTATCCCTTTTGTTACAAGATCAAAGAGACACTTGGTACGCAGAGGAGCTTCGTAATTGATGATGTCTTTTGTGCATTATTAAACAACCGTTGGTACCTTATTTAATAGTAGTATTACGTGTGATAACTCATTAGTCAATGTACCTCTGGTTGGCTGGTCTATTTTGGTGTGTTTATGAATAAAATATGATGTTGTGTTTGTTGTCTCTGCTTTACAGTCATTTGTTTCGAATCTCGGACCAAGTCTTCAACTTTGTTTTCTTTGTTGAACTGTATATTTAATTCATTTTATTTTCGCTTTCTTATTTGTTATTTGTTAAAGTCGAAAAATTATCCTGGGAAGTTGTAATGGGACAATAAGTATAGTTGGTCTTCATTTAGGTCATGCTCTACCCGTGCGCCAAGGTTTCATACAAATCTATTCTAGTATTAGGGCGCAACGCGCTAGGGTGCACGGGCTGGACGGCCATTGGCTGAAATGATGATGATGTTGATTAGGGCAGTAATCGAATAAAATACATCCAAAAATCAACTCGTTATTAGAACTTATCACAATGTTAATGACTGGATTAAATTTACTATTGAAAACAAACGACCCTGAATAACATAATTCAATCCAAGGGGCATTAAAAAGTACTCCACAATCTCTAACCCTTCAACATTCCCAAGCGTGACAGCTAATAGTAAAATTAAAGTTTTTTTTACACTCACTGTACTAAGTAGCGTAGAGCCACCTGCTGACTTGATTACCTAATTGTCCAGCAAACACGCACAAAAAGTGTAACATGAGAGGTCACGTGAATGATAATAATTACGTCCCAAACTAATAGCACGGCTCTGGGTCCTCTAGCGTGCTATGAAACTTGAAATAAACTATTAATCAGATCCTTCATTAGGCATAGAGTAATTACTATGCTTAATGGATAATCTGATAACGTTTTACAACATAATGGTAAACGGCTGGAAAATGCTGTTAGATTTTTATGTTATTTTATGAAACATATTTATACTTCCACATGGATGCGTACAGGAAATTTAAGACTTTTAAAATAAGTAAAAGCTGGATTTAATAAGGCCACAAAATGTTTTTTTTTTGTTCCAGTCAATTCAGTTGTGTTTCATGAATAGAAACAAACACAAAGTAAAAGAGAAGTATAGTAAATAATGATTATACAATAGATTTGAACAAAGGGTTTCCACCTTAGCATTTGCTGGGTGTTAAATATCCTGCGAATGACCTGGTGAGGGTCGCGGGAAGCCGATGAATGCGAGATGCATAGGACCGATTGTTTTGGCGACACTTGGCAGAGATCTATGTCCAGTAGTGGACGTCGTTTGGTAGATATGATGAATACCCAGCGCTGGCCTTTAGTTGGGGTGCTAATTGAAAACCAGCGCACTAACACAAGGGCGAGTATAAAATATTTATAGGTCAGGTAAGGTAATGTTTCAATCAGTGTTGATCAGTGTTTGTGTGTTTCAAGAGTGTTCAACGATTAGTTATATCGTTAGAACTACAATCAATAATACCAACCACATACAAGCTTAAAATCAGTACCTATGTTTTGTCTTTCTTCAATCCAGATTTTTTAATCAAGAATCCCGGATCCAAAATCTCTTAGTCGTTACATCCCAAACTTCCCTATAAGGGTACCTACTCCACCGTGGCACACGTGTACGACACAATTACGTACCTCCTCTAACAAGACACCCATAGCCACTCGCCACTCACGCACATACCACATACGGTGTCCGTATTCCGTACAACGCCACCGGCACGCGTAGCTCCAATGCATTTTGCATGCAAAGCGTGCCTTCGCCCACGCCTGCGTCAGTTGTTCAGAATCTCTAAGTTTAATGAAGGCTTTCGTGGCTGTTGCCGTGGGTTTCAGTGAATGATTGAGTTGAGCTTATGCGTTCTACGGTTAACTTGTAGGGCGTAGTCGTGTGACTTTACATAGAATAAGTCTGTTAATGTTTGAATGTCTGAATATTAGTTAGATAAGAATTTTAACACTGCTGTGTAAAATTCAGTTTTAGATCAGTGCTTTCTCTTGACCGATAATGAAACTAAGCTGTTGAGTTACCAAATAAATAAATAATTTTTGTTCATGATCTGAAGAAGTGTGCTATTTAGAGACATTGTTTTTTCTGTAATTTTTACATAGGTACACTTTTATCACATAGAATAATTTCAGTGTGTTTTCTATGCTAACTTCGGAGATAGGTTTTCGTCAAAAATCGAAAACCTTGTGGCCTAAAAAAAAAAGAAAAAAATCTGAGAATGTGTAAATAGCGCTCTTTTATATGATACCCCCATGTCGTAGTACTACTTCTAATTTTTCAGAATCCCTTTTACAGTCGTTGTTGCAAAAAAAAAAAATACTTTCTTATTTGCAAAATAGTTGAAAAAACGTCACCTACAACTATTCCAAATTTTAAGTTGATAGCATTAGTAGTTCTTGAGATATCCAGCTGTGACAGATGGACAGACTTAGTCACACCATAAGGACGCCTGTCCATTGCGTGCGGAGCGAAGAAACGAAGAAATATTAAGCAATCATGTCAGTCAAAATGTCAGTGATTCACGTGGGACTCACGTGGTGCGGAGATTTTATGCAATTCCATTGGTTAAAATTTCTCCGTTTCTCCGCTCCGCTGCCTTGCTCACTCGCAATGTTGGTACGGAACCCTAATGAAAGCACATTATGTTAACACCACTATGATCATCGATTCAGTTATTAATTACAACCAAAAACTGTAACAATCAATAGAAAATCGACGTATTTTTTATTATTATGTATTTTCTTTGTGGCAATATTTTATTAGGTAGGTACCTACCCTAGGTTGGGTTGGATGGATTTTAGTCAGTAAGAGTCTGACACTCCCTTCTGCTTTACGCAAAGCAGGAGGAGTCATTTGATGATTTCCCACCCTCAAAAAAAAGAAGGGTTAGTTTATTAGGTAGCAGATAGTACGTATAACAAAACTCCTTTACAAGTTCGTGATAATACATACCCACAATATTTTTTCAAGCCACGTACCGTGGTACTTAACGACCCTCCTGGTGGCTGTCAATTCAGCAATCGTTAGTTTATCACAACAACTTCCTTTGTATCTTTTGTTCACGCAATTTGCGTCACACGAGAGCTAATGAAGCTGTCTGGGGCGAACGCGATGTGGGGGACCACGGTTTGGACAGTGGGCGAAATAACGGGTGGCCGAATTAATATTAAGTGCAACAGGATGATGAAGGAAAACGTTTGTTTGTTTTGTGTGAGTTCAGGATTTTTTTATAGAGAACAAGCTTGTTATCCCATGGGAATATACTCGCAGGAAACAATATCCCAAGTTTTATTCCAGGACATGGTCTGCCCGTGTACCAAATTTCATCAAGCATTATATAATACTAGTGATGATAGTAAACTTGAGGAGCTCGTGGCTAAATAATAACAGCCGCACGGGTTGATCTTTAAGGTTAAGCTACGCTTGCCAAGGTTGGTCTGTGGATGGGTGACCATCTTAACATAACGAGTTTCCTCCGTGCCTCGGAAAGCACGTTAAGCCGTTGGTCCCGGCTGTCATTTGGAGATCTTTGGCAGTCGTTACGGATTGTCAGAAGCCAGTAAATCTGACCCCAGTCTTGCCATGAAGTACCGTGTTACCCAGTTAATGGGTTGTGGAGGTCTGGTAGGCAGCCGCTCCACGTAAAACACTGGTATTCAGCTGAATCCGGTTTGACTGGAAGCCGACCCCAATATAGTTGGGAAAAGGCTAGGCAGATGATGATGATGAGTGATGATAGTAAACTACAAATTACTGACCATTTAACAGATTTTCTTTTGATCATGTCTCTCTAAAAAAATACATTCAAGCATATTCAATTACTATCGCTCAACAATGTCAGTGTCATAAAAAAAAACTAAGCTACTTTACCAAACACATAATAATCCTTCATAAACCGACAAAAAGAGGAAAAAGTAAAGTTAAAAAATGTCAAACAAAGAAAAACTGAACAAAAAATTATGCATGAAAAACACACAGTGCCGACAAAGACGTATTAATTTGCCACACTATGCAATTTCCCGCAAAAAAAAAACTCAAAGCCATTATAAAAAACACGGTTCTCGCATACAAGGCTATGAATAGGTAACTACGGTTCACAGTTGATACGTCAAACGGATGGAAACAAGCCCTTTAATTAAACGACAGACATTAGGAAATTTAACATCCGATGTCCGTATTGAATCGATTCACTTTACATTGAAGTATAAAATTTTAATTAGCCATCTATCTGGCAAGTAATTCTTCTCTTTTTGACACTTGAGTAACGAGGGAGAGGTGAGAGGTCCGATAAATTCTTGGTAGCGGTAGGAAGCGGCGTCGAGGCGCATATCCGGCCCATTGTTGGGAGTACGGTCCTTGAACGTCTTTACTAATTAGTCAAAAGCGTAAGCGGTTGTGTGACGGTAATTGCGTCATATTGTGGAGCTGTGAATGCTTTGTCACCCCGCATTGTTGTTAAACGCAATAATTATGCCAAAGCTATGGTATTCGTGGGATAATGTTTTGACTTATTACTGCTTAAGTAAAGGGTTGTATTGCCTGCGACCATATTGGGCATTTTAGTCACTTATAATATAATAAAATCCTTTCGTTTTTCCGAGCAGTGTACTCAAATATAAATGTGCCTATTCTGAAAAGTGACAATCACGGCATCGTACGAGCAATGTTCGTCGTAACGCTTCTAAACGCTTAATCTTTTCGCTTAGTCTCTTTCAGACGGGGACCGGGGTACAAGCGGCGGCTAAATGACGCGTGTAAGGCAAGGCGAAGCAATTTGGCAGCAATTCCCGGGCCGGCTTAGTGCAATAAGACTTCACTATTTTCACGGAAAATATAATATTTGAACAGGAACATTGATCCTCAACTATATCTGTTGTAACTGTCCAGATATTTTAATTCTTTTGCCAAGAGAAAGAGATAGTATGTTATGTGCCTCTTATGTAGATGAATAAAAACAACCTATGAACATTTTTTGCTTTGATAATTGAAACGTCATAGACGTTGTAAAGGCCCTATAATATCGTCTATGAATTATTTACCAATGCCTTGCAAAATCTATAACTTAGCGCGAAACTCGTAACAAAAGTACTGAATGAATATTGATCACTGTATTCCTTTACTGTCCTGTAAGTGACAGATCACTAGACCGTAACTCGTAGTACTGTTAAGTAAGCATTTCCCTCGACCAAGTCCGTACTATCCCTTGGGACAATCAGTAACACAATGCCTGTACAGTGTACAGTCTATTTTTATTGCAGTCCCTGAACCATTAGCATGGGGAAATTAGCTAATGTGATTTTAGAATTAGCCTGACTAGTAGATGTAATTGTACGTTAATGTTGAGTATAGGGTGGTTATTTTACCCGAATGAGAATTTGTTGCCGATTCTAACAGACGTAAAACTATAAATTCTAGAAGGAAAACCATGATAAGCAATTTGAGAAAAATAAAATGATTGACTTTACCATAATTCTAAAAATAATGCTGAAATATTAGATCAACGAAAGACAGAGGGCTTAGTGTAAGTTTTTTAACGCACTCGATCGCGTTGACGTAAACGTTTGCTTATGTCAAATTGTAGATATAGAAAAAAAAAAGGTTTTCCGTGAGTGTCACCAGACAGCGCTTATTCAGTTTCAATACAAATTGTGTTAAAAAACTCGCACTAAGGCCACAGTTTTTTTTTTCATTTACAAATGACACTATTGACGATAAAAGTCCTGAAAACAACAAAATATTTCATCGCGTCTATCGCAAAACACGTTCAAAGTAAACAAAACATAATCCACAAACTAAATCTTAGCACAAGTCCCTTCTTCATCAACTTTATTTTCAATTGTCAAACTTCAGTGCGTAAACTTCTTACACAAATCTTACTATTGTTTTCATAATATAATATTGTAGCTTCACTGACTATTATTACGTAGTTACTCTTACAAAACAACTTAAAGATATTTGGCAAAGCTTTTGCCGAGTTTGGTTAACTCTAGCTCCTGAGAAGTAGCAATATTGGACCGTGCCAACAATTGTGTAATCAGTACAAGTATAGGGAGTGGGGGAATGGACTGTCAATGTATCGTAAATGGGAATGAAGTTATGAAGAAAATGTAAATGCTATCAGTATTGAATGGGATACCATTTGGCCCACGCAGGAGGTAGACTAACATTTCTAAGTAGACAATGTTTCTGTGAACCGAACATCTGAACTGAAATAGTATTGAAATAAACAGTTTTACTTGACTTTTGATAAGGTATGTGAGGTAATGGAACTTGACAATATTATTGTTACAAATAAAAGTGTCAATTTTACTAATTTTAAGCAATTATCAGATGTGCAATCTGAAAAAAAAGTATGAAAAACGAGGTTTTTTGACACATTGCGACTGAATTGCGAATACGAACGTTGTTTTAATATCAGTAGAATTGGCTCTAGTTTTTTTTTATTTTTTATTTTTTTGATGGGTTTGCTCTTGACTCTAGTCTATGTCAGAGATGACAGAGATAAAGTCTACGATGGAGCGAGCCTACCCAGAAGGAGCCTGTTCACTCTAAATTTGAAGAGATTAGGGTTGTAAGCTTTTGGAAACACAGACGCAGGCAGAAAGTTCCACTCCTTTGCTGTGCGCATTATAAAAGACGTTACAAACGCTTAGTGCGAATTGGTGGAATAGCTACAAGGTAGGGATGGTATGATGCAGTGCGTTTGGATGTCCGATGGTAGAAGAGGGCCGGTGGGATGAGGTCGTCGAGTTCTTGGGCACACTCACCGAAGTAAAATCTGCAGAAGACCAACAAGCAGGCAACCTTACGGCGATGAGCCAAGCTATGTAGCTTGGCATCCACCCGTTTTACGTCGCCGATGAGCCTCTTAGCTCTGCGTTCTACCGTGTCAAGCGCGGCAAGCTGATACTTAGCTGAGCCATCCCAAAGGTGGCTACAATACTCCATGCAGGATCGGACTTGAGCATTGTAAAGGGTCAAAAGCTGTCCAGGCCTAAAGTATCGCTTCACCTTATTTAGGATGCCCAACTTTTTGGCCGCAGTTTAGGCTTTGTACTCGATGGTGGCGCCGAAGTTGAGACTGAATGTCAACTCTATGCCTAGGAGCTCAAGCCGATCAGTCACAGGAACAGATGCACCCCGAAAAGTAGGAGCTTGGTCAAAACGACTCCTTGTCTATAAACTATAAAGTTTGCATCGTAAAAGAATTTAAGTTAGGTACTAAAACTCTTAAATATGTGACTAGGTACTGTTTATACTCGTCCATACAAAAGTGTTCAATTTAGAGATACTTTCTGTTGACTTGTGTTATCGCTTCGGATACAAATTTATCTTTTGAGGGAAATGGAGCACGAAAGTATGATAGCATCTGCAAAATCTGTTACGCTCTTCCTTGATTTAAGTTTATGCAGTTTTTACGTCGTCTGTTTGACAGAGATAACAGCTGATACTGTTGTAGCAGAAGATAAAAAAACTTATGAGTCTCAAGACTTCTTAGCCAAACTAAATTAAACTTATTCCTATATTTTATTAAATTTTATAGCCTACCTTCAAGACGCTCACAATTTTCCAGACCCATAATTCAGTAGACATAGCATTTACTTCCATTCCTAAGCCCAGACGTACCTCGTCGCAGTCACGAAACTATTTCAGTGGAACCTCAGCTTAAATAAAGTACAGAACAAACTAAGGTGTCTGCCAAGACTTGCTAAGGTCTTGAATATTGCAGGCAGGTAGTGCTATCTCTTTCGCCCGGCCGATGGATATATTTCAATATTTTATGTGTCTAGCCGCCTCGTGGTTTCACTTCCTTTAGAAGCATTTTGCTGTTCCTGGCTAGAAGTTGTTCCTGGAGTCTTTTATGACCTTCGATTTGGAAGATTTACTTGTATTATCCTTTTGGATGAACTGAACTTTTATCTGCTCTCCATAGATACGAATATAAAACCACATAAAAAAGACAAGATAATTTTAAGTTTGCTATAAACAATATTAAAAAAATCAAATTGAATTTTCGTAGGATAATTAAAGTCATCGCAATGATACTATAATTATACTCGTAAGTATAACTTTATCTCAAATTCTCTCATCTTAATTGATTTGGATCGACACTTAAAATATTTAAATTAAATTAAAGAACTTCGTCTAACATAATATTTTCAATTTGAATGAGCAATTTATTTCGAATGAAATTGATTTTATTAAAGTTGATTGCATAATAATTGACCTTATAATCGTAAAAACATTGGGATTTTGAACATGTAGATGTGATAAAAATGAGTTTACTATCGTATAATGGACCGTTGTTGTATGATAGGCAAATTATTTAAATTAAAACACATACATTTACGAATTTATTGGTGTTGCGTTATTGTTGTAGTAAGAGATATGAATCGATGGGTGTCACTATAGATAGGTATCGATAATCTATTCGATTATTCGACTGTATTTTTGACACTCACAGATTAAATATGCATTAAACTTAAAAAAAAATCGCGGTTTCGGGTTTGGTCTCACAGTAAAAGCGTTTCGAAATGATGAGAACAATGACCTTTTTCCTGGATTTTTGTTTATTCGGTTACTCCTTTTAGAATAGGAAGTCAATCAATAATTTTAGGTACCCGGATATGAGAAAAAGCTTAACTCGTTACAGATAAGTTCTAGATACTAAGGAAGTCATCATCCGCCTAGCCTTTTCCCAACTATATTGGGGTCGGCTTCCAGTCAAACCGGATTCAGCTGAATACCAGTATTTTACGTGAAGCGGCTGCCTACCAGACCTCCACAACCCATTAAATGGGTAACACGGTATTTCTTGGCAAGACTGGAGTCAGATTTACTGGCTTCTGACAATCCGTAACGACTGCCAAAGTTCTACAAATGACAGCTGGGACCAACAGCTTAACGTGCTTTCTGAGGCACGGAGGAAACTCGGTATTTTAAGATGGTCACCCATCTACAGACCAACCTTGGCAAGCGTTGCTTAACCTTAAAGATCGATCTGTGCGGCTGTTATTCTTTAGCCACGAGCTCCTCTAGATACTAAGGAAGTACTGCTAACAAAATCTCTTATGCGCCACCGGTACATCCCACCCATACGCACAAAACATTTTGGGAACACATTCATAATGCGTACATCTTAGGAGTGGAATTCCCTGCTGGAGTCTGTGTTTCCTGATAGCTACAACCTGGGAGTCTTTAAATCAAGAGTGAATAGGCTATCTCTAAGCAAGCGTGCTCCATCTTCGACCACATCATCGCTTACCATCAGGTGAGATAGTGGTCAAACGCGTGCCTATCAATAGTAAAAAAAAAAAAAAAACTTTCTGAGCAATTCTGCGTTGGTATCATTTAAAACTGAATCGAAAAGAAAGTTAATAAGCATTCTTTTCGTTTCAGTTTCCCCTCACTAGTAGGTTAATTTAATATATTAGGTATGTTAAATTATAGCTAGTGAGGGTGATTATGGAAAAAACTTCCTTCTTTCACTCACATTTTTTCAGCTCAACAACTAATCAGTCCAATAACTTTTGAATCGACATTTAATGACGCCTCCACTTAATTTTCTGCCACATAACATCTATCAACACGAAGTCTGAAGGCATCCATCATAGAAAGTGGTACGTAAAACAATTTTAACCTGTCGCTGTCTAGATTATTACAGTTGATAGGGAACTGTAATTATTGGTCGTACAATACAAACTGTAATTTACAGTACTGTATTACTGTAATAGGTTTAATACGTGTGAGTCTTTCTGTTGGTTTATTTGCTATTTGTGTCGGTCTAAAATAAAATAAGTTACCTATTTTATGCGCGGTGTTGTGTTCACTTTTTTCATTTGGGAGACGGTTAAGTGACCAGTAAATAATTTGAGTTTATTGAGATCTTAATTGTGGCATGTTTCCAATTAGACTTTACAATACCTTGTTCTTTATTTTCATTAAACGATAGTGATATCAACTTGTAAGATGGCCGTCTACTTAGTGTTAAAATTAAAATGGTTGATAGAGCGACTGGGACTCAACTGTTAAATCGATAAATACTTTGATTTTGTTAATTTATTTCTTTGATTGAATCAGTGTACTTTAAAAGTGTATTGGTGTGTGGTGTAGGGTGTGTAGGTGTGTGTGTGAAGTAAGTGTGTTATAATACACATATAAATATTTTAAATGCAGTAGTTGTTTGTGACGCTTTCAGCCTTTTGAAGTCGAATTTATTTTGATACATTTTGGTACATAAATAGATGGGACCTTAGAGATTGTTACAGATTAATTTCACACGGGTGAAGGTACGGGCAAAAGCTAGTCTGTTTATAAAGACAATTACACACATTCACATAGTAATAGTATAAATAGTTTGTGTGCTAAATAGTGTAGACATAGGAAGTGGTAACTATAATTACTATTTGAACTAAAATAAACACCCATTGTGCCTTCCCATTCACTAAACCGCACTCATCTTTCTAATCTTAACGGCTTTTTATTTCGACTTAATGCATTTCTAGATAACCATACACTACAAATAACGGTAATAACTCATCGTTTTCAAGTACTCTATCTAAACAAGCCGCATAATACATCAAAGACAAAAGTCATAAATATATTAATTGCAAAACACTTGAGCTATTCTGGTGACATCTGTAATTCAGATTCGTTCTGGCACGTGAATCATAACAGCAAAATTTATTAGAATACAAAGTAGTAGGTACACGATAACTTGTACTGAACAACTATAAACAAAGAAGACAGAAATGCCTACCGTACCTTTCGACTCATTTACAATTTTTGACTGCCCAAATTACAAAGTCGTTAGGCTAGAATAACAAAGCTTTCGAGAAATATAAGCTACCTGGTTGCGGCTTTGTACTATCGTATTTTGGGGTTCCCTCGCGGGGTCACGGACAGGGTTTCGGAATATGCGTGAGCGTAATCGTAAACATGAAAAGCGGTGAGCGTAAATAGCGCACGCGGCAAGCGTAAATCTTTTGAGCGATCGTTAAGCACAACCGCGCTGTGGACGTCAATTTATCGATTGCATTACATTGCCCTACACTGGGACCGCAATGCAGTGGCCCCCAATTTTAATTATTTGCTGGCCATCTACATTTTTAATCACACCCCATGTTTGGGAATTTCACGTGTACAAAACGCTGTCGAGCTGTCATGAAATAAAAACCAAAGATAGAATATCAGCGGGCTTTTTAACCACAAAAATAAGTTACGTTTGACGTTTCTGTCCCAGCAGTTAAAACAGTAATTACGAAAGAACCCGTCTAACGTTTCCCCGGGGTATTCTACTAAAACGTAATTTACGCCGGCCGAAATTCGAGGGGTATCTACAAAAAAGCGAGTCGTATCTACATGTCGCTTGCATTCGACGACGCGACTCATTTCTGAGAAGACAAATTACGGAATTCGTGGCAGTCGGCCGCGTAAAAAATGCAGCAATTAACTACCAGACGACGGTACCGGAATAACCATCACTATTTCGGGTGAACGATCATTTCGCTCGTTATTTTAGACTGTTTACGTTTTTTTTTTGTCAACAAATAGTTTTAGGGTGGGAATATACAAATTATAACTAACTTCTTCTATAAAACATCAAAGACACATACTTTGTAGACAATGCTGGATCGTTTCTTCATTCAAAACGACTTCATTCAGAACATGTTTAATTCTAGCGTCTTATTAATGTCTGAGTGTGCGAACGTCTGTAAGAAATAACAAATGATCTTGGCCAATATTAATGCGGTAGCTTCTCTAGCTCGAGGCGTATGCTCGTTTAAATCGCACAGATTTATGGTCCATAAGCAAGTCGAAAAGTAAATCGTAAAAACGAGAGGCAGTTTGCACTTGCAATGCCAATAAAATAATAAAGCAATAAAAATATATATTCAACTCAACGGGGCGCATGTTTCAACCGTGGAGAGGTTAAATTGCTTCCATTCTGGGCGATAATTGTCAGTTATTTTGTAATGGAAGGGTAAATTATGAAATGTGTGTAAGCGGTCCGATTAATATAATCAAAATCGTTTGAGACGCTAATGCCGCTTAGATAGCTGTTGTCAATTAATTATGAAGGCAAAATGCAGTGTAACATAATCAGTTATTTATCACCGGTGTGTCAGCGCAAGTCGTTTGTCAATGGTTTCACCCACGGCGCTACATCTTGGGCATTCGTCAACAGCTGCTTTTTAAATACATTATGAACCTTAACCAACTCTGCATAAGGGGTCTTGTTGGAAAACCTTGGCTTATTAGTTGTTGTGATGACAACCTGAGATTATCAGCTTATCTGATTTCATCGTCTTGAAATACCTATTTTTAACTTAAACTAACGTTGGTTATTTTAAAGTTGCCGACAGAAAGCTTTATAATCAAGCCATAAATGTACCATGAACGTTCCGCAATTGCATCACAGAGTCTTACTTATATAAAACATAGGGATGTAATGAGCGCATTAAATTTACAACGCAAATACGTGGCTCCCAGCGCGCGTACAGTTGGTGAAATCAAAAAGCCGCCGTCAATGCGCCTGTCTTCTTGTGCGACGAACAGAATGCAATCCATGCAGCGTCGGCTCCCACAATCAGGCCGGCAACCGCCCGACTAAAGAGAAGAATTCAAACAACGGCTTTTTGAGCGGCCCTTCACCATTCAAATTAGCTTAATGCGTTGAGCACAAAGCTTTGCGATAAGCGTGGAAACAGGGAAGCTGCCCGTTCCGACAGATCGCTTAGATATTTATAATCAAAACATTTGGGGATCGTGTCGAACTTTTCTTTCTGAATTGACGGGCTATCGATTTGAAGTTTGAGAAGTGTCTATTGCGTGATATCCCTTCATTATTAGGGTTTTTTGTGTGAAGGAAGAGTTGTGTCTTGAGTTCCGGTGCAGACAGTCGGCTCCGTAGTGACGTATCTGAAAATAGACAACAGATGTAGGTATCGTTTGCAACCATTCGTCGTCGCACAACACGCGCGCTCGACCGTTGACAGATTGGACGTTTTAAATTTAGAACAGCCATCCTTTATTTTGAACCGTTAATGAAATATAGTCTGCCGATTTTAACGTTTATTTTTGTTTATTCAGCTGCTGTATGATTTGTTTCTCCAGATTTGTCAACAAGCCAAGAAATGTTTTTTACTATTCAAATTATATGATTGAAAAAGAAACTTAATGCAAATAAAGCTGAAAAGACGATTTTATCAGCCTCATAAAAGGTGATGGCGGGAAACGCGTTTCGACTTCCGACGTCAATACTATCAATTTCAATATGTGTTTTCCATTGACAGTGTTTCGATGTTTGCGGTAAAATATACGAATGGGGAATATTTACGATCAAACGATTGAGTTTCTGTTTCTGTGCATGTGTAGCATGCTTCCATTCGGCTGTCACTTTCGACCCACGTGTTATTCAAATGCTTTTGTTTATGCATTATGTGGTTTATGGACAACGGAAAACGCCCGCGATTCTACAATAGCCTATCTTTTGTAAAATATTTCATAATGTCTATTGAATCCGTTGCCTTTGCCCATATAATATTTTATGACTCGGCATTGTAGTAATGCAACTCGTAATATTGGAACACTAGTGTTATTGGATGCCACAAAATATCAAAATATTAGAGGCGTTCCGATATTTGTGATTTCGATATCGGTAGCATAACACAGTAGCTAGGACAAAATATAAAACATGAATTCTTTATTGTTATTTTTGTCATTCATAAACTCATGTAATATGTTCACCGTTTAAAAAAAAAAAAATAATTAAGTTACAAATACATTTACCACAATACCGTTGTAGGTATATGTGCGTTGAATTTAACAACCTGCTAACTAGCAAATATGATAAATATTGCATGACATATCATAAATTATGATAAACGTGACCAAAATGTATCCAGCAAAACATGGCTTTAACTTAATCGTCAATGTTTCAATAGATTGAATTGAGTTGTAACTACACTTGATTTGTGTTTGACAGAAATAGTTTCCAATGCAAGTCATTTACGACGTTGATCCATTTAATATCCTGGTGCCTACTTTTGCAATATTAATTCCAGGGTATAATTTAGACGGTCACCAAAAATAATATTTTTAAGACTCTAAGCCTAGGCACCAAAATGGATCAACGGTCACCAAATTCTATCCAACTCAACTGTGATTGCCATAAAATGTAGGCTTGGGGTTACAAACTGGATAAAATAGGTTAGGTTAGGTTAGAATTGTGACCAACCGCGCGCGAGCCGAGCGAGCGAAGCGAGCGGTGCCGCGGCAGCGGCCGGCGAGCGCTACTTCTCGAATATTATTTGGTGACCATTTATCTGTTTTGGTAACCGTTTAGAACTTTTTTGGTAGTAAAATAGGTACTGTTTTGGGCGGTGTTTAAACACAAGCCTTAATTCTACTGCAACTGGTGCACTGAAAGCTGATTTATTTTTTATAAGAGGATAGACAGAGGTAGAGATCGTGATAGAAGGTATTAAAGAATTATAAACCCTATCAGAGTCTGTGTTTCCTGACAGCTCCACACAAGGTCTTTAAGTAAATAGTGAACAGGTTACTTTTACGCAAACGTGATCCATCGTTCACATTACCATTGTTTTTCATCAATTTTCATCATAAAAAAACTTAAATAAGTTAGATGACTAGAAAAATTTAAACGCCTCCGATATATTATAGTATCTCGGTAATTCTTTTTATCCATCTGTATCTGATGCAACCAGCCGTATATATCACGACGTTAGCCCCGTGACTCATGGCACGTAATCCCTTGTTATTTCACAACTGTGTTATTATCCGATATTATCACCATGGGCCAGCGTGGGCCATGTTTATCCATGTTCTATGCAAGTTCAACTGTTGAGGAAACAATACGTCATTGTCAATCTTCACTCGACCAATTAAATAAATAACCTCCGGTTTGTCTGTAATTTCTTTGGGTGTCACATCGAACTAATCTGTTCTTACGTCAAATTCATCACGTTCTTTTGCGTCAATTAATTACTGGTTTCTTTATTTATGTTTATTTTGTAATTAATTTGATGTTCATCAGATTTGCTAGAACCAAAAGAACCTGTACCCCTATTCTGTAACAACATTTTCTAGTCTCGACAGCGGAATCCGAGGTGAGTATAAAGATAAGACCTTTATGTTGTGTGTCATAAAGTTCACTTTGTGAGCTATCTCACTCAGGTGAAGCTCGATATCGAAATGGTTACTAACAGAATAGACCAGCTGGAGTTATTTTTTGTAGCTCTGAGTATTAATTATTAGTGTTTATCGTGAACACATCGACAATACAGGCAGTCATCGACTAATAGAATACAGACTATACTATTTGATATACAAAACTTAACTGAGAATGCTCAATATATCAGATAAAAATAAAGGAAAATTTTAAGTGTCCACCAATAATAGTTCTAAAGTTTACTTCCAATATCCAATTTAAACTAGGACAAACTTGACTCCCAAACATAAAGTGTATAAGAGTAGTCGCATCGTCGTTTATGTTTCTTTTAACAATATCAATATCTCTCAGAATATCTTTCTCAACGTAATATAATACGAGATGGGACTGGCATAGTATTTTATTATCTCGAGAATACTCCAGACACGCATCATCTATGACATCAAAACTCAATATCCGTTCGGTACATTTGTTATAGATTTCACATTTCCGTCTTGGCTAAAGTGCTTTGCTGTGCCATTTGCCACGATAAATATTTTGAAATACAACTCTTAAGTCGACTTTCCAATACTAGTTGGCATTAAATTTTACGAGTGTATGGTAGTCTTATTTCATGGGTTATTGTTTGGGTAATCTTCTGGTAATAGCATATCGTGTTTTGCGCATATAGTCTGCACGCTGTTCAGAGATTGGGGAATTTCTAGTTTCCAGTTTCATTTTAGCCCCTCCACTATCGATACACTCATTGTGAAAGCAATTACTTTCCTAATGGCTGTTTAACACACGCTCAATATTTGCAACAAACATAAAATTAAATGCTTCGTTAAATGGTCTGCTTGGATTCTGAATACGTTTTGCTAACCTATATTTTTAGTTTAGGAATCCTATATAATATCTTGGAGTTTGTTTTGGCCGTGTGTCTATCGAATGATGAAAAGCCAATATTGACTTAATATTCTAAAAGACCAAGCTCAATAAATTGACTGACCAGTGATTGAAGTAGTAAGTCCATTACTTTTTTGGAGGAGCTCGTGGCTAAATAATAACAGCCGCACGGGTCGATCTTGAAGGTTAAGCAACACTTGCCAAGGTTGGTCTGTAAATGGGTGACCGTCTTAACATAACGAGTTTCCTCCGTGCCTCGGAAAGCACGTTAAGCCGTTGGTCCCGGCTGTCATTTGTAGATCTTTGGCAGTCGTTACGGATTGTCAGAAGCCAGTAAATCTGACTCCAGTCTTGCCAAGATGTACGTGTTACCCAGTTAATGGGTTTTGGAGGTCTGGTAGACAGCCGCTCCACGTAAAACACTGGTATTCAGCTGAATTCGGTTTGACTGGAAGCCGACCCCAATGTAGTTGGAAGAGGCTAGGCAGATGATGATGATGAGTAAGTCCATTAATTTTTAACACCTACGCATTTTAGCTACAAAAACTATCTATATTAGTTAAACTGATCGCATCGTCGCCTTTTATTTTGTTATGAATACACGGCTTACAAAATTACCACAACACTTTCCTGGAATATTGTTGAAATCAAATTGAATAGGTAGAAAGAACAAATCGCTACGAGGAAAATGTTTTTATATACAGTTTACATCAGTTTACTAAGTTATAAGGTGTCCTTCACTAAACTTAATGTTTATAAGTCTTACTTTATAATTTTCCTTGGTATTCTGATATTTGCAAGGCCTATTTATTATTTCAAAAATATTTAAAGTACCTGGTAAGTTCCTGGTAGATGATTAAGTGGTCCTAGTAGTACCTTTGCTACCCTTGATTTCGAATCCTCCGATCCAACCACCAATTCCAGTACTCTCGTTTTACAAAATATTCAATATTCAAGATATTAGCTTATATTGTTCTCTAGATTGTGGGCTGCTGTACTTTGACAAATACCGAAGCTCTCTGTTCATGTGGTGGAAAACAAAAGACAGATTCACTGTCGATCTCGTGGTTATTTAGCTTTTACAAGAAAGTCATAGATGAATTCAGCCTATTCTAGCCACATAGTGAGGAGAGCACGTGAAACTATGTATGAAATATTATCACTATCAGTTCAGTGATTCAATAGTCATGAGAAAAAAACAGACAGAGTCACTGTCGGTCCTGTAGTTTTGCATAATCCTCTGATTCACTCCATTAACATCTAGAAGATTGTACAAGAAAAGCATGAATGAATTTAGCCTGTTCTAGCCACAAAGTGAGGAGGGCAGGTGAATCTGGATATAAAATATCATCACTATCAGTTGAGTGATTCAATAGAGATGAGGTAATAAACAGAGTCATTGTCGATCATGTAATCCTCTGATTCACTCCATTAACATCTAGAAGCTTCCACAACAAAAGCATGAATGAATTAAGCCTATTCTGGCCACAAAATGAGGAGGGCAGGCGAATCTGTCTATAAAATACCATCACAATCAGTTAAGTAATTCAGTAGTGATTAGGTAATAAACATAGCCATTTTTGATCATGTAGTTATGCATGCATGATCTTCTGATTCAATCGATTAACATCTAGAAGCTTCTACAAGAAAAGCATGAATGAATTAAGCCTATTCTGGCCACAAAGTGAGGAGGGCAGGTTAATCTGGATATAAATCGTGTCAGCGTCGCATCGGCTCCGTGGCACGCGGAACCTCGTCTTATTGTGCGACCATTTGTTTTGTTTAGCAGCAGACGGGACGCGTTATTTTAGATTCGCCATCTTCGATGTTCGTTCGAACTCAGCTTGTTTGTGAATTGTAAGTTTGGTTTGTGATGCAATTAGAATAGGATAACATGGGTATACTTTTACCTAGCTTTATCTTGCTAATGTTTCGTATTTTCTTCATTTAGTGACGTGTGCTATTAGACCGCCTATTTTACATTTGTTGTTATAAACTTTTTATGTGCTTATTATGAGGAGTACAAAAAATAAATATTTTTTGTTCTCCTGCCAAATACTTTAACTGAAATAGAAACGTATGCGAACTTTTACGATTCGCTTCTTTAGTTTATTCAATAGTGATAAATAAGATTTTCCCTCAGTCACCCATCTCACAGGATAATAAATATCCCCTTTGTGATTATTCAAAGTAAAGAAGACACACCGTTTTCGGGAAAGTCGTCACTCGCAAACTCTTGCTTGAACGAAACGAGAAGTTTGAATCCCGAGAGTTTTGAGACGAGAGCTCTCGCCCACATGTACCCGTGTATTTGCAAGTAATTGAAAACTCACATGACAGCTATCAACTCAGTTACTCGCTGTTGGTAAAGAATAAGGTTTTTTCTAAGAAGGATTTTATTTTATTCTGTAGAATAACAAATTACTGTCGTAATAATTCCTTAGAAAAGTTTTCCAGACAGTAATTTGTTTGTGGCTAGTTTTACAGTTTCCGGTAGAAAAATAGAAAAGAATTCGCATCCCCATGTCTGCAAGATAAAGTAAATAATGGTACGACAAATAGAAAAGTTTGAAGAAAAACTGAATATACATTTCCTTATTCAAGTAAGTAAACATAACGATTTCCTTAGTCGAAATAATTGCGCTCATCCAAACAAGCCAAAGCATTTTTTCCTTCTTTTCACCTTATTTTCGCTCGCTCTATTTCAGAAATGCTCATTCCTAATGCAAGTTTAGTAGCGCCACATAGTCCATTGTCTCGCATTTTGTGTTTTGTTCTCATCTGGCTCGGCTTGTAATGCTATTTTAGATTCGTGATCTCTTAATAGTATTTGCTATTCCAATACTTGCTACTGAATAAAGGCGCTTAGAAAATCTTTGGTGCGCTTGGAAATAGAGGTAAATAGCTTTGAACAGGCTCTTTTCCTGATGCTTTTATTGATAAATTGGTTATTATGTTTCGTAAATGGTTGTCTAATTTTCATTATTAGTCTGATATTCTCAGTGTGAAAAGGTTAAGTTGACCTGACGGGCCTTAAGTAGCCCGTCAGGTCAACTTTTAGAATTTCTTGTATGTGACAAGATTTAGTTGAGTATAATTATATTTCTTTTGGTAGTTCGGGTAACTAATCGAGGAAAATTATGAAACCAAAATAGACGAGATGATAATACCCCTTCGTATTATTTATTTTTCCTAGAGATACTAACTCTAACCAAAATATTATTGTAAGTACCTAGTCCTTCGGTCCTTCTCGTTTTTCCAGTAGTTTGGGAAATAGCAACGCTTACTAGGTATGTCACTGTCGTATATCAAACTAAGAGGATTACAAACTGCAAGAAATATTTATCACTATTATTACATGTCAAATTTGGATTGCACTATTTGGATTTAATGTCAATCAACATTAAGAAACTGATTCACAAGACTAATTTCATGAGGAACAGCAATCTATCTGTAAACTATACTAGTTTACAGGCAAAGCTATAAGATTAGTCTTGCTAGATTAATCCCGAGTTCCTTATTGGACGGACAGCCGTTGGAGCAGGCTAGTCTTAGACTGCGGACCGCGCATCGGCAAGCGTAGTGTGAAATGCCCGCCAGGTAGCTAGACCGACAGGCTAATGTAAATCATTCATATAACGATAGACATATTGCATGCAAAATGCAGAGAACCAGGTATCATCTTCTTCTTCTTCGTCGTTCTCTCACTTCTGAGAATCGCGGATTCGATATTCTGCCACGTGAACCGCTCTGTACATGCTGCCTCCTACAGCCTTCCTTACGGCGTCGGACCATCTAGCCGGTGTTCTACCATAAAAGGGATCTCCTTCGACCCGGCCCTAATGAGCCTGAAAAGGTGTCAGAAACCAGAAAATCTGATACCAGTCTTGAAAACCGTTATTGTGTTACTCAGTTAATGAGTTTTAGAGTAGGCAGTCGCTTCATATAAAATACTGGTACTCAGGTCAGTTGCATTCGGTTAGACTGAAATTCGACCTGACGGGCTAAAAAGGCCACTTTAGCAGAATCATAATATTAATCACGCAACAATCTGACAAATATCATTTTCATCTTTATCGCTAACTAATTAGGTTCAAGGTTGATTGGGAAAATTTGACAGTGACGGGTAGCGTGATTTGCTTTCTGATCCCTGCCTGGCCTTTTCAGACCAGCTGAAATAGTTGGGAATAGGTTTGACAATAAAAGTTAAAACTAGACACCAGTAGGCTTCTTCCTATTTACAGAACCTACCACATGTAATCCGATCATAAAATTAACTGTGAACTATTTCTTTACTAAACTTGAAGTTAATTATCTATGTTAATGACTCGACATTAATGTGAGGAATTAAAGTAACAGCATAATCTTTGACGCTCTCAATCTTGTAAACCGGTTTTGAATCAGTCATCATTAAAATACTGGGCTAATATATATGTCTTATTTGATTGCCTTTATCTTTCGTATTAAATAAAAGTAGAATTGCTTTGCTGGTTTTATTACAAAAAGCCTATATTCTTGAATAGGCTAAATAACTACCTAACCGCTTACTTCTGAGTGGAGCAAAAATATTAAATGTTTGGGATCTAATAAAAAAAAACATCTTCATTCGAAAAAATGTACTAAATACTAAATCTCAAAACTAAGACAAAAGCAAATTGTTTCAGCAAAACAAAGTATATTCTTCGTCGCGAGTACATAAATGTATTAAAGTTTCAGGTTCGCTCAGACGGACCGTAAAAGCACAATACAAATCGATAGTCCGTCGCATAAAGTTTTCACGATCACTAAAACAAACCGCTCTTCTCTACTACATACCTGGTACATCTTATGTGGAAGCCTTCCTCAGCTATCGAGTTTCTGGGATAAATTAATCCTATAACACAGTTAATACGTATTGTGCTGGGACGAAAATACCACCCCGTCTCTTCCCACGGCTGGTGTATCAAACGACTTGAGGATTATATGGGGTGGCACCTTCTTCCTGTACCTATTTGTACTGCACACCGATTGTTTATTGGCAATTGGTTTAAAAGCGAGCTTCCTTCTATTTTACAGCTCAGTGTAAAGACATTCACGTCTTGTCTATTTTGTAATCAGAGACTCTAGGCAAAATGGTAATCCATCATCGATGACGATTGATAAAGAACCGAAATGTATGGGATTCTTCTCTTAACAACAGAAAATATTTGTAGACACTCTGTAATCAATGGTCAATACGAAGAAAACAATATTTGACTAAAAGCTGTTGCGACGAAAGACATAACTGTCCTTCTTCTCGGTCGGATAATTAATACTGCATCGAATACCTTGGGGTCCGTTGAACCCAGCATACAATGGATGTAATGGCATAACATGAGCCGACAGGCGTCTGCCTCACAAAGGCTTGGACTGTCACAGACCGCCGCGGCTAACTAGGGAAGCTGGGGAGTAAGTAGCTGGCTATGTTGTGGGACTATGATTGTTACGTTTCTTTCGTTATCAAATCGCATTAAAAAAACGACTAGTAGTTTTTAGTTTCTTCGTCTACCATACGTACGTCTAGTTGTTTGTAAGTCTGTATGACTTACAAACAACTAGACTTATAAATCACGGCGTTATGAACAAATGTGTATAAAAACAAAACAAAACAAATCATTGGGCACCAAAAAATAATCCACATTGCTGTCAATGGCAAATTGACCAAAACAAAAAGAAAGAAATGAGGTATTCCAACTCAAATCTGAGAAGTACTTTCCTGAAAAGCCACCGCCTCAGAAATTAACCTACCCGAGGTACTGGACAAAGTGTAATTTTATATGCCTAAATATAAGCGATTAATCACGTGACAAATGCAAACCACCATTATTTTTTAACTATTAAATTATTTAAACGAGTGTCTGTGGAGTTTCTTGCTTTTCCACTTAGAGATCAACGTTTTGGAACGTCAAACTAACTTCATATTTTTGTGTGATTTACATTGACAACCCAAATGTAAATGGTCTATTTGAAATGGGTTTTACTCTGAATTTGAGCACAAATCTGTATGTATGTATATTTCTAAAAAAAAGTCAAATATAGAAAGCCATTTGATTGAATTAAAATCACTGAATGAATTATAAAAAAAAAAACTAGAATTGTTTGGTTTCAACTGTCTGTCCATTTTAAACTTTATTTCTCCATAAATATAATGTTATCATTGACAGAAATTAGCTGTTTTAAATAAAAATTACCAGGTTTAACACAATACAAAACTATTTTATACTTAGTCTATTATCCAGATCGGATTCCAATAATCCAATAAGGTTCTGATGGGTCGTCACCAAAGCTTAGTCAGATGCGCTTAGCAGGATTTGACACATTGACGCGTCCGTTCATAAGGTTTCCTAAAGATTTAATTTGTTGCACCTTTTAAAATCATTATGAGACGTAATTAAATACTGGTATTCAGCTAAATCCGGCTTGACTGGAAGCCGACCCCAATATAGTTGGGAAAATGCTAGGCAGATGATGATGAGACGTAATAATTTTTTTTTTCAAAAGACGCTGAATTCATCTGCCTGTTTCTCCGCTTTCATATTCTAGACCAAACTACGGTTTTTAACAGTAAAAATACCGATAAACGAGAAAGGTTTGTATAAGTATATACTCGTAAATTGCACCCATACGAACTTAGCCCTAAGAAGTCACTAGTTTCAAATAAGAATTTAAAGAAACTTTTAAATTGACAAGTAACTCCTTTCAATAACAATGTGATAAGTTTAATTGATTGATAAATTCTGATTTGCGTGGGTTATGTCCGCTAGTAAACAATCCTAAATAAATAAATTCCTCACAATACTACTCCAAGCCATATACTTACATCACAGCGTCCGGGACCAGTTTTATGACAGAGCCTTAATGGTGACTCCTAGCTTGTCCGCATCTGTTCCTTGATGAGCATAAATTACCGATTAAACCAGTATTTTACTGCCTATTATATTCATTTTGTACTTTTATCCCCGGCGAGTGCGTCGCTTATAGGTTTTTTCTAGAGTTATTATGCGCTAAAATTGGACTCATGCAACTTTGAGTGATTTAACTTGCACTGTGATTATCTTAAATTAAAAATAATAATGTTGTAGTAAACTTGTACTAGTAAGTGTTTACTTACTCTGGGGCTGCGGACTTTGTTTGAAAGAGGTACCGTAGCCCTGGAACGCAAAGGGCTCTAGGAGGAACACGGGTGGGTTTTAGTCAGTCAGTTAGTCAGTCTGACCCTCCCTCCTGCTTCACCCAGATGGGTTGCATTTGATGATTTCCCATCCTTAAAGAAAAAGTGTTTACTTACTAGGAAAAGTTGAATATTAAATTATTAAAGGAACGCATAAATAAGTGTCGATAAAAACAGCATGTTTTATAAATAAATATTAAAACAAATACCCTTGCAGGTGAGCTGCAAGCTTTATCTATTCTTTAATAAAGCGGAAAATTCAAACGTCGCTACTATGTAAAGCTAAAACTTTTTGAATATTTAATTTACATATTGTAGTGCAGCGTTCCCATGCGGTGGAGGCGACACGTGTATACTGTCCTACGAACAAGAACGTCCGAGCTTAGAGCACCTATGGAACACAAGTTGCTAAAAGGCAACAAGCGAGCTCGACCACAAACGCTCCTACTCTACACCAATTTTATTAACGAGCCGACAATTTTGCGAACTAGAAACTCATTTAGTGGCCATTACCTCCAACTAACTACCGGTAAGCAGATTAAAATGCATGCCAAAAGTTTAAATTTATGTACCGGACGCTCTCTTCAATTAAACTTGTTATAATGAAACTCTGGAAAAACTGAGTAAATTTCTGCGAAGAGACGACGCAAATAATTCCCAAGTTTTGCAATTTATACTCATTTTAAAGTTGAGTTCGATGGCGCAGACGTTCCTCCAGTAACCCACGACCTGAATTGATTATTTTAACGCTTTTCGGATCTTTTCAACTTGATAATTTCGTCTTCCTTGTTACTTGTTGTGTTCAAGTTTAATTTAAGCCAAAAAGTTGGGTAATCTGATATTTTAAGGTGACATTTTGTTATTTTGCTTGGTAAAATAATAGCCCAATTATACTTTCTATGTTTCACAGGAAAATTCCCAAATATTGTACAAACATTGTTCTAACTTTCAACAAGGTTTTCAATGCCTTACACGAGTAAGTAGGTGGTACATACCTTAAACTTTTCGTTTCTATAATATTCTTTTTCCATAGAAACATACTTAAGTACATAATTATACATTTAGGTACATTCGTTAACATTTTAATAATTTATTATTCATTATGTTAACAAAGGTACACAACGTAAATTTAATGAAAATACGGAAAAGAAACACTCATACTAATAAATTTTAAAATTAACACACGTTAATTAACATTTACATGCAGCCCATTAATGTGTTTAGTAACAACAGCTCGGAGATACTTGTGTCGTATAGGCAACTAATGCTATTCCACGAATAATCTCTAACAAAACGATAAAAGAATTCCCCGAATGCCATGTTCTGTTTCTATTACCTAACTTTTCGTTTGGTTGTTTTTCGTAAACATTCCAGCTGCCGTTGGCAAACCATTCAATGAACCCGTTTCTATGCTCTAAACGACTGGTCGTGGTCTAAATATACCATTTAAATTCAAGAGCAGTTACTATGCCTTCTGAAGCATCATGAGCTATTTATTATTGTCTTTTATGGCGGTTCTTTGACTTAGTTCGCCCACTCCGCTATATTTTAAGTGTTTCAGTCAGCAAAAGCTTTTCCATTGACTATTCCATTTGGAAGGAAGCAGAGCGGGCGTGAGAAGCATCGATAATCAGCAGCACTCCATTCGGATAGTGTTAATGAATTTCTTTAGTTGAGTATTCACAAAGCAGTCGCAGTCCGCAAAGAGTTCATTTGAACAGCTCCCAGGCTTCGGGAGGAAAATAAATAAAAATCGGCCGCACCAAATTGTGCGGAGTGACTACGGGCAAGGTCCCGCGAGCACTTTCTCATGCAAAAGTCGAACGGTTACTTTAATTCTTAGCTCGAGCACTTGTCGGTTTTACGAGCGTGGAGCGATTTAATCCACTTAAAACGCAGAGCACAAACTCCGAGCCGACAAAGCTCTCAGCCGCTCTCATTTAAAAATGGAAATAAACCTTCGGCCATCTTTGACTCAATGCGACCGCTAGTGGAATTCTAAGTGCGGTCTTCAATGATACAGCTACGATTTTTTACCCATTTGATGGATTATCCTTGATTTATTGCGCGGTTTCATTGAGTTATAAAGGAAATAGTAATACAGGATATCTAGACATTGCACCATGTACAGGAAACTATACTATCTAAACTACTAACTATAAAACTATAATATGTGACTACCACATGCAAGACATTGAAACTTTCAACGTGTTGATGTTATGAAAGCTAGACCACCGAAGTGGTTGGGTATGAGAAAGTGTTAAAGGATTTAGCGTTTGTCTTGGCAAATTCTTATGAATCGCAAAGATAAACATTCAATCTGAAATGTTTATTTAAGAAAGCGATGGGTAAACATTGTAAAGTTATGTAAGGTGTCTCGAGTTGATCTCGTGCGAAACAGTTATGAACTGTAACAGCTTTTCTTTCAGTGTTATTTTTAGAGCTAATGGAAAACTCCAAAAACATTTTTGTTCCTATAAATACCATTGCGTGTGTGCATTTATGTAGCTGAATATTTGACCTTTCACCTTGTCAATTTTTATTTACTTTTAACACTCAGATATTATTTTAACGTTAAATAAAGTTACGAATATTATAACTTCTTTACAAAAGCAATCTTCAAAAAATAGATTACCGGATAATTTATTTCCTATCTCAGAAGGAATTTCAGAAATTATCCGCCCTTAGTCCTCGTCTTTAGCTTTCCCATCTTAATGAAAGAGTTTTGCGGCGAGATTATTTCGACTTGTTTATTTTTCTTCCGCACAATCCTCCGTCCGGAACTTTTGTGTTTATTTCTATTGCGCCTTATTGCATGAATTGCCAATACTCTTCAATGAACAGCTTACATTTATTTACCTTCATTTAACTACAGTTGAGAATACACATACCTTTATCGATAAAAAAAGACTTGTCATGTTGCTGAAAGTTTAGAGCTCCGCAAATACGCAATGCTATAATTAAATGTTCTTAATTTCTGTCCAAAACTGTTTTGGACACAGTTTATTCTTGGTCTGCAAAACAGCGTACTTACTAATGACAAAGCAATCCCATTAGTTACACCCGAAAGCTACACTACAAAAATGTCAAAACAGCCCACAAAATACGGGATAATCTGTGACCTTTTCATGACCTTGCCGTCGTAACAAATTGTCGGTAAAACAGTACATTCGTCTGACACATTTCAAGCCTCACGCCAAACCAATTATGCATCAACAAACACCTTAAATTTTAAGAACCTGCCTTTAATTCTCTCTGTTTCTTAATTACCTTACTTTACGTCGAATCGCCCCCTTTTTTGTGACTCAACGGAAATTGCTCGGAAAAGTCACTTAAAGCAAATAGGTCTAGGTAGGATAATTACGACTTTTTTTTCTCAATTTCGTTAATTTTGCCGTGTCAGCAGTAATTACTGTGTAATTGAACGCCGTGTTTATCGTGACTTAACGTCGGTATTGGTTCGTCGATATTTTCCTTAATAAATCCTGTTAAACTTTCGGCAGCCTTAATGTTTAATTTTATATTATGGACGTGGGAAAATATTTCGTGCTTAAGATGGTATTTGATTGATACATCACTATTGAGTAACGTTACAACTTAATTTATTCAACTAATGTGTCGTTCTTTATTGCCTTAGCGGTCTTACTACCTCATATAAAACGCGAGTGTCAGGAATATAAAAGATGTGTAGTTTTATATCATCAGATAAAGTTATCGCGAGAGAATTTCGAATGACAAGTGCTTCGCAGGTTTAGTGAGTGTCACTTTAAAACGCAGTAGCATAACATTACGTCCTCCAGACAAGTTAAGCCTAAATCATGATGTATAATGGATTAATGACGAATGCCCCTCAAAGTCTTTTATTCCACCTGCAAAGTGTTATGAAAAAAATCTCTTCCACTTTTGTTTTTAAGAGGATGCTACTACAAATCCTTATTAACATTTGTAAACCTAAGGTTTTGCCACCTAAGTACATCTCCCTGATACGTTTTCTTGTAACTTATCTGTTCTTTCTTCTTCCACAGGACGGAGACCGGGGCTACCTAGAAGGTCTGGCCTCCAGATACGCAGATCTCTTCTCAACGCACTACGGCGACGTCCTAGACCATCTTGAAGAGTTACGGAGACACGAATGGGACGAGATGTCTCCTCGAATGAGGGTGCTTGGAGGCCCTGGAACACCTCAAACTCCACCTTCGGCAAGTCCTGGTTCCCTAGCTTTGAATAACTTGACCACGTCGCATTCGCAGCCCATTTATGTGCCTGGAAAGTATTCGGTGAGTTGAGTGAGGTTCTCATTTGTTCTTGGGAATGGTCATCAATTTCACGAAATATTCAGTTTTAGATTAAAGCAATTGTTTTTCATTTAATTTGCTAGCTTCTGTAGTTTTGTTTTGCATGAATGTGTGTGAAGTTGAAGTTTGAACTACTTATGTAGCGATAAATTGGAAAGTTTTTCGTGAAAAACACTTCGTAGTGTGGCATGCATTTGGCACCATATCAGCTTACTTTTTTGGCTCCATGCGAGATTTGTTATTTGTACCAATTTTATTTGACATAGTTTCAATTGGTTTACTATCATGGAAGAATTTCGGTTAGTTTTCCTTTCTGCGTTTAGTTATAGTTAATAGAAATCTATTATTTTCACCTGCTCATACCTAACTTTGATCAAATCCAAATACCTCACAGTCATATCATCCTACAATGATATCCACGTTTTCATACATAGATATATAAAACAGTAAGTAATATAATCCTACGAAGCCTCTAAGTGAAAAAACGACCTTGCAAGAACAATCTGAAAGCACGTGATGAACTTGAACGTAAATCCTCTGTCGGCCATCAGACAAAAGTCCAAGGTCATAATGATGAGCCCCGCGGAGGCCCACAGATAAAACGGCCTGAATAAATAATAGGATCATGTCATGTAATCAGGCTAAGCGGGCCAAATCGTCGCTTTGTGTAAAATTAGCCAGAAATATTTAGGCTTTCAACATTGCCAGTGATATTTGAACCGTTTTCTGAATATGATTTCATTTTTTGTGAATACGTTAAGTACGAAAAGCGGATTACCTACCTTCAGGAGGTTTCTTTCGCATTTATATAAAGCCAGATATTAATACAGTATTTTTTTTTGTGAGGACACCTATAATAGCTTTTGTCAGAACTTCAGACGGTATTTTCTTTTCTCTGTCTCATATAAATCTAATTTGCTGAAGTTATTGAAGGTATGGATGAAAGTTACTTTTATTATTGTCAATCCCTACCTACTTATCTTTATTGACTTATATTTGATTTTAGTTTTATAACTAGGCTTAGCTGAAATATTTGGAAGAAAAGATGAGTATGGGTGAAGATCATATTAACTAAATAGCATTTCTAGGAAATTTCACTTTCTATATATTAAATGAAAAATTAAAAGATATTTTTTAACCACTTGTTTCTTTTTAACAGCCCTCAAGCTGCCTCACAGAGAAAGAAGAGGACGAAATATACGGGTTCGGATACGGCGTGTTCGGCAAACAGATGCTGCAACGGCAACAGCAACAAAAACAACTGTTGTTGGCGCAACCGACGCAACCGCTTATGCACAACACGCAACACAATTATCAAAGGTGAGTTTTAACTGTTACAATTAAATCTAAGAACCAAAATAATGTATACTTCTATTTTCGAAAGTTTGGATGTTTGGATGGATGGATGTCTGTTAATCAAACACGTCAAAACGGCTAAACGTATCTTGATGAAATTTGGCACAGAGGTAGATTATAGTCTGGAATAACACAAACATTAATCCCAGGAGTATGTTCCTTTGGATAATTTTTGACCTTTACACGGGTGTATCCACGGGCGGCAGCTAGTATCACAGAAGTCTGGATGTCTGTAAGTTAATCAGTCGACCGTAAACCATACACCAACAGACCACTATACATATACAACGACATACACCGACTGACACACGATGCCATTAGAAATGTTTTGAATGAATGATTGAATGAATGAATGATATTTATTTGCTAGAATACAGGTGGCATAAGTTCTTAAAATCTATCTGTATCACTATATTCGCCATTTCTGCCATGCTTAAATTTTACATCTCGTCTATACATACATAGCATGCAGCACACATTTAGTCATTCGTAATAACAATATAGGTACATTAACTTCCTCATTAAAATTAAGATTTCCTTGCAATTAATCAAATTAAATACAATTCTATTAATTTAAAATAATAATTAAATATTAAAGATACGAGTAGTGTCAATCGTAGTCAATAATAATAGTGATGGCATGTCAATAAAAATAGGACGCGGTGCGTAGATTCGTTCCCTTGGCTTAAAAACATAGATGGTGTCGCAAAACTCATGAATAGAACCAAAATAAAAACATTAGCAATGTTTTCCGTCAATATTACATTTTAATTTTGAAACACTTCTACTGCATAGTTTTTCATGCAAAATCAATAGTCTAGATATCATAATGCGTTGCATACGTGGAACCAGTTTGTCTCTAGCTTATTAAAGCAGTGCGTTAATACAAAAGAATATAACACCTACCTGCTACGAAATTCAAAATTAAAATGTTATATTGACGGAAAACATTGCTAATGTTTTTATTTTGGTTCTATTCATGAGTTTTGCGGCACCTTCTATGTTTTTGCCAACGTAAATGTTTCTAAGCGTCCTATTTAGATTTTCCCTGTTTTATGTTTCGTTGCATATGATAAGTACACACTTACTGCAACGTAACATACGATACGATACAAAAGCGTTGCATACGTTGCATACGTGGGACCAGTGTGTTTCTCGCTTTGATCATGTTTATATTAACGCGTCGATATTTTTTATGAAAACATTAAGCGAGTGAAGCAGTATTAAACTTAATCATTTGGGATTGGCAACTGCATTAAGCTGCCAGTATACGTCAGGATATATCAAGCTTAATGCAATTGCTTATGCAAGCCACGTCAAAACTGCGAATACCATACTTTATGCTTTCAATAAACGCAGATATTAATAAATTTATTAGTGCTACATTTGATGTTAATTAAGTTATTGAGGCAAGGATTTGTTTTCAAGATTGTTGTAAGCTCTCTTTTATATAAAATAACTTCCTGACCTGGCAAAAGTTGTTTTGCCATATAAATAAAAAATAGCTTGTGACCTACCAAATATACACAAAAAAGAAACATAAAAATCGGACAAGCCGTTTCGGAAGAGTTCGATAACAGACACAGTGACACAAGATTTTTATATATTACAAGTAGAATGTATCTAAATACAACACAGGTCTTGCAAAACTCAAGTTAGCTTGTTTACAATCGAATTAACTCTCACAACGAGTAATAAAATAAAATGGTAGTATTGCGAACACTCGAACGGAGATTATTAGAACAATAACTTGCAATCAACCCTCAAATGCCGACGCAAGCCGAAACAACATTATCCTTATTCGACTAAGAAATTTCGCGGTCGGCTTACACGAAATGTTAACGATAACGAGAATAGCACGGGACGTAGTCATAAATTATTTGGACTTTAACAGGTGTACTCGTTAGATAAGCTTTTGCGCTGCATGTTTAAATGCTAATCTAAATTGAAATCAGACATTCGATTGGCGACAGAAGCGGCCTCCGTGTTGAGAATAGTCGAAGTGATGCACGGTTAGTGGGAGAGGTGAACTGCATTCTTCTGGGGGAATGGGAAATTGGATTGCGTTTAAACCTGTATTTGTCTATTCGTATCTGTCAACAAGTCATGTCAGTGATAAAATTCTAAATGACTCCAGAATTTTATGGTCTTAATTTTGCTTTAGAATAATATTTCTACTGCTGTTGTTTTAACAGTGGCAATCACCAGAAAACGAGTCGATAGAGCTCGGCGACTGCCGGACTGAAGGTTGAAATGTCTTCGATACCGCAAAGAAATTAATCAGAAAAAAATAGCGGTGGAGTAAAGAAAAAATAATACTAGAGGGTTTATTTACAGTGATGTTTCTGAAAAACTCGCATAACATCGGTTACGTTACAACTACCAAGAAAATATTTTCGCAAACTCTATTCTAACCCTAAACAAACAAGAACAGAGCACACACATAAATATTCGTCAATCGTCCCAACACTGAGTCCCGCTGAAGTAAGTTCTCATTACACCGGTGCTTGCTGTAAAATAAATTCAAATTAACTACTGATGGATATGTCCGGGCCGGGCGCTCGCACGAAGAAATTTGTGTTAAGACCGTATTTAAATGAAGGACAATCTTTATTGGCTACTAAACTAGAACTAATAAGGTAACTGTAGTAGACGATTTATGGGTAAAATGTTTTATTTTCTTTCTCGATGTGTTCAAAAGATGAAAAAAGGGACATTCGAATCATGCAGCGAATTTGGCAGGGTTAAAAAAGACGACAGTGATTTGTCTGATGAAATAACAAAAATGGTATCTCTTGAAGTTTTAAAAATTGAAAAGAAGCCCGTATCGTTATTTGTATTTCTATTAAAACATATCTTAATATAAACAGTGTAGTCAGAGGGTTAAAAAGAAATATGAATAATGTGCAGCACACATTGCTTGTAATACTTTTGAGAAAAATAAAACTCCGATGACGGATTAAAAATGGTTCGAGTATGACACGAGGAATACAAATGCAACATCATAATAGTCATGATGTAAGCCTGTGATGAATACATTATGCTTGAAAAGCGTATTGTTATACTTGGAAATAGTTCAAGTAATAGTTATTTATTTATTTTTTTACTTTCTCGGGTCCCTTTTCTTAGAGACCCGGTCATTTGGTAGGCGTACGAGGGGCCGAAGCCAACTCGCAGAGGCCTCTTTAGACATTTTAAATGGAACGGGACACCAACCGACGATTATCCCTGTATGCACTGTGAAAGTATACCCAAGGACAATCCCCGGTTGGAGCAGGACTATTGCAGAATATGGAAACAAAAGATGAAACGCTATGGGTTTGGCTGGTTTAGTGGACTAATAATCGTTTACTATGGAAGAACTATTGGCCCCTGCCTGACCATTGACAATTAAAACGGCTTATTATTATAATAATAATAATATATAATGGCTTATTATTTATTTTACTATTAGCCTGTCGCGACTGACTGACAAGATATATATGCGTGGGGTTTAGTGAAGTCTCCTTCCTATAAAATGCAAATACAGGTCTTGTTACTGATTTTTAAAGTTGTAACTAATGGTAAATGATTTGATTTTAAATTGGCATAACTACTTTCCTTTGGTTAGATACATGCTACGGTAAAAAGCGATTATTTCCCCTTTTAAACGTAAGGACTGTTAACAAACCTGCGCTAACATTTTCTGCCAATAGAAAATCATAATCCTCAAAATAGCCGTGTCGTCACTAGGTTATATTTGGCTCCTAAATTGGTACCCAAATGGTACAAGTAGCAATAAGGCAAAAGTAGGCCACCCACACCGTAACCAGTGGGAGTCAACTATTAAGGATTGTAACAGGTGGACGCCTGTGATGGTTATCTTCATCCGTGATGTGCCTAATGACTGTGTTATGCACAGATCAGAGCACACGTGTCAAGTGTATTAAATTCTAAAGGTCACAACTGGAAGGGTGCTCTTTGAAGAAAAGTAAGTGTATAGTTTTGTTGTTGGGCAATTTGTTGCCCAACAACAATGTGGTTGACTGGGCACTGGTTCATGTAAATTTTGACGTACAAAAAGTGCTCATTCAGCCTACTTTGAAAAAAATGTCTTTTGTTTTTAAAGGGTTTTAGAAAAATTCATGCCATAATTGGCGCACTCAGGCGATAGGGTCTCTTTTATTTTATAATACTTAACTTTTGACGTAAACATGAGGCTGACGTAAATTTAATTAATGTCGGAAATCGTAAGAGTTTTTACAGGTGCCTAGATCTGAAACCACAGTGCTGCTACCTGAAAAGTCTTGTCTGAAAGCTTTATATGAAACACAATCAACATGAGGAATGTCAATTTAGCAGAAACTATTCACTTTTTTTTCTATTATTTACCGACCATTTGATGACTTTGTAATAACAACCATACTTTTGTTTTTATTTGTTTAAAAGCACAGTTGCCAGAATCGCAAAAGTTTGTTACAAAACGTTATTTTAATACAAAAACCCACGCCTCGTAAATGAACTTATAAGTTATTTAAACGTCTCTTGTTTTTTAGCTGTACCCATAATTAAATTAATCTGACACAAACAAAAGATTCTAAATAATTATTTCTTAGAACTTACCTACGCAAAAACATCTCTATCACATCGTGAATTGAATCATCAAGTATAAATATAAGTTTTGCAATTCGAATTAAACTTTATCAATAATAAGATCACGTAATAACCTTTTTTTGTGGATGGGAAATCATCAAATGACTTCCCGGTCTGGGCGAAGTGGGAGGGGAGTATCAGACTTACTGACTAAAAACCCAATGTGTTCCTTCAACATTCCCTTTGCGTTCCAGAGCCGCAGTAACGTATTCGAGCAATCCCGTAGTCTAAAAAAACCGGCCAAGTGCGAGTCAGACTCGCACACGAAGGGTTCCGTACAATAAACCTTAATTTTTATTATTTGTCATTATAGCGGCAATACAAATACACAATCTGTGAACATTTCAGCTCTCTACCTATTATGGTTTTTGAGATACAGCCCACTGACAGACAGACGGACGGACGGACGGATAGCGGAGGCTTAGTAGTAGGGTTCCGTTGGTTAACCTTCGGGTACGGAACCCTAAAAATGAGCTAGGTACATCTAAATAATATTAAAGTGACCTTTAAACACAGCCTGGGATATTATAATCCGTTGGTTTCTCGACCAAGCGGGGGTGTTCTCATAAATTTGTACGAGGGAAACCACGTCGTCGCCCACGCATCCGATCTGGCATGTCTTACAATGCTAATTAGATCTTTGCAGCACTAGTTTGCCTAATGAATTACTCGTAAAAGTGTTATTCGATTGCAAGTAGAGATTATTTATGGTAATATGGACTTAGTGGGCGTCTTATTATCGGTAGTCCGGGAGTTAGATTTGATTATGCTAGGTCGATTGAAGTTACTTTAGTTAATGGGTTGTGGAAGTTTGATAGGTAGCTGCTCCATGTAAAATACTGGTATTCAGATGAATCCGGTTTGAATGGAAGCTGACCCCAATAATAGTTGGGTAAAAGCTAGACAGATGATGATGAATGTTACTACAAAGTTATTATTTTTGAGAAAAATGTTGAGCTATTTAATTAAAATATACAAGCGTTTCTCCGGGACTCGCCGGTCATCATTGGCTCGGCGTTTTTCTGGTGGTTGCCACATGTTGATTCTGGCCTTCAGGTTATGTATTTTTCATTACCTTTATTATTATTAAGGTAATGAAAAATACGGAAAAACGCAGTACCTACAGCTTTTTCCAGAAACTTATTTGTTTCTGGAAAAAGCTGTAAGTATTGCATTGTTTTGTTTCGTATCTGCATTGCTTGGCAAATTAACCATGGACTCATTGATAGTTTGCTGCGTGTATAGTTGAGTAAGACTGACAAGAGTTCCCCTGTGCGATATTAAGAGGTTCCTGATAATATACCAGAAATACTCTTGGCTTTGAGGCTTTGTCTATGATCATCAGTGGGTGTTTACGGGCAGATCATTTGACAATTATTGTATTGCAGAGAAACCTCTGCAATAATTGTCAAATGTCCTTTACTATGCTAATGCTAATGTTTATTAGCAAAGTAAAGGTGTTGTGATAATTCCACAAACAGCTCCTGTTCTAGTAATTAAAATGGAATACTTCAGCAATGTGCCGGTTCCATTTATCTTTTATTGCTCATGCAATAAAAATTATAATGTGCAGTAGTTTCCCTTAAAGTGAACCAGGCGGCTAGTTAAATTAAATTATATATTATATCGTTATTCTAGTTAATTAATATGGTCAGTTTAGCAAAAGGAGTTCTTTAACAGCTTTTATTACTTAATCCTTTGTTTTTAGTAAGTTTATGGGGTACATTTGTAAACGCTCAGCCACTGTTGACATGCCATAGAAGCCTGGATTTACGCTGTTTTGACTGCATAACTAAAATTAAGGCAGCACTGCAAAATTGTATTTACATCGTTTTTATTACAGTAAATGACAACAATTTCACCATTTTTTCTTATTGATTTTGTTTAGTACAATTTAGAACATTAACTTAATCCAATATTAATTTTACCTTGCATCCTTGTCCTTAACCTCAAAGTTCGGACAACTTAATGCTGCAACCAAAAAAAAGGTCGCTTTAAAAGGCAATTTTTGTCATGAGAAAAAACGGCAAACTGAGGTCAAATTCTTTCTTTCCTTGTAATGCAGCATTAAGTTTAAAATCCTGTATTTTACTTTGGAACTGTAAAAATGTAAAGAAAATCCAAATTTGTAATTTTTCATCTTATTCTTTTACTTTTAAGAGGCACGCGCTTGACCACCATCTCACCTGATGGTAAGCGATGATGTGGTCGAAGATGAGCACGCTTGCCTAGAAGTAATCTATTCACTCTTGACTTTAAGACTCCTAGGTTGTAGCTATCGGGAAACACAGACTCCGGCAGGGAATTCCACTCCTTAGCTGTACGCATTATGAATGTTTTCCCAAAACGTTTTGTAGGTGTGGGTGGGATGTCCACCATGTACCGGTGGCGCATCGCCGTTCGTCTTGTGGTCCGATGATGGAACGGGCTTGGTGGAATTAAATGTTAATGCTAAAGTAAATGTTATTGTGCCGGTGCCGTGGAGGCTATATAGTTAACTATAAAAAGAAAAGAAAGAAAAGAAGTTAAAGAAAGAATTTGACCTCAGTTTGCCGTTTTTTCTCATGACAAAAATTGCCTTTTAAAGCGACCTTTTTTTTGGTTGCAGCATTAAGTTGTCCGAACTTTGAGGTTAAGGACAAGGATGCAAGGTAAAATTAATATTGGATTAAGTTAATGTTCTAAATTGTACTAAACAAAATCAATAAGAAAAAATGGTGAAATTGTTGTCATTTACTGTAATAAAAACGATGTAAATACAATTTTGCAGTGCTGCCTTAATTTTAGTTATGCAGTCAAAACAGCGTAAATCCAGGCTTCTATGGCATGTCAACAGTGGCTGAGCGTTTACAAATGTACCCCATAAACTTACTAAAAACAAAGGATTAAGTAATAAAAGCTGTTAAAGAACTCCTTTTGCTAAACTGACCATATTAATTAACTAGAATAACGATATAATATATAATTTAATTTAACTAGCCGCCTGGTTCACTTTAAGGGAAACTACTGCACATTATAATTTTTATTGCATGAGCAATAAAAGATAAATGGAACCGGCACATTGCTGAAGTATTCCATTTTAATTACTAGAACAGGAGCTGTTTGTGGAATTATCACAACACCTTTACTTTGCTAATAAACATTAGCATTAGCATAGTAAAGGACATTTGACAATTATTGCAGAGGTTTCTCTGCAATACAATAATTGTCAAATGATCTGCCCGTAAACACCCACTGATGATCATAGACAAAGCCTCAAAGCCAAGAGTATTTCTGGTATATTATCAGGAACCTCTTAATATCGCACAGGGGAACTCTTGTCAGTCTTACTCAACTATACACGCAGCAAACTATCAATGAGTCCATGGTTAATTTGCCAAGCAATGCAGATACGAAACAAAACAATGCAATACTTACAGCTTTTTCCAGAAACAAATAAGTTTCTGGAAAAAGCTGTAGGTACTGCGTTTTTCCGTATTTTTCATTACCTTAATAATAATAAAGGTAATGAAAAATACATAACCTGAAGGCCAGAATCAACATGTGGCAACCACCAGAAAAACGCCGAGCCAATGATGACCGGCGAGTCCCGGAGAAACGCTTGTATATTTTAATTAAATAGCTCAACATTTTTCTCAAAAATAATAACTTTGTAGTAACATTCATCATCATCTGTCTAGCTTTTACCCAACTATTATTGGGGTCAGCTTCCATTCAAACCGGATTCATCTGAATACCAGTATTTTACATGGAGCAGCTACCTATCAAACTTCCACAACCCATTAACTAAAGTAACTTCAATCGACCTAGCATAATCAAATCTAACTCCCGGACTACCGATAATAAGACGCCCACTAAGTCCATATTACCATAAATAATCTCTACTTGCAATCGAATAACACTTTTACGAGTAATTCATTAGGCAAACTAGTGCTGCAAAGATCTAATTAGCATTGTAAGACATGCCAGATCGGATGCGTGGGCGACGACGTGGTTTCCCTCGTACAAATTTATGAGAACACCCCCGCTTGGTCGAGAAACCAACGGATTATAATATCCCAGGCTGTGTTTAAAGGTCACTTTAATATTATTTAGATGTACCTAGCTCATTTTTAGGGTTCCGTACCCGAAGGTTAACCAACGGAACCCTACTACTAAGCCTCCGCTATCCGTCCGTCCGTCCGTCTGTCTGTCAGTGGGCTGTATCTCAAAAACCATAATAGGTAGAGAGCTGAAATGTTCACAGATTGTGTATTTGTATTGCCGCTATAATGACAAATAATAAAAATTAAGGTTTATTGTACGGAACCCTTCGTGTGCGAGTCTGACTCGCACTTGGCCGGTTTTTTTAGACTACGGGATTGCTCGAATACGTTACTGCGGCTCTGGAACGCAAAGGGAATGTTGAAGGAACACATTGGGTTTTTAGTCAGTAAGTCTGATACTCCCCTCCCACTTCGCCCAGACCGGGAAGTCATTTGATGATTTCCCATCCACAAAAAAAGGTTATTACGTGATCTTATTATTGATAAAGTTTAATTCGAATTGCAAAACTTATATTTATACTTGATGATTCAATTCACGATGTGATAGAGATGTTTTTGCGTAGGTAAGTTCTAAGAAATAATTATTTAGAATCTTTTGTTTGTGTCAGATTAATTTAATTATGGGTACAGCTAAAAAACAAGAGACGTTTAAATAACTTATAAGTTCATTTACGAGGCGTGGGTTTTTGTATTAAAATAACGTTTTGTAACAAACTTTTGCGATTCTGGCAACTGTGCTTTTAAACAAATAAAAACAAAAGTATGGTTGTTATTACAAAGTCATCAAATGGTCGGTAATGCTAGTGTTTATTAGCAAAGTAAAGGTGTTGTGATAATTCCACAAACAGCTCCTGTTCTAGTAATTAAAATGGAATACTTCAGCAATGTGCCGGTTCCATTTATCTTTTATTGCTCATGCAATAAAAATTATAATGTGCAGTAGTTTCCCTTAAAGTGAACCAGGCGGCTAGTTAAATTAAATTATATATTATATCGTTATTCTAGTTAATTAATATGGTCAGTTTAGCAAAAGGAGTTCTTTAACAGCTTTTATTACTTAATCCTTTGTTTTTAGTAAGTTTATGGGGTACATTTGTAAACGCTCAGCCACTGTTGACATGCCATAGAAGCCTGGATTTACGCTGTTTTGACTGCATAACTAAAATTAAGGCAGCACTGCAAAATTGTATTTACATCGTTTTTATTACAGTAAATGACAACAATTTCACCATTTTTTCTTATTGATTTTGTTTAGTACAATTTAGAACATTAACTTAATCCAATATTAATTTTACCTTGCATCCTTGTCCTTAACCTCAAAGTTCGGACAACTTAATGCTGCAACCAAAAAAAAGGTCGCTTTAAAAGGCAATTTTTGTCATGAGAAAAAACGGCAAACTGAGGTCAAATTCTTTCTTTCCTTGTAATGCAGCATTAAGTTTAAAATCCTGTATTTTACTTTGGAACTGTAAAAATGTAAAGAAAATCCAAATTTGTAATTTTTCATCTTATTCTTTTACTTTTAAGAGGCACGCGCTTGACCACCATCTCACCTGATGGTAAGCGATGATGTGGTCGAAGATGAGCACGCTTGCCTAGAAGTAATCTATTCACTCTTGACTTTAAGACTCCTAGGTTGTAGCTATCGGGAAACACAGACTCCGGCAGGGAATTCCACTCCTTAGCTGTACGCATTATGAATGTTTTCCCAAAACGTTTTGTAGGTGTGGGTGGGATGTCCACCATGTACCGGTGGCGCATCGCCGTTCGTCTTGTGGTCCGATGATGGAACGGGCTTGGTGGAATTAAATGTTAATGCTAAAGTAAATGTTATTGTGCCGGTGCCGTGGAGGCTATATAGTTAACTATATAGCCTCCACGGCACCGGCATTAACAACAGCTTAACCAATTTGCAGCAGTAATGAATGCTACTAGTTTATAAACTCAGCGTTTCCGAGCACCGCGGCTTGCTAACCGATTACTAGGGAAATTGATTCTGAGTGCCAATTTAACTCTTGGGCTGATGGAGAGGATTCGACGGCAATGTAGGTCATGCACAGGTAGTTGTTTTGATGTTGTCAATGTTTTAAGGGGATTTTTGGAAGAATCATTGATATAATACGCTTTTTTGGACTATTGGTGAAAAAAGACTAGGTATAACAACGTAGTAGGCTGTAGTGTCACCGAATGCCAAAAGCGTAAGAAACCAGCGAAGAAGAAAAAAAAAAAAAATCTGCATCTGCTGGAATTTAAATAAAATATCAAATCCACGCTTTGTTTTTCACAGATCAACACCAAAAAAGGGGAAATAGGAATCATAAATCAAATAAACCAGCCCCCTCCATAAACAAAAAAATCTCTCGCTGCCCTCTGATTAATGTACAAAAAGTTTTAGGGGTAACTGCAAATTTTCTCCCATTTCCTGAAATATAAATGAACGAATTCCTAAATAACGACATCCCTTTAAAGAACCTTGAACTCTTTGCATCCGACCAAGCATCAAAGCTTGCGACTTCTTAAAGTATTAAAATATAAGGATACTCCTTTTTGCTTGTGTGAGCAAAGTTACGGTGGAAAATTCTCAACTTGATATAAAATAATTTTGTAAGGTTGAATAATTTTACCCTTTTGTTTTTGATGTAAATGTAACACATACGTATTTGGATTGTGAAGATGAGTATTTATAATAATATAAATCATGTTTTTAAAATCCTTCGATCAATCATCATGTCTTTCATAATTATGTGGGTGACTAGTTGACCCACGCAACTTCGTCTGCGTCACTACTGCTCCGCTCCTATTTGTCTTAGCGTGATGATATATAGCCTATAGCCTTCCTCGATAAATGGGCTATCTAACACTGAAAGAATTTTTCAAATCAAAGCAGCAGTTCCTGATATTAGCGCGTTCAAGTAAACAAACAAACTCTTCAGCTTTATATATTAGTATAGATATGCAAATTCATCAAAATCGGTTCAGCAATTTAGTCGTGCAGGCGTAACAAATAAACAAGTAAACTCCCTTCGCATTTTTATACTAGTTAGAATAAAGGAATAGTTCAAGTGGAATATTTCATAAGACAGAAACAAAATGACCTTTTGGTCAAAGACTTGTATGATGTACGAGTATCTACATATTTCTCACATTCATATCTACATTATTAGTATGCATAAAGTGTTGTAAGCAGAGAACATCATAATATGAATATTAATACTATCATTTCTACACTTAAATAATCTAAAATATCTTCTCGACATATAAATCAAACGTCACCTTCTGTGCCCTTCAATAAAATATACCACTTTATCAACACAATATAGTAATATAATTTGACGACTAACAATTTCAATGTTTAAATACAATAAACACACGCCTACATGTGACAAGTAAGACAGACAAACTAACGAACCTTTACGATGTATATTATGTAAATTCAACACATACTATTCATAGTTTTGTGTCAATTGATGGGAATAAAACGCTGAGACTAACGATCTTAACACATTGGTATTAACATAATATAAAGAGATAAGTGGTGTTATATTTGAATACTACAATGTTATTGTACATATAAGATTTGTTATTGCATCTTGTAGACCTACGTACATTCCTGCTGCAAGATTCCTTAGAATCTTGAGCAACGTTAAAGTTGGATCTGCGTAGTCATCATCATCATCTGCCTAGCCTTTTCCCAACTATATTGGGGTCGGCTTCCAGTCAAACCGGATTTAGCTGTATACCAGTATTTTACGAAGAGCGGCTGCCTACCAGACCTCCACAACCCATTACCTGGGTAACACGGTACTTCATGCCAAGAATGACAGCCGGGACCAACGGCTTAACGTGTTTTCCGAGGCACGGAGGAAACTCGGTATGTTAAGATGGTCACCCATCCATAGACCAACCTTGGCAAGCGTTGCTTAACCTTGAAGATCGACCGTGCGGCTGTTATTATCTAGCCACGAGCTCCAAAGTTGGATCTGCGTAGTCTTGTTACTAAAACCGGTAAAGAGCGAGTCGGACTCGTGTGAAAAAGGTTCCGACAGTTTTAAATTATCATGTTTATTTAACACTATAAACTTCTTATAGATTTTTCTGCAATCTCAGAGAAATCTCTATTATCTCCTTTTTTTTCAAAATTTTAAGCTCAGTAGTTTCGGAGATACTCGTAGTTTTTAATTTTTCGTCTAATTACTTGAACAACTTCAAAACCATTTATTTAAAAATTATGAAAACATTTAGTTTAAACCCTCACAGTAAGCCCTTTCATTTGATATGTCACACGATATTGTTCAATGAACTTTTGCTATATTTTCTAGTTTGACCCCCAAAAGTGAACATTTAATAATTTACGTAATACGTCCGTGTTTGGGTCACAGAAGTCCATATTTATACCAAATTTCAACAGAATCAGTCTAGTGGATCCGGAGAAAACTGGCTGTGTCAGACGGACAGACAGACACCCGAGTGATCCTATAAGGGTTCCGTATTTTGTTCGGAACTCTAAAAATTTATTAAATTATTTTTAACTGAAAGAAAACGTACATTTAATATAAAAACTTGTTCCTAACTTTGCCTGACCAAGTTCCATGGGTCTTCATGAATGGGTGATGTATAAATACAGCTAGGTTGTATATTTGTATAGATGGAAATCCTTACTAATATTATAAACGCAAAAGTAACTGTCTGTATGTCTGTCGCGCTTTCACGCCAAAACTACTAAACCGATTTAAATTAAATTTGGTACAGAGATAGTCTAGAGCCTAAAAAGTTACTTTCATCCCGGGAGTATGTTCCCTAGGAACCACGCGGGCGTAGTTGCTGGCAGAAGCTTGTCATCAATATGTGTAATACTCTTCCGTTACTTTTTAACTGGCAGACATCGCAGAATCGAAACTAATGGTCGTATAAAGCTGAAGTTTGGCATGTTTTTTTTTTTTGTCGATGGCCACTCGCAGTTTCAACCCTAGAGGGTTGTCAACTACTGAACCGGACTTGCCTGTGTGGGCCTCAAGAATTTAAGGCCCCCAGCCGAGGCTACAAAAATTATATATACTAAAACTCCGCTCGCTGAGGGCACCCCCTGTGGGGTACGGACCTCGGCTCAACGGCGTCGTTTAGGGGGGGCAGCAAGAGACTGGCTGGGTCATGTCATTATTTGGGGAGATATTTGTCACTACTGGCTCAGCTTCGTGGGCTGGCTCGTTTGGCAAAAGACGGGGGGGAGCGTTACTGGGACGTCGCGACGGACCTCGGCGGCGAGGTCGGAATACGGAACGCGGTCTGTATTTGTGTTTCTTGAGAGTGCTGGTTTCCCTACAGCTTTCTTGAAGGACGGTGATTGGGTCGTCAGGGTCGACGAGAGTATGCCGAGGACGGCGAATCCTACTAATCTTGGAGGGAGCGTATCGGGTAGCCGATACGATTAAGAAGGGATTCTGGTGCTTTTCTGCAGATTCGATGAAGTAGACTTTGTAAGACGCTTCATGAATTGCTTGATGGTTAGGAATTTGAGGTCGACATGTAGTCGGTCATTCATAACGAACCACGGAGCGCCCGTGGCCTTTCGGAGAAAACGGTTTTGGATGGTCTGCATCCTATGGATATGTCGATCCTTTGTGTGTGTGAAAACGGCACACGCATAGGTCATTATCGGACGTATGCACGTGGTATAGATGCGCAGTTTGCATTTAAGGGATAGCTTGCTGCGTGCATTCAGCATGGGATGAAGCCTACCGAGAGCGAAAGCAGCACGCGAACGTACCGCCTTTATGTGCTCGCTAAAGGTGAGGTTTTGGTCAAGGATCACTCCTAGATATTTGGCTTGCTTCTCCCAAGGGATCGACTTACCAAACATGGTGATCGGACTGAGGGGGGGTAGAGTTCTAGTACGCGGCTTGCGAAACAAGACCGCCTGACTCTTCTCCGGATTGACTTCAATCCTCCATCTCCGAAACCATTCGCCTAGGGCGTTGGCGGATCTTTGGAGGTTGAGGGTGATGGCCTTGGTGCTCGTGCCGGAGCAGTAGATGGCCAGGTTCCTTGTGGAGTATATAGGAGAACACTTAGAGAGATTTTCCCGAAATTCTTGCGGGAACTGGAAAAAACAGGCCAAGTGCGAGTCAGACTCACGTGCAAAGGGTTCCGAAAGAATTTTTAATTTAAACACTAGAATTCATATAGATTTTCCTGTAATCTATAGTCTCTGTGGAGTAGAGTAGTATCTCTATTTTTTTCAAAATTTTAGGCACAGTAGTTTCGGAGATAAAGGGGGATGGTAATTTTTCGTCTAATTTCTTGAATAACTTCAAAACCATTTATTTTAAAATTATGAGAAATATAATCAAAACCCTCACAGTAAGCCCTTTTATTTTTTAGGTCACACGATACTGTTCAAAAAAACTTATTTTTTAACTTTTCTAGTTTGACCTTCAGAAATGACCCCCATTTAAAAAAAAAATATAATTTACGTAACGCTTTTGTGTTAGGGTCACAGAAATCCATATGTGTACCAAATTTCAACATAATCGGTCTAGTGGATCCGGAGAAAACCGGCTGTGACAGACGAACAGACAAACAGACACCTATAGTCCCAGACCAGACCAGACCCAGTGATCCTATAAGGGTTCCGTTTTTTGTTCGGAACCCTAAAAACGAGATAGGTACGAAGTCGCGAGCTAAAGCTAGTACTTTTTATAAGTAGTTGCAACAAGGTTCCATCCAAGAAATTCCTAGGAACTGCAATAACGTAGGAATAAGCAATGCAACTTGTCCTCTTATGCTCACACACACACGCCTTTGTGCAGCGTACTTATAATATTTACTCGACTGAATAAACATTACCAGCAAGTAATCAAAAGCTGTGTTTGACTACTTAAATCAATGAAATACCAAGATACAGGTTCTACAGTGTGTACTGGCATTTAGGGCGATATACGTACTCGATACTCAATTAACGCTACGCACAGACGGGAATTCTACTAACAAGGTACGCGATTACGGGCGTCGAGATACGGGAAACGCGAGAAACGCTGTGATACGCGGCCTAACTAGACGAAATTTATCTAAGTGCTATAGAATGCGCGGTGAGTCGTTATTTCTGATTCGCTATCTGCTTTGTTAGCTGGCTTCGATTACGTTTCGACATAGGTCCGATTCCGTATAGCTTTTACGAGTCGTTTAAAAATTATTGGCTTTGTCATGACCGAGTGAGAGTTATGACGCGCGTCTTTAAATTGAACTTTATAGGTTTCAAATGAAGACCGCTTTGGAAATCTTGGTGTTGAACGACCATTTAATAGTTATAGCTCGTGGAATGAAGTATTTATTATATGTTTATCGAAAGTTAATGGTTAGGTTTAGAAATATTTAGTAATCCCACCCACTTATTTGTAAATATTTAGTTTTCTGCCATAAAATTACAACTATTTTTTTTTAAATACCGTAAGATAAACCCACGAAAAGGATTTAAACCGAAACTGTCAAGCTGTTCAGAAAACTTATGAAAATCCTTATGATTGGATCATCATATACCTAGCCTTTTTCCCAACTTTATTGGGGTCGGCTTCCAATCAAGCCCATTCATATTCATTATGATTGGATCATAAATAAAAAAATCTGATTTAAAACTAACTCTAAGTTTATGATGAAGTGTATGAACATACCAACAAAATCAAAATTAATATAAATTTATTACCCACGTAGAACTAAATTGTTGAGAAAATCAATATTCATTGCATCCGCGGCATTGCATGGTGCCGATATGATACTCATTCTGATTTATTGCCCGATCCCAACTTTATATTGGGTTTGCGAACTGAAACATGTGCGATATTGAACCATTGTTTGGAAATACGCGTCTTGAAATTCAATAATTATTACCATGTTGATAAAAATGTTCTCAGTGTTTGCCTAGAGGTCTCTCTATAAATGATGTTGAGAAATAATGTCATCACCAGTTATTTACCGATGTTTATTAAAAAATAAAAATTCGTTTATGTGTGTTTCAAATAGTGGTGCCAAATATATAAAATGAAATCTGAATTACAGTGCTAAAGAAGAATAAAGTGTCAACACTAAATACAATTTCATATTTGAGGAGCTCGTGGTTAGATAATAACAGCAGCACGGGTCAATCTTCAAGGTTAAGCAACGCTTGCCAAGGTTGGTCTGTGGATGGGTGACCATCTTAACATACCGTGTTTCCTCCGTGCCTCGGAAAGCACGTTAAGCCGTTGGTCCCGGCTGTCATTTGTAGATCTTTGGCACTCGTTACGGATACTCAGAAGCCAGTAAATCTGAATCGAGTCTTGCCATGAAGTACCGTGTTACCCAGTTAATGGGTAGTGGAGATCTGGTAGGCAGCCGCTCCTAGTAAAATACTGGTATACAGCTTAATCTGGCTTGACTGGAAGCCGACCCCAATATAGTTGGGAAAAGGCTAGGCAGATGATGATTAAAAAATAAAAATGCGTTTGTGTGTGTGCCAAATAGATAAAATAAAACCTGAATTAGAGTGCTCAAGAGGAATAAAATGGCAACACTAAATACAATTTCATAGATTACAATATTGACAAAGGCTACACAATAATAAAGCTCTCAATAGAACGACTTCCATTTCATTCAAAACCAATCAATATTCAATTATCTGCTGACAGTCACATTTTCAGATTCAATAATACGCAATTGAAATAACATTTAAAATACCAGACGTATTAATTTTATACCCGTAAAATTAACGTCGGTTTAAACGTTCAATTATCGAAGCTGATTAAGGACGTGGACACATCAAAACGAACTCTTTACAAAATTTACGATTTCATTAACCGCCACTCATTTTACGGACAATCATCATTAGCGAGTATTGTTAATGCCGAAATCGATTAATTTCCCATTTTCCGAATTCCGAATGTTTTGCTTAGTCCGATATTTTTCCCGTTTTCCGCAATATCCGAGTGTTTCCCTGTTTATGGAAACTGTTGGATTTTGTTTATATTTTATTATTTTTCTGATGTACGGACTTTGTGAGAATCGTCAGGGGCTTGCGGATTGTGAAATGCATTGTGTGAGGATTATGCAAATAAAATGCAGTACCGAACTGTGGATTGTTATTGATTAAAAATACAGAAAACTCTCAAATACTTTCATAATTATCATTTATGAATTGGGATGAGTGTTAAAAATTTGTGTGCTTAATAACAAGCTTATGGTAATGTATTTTGTTTCAGTTGCCTAAGTCCCCGGTCGGCGTATTTCTACGAATTCCCACCGAGCGGTAAGTACCTGTCATTCACTTAATAATAAAGTCTGTTAAACTGATTATGTTGATTTATCTTCCACACCAATATAGTTTTTGAAATTATTTTGTTCAACTCGTAGGACTAATTTGTAAAGTAACGCATTTTTGTGATAAAGCTGATTCACTCACACTCGACCATGCTGCCGATATAAAGCATTAGGTTTATAATATTTTACCACGTGTATGACGATAAAATCTTATTCCTATTTTGTGCCATTTGAATTACGTTCAAACAAAGCTTGGCGATGCACATGCATATACAAAAAAATGCAACTTGTCAGTGTTGAAATTTACTCCTATTACTTACCTAATCATTCAATGTTAATAAGTAATTAAAAGAGCTTTGAAAACACGCTATAAATGTGGAGAAAAAACCTAAAAATGCCTAGCACTTGAGTGCTTGATTTATTACCTTCTAATGTCGCCTAGAAGTGTCGACTCGTGACTTGCTTTTTTAGACCTAATTCGTGAAAAGTAATTTTGTTAAGAAAATTAATAGGAGTTTTATAGTATGTCGTCTTTTCTTAGAAGAGTCTATTTGTAGACAAGTAGATGGTAGTCTCTTTTAGAAATTTAGTCATAAATCTGAATTACGTTTTTGACAGTTTTATCGATAACTAGGTATTTAAATCGCTCATTTGATATACTTTAACTAGCCGACCCGCGTAACTTTGTCTGCGTAACATTTTTCACTCCTTCCTAAAATTAGCACGTTCAAAAAAACAAACAAGCTCTTCAGCCTTAAATAATTAAGCATAGATTCAAAGACAGAAAGTACCAAAAGTCTATGGTTCAATTTTTACTCAGATTAAATTTATTTATAATTATTATTTCTGGTAAACAAAAAGAAATCTCTATTACTCCATAATATTGTAGTTAGTAGCAATTTAATTTTAAGCAGGCATTATTTTCGTAGACAACTGCCTGGGTACGGCCAAGAAGAAAGTGACGACATTTTCAAGGTTGCTGCGAGGTTTAAAGTCTCATAGGAAAGAGAAGCACGGGTCTTGTTCGCCGAAGCACACGCATAGTCCTCGACAAGTACTGCCACCTCAACGGGTAAGTATTTTTATCGTATTTCGACGCTTTTCGGTTGGTAACCTGATGTTTTTGGCAATTTTTAGAGGCACATGCAATAGTGTCAGAGCAACCTCTTTTTAGAGAAAAACCAATCTCTTCATTTACAAAAAAAATCTATCGATGTTTACGCTAAATGCTGATTGGAAGATTCTTAATTCCTTTTATAGAATATAAATTAAAAATACTGGTCTGTATTTAAAGTAATCATAAAGTTACATTTTTTTTATAAATTACGCTGAATCTGTTTTGTATTTAACTGGAAAAAGTTTGTTAAAATATCGGGTCGCCATTACCGATGCTTGCCTAAATATTGTTGTGTGTTCCATTAACAGGATTGCTGCGTGTGAAGTATGAAATAGAAATAAGCAGATCATTTATTTAGGGGTCGTTTTGAGAGCTCGAATTTTCCACATTTTTATACATGTTGGCAAAGTTTGTCATTACTACCAAGGCGGGAACTACTGTAGGCTCAGTAGTTCCCGCCACGAGTGCAATGACAAACGTTTACGCATACCAAACAACATTTTTCAACAAAATTACGAAGACACCATAAATAAAATCGATTAAATCTGTGAACACGTTAAATAATATCTCTAAATGTTTGATCTGTAATTAATACCAGGGGCGTTACCTCAATAACAACGTTTTGCCAATAAACTTTGAGCTAATACCTAATTCAAATGTTCTAGATTGATGTAGGCATGAATTACTTTATTAATAATTATCTTGCTATACTATATTTGAATAACTAGACGAAATTATAGGCTAAGTTGATGTCCAATTATATTATAACCGAACAAGTAATATTTATTTTCTTGTTGCAATTGTGTTCAAATATTGTTGATTATGCTGTCGTAGTAAAGTACAATGTAAATAAAAGAACGGGATATTAAAAGTCCTGCAAATTCTATTCAATATACCTTAAATATAATAATAGGTACATCCTTATACCTATTATAAAATTAAAACTCGTGTTTGGAGTTTTCGTTCAGTTTCCTATGTTTAAACATTGAACTTATTTAGCTCTAATTGAAAAAATCGATGTAAAAAGCATAGCTATAAGATATTCGGAAGGAACTTAAAACAATTTACTCTACCAATTCAATAAAGCTTTTATTATGATCGAGTTCCAATACCACGTACAGATACATCGTCAACTGCTACTTGAGCTGTTCCCAAGTCTCCAAGCACTCCAGATTTTAGGTCAAACACAATTAGATCGAAAACAATTGAACCTCCAATAAAGTTCGCCACACACGAGCCGCCATTGTCGCCGCGATTTCTCGTTAGCAACAACAACTGTTTGTAACCGAATCTTAGTTTGAGTACACGCTTACGGCGTCTGTCTCTCGCGTTTTTTCATACATTCCTTTTTGCAACCCCCCCATGCACCATTATGTGGATCCGGCGCGACGCCGGTACGCCTTTGACATGCACTCTGAGCAATTAGTATGACGCGTCGTGTGTACATACCAACGTACGTACAATACGTACTTGCGACGCTTAATTTTTTTGGAATGTTTGCGCTTAAGTCTGGGTTTTGCGAGGTTTCGGTGGGAAGATAGTGATGAAAGGGTTTTGTTGGAGGGTTATAAATTTTTAAATGGAGAGCCTGGATGAAACGAAATGCATGCAGTCAAAGTGTGTCTATAGAAATATGAAAAAGCTCACACGCTTCTTCCACCAAGTAATGATCAGGCGCGTTACTGGTTTAATCACAGCAAACTTGAAAAACAAAATCACCAAGAACTAGACACTCTTCACAACACGAGGCAAAGACCTACATCTTACAATGAAATGACAAGAAAAATATGAATTCCTCAACATACCAATAACCCTCACACAAGAAATACACGCTTCGAATACGCAACTCATCTGAGCCAAATTAAGTGCTACATTTTTCCACGTCCACCTATATATTTATTAATCTCCAGACGAGAGGGGTGAGGAACAACCCCCCCTGGGTAGTGCGTCACCGCATGCCTTTTGAGAAATGACGCCTGCCAAAGTTAAGTCGGTTGAGCCAAGCCAAGACGGTGAGTTATGAACGTTTGTTGGGCTAAGGGATAAAGGCCATTAGAGCCCCGGCATAATCCTTATCGGCCAAGTTGCACTTAAGATTAGTCTTGTCAAAAGTCGCCTTTTTCGGTTTATTGACCAAGCCGTGTCCAGCTGTGATTAGGGGATCTGAAGTGGATGGCGTTATTTGTAATGCTTGTAAGTAGGCCATTACTTTAAAAAGTTGGGTTCAATATGAAGGCTTGTTGATATTATGGATTGAATGATTGATGGGGGAAAAATATTGATGAGCACGAATAAAATGGTTGAATAAAAAAAATGCTTAAGAAAAGACCAGAGTAATGTTTAGTTAATAGTTTGCCGCATTATCTAAGTTTATTGAATTTTAAGAAAACGAACTGCTTTACTAATCTATGGGAGCCACACAGGGTTTGTTTTGTTAACTTATTGATTTCTCATATTTTTTTTTTGTCAAAGATAACTTAATTAAAATATTTAAACTGTCAGGCTGTTTAACAATTATGTATCACATAAAATTAGCATGTCGTGTTAACATAAATCACTTTTGCAGTGTCAAGCAGCATTTCCTTTTAAAGTAAGTCCGGCCAATTTTCACTGGGGTAAATTAAATTTTGCTTAGTCCCATGCCCCGTCGCCTGATATTACCTCGGCAAATCCGGGAATAAACTTCTTTAGCCTTTGCTGTTATTTTGCGGAATTAGCAGTTTAGAAGAAAATAAAAATTCTGATGGGACACAACTTTCTTTAATCTTTGACCTACTTGTTTTATATGTAAGGAGACACAAGTTAGTACCGATAAAATATTTATTTATAGGATTAGTCTCCGATTCTGAATCGTCGGCTACTTTTGATGTACGAATTTGTATGTATCCTTGAAGAAAGGGGTAGAAGAAAAAGAATTTGCTGGCTTTACTACTGATCAGAACTGGACTACAGTAAAACTATTTACTGAGTCCATAAATGGTCCAATTATACTCGAAACAAATTTTTCGGCAGCAGCAATTTTAAACTTAACCACAGCTCATTTTAGTAAGAACAAAGCAATCATCCAATTCGCCTCACACGGTATTGGCACGTTGCCTTCGATACTTCTTGTGGGAGGTATTATTGGTCCATGTTTATGTGTATGGTTTGTGCTCTATACAGAGTAATAAAACGTTATAGTTGCTCCACGGGCGCTTTTAGCATTTCGAAGACCATAAATACGAGCATCTTGTACCGATAAACGAGGATTGCACGTTGCATTGTTGGAGAATTTAGTGGTAAAGTATATTGCGTGTTTAGGCGAACATTTCACCTTCGCCGGTAATAAAGAAGAAGATAAAACAGGATTTGCTGATGATCGGTACTTGGGAACAGCCTAGCATGACTAACATTACTCTGTCTACAAGTTTTAACTTTATTTCTGACATCGATTTTTTTTAGACTTCTACAGTAAGCTGCAGGTATATATATTTCTTATTTATGGCCATCTAAAATAATAGACACAATTTTAGAGACAATAACTACATATTAGATAAAAATTAAAGAAGATGTAGAGGAGCTCGTGGCTAAATAATAACAGCCGCACGGGTCGATCTTAAAGGTTAAGCCACGCTTGCCAAGGTTGGTCTGTGGATGGGTGGCCATCTTAACATAGCGAGTTTCCTCCGTGCCTCGGAAAGCACGTTAAGCCGTGGGTCCCGGCTGTCATTTGTACATCTTTGGCAGTCGTTACGTATTGTCATAAGCCAGTAAATCTGACTCCAGTCTTGCCAAGATGTACCGTGTTACCCAGTTAATGGGTTGTGGAGGTCTGGTAGGCAGCCGCTCCACGTAAAACACTGGTATTCAGCTGAATCCGGTTTGACTGGAAGCCGACCCCAATATAGTTGGGAAAAGGCTAGGCAGATGAGAGATAAAAATGAAAGAAATCATCTGTTAAGCAAATTTTTGCTCGCTTAACTCGACAGAATGGGGGATATTTTGACTATTGTTTTGTGTACAAATTCCACTTTATTTAATCAAAAGGTGATAAAAAGGCAGTACAGTCAGTTTACGTAAACCATAAATGAAAGGCGGTTTGAGACAAAATTATAAATTCACAACATGAGACTTTTCTCGGTTATTTAAAATCCATATTTTAGTAGAGCAGTAACAAACAACTGTTTTCCAAGATTTCAACAAATTCCCAAAGTTGTTTGCAAATTGTGTACCACTAAATAATATTTAATTCCAACTACGAAACGAGTATGCAAATGAATCGTAAAAAGATTTTCGTGTAGAATAGATTAAAACGTAGCCGATATTAAAGTTTCACAAGTGAGCGAAGTTATTCACTGTGACTAGGGCTATCAAACGAATGATTTGAATTTATTTAATTTTATCTGTTTTTTTTTAAAGCAGTTCATGTACAAAAATCACGGAGTTTATTATTCACATCATAAAAAATATATTTAAACAATCGTGGTTGGAAAATTTGGCTTGAAAGTAGGCTCTAGACTATCACTCTATTAGCGAATGGTAACACGTGATATTTTGCTAACATTATTCAATCCTATACATTTTTGAGGTTCTAAAAATTGCGTTTACTACGCTTCTGCTGACAGAATATCACTTGTGTACGCCTCATGAATCTGCATTGTAACAACGTCGTTTACAACGAACTAGGTGGAATTAAATTACAATCTTAAGATATCTTTGCCAGTTTTATCAATCAACTAGTTGACCCGCGCAACTTCGTCTGTGTATTAATTTTCATTACTGCTCCGATCCTATTGGTCCGATGATATATAGCCTATAGCCTTCCTCGATAAATGGGCTATCTAACACTGAAATAATTTTTCAAATCGGGCCAGTAGTTCCTGAGATTAGCGCGTTTAAGTAAACAAACAAACAAACTCTTCAGCTTTATATATTAGTATAGATATATATAAAAAATTTCCGTTACTGAGTGATTGAGTGAATGACTGACAGACAACGCTAAACCGAAATTAAAGGTAGTAGAACGCTGAAATTTGGCATGTAGGTTCCTTGGAGATAGTTGGGAAGCGCTCAGAGAGGATTTCTCGAAATTCATACGGGAACCGGAAAAAAACGGGATATGCGCGTAGAAAGGCACGGGCAAAAGTTTGTACTACATAAACTACCAATAATGATACCAAAAACAGTGCTGAAACACCTGCATACGAATTTCAAAACCTCATTCTGTTTCAGTCTTATGTTTTTATTTTCACCCTGTCCGGACAATAAACCAGATTAGTCCATACCGTACGAGACAGAGCGAGGCAGCCCTAGCCGCACCACATTTATCAAGTTTACCGCTGTTACGTATTCAGAACCATTGTTTTTGACGCAGATTACTTTCCTAGCACGTTTAGCTATGAAACTTGTATGCAACTTTGTTTTGAATATTTTTGCATTACTAAATGACTTTAATGTTGCGCCTATATAGTTAGCGGTTTTGTACAAAGAAAGTTTTTATTGTTCTGTTTCTCAATTATTCTTTTATCGTTTCAGTTTGATCCTAGTTTCGTTGTTGGTGAAAATTATTTTCGTTTAATCTGTTATGGAGGGAGGTAATGGGCTGATTTCTGAATTAAGTGTATGCAGTTAAGAACATGTAAAACTCTACTGGAATGCCAAAGTAGGATAGGTTTTTAAGCTTGAGTTTGATCAACTCAATTTCGAAATCTTAACTTAGAAATCAGGGCTAATAATTAATTAGAAGGTGCTAGTAATTTTCAATGTCTTCTGTTAGTTTTTAACAAACGAACCTGGTGAAGGTCACGGGAGACCGCCATAAGAATCACAGAACCAGTCGATGTGGCGACGTTTATGGGAGGCCAATGTTCAGTAGTGGCCGATTAGCTGAATTTATGAATAGGATTATTATCATGAGTAGTTTTTCAGTAGTTCTTTTGTCAGCAATGATAATGAATGTAAGCAAAAATTCTGTACTCAAAAACTATTATCACTTACAACACCATTCTGGTACACAAAACCATAAAATATTCGCACTTGTTTTTGTTCGTTCCATAGCTGGCAATCACTTTTTACCATCAAACATAGACAATGGATTAAATGAATTAATAACCCTATATCTCTCAATGCTTGTCGCCAATTATCGTGTCAATTGCAGTCCTGAATTACTCTGTGCCTGCCAATCAAAGTTAAATTTTATTGCGATGCAAATAGGTTATTTATTGAACACCGTTCATAGATATATCAATTTCTAAGCGATAACCATGTTATTGTCAAGTTTAATGTTAATTATTGCGAAATTGATTTGTTTCCCTGGATGATTTATTATTATGACGGATATTATTTAGTGTTGCATTGCAAGTGTTATCTTTGGCGGTATAAATCTCAATTTAACTGAGTGTGAAACTCCTCTTAACGTACCAACATCGTGACTGTCATAGATGCAATAAGCTACTGTCTTGAAATAATAACCATGTTGAAAGGGTTTCGTCCGAGCGGTACCATAATAACTCTTCCCAAAAATTGGTTAAAATCCCAATAAAACAGTGATACCCAAAAATATACTTAAAACCGCACCCTTTAAAGTCGTCAATAGCTCAAACACAATTTAAAACGATATTTCCTCATAAAGAAAACGTGTGTGACTTTGATAAGGGGCCAATAAATCGTTCGAGGTTCGAGTTTGGGGCATCCGCGTTGTCGCATTATAGGAGCTCCTATTGTAGGCTATTCGCATTATTCCCTTATCAAGTGGGAGTTAATGGGCGCGCATTGTTGCTCCTATGATTAATTGATTCGTACGTACATGCTTTCATTGTGATGCAGATATCCTTAGCTTTTTCCTTGCTTAAGTGAAAATGATAAATGAAAAGCCATTGTTGTCCTAGTAGTAGTCACGTTATGAGCGTATGCTAATTAGAATGGTGTGATTTTGATTGTTTGTTTACTTCGTTTGTTTTGTCGCTGTTGGCACAGACAATAGTGAATTATGAATGAAGTTGAGGTTTTGGTAAATATTGAATGTTAGTTTCGTAGTTCGTCTGTAGTAGGATGTTGTTTTTGGTACAGTTCCGCAGTGATAGCAATGAATAAGGAATGAAAATACGGAGTAAACAAGTGCCTGTCTATAAAGGTATAAAATTGTTTGACTTTCGGCTGTAAAATGTCGCCTGATCTTTTTCATCGGTGTCTTTTTGATGTTCAATCACACGACGTTTCTAATAAAAACGCTAATATCTCCATTTCATTGGAAATGGAAAAGAACACAGCCATTTCCCGTTACATATTTATTAAAAGGTAGAAAAATATTGCTATATTTTTATACTAGGTTTTAGTTCAACGAAAATATGTTACAATGAAGGCACTTTGCAAGTGGTGTCTTAACTTATTTTCGTTATAAACAAGCTCTTTAAACATATATCAAACAAAACAGCTATTTATAATAATTATTGAAGTTCTAGAAATACCTTCTAATTCGTAAACCTACCTATAAACTCTCCTTACAAAACTTTATTTGCACTAAAATTATGATGGTTGAAAACTTCAGCAAAGTTGAGGCGATAATTTATCATATCGCGCGAGGCTACGGTGATTCGGGAAAAAGTTAGACTTTCCGAAGTAGCTTGCTAGTGTATTTGCGAGAAATCTTTACGAGAAAAATGACTGGCCGATCATATGATAAATGATGTAAATTTTCCTCTGAATAGGTACTTAATTTGTGTTATATTTAAGTTGTGTAGAACTTAGATTTAGTATCCGTTCAACCGCAGATATAACGTTCGACGGTACGCACTGAGTTTGTATGGTAAGATTAGCTATATATAATCTGTGTAATTCTGTGTATTTTAATAACGTTTAATCGTATGTATCTATTTACGAATATGTATTTTTTTAAATTTACACGACAGCGCTGCAAATCTTTTCAGAACAAAAAATGAAGCTGCAAAAAAATGGGAAAATATTGAAAATTCTTGTCAAAAAAGCCAGCTCTTGGCCTCAAAATTACAAGCGATACTTTCCAACAGGTGGACACACCGGACAGCGTGCTACAAAGTGGCCTCGGCCTTGGGCCTGGGCCTGACACAGCTCTTAGGTCTATGGTTGACCCAAGAGACTATGACCGCCTCCGCTTCTTTCAAATGAGTGCCGCCCAACCAAACACCTTCGAAGAAACTATACATAGGGTGAGCATTCAGCACATCTTCCTTCTACATCTTTGGGATAGAGCTGGTTTAAATTGCCATGTTTTCACAGTTTTCTTAACGTCTCTTTTTTCCAAACAATATCCCGATACCACATTACCCACCACCCGACCACACCCACCCGATTTCACATTATTTTCCAGGAAAAAGTTTGAAATCTTCTGTCCCTCTGGTCATTGTCAAAAAATACAGGCTGAAAAAATTAAGCAGTTCCAAACTGGCATTTTAAAAAGAGATTATGTAAAATATATTGTATCGTTAATGTCTCTGGTTAACTGTGCAATAAAACGCTCTGACTCTCAAAGGTGGTGCAGGAAAATGTAGCAATTTGTTATGCTCTGGATGGCAAAATATTTAGCCCATTTATATGTGTATAGACGTATTTTTTTCGTTTATTTGTTTCGAAATTTCAATATAGAGAAGTTTGGCTTTTTAAATGTCTTTGATATGTTAAAAATAAAGCTTTGTTTTATTTGTATAATTATTGCTTATTTAGTTTATGTATCAAGTTTTGTATCATCTCATTACTTTTATGCTACTTTTAAAATACCACTATTTATGTCTTTCAAAATTGAAATTGTAAAAAAATAAGTCAGTCTTTGTAGGTACTCAATGTTATTATGTATTCTGATATTTCGTATTTATTTGCCAGACAGAGTATTAACAGGTTTCAAAATTCAAAATCCCATCAAACAGTTTTGGCTTCTTTTAATCGGCATGCTCAAAGAATTGGAGGTGGCTCTACGAATCGTATAATATCGCATAAATTATATTTTATTACTCTCACCGTTTTCACAATTTTTATTACATTATTTTCTTTTCATAATATAAAGCAAATTATTGTTTTTGCACAGCTCCGTAGTTTGGCATTATTTGCACGAAAAGAAAATGTTATGCATGAGAATTAATTACACTGAAATGCATGTTGTGCACGATGGACTTTATGTTTTATTTAAGAACGTCATAAAACATCAAATTTCGTTAAAATGCACTCATTCACATATTTTGATGCACACTTTTTACGATCATGTTTTTCATTATTCAGAAAACCTTCGCAAAAAAATCTTTTGTTGGTTTTTTTTTTTTTAAATCATAAACCAACAAAATGTGGAAAAGGGTTTACAAATCCAAATTAAAACTGAAATTTAACTCAATATTTCTTGTTGCAGTTAAAAGTCCAAGAAGCAATGAAGAAAAAAGACAAACTAGCAAGAGAACAGGAAGAGGTAATATTTATTATTTTATAGTTTTGTCGAAACCGTGATACCTGTGTCTCACATGTATAACGTGCGTATGTAAAATAAATATTGAAATAAAATGCACTAACAAGTATCTAAATACAAACCGAAAAAAAAAACAAAAAAAAAATTAAATATAAAAACGATACAGTAAATTTACAACAAAACGCGTTCCCAAAAATGGTTTCATCTGATTTTTTATTCACAACTACGCTCGAAAACAATGCATTAATGCAATCAAAAAGTTCCCTCCGTGCGCAAAGCTTACATCCGAAAATAATCTGATGCCAGCCTCGCACCAACGTGTAATCTCCGGACTGGCTCAACCATTCGACGCACCTACCGAGGCAAGCTAATCGTGCCCTAATCTCGGACTAAGCCTATTAGAGGCAGTTGTATCGCTTCCCTACGAAACTTCGGAAGCCCCTTGCTCAGCACATTTTGCTCGTAAAACTATGGGTCGAACTTTGGAATATTGAACATTGAAATTTTACTGTTCCAATAAAGTGTTTGCCGTAATTTCGGTAATGCTGAAATTAGTGATACAGAATTTTGGGTGTTTGTTGAAAATATTGCATACGAGTAAATTAAAAATGGTCAACATTACAAAGTTAATTTTTTTTTATTAGTACTTAGTTAAACGAAATTTTAATAATTAATGTCAAATAGGTAAATTACAACTCTATTACGGAAGAATTTCATATTACATATTCTTACGGCATGTTCCCGTACAATTTTGCTAAAATCTCATTTTCTAGAACAGTGCGACACGTAAATCCCTTTCGTGTATAAACTGCGCCGTCTTGGTAACTAAGTGTGCATAAATTAAGTTAATGTTCAATACTTTTCTACTTACGAGAAAGTGGTCTTTTTATTGCCCCCTTCGAATATTTATTATCGTGTTCACGCATTCAGGAAAATATTTCGTAAGGAAGCATTTTAAAAGATTTCTCGACCCGCTTGTCGTACGATTTATGTTTAAAAATAAACGTGTAAAAATTTTAGATAAACACATTGCGATATGAAATATCTTGTCTTTCTTATAATGAGCGTTATCAATAATATTTGTTTCCATTTTTGTTTCGGTCTTGATTCCGTTTTTCTTTCAATATACCTCTATATTATGTACGATTGTACGTACACACTGCCAAATAAAAGCATCTCATTTCCTTATAAACACCATAAAGATTTTACGTCTCACTTAAGGCATTGCTATTTTACACGAAGATACTGGGATGAACTCGGCGGGTGGGAAAAATTGCAAAATCCAAAAATGTTTAGGCACAATGGAACGGACTCGTGAAAATTGCTCATTATTTTTAAAATTAAAATTTTCCTATCTTGTTTCCCCGCTCCCCTACAAAATAGCTAGCTCAGTTTCCTTGCAAAATTAAAATAATGTTTTCTACTTTAGGGAAAAAGTTCCCTGAAATATTCATGTCTGATGCGTTAAATTTTTTGCAAGCATTCGTTGTTGTTACAGATCCTAAGAGATATAAGACATGGTCTTATGAACATGGGGAGAGACGGTGTGCGAGGACCTTTCGGAGGTATGTTGTAATTAATTCCGGGCATAGCCTCGTCCAACTACGTCATGTTTTATTAATGTTTGGACAAGGTTGAAAAACAATTTAATATGTGCTTTGACCTGAGTTTTACATTTTTAATCTGATTGTTTTTGGTATTTTGGGAAAATTTATAAACAATATCATGATTTTTTTAAATTGTATAGTTATGTTATAAGATCTCTAAAGTATTAAAACAAACAGATTCGGCTATTTATTGTTGAGCTCCCGTGATTACGCATGATGCTTGCACGATTTTTGAATACTAATTTGATAAATATTGTGCGGAATGCTTGTTTTGACGATGTTATTACACGTTCGACATCATGATCATTCGGTATGCTTTCGATGTGCATCAGACATTCATCATTTTATTATTTTTTGGTATACATGAACTCACTGGAGATTTCAATTTAATTGAATTTTATTTATTGATGTTCAATTTTATCGTAAGCAGCAGCTTGGAATCATAAGCGCGGTAGAATTTGATAGAAAAATTATTTGATAAAATCAAAGCCATTATTATCATTCATCAAGTCAATGTTTTCTTTGCGAGAAATGCTGAATGCATGTTTTGGACAAACAATATTTTGCAACCACGCACGGCTTAACGATGTTCGTACACAGCTTTAACTGCAGTGTTGTCAGTGACTCGCCACTATATGGAAGGCATTTTTACGGTAAACTTTTTTGGCAATTTTGGTAGCACGTATTTTTTTATTTGCATTACTGGGATCTGAGCTGCACTGGTCTAATAGTAGGCTCGTTTACAGACGACACGTATATGTACGACGACGAAGCAAGAGGACTCTCTGGAAGAGGGCACTGGTACGACGAACCACCGTACGAGAGTGACCCTGAAGACTTTTTGATGGGAGGAGGTGCACCAGCGGCTTCGTTTCAGAATGGTCGAGTTTGCTTTACTCTCAACCTCAGGAATGAGTCTAGAGGCGAAGGCGTAATATCACTAAGAAGTGCCGGCGATATAAGTTTAGCGAGGACCCCTCGGAGGGGATTAATTATTCCGCAGAGTGGCCCCTACCCGACCACTGTGATCCCCCTGCGAACGGCAAGAGATCGGGAGAGTGGGGATTACGCCGCGTCTGATATCCAATCTATAGGATCAAGACTATCTGGCATCTCTTTAGAGTCAAACCGGTCGGAGCGAGATTCCAGGAGGGGCTACCGGCAAATGTCCGGTTACCGGATAGGTGCTGATCCCTTATCACCAGCTTCGTCTGATTACGAAGATCAAGAAAGTGAAACAGATTCACAGCACATAGCCACCGTGCACAAGGTAATTTAACAAATATTTTGCTATTTTTTGTACTTTATTTGCATTAAAACATTGTTAACAATACCAAGTAAGCGTAAGTTAATAAATTAGCTGCTACAAATGTTGCTTTTGATTTTAATTTCCTTTGCCCACTTAACAATGTTTTCACTAATTCCAGTCAGCTGAAGAATGCGAAGGTGTGTCGAATTTGGCAGGAAAAGTGAGAGGTCTCAGACAAGACGTCCAACGAAAGATATCAAGGTTAAGACAAGAAAGGGGCCCCGAAGGCAGTGACAGACGGACGAGTGGTGACCAAGCGTTTCCATGTTCTAATAGTTCTTTCGAAAGTCTTCCCAGCGGATCAGGCAGTAGTGAGTGGATTTATTGAGTTATTATGTTTGTGTTAATATAAATGGTTTTGTAAATAAGTTGGTCTTTCCTTTCTTTGTACCATAACATCCCATGTGTTACTTACAGATACCCTTTAGTAATTTATGTAATTCTCAATTTTGTATCGTAATCTAACCCTACTAATAGCATCGCATTGAAATACTAAAACTACTACCTATTCACAGTCAAACAAGATGTACACAGGTATTCTACTTTCAATGTGTTGGTCGTAGACATTGAAATTTATTTTATCTGAGCCTAGAATATTTATGTACAGGCACACAAGCATTGGTTCGCGCCGGTAGTAATCACTCATCTCTCTCGGCAGAAGAAAACATAGAATTAAGTCCAGCCGGGCGGAGTTTACTCGTGCCGCAAATGCTGTGTCGAGCTCGGGCCCTCGTCGATTACGTACCCAATATTTATGAGAAAGATGCCCTGAGATACAAGGTAAGACGACTTAATACCAAAGCGTACCCGCTGCTCGCATCTAGGAAGGAATTTCTAATAACGTGTTATTTGTCAACAGAAAGGAGACATCATAGAAGTGATAAACATGAATGCGTCTGGCATATGGCGAGGCGTGTTGAACAATAAAGTTGGAAACTTCAAGTTCGCCCATGTCGAAGTTTTATCTGAAAGGGACACTGTCCGTTCAAGATCGTCCAAATGGTGCAAAAGTCGCGAAAGGCTTTGGGAAACTCGACCACGCACAGTTGAAGAATTATTGAGGCGAATAGATTTGTTAGAGTACGCTGTGGCCTTTGCAAGGAATGGGTATGAAGACATAGAATTATTCAAGGAGATCGAACCGTCAGATTTGGACTACTTGGGAATAATGACTCCTGAACATCGCACACGAATTCTCGCTGCTGTTCAACTTCTGCACCAGCTTGAATGTGAGTTGGAACCATAATTTCGATCACTTATCTCAAATAAAGTAATCTATGTTATGAAGCTTCTAAGAAAATTATCAAATGTCGTAGGTGGCGAAGGTGAAGCAGAAGCTGACGGAGGTGGGTCAAGCTCCGAAGGAGGTGACTCTCCCTTCGGCCGACGACAATTTCCTCGAGACTCGGGGTGTTATGAGGCCGGTGTCGGAGTCGGTGGCGTCAGGGTCCGGACTTCACCGCTAGTACACAGAGCTGATGAACCGACACACAGGCCTCCAGAACCAGCGCCGCAAGCTAAGCGATCCATTCGTCGTCGCCAGCCTGATGATGCCGAATGCGACAGAATTGAACGCTATCCGGGCACGGGTGCGGAACGAACGACCGTACGCAGTGGTGGTCTTCCCGGCGGTGCCAGAGATGACACTTGTGAATCCGATCACCGACTTAATGTAGTCAAGTTCGTAGCCGGCGGGGAGCCGTGTGCATCGGAGAAAAGTAGCGACTCGGGGGTGAGTAGTTCGTCACTAAGCTCTGCCCACCCCCACCGTCCCTGAGCGAGGCCTACCGCGCCGGCGCTCGCCTAGGCGCTGGCGCGGGCGCGTGTGCAAGCCGCGCAGCCGCCCGCTCTCCCCGCCGACACTGAACCATCCGCGCCGCCCGAACCTGAAAACGAATGAGCTAGGCAAATTCTAAAACCCCATGATTCACTTTTTTGACGAACTCTGCAAATTGTCTTACATGGCCAATATTTTCAACCTTCGCACCAATTATTCCTATTACAAGGGTTCATTATGTCACATTTTGTCAAATACATTTTAGTATTTAAATCAACTCAAAATAAGACTGAAAGTTACTTTCTGCTGAATGGGAAGTATGAGGTATCTAAATATTTTGGGCGGTGCGTTTATAGATTAGTGTGGGTAAACTTCTATTTGACTTCTACTGAAGCAATTAAGTGTCTGATTAGACGATTGTCTTTAAATATCATAATTTACAATGTCAAACCCACAAACATTCTTTGTGTAAGAACTTGTTACTTAAAGACTGACTTGAGTTTCAAAGCACTTGTGCGTGCTTATTTTTACGGAACGACTAACAGTTAAAATGCAATAATGTAAAGATTATGATAACTCTTCTTCTTTGATATATTCAAGTAATAAAATGTGGACAAAGATAAATTAATCGATGTTAATAGATTCAATCGTAAAATAGATTTCAGTACGGAATATTATTATGGATTGTAGATTTTTATATAGGTTGCTTGTTACGATTTCACATGCGGATTTTGAAATCGCTTTTTATCATTCCGTTATAAATTGAAAAGCATATCATGGATGGCAGCAATTTATTGTAATTTTAGTTGGCTTTTGATTTGTTACTCTGTTCAAAATACTAACATTTTTTTTTATTTTCGCTTTTTCTACTACGTGTTTTGTATATTATAATAATTATGTTTAGTTGTTAATTCCCGTATGTACATTTCCAGTCTATTTCATTTTTAATATTATCGATTCGTACACAGTACATAAAATGTCCGGGTAATGTCCGCATTTCCCAAGTACGAGGATAATATTTTGAAGTGAAAATACGGAATACATTTTATTTCAATTCATTTCTTATTTTGAGCAGAGTATTTAAAAAGCATTTATGACTGTATTTAGGTATTAGTAGAGGAGGCAATATGCCGGTTTGTGTAAGTACTTGGGCGTTGGAAGCGCAACATTCAATAGCAATAATTGTACATACATTATAGATAGGTTAATTATTATATGTTGATAAAAAGTTTTTTGTAATTTTTTAAGAGAGCTTTATGCGGTATGCCGTGTGTACAGATAATGTAGTGAAACAGTGAAATTTTGAATTTCACCCCGCGATCTTCCGAGTCATGGTAAAGCAATTTGACATACTTTACGATCTTCACACTTGTGACTGGGCTCTCGTAAAATTGTAACTACTGTCAAACTACAGACGGGAACAAAACAATATTAGGTTTCGCAGGCCGGGAAATGTGTCGCGTCTCCCTGTTGAAATAATATTACGTTTTTCATATTGTACTACATAATATGATTTTCTTCTTTAATATTGTTGGTTTAGATGGAACTGTCTTCAATGTGTGCCGTTATACATATCGATGTATGTCTGTAGTAGAACAATAATATTTGTATTCTGATCTTGTGGTTGCAAGTCTCAGTGTTCTATTTCAATAAAATATTTCATTTCTATGAACTTCTTACGTCAGTTCACTATACAATATCTACTCAATTTTGTTTGTGGTTGTACTACTTATGTGAAATGCCTGAATGTTTGTGTTTGATGTTTTTGAAGAGTTTTGCCCATTTTTTGTAAAAGCTCAGCCATTCGTGTCAAAATTGGACACACTCGACTGTCCGTGGTGTTCCTCTTGTAAATTTTGTAAAAAATAAATCTTACACACTTTTCGAATACAATCGCGAACTAGTCCGAACTATTGAATGTACATAGTTAAATGTTTGTTACTTGTATATTGTAGATAGAATATATTTCTTTTGACAATTGTATATTCAATAAAATTAATTCTTTATTAAAATTCAATGTTAAAAACAAATTTATTTATAATCAAAATTATGTTAACGATGCTCAGGTAGATTTGAACTTATCCATAGGTTTTGTGGTTATAGTGTTGTTTTAAGACTTGTGATTATAATAATTAAGGTGTATAATTCCTTTTAATTTTTCATTTCTGTTAGCCATACATCATTAACTGTGCGTACTTTTTGTAGCAATATTTATATTTTTTTTAAACAGACCTTATGTGTAAGTTAACAAATCTGTTTACAAACATGGATTCTAAATAAATAAATCCAAAAAATTAATTTGCATTTTTATTAAAATTAGTTGACGTAAATAACATTCCCTTATTAAAATTTCAGCTTGTCATAATGAACCTTAAAATAACTACCAAACTTACTATTAGCAATAATGCAGGTAGAAAATACAGACACATACACTCGTACTAAGTACAAATCAATCGGTTTATTTCCTGGAACTGATTTTAGGGAAATTGAACTATTTGTCAGCCTATGAATTGACGTAGTACTTACTTGTGGTTTTCGAATACAATATTGATAGCACTTATCTATAATCTTAGCTTTACCACTTCACTGGACTCCAGAAAAATGGATAAACTAAGCTTAAAATACAATCACTACTAAGTATGCAAGACTTAATAGATCATTGTCACTTATCAAAGGAAACAGGATTTCAGATGTTGTCTCAAACAAGCTGTCACGTAATATTAAACTAATATTTGCTCAATAAATCACCCTCAATCTACTAGCCTCGAGCTACCGTAAAACTATTCATTCATTGATCATATCTAAGTATTTACAAATATCATATAGACACAAAACTTGTTTATTACACCAAGCATTCATATCTTATCCAAGTTATTAATGAGGAACACTTTATCCGAGTCCAAGTATTACTTCAATTGATTGCAAATCAGTATTTCTGCTTCGCCAATGCATTATCGATTTGTAGAGCCGGCGAAATTGATTTTGCTCCTAGTCTTTTTACTCCAGACCATTGTAAACTCTATCTTATACAAGATAAGGATTATATATTGTCAGCAGGTGTATTGGTGTATTTATTTAGAGATAACAAGCAGATTCACGGTGCAGTGAATAAATATCGACGGTACATCAATGTTGGGGAGAGTGTTCACTTGATTCTGGGAAACGACTTCATTACTCGTATTTCTGTTTCAATGTTGAAATGGTAAACGAAATATCTAAGAAATGAATATCTGCACATTTATTTGAAGGTTGGAGTAACGACTTCAAAGAAAATGATAAAATGATCTCACAAACATAAAATGAAACGATGTCTCAGAGACTGGCTTTTGCAAATGTAAACTCAAGAAGCTGCATCAAGAAATCGTAATAGTTTTCTTAATTATTCAACTACTCTCACATTTATCAAACAGACAGTTACAAGTAGTCATTTTTGCAATCAGAAACGCAGACAAATCGCAGCGGTTCGCAGCCAGTGTGTTATCTCAATGCGCCTATAATTATACAAGCCAAGACTTATGACGGCTCACCAAGGACCTTATATCATGCTCCTTTGCACATATTTTAGTTCGCGCGCGAATAAATCTTGTGACAGAACACAAGGGATGGCGTCATGTTGTACTGTGGAAGTCTATTGCAGTTATTATGCGAATTTTGCGTTACTTTTAAAGGATGATTATTTCGTACGGTATCATTGGTAAGTAGATATAAAATTAAAAGACAACCATTGCAAGCACTTATATACTTGTCAATCAATTTGTCTAGCCTATGTCCCAACTATGTAGTCTTCCCGTTTAACCGAATGTAGCTGAGTATTGCCACTCATGTATTTTCCTAGCAAAATCATAATAATATTTTAAACTAACAGTAATTTTAAATCTAATCAATAGGCATGTTTTAAGTACTTACCTGATATTCAACAATCTGTACTTTCCTACTTCTTAGTATCCTACTATTTCTACGATAATATTATACATTCGAAAGTTTGTGAAGATGCTTGTTACTCTTTCACGTCAGAACGCCTGAAAGGATCTTCATGAAATTTGGCACAGATGTAGATATAGTCAAAACATGGCTATATTATATCCTGGGAGTATGTTCTCCAGGGACCACGTGGGCGAAGCCGCTGGCAGAAGCTAGTAATATTATAAAGCTGCAGAAATGGTTTGTGTGTTTGGTTGAACGCGCTCATCTCAGGAACTGCTGGTTCGAATAGAAAAAATCTTTAGTATTGGATGGCCCATTTATCGAGGAAGGCTATATAACATCAGGGTACGACCAATAGGAGCGTAGCATTAATGAAAAATGTGACACAGTCGAAGTTGCTACGGTCAGCTAGTTAACTAAAATTGCTAAGGTAAAATGCTGTAACTTTGAGACAATCTTTCTTGGATAACACCTCGTTGCACAAACGACCTTCTGACCTTTACCCAAGGCATGATATCGCACACACATTAACTCAGTCAACTGTACGAAACACAGCACATACATTTATAATTCTGAAGGCACAGGAACCAAGTTACGACTAGCGGAAAATTTACGGTGTCCATAAACGTCGAAATGCAAACTGTATGACGGGAACTCCGAACGCGAATAGTAAAATTTAAAATTAAAGGCGTTCATGTTGTCGTAAATTTTGGATGGCGCTTTTTATTTATTTGTTCTCTACTTGTAGCATATCGATAAATATTTTAATGGGGATTAAGAATTTTAATGTTTTATGCTGCTTTGTTATGGAGAGGTGCATACCTATGAGATTTTTAGTCTTAACTAGATAGACAGTAGACATGAACTTTAATATTTGCTGCTTGTTTGAGCTTTTCATTTGAGAAAGTGCAATGTATCATTTACAGAAAATTTACTCAATTTATTTACGAAACTTTCTCGTAATATGTGGTGATAAAACTTATCAATGAATGCCTCTTAAAATAATTTTCTCTCGTACTAGGTTATCGTACGTTATAACCCAATAATTTTACCACCACAAGAACCATAACAAAAAATGAATATTCTATTAACACTTCAGCAAAAAGTATATTTTTTAAATGTTTGATCCCAGTGATTTGAATTATTGAGTTACCTACATCGAGTACTCAAAAAAATGGTACGATATATTTGCGTCGTTCAATTTTAGTTGAAAGAGGATGCCCTCGAATTGGTCTCGTTAAAAATTCATGAAAATCGTTGTGAAAAATATGGAAACCGAAATTGGTCCATACCTACTCGAACCTCCACACAATGTAAAGCTTATTTCAATGGTTTAGAGACCTGTTCTAAACCATTTCAACCTACTTTAATTTCCCATCTTAAACTTGCTTTTCTTCCAAGGTGTATGAAGTCTATTAAGCACGTTTATTTATAATAATAATAATAATAACATTCATTACAAGTCTCAAAGTGTTACAAAAAACTTACAAACTATGTTAGTAATACATTAACAACACAAAATTGCGACATCACTGCTGCAAGGCGACAGGCCCAGCTGATACCCAGCAGCAGTGGTTTACAAACGCACAATCTAGCCTACTTGCTATCATGGAGAGGATGCTGTTGGCGCTGCCCCGCACCCTTCTGGCCAGGGATGCACACCGCTTCCGCATCACAGTATAAAAACAGTCAACGTGAGCTTCAGCAAACATCCCCGATGCACTACAGTATCGGGGCAACCCCATCAGCACCCTGAAAGCGTCATTGTACTGAGCTCGAAGTGTGCCGTATGATTTCTGAGTATAATGAGTCCACAGACTGCAGGAGTAGAAAGACGTGCAGTAAGCACTAAATAAAGTGCGCTTAACTTCCTTAGAGGCACGCCTGAATCTGTGGGCAACCATGTTAGCTCTCACACACAGCGCCCTCCGCTCCCTGTCAATATCCTCATCGTCTTTGAGGCCAGTGGTCAATAAGTGACCCGGTTTTTTTAATTTATCGGGTTATGACATAACCCGTCAGGCCTTGCAAAATTAAAAGACAATAGTAAGACAATAGCCGCCGTCCCACATGTGGGATGGTGGGGCCTAATGGGCCACACATCTTTTCTCACGAGGTGTCTGGACGTAAACTTTCTCGTCCTTCTTGTCCAATATACCTATAAAGAAATGTTTTTTTTTTCGAAAAGTTAGCGATTTTGGCAGAACGTTGTTTTAAAACCTTCGAGTCTGTATCTATTTATTTGGAACTGTGAATATCACTTTGGGACAGTTAAATCGCGTTTTTAACTGATATGATACATTGTATAATGAAAAATCAAAAATTCCAAGCATTCAAATCGTGTAGGTTGTACCCGAGAATACCATCATCTTTACCCTTTTAACCGACTTCATCAAAAAGGAGCAGGTTCTATGTTCGGCTGCTTTTTTTATGTATGTATTTTTCTGCTAATTGTGCACCGATTTAAAAAATTCTTTTTTTATTCGAAAGCCTGAGGTGGTCCTATTGTCACCAAGTCAGAATCTGATTATGGGATCCCGTGAAAATCCCGTGTTTTTCATATAAATTTTAACGCAGTTCAGATATTTGTGCCTGATAATCATCATCTCATGATGGAAGGTATAAGTCAGGATCTGATGATGGAATCCCATGAAAAATTTTTTTGTAACCAATTTTCCCAACTTTATTGAGGTCAGATTCTAGTCAAATTTGATTCGGCTGAATACTAGTATTTTACGCAGAGCTACTACGTATCTCCCCAACAACCCAAGAGTGTCATAATATGCGTCAAAGGATTTTGAAAGCTTATTCAATATTTTAACATTTTAACAAGCAACACGCGTATGGTGTAAATATTCTACATAATATTCATGGGGCACCGATTAATTTGACACATATCGAACTATTATTATTATGCATAATAAAATTAATAAGCAGTTCTCACCTATTTCACGAGCGTTGATTAATCTATACATTAACACACGATGAATTCGTTAATGGGCGTACCAATGACTAGTTATCAATAAATTTATGTTATATTGGTGTTGTTATATTGGTGTATGTATATACAGTTAGCAAAAAATACAAATGTGCAATACAAATTTATTAAGTCATGCCTGTTGTACGTCTTCCTCAAAACATTTCTTTTCGATTTACCATTGTAACTTCAATATCAATAAGTTTTATTTTACTATTTATTTTTTTCAGTCAATGACACACAAAACTTATAAAAACCTCTTTAATAGGCTTGCGGATGAAAAATTGTGCATACCTACAATCGTAAAATAAAACCACTTGTACTTCCAACTACGAGTACCTTCGTCATGCTACTATTGCAAACCTACGCCACGCTCTTACAATCGTCAATTAGTTTTCTGAAATATGTTTAAATAAAATGTAAATGCGATAAAAACCAGACAAATAGTTTATTCATTCCTAACATATCAATGTTCGCAGAATCTCAGTTGCAAATAACAAAGTCATATACGAAAACGTACGTAGTCGTACTTTCAAGGTAATGCCACATTGTAGCGGAACAGCACGAATTTTTTTTTGGTCACTTGTCATTCAAATTAAAGCATTGTCATTCAAATTAGAGCATTTAATCGTGTTTCGTAAAATATATTTCAAAATTTCAATGTGAAAAAGCCACCGGTGGGCAGCCAGCGCGCTGTAAACAAGCTGAACGCGTGCTTACTGCGCGCCGTCCGAATGCTTACAGCGCACCTATACCAAATCGCCAGCGAAATAACGTCTTACTGAGGACTCACCCCTTGCAGCCGGCACGCGGACGTCAAACTTGCACCTCGCAGCCGGCGTGTAGTTAGCGTGCTAGCGGCTAGCCGTAGCCGTGCTGCTGCTGTGACGTTGCGGTGCCGTAATAATGTGCCATGACCTTAACTCCAAACATTAATCAATGAGTACTAAGTGACAAACATACTTAAAAATACTTAACACCACATAAGTCAATTTAACCAGCACTAAAAGATCCAACAAACACAGTTTAAAAAAGTAGCATCAACACTGAACACACATACATGCTAACTGCATATCAGTTTACAGTATCGTAGCATTCTGCGGCGCTACATGGGTGTTCAGACATGTTTACCTGAGTGTGGTATGTGCACTGTAATTACCTTTTTATTTTCACACCGGCAGACCACCGGCACGGGTCCGTTTGAATAGCTGGACGGGAATTGCGAATAGGGAATTTGTAGTTGCAATAAATATTAGGGGAGTTGAAGTATCGTTTTGATAGATTCCTTTGTTAAATTGGTGATGAGATTGAAAGGTTTATACGATAATAGTGAGGTGCTCCATGAAATACATGAGCAGAAAAGGTTCTTACATTTTGTTGCTGGTAACAGTGTCACAAATACAATGTAAACCGTGCTTTAGTGAGGCAATTATTAAGAGTATTTTTATCGTACTTATTCGTATTTTTTTGCTTGTTCTCAAAAGAAGAAAATTATTTCACATGAAATAAAATATTGTCCTTGATTTCTACAAGTTACTTAAGTAAGCTGGAAAATTATAGTTAATTTCTTAACTTTCACTGAAATGAACTATAATTTTCAATCATTTTAAATAAACAAACTCAACTGAATAAAAACATTCGCACTCGTTAACTGCGGTATAAAATGGAGTCTATTCAGCAAATATGTGCACATCTTTAAGTTTATACTAAGAATACATTCAACTGATCGGAGATTGCCCCTTAACATCGCCCTTAACTTAGTTTACGATGCCAATGACTGTAATACTAGAGGAATAGTGTGATGTAGGTTTTCCAGCTACGTGCAAAATGTATTGTACCTCGTCACAGTGTCGGCACACGACTTACAAAACTGAGCGCAATGTCCGTATTACTCAAGCGTTGTGTCGGTTGCACACTGAGTGAGAAAAAAGGAATTTATAAATACATTTCTCCTAAAGCGCGGATCTTAATGAGTATTCAACGCTGTGATAAATGTTTTTTTGGAATTAAAACTCATGTCGTTAAACACTTACGTATACATTAATTAGAAACAATTCTAGTTGGAACCTATGTAAAGATAGAACCGGTCAAGCTCTCGACTTTGTTAAGTACTTATGCGTAATTTCTAGAAACAATGCGTCGAGTAAGTGACATGGCCACATTCTAAAGATTTTCTAGAAACAGCTTGCATTTACGTGTGGGTAGCAACATAGTAAGAAGCATAGGAAAAGCTAGACGAACTAAAGGCATTGCAATGCACGTTGAAAATAAATAAACTTTGTATGCGTGTGCTGTTAAGTTTTACATAACATGAATCAGTAAAACATAGCAAAAATAATTTCCAATGGAACCATTGGGCGGCCGTTAGTACTGATAGAATATATTATTCCATGTTTATATCTTAGTGTTTATATTGCGTACTTGTACCTCGGCTGCAAGTGTGTTTTCTCTTCTATAATAGAGTTTTATGGCGGCTGTCTAGGATGTAGCAAAAATACTAATCACTGGTTCTTGAATAGATAATTTGAATATGTATAATGATTTAATCCGGTCAAAATAGACCTTCAAATAGCAAAAACTCTGGCAAAGCTGCATTTTGGCTGGAGACCAGTTTTGTAGATAATTTTATGATCTACAATTTTTATTTGAGCTATATTTTTGATAAAACCGAAAATGTTGACCTTTGACCTTGAATAACTTTTTTACTACACATGGTATCGATGGGGACTTTATTTCTGCTGGTGTGCCCGAGGTCTCTACAAAATTCAGCTCTGTCGGAGTTTTTGTTATTTGATCACAATTTTTTGTCTAATTTGACCTGACTTATTTGTTTATCTAGTTGTACATTTCGACTTCGAATTTTACAAAAAGACCTTAGAAACTAACTTACAATAGAGATGACATAGCTAAGTAGACTGATCATAGTGAAGTTAGCCTCACACTCTCGGTTTACACTACATACAAAATTCATTCTTTGGCAGCAAAATACTCCAGTGTCCACACAACCTAACTCCCAAGTGTTGTACTATCGACGTAGTGGGTACATTAACAGTGTTTTACGACATCTACTTCGACTAATAAGTACCTAGTTTCAGATTAGAATTAGTTCGTGCTTTAAATTAATTCGAAGTAATGATTTTAACGGTGTCGGAGTTAGCCATTGATTGTGTAGTAAACGATTCGACGAGACGACGTAGGATTATGCAAAATAGTTAATAATAATATTAATTAGTACATAATTTTATTATTATATTGAGTTTATAATATAGTATATAGTAGTTTATGTCAAAAATTAAAGGTCAGCATTTCAACTGTTCAGTCCATTGATGATTTTAAAAACACTGTTTTACAACCCTCATCATCTGCCTAGCCTATTCCCAACTGTATTGAGGTCGGCTTCCAGTCAAACCGTATTTAGCTGAATACCAGTACTTTACGCGGAGCGGCTGCCTACCAGACCTCCACAACCCATTAAATGGGTAACCCAGTATATTCTGGCAAGACTGGAGCCAGATTAACTGGCTTATGACTATCCGTAACGACTGCCAAAAATATGCAAATGACAGCCGGGACCAACGGCTTAACGTGCTTTCCGAGGCACGGAGGAAACTCGGTATGTTAAGATGGTCACCCATCCACAGACCAACCTTGGCAAGCGTTGCTTAACCTTGAAGATCGACGTGTGCGGCTGTTATTATCTAGCCACGAGCTCCTCTGTTTTACAACTGTGCGGAATTTAATAAAGAAAATGTACCATAAACTTTAAAACGGAAAACAAACGCGACAGAATAACTTGAAACATATCAACATGATGAAAGCAGCGTTGTTCGAACTCCAAGTCAGGCTAAAAGTGTTTTGGATTTCCATTTTAGAACGAAAACTCGCTTTTATCACTCTGAAATCTCAAAACTTCGTTAGTCATAGTAATCGCAAGGGAAATCGGATTTTGAAGTATGAAACCATGCAGTAGGTGTGTCTTTCAAATTCAGAGAGAGCAAATTGATAAGAATGCACAACACTAGGAAAGAAAAAAGGTGTTCTTTTTTCCCTCATATAGGACTCCTACTAAAATATTATAAAACGTTTTTAATGCCTGAGTTTCAGTGACTAAAAACATCTGAACAGATTGGGAAAAAAAATTGGTATACACGTATTTTACAACCTGATCATAAAATGGCAAGGCTTAGCAGATTCTGCGGAGGAAGCGAAAATTAGGAGACGGGCTGTGGTGAGCGGTCTTAAGACTCTCAAACTATCAGAAGACGAGGGGTGCTAAAAGGGCCACTTTAGCAAAATCGTAATATTAATCACGAAACAATCTGACAAATTTCATTTTCAACTTTTATTGCTAATGAATTAGGTTCAAGGTTGATTGGGAAAATTTGACAGTGATCTTCTTTCTGGTTCTACTAGTGGCTTTTTAGACCCGCAGAAAAATGGAAAAGTAATGTTCATAGCTTTTTTTATGGCAAATTATCAATTTTTAATGACTCTTCTACTATTATAAATAAATCTCTTATTGATTTATTTACTATCATAATATTTGTGAGATTACATTTTTCATTTATTTCTTAATCCAACTCCGAAGTCCATGCAGACGTAGGCGCAGATAGAAGCAACATACTTTAGTAAAAAAATTGCAAAGTGGTAGCGGAAAAAACAATCGGGGAATACACTGGACGTTCATGCAAATTATCGCCACAGTAGAATCTAAAGATACGGGAAAACATCACGAGTAATTAATGACATAATAACTCAATATTCCTCAGCTTACAATTACTCCCCACAATTATTACTTATTATAACTTGAAATGTAAATGAGGATCCCATCCAGGTAGAAAAGCTCGACTCTCTTGTAAAAGCTTGTACAAGTCTAAGTTAGGATTGCATTAGTTGGTTAGAAGAAACATGAAGAAACCTGTCCGTCTTGGACTCTTGATACACACGGAATGTAAGAGTGGTGATTTTAACCCATAGCACGAATACAAAGAACGTCAAGTTAAGAAAAGGTAGCTTTCAGAATAAAGTGTAATTGATATTGATAACTCCTTTAAAAAAAACCGGTAAAGTGCGTGGCGGATTTCTGCAAAAAAGGTTTCGAACGAATGTGTTTAAGTTATAGAAGTACGTAATAAGAGTACCAAATTTTTACTAAAATTGTCTGTGACAAACGGATAAATCAACACATAAATGCTCCGCTGAAGATTCCTCTTCTTCATACAGACGTTCGAAACACTAAACATAAAGAAGACTATAAGGTGCACGACAGAAAGTACTTCGCAGTTTGCAGTACTTCGTAGTTTCTATTTCGCTTGAAGATGTACACTGTTAAAGACACTGGTTCCGCAGACGCAGTTTTCATAATTTCAGCCAGCAAAAGCAAATCTTCGAATATCGTCACATTAAAGAAGACTTTACCGACAGCTGGAGAGATCTACGTGTGCCTAAGTATTATCTGAAAGGTTGCATTCCTTCAACGAAACAGGTGTACAAGGATAAAGATTAAAACAAGTACCTAGTTACTTATCAACATTCAAAAATCCTCAACAACTTACATTACAAACACACACTACCTTAATACAAAACCTTAGTCTTTTTAGTGAATACGGTAAAACAAACTCCCATCCAGTATTTCGCCATATGCTTTAACCTGAACAGAACGCCAAACAGCATCATTACATACACAAATCAAATTCACCGACATCCAGACTAGGAACAAATGTTTGTCTCAATGCGGAGCGATGGGGACTAAACGTGACTCGATAGCGCGACGTAGCACCAAAGTTTAACTTACAACGCAGGGAAATTCGGATCAAGAAAGAAAAACTATTATTTTCAAATGCAAACCTACTTGTTACATGGAATTTGAATATATCAGCAGTCAAAATAATGCCCTATCGAAATGTAAGGAATGTTACTTGCATGTTGCACAATGAGTACAGGAATTAGAATTACAAGGATTTTTTGTTTATATTTACCATCATTTTTGGGCAAAAAGACGGCCATTGCTGGGAAATGTTCTGAAGGTTTCACTGCTTCTCCACAGCGGTCGGTCCAAGGTTCCCTTATTCGAGGTATTATTTATTAGCAAAACAATCAAGGCAGCTCGTCAGACCCTTTCACCTAGGCACGCACACCGTGGTCGAGCTGAAACACTATAAAGATAAAATATCTACAAACGGGGCTCTCTGGTGGTAACGATCTCCAATGTTTGTGTGGCGTCTCATCGCAGTCCATGGTGCGCCTTTCGTCTTTTGATGTAAGAAACTTATGTCTGCGTTAAAAAATAGAGTTGCCGTTGTTATATACATACATAATCATTGTTTAATATAATATTTAGAAAGAATATTTCCAATAACAAAATATAGATTTTCGCTAAAGAAGAAGGCATTTATAGAACAACTGCCAAACAATTCTACTGGCCATTTACAAAATAAAGATGACTATGCATTCAGCATCTTAGAATAAATAAGAAAGTTCGTGAAACAAACAGCCAGTGTGTCCGAGGCTAAGTCATCGACAAGGTCTTGGTAATTGCAGATCTCAGAGCGCACTCACAGGTGGTCTAAACGGAATGTTAATGCGTTCAAAGAGCCATAATTTCTGCGTAAACTTACGTTTTCAATAATAAATATTTAAATATTTAAGTTTACTGTTTGTCTAAACCTTATTACAAGTGAAATGAGCTTGAAAATTAAGTTTGTGGTCGTTATGACGCCTTGATTTATTTGCTAGAGTTCTCAGAGTTCAGTTTTTATGACTCAGGTGGGAGTTATTTTTGCAACCTAGGATTTATTGACTGTGTATTAAATTCGGTAAGAAAATTATACTAGGAAACTACCAAGCTAAGAATGTATATTACTAGAAAAAAAAACTCCTGAAATCGGTAGATATTTTGTAAGTCTGGCTTTAGCGGAACAGCCTGCGAATTGGTTTATTTTCTAATAGACAGTTTTATTTCTACTAAATCCACGTGGAAGCCTTGTTTTAATGAATTTCCAAGAAATCGATTTTAGCATTACCAGAAACTTCATCAGATAATAATTTTACGAATAATTATGTTATCAAAATCTCGAGTCGCTATCTAAATAGTAATACAATTAATTACGTATGGAAATCTAATCTGAAGCTTTAGTACGTTCTTAAAAGTTTACTTTAAACTACTGAAATAATTGAATTATGATTTGGCTTACTTAAGATTACTGTAAAATAACTCAATAGTTATTGTAATGGTAGCCTTAAAGGTTGTGGCGGATTTTTTTCGAAGGAGTCAACGTGGCCCTGGAACGCAAAGAGCATTTAGGAGGAACGCGGATGGGTTTTAGTCAGTAACAGCTGACTGTTACTGACTAAGTGTCAGAACACACCCTGCCGTTCCGTCCAGAGCGGAAGGAGTCATTTGACAATTGGCCATCCTTAAAAAAAGGCCTCAAAGATCACGATTGACGAACATTTAGACACAAAAGGATATAGAAATTCAAAATTAAAACATCTGTTGATTAGCTCCCGGCGTTCATACCCTGATTTTGTTAAGAATACATAAAGAGGGCAAAATAACAATAAAGGGGAGAACCGAAGCGCACGCACCGAATGTTTGCCAAGGGAATCAAGTCCAGACATATGATTACACGCGTTTATTGCCGACATCCTTGCAGGTGGTCTTACAACATGTAATTTACATAGCCGGCCTGCTATCTTGCTAATCGATGTTTACTTCGATAAGTCACGGAACAACCGACAATTTTGGCCACCCGTCTGTCTACTTTCGAAAGCAAAATAGCTTTAAAATTACTTGGGGTTGTTTGGTGGATGAGATTAAAATTAGCTTTTCCAGATCGCTACTGAAATTAGAAGTGTTTTGGATCTATTTAAGCAGAAATTGATACCTTAGAGGTTGATTAATTTTGTCGACATGTTCAGTTAGCAGCCTCAACGTATTGCAAATTATTGAAAACCAAAAAAGAAAACAACATGATTGCATAAAAGTCTGAGACGAAACTCAGACGGAGCACAAAACTCTCCAAGCAAATCGAAGCCTATAACGACTCGCATAATAAGTTTCCCAACGGTGTTAGTCACTGAAAAAAAAAACGCAAAACATCCCGAGTTTGTTCACACATACTTACGTAACGGAGAATCGTGCCAAACCACAATAGGCGACGACGTCACTTAGGTCCTTACTCGGCCAAACCTCCGAAACGCGAGGAACCCTCGGAGGAGTTTTAACCCGACGCGTTTTTCCGAACTCACGACCGAAGTCGCGTTCGCGTGCCGTTCCACAAAAAGCCCTCTACCCATTTAATTTTATGGCAAGGGCGGCGAAAACTCGTCTCTCGTATCCTCCGCTGGTCTTTTATTGTTTGTATTTTTTCGCAACTCGACGGCATTCACCAGGCGCACAGAAAAAGAGGAGTATTCATTGTTCACGTAACGCTTCGTACATGCCAGCGTATGTTTAACTGGGAACTTTTAACTTTTTAGGTTTTAACGTTGCGTTTCGTAATAAGGTTTAGCGGTCGTTTTAGTTGGAAAGTTTGTAAGTAAATTACTGAAGCAGCTAACAACTAGATTTACATACATATTATATACTTACATGCTTTAGACTCTCATGATCCAATATTAATATATATCAATACCTATTCAAAATATTTTGCGTTATCAAGTAAGAAGGTACTGTTTCACCACTGGAAATCAATACCTTTAAAGATAATTATTTTTACCAATGTTAAATTCAACTGTAATCACTCAGCTATTCTATTGGTTAACAAAGTCAGATTCTTGCTACGGTAAGGAATTTTCGCTACTTTGTTTAATGAGCCATAATTTTGCAGTAATTTTTAAGTGTTTTAAAATGAGAATACTTTCCACGTATTTGTGCCGAGTTTTATCCTGAAAGACTGAAACTGTTTAAATAAAAGTAATTAAACGTTGAAGCAAAAAATATACTTACAAATATATACGTATAAAAACGAAGTAAACCAAAAACGGGGTAAAAGGGAACGCTCGTTGAATGGCTGAAAAAATAGAACGTCAGCAAGCCAATAAAATAAAGAGGTTCTACAAAAAAGAGTAGATTCCCTAAAAAAAGGGTTTTTTACAAATGTCTGTTACGTGAGACTTTCCACTAGGTCACCGTAGACCAGTGGCTTGAAGTTATGAAAAATTGCTCAAGTTAAAACTTTTAGATAAGTCCTTATTACTTTTTTGTTAACGTTGAAGAAGTCTTTATTCGTGCAGAAATAATGTTTTAAGATTCTCAGTGGAAACTTTTAAATTCTGACCTGGATTGTGAAATAGTCGGCTTAACGGTCTGTTGTTTTAGCTTAAATAGATAAGGTGGGCCGAGACGAAAAAGTAAAACAAGAAAAGTCTTGAATGTTTTTTTTTTTTGATAATTTCATATTTCACAAAAGATTGAGTGCTATTTATTGATATTACGAGATGTAGTATTCCTATACGTTCTGCTAAGCTATTTGATTTTAAAAAACGGTTCTCTTCATATGAAAGCAAAAATACGTTGTTTGAAATTACCGTCACCAAAAATAATACCAACAAAAAAAGTAACACCCACTTCACCCATCTAAAAGTCCAGTGACAGTTCAAAATCTCTTGTCACTTACATCTCGAACGGGAAATCGATTAACACTCGACATTGTTGAGAGTCCATTGCCAAGGGACCCAATCGTATAGTGACAGCGCCACGGATATTAACCACTCGTTGGCTAATTGTCCCCAGTTCAATTATCGAACAACTGTCAACGGAGTATTCAACGGACAAGCCCTGAAACAAGTTTAGCCAACGATTCGATTTACAATTTGTTAACTTGGTGATCGGTGTCACCGGACCAGGTTATTAAAAACGTCTGGCTGATGAGCGCTGAATCGATTAAATGAATTATTCATTTGTGCACCTTAATTTCATTATTGAACAATTGTTTTGTCAGTTTTGCTGGCTACTTATATGGCCTAGATATTTTGAAGATTCAAGCGCCTTGTCATTCATTTGTGCATCTTCATCATCATCATTATTACAGCCGGAAGACGTCCACTGCTGTACATAGGCCTACCCCAACGCTTGGCAGGTGAGTTGGCAATCGCAGTGTATGGTGTTGCGTTTTACAGAGAACGCTGCTGCCCATTCTCTGGTGAATTCCCTAAGTCGTCTCTTACGACACCCACGGGAAGTGATGGTAAAATTCTTTTACGGCACCATTTGTGCGTCTTGCAATACGAATTTTAATTTCAGACGTCAACCTAAACTGAAATCTAACAGGCATAAACTAAACAATGGTATAGATAAATCCAATAAGGTGTAATTAATTTAAAACATTTCCGAATTTAGACGCATTATTATTGATAATTTATAGAACCAAATGCATGAGTATTATTTGATGCTATTCATTTCTAATTACAAGGTACTAATTGCATAACATCTCATGATTCAATGGATGCGAGCGAGGCCAACTCAAAAGGAGCATCTCGAAATGAATCGTCGTTGAATAATTGATGTCTCCGTACTTTACGACACGATTGTCTACTAAATGCAATGATTAGGTACGCAGACTTGTGATTAGGTAGAATGTCTGATTTAATATTACAAGAATATAAAAAAAAAAAATTTAATGTTTGTAAAAGCTGTCAGGAACTAAGTGATGAAAATTATATGATTAGTCTTATAATTTTCATCCCCCCGTCTTGGGGGAGGCCTATGTCTAGTGCTGGACATTTTTGGGCTCAAATGATGATGATGATGAGGCGCTAATACTTTTTCTGAGTATTATGGACACGAAACTTTGAGAAATACCTAGTTCACTATAATATTGCATGTTGTAAATTTAATTCCTGCTTGTATGAAAAAAAAAAAAAAAAAAATTAAAAACCAGATTTCAAATAATACCATCATACTAAGTTTGAATTAGCACCTTATTTGAGCCAACTGAAAAGGTACCTTGCTCTTTCGATTTAATTTTCTATTCAAAGTAGGTATGTGTGGGGACCACACAGCATCCCAGTAACGCAGTCAAATTGCCAATGTGCAATGGCTTTTGACCCTTTCTTATCGTGTCAATAGTACCGGTAACGACAGTACTGGAATTTTGCCTAAGCAGGAGTTAGAATTGGGGTCAGTGTTAAATATTCAACTTGCTGCACATATATAGCCTTGTCAAGATGATACTAATACTTACATCGATATTTTTCATTCGATATATCGATATTTTCGTATAATAATTATATCTTCATTAAAAATTGAGCATCATAATTATAACAAGATCTTATCTTTTTACACCTATCCAACATGGTTGCGGGATTGTTCGAAAGATTTACCACGGGTTTTTTAACCCCCGACGCAAAAAGAAGGGTCGTCGTGTGTTCGTCTGAAGCAACGTATCTCTTAAACGGGTAAAAGGATTTGGATGCGGTCATTTTTAGTCAGTAAGAGTCTGATACTACCTCCAAACCGCCCAGAGCGGGAGAGTGGTTTCTTTTTTTTAACTTTACATAAGTACAGGTTTTTCATCGATAAACAAACCAAAATACTCCTTTTGCACTTCCGATATCCCTTTATATATAAGTAAACCTTGTGTCTAAAAAGTTGCGTGTAGGCACAAACGTTCAACAACTAGCCAACTAACTAATCTATGGACCCAGCTGCTTCTTTGTGTTTTGTCTCCAAGTTCTAATTGAATCAAGATCTGTCTCCTCTTAAGAAAAACCTACTGTTATTTGCGCCGTAAAGTTTACATTTCGCTTCTCATTAATTAAATTGTTTTAATTCAAATGTCTTTGAATGAGGGTGTATAGAATCATTGTCTTACTGTAAATAGGGTTATGTGTTTTGGTAATTGTTTTAATTATATTTTGTTATTAGTCTAGCTCAGCCTTAATAAACGATGAAGATAACTAAATGAGATTAATTAATGAACACTGCTTTTCTCTTGATGGTAGAGGTGTGTTGCTATATAATGCAGTCATCATCTTGGTGTAGTTAATTTCTTAGTTGCCGTCTCAACAACAGAAGGATAGACAAGTACATAAGCGAAACTTCATACAAATTTTCAACTAGCTGATATTTTTCATTAATGCTTCGCCCCTATTAGTCGTAGCGTGATGTTATAAAGTCTTTAGCCTTCTTTGATTAACGGGTATTCCAACACATCTATAACAAAGACGGGTTTGTTACAACACTTATAACTCGAGATCGGCTAGACCAATTTTCATGGTTTTTGGTTCGTTGGATTTGTCCCCGCCCCGAATAGCAGAATACATCTTAAAAATAATGAAAACTCGACGAAAACATAATTATAAAAGATGAATCATTTTGTTTCGTACCTGTCAAACATTTGTTGTCCATCCTGTCAAATACTAAGTAATGGTTGACATGCGTTCAGAAATAATGACAAATGATTAACATTTACGCGTGCGTTCAGATATTTATTAGTAGTCTATGTTCTAAACTATTGTATTTCTGAAATCAATTTCTAAGATTTATTTTATAGGTTATCGAAAACGTAAATGTCTTTTTTATGTTGTCTATGATTTTTCTAAGATTAATAATTACAAAGGTTAAAAAGTGCACTATCGTTAGTTAGTGGGTAGGGTAGTCTATGATCTAAACTAATGTATAGCCTGACCAGAAATATAATAAACCTGTAGGGTAGGTAGGGTAGGTAGGGTAGGTAGGGTAGGTAGGGTAGGTAGGGTAGGTAGGGTAGGTAGGGTAGGTAGGGTAGGTAGGGTAGGTAGGGTAGGTAGGGTAGGTAGGGTAGGTAGGGTAGGTAGGGTAGGTAGGGTAGGTAGGGTAGGTAGGGTAGGTAGGGTAGGTAGGGTAGGTAGGGTAGGTAGGGTAGGTAGGGTAGGTAGGGTAGGTAGGGTAGGTAGGGTAGGTAGGGTAGGTAGGGTAGGTAGGGTAGGTAGGGTAGGTAGGGTAGGTAGGGTAGGTAGGGTAGGTAGGGTAGGTAGGGTAGGTAGGGTAGGTAGGGTAGGTAGGGTAGGTAGGGTAGGTAGGGTAGGTAGGGTAGGTAGGGTAGGTAGGGTAGGTAGGGTAGGTAGGGTAGGTAGGGTAGGTAGGGTAGGTAGGGTAGGTAGGGTAGGTAGGGTAGGTAGGGTAGGTAGGGTAGGTAGGGTAGGTAGGGTAGGTAGGGTAGGTAGGGTAGGTAGGGTAGGTAGGGTAGGTAGGGTAGGTAGGGTAGGTAGGGTAGGTAGGGTAGGTAGGGTAGGTAGGGTAGGTAGGGTAGGTAGGGTAGGTAGGGTAGGTAGGGTAGGTAGGGTAGGTAGGGTAGGTAGGGTAGGTAGGGTAGGTAGGGTAGGTAGGGTAGGTAGGGTAGGTAGGGTAGGTAGGGTAGGTAGGGTAGGTAGGGTAGGTAGGGTAGGTAGGGTAGGTAGGGTAGGTAGGGTAGGTAGGGTAGGTAGGGTAGGTAGGGTAGGTAGGGTAGGTAGGGTAGGTAGGGTAGGTAGGGTAGGTAGGGTAGGTAGGGTAGGTAGGGTAGGTAGGGTAGGCAGGGTAGGCAGGGTAGGTAGGGTAGGTAGGGTAGGCAGGGTAGGCAGGGTAGGTAGGGTAGGTAGGGTAGGCAGGGTAGGCAGGGTAGGCAGGGTAGGCAGGGTAGGCAGGGTAGGTAGGGTAGGTAGGGTAGGTAGGGTAGGTAGGGTAGGTAGGGTAGGTAGGGTAGGTAGGGTAGGTAGGGTAGGTAGGGTAGGTAGGGTAGGTAGGGTAGGTAGGGTAGGTAGGGTAGGTAGGGTAGGTAGGGTAGGTAGGGTAGGTAGGGTAGGTAGGGTAGGTAGGGTAGGTAGGGTAGGTAGGGTAGGTAGGGTAGGTAGGGTAGGTAGGGTAGGTAGGGTAGGTAGGGTAGGTAGGGTAGGTAGGGTAGGTAGGGTAGGTAGGGTAGGTAGGGTAGGTAGGGTAGGTAGGGTAGGTAGGGTAGGTAGGGTAGGTAGGGTAGGTAGGTAGGGTAGCCAGTTGACGGGAGCGAAGCCGCGCGGGTCAGCTAGTAAATAATAAAATACATTTTCAATTTGAAACAGTAATTCCTGAGATTAGCTCGTTCAACCAAACAAACTCTTCAGATTTATAATAATAGTATAGATGTGAAAGTGAGTTAGTTTGTTACGCATTTCTTACCTAATTCTGTGTGTTCTGTGCTATTCTGTAATAAGTTTTTCGTATCACGACAGTGGAATCCGAGGTGATTATTAAATTCGTATAAATATAATTAGTAAGTAATAAGTGATTATTTTGTGTGTAATAAAGCTCTCTTCGTTAGCTTTGTCACTCAGGTGAAGTTCGATATCGAAATAGTTATTTACAGAATAGACTAGCTGATTTTGATGAATATAGGCACCTACAGAAATAAATCAGACTGTGAAGACGGTTATTTAGGCTACTTAAACGCCAGCAAAGCGGCGGGTACCCAAAGCTTTTTAACATGTATCGTATGTTCTACTTCTAAATCTCATTACAATTCTATCATACGAAAGAAATTTTAATTGCTCCTGGATGAAAGTATACTTCTGATGGTATTCATTAAGTCTACCCATTTAAAACCTCTGGAAATGGACTGAAAAATTGGAATTGAAATTTCATTAAGCATGAACGATTAACCGCTCCAACGTGATTGCCATGCATCTATGCTAATCCTTTCTTTATTGTGGAATCCATCTTTGATGGTGGGCAACGGTCATTAGTAGCCCTACCTGGGCCCTGTTTAATAAACGTTACAATCCGACAATTTTGTAAATTATTGATATATTTGTAAAATTATGATACGTGCTGTTTAATAAACGTTTACATGTGCCGAAAACGCCTGTAGATTTAGATGATAAAACTGTACCTACAAAGTAATTGTAAGTTACAAATACATAAAATTTATGTTTTTGTTGAAGATTCTTAAATCGAGAGTAGATTTCAAAAAATCTTAGAATTTAAAATATTTAGAAAAATTGGTTTTAGCAATTACAGAATAATTTTCTAGCCTATTATTAAGCCTGCGCTGTCCGTCCGTCAGTTGACAGTTGAAATTTTCACGGATCGCATAGGGCCGCTACAGCAATAAATAATAAAAACAAAATTAAACTAAAAATTAAAGGCGGCTCTCATACACGAAACTTGTTTATGGTACGGAACCCTATGTGTGAGTGTCCGACTCGCACTGGGCCGGTTTTTTTTATTCATAACGAAAGTCAAGAGCCCATATATCAAAATTCTAGTTGTTAGAACCATTTTCGATTAAATTTCTTCACATATTAAATTGGTACAAAATTGTAAAGATCTGACACAAGGTCAGAATTGTTCTACAAGTTATAAAATACGTAAACTTTTAATTACAATTATGCGTTCAATAAAACAGTTTTCCTTACAAATATGTAAATTGTCACCTGTAAAGAGAAAATAATTATGTAAAATTGTAGCTACAATTTTGTAAGTTTTCCACCATGGTAAACTTGTAAGTTGTATTCTTAATTCAACAGAAACTTGTAGACTTTTAACTTGTAAAGTACAATTACAATTTGCAACGTTTATTAAACAAGGCCCTGGTCGGAAGAATTGGATTTTTCATATAATTATGATTATTTCCGATTAAATTGGTACTAGAAATATTAAAAAATAAATGATAATCAAACAAATAGGTGCATTATTTATAATTTCGATAATATTGCTATGTGAATATTGCTAATTATTTACAATGATTAAGCTACTGAAACCACAATAATATACCTAAATATAATTTATACAAATTTTATATCCGTATGTTTTCACTCATCGAATAATACATGTACAGTTTACAAAGCTATTTGGTATGCAAGCAAAAATCTCATTTTTTACTCTGCACTCATCATTATCATCTGCCTAGCCTTTTCCCAACTATATTGGGGTCGGCTTCCAGTCAAACCGGATTCAGCTGAATACCAGTATTTTACGTGAAGCGTTAAATGGGTAAAACGGTATTTATTGGCAAGACTGGAGTCAGATTTACTGGCTTCTGACAATCCGTAACGACTGCCAAAGTTCTACAAATGCCTCCCGGCTGTCATTTGTAGAACTTTGGCAGTCGTTCTCCAAAGTCAAACTCCAACAGCTTAACGTGCTTTCCGAAGCACGGAGAAAACTCGTTATGTTAAGATGGTCACCCATCCACAGACCAACCTTGGCACGCGTAGCTTAACCCTAAAGATTGATCTGTGCGGCTGTTATTCTTTAGCCACGAGCTCCTTCATTTTTTACACTGCACTGCCAATATTTATTTCTTATGTGTGCATTATAACTTTTTATGCTTATGACATACTTACGAGTGTGATGTACAATAATTTTGTTCTCCGCACACTTACAACATTGTTTAAAAGTAGTTGCAAGTTAGCTGCCTGCATACCACATAACGAAATAGCTTTCTTGACTGTACATTCAAATGTATAGCATAAAATAAATATACCTATATTGCTAGTATGAAAGCATGCGAATGGCCTTATTAGTAGGATTCTTGTACAACGCAATTGTTATTGATTTCTGTTATGACAAGCGGAGTACGGTGAACTATAATTCCTTTGTTTTCAACGAAGAAATCATTATGTCGTTATGCATGCCGTCACACATATGGGAGAAACGTTATCTAAGAAAGTACTACAAAGTTATTGTTTGACTTTTAATGGAATAATTGATTCAAAGGAATAAAAAGTCACTATACGTTCTTGGTTTGAAAAGAAAATGGTCGAGAAATAGACCGAGGCTCTAGATATTCTATAAGAGACTAGCTTATCCCCGCAAATTCGTACGCGCATATCCCGTTTTTTCCCGTTGCCGTAAGAATTTCGGGAAATTCTCTCTTAGTGCTCCCCTACAATCCCCAAGAAACCTACACGCCAAATTCCAGCTTCCAACATCCAGTTTTGGCTGTGCGTTAGTCTGTCAGTTTGCCACTCACTCACTCACTCAGAAACAAAAGAATTTTGTATATTAGGGATTACCCTTGTTGAGAAGTCAGGGATGCTTGATGACTGAGGTTGACATTGAGTAGCGCTCAAACGCATACTGTTTTTACTTTTAGACCATTACTACACATCGATTTAGATGTCATTATAAATGTATACAATGTGAATATTATTAACAAGAAGAAATTATAATACTTGACTGTGTCCCAATGAAATTTATCATAATCAGGTTTGGCAGACATTTAGTAAATTTAACATATTTTAAAACCACACGACGCTTATCTGCAATTACGGTGAAACCGAAAGATCTGCAAAATAATGTTGTACACAAACAAGAATTTCTTATTTTAAAAAACGTATATGGAATGTGTCCATTCAACTACAAAAAAACAGTTTACGATACGATGCCTGTCACAATACAAAAGATATTTTTGTTAAGCTCACGATCTTTAAGAAACAAGCCCGTTCTCAATGTAATTTGAAAGCGAATGACATAAATTTTTAACGGACAAACGGACAGGACGACTTGTACAAATATCCGATTACATACATACAAACAAAAAATAAAACATGTGTGGGCGAAATTTCTTCGGGCGACCCCATTCTTGAATTGGTCAAGCCTCCTTGATGAACATAATTTTTATGCAAATGTGTAAGCGCACGTAGATCCCATAAAGGCAACTGATCAAAACTCAACCTTAAAACTTGTGAGCTAAAATTCTAAATTATTTATAACGTTTTTTGATAAATGTTTGTAGTTAAAATATAGTTAAGAAGCGTTTTATTCACGCCTAATTATTTCAGTCAAAATTGTTACGATTTATTTCCATTCCAAAAGAGATTGTGTATCTATCAAAATATCTAATCGAGTACAAAAATAATGAGGCTGTTAGACGATTTTGTTTTGTTTTGTAAATCGTTTGCTTTTGTTTTACCATTTTTCATTGACCTACTTCCATTTTATGTTTATTTACCTATAGTAAATAAGTATTACCCGGACAAGGAGACGGGTGGGTTACAAGGATGGCTTCATCATGGTGGAGAAGAAAAAGAAGAAATACCTTTTTTTGATTATTAAGGATGAGGAATCATCAAATATCTCCTTCCGTTCTGGGTGAAGCAGGAGGGAGTGTCAGACTCTACCTGACTAAAACCGTGTTCCTCCTAGTGCCCTTTGCGTTCCAGGGCTACGGTACCTCTTTCAAACAGATTCCGCTGCCCCAGCAGGCACTTGCCCTAGCGGGCCCCATCTTCGGTGCTAACAATCCTTTGAGGCGCGCGGGTATCGCAGCTTGCCGCTGACCCGGGCCTGGTTCTAATCAGACGGCGAGCCACCCAATGCTCGCCGTCCGCAGGCACGCGCCTGCGGCGGCCGGGAATCGTCCTACGACTCTCGACGCCTGGGGCGTCTTCTTCTGTTGCGGCGGCTGGGGCGTGAGGTTTCCCTCTCTCTCACACGTTCGGCCTCCTCCTTTGCTAGCATTACTGCTTCGCAGAAGGAAGTGACCGCTTCCCATGCCTTCTCGCTCCGGACCATAGATTGAACTAGGGCCGGTCGCGAGAAGTCGCCGCCGCCGATCGCCTCGACGAGGACCCGGCGGTGCTCCGCCCAAGCAGGGCAGACCTCCACCGTAAACTCCACCGTGTCCTCCGGGCGACCCTCACAGTAATGACACCCGGGCGTGTCCTCCTACCGAACCCAAAACAGGTATCTCCCGAAACAACCGTGTCCGGTTAGTACATGCGTCAGGCGGAAGATGAGGACGCCGTGGCGCCGCTCCAGCCACTCCTCAAAAAGGGGACTTATCGCCTGGATTGTGGCGTGCCCAGAGCTGGGTTGTGACAGTCGCTGTCTCCATACTGCCATGAGATCATGCCGGAGCTCCGTTCGCCTTGCTGCGATTTGCCGCGGCAGAGCAGTCTCGCCCCGGCGTAAATAAGCACGAAGACTCTCGCCTCCAGATCCCATGGCGGCAGTCCGGCAAGGAGGCTCGCCCCCTCGCCAGAGACCGTGCGGTGTCCCCGGGCCAGCCGGATGGCCATGACCCTCTGAGACGCGTTGAGGTAACGGGCAGGTCGTTTCCTCAAAGTAGGCGCCCACAACGGCGCCCCATAAAGGGCCATGGACGAACCCCGCGTAAAGCCTCCGGTAGGAGGCGTTTGGGCCCCCTAGATTGGGCAGAAGCCGCTTTAAGGCAGCTCCGGCTGTGTAGCAATACCTACGACGCTTCTGTATGTGTCCCGGCTACATCACTCCACGGAGAGGAGATATTTAAAGACGAATATATGTGTATTTGCCGTAAGGTATCGGCTGGTGCCGTATGGTGCCGTAAAAGAATAATATCATCCCATCACTTCCCGTGGGTGTCGTAAGAGGCGGCTTAGAGACTTGCCTGAGAATGGGCAGCAGCGTTCTCTGTAAAACTCAACACCACACACTGCGATCGCCAACCCGCCTGCCAAGCGTGACGATTATGGCAAACTCCAAAATGACAAGCACAACCAAAAAATGGCCCCTGGCTTGGGGGAAGCCTATGTCCAGCAGTGGACGTCTTTTGACTGATAGGATGATGATGATGATGATGATATGTGTATTTATAACTATGTACGAGTATGTTCGAAAAACTATGTTCATTCCATTAAATATGAAGTTAAATCAACAAAAGAAAAAGGCTCTGTAGCTTATTAATAACAGACTGTCTATTAAAGACCAACGATAAAGCAACTTAATTAAAAGATTTATCAAAACACCTGCGTAGGCTCGTTGAATCTAGGCTTGTTTGAATTGCATTTGATTGAATTATAGTCATGTTGCCTATAATTCAATCAAATGCAATTTTAGCATAGTTCGGACTTGTACTAGCCATTACATGTTTTATGGACAATATACAATTATTTTGACTTTGTGTTCTTGGGTAAAGTATAAAAAGCCAGTAGTAAAAAGAAAGAATACCAAAAATATTTAGATAGAAAAATCGACTAATTGAGGAGCCTGGTGAAGGAGAGTTGTTATAAAAACCACCATTTTGACTGTCCATCACGCCAGAACAGCTGAACGGAACTGAATGAAATTTGGCACGGATATAGATACCGATTCCTGACATTCACGCGAATAAAGCCGCTGGAAGAAGCTAGTAACTAATATATTTCAATGTTACGTATTGGTTAAGGCAATTTGTATAGAGAATCTTTAACAGCGGATGTAAGAAGACTTTACCTACCAGACGGATGAAGATTTTACCTGGTGGAAAATGGACTAAGCATCTTTTCACAAAGTCACTTCAAATTAAAGTACTAAGTTAGCTTGCATTTATGAATAAAGACGAAAAATATTCAAAACAGGAACCACAACTCTTAACCAAGATGCTGCTATATTTACAAACAGATGTGGCAAGCAATATTTTGTATCCTCTTCCAATATTGAAAACATACATTTTACGTCTATACTTCGCATCATAAATTCATTCAACAAATAAGCCAACAAATCAATATACAAGGCAGGAAAATACAACACACATATTATGGTAAAAATTTAGTTTTGCATTAAATGAATAAAGAACAAGAATATTCAAAACAAGAACGAAAATTTTACCTTTGGATGATAAAATAACCAAGATGCTACAAACAGATGTGGCAAGTTATATTTTGTATTCTCTTCCAATATTCACCTCGCATCATAAATTCATTCAACAAATAAGGTAGCAAATCAATATAACAAGGCAGCGAAATACAACACAAATATGGTAAAATTTCACTCCTCGGCTATGTTATAACATTACCATATTATTAATTATTATAAATGAAAAAGGGACTGACGTAGCTATTTACACATGAAGAAGTTACAAACAGACAGGGTTTGTAACTTCTTCATGTGTAAATAGCTACGTCCATGCATACGCTAAGTCCATGTCATAAAATCAGACGATGATACAAAGTATTCTGTACTTTGTCTCGGGAGCTCCCTTGGCATCTTCTTTGTCCTTGTACTATTCCCATTCGGTCGGGTCTCCTCACTAATCTCCTCTAGCATATTCTAACCTAGGTTGTTGACTCTGCGATTATACTTAAAAAAACAACTTTTTTAACATGAGGATTTGCTAACATGAGGTTTCTCTTGAAGCAACACCTTCTACTTTCGAAAGTGTCTCGTGACAAAAGGACAGAAGAATGGTTACGCGAATGATGTGTATGGCATTTTCAATATAATTATGTGGTTTTGTGCTTGAACGGTTATTTTTTTATTTTTTATTGATATTGAAATCTTTTTCAATAACTTATGTAATTAGATTGAGTTTCTAAACTTATTAAATATATTTGTATTCATTTCTGTATTTATTGTCATGTGAGTATATTATTTATATTTTAACGGTTATAAGATTAATGAAAATGTTAGCAGCATTAATATTTTATTTTCATTTCATTCTGAATGAAGAATTGAAGTTTTCTGATAACAATTGCTGTTTATAACAGAATTTAAAATCACAATAAAAGCAATTTTTTAGTTACAAGGAAGACTGGAGACGGTTTAAATTAAACATTTTATCGCAAACGATAGCGTCCACCGAAACGGCTTTTGTTTAAAATCGTCGACTGTTTCATTAAAACGACCGTTATTTTTTTATGAACACAACCAAAAAAATTTACGCACACAGTTGCAAAGTTCTGAAGAATACTTTAATTCAAAAGTTTAATTAAACCGCGAAACGAAACGTAATAACAATTTTAGCCGAACAATCATCTGCTTTTAATGCATCCACAAGTCTTTAGTACGTCTGTGTATCATGGAATTTAAAATATCGTTCCGTGTCACGCACTACACGACCGATGAACACGAGTATGGAATAATAAATAATTATTCCGGCACTCATTATTTAATAATTACCATTAAATGCGCTCGATGCATTATTTATGCTCAATATAATATAGGTTTGGGAAACTAAAAGTTAGTGTTATTTTAAGTTGTTTGGATTCGGATTAATTCTTTTGATTAGACTAAAACTGTGCTATTAGTTAAGATAAATAAACAAGCAGTCAATTCGTCATTACTTACCCAACCAGTTGCTTAACTTAGTGCTAGGCACAAACTTCTCCAAAAACGAATAGTTCAACGAGAACCAAGTCTTTATGTCATAGGAGTCACTGACGTCCCACTATGTAGAGCCTGCAATGAGGAGGAGGAGACAGTAGCACATTTGCTTCTAAGCTCGGTAGTCGCTAATTACAGGGTAAAGTACTTCGGAAACTCAAGTACCCTCTGTGAGATAGTTAGTAACACCAAGGCGTGGATGTGACATTTGTCCCACCAACACGCAAAATACACGCCTGGTTGTGGAGTTGCGGAAACCAGCCCGATTTACATTCAGTCAAAAAAGTATCGGGAATGGATGATTTGTTTATGGTTCCAAATTCAAATTTTTGTTTTGTTGTAGTTGTTAGATTGGCACAACTGTTTTCCATTTTGGCACGGAGTTTGAGTTGCATCTGTTATTTATATTAAATACAGTGCTGGTTTTAGTAATATCATATATAGTGTGTATTGCGAATTTCATAATGAACAAAAATATCGAACAAAGAGTTTGTCTTAAATTTTGCATCGCCAATGGAATTTCGTGTTCGGAGTCACTGAAAATGTTACAAAAGGCTTACGGTGAATCGACTTTATCAAAAACTCGTGCTTATGAGTGGTTCAAAGCGTTCAAAAGCGGTCGAGATGTGATGGAAGATTTGCCTCGCTCTGGTAGGCCGCAACTGAAGTTAACATCGCAAAAGTGAAGGAAATAGTGACTGAAAATCCCCATTCAACTCTGAGAGAGATAGCCGCCGCCGAACTTTCTGTATCTCACGAGTCGATCCGTACCATTTTAACTAATCATTTGGGTATGAAACATGTTGCTGCTCGGCTAGTCCCAAAAGATCTGAATTTTCTCCAAAAACTCAATCGCATGAAAGTCGCTGAGGACATGCTAGAACGAGTCAGTTCGGACCCAACATTCATGAAACGCATTGTTACTGGTGACGAGACGTGGGTTTACGAGTTTAATATGCAAACTAGTCAACAAGCTTCGGAGTGGCGCCTTCCAACTGAACCGAAACCGAAAAAACCACGCCAAAGTCAATCAAAAGTCAAAGTCATGTTGACTGTTTTCATTTTGACTATCGCGGTGTTGTGCACTCTGAATTCTTACCGGAAGGTCTAACGGTAAATAAAGAATATTATTTGAGCGTTATGCGGCGTTTAAATTCAACGAAAAAGGCCAGACTTTTGGAAAGAAAATTCTTGGATTTTGCACCACGACAATGCGCCTTCACACAAGGCTATCATTGTGAACGAATTTTTAACCAAACACTCAACAAATACCATCCAGCAACCACCATATTCACCAGATATGGCTCCTGCTGACTTTTTTTTTTCCTAAACTCAAATTACCACTTCGTGGCACCCGTTTTCAATCGATAGAAGACATAAAGGAGAATTCGCGGCGAGAACTGAACTCAATTCCGGAAGCAGCGTTTAAAAATGTTTTGATGAATGGATTATTCGATGGCGCAAGTGTATCGTTTCTAAAGGAGCATACTTTGAAGGTGATAAAATAAATTTGGATGAATAACAGACATTTTGTGTATTATTGATCTTTTCCCGGTACTTTCTTGACAGAGTAGTACATAGTATACATACATAAATACGAGAACCCAGTTTGATGCTGGGTTGGGTTGCAATAATTACAGAAGATGTAAAGAACTTGCTGTCATAAATACAGAATAATGACATGATCTACCCCAGAGTAGTTACTGAGTTTGTGCGTCTCGGGATTTCTGCGATGTTCACCTTCTGGTGGTGCCAGCATTACCGATTAACTAAGTAATACAAGATTAAATCCTATGAGGAGCTCGGCTAGATAATAACAGCCGCACGGGTCGATCTTCAAGGTTAAGCAACGCTTGCCAAGGTTGGTCTGTGGATAGGTGACCATCTTAACATACCGAGTTTTTTCAGTGCCTCGGAAAGCACGTTACGCCGTTGGTCCCGGCCGTCATTTGTAGATCTTTGGCAGTCTTTACGGATAGTCAGAAGCCAGTTAATCGGACTCCAGTCTTGCCATGAAGTACAGTGTTACCCAATTAATGGGTTGTGGAGGTCTGGTAGGCAGCCGCTCCTTATAAAATACTGGTATTCAGCTAAATCTGTTTGACTGGAAGCCGACCCCAATATAGTTGGGAAAAGGCTAGGCAGATGACAAGATTAAATCTTATACAGTTTACCTCAAACTTGTTAAAATAAACATTAGCCTCCTTCTGAAGCAGGCTGGTTATAACCCACTCACACACTCGTATTGTATCTAGATGTACGGATAAGTTGCACACACGAGAAAAAATAAAACAATTGCACACTACAAAACTCTGAAAAATATTTTCTTCACCCCACAAAGTTGGGGGAAACTTAATAATATGTAGCGATATGCTTTCAAACCGTAATGAGTTCGAGAGTGCTCTTTCCTGTACGTTTATTTTGTGGACCATAACATATGACAGGACGATGAACTTTCTCAATATTTTTATCTCAGCTCTAAGAGATACAAACATTTTGAAAAGTTTCTTTATAAATCAAAATGAATGGTGAAAGAATAAAAATTGCACAATTTTTTTCGTGACTCAAAAGAAAAGGTTCCACTTGCGATATGAGCATAGTTATCATTTCAGCAGTAACTAATTTTGTTTTCCAAACTACGAACGATTTCTGACTGTACCAACTTTTTTCTATTTTTTTTTGTCATAAACTTTCTATTTTGCGACGATTTGATTTGAAACCACATATTTTGAAAATGTCATATTAGCTTCTGTCAGTGTCTTGAAAGTCGGAAAACGTCTCAATTTCTGATGATGATAATGAACATATTCCTGGGATAAAGAGTAAGACAAGGTCTACATGTGTGCCAAGTTTCAACCAAATCTATTAAGCCTTTCGGATTTGAAAATGAAACAACAGGCTGACTGAAGACAGACTCACAGTTTCTTATGATATTGTAATAACAGTCGTTTAGGATTGACTATTAATAATTGTTTTTTTTTAATAGTAGTAGAAGTAGCAGAGAACCTGTGTTCTATGTGCTACAAGTAAGAAGTACATAGAAAGCAGAATACCTAAATAATGGCAGAATGCCTACCTACTTATTAATCGATTCAAAACATGTCCACCCAATTGAAAATTTATATTTGATGTAATCACAACTCAGGACCTCAAAATACAGGTTCTACCTAATTTGGGGCCCACCGTCCACAAAACTCTGATACTAAATACTCAGTTACAGATATTTTAATGTTGTAACAGTGGTTAATCTTTTATGTAACACTAGTTGACCCGCGCCACTTCATCTGCCCCGCTCCTATTGGTATTATCGTGATGAAGTATAGCATATAGCCTTTTTCAATAAATGGGCTATCTAACACTGAAATAATGTTTCAAATCGGACCAGGAGTTCCTGATGTTAGCACGGTCAAACAAGCAAAAAAACTCTTCAGCTTTATATATTAGTATAGATTGAACGAATAAAATTCTTATTAATCACTGGTCAAGCAAGCAAAGCTAAGCAAGGACTGTCTAATTACCACTATATTTCCACAGAATAATTTCATTAGTGCCGTTAAGAAAGTGACTCACAACGAGGCTTCTGCATTGAGTCACCTCTTGCGACTTTCTGAGAAAGTTTCGCTTATCTGGCGTTAATTGGATAAGTAATATTGGATATCTCCGCGAAGATAAGATCAGAAATGATCGTTAGAGACAAAGTTCAGAACAACACGTTTGTGTCTAGCCATTTATCTAACACTAGCTGACCCACGCAACTTCGTCTGTGTTACATTTATTAATGCTCGGCTTCTATGTAAAATATATATAGCCTTTAGCCTTCCTCAATAAATAGGCTATCCAACATTGAAATTATTTTTCAATTCGAACCAACAGTTCCTGAGACTAGCGGGTTCAATCAAGCAAACTCTTCAGCTTTATAATATAAAGTACAGATGTGAAAGTCAGTTAGCTTTTAATATTAGTATAGAAGTATAGATAGGAGTAGGTAAGGGCGGTATATAGCACTCTAAGGTTTGAAAAAGAGACTACTGCTTAGGTATGATTTACAAAAAAAAGAGACTACGTTGTACAAAGTCGAAGTTTTTCAAAAAATTGAGGTGTCGTACTGGTTTTCATTTGAAGATATTTGAAAGTCGTTTCAGAGAGTCAGAAGCCAGAAAATCTGACACCAGTATTGCCTAGAGAGGCGTTACCTTAAAGGTCAGATAGGCATTCGCTCAATGTAAAATACTAGTACTCAGCTGCATCCGGTAAGATTAAAACCGACAGACCTGCTTTGTCCCGCAGCAAAGCTCCAATGACCCATCCCTCAGAAAGCATACAATTTCCATACAGATTCAAATTGATAGTGTGGCTTACTAGTATTGAAAGAATCATCAAAATCATGTTAGAACTACCAGAGAAAACCTTTCATCATCATCATCCATAGTCTGACTTTGCCCACTGCTGAGCATATGCCTCTCTTTTCTTGTGCCAATCCCCACGCTCCTGTGCCAGCCTCATCCAGGGTTTTCCTGCGATAGCAACACTGTCATCAGTCCATCTCGCTGCTGGTCGACCAATACTTCTTCTTCCAGTCTTTGGACGCCACTCGGTCACTGCCTTACTCCACCTATCAAAACTGCGCCTTACCAGGTATCCTGCCCAGCTCCATTTTAGTTCCGCGATTCGGTTTCCGATGCCGAAAACCTTCGTACGTCTTCGGATCTCGACGTTTGGGACTCGGTGCATTAGCCGTATGCCAAGCATGGAACGCTCCATAGCTCTCTGTGCAACTCTCAACCTGTACACAGTCGTCTGCGTAAGCGTCCATGTCTCGGCACCGTAAGTCATGGTGGGCAAACCACACTGGTTATATTGTGGGATTTTGCCTGACTTAAGAACGTCGTCAAATTTACTAAAAGCGGCCCACCCAAGCTGTATTCTTCTCGATACCTCCCTTTGCTGGTGTTCTTTGCCAAATGAAAGAATATGGCCAAGGTAGACATATCTGTCAAACATTTCCAACACCTTATTCCCAACTTTAACAGAACGTCGCCTTAGTGCTTGAATGGCCAAACAACCATTGATCAAATTTTACAGGAGACATTTTTTTAAAGTTACGTATGGATATAATGAAAAGTTTACCAAAATCTTTTATGAATTAGAAACCTGACAAGTATTTTTTATATTATTGAAATAGTAATTAAAAATAATAATTGTAATACTGATTATTTTTAATTTTATTGTTGGAGGTTGGCCAAAATGTCGCCAACAAAATTATGTGTAAGGAGATTGAGCATAATGACATGGAGATAAAGCTCTAAAATGATGCGCAAGTATAGTGCTTGTTTGTCCAAACTGCCATCATAGACGCTATACAGCATGTTCAATTTTTATACAAGATTTTCTGTAACATGCGAATACAAGATTTGGCTTGGGAAATTTGTGGACAGACATACATACATTAATGGAAATTGAAACAGGTGTTTAGTAACCCATTTATACTAACATAATATTACACACAACACATACGGACCGCAATGATAACTCCTTCTTCTTTAAGTCGGTTAAATAAAAATAGGTAGTTATTAGTAATTATTTTTGTAAGCAAACTTTTACCGTGACTTTGCCCGCATGGAAAACATTTATCACAACTTCTACAACCTGATTACGTCTTACATGCGAAAAGGTAACAATCAACCTGTATATAACATACAAGTAACTTCAAACACTAAAATAAAAGAAAGTCAATAAAATTCCAACGTACCTTTCCAAATCCGAAACCCTCAATTTACAATCCTTTTTCTTCGTTGTTACTGACATTTTAAACTACTATAACTGCATAAAAACAATATAATTCAGAATTTTGTCTTAGATACCACGCTATCTCGATAACGAAACAAATAATAGCCAAAACAATATGGCGTTGCATGGCGTCGGAATGCTTGACCGTGATTGGTCGGTCGACGGAGGTTGGACAAACAAGAATGGAGACTGATATTTGAATGCGTTCATTTGAGCATAATTTGGAGTTTGACTATTCAAGCACTTAAAACAGTTTTTATAAGGGAGTTTGGTTATTTTATTTTTGCTAATAGTGCAAATTACATCCAACAAAATTAAAAAATATATACATTAAAAAGCGTGTAATAAGGGTTGCTATAGTTTGATATAAAAAAGTCTATTTTGGTAAAGTTGGTCGTTTGGCCATTCAAGCACTAGGGCAGCGAGAAGGGTTTGAATTGCCGGAGACACTTGCCATAACCTTCGTCTTGGTCATATTCATCCTTAGTCCTACCTTAAAAGAGACATCATAAAGGTTTTGCAGCATTTTCTGGAGGTCTTCGAAGTTTTCAGCAAAAACTACTAGGTCATCTGCAAATCTCAAATGAAAGAAAACCTTTTACAACCAAACAATTTAATCTCTTTAGAATATCACTCCAGATCAGCCTCAAAACTATGCCCATTCGCGTTACGTAACAGATCTAAAACGTAACCCGACCCTAACAATCTAAAACAAAAACCCATAACTCACAACCCGCAAAATCACCTTTCGAACATTTTTATTCCCACATCCGCCACATCACGTTTGATATAGTTATTTTTACAAAGGTAGTGCAGTGGGGGACAGCGGTCGGTGAGCGTAACGTATTGGCGGGCTTATACACGATCCCTTGACTGATTTATTGCGTGCGTAAATCTCCAATTTACACGACAATGTGTCTATGTATAGGTAGGCAAGCGATCTAATCGACGATAAGAATCAGGTTTATCCTCGTTTTCGGATTTGGCCGTAATTTGCTTTGCCTGGTTTGAGCGGTCCGAACGATAGATTGTTCAATTTTTAGTTTTATTTCGCTCGTGCTTTAGTGGTTAACTGGCTTTGTTGGGTTTCAATAAAGTTCCTGAATGAAGAACCTGATCAGCATTTGTATTTATAACTGTAACGCTAATGCGTTTAAAGTATATAATTACTTAAAAGGTAGGATCAACCAGCTTGATACAGTCGGTCTGTTCTGATTACTTTCAGTATTCCTTGACGCAGTCGATTTTCATGGTTAACTATGGAAACCTCTTCTACAGATTCTATTTATTAAGTAAAGTAAAAAAAATCTGTAAAATTCTTTTCGAGTCTAACCAACAAAGGCGCGTTGGTCTATTCAAGTATTGTACTTATGAAGACCTTAAAAACTGGCGATAAATTAAGACGTCCATTGTCGTTTTCTCATCAAAGGAATAAATCTAAAGACACAATTTTATTTAACTGTCATACATAATATATGTACAAACAAAAGATTAACATGAACACTGCTTAAAAGGCTTACCCGTCACAATTGTTTATTCACTTCAGACCTCTTGCCTAATCTTTATCGATCAGTCTGTACAGTGGTTTTAGGCTTAACTCAGACTTACCACGTTCTTAGAGGTACCTACAGTTAAAATTATACATTCGTTGTGAAACCACAAAAGGTTTTGGGTCGCAGAGAAATGACCCATGTAGAGAAATGACCACGGTGTAAGTTAAAATAGGTCAAGCCTCGATCACCCAAAGGTAAAGTCGTTGGACTTCGACGAAGGTCGTTCGTTTGAATGAGAGTCGCACGTGTTTTCATATGACATGAAATTCTTCATAGGAGCTAACAGCACAAATATTTTTTTCTTTATGTAATAGGCGCGTTAAGCTAAGGACAGGAAAGGAGTGGAACTCTCTGCCTGCGTCTGTGTTTCCGAAAGCTTACAACCCTAATCTCTTCAAAGTTAGAGTGAACAGGCTCCTTCTGGGTAGGCTCGCTCCATCGTAGACTTTGTCTCTGTCATCTCTGACATAGACTAGAGTCAAGAACAAACCCATTATAAATAAAAAATAAATAAATAAAAAAGGAGTTGGTGAAAAAAAGATGCTAATGTGGTCTCTAAGACAAAAGTGTAAGAGAATACTCACACTTATTCAGCACTATTCAGCTTATGGCTATAGAAACAACGATTTTGTATGGAAACGCGTACGAATTCGATCAGCTTTCCGCGTCTATTTAGCTTTCACTGCAAAAATATGAGAAAAATGTTTTACTATTATACTAGTGATATAGAGTTCTGCGCTGTTCTACTGCGTTCAGCGCTGTTCCACCGCATTCAGCGTCGAACGCGTCAGTAATTTTAATTTTGATTACATCAAAAATCTGCTATTCTGCTCGCGGCTTTTCTCACTCTTATGAAGCTATACGCGGCTGATTGAAAAAAAACTGCATAAATGGGACTAAAATCGTTCAGCGAAACGCGAATGGAGTTGAATAAGTGTGAATAGTCAATAAAAAAGTCAATGCCACTCAATAAAATTCTGGCCTAAAGAATAAGGAGTGAGTAGACTCACATCATCATTTCAGGCGAAATAGTCCTGGACTGGTACATGGTAAAACTCCGACTATCATCATCATCATCATCTACCTAGCCTTTTCCCAACTATTTTGGGGTCAGTTTCCAGTCAAACCAGATTCAGCTAAATACCAATATCTTATGTGAAACGGCTGCCTACAGATGGTGGAGTGACATTCCACCCTTATAAACAAAACATTTTGGGAATACTTTCATTGTACGTATAGCTAAAGAGTGGAAGTCCCTGCCCGAGTCTGTGGGTCTTTAAATCGAGAGTGAATAGATTACTTCTAGGCAAGTTTTCTCCATCGTCGAAAACATCGTTGCTTTTCATCATGTGAGATTGTGGTCAAGCGTGATTTGATAAATAACTAGCTAATCCGCGCATCTTCGTCTGCGCGCTCTACTCCTTTTGGCCGTAGCGTGAGCTTATATAACCTGTGGGTTATAGGAAATATAACCTCACGCTACGGTGAATGGGCCATCCAACACTAAAAGAATTTTAAAATATATTGAGATTTCTTTCAATTCTAACCAGTATTTCCTGAGATAAGCGCGGTTAACCAAACAAAAAAACAAACTCTTCAACTTAATATTATCAGTACAGATACAAAATAAATAAAAAACCTAAGCATTGTCACATCGACTGGTCCTGTTCTACTCACATCCAGTGGTCCTGACCATGTCAGACTTTGCAGTGATTCTAAATCTCCATAGACGTTCCTGAAGGCTCAATACAACACCAGTACTGTTATTTCATTCAAATCAGTTATTCCACCAAAATTAATTATTTTCAATCACATCGTTTAGAATAACCATAAATCAAATCGTAGTGTGTCGCCGTCCTTAAGCCGCAAAACAGACCAAAAAAGCATATTGTTTGAGTTGCCTTTTAACCGTGTGTGTTTTATTTACAAGTAGTGAACGAATTCGTTCAGATCGACGGTTTGATTTGATTTCATGTAATGAATAATGTATGTATTTATTTGTTTCGTATTTTTGTATGCCTCACTCGATCTGATAAGTTAAATTATTATTTTGTTCATATGAAAATAATGTAGACTCGTCAAATGATGTTCAAATTATATGTAAAGACTGTGCTTCAAATAAATGTCATAATGAACATTTGTTGTATTCCATGTGATTTTGATAGTAACATTGGATCTATTTTGGAGCTTTTTAGGGTTCCGTCCCCGAAGGGTAACCAACGGTACCCTATTACTAAGCCTCCGCTGTCGAGCTATATTAACCCATACAGCCACTAGGGAATATGCATGAAAAAATACTGTCAATAATAATATACAGTTTATCTAAAAATATATTAATAATCGAGAAAGTAAAGTCAAAATTGATCAAAAAACAAAAGAGATATAATAATTTTAAACAAATAAATACGTCCATCTCGTGAAAATGCTCTTTTATAATGCTTTTTTCTTTGTAGTATTTTATTTTGCAAATAAAAAAAGCAACGGGTTGCACTCCGGGAGTGCTGGCAGAAGTGAAATCTTGAAAAACTTTAAAACGAGCTTCTCTCCCTCCGTCTTACGAATTTTCGATCAGGTCACGTGTCCTGACGCGAGTTTAACATTGTTTACCCATCACAAAAAAAGTGTAAATGCCGCTAAAGAAGTTTTCAATTCGAAAATGCGTGCATATTTCCATTTGAATTCCCATAACGAATCATGTGAATACCATCAATAAGAAATCTAGTTCAGCTTAGTTTATCCACATTCAATATGAGTGATGCATTTGATTATGAAATACAAAGACTGACACACCCCCCGATTACTCTGTATTCCCGCCTTTGGTGTAAGCCGCAACCAGACTATAAGATCTCAGTCACCCCTCTCACCTCTTTGGATTACAAAGGGTTAAGGGGTGATTGAAAGCTTCATCGCGGGTCTACGTAAATTGGTCGTGTTTACCTGAAGTACTGGTAAGCACCCTTTATGTTTAGAATGTAGTGGCGATGGATGCGTCATGGCTGTAACATGTTTTTAAGTAGTAATTTTTTTAAAGGATCATCTATCATGCCAAGCAAACTGTTAAGCATTTCAATAAAGTGCAACTAGAGCAAAATTTTATAAAATTGTGTGATTCTAAAGGAAATAGACAGTCAGATTCTCAATAATTAATTTCAGCAGATTCTATTTCAAAACATAACAATTTTAAAATTGATTTACTTTAAATCCGAGGGTGTTCCTAAGTAAAACACTTTTTACCCAACCCCTATAAAATTACAGGCGTATCGCCATAAAAATAATGTCATGTTGTTTTGTGAATTGCCTAACAAACAAAATATGCTTAGTACTTTAAAAAAATGCAATTGGCTCTTTGGAGAAAGCCCCTATTGCCATTGTTACGATTTAACGTGCCTGATGTTTCGGAACTTCCCTTCTAGTTGCGAACTCGGCCAGAATTAGTGGTATTAAACATGGACAAAGAAGACAATTCTGAAACCAAAACGGTACTGAATCTTTTTTTTTTTTGTGAAGTATGACTTTTTTTTAAGGATGGGAATTCATCAAATGACTCTTTCCGCTCTGGGCGGAGCGGAAGGGAGTGTCAGACTCTTAGTGACAAAAACCCATCCGTGTTCTTCCTAATGCCCTTTGCGTACCAGGGCCGTGGCGTCTCTTTCGAACGGATTCCGCACCCTGTGAAGTACGACTTAAAATCACAATATCACCGACCAACTTACTACAAGCCAAACCACTTTAACAACCAAGCGACTACAAGCCAAGCCAAGCTACTTTTTCAGCAAAACTGAAGGAAAAACTTGTTGTGAACCTAACTTATTTTATACAAAAACCCAGAAAACTATTTGTTCTGTTTAAAACTTATTACGTCACTAACGCCATTAACGCTTTCGAACGTGTCACAGCACCACATGAACCAATCCAATTGTCATATCCATCAACCCTAATCCGTGTACATTATTTGCATTCGAGAGGCGGTAGCTGTCATCGAGCACAGTTTATGCAGGACTGACCCATGTTTATAATAACTATGCAAATTATTCCGATATCGTCCCCAATCGGCCTCCGACGGGCTAAATTGAATTTGTAACTCTGATTAAACCCCCTTTGAAATGCCGATATGTACGAACAAAGATTTTTAATGAATATTTTTTTAATTAACATTTTTGGTGTGGAGTCAAAGCTTACGCTGCGTTACGTATTGTTAGAAATTGTTTTTTAATTAAATTTTGTGGTGTGTAGCAAAATGTATTCGAAATTTGTGTTTGTGTTGCATTGTTATCTTCAGTTTTTGTTAAATAAACATTTATTAATATACTCGTATATTTTAGTAACCTGAACTGACCCACTGTAGATCTAAGGTTTCCCTTTCCTGTCCAACGTCCTTTGTATTTTGCTTTCTTGAATCGATTTGTCTAGAACGAGTCCAAATTCATCATCATCTGCCTATCTTTTTCCCAACTATATTGGGGTCGGCTTCCAGTCAAGCCGGATTTAGCTGAAATAATACTGGTATTTTTTATGAGGAGCGACTACGTATCAGACCTCCACTACCCATAACTGGATAACACGGTACGAGTCCAAATTACAAGACTTTAATAACATTTTTAGATTTCTTTTTTCGTTCAATTAGTAATGAGTTTGACTAGTCAAGGTTAAAATATTAACTTACCGAAAAGGCACATCACTTTGTAAAGCACAATAATTTACATAGCTAAACTACATTCTGTAAAACAAAACTGCTGAACCAAAAATGCTCAAACAGAATACTGACCGAGCAATTTTACCAATTCCAATAAATTATGAATTTGTAACCGTCTAGACTCTACACGAACTGTATTTAATATTCTGCAAAATCAGTACAAACAAATGTAATAATATTCAATTTTGTAAGTTAAAATCCAGGGATTCCACGCCCCTACGTAATAGTGTGGGCATGATCAGCCACGTGGCACCCTTTAGTAATGTTTGATACACACGAACGGGAGAAATGCTGAGCCTGTTGCCAGCAAACTCAGAATATTAAGGTTGAATAACTAAACTAAAACTCCATTTTTGAATGCTTTTTAAAAAGCTGTCTACTATTAACAAATAAAAATCTGGGAATGGTTTCTTGACAAGTGATAAGAGGTGGAACACATGTGACTAAAGAGTGAAGAATTTATAATGGCGGTTGTGGATGTAGAAGAACGCCAAAGCAGACAAGGACGGATTGCTTGAGGGATAACGTGGAAGAAGATTGTGAATGACTGCATGACGGTTAACAGGTGTGAACGGTACTAGGCAGCGTGTTTTCCCAACTCCAAGTAACATGAGACAAGGTCAAGAACATAATGAGGTGCCACTATTGATATGGAATATTACCAATCTGTCAATAGGATCTGTGCGGTAAAGTTTTGGATTTCTTAGAATTAGCAGAGCGGATCCATCAGACACGTCAATGGTGCTTGTTTGAACTACAACAGCTTACAAAACCTTCAGCAAGTTTGCAATCCATTTCATCTGTGTGTGAATTCAATCGTTACGCACATTCCTATAAGATTATACTAATGCCATTTTGATTAAAATGCAGTGCCTTTTTCAATATTGAATTTTACGCTTTGCGTGTTTTAAAGTCCTCGGATATGAGGGGAAACAAATGGATTTCCTCGTACCAAATGGTTCGACAGTAATAACGATTCAATAAAGTTAATGGTAACTGCTAAATGATTTGATATGGATACCGTAAGAGTTGATGAATTAGGTGATAATAATGAATGTTCATAATTTATTGACTCTTTCACTCTCTGGTCGTAATAACACAAGTTAACAAAGAAGTGGCGAAAGTCCATAAGGTTTAAAATAACTCAACATCTAAAGATATTTTACAGCCTATACAAAAAGCTCTCTTCCTCCAATACAAACTAAATCAATTCATATCAAACGAAAGTCGATTCTGCTTGAACACACTTCGTAGATAGGCTACACAAACAATCCCTAAACATTACGTTATCGCTCCGTCAATCAGGGTATTTCAAATAGTTTCTTATCATCGATTTTTCCTAACATTGATTGTTTACTGACAGGCCCGGTGTGCGATAGTGTCACAGTCAACCGGAACGATATAATGAGAGATACAATACGGCACGCCTTAGCACACACCTGCTAGCATACACAGACCTCCAAGCCTACATCACTGGCTACAAAGCTAGGGATCAAGTTATATTGGTCTCTATTAAAATTTAGATCCGTGAGTTAGTGAAGCGGTAGATTGTTTAACGATGTAATTGTTTCTATTATTAGGTAAGTGATATGTCGTATAGATTTATGCCATGTTGCTTACATACTAGTGGTTCGAATTAAACTGGTTTGAATTAAGGACAGATTTGAGGGTACGGCAATTAAGTCAATACGCACTGTGAGAAAGCTTATTTAAGATTGGTAAATAGAATGATTTGGGAAAATAATTGAAAGGTGTTCTCTTCGATACCCTACAATAAAAAAATATTTATACTTTCACCAGTGTTTACCACTTGATTTCAATTCTTCAAAAAAATAAAGCTGCTACATTTATATTCCCACGATATTCGTTTATACTCAGAATCGTAATATTGTGAGGAGATATTGGGTGGGATTCGACCTAATTCTCGCTTCTGGGTGGCTACCATTGTGACCAAACCGTCGTCTTCCAAAAACTCGCTAATTTGTTTGAAAGTAATCGAATTTGTACCTTCGCACTGGTATATAAAAGGCTCTTAATCGTATAAACTGGTAACAGATGTCACAAAAAGATAGCGCCGCGTAATCAACTCTCGAGTTTGGTGAAGGAAACGAGTAAAGATATGAAATTTTAATGGATATGCCACAAAATGTTAATAAAATAAACAGTAATCGTATGAAACTTCTATTCCAGGTGTACACTTGGATTATTTTCATACTCAGCAGAATTCGAGGTAAATCAATAGTGTTGGCACTATGTGAAGCAGTGAATCTGTATTATGGTTAGCATTTCAATATTGGGGGTTGCGACAGATTGATAACAGTCTAGATGTTTGGAGCATTAGCATAATCTATTTCCATTTCTGACTTTACTTAGCGTCCAACTGGATTCCGCTCTTGTCTTTGTTATTTCCACAGCTTTATTTCATTGAGTTTCAAGAACAAGAACTTAGTGTAGGCACTCATTAATTATATCTTTATTATCGTGTGCTCCAGGGCAGTCCAGGTATCACTTCTGTGCAGTGTGCAGGACAGTAGCACTGCGGTACTTTTACGAGCATTCATTTATGATCACACGGGAAAACTTCGTCTAACTTAGATCAGTAGATGTTATTTTAATGTCATGTTTATTTTAAGGACTCTTTTATATATATTTTACTTTGATAATTTTATTACATTACATATTTTAAAAGTTTTGCGTTCAAAAGTAATAGTGATTGAAAGTATTATTAATGACTATCTCTTTTTATATTTGAGATGGGTTAGCTCTTGACTCTAGTCTAGGTCAGATATGACAGAGACAAAGTCTACGACTAGGACAACGACGACAAGTCTATCTTTTTGAAATTTGATATTTTACTCGTCTTTGGTTGGTTTTTGCTTTGATTCAGATGTGGCTGTTGTCGGGATATCTCAAAGATAATGTTTCCTTTTTCCGTAACAGCAAAACAGCATGGAAGAGACACACATTCTTATTTTCTCACATTAAATTATTAATTCAAAACAACTTCATTGCGTATGCTCAATAGTCTAAAGATACTACGCCCAACACCCCTTCTTACATCCATAATGTAATGTGTATGAGAAATATGAATAACGAAACGCGTAAAGACATCTGTTCGTGTATGAAAACGGGAAAGGAGCAAAATTTAATATTGAATTAAGGCGTTACGTAGAAATCGAGAAAGGAGCAAAGGTGAAAATAAATCCTTGTGATATATGGGGGCCAACCTTAGGGCGTTGACAATTTTTGAGGTAACATTTTTATGTTTTTCCTTCTTGTGTGCACTCTGTTGTAATTTTCTTTATTACACATAATACAACAGTAGAGTTTTAGTTTGCTAATGTGGTGGTGCATTTTTTATTATAGCGGTAATGTGTGTTACTAAATCTTGATAAATTTAACAGTAACTACAGGAAATTTTTATTCGAATGGGTTACAAATTTGCAGTTTGAAATTCAGAGAAGCTTTTCACGGAACGCAATAATTAAAATTGACGATGATTTAATTATTGTGGTGGAAATTACGTCGAAATTAAGATAACTGCTATCACAGACTTTAATTTACGGTCATAGTTGTGTTCAATTTCCAAGTAACAGCTCCAAGAAATGTAACATAGCTTAATGATTGATGATGTCTCAAACTGTATTAAATAACAATTTCGAAATATTAATGTAATTTGAACTTTATGTTTCTACTTAGTATACATTTAACAGTTTTAATCTTATCAAGATTAAAACAAGGGATGGAACGTTTTCATGGTCGTATTATTTTAGTAATCCATCTCAATAATAGGATACTTATTTATAAAGAGTTTTCAACGGCATAAAGACTTAACACGCAGCATTAGACGTAACGTTGAAGGGCTCTCACAAAGTGCATCGATGACCTGGTGAAGGTCGCTGGTAGCCAATGGATGCAAGACGCACAGGACCGGTTGTTGTGGCGACACTTGGGGGAGGCCTATGTCCAGCAGTGGACGTCTTTCGACTGATATGATGATGATGATTATGATGATTGTTAATAGGGTCGAGTAACCTAAAACTTACTAATAAACCAAAAAACTGCACCTATCTGATTACACTAAATACTTCTACTAAAGATACCTATCTCATTATCGTCACCATTCAGTCTGGTGTTTCAATATCCAACTGTCAAGTAAACTCCACATTAAAATTCCAATTTGTATCGCAAAATGTACCAAAATACAATTGCAGAACGCAACGGTTACATGGCTATGTCATGAATAAAGCATATCGCACGAGCTCCAATTTTCCGACGGTTTACACTGCACGACTAATATCTTCCGACTGCACTTCGATCCTGGGAATAACTCTGGATGTGTTATTAATGTAACTTCGATGACACATGTAAATGAGCTTCTGGTTAAATATGAGACGGCTTGAAGACTCCATGTGGACCAAAATTTGAAACTAAAAGCATAGTGAACTTTGTCTTTTAACAAAGGATAGCCAACGCACAGCCGCCTGCCAAGCGTGGCGATTATTGCAACACCCCTCCGAATTTGGGGGGAGCCTATGTCCAGAAGTGGACGTCTTTCAGCTGATATGTGTGTGAGTGAGAGACAACGCACCAGTTTTGTTTCTGGTCTGGATGTTCATGGCCAGATGGTGGTGGGATGTGTCTGGCCTGGTTAGTATAAACATAACATATTAGCTTAACGTTCTCACTGTTGGGCATGGGCCTCCTGTTAGTACAGGTTGGTGGATGTCACATGTCACTGATCTAGCCCAAGAATTTGTGAAACCCAAAAAGCAGTTGCCACCTGGTCATGAACTTCAGTGGTCTATTTAGGAAGATATTCCCAAGCAGGCAACTACAAACATAAGTTGGCAAAATACGCCCGACATTCAGTGTAAGGGCGACGCTTTTGATCCAAGTATGTCCCATATGTTGGAGTGCCCCATATCCACCCACCTGCATTCACAATGGTCTGAAAAATGCATTGCAACGAGCCCAAATAGTATAACTATATAAATGTACCATCGACACAAAAAGAAGAAGAATAGTACACCTTCATGAAGGCCGCTTGCTTTTTCGGAATTATTTTTGTAAATACATAATATCTACTGCAAGAGTGGACAGTTCATTTAAATTTGGACACAGACATTGCAAAGCATGCGCAGCGCACGGGTGCTCATTACATGCTTCGAAATGTGTGGTCGTTCATATTCGTGGTGAGGCATGGCTACCCAGACAAATTTACATTGAAACGTGTGCGATACGAGGCGTGCGCGGCGCATGCCTCGCAACGGCTGTATCCACCTTAAGAGGTTAAGCCAATTTGAGTTCAATAAACAGAGTATTACCCTTAGTTCCAGTTCCTGCCTCAGAGATAACTTAACTTGATAGCTATGGTAATTATTCCAGGCAGTTAGAACCATCGGAACTAGCCTAAGGATATCGGACTGCTCCAGTAATTTCCGAGGTTAGATATGAGTGAATTATTTTTCGGAAGCCATATACTTGGAAGCACCTTAAAGTCAAGAGTGAAAAACCACAATCGCAATCTTCTAGGCAAGCATGCTCCATCTTCGACCACATCATCACTTACCATCAGGTGAGATAGTGGTCAAACGCGTGCCTATCTATAGTAAAAAAAAACCTTTGTTAGGAATAGAATAGAAACACTCATTATTGGAACCATAAGCAACCTATAAGAAGCCCTTTTTTTTTTTTTGAAGATGGGAAATCATCAAATGACTCCTCCCGCTCTGGGTGAAGCAGGAGGGAGTGTCAGACTCTTACTGACTAAAACCCATCCGTGTTCCTGGTGCCCTTTGCGTTCCAAAGCTACGTCACCTCTTTCGAACAGATTCCACAGCCCCAGCAGGCAGCTGGCCTAGCGGGCCTAGTCTTCCACGCTGACATCTCTTTGAGGCGCGCTGGGATCGCAGCGCGCCGCCGACCCGGGAATCTAAGAAGCCCAATTTGACAGCTAAGGAGAGATCTATATATTACTATATTTCCATATCTATTTCATACTTAATGTATTAGTAAAGCAATGTTGTATCCTGCTGTCAAATCCGATGTTAGATTGTCACGAATATAGTACGAGTAAGTGAGCAAACGTGGCATTGCAAAAGAAATAAGCAAACAAACTCACTTTCGCATTTATAATATTAAATAAGGATTTGCACAAAACATTCACTTAATCTATATTTGTAAAAAACTTCAGAAAATCTTTAAGCACAATTAATTTAAAGTTATCTACAATTTAAAATAAATTAGGAATCTTTAAACTCAGAAATAATATTAAAAAAAACTTATTACCAAAAGTTATCTTTTTCTTTTACCAAAAAATCAAAAGGATGTCACACTACACTATGCAGCGAACTCGGAAAAACAAACTTTTCAAATTGTTTTCAGAAGCGTATCATGATACCCGTATTTATTTTCCATTTGAGTCTGAGTAAATACGGTTATTTTTATTTCAGATCAAAAATACACGTGACTTCGTGTGTGGCTTTGGTCGAACAGGAAAAACGTATAAAACCATTGGATCAAAGCAACTTGAAATAAATGAATGAATTATAATTCTAAGTGAGAATAATGTGGATACATTTACATTTAACAAATCGCCATTTTTATTTCCCAAATCAAAATTATCTGATTATTGAAAAATCGCCCCGAAGTAGTCAAAATAGAATCATGTCAAACCACTTTCTACGGAAACCATGATCTACAAAATTAAAAGTTCTAAAGTCAAGGCAAGACAAATTGCAATTAAATGAGCTTAAAAACTCTGGAACTGATCCTACTACCATCCAAATCATTATGAAAAAACCGCTTGAACATATTGTCGCTAATTTATGCAAGTATGCTTATCACCCCTGAAGTCTCTATTAAATTTGTCTCATTTGCAGTTCCGTTATCCGACTCAAAACAGAACCTTCTTAATGGTATTTCTATTGAAAACAAAGTTATATTTGACTCGTTCACCATTCCCTAAGGCGCTAACTTGTCATCAGTGTTCGTCGCCAGATGTTGCATGCCGATTCCCCTTAACAATACTAATTGAGTTTTGATCCCCTAAATGTGACTTAAAATATTCGGTGGATTATGTGTTCAGATGAAATATATTTTATGTGGCGATATTAGGAGGTAATTAAGTGCAATGTTATAAGTTTCTAAAAAAAGACTGTTAAAATATGACCAGAAAAAACTGACACTTCAGTAGGCAATGTCTTTACTAAACCAATTGAACAGACCTTTTAAGTCAATCTATAAAATGTATGCTGAAAAAAAAGACTTCAGTTAAGAGATGTATTTTCTGTATGCCAGGATAAAAACCTATGTGAAGGTAATACAAAGAAAATTAGGAGAAATATCGAGCGCAGTACGCAAACAATAAAAATGCGCGGCGTAAAATTACGATTATCATGCATTTTACTTCGAAGTATTTTCACTTGATAATAATAAGAACTTGAGAACAGAAAAGTCTCCAATATCTATGCAAACTGGTGAATTATGGCCATAATTTTCTCGGCGAAAATCATCTTCGTCGCGCAAGACACTTTTTATATTTAATCACATCGATTAGACGAAGATGAATATTTTCAGCTTTGCAGCATAATTTACGATGGGAGTAAAGTGTCCCTATTTTATTTAAACATTTACTAGAGTGTCTCGTTCTCCGTTTCTACACAATTAAATTTAATTAATACGAATAGTTCGCGAGTCGCACGGGCTAATGGCTCGAATACGTCTGTTTTCACAAAGGGATATAAATATACTGCCGGTGTTCATGTCTAACGCAATCCTCTTGCTGTACAGCTGCTAAAGCGCTGTCCTACATTGCAATACGATACTCAATGTTCGTGTTCATTTCCTTTAAATAAGTTCGCTTTACTTAAAATACAGCGGCTGCGAGTTAATATTGTCTAAGAGGATTTGCTACAAACCAAACATGATATCTATATTAAACTTAGTTACCTTGTAGTTGTATAACAATAATCTGGAGTATATTTAGAGCTTTTTTCCATTAGCCAGGCATAATAACGATCCTTCTTGAAACACCACTTTTATCATCAACATAGTAGAGTATCTACAGTAACTAGGCACTACTTATAAGAATCGGAACATTATGCGCTGCATTTTAACCGACTTAAAAGAACAAGGTTCTCATTTTCAAGTGTAAGCAGCCTCATATATTATGTACACAGTAAAGCGGTGACATCTGATGGGGGTAGTCCTTTGAGGCTTTGAGGATAGCTACGAAACCATCGCACCTAATTTGGAATGCGCATGTATGCATTTACTTCGTGTTTGTCCGGTAACTCAGAAAACCGCAGACAAATCTCCATGGAATATTTAACTCTGTGTTGGAGTAGATTTTTAAAAAAGAAAGGGTCATTGAACTTCGTAATTTATTTTTATTAGAATGCGCTTGAAAGTAATAAAAAATCTAAATAAACATATGTCTATCTGTATTAATAGTAAGTTTTATAAGTCGTGAGCTATACTGCTATGAACTAGTGAAAAAAAAACCTGTTTTTAAATTAGAAAAAGTTTATTGTCCTAAGTTAATTCAGGATCAGACACTTTATTTTTCCAGTGCTGCGCAAAGGTTTGCCCATAGCCTTCCAGTCTACCCGTTCTGTTGCCTTCTTTGACCAATATGTTATAAATGCCTCTTATCATTAGATAGTTTTCTGTCACTTACGTGCTTTTAATATTTAGCACCTAAATAAAACTTTACAGACAGGTATTACATCAGCTGTTTTTCTGACTATTGGAAACTCACGTCTTTGTCAGAATAATAATTAAGTAAGTAACTTTGAATTATTCCAGGATGGAGAAAAGTTTTGTATTCATATTTAAGCGAATTAAGTGGCAACCTCCCTTAACCGCACCATCTCCCATGTGGAGTGAATAGTAAAGTTTAGTTAATATTTCCAAGCAATAATGAACGCCGAGTACGCAGTTCGGAAATTTTCCGCTAAGAACAAAGAAACTTACAATTTATAGAACATCTGGCCTTCCGTTCTGCAACAGAGTTCAGATTTTTTTTTCTACAAAGTCGTACGTTTTGCACCGTATTCATATTTTAGCTTTTTCTAGTGTTATTTTTAAGGCTGGCAGCATCGCGATAATCACGGAAGTTAAGTGTCCGAGGGAAACTGCTGCTGTAGAGCAGTTTTGCTAGTAGGTCATATCATTGTGCGGAGACGAACTGATCTGATATTTGTGCTAGAGATTTTTTTAAACTTTGCTCTTTCATTTTCTTTGGGGTTAATTTTAATTCTGTATTAAACATTTCGGTAAAATTAAAAAATAAAGCAAGTTCAATCATAGCGTTGTACATCTTATCAAAATAAAAACAGTTACTAGAAAATGATGAACTCTCATCACGATCCGTGGCCTCCTTAATTCCTCATCATTATTTTAAATTACCCAGCATACTGAAACATACCAGTGCTTTCAAAAATATTCAAAACAAATTACCAAAAAGCGACAAATCATACCTAGATACCTAAAAATACTTATCCGTTTACGTATAGATTTTATTTTCCCCCTGAACTATTTCACACAAAATTGCCGTTACACCGCAGGTCTGGTTTATTTTTGACAGAATATCTCAACATTTGGCGAAGGGATCTAGTGATAAGCGCACAAAATCCTCTCGGGCCGATGTATTTAATTCTAAAGTAATCCTATCTGTCGATACGTTTGAACGAAGATTTTTTGGTAGAGTTGAAAAAGAGGTTATTTAGCTGAATGGATTGCGTATTCAAGAATATAGGTTTTTTTTTTAGTAGGTAGTTTTATGATTGCATGAAATAGGCAAAAAAACGCTTCGTGAGTAACTATTTCAAAAATGTTTGACGGTTTGCCAAAGCCTTCCCTGTACCCCTGGAAGCATGTTAATCTGGTTCCTCTGAGTGGTTTATTTTCTACGCCCCTGCATAGAAAATAAAATCATCCACGCTGATAGCTTGTCTCTGCTAACATTGACTGCCAACAGAAAATTCAGCCAGGACTATTATAATCCTGAAAATAAAAATAAATTGACCTTCCATATTCTACAAAGAAAAATCAATTACTGCCACAAGATACTCAACTGCCAAACGGCAAATTACAAACAAATTCCTTTGCCAAAAATGTTGCGACATTCAATTATGAAGTCGCATGATGAATGGGTGTATTAATGTTCGTGGTCGCAAGTCGAGGGCGTCTCAACACCGCACGGACCGTTGCCCTCTACAGCGATGCACCGCACAATCCTGGTTTATGGCAGACAATGGCGGAAGGTTGGTCCCACTGGGGATTTAAGTTGCAAAGTGGAATACATTTTTGATCTGATACACGCTCTTTGGCCAGGTTTAGAATTACTTCAAAGACTTGGGAATTGCAATTTATATTATTCATCTTTTATTTTTCTGAAATCGATATATGACAAAACTTAAAATAATATTTTATTACAAATTGCTGATTTGTGACCACCAATGGGATGAAGTATTCCAATACCCAGGTTTCTCATTATAAAAGTATGCAAAAAAAATTCTCATTGGAATGATGGACTTTTGTATAACGGTGAAACATTTTTGGGAAGCAACTATAAAAAGTCAGTCCCGTAATTTTTCCGTTCCCTGATTTCGCAGTCATTTATAAGCAACGGGACCAGCCCCTTAAAAGTCTTTATATATCCGAATACGTATACACGGAAAAACCGGAGGGAGAATAAGCTGATTCGCACCACAATCGGCTTGTGTTTTTACTTTTTATCTCTAAGTTGTTGCGTTAATCTTTTGCTTTTCTAAACTGAGTGGTTTTTATACCTGTAAGTGTGGAACTTTTTATTCCGAAATACAGAAGGGGTGCTTAAAATTGCGGTTTGCTGACACAAATCTGACTTGGACAAGTAAAACCGACGGTGATATTAATGGGGTTGTATTTTTGTGGATATGAGTATAACTACGATGACCAAAAAGAGATCTCTTTTGATTAAATTTTACTTTAAAAAGAAGATGAGATTAATTAACTTTGGTACAAGTTTTCGAATATTTTCTTTTACAATCTTCTTGAACTGGTAAGACATGAATTCCGCATCCTATCAACTAACAACTTTACAAAATTCAACAGTTTCTTCGACAATGGTTGCACAGCGGAAAAAACTTTAACACAGCGGCCAAGAAATCTCGGCGGCGGCTGTCAATAACAATAGCTACACTTTGTCTTGCTACGTGCGCAATCTGAAATCGCCTCCGTTCCTATAACACGCCAATTCTGTTGGCCAAACGAGCTGTGAAAGCATGCTATTCACGTACACACGTCCAATCCGCCCTGCGGTCTAGACAGGACTGGCACTGTAATTTGGAAGGGTGGTCCTGATGTGATATCAATAATTTTGAAACACGGCTGGTTGGAATCAACGGGCGGTGGAACACAAAAGTTTGGGCGGTGCTGGTATTTTTATTTATTGTCCTATAGAAATGTAGAATTGTAAACCTATAGCAGTTCATAAAAGCTATAAGAATGTGAGTGTTAGAGATCACGCATCATCGTATCGTATTACAAACTCATCAATCAGATGACTCATGTGTTTTTGGAAAACAAGATACCCCACGTTTTCGATTAAATCGACCAAATTTTCCAACGCAAAAAAATCGAATCAATTAATATTCCAATCAGAACCAATGCATATTTCTTTTTGAGATTTGCAAAATCTGCATTAATATTCTGTACTCGAGTTACAAAATTAATGTCTGCCCTAATCAATACTGAATAATTATTCTATTTCGGGCCCCATAGTGAAAGGGCGCGTGCTATGTCATCGTGGACTTATCGCGTTGGTCGCGCGCCTGTCACTGGCCGTCACAGCCCCGCCGACCGTTTTAAAACGCAATGAATTTGAACATGGAACTCGAATTGTATTTTTAATTTGGGAATGTTTTTAGGGAGTTTTAGATTCAAGACTGCATTTAAGACTTATTTTGCAACAAAAAATAACTTTAACCAGAGGAATAAAATTGGCGGTTTGACAGCTTTTATGGAAGGGATCTCCCAGATCTCACTTAACAATTTTTTACACAAAGATAATTTGATTAGAATGTCAGAACGAAGTTAGTAGTAAGAAACCAGACTATCTTCACAGTAAATATGACCAAATTTTGCTAACCTTGTCCCATCGAACTGTTGCATTCCGTGGAAATATCGAATTCGTTGCTTGTCGTTGGTTGGCGGTTGGTATATTTATTTTGAAATTCAAGCAACATCTATTTCGCATCCAAACGGAAACCACCTCATAAACTTACCCAGGGTCTGACCCAGTTCGTCTTAATATTCTGTTAAGTTAGCAACATAACTCTTTCTTTTGCGGCAATTTTACTGCACTTCACTGTTTGTAACTATTAAATTACACTCGCACCATTGTTCTACATTAGATGCTAAAGTGGCTATGGTTATTATTTTATTTTTTGTGTTATACATAATTTTCTGCCCATCTTTTCATTTTGACAGAAGACTACAGATTTTGAATTGCGTCCGCGCATTCCATCATTTATCTACGATATCAACAAATGACATTTTAGCAGCATCGGGCGTCCCCGGTCGATGATTATTATTTACTTTTTTTTTGTTATATTTAAACACTTCACACTTACATACATAGATACACAATTTATTTTTATCTGTTTTTCATTTATCAGTGTTCCCTGGGAGCATCCGTGGCATTACAGGCCCTATAAGACTACCATTAATCGAATCATTTGCTGAGATAGGAGCCTTTTTGGCATCGCGTAAGTCATTAATATTGTTATCTTCTTGTACCTATTACTCATTTAAAAATGTTAATACTTTTATTCGTCCTGTGTCAGTGCCGAATAAACTCTTTTTCTTTCTTTCATCTTATGGTATAGAACATGTACGTCAAACAGCTTAACCTAGGTATCGAAAAACTCTCTACATTACAAAACACTACAAAGTAAAAAATAAATTTAATTTCGGAAGTCGGTGTTTTTGTTTTTTTTACCAACCTCCTCCTTTTTGAAGAAGTCGGTTAAAAATAATAAAGACTAATTATTCTTCAGCGTATGCTTTAACAAACGAAATAAAACTGACCAATCACATTCATCATCAATCACTGGATGAAATGACTTTCAAGCAACTAGGATTGCTTTAAATTATCGGCATTAGCACCAATTGCCATTAACAAAAATAGAAAAGAAAAGGAATTTCCCCGAAGTAAAGCCATGGAATCGCTACCATATAGGTGTTTTAATATTGTGTAGTGTTTTGTCAAGTAATTAGCGGCCATAACTCCTTTGCCAAATACTTTGATTGACCCTTTGACGAACATAGTGTGTAATTACTGTGTAGACATCGGTCGGTGACTCCAATTAGTAAAAGTTTTTATTACTACCCTATTGGGTAGTTTAAGTTGTTTGTTACTTTTATAAACTTTATAGAAAAATGTTGCCTTATCTAAAGTTTTTAAGCTTTCACGCCTAACTAAATTAACGTATTTTGATGAATTTTGGTATAAAAAAACAGCGAAATAGCGGTCGTCAAATAAACCATGTCAGAAGCCCTTGATGTGGTTTAAAAACTCTGACACTAGCGTGTGTGGGGTCGTTAGACCTTACACGATAAGAAGAGAAACCTTAAGTCGAAATACAATCATGTTTTGAATTCCTGGCTCGAATTTGCCGGTGTGTCACAAGTCACAACACTATTATGTACCCGTAGCCCTAAATTGTGGCGCCAACAGCTGGCCAGTCCGCACAACGACGGTGGCCATCACAGAAACGACTTCCAGATAAAAAAAAACACTACAAAGTATAAAAATTAAATAACTTTAATTTCGGAAGTTGGTGTTTTTGGTTATTTTTTCGTAATTTTACACTGACTTCCGATTTTTTTTATAAAAAAGATTTTTATTTTACTTTTACTCAGATGACAAACCAAATACGTCATCTAAGTAAACGAATTCCAGCTATTTTGATTTAAAAGCCAAATTACTAAACCGATTTTCATGAAATTTAAATGGGACCATTCGAGGAGTATTTCCTTTCACTCCTTTTTTGGAAGTCGGTTAAAAACAGATGGAAGTCTGGATACTATTGGTTTTTTTGCAAAAAAATATACTTACGCGAGCAAAGCCGTGGGCAAAACCAATTTTAAATGAGTATTAAAGAAACAACGTTACTTTTCATTAATTCTTTGTTGCAATACCTTTAAAGTAAATAATTTATGTCGTATGGTGTCGGCCGATGCCGTATGGTGCCGTAAAAGCATAATACCATCCCATCATTCCCGTGGGTGTCGTAAGAGGCGACTAAGGGACTCACCAGAGAAAGGGCAGCAGCGTTCTCTGTAAAATGCAACACCATACATTGCAATCGCCAGCTCACCTGCCAAGCGTGGCGATTATGGCAACCCTACCCTTTGGGGGAGGCCAATGTCCAGCAGTGGACGTCTTTCGACTGTTATGATGATGATGAAATAGTTTGGCATAAACATGTTTTCGGAATAGATTCATTTAAAATAGTTTGTTGTATTTTTATTAAATGTTACTGTGACGCGAGAAATTAAACATTAGTTAGGTAGTTTTTGTTCCGCAGACCAATATGCTATTATGTAATTTTTTCAAACTCAAATCTCCAAGGAGTAAACTTACCTACGTATAATAAGCAAAGCGGTTATATTTTAACTCCACGAATCCTACGTAACTTCGCAAGAAACTTCTAACTTGTATGCAAGTCGGAAGCTTATTTTCTTTGTAATTTAAAATTTTCCAACTGCATGTGCTAGGTGTTCTAACTTCGTCTTGTTTCGCTGGCGCATTTAATAACTTATGTTTCGTACAAATATAAAGAAATATTTGTAACGTACAACTTTGTTGTGTTGATTGTGGAATAAAAGTAAAGTGAGTTGTTTATGCCTTTGCAGAAGTACGCGGAGTGTTGTGATACGAATTTGAAATGTACTGGAGTTTGCGTGTGTATAGCCCAAGTTTGGTAAGAGTTGATCATTTAATTTTCATACATTTACATCGGTTGAGGAGTTTTTAACTAAATAATACGAGGTCGATTTTCCGAGGTCAGTCTGCGGATGGGTGATCATCTATTACTCCCCGAGATTACTCCATGCCAAGAAAATCACGTTGAGACGTTAAGCCGTTGCTCCCGACTGCCATTAATTTGTAGATCTTTGACAGTTATTACGGAAGCAAGAAAATCTTAAACCAATCTTGCCAAGGGGACCGTGTTACACATTTACTGGGTTTTGGAGGTCATAAAAGTGCAGTCGCTCCTTGTAAAATACTGGAATTCAATTGCATACGGTGAGACTGGAAGCGGAGGGGAACACTAGGCTGGTGTCATCGACATCGGTGTCGATATATCGACATCGGTTATGATATTCTACAAAGTAAGAAATCAATAACTGCAAGCCCAAAAGTAGCGAGGTGTTTGTGCACTTTTTAATATTATTGTTTTAAAATATATATTAAAAGCACAGAAATGCACGGTGGTTGCATTTCGGTGCTTTTATCGAAATAAATATACCGTTATTTCCGATAATTACGTAAGGATACAAACCAACAAACAGAAAATAAAGCTTATTTTTGCAAGACCACCATCATCCACAAAAATAGAAGTAACCATCCTCAATCGTATCACAAAGCTGTTTCAAACTGGATTTAAAAATTTGAGAGTTCGGATTTTAAACGGGGATCAGAGTAAATCCTCTCCATAAATAACGGTTAGTGAAGTCATCAAAAGGGTAGCTCCGCTCAGGGCGAACCATGTCATGTGAACCTACCATCAATCTTAGGCCGGTCGCTGCCTGCACGCATAGCGTAGCAAAGGCTCGGATTGTAGTGGTTATAAAACAGCGAATAAAATACTGCCACTAAAATGTGCCCAAAATAACAATTGTTCACACACGACGAGCATAAAAGTTAACGAGCATTTCTCGTTGATATTTGACACGGAAACAGGTATTTTAAAGTCTTTGGGTGGCTTTTGTTTAGGGTTAATTTTTAGTTTTACGATATAAGTGCTAAGCTTTTTGGTGGCCGGTAATTCAGTTATGGGCTATAATTTTAAAATTGTGTTCTAGTTTCTAGTTTAGTAGCAATTTTCGTGAGTAGAGTTATATAGCATGGACATTTCTGCGACGAATTTCTCTTGAACTCATTGCTCTTGCTTTTTGTCGTTAAAGATTTTACTATTCTTACAAAATTGTTTCGTTTGTAATTCAGTTCGGTAACCCTTCCAGCTTATGATTGTTTATTTTAATTGAAAAAATTTCCCTTTCACCTTTGTTTTTCTGAAAAACTTCGCAAGTTTTTCGCGTTCCGCTCCTCTAGTCGCTACTCTTATCACCATGTCCACCGTCACCTCTAAGGGCTCGAAACGGCTTTGTCTCGCGTCCAGACTCGTAATCCATTATTACAGACGCCTTCAAGCCAGGAAGTAGGGACGGAGCGATACTTCTATACGACAGAGCGACACTTAGCATATTTACAGTACTGATAAATGTTGCATATTTATCCTTCGTTATCGTCCTTTAGACGTGAATGGAACTGTTGCATTTTTCTTTGAGTGAAAAAAGGAATTGAAAACGTGACGGTTTCGGGTATCGTGTTAGAAAAGGCTTAGGATTTTATTGTTCAGCAATTTTCTTTTAGTTGCTAAGGAAAATATTTTGTTTTGATTTTGAAAATCTACTTCTTATTTGAGTAGAAAATTCTTAATAAATTTAATCGAATAATCATCAAAACATTCCAAAACTTCGATGTGCTGTACCAAATTACACGGTAACTGGTAATACTTTCGAGAAACTACTTACATGCTTCTTGTCAAACGACTTCATTTTGCGATACTTTAACGAGGCTTGAATTTAATACCTGTTTTACATATTTTTTCTTGTATCTTACGAGTAAATCAGAATCATACGGCACAAATTCCCTACACTTCGCGTAAAAATTATTGACACACACTGCAAAAATTAATTAAAAGGGATTAATACAACTCTTTAAATACGCAACACGCAGGTTATCGAAGATCAACAATTGTTTTGTGAATGATTATTAAAAATCAAGCAAATAATCACGGCATTCATTTTAAATTTTCATACGGGAATGTGACTCCACATTGTTCTTTCGTACATTCAAATGTGCCCAACATCAACAATGGAAAATTTAAAATAATCGAAGGGGTGCGTACCCATTTCAATAGACCTTTTTATGGTGCAATATCGGGAGTTGTTTTGCTTAAGCCGCCATTAGTTCGCCTAATAACTGTGAGGGCGTTAGGGAGGTCGCCCCTTGACTACCACCTGATCAAATTATCATACATAACTCGAGTTATTGTCGACTGAATTGGTCATTATAAAGTAATGTAGTTTGTTTAAATACAACTTTCCGGTGGCGTTTCGTTTTTGCTTTTTATAAGAGGGGTTCCACATAATTTATTGCTCTCAAAGATAAAATTTCCCTAATGGATATTGTTCACGAGACAGAGTGGTCTATTTTATGCGCATTATGTGTACACGTAACTAGCCCCGACATTTTTTGGGGGAATAAAGATTCTTTTTTCAATTTCACTATATAAATGAGATGGAATTGCGTTTGGTGATCAAAGGAGAGATAAAAAAGTTGATGAGAAAATATATGAAATTGAAATTGGAGCTATCTTAGTTTGGTTGAAAGTGGTTTGATTGGACGTTCCTGTCTAAAAGGTCCTTTTCTGTTACTGTTTAGAATAGGTAGCATTACCATCAGATTAATTGTCGATTGTTAGCGAGGTCAGGAGCAGTATACAACATGTTTTTTACCGGTTGCATTTTGGGGAATGTGCGACAGAATTTCATAATTTAATTCCGCCAAGCCCGTTTCATCATCGGACCACAAGACGAACGGCGATGCGCCACCGGTACATGGTGGATATCCCGGATATCCCACCCATACGCACAAAACGTTTTGGTAACACATTCATAATGCGTACAGCTAAGGAGTGGAATTCCCTGCCGGAGTCTGTGTTTCCTGATAGCTACAACCTGGGAGTCTGTAAGTCAAGAGTGAATAGGTTATTTCTAGGCAAGCGTGCTCCATCTTCGACCACATCATCACTTACCATCAGGTGAGATAGTGGTCAAACGCGTGCCTATCTATAGTAAGAAAAAAAAAGAATAAACGCAATACCCGAAAAGATTGTAAGCTTTTGATAAATTGTCAACTGAACATTTGGAATACTTTATTACGGATCAAAAGTTGATAATCTATAATTTCAAAGTCATTCCGAGAAATTGTGGACTGCAATAAAATGGCGACCAATCAGAGCACAAGCCTTAGTAGTCCTACGTATTTTGCAAATATCCGGCCATCAATCACATCATCATCATTTCAGCCGAAAGACGTCCACAGCTGGACATAGGCCTCCCCCAAAAGGAGGATTTGCCGTAATCGCCACGCTTGGCAGGTGGGTGGGCGATCGCAGTGTATGGTGTTGAGTTATACTGCTGTGTCTGCTGGATATATCTGGTGTACATTATAATAAAACGAGCATTGACAATTGGTTATTTAAAAAACCGACATGCATCCGCTGTAAAAACTTCTTAAATCAAGGACTTTTCAAATAATGTACAAAGGACTTTCAGTTGTTGATTTCTCACAGAGTAACCGAACCGATAACCGAAGTCGATGTATATGTCATTCTACCTAGCCTTTCCCTAACTATGTTGGGATCGGCTTCCAGTCTCTCCGTATGCAATTGAATACCCGTTTTTTATATCAATGAAATTGCCTGTAGAATCAGCATGCTGAAGTGGAAGTGTCGTGGGTGAAGCCATGTCTGCAGACGGACAGGCGATCCATTGAGCAGACATGTATTTGCAACTACGTTTACCCATACGCGGTCTCCACTCTAACAAGAGTGGAGCCCGCGTATGGGCAAACGTAGTGTGAGACGCCCTGCAGCACGATGGATCGATGATTTAAAGAAGGTGGCTGGCAGTCGATGAATGCGGACTACTCAAGTCCGCGATGGTTGAGGTTCTTTGGAGGCTTACGTTCAGCAGTGGACGGAAATTGGCTGAAATGATGATGATTTTATATGGAGCTACTACACATCTGACCTCCACAACCCAGTAACTGCGTAACACCACGGTCCCTTGGCAAATCTGGTGTAAGATTTTCTTGCTTCCGTAATGACTGTCAAAGATCTTCAAATTAATGGCAGCCGGGACTGAAGGCTTAACGTCTTAACATGATTTCCGTGGCATGGAGTAGTCTCGGTGAGTAATGGATGTTCAACCATCCGCAGATCGACCTCGGAAAATCGACCCGCGTGGCTGATATTATTTAGTCAAAAACTTCTCAACAGAGGTATACGTATGAAACTTAACTGACAAATTCTTACCAAACTTGGGCTATACGCACGCAAACTCCAGTACATTTCAAATTCGTATCACAACAATTCGCGTACTTCTGCAAAGGCATAAACAACTTACTTTACTTTATTCCACAATCAACACAACAAAGTTGTACATTACAAATATTTCTTTATCCATTCATTATTGCTTTAGTAAAAGTTGTTCATAATGATAAATAGTAAGCTCTTTGTAAACAAGCGTACCTACCACTTGACCGACTTAACTGCTTTAACGTACCATATTATCATCATCTGCCTAGCCATTTCCCAACTATATTGGGATCGGCTTTCAGTCAAGCCGGATTTAGCTGAATACCAGTATTTTACGAGGATCGGCTGCCTACCAGACCTCCACAACCCATGAATTGGGTAACACGGTACTTCATGGCAAGACTGGAGTCAGATTACTGGCTTCTGACTATCCGTAACGACTGGCAAAGATCTATAAATGATTGCCGGGACCTACGGCTTAACGTGCTTTCCGAGGCACGGAGGAAACTCGGTATGTTAAGATGGTCACCCATCCATAGACCAACCTTGGCAAGCGTTGCTTAATCCTGAAGATCAACCCGTGTTACTGTTATTATCTAACCACGCTCCTCACGTGTCATATCATCGGCATTACGATATACCGACAGATTCACCGATAGTTTCACAAAATCGACGTCACTACAACAACTTAAGAAAATCATCAAGAATGAAGGTGATATATAAACTAAGGAATTACCAAAACGATCATTCAATTCAAATTGCTTTTCCCTAATAAAGCATATAAAATAATAGGCATGTAAATGTACAGCGTTTTTCACAAAGGTAATTTGGTATGTATCAAGTCCAAAGTTTTGAACAATTCATGAAAAGCTTGAACCCATTCCAAAGTTATAACAATTTATGAAATTGCGCTCAAGTGGGGTGAATAAAAGTCAAAGTAATAAAATAGTTTTTTAATCATTGACAAAGCTATTGTGTAGTTTTTTCTCCAAATCTTATTAGTTCTAAAAGTAATTACTTACCAGATATTACATAGAATATTAGAAAACATACTGTACGAAGGTCTACAACAAAATAAATATGTGACTTGAACAAAAAATATTGCCTCTTTATTTACTGTTGAGTGTTCACTACTAACAGACTTAGACATTGATGGAACAGAAAACAAAACACAATCTCAAATACGAAAAAAAAACTGGCCCTAAATAACCAAGTTTATTTTTATGATGAAGAATGGCATAATAAACTATTTATTTTCATTTCTTGTTACGAGTGCGTCTCACGTTCTAAGTCTAATATAAGCTGTATAGATGAACCTCACGTAGACAACTAATTTAACACATTGTCAAGACTCCCCTCACTCCACAGTGCATAGATACTCTTCCAAGAAATTGAAACGTATTGTATGAACTTAGGGCCGAGTTACCAACATTTCTTGGAGCCGAAAGTTGTGGGAAAACTCCGGCAGTGAATAATTAATCGCTTATAAGTAGTGTGTGCAGTTAAAACTAATGATTGTAGTACGTGATCTGAAACACTGATGAGTAGTTACATCATTCCTTGTTTTAGTACTGTTAGCTAGTTACAATAGAACATGACTTCCACACGGTTTTATTCGAAAAATTGTAAAGAAAATCAACACACTACATTTGTCACACTAAAATCATACTCAGCTCCAACATTATTTCTTCCTTATATCCCTCAAAGTCATACACTTAGAGATCATTATTTTGCTATCTATATAATAACATCATCTGGCTTGCAAGGTAGCCAAACTTTGAAACAATTAATCAACTAGTACTGGAGATATTAGTTTCACACTATTATATGTCGAACAGATACCAGCTTCGATATGACATTGTATTACGCAAGGCGTTGCGTTGGGACCTGTTCTGAATGTCTGCTATTGACATTTCTATGGACTACCAGCCGTTATAGGACACGCCTCAATATAATTGGTTGTATTGTCTGCACTGCATAGCACCTGTACTGAAATGACACATTATATTAGAAAATAATTTCATGTTGCTGGTCGCTGCAATATTCAACTGTAGACATACATTCAGTCAAAAAAGTATCGGGAATGGATGATTTGTTTATGGTTCCAAATTCAAATTTTTGTTTTTTTGTAGTTGTTAAATTGGCACAACTGTTTTCCATTTTGGCGCGGAGTTTGAGTTGCATCTGTTATTTATATTAAATACAGTGCTGGTTTTAGTAATATCATATATAGTGTGTATTGCGAATTTCATAATGGACAAAAATATCGAACAAAGAGTTTGTCTTAAATTTTGCATCGCCAATGGAATTTCGTGTTCGGAGTCACTGAAAATGTTACAGAAGGCTTACGGTGAATCGACTTTATCAAAAACTCGTGCTTATGAGTGGTTTAAAGCGTTCAAAAGCGGTCGAGATGTAATGGAAGATTTGCCTCGCTCTGGTAGGCCGTCAACGTCTGCAACTGAAGTTAACATCGCAAAAGTGAAGGAAATAGTGACTGAAAATCCCCATTCAACTCTGAGAGAGATAGCCGCCGAACTTTCTGTATCTCCCGAGTCGATCCGTACCATTTTAACTAATCATTTGGGTATGAAACATGTTGCTGCTCGGCTAGTCCCAAAAGATCTGAATTTTCTCCAAAAACTCAATCGCATGAAAGTCGCTGAGGACATGCTAGAACGAGTCAGTTCGGACCCAACATTCATGAAACGCATTGTTACTGGTGACGAGACGTGGGTTTACGAGTTTGACATGCAAACTAGTCAACAAGCTTCGGAGTGGCGCCTTCCAACTGAACCGAAACCGAAAAAACCACGCCAAAGTCGATCAAAAGTCAAAGTCATGTTGACTGTTTTCTTTGACTATCGCGGTGTTGTGCAATCTGAATTCTTGCCGGAAGATCTAACGGTAAATAAAGAATATTATTTGAGCGTTATGCGGCGTTTAAGAGAGCAAATTCGACGAAAAAGGCCAGACTTGTGGAAAGAAAATTCTTGGATTTTGCACAACGACAATGCGCCTTCGCACAAGGCTATCATTGTGAACGAATTTTTAACCAAACACTCAACAAATACCATCCAGCAACCACCATATTCACCAGATATGGCTCCTGCTGACTTTTTTCTTTTTCCTAAACTCAAATTACCACTTCGTGGCACCCGTTTTCAATCGATAGAAGACATAAAGGAGAATTCGCGGCGAGAACTGAACTCAATTCCGGAAGCAGCGTTTAAAACATGTTTTGATGAATGGATTATTCGTTGGCGCAAGTGTATCGTTTCTAAAGGAGCATACTTTGAAGGTGATAAAATAAATTTGGATGAATAACAGACATTTTGTGTATTATTGATCTTTTCCCGGTACTTTCTTGACAGAGTAGTATTATAGTAAATTTATATGAATAATAATGAATGACTCAAGAGTTGATATATTAGCCACAGAAGATTAATTAAAGACGAGGAAATGAAAATGCGAAGACCTCAAAAGCAGACAAAGGGAACCAGGACTAATAAAAACACTGAATAACTCCTTCCCAAAATAAACCACATTTGCTTTAACTACGTGCATTGTCAACACAACCCTCACACATGAATACTATTAATATTTTCATGGCACCTCTATTGCGGCACTTGAAAACGATAACACAATTGATAAGCATCAAATTCTTTGGTTCGTTCGCAGTATTTGTAATGAACTGTGCGCATCTCACCTCGGAGACTCAATCTCTAGTCCGAACACGTCTTAAAGGGAAGCACAGTCACCCTTCACTGGATGAGCGCTAAAATTGCGCTGGGGTAGTCTTGCGTCTGTTTTATTAATTTTTATCAACTTTATTTCTTATTTCAGTCATTTGTTAGGCGGTATTTCATTTTAATTTCTGACAGTTGAAGAAAATTACACGTTAATAAACCAACCTGGCTAGTGAAAAGTTTCTTGTATCAACCTTGACAACCAAGCTCATTTATCTATAACCTCTATTGATGTGCTCTAAACATAAAGATATGTTTACTTTTGATAACCAGCCTAAAATAAATGTGTTTTTGTCTATTTTTATCTTTGAGCTTTTGGCAAATTCATGCCAAGCCAAAATGACTTCTTTTGTTCTCATAATTTCGTTCAGCATCATCTTACACGCGCGGAACCCCGGCACAATTAACCATAAGTATTAATACTGTTTCCCCTACCGTTTCCGCGCTATTTCTCCTTTGCTTATTGCGTGGGGTCTCGCTGTTTTATTGGCACCGATTGTATGTACTACGACACTATCCCTTTTATGAATGTTATGGTTTATTTCGCCCACCCCTAGGATGTTGGTGTTCCTGAGAGTAATTGGCACCGCGGCTACTTGCACCCCTTAATGGCGGGAGGCATATATGACTTGCCACTTTAATACAACAGAGGAACTGATCAGGAATTTTTCTATGAATAAGAAAATGTTTGAGGAAATGTACCGTGAAAGTGTTAATGTAATTGTGTTTTTTCGATTGGGCCACATAATATCTTACTGTAATGATTTTGTATAAAAGTAGGTTATCAATATTTTTGTGGAGATTGAACCAAATTTACTCAAATTCTGTCTTTTCAATTTGGTGATTCAACGATGTCAGACAAACAAAGACACTAAGACATAACGTTCAATAACAGCATTCTCATATAGCTAATAAGGATTTTGTGGAATTCGACTCCAGCTTTCAGTCTCTTTCTTGGACAAAGACATGACCTTTGACCCAGTCCAACTTAGCAAAGTCGATGCTCAGTATTAAACAGGCCTGAGTGTGTCTCGATGCCTTATGCCGATTTTTATTGTAAGTACTAGCACTTCTGTTACACTTTATCACTCTCACTACATAACTATACTGAGAGTTTACAGCTGTAGTCGCGAACAAATTATAACTCAAAGTCTTCCGATAAAATTAATAACGAAAAGTTTTCGTATTGATTAATAAAAAAAATACAGGACAACAACGACAGCGAAAAAATATAGTCAACTAGCTTCTGCCAGCGGCTTCGCCCGCGTGGTCCCTAGGGAACATATTCCCGAGATAAAAAGTAGCCTACGTCCTTTCTCAGGCGGCTTTAGACTATCTGTGTACCAAAATTCATTTAAATCGGTTCAGTAGTTTCAGCGTGAAAGTGCGATAGACAGACAGACAGAGTTACTTTCGCAGTTATAATATTAGTAAGGATAAGGATATTGATGTAATTTATTAATTAGAACACCTACGCTATACTGAGTTCAGCAAATTGCAGGCGCCCAGTATAAATGGGAATGCTCAAAAAAGATTTAAAGTAAATATTAAAATCAGACATTTTTCCATTTTTTTTTTGGTATGTTTTTTATTTTTGTCGCGAACTATATTTAAAATGATGGAGATACATGAAAATTACTGCACTTTTTGTTAAGTTCACATTACACAATGCTGATCTAGCTAGCTTTTTTCATTTATCTAATGAGATTAAAGACCATTGTAAAGTTTGATCCAAATTGACCTTGATTAAAGACTATCGAGACATATATCACAAGCAACGTTTTCAAGGCGTATTTTATTTAAAAACACTCTCGTATCCTATAAAAAACGCAACAACAATACACGCGTAGACTCAATAAAACACCATTACAGCACCAAAAGACGGTAACATTCGTCGAAAACCAACAAGTCGCAATTACAACCCTAAAGATTAATCAGGAAACGCCCAAGTAAGCGTTTAACCAGTCCAAATTGCTGCAAAAGGTACACCAACATTGTGATCAATTAAGTTGATAGCCGATTGAGTACCCCACTTTGCTATACCTATGGGTACCTATGCGTTGTGGGTGCGACCGCAAGAACCCCAAATTCCTGGCTGGTACTTGGAACGGAACTTTAATTGTCTCGGTAGTAGGATGTAGTTTAACTACAGTTTTCGTTTAAGTAAATAGGTGGTCTTATCGTGTAGAAAACATAGTTGTATGTAACGGTATCTGAAAGGCTTTGTCTCCATGTATAAGTAAAGTACGATAAACATTTATCATAGACTAGAAACCCGCCCCTGCTTCACACGAGTAGTAGACCATTTATAAACTCCTAGTTGGCATGTTTTTTTCGGAAATCTTTAACAATATTTGACATATTCCAACCAATTAACACAAAACCTTTCCAGCCAAATTTCACACGAATTGCTCTTAATTCTGCCTCATGATTAGTTTTGTCCATTGGTGAAAACCGCATAAAAATTTATTCAGTAGGTTAGAAGTTTTTATTATTCAGTTTATCGGGGGACTTTCTTTCACATGTCGGTATTTTTAGGAAAACCATATTACTATTACACTACATTCGAAATATTTCTAAGAAAGGCAAATTAAGTAAAATACAGAAAAAGAAATGGCGAAGAAAGCCTACCTACAAACTTCTGTCTGCAAAAAATAAAAAGTTAGCCACCACATAGAGCGATGGTGATGGTGATGGTATATTATTTTACGTGACAGAGTTTTTTTGTAACTGAGTGACTAACAGACAACGCATAGCCAAAACTACTCGTCGTAAAAAGCGCAAATTTGATATGTTGGTTCCTTGGGGACCGCCATAGGATCTAGAGGCGAGAGCCCTCGTGCTCATTTACAAAAGGCGCGTGGAGGCGCTACGCCGGGGCGAGACTCCTCTGCCGCGGAAAATCGCAGCACGGTGGACGGAGCTCCAGCAGGATCTCATGGCAGCATGAAGACAACGACTGTCGCAACCCAGCGCTGGGCACGCCACACTTGCGGCGATAAGCCCTCTATTTGAGGAGTGGCTAGAGCGGTGCCACGGCGTCCTTACCTTCCACTTGAAGCAGGCACTCACCGGACACGGTTGTTTCGAGAGGTAACTGTTTCGAATACGGTGGGAGGATAAGCCCGGGTGTCAACACTGCAAGGATCGCTCGGATGACACGGTGGAGGTCTGCCCTGCTTGAGCGGAGTACAAACGGCGAGCATTGCCAGGCTCGGGTCGACGGCGCGCTGTGCTCTACGTGCGCCTCAAAGAGCTGTCAGCATAGAAGACGGACGCTATGGACTTTGTTCGGAAGAGGCACCAAAGCCCTGGAACGCAGCCGCAACAGAAGGTGACGCCCCAGGCGTCGGGAGTATCAGAACGATTCCCGGCCGCCGTAGGCGCGGGCCTGCGGTCGGCGAGCAGTGGGTGGCTCGCCGTCTGATCAGAACTAGATCTGGGTCTGAGGGTGGGTGAGCTGCGGAATCTGTTCGAAAGGGGTGCCGTAGCCTTGGAACACAAAGGGCACCAGGAGGAACACGGATGGGTTTTAGTCAGTAAGAGTCTGAGCAAGGAGGGAGCTCCTGCTTCACCCAGAGTGGGAGGAGTCATTTGATGATTTCCCATCCTTAAAAAAAATGGTTCATTGGGGAGGATTTCCCGAATTTTTTAAGGAAACGGGGAAAAACGGGATACGCGCATACGAAGTCGAGGACAAAAGCTAGTGAGACATAAAATGTTTGCGTCGGAGCTGGGTTAATTTTCAAGGAACTATGAACCGTCTCCTTAAACCATTGTTTGTAATTGCACTTATATTAGAAAATAAATGCATTTTTTCTCATCATCACTGTTACTATTATTTATTATTCAGCTTAAAACGTGCACTGCTGGGACATGCCTTTTCTTTGAGTGAGAAATCGATTTTTTTATTTATAACACAACGGTTTTCTCAATACGGTTTAGTTTTCGCCATGTTGCGAGCAGTGGAGCGTACATAAATCATACAAAGTCTGTCAGTTTGGGTTCGAACCCCGACCAACAGCATGTAATTCGGGGCAGTTCTACTGGTCCGCGTAGAGACGTGGCCCTGTGGAAATGCCCCGTATGTAGAGACGTAGGTAGGTAATGAGACGCATCCTTTATTCATGCCGGCTAAAAATAATTATAACTGCTGCCAAAATCTGCACGTCCCTTTGACACGTGTAAATCTAGAATAGCATCCAAATAAATAAAAATGTTTTAGGCGGTCAGAATCTAGTGGCTTGTATTGGTTAAAAATTATTGATTAATTTACCACTTCATTGTGTTTATCTTTACAATATTTAATAACTTAAAACAACAAGCTAAACTAAAGTTAAAAAAAAACAGCCTAATGCTATTTTAGTACCAAAATCTTTAAACTAATCGAAACTATGAGTGATAAAATCATTCCCAAACGAGACCAATACATTCAATAGAAACGATAAACCATATCGAACAAAACATATTCCACACGTTATTATCACAAATAATATATGCGACCCAAATCTAAATAGACTAACGACTGTTCTATGAGTTGTGATCAATTACCGACTGTATGTAATTATCAGAGGCACCCATCTCGACCATAAATGGTATCACGGTATTGTATCTCAGTACTTATGTTATGTGGGAATTAGGAACAGTATCCAGTGTTATTTGTATTTGGGATCTTTTAGATAGTACAGTAATATCATCGGTAGAAAAATGAGAATCGATCAATAACTTAATTTTTGTGCTGTGGTAGTCAATTCATTAACACTTCCCTATTTATCACCATTGATCGAATGATTCTGCAGTGGCAACCGCGTAACGGAAGATGGAGCTTTAGAAGGCCTCCCACAATGCAGACCGATGACCTGGTGAACATAAGGAACTTTGCTAGAAACGAGAATCACTGGTGCGGTCGATTTGGAGACACTTGGAGGTGGCCATGTCCAGCAGTAGACGTCTTTCCGCTGAAATAATAAAAATTGTATATCAATTGTATAATTGCAGGTGTCTATGAAAATTAAGAAAGTTGATAATGACCATGATCGGATTCCATCATTAACATTTAGAGCTCACCTGAAGGTAAAAGATATCTATATTTGAAAAGTAACTACTAGAAACACTAAACCATAGAGTCAGACCAAAGATCGCGTGCACACAATCGAAAATGACACATCGTCCATTATGAAACCGTCCCAATTCCGGCATTGGACTCTAGTCCGGCACGCCTCACCAGAATTGCCGATACCCTATCTTGGTATAGTGGATTACTTCAGATGAGAGATTAATGCACTGGGCACGTGATAATGGCTATTAGCAACTATTGGTGTTATGTGCTCTGTGAAGTGTATTAGTTTGCTGATAACAAGAGTTTCATGTAATAAATCTTATGTTTTGTGTGGTTCGTTTATTATAATGGGTGCTTGTAGATTTAGTAGCTTTTCTATGGTGTTTGGGTATGTTTGTTTTATAATTCTAGTATTTCCTCTTTAATTCCAAACAGATTTACTGGTTTACTTTTTTTTATTTGTTATGGGTTTGCTCTTGGCTCTAGTCTATGTCAGAGATGACAGAGACAAAGTCTACGTTTATTGGTGTAAATTATTTGTCGTTCTATATTTAGATTAACAACATAAAGAACGCGTAGTGCAACTATCCTTACCGATGAAACTGTAAGGATAGTTGCACTACGCGTTCTTTGCATCATGAGCGCATTCAGCAGTCTACTGCCGGACATGGGGTAATCTATTCGTACGCCATTTATCTAGATTCTTGTCAGTTGACAACCAGCTGATTCCAGCTACCCTGTTAATGTTGCTCCTTCTACGTATTTAAAGTAGAATAAAAGCTATGGATCTTCTAAATATCAAACACTAAGTACACTTTTATTTTATTTTATTTTTTTTACTATTGGTAGGCACGCGCTTGACCACCACCACCACTCCTTAGCTGTACGCATCACGAATGTGTTCCCAAAACGTTTTGTGCACGTGGGTGGGATGTCCGCCATGTACCGGTGGCACATCGCCGTTCGTCTTGTGGTCCGATGATGGAACGGGCTTGGCGGAATTAAATTATGCAACTCCGCCGCACATTCCCCAAAATGCAACCGGTAGAAGACCGACAAGCCAGCAACTCGTCGTCGATGCTCAAGACTTTGGAGCCTCGTCGCAACGAGCCTCTCATTGCCAATGAGACTTGCACTGAACGTCCAAACCATCCAGTAAAAATGTACCGAACACATTCCCTATACATCGCTGCCTATCGATTGGGCAACGTATCTACCCTATAAATAGCAATGGCTGACAAATGGCGGGCCCGATCTGATATATTGACGTGTTGATATGCGCTGCCGAGGGGACGATATTCAACTTCATTGACATAAATCCCGTTTTCAAGAAATATATTGGGTTTTATAGGGAAACAGACTGCTAGTGTTTGTATGGATTTTATTGTTTTTCTAGAGGGATAAACGGGAGTTGCTGACAGTGTTATAAAATATATTAAATGGTTATTGTGTATGATAAGCTCTTCAGCCCTTGCAAGGGGAATGTGGCTCTAAGAACGTAATAAAGTGTACTTTGTTAGCTATTAAAGATATTTAAATGGCATTTAATGTTGATGTATGAGTTATTGAAGTATCAAAATCAAATCAATTAAGAATTTAAAGCAAATTGTTGAATTTATAAAAGTCAGTTCGACGACAGTCGGTGAGTGTTTGACACAAGTTTGTCAAACACTCACCGACTGTCGTCGAACTGACTTTTATAAATTCAACAATTTGCTTTACACTTAGCTTGCAATTCTTCAAACATCATCTATACTTCTATACTAATATTATAAAGAGGAAAGATTTGTATTTTTGTATAAACTTAAAACTGGACTGATTTGAAAAAATCTTTCAGCGATGGATAGCTATATTATCAGCGATTAACATAGGCTATATCTTTTGCCCGTGCTCCCACGGGAACGGCAACTACGCGGATGAAACGACGTGACGTCCGCTACAATATTTAGGTATATCTAATCTAATTTGTATTAAATTTTAGTAAAAATTGTGATTAAACTTCGACTTGTTTTAGATGATGTGATAGGTAATTACATGGAACCTCAATATGGGACAGAGTTTTTCGGAACAGATAATTGTGTCCCTGAGTCCAATTCTGTTTCACACCAGGAATGGAAAAGTGGACATATTTCTACACCCTGCGTGACAGCGAAAACGGCAAATAAAACTGTCCTTTTAAACTGAAAGTTTAAAATTTTATTAACATATTTGCATACAATATTTACTCGTGGATATCGTGTCAGCATTCCAATTACCATTTTAAGTTAACCTTTATTTGCGTAACTGGCGAAGTTTTTATTTTTCGTTTAGGCGAAAACTGTTAAAACAGAACGAAATTTTACTTTATTTGCAAATTATTATTTATGATGCAAACAGTCGTTGTATGCCTGTTTTCGAGTTTTGTATAAACAGGCGATAATGGTAGAGGTAGCGTGTGAGTGAATTACGATAATTATAGGTATTGTTGGCTATAAAATATTACTATGTAGGCCTGGTGAATAAGTTTAACAGACTTTATAGATATGGTGCTACTGAATACTTCTTGTTAGATAACAATAATTTAGAAGTGTTATAGGCATTTCACATTAACGTACAATCAGAATATTTGAAATAATTTAGATGATCCCGATTAAAAGCTGTATAAAAGCACCTTTAAAATCAAACCGTGTTAAAATTGGCAAAGTAAGTTCTCGCCCTTCAACTTTTTAAAATTATATTCTAAACTCGGGTATAAATTTGCGATACCAGAGACCTTTAAAATATTGGTGGCTGTTACACTCATAAACGTTTATTTCAAGCCATAAAATGACCTAACAGCGATATAACGATTTGGCATCGAAGTGTCAATAAAATATTATCATCAGGTCACCGTACCCATAAAGTGGTGACACGTGACCTAGAATTCATAAAAAAAAACGATTGACATATGATAACTATAATTTTCATGGCAAAGCGATTTTTATTTGGTTTTCATGTTCAGCCTTTGGGTATGATTACTATTACTATTTTTGTTTAATGAAATGCTCTGAAATAATAATAATAATAAACCAATAGCTTTAGCCCAAACCCTCAAGAAGTATACTGAGAGAGTTGAGAGCTAGACAGAACCACGGAGAACTCACATTCCATCTGCCTAGCCTTTTCCCAGCTATATTGGGGTCGGCTTCCAGTCAAACCGGATTCAGCTGAATACCAGTATTTTACGCAGAGCGGCTGACTACCAGACCTCCACAACCCAGTAACTGGGTAAAACGGTACTTCATGGCAAGACAGGAGTCAGATTAACTGACTCCAGAACTCACATTGTCGCCTTGAAATATGCCGCGCGCTTGATTTTTATCGGTCTGGTGTTCCCCTAGACCTGTCGACATCTTGGATAGTGAAGGATCACGCTCTACTGCCGCTCACGAATGTGCACGAATTGGGACGAGATACTCTTATTGATCAAAATCATACGGTGTTCTGCAGTTACCTTTTGCTGAAATATTGCAAGACTTGCGCAGTTTGTCACGCTCCCCCGGCCAGGTATTATAGCCCGTATGACTTCCAAGCGGACATGACACTCTCTGTGGGCGATGAAACCGCACATTTTTCTTGCTATTTAATGGTATATAATGTTCAAACACCACTACTATTGCTATTAATTTATAGAAATTCTTGTTTAAAACATTTAGGAAACTTAACCTTTCTGTAAAGTAATTAAAAAACAAATTAGGAGCCACGGAACCCAAGCTAAACTCATCACGACTAAATTAACCACAAGCAGCCGAATTACATAAAAGTTTTAAACATAGTAAACGTGTTTCGTAATTACTTTACATTCCACACATATAACACAACAAGTAAAATTATCCATGATTAAACCATATTTACCTACATCAAACATTTATTTATTCTAAGGAGTATAAAGATTAAAATAATAAACATTTTCTTTTGCTACATACAGAGTGTTCCTAAAAGTTAGACGGCAGTATTTTCCGGGTAAGGCAAGCAAGTTTCCGATCTATTCGAATTAAGATTATTTTATTTATTTATTTAAGTAAAATAAATCGCATGGTTTACAAGTCACAATCGCAATCAAGATATTACATATCACTTATTTATTTTATACTAGCACTTCATCCGCGACTTCGTTCTTGCGGGTTTAGTATTGCAATTTTCTTAAGGATCTCTAATTTTTTTCAAAAATGAATTATAGCCTTTATTACTTCTTGATAATTTAAACTCCCGTTGATGAAAAAAAAATTGTTATTTCAATTAGGCCATTGAACGGCACTTTTGAACGTCATCATTACATTTAAAATAATATAGTAACTCTACAGTCCATTCGGAAGGGTAGATTCTTATGGAGAAGAACGGAAGATAATAGCTATGGCTATGTTTTACACTTATAACTGATTACATAGGTATAAAAACAAATTAAAAAAACTTTTTTCAAAAAATACAACAGACTTCCAAAAACAAAACACTACAAGGCATAAAATTACTTCGGAAGAAAGAAAAAACCTTTAATTACGGAAGTCGGTGTCAAAAACCGAAAAAATAACCAAAAACACTGACTTCCGAAATTAAAGTACCTGCGTACCCATTAACAGCGTACCGGCTCGATGTTGAATACTAAAAAACTTCCGATTTCAGCAATCCCGATCCATTTGCTATCATTTATTGAAGAGTTCCGTTGCCTACCACCGAAGTTCTTCGTCAGATCGTCACCAAATTCAAATGGAACCAGTCCAGCACAATACTCTTCCAAACAAAAAAATAATCATCCAAATCGGGTGATAATAGCGGATAATTGGCGAAAATATCGTTGAACAAACATTTTTCATGGGATCTCATCATCAGATCCTAATTTATACCTTCCATCATCAGCTCAGCAACATGAGATGATGATAACCAGGCACAAATATATGAACGGCATTAGAAAATTTATGAAAAAATTATTGTATGTGCCTATAAAATTTGATGGTCGCCCTCGATTTTCATGGGATCCCATTATCAGATTCTGACTTGGTGACCATGGGACTAATCGTAAAGTACCCTTTCAGATGAAACAAGAATTTTTCAAATCGGTCCATAAATGACGAAGTAACAAACATAAAAAAATACAACTGAATTGAGAACCTCCTCCTTTTATTAAAGTCGGTTAAAAATATATACACTCAGGCATCAAAGTACTTCTAGACATCGCTGGGATCCAGAAATGTGTCCAGAAAATATGCAGAATTGCCACGATGAATGACGATGCTTATTCTAAATCAAGGTACTTAGTTCCCCTAACTAACCATCCTTTCTATTCGGTATTTACTATATACCATAACTTTTACTCCAATTCATTCACGTGAACCCATACATCAAACCCTAATACAATATGCGGGTGATGATATCAAACACATTTGCTGGACACGCACGCCCACTTTAAGGACCCTATGCGCGGCGCGTGCGCAGCGTGCGTGTTCTATTTGCATTGCATTCGTGGTTCAACTGACAAATAACTATTTTACGCAGATGATTGTGTTTTCGAAAAAGATATATGATTGTATCGTTTTTTGATCTGAATTAGAGTATGATTGATTTAAATGACCCATACTGTACAGTTTTGTAGATATTTATCTGCAAATGTTACGTTTATGAACGAATAAACTGTAACGTAAACAGAACTAAGTATAGGTTGTAGTAGGTATATTGACATCGTTTATTGTGGTTTAATCAGCAACTGCTGATGCATTAACTTGATTAAGCTGACTGTTCTGTAGCATTATTGCAGCACGCAGTTATTTTTAGGGTTCCGTACCCAAAGAGTAACCAGCTGAACCCTATTTCTAAGCCTCCGCTGTCCGTCCGTACGTCCATCCATCCGTCCGTCCGTCCGTCCATCTGTCCATCCGTCCGTCCGTCTGTCCATCCGTCCGTCCTTATGTCTGTCTGACAGTGGACTATATCTCATGATCCGTAATAGGTAGACATATGAAGTCACATTTTGAGCATTTTTATTGCCGCAATAACAGCAAATAATAAAATACGACGGTACGGAACCCTTCATACGCGATTACGACTCGAACTTGGCCGCTTTTTACTGAACATGATGATTAAGTTAAAAATTTCAAGCAAAGATTGGACCACTGCTGTTAATGAGACAGCCAAAATACCTTAGAATCTCCTCAGTTGAGACATAAATTTACACCTAAATCAGCATGGTAACATAATTAAATTTAATTAACGCCGCAAGGGATAAGCCTAAAAGTTCACTGTTCAGCTCACGTTTTTATGTTTTACGACACATCAAAAGAAAGTGATATCACGTAATTTTATGGTAATGGAGGGGTGCCCCACAAACCCACGTATAAAACCTTTTAAATTTACTGTAAGCCTTGTGATGAGCCGAGTGTTTTATGGCTTGCAACATTTAAACTCATATGTGGCCTAATACTTGTAAGATTACGTCATAAGGGTGAGAAGATAAGTCACCTTGAACAGTTCCAAGTCATTGGGTCGGCGTTATACAGGGGAATCTAGACTGAAACTTCGAAGATATTTTCTCTGTTATGTTTTGTCCTTGAGCTACTCTCAGCTTCCTCTATGTTGAGGAAAATTTGTGCTGGCTTCAAACTTATCTAAAGCGATTAAAATGTACTTCGGAAGTAACTGTGTCGAGATTATCAAGTCTCTACGATAAAACTGGTAAAGCTTTGTATGAAATTCAAATATTGTTCTGCCTCCAGGAATTTGGAGTTCCATATAGGTATTTTGTGAAGTTAAATTTTAAGTAGAAGCCATATCAATAAAGTTAAGTATATTTTGAATTCAAATTCTTAAAATCTACGTTTCATTCTTTGAATTTACAAAGTTTTCCTAAACAACTTTACTCTCATATAATGCTCGCTTAATCACACACATGATTACAAAAATCTCCGAAAATTATTAAAAGTAATGAATCAGAACGTTAAAATAAATCTCTAATCGACGCAGAATAATTAATTCTTCATATTGACGTCGAGGGATCTTATAACTTTATTTTTAATAAGTTTCATGCAAATCAGACACTAGAGACTTAATATAGGTCTGATCAGGGTCCGGATCAAATTGAAAAGATTCTGTGCAACGTCAAGAGTGGCCCCACTTGACGAAGGTACTGCTTTCAGGGCCTCTCGCGATATTTAATATGGGAAGCCGACCAACCATGTTCTACATATATTGAAAAGGGGATGGGTCTGAAAACGTAATGTGAAAAATTTAAAGATGATTTCGAATTTTAATTTTTTTCTGGGAGTTCTTACAAAACGGACATGAAAAACCGTCGAAGGCACATGCGATTGTTTGGTCATCCCATGATGACCAAACAATGCCCATGCATGAAATCTGTCGCAAAGTTGAGAAATAAAAGCGATAAAAATTCTTAGTCGAGCAGAAAATATTAGTTTTTTTTACAGTAAATAGCTGACCCGGGCAACTTCGTCTACGTGACATTAACCACCAACGCTCCACTCCTTATAGCGTAGTGTAATGTTATATAGCGTATAGTCTTCCTCTGTAATTAGGCTATCCAAGACCAAAACATTTTTTTCAATTCGAACCAGTACTTCCTGAAATTAGCGCGTTCAACCAAAAAAAAATAAACTGTTCAGCTTTATAATATAAGTAAAGATTAACAAAATCCATGAAGTAAAACATTTATATATTTCAATGCAAAACAAGCTTCAAAGGTGCTCATTCAATACCAAAAGCAATTAAAACCAAACCTGCCAGGGCTTAACATTGCATAATTAAAAGTAAGTATTAACCTAAAGCATTGGTCTCTATGACGCTTGTAAGCAATCAGTTTACATTACCTGTCTCCATTTTCTCACGACTTTGATCTCTGAACCAGAAGTCTTCAAGGTTCCTTATAAACATGTTATGGTCAAGCAAGGCGAATAGCAAGAAACCTGTACGAGTGTGCGTGGGTTCTGACCTGAGATTTTGAGGAGATATTGATACTTTTTCAAAGTCAGCTTCTGGAAATAATAACTCTGCCAGTAGGCAAAGTGGGCAGGACACTTAGCTTGCAGAACAGATAGTCGATGAAGTCAAAACGTTCTGGAGTGACGATCGCGTACCAATAAAGCGTTGGACCCAAGGTGGACCTACAAGCCGCAGGAATCTACTGAATGTGAGACGCATAAGACTGGACACTTGGACAGTTTCCAGAAGTGGACGTCTTTCCGCTGAAATTATGATATCTAGTACTACTAAGTGCAGTTTCTTCCATAAAAATCGATCCTGAAGAGATGATGAGGATGAGTAGGTACTTTGCGCACATAGCGCACCTTGGGTAGTCAAATATTTCTCGTACTGATACTAAAAATATCGCTAGTTCTTAAGACTTTCTAAACTCTAAACAAAATTTTGCATTCTAAATGATATTACCTCTTAAGATGAAACGACTTCACCTAACATCATCTTATAACTGTTATGTATCCTGACGTTGCTTCCATTTACGTATTAAAGGATTCAAACTCAATGATCGTCGATTTTCCTAGAAGCTTAGGAGCATTACCTTTAACATTTTGTTTGAAAACCTTGAAGTAGGTACAAAACTAAATTTTAAAAGGTCAAATCCGCTTATTTGTTATAATGAAATGAAAATGGTTTTCAGAAAAGAAAATTAGGATTAAGAAGAATGTAATTTTATAAGTGAGCCTAGACCTACCTCAAAATCTTGTTCCAAACAAAATTAAGACTAATTTGTTGTAACAATAGACGATCCAAAGTTATTACTCCACAATATTTCTCAGTGCATCTCTCTCAGTCTCTCTCTGATGAAAATGCTAACTCGTTTCTAACAGCGGCTTTGACGTTCCATCGCCTTAATAACACCTCTCAAGAAAAAGAAAACTCTTTAAAAACGGGCAAAAAACGCCCTTATTCTGATTGCTATCGTTAGAGTCAGTAACGAGGCAGACGATTGATCTCGTCATGACAGTGATACTTGTGATAAGCTTTATCCATTCTGCGATAGTATCGTGAAATCAATTAACCTAATGATGTCGGGCCCCTCGTTCAATAGGACTGCGATCTAGCTCCAATGCTTCCTTAATAGGTATTGGTTGATACATATCAGATGGAAGGATCAATCACAAGCGCTGATTTAAGGAAATTTATTTTGTTATGATATCCGATTGGTTAGTTAGGGTGGCTGTACATTATTGTTCTAGTCTTATAATCATGAACTTGTTTTCTGAAAAAATTATGTTGTTGAATTAAATGTTCAAAATGCCTAAGCCGTTTCACCTCAGACGTCTTTTAAGTGATTTCTGTCGTTAATAAAAATATAATTACTGTTCATAGTGCGTACAGCTAAGGAGCGGAACTCCCTGCCAGAGTCTGTGCTTCCTGATAGCTACATCCTGGGAGTCTTTAAGCCAATAATGAATAGGTTACTTCTAGGCAAACGTGCTCCATCTTCGACCGCATCATCGCTTACCATCAGGTGAAATATTGGTCAAACGTATGCCTATCAATAGTAAAAAAAACTTGGGTTTTAAACTTAGCAAGTAGAAACAATATTATAACCAGCTTTCCCCGCGGCTTGTTTCTTTTACCAACACAAAAGTATGCTATCCGTCTCCAAGAAGCCTGTAGGTACCAATTTTTGTTTTTAAATCGGTTTAGCGATTTAGACATCAAACAAACTCAATTCCTTGTTTATAATGTTAGTGAAGATTTGAATTAAATTAGTTTTTGCAGTTTGTTGATAGTGTTAAAAAACTCTTTAGTACTCACCTGACCTTATTACAATTGGAAAACATGTTTTCATATTCTGAGCAATGATTTTTATAGAAACTGACATTGAAGATCAATACTGTCGTACTGTTTGATGATAAGTAGGTAAATAAAGAGTGGAAGTTGACGGAAGTATATATACCCTTTGAATAATTCAAGTTGCTTGATGGGCACTCATATTTTAAGGTTGTCAGCGTGTTATTTAAGCGTCGAAGGCGGCATCGACAACAACCCGTGAGATTTTCAACTGCGTATTATCTTCAGACAAACATTGACTTAGATCGAACCCCTTCAATAGAAGCACAGTTATGATCTTATGATACTTACTGCTGCGGAGAATGGCAAGCCGGAAATTCGTTAGTGGCGGAATTGTTATGCGTAAAGTGAGAAGCGAATAGCAAATATTATCGTCTAAACCAATAGGTAGGTAATATTTTAAAGAGGAAAAATTGTTTATTTTCAATAATAATGAAAATAAATAACAATGTAAGGACTGATCCGATTGCCAATCAACAGACTTATTGACTTTATTTTTATGCTTGGTGCAAATAAAACTCTCTTCCTATATTTTTATTGTTTCTATTTCGAGTATTTCAATGATATACAGCTACACTAACGCTTTTTTAACCGACTTCTTCAAAAAGGAAGAGGTTCTATGTTCGGCTGTATGTATTTTTTTTTATGGGTTCACTGATTTCTCCGCCAATGCTGGACCGATTTTAAAAAATATTTTTTTATTCGAAAGCCTATACTCCTGAAGTGGTTCCATTGTCACCAAGTTAGAATCTGATGATGGGATCCCATGAAAATCGAGGGAAACCCTCAAATTTTGAAAAAACACTGTTTTTCATAAACTTTCTGACGCAATTCAGATATTTGTGCCTGGTAATCATTATCTCATGTTGCTGAGCTGATGATGGAAGGTAGAAGTCAGGATCTGATGATGGGATCCCATGAAAAATGTTTGTTCAGTGATATTTTCGCCAATTGTAAACTGATTTGGATGATTAGTTTTTTGTTTGGAAGAATATTTTTTCCGACCCATTTAAATTTGGTGAATATCTGATGAAGAACTTTGGCGGTAGGCAACGGAACTCTTCAATAAATGACAGCAAATGGATCGGGATTTCTGAAATCTCTTGTCTGTTGATTGTTTACACCAGTTCATAACATAACATCACACTGGAACGCTGTGTTTGTGGTTTCACTTTTTAGGTACGCAGGTACCACTAAAAAGTGAAAAACTATGAAACACCAAACTGTTTTTGGAAGTCGGTTTTATTTTTTTTGTAAAAAGTTTTTTATTCTGGAAAATCAACAATTTCTGTGGAATAAGCCACGTGAAAAGTTAGTATAATTTTTAAACCACCAGAAAATCAATAGACATGGACCAAGTTCAAGAGCAAGATAAAACATGACGCAAAATGAGGATTTTGATATTAAAATAACTTTTATTAATATCAAAGTTAGGTACAGATGATAACAAAACGACATTAAGGATATAATACCTAATGTAGGTATTCCAAACTTTTGGGGACATAGGGAAAGTTGGAGCTAATTTTAATTTCTAATTAACAGCTTGACAACGGCTGATGACTGACTAGGATTAACATTAGAAGTTTTTTAGGTAGGTACCTAGTTGGTATATATGTACATATAGGCACATGAGGCACATTCCCGGCCCGACAACTCTCTCGCGTTTGACGACGACGAGAAGGCTGAATGCCTGGCTGACAGCCTAGAGTCCCAGTGTTCCCCAAGCTCGAACCCAGTCGACCCGGCCCACCTCGCTGAGGTTGACGCCGAGGTCGAACGTAGGACCTCCCTCCCACCCGTCGAGGACCCCGATGACCCCCTCCCCCCCGTCACTCCGGACGAGGTGGAGGAGATCATCGGAAAACTCAAACCCAGGAAAGCCCCTGGGTTGGAAGGAATAACCAACAGGGTGTTCCGCCTATTCCCCAAGACACTCATCGTGTTGATGACCGCCATTTTCAATGGCGCTCTGTCCAACAACATGTTCCCGCAAGAGTGGAAAGAGGCTACCGTGATTGGTATTCCCAAGCCGGGTAAGCCCAAGTCCTCCCCGTCTTCCTATCGCCCCATCAGCTTGCTCAGCGCTCTCGGCAAGATCTATGAGAGGCTTATTTATAAGCGTCTCAGAGATTACGTCGAACGCAAGAGCCTCATCCCTAACGAGCAGTTTGGCTTTAGGGCCGACCACTCGTGTATCCAACAGGTCTACCGCATCGTTGAGCATATCAACGGCTGCTTTCAACGCGGCCAGATGACGGGAGCCCTGTTTTTCGACATTGCGAAAGCTTTCGACAAGGTCTGGCACAACGGCCTGATATACAAGTTGTATCAACTCGGTGTGCCAGATCGTCTCGTGCTCATCTTACGAGACTATCTGTCGAACCGCACCTTTCGGTACCGCATCGAAGGTGCGCTTTCCACCCCCCGACCCACCCGCGCTGGCGCACCGCAAGGCGGTGTGCTCTCGCCACTCATATTCACGCTGTTCGCTAGCGATATCCCCTCCGACCCCAAGTCGCAGTTAGCGCTTTTTGCCGACGACACGGCCATCTACTACTCTGGCAAGAGTAGCAATGCCATAGCTCAAAACCTCCAAAAGTCCGCCAAACGCCAAGGCGATTGGTTCCGGAAATGGAGGATTGAGGTCAACCCCGAAAAGAGTCAGGCAGTTTTGTTCCGCAAACCGCGGTCAAAACCCCCCCCGACTCCAAAACAGATCACCATGTTTGGTAAGCCGATCCCTTGGGAGAAGCAAGCCAAATATCTTGGTGTTATCCTCGACCAATGCCTCACCTTCGGAAAGCACATAAAAGCGGTGCGTTCGCGTGCCGCCTTCGCTCTCAGTAGGCTCCACTCCATGCTGAATGCACGCAGCAACCTCTCCCTAAAATGGAAACTGCGCATTTATACCACGTGCATTCGCCCGATTATGACCTATGCGTGTGCTGCATTCGCCCACACAAAGTCATACCGGATCCATAGGATGCAGACCCTCTAGAACCGGTTTCTCCGAAAAGCCACGGGCGCCCCGTGGTTCGTTAGGAATGAGCGACTCCATGTCGACCTCAAAGTCCCTACCATCAAGCAATTCATGAAACGCCTTACAAAGCGTTTCATAGACTCCGCCGAATCGCACCAGAACCCGCTTATCGCTTCGGCCGCCCGATACACTCCCTCTCGGATCAGTAGGATTCGACGTCCCCGTCATACCCAAGTCGAACCCGACGATCCCATTACCCTTGTCCAAGAAAGCTGTAGGGAAACAAGCACTCTTAGGACATAAATACACAAACCGCGACCCGCCGCCTTCCGGCCTCGCCGACGAGGCCCACCGCGACGTCCCAGTAACGTAAATACTCCCCGTCTTTTGCCTAACGGGCCAGCCCGCGTCGCTGAGCCCTTAGCTTTAAACTCCCCAAATAATATAATCATGACCCAGCTAGTCCCTAGCTGTCCCCCCGATAACGACGCTCCTGAGCCGAGGTCCATACCCCACAGGGGGTGCCCTCAGCGAGCGGAGTTGTAGGTTTAATCTTTGTTGCCTTGGCTGGGGGCCTTAGAATCATTTAAGGCCACCACAGGCTAGCCCGGTTAAGCAGCAGCCACCCTTCTAGAGGTGAACTGCGAGTGGCCCTATCCAAAAAAAAAAAAAAATGAGGCACATACAGACCGACCCATGTTTCAAAAGACCGCAAAACTTGGAGACGCGTCAGATTTCAGCAGTGAGGATTATGACGAAGAAGTAGGAACAAAGATGTGTAAAATTTTAGATAATAAAATTTAATTTAAATTTTAAATTTTTCTTAGTTTTTATAGATTAACAAGTAGTTGTTTACCGTATGCATCTGTATCTGTGTACTGTACTGGAAACTTAGTTCAATGACCTGTCACTCAACCAAAATTGATGGAGGAGTTTGACAACTCCTAAGTTTTTCTCTCACGTAAACGAAATTTTCACCGTCCGTCCGTCCGATCAGAACCAGGCCCGGGTCGACGGCACGATGTGTTACACGCGTGCCTCAAGGAGATGTCAGCATAGTAGACGGGGCCCGCTAGGGCCAGTGCCTGCCAGGGTTGCGGAATTTGTTCGAAAGAGTCACCGCGGCCCTGGAACGCAAAGGGCACTAGGAGGAACACGGATGGATTTTAGTCAGTAAGACTCCCTTCTGCTGTGCTCAGAGCGGGAGGAGTCATTTGATGATTTCCCATTCTTAAAAAGAAGGTACTAAATTTGGATGGAACGAGTTTGCATCTAGTGCGTAAGCCCAAGCCAAACCGACATTTCTCGGATTCGGATCGAAACCATACCGAGATTTTTACGGAGTAGCACTACTGCAACACGATTCTGGAGAACTTCTCACCGTGTAAGCTAACGTGAAATGAACGTCAAGAGAGCAGTGGATCTATTCACATATGGGATGATAGTTCACTTCTCGCTGACTCCACCTAATAAAATAAAATAAATCATCATCTGCCTAGCCTTTTGCCAACTATATTGGGGTCGACTCCCAGTCAAACCGGATCCAGCTGAATACCAGTATTTTACGTGGAGCGGCTGCCTACCAGACCTCCGCAACCCATAAACTGGGAATACGGCAGTTCTTGGCAAGACTGGTGTCAGATTTGACTGCTTCTGATAGTCCGTAACGACTGCCAAAGATCTACAAATGACAACCGGGAGCAACGGCTTAACGTGCTTTACTCGGTGAGACGTTCTCGGAATAGACTTGCAGATATTGGACGTACGACACATCGGAGCTATACGGTCATTGTAAGTTCTAAGAAAGTGATAATCTAGAGAGTTCTTTTTCCCCGAAAAACGGTACTTTTAAAGTCAGACAGCCTTTCCATCAGTATGTCAGCACCCGGTAGTTCAGGCCTGAGGCTATCGTGCAAACCGTGCAATTTTCGCAAAATTTTATAATTTCACTTTGTTTTATAGACCATAATGAACAGTAGGTCGCGCCTAAGGCCTCTTAACTGTCCAGTAACCTTAAAATTTTAAATCAAACTTAATGCTTTAGCCCCAGTTTCTGGAAAGAAAATGAATACAAATATTCGGAAAAAAAATGTCAAACACGCTTATTCAACTGTCTGCCTTTGAATTTAAAAGCATTTTCTACAGCCAATCATATCACTGCTCTTGCGTTTAATTTGTGACGAGTAATTTTTTTTTCAGGAACCGGTATAAAGTGTTTTATTTTCTTAATAGCTGTAACATCTTAATTGCACTCTCTTTATATTCGTCTTTATCACCCCTTTTAATTAACAAGTTCATTAGTTATTCTGAATTTGGAATAATTGAAATTTCTCTTTGATACCAACTCAGGGTTTGCCTGTTTAGAGTGACTGCAACACTAACGTTTAATAATTTCACTTTACAATATCGATTTTAGGACCAAAGATAGTATTGTGGTAACTTTCTAGTACACTGGCAATAGAATATTGTTTGCTGTATATTTTTTTTTTTTTTACTATTAATAGGCACGCGCTTGACCACCATCTCACCTGATGGTAACCGATGATGTGGTCGAAGATGGAGCACGCTTGCCTAGAAGTAACCTTTTCACTTTTGACTTAAAGACTCCCAGGTTGTAGCTATCGGGAAACACAGACTCCGGCAGGGAATTCCACTCCTTAGCTGTACGCATTATGAATGTGTTCCCAAAACGTTTTGTGCGTGTGGGTGGGATGTTATAAGTATTAGTTGGTGTGATATTAGTTGTAGGCAATGAAATCATGAGTTAAAACTGTTGTTCCTATATACGTTTAGTGTGTACAACTGTACATCTAGCGCTAACTTGAAATCATAGCTTACTACAATACAGCAGAGGATTCCTCGCATGCTACATACACAAGTCTGGTTCTAAACACCAGCATTTTGCGTTGATGTTAGCCTTCACCAGCCAACTAAGCTATAAACTTTCCTTATGGTAACACAATTAAAAAGTAACAATTTATTTATTTAAACTTCATGTACAATAGTGATACATAGGCGGACTTAATGCAACAAGGCATTCTCTACCAGTCAACGTTTGGGTTAAAACAAAAATACACTGTGGTAGGTGTACAGCAAATAAATAAGATTTAAAATACAATTTAGTTACGGGAAAAAAAATAAAAAAAAATATACATAAAAAAGTATATATATATATATATATTAATATATAATACAAAAAAAAAATACATATATAATGCTAAAATAATAAACTAATAAATATGTTGTTTAATGATAATCTTTCTGATTGAGAGAACTCATAATAATGACAGTCTTTCAGATAGTTTTTTCGGTGTTTTCAATTGCTATTTGGTGTTTTAAATTGTTAAAAGTTGCTAGCTTTTGCCCACAGCTTCAATCACATCGATATAGATTTTCGCGAAAAAAGTACCTCATAACCGTGCTCAGGAACCCATCTATCTCTACACCAAAATTAATCAAAATCCGTTCGTGAAGATTAAGCGTGAAAACTGTACAAACAAACTAATTTTTGCATTTGTTATGTCATCCTAATATTAATTTATGTCAAAACATACATATTTTTATTTGCAAAGCCTTTCATTGTTACTTACCTATAAACATAGCGACATTGCCAACATAGAGCAAAACATAACAAAAAATGTGTGCAGGCTAGCATCATTAGTTGAACCTGTCTACCCTCACAACCGGCCCTCCTGCCCGCTGGGACACGGGACGTGATAACGTCCCTCTGCGTGAATACGACGTTTGTTCCCGAGTTTGGCCATGAAACCAGCTTTATATGCAGTATCTAAAATTCAAAGCTTTTTTTTTTCCTATTAATAGGCACGCGCTTGACCACCATCTCACCTGATGATAAGCGATGATGTGGTCGAAGATGGAGCACGCTTGCCTAGAAGTAACCTATTTATTCACTCTTGATTTAAAGACTCCCAGGTTGTGCTTTGCTCTATAAAGGTTTCATTACATAATATCTGTAACGGTATCAGATATAGACCGTGAAAAAGAAGTCAAGAAGTAGAAGTCTAGTCATCTGCCTAGACTTTTTCCTACTACATTTGTATCGGCTTCTAGTCAAACCGGATTCAGCTAAATACCAGTGTTTTATGTGGAACGGCTGCCTACCAGACCTCCAGAACCCATTAACTGGGTAAGGCTGAACTTCTTGGCAAGACTGGAGTCAGATTTACTGGCTTCTGACAATTCGTAATGACTGCCAATGAATGAATAATATCTGTAACGGTATATCTTTTTAAAATCACATTGCTGGTCATAACTTTGAGGTACTCGTGGCTAACCAATAACAACCGCACTTATCGAACCACATAGTTAAGTAACGCTTGCCGAGGCCGGACTGTGGATTAGTGACCATTCGTTACATGCGAGTTTCCTCGGAAAGCATGTTAAACCGTTGGTCCCAGTTGTTATATAAAGATTTTTGACAATCTTAACGAATGGTCAAAAGATTGAAAACGACACGACACGTCTTGACAAGGGGAATCGTGTTATCTTGATACTGGTTTCTGGTATCAGCTGAATCCAGTTTGACTGGAAGCTGACCTTAACATAGTTGGAAAAAAACTAGGTGGATTGATTGTTTGTCTTTACTTTGCAAGTCCGAAGCTAGATTTATATTATTATCTGAATTAACTACAGGTGTGCGTAAGCCTGAATAAGCTATTGAACACTGTACTATCTAGTTGTTAGTTTCATTGTGCAAGGCAACTGCTAGGTTCAGTTAAACTCAGAGAACATAGGTAAGAATATTTACAAAGTGCAAGTCAGTTGAGTTGCAGACACCAACTTCAACGTTACTAAACTTGCTATCGTGCTAAAGCATAAACTTTCGAAATGTTAAAGTTTTAGGTTAGAATTTATGTTAGAGCTCATCTCATAAGTTATCTGCAAAGTAATATGTTGTATTTTCTCCGTTGTAAAACAATTAAGCCTGCGAAATATTGTGTAGCATCTCTTCTCTTTTCATTTCTACCTACATAAAATCAATAACCATGAATTAAACGTCATTTAAAATAAATATCAAATTAAATGAGTTATAATTATAATATTTAACTACTGGGAGAAACGAAACGTAAATCATTTCGTTTCTTCTTTCGCTCTCAGCAGTGCGATTCTGCGAAGTGAGCTGTCAATCCCTCGCGTCAATAGTAATGACAACTTACTTCATGCTTACTTCTGCTAAGTTAACAGTGACTTTTTGTGCATAATCTACCTGCCGTTTTGTGTTGCGGCTGCTTTTAAAAGTTACATAAAAATGTGAATCCGCTCCTCAATATTCGCTGATGTCGGAGCCCAACACAACACAATCGATTAACTATCGGTCCCGATGTTGGATAGTGCAATTGGACGTTATATTATTGAGCCGGCAGCTGAGATAAAATGAGCCCGATGACAGGTAAGTAACTAATTGATTTAAGCTATTGTTCGGTTAATACACCGGGAAAACGATCGTAGATCACTGTAATCTCTATTGAACTGGAAACTTGACTTAAGAGTTTATTTTTGCGTTTCTTCTCTAATGTTACGAATCGAATTTAGGTTAAATGCAGTAATTGTTTGAAAAAATGTCTCAGATTTACTTTAAAAGTTTGAGCAAGGAGAAACTGTATCACAGTGAGATTAGCCCAAATCATAAACTGAAGCGAATTTCCGCTTTAGTTCCTGATTTTTTTTCACATTAATTTTATGACAAAATTTATGTAAAAAATATGGTCAAACATGAGACAACTGCTGTGATAGGTTGAATTAATTTCCAACAGCCAATGCAGCTTGAGTTGCGTTTAATTTGTGGTGCTTTTCTATTTCTTTTTTACAAGATCTGGTGTTGAAACCACAATTGAGATTTTGTAACGAATGAGCATGGGCAACACTTTTGTAACAGAACAATTGAGTGCCCAAGGGAAAAATTAATTAGATTATACAAATAGTGCTTTGACAGTAAGCAGTAGCAACTTTAATCAAACTATCAGGGGAGTCATGCGTGGCATCTATAATAATGATATGCGTGATCGGTATCGGTACCAATATACTTGTTAGCACCGTATGGGGTCGTAGCGATCCCTTTTAAAGGGTGGCGAAACTTTTATTTAATTTAAAACATTTTTAATATGTAGCAACTGTGGATTTTCACACAAGTTTATTACCATAGATGTATTTAGATGTATATCATCATGATCATTTTAGCCAAAAGACGTGCACTACTGGACATAGGCCTCCCCCAAGAGTCACAACTTCGATCGGTCCTGTGCGTCTCGCATCCAACGGATTCCAGTGGCCTTCACCAGGCTAGAGCGGTGCCACTGCGTAATCACCTTCCAGGCGACACGTTTGTGCCGATTCGGAGAAAGGACACGCCCGGGTGTCAACACTGTGAAAATCGCCCGGAGGACACGGTGGAGCATACGGTGGAGGTCTGCCTTGCTTGGGCAGAGCACCGCTGTGTACTAGTCGAGGCGATCAGTGGCGGCGATCTATCACGTCCGGCCCTTGTTCAATCCATGGTCTGGAACGAGGAAGCATGGGAAGCGGTCACGCCCCAGCCACCGTATCAGACAAAGACGCCCCAGGCGTCGAGAGTTGCAGAGCTAGGCCCGAGACGACACGACAGCACGTTTTGTTTCACGCGCGCTTCAAGGAGATGTCAGCATAGTAGACGCCCAACTAACATTTTGGTGTCAGTTACAGGCTTTTTTATGACTTTAAGTAATATAACAGGGTTATAATTATCTCAGTTATTACTAAAGACGATATAGAGGAGTTAACAAACAAGTTTAGCCCCAAACGCAGCACTATAGCGTTAATGGATGATGTAATACAGCTTTGAGAGTTATAATGGCGCTAGTAGCAGCAAGTATACTTAATACGTTATAGCTTTAACCTTTTTGTGACACCCAAGTCTTTATAAAAGTGTTCGCCGACACCTCTTAACACTTATTGTTGTATAGTTATTGCAATGAACTGTTTTATACCACTTAAGGTGCTATATTGACTATTATTGCAGTCATAAGCTATAAAATAGAGTTTATAGTTTAGTAACACGAGAAACTAAAGGTGTCAAACAACTCCTCTATCTAGGTTTAACCTGTAATAAAGGGTTTAACTAAAGCTTATTGTGTTAGGCAGTCCTCTTTTACAGACGTTCTAAAGGTATTGGTGTCAAACAACGCAAGTATGGGTCGTTATTAACACTAACCTCACTTTTGTAAAGTTCGCCATTGTTTTGGTAACCTAACAATTAATATTATTTCGAGTTATTCAACATTTGACTACAATAAACAAAATTTCTTACATTATTTGAAGCATTCCATGAATGCCACTTAATTTTACATACCACTGCTCAAGAAGCAGGAATTAATAGTAATGTTTAGCTTGAGGTACCTATTTTGTTATCATAATTTTTCTATTAAATCTTTAATAAATCCTAGGCGCGTTAAAATTGAGATGAGAAACATGGTATACATTTACTGTGAAATCATAAGGGCAGTCATTTTTCACTTCACATACTTAAATAACATAATATTCCATAATATTATTCTGCTGTGTTGAATAATGGATGACCTAACACTTCCATTACGAACAGATTTAATTTTAGTAAAGTAACAGGCTTTTTTATCTTGACGTGCGCTTTTTACCACCTGTAGTGCTCACTATCGCGGTAATACCGGTTAAAGTAGTAGCTGACGATGAATAAGCACTCCTGTGGAGCTTTAAGATCTTTTTGACACCTTACTATAGGATTTATAGCACCTGTAGCGTTTACCAACTCTATTTTACAACGGTAATACATATTAAAGTAGTAGCTGACGATGAATAAGTGCTCTTGTGCAGCTTTAATATCTTTGTGACACCGTACTATAGGCTTTTTATAACTTTAACCTGTAAAACTGTGGGCCTCTTTCGTGGTTATAAGTGAGTTAGAGCATGCTCTAACTCAGTTGCACAGGTATGCGTTAACACTTTTATACTCAAATGGAACTGATATACGAGTCTTATATAGGCTTTTTTAACGCTTTGGTGCTAGTTGGGCGGGGCCCGCTAGCACGGATGGGTTTTAGTCAGTAAGAGTCTGATATTCCTTTCGGCTCCGACGAGGGCAGGAGGAGCCATTTGATGATATCCTATTCATAAAAAATTGGCTTTCAACAGGTCATCGGTCCACCCTGTCCGGCTTTCAAACGCTGGAAGAAGATTTAAAATATAAATCACATAAAATAAACGCATTGGATAAAGAGTAGGTACTTTGTTGTCGGGTGGTTAGCGCTCTTTGGGGGAAGCTTACGTTCAGCAGTGGATGGCAATTGAATGATGTCTCAGCAAGTCTATGTTCCAGAATGAAACGAGAAAAAAAATCACAACTCGACGTCTTTATCGAAAACCGTTTATCATTACCAAAAATTTTAATAAATACCAGTATTAATTAAAAATAACAATTGCATTTTTATCGGCAAAAGACAATAACGAATCAACATACATGAAAAATTCATATGCGGTCCATTCAGAATCGATACATGTTATTAAAAACGCCAATGCATCGATTCATAACGGCCTTAACATAAATCAGAGCATTGGGGGCGTAAAAAATTCACTTGGTCTTTTACATTTACCAATTGTTTTCATCTCCAAGTGAAATACTGCTATCCCATCAAACATGACCACTTTAAAATTAACTACCAAACTCAGTCACACTCCTCAGCCGTAAAACTTCGATGTAGGTCTTTGTAAATTTGTTGTTTACCATATTAGTAGCTGTTAACATTCCTTAGCGATGCTTCATTAGAAAACGCTCGAAGGCTTTTAAGTGTATTGAATATACGGCTGAGCGATCAGTAATAAACTGCCACTCAATTTTAAACTCTATTTTCTTTTGATAAAGTTAAAATTTAACAATTTATTTGCATTTTCGTCATGAAGAAATTGTGTGCATTGAAATTCAATCAAATATATTAATTGTTAATGTTTTTACTCTTAGAGGTGAAATAAAATAAGTCATTATGAAAAGTTTATGGTTATAGTTTCTTTGTAAAGTAATGGAGTTAATGTTAAATTTACCACTGCTAAATACAAAATCTTTTTAAGTTGTTCGAGCCAGTCGATGGCCCAATTAAATATCAAATGTTATTAAGGTGGTTGCGCCAGGGTAGCCCGCGAAATTTAAATATTTTTATGTTTTTTGCAATTTGCCGGTTAGTGTAACGTTCATGAAGCCCTATAGAATGGTTATTTCATGAAAAAATCGTTCTATAAAGCTTCATGAACTTAAAGGGCTATATTGATGATTAAAATGGTTATAATTCTTTAGATAAAAACGCTTTACGGCCGCGAATCGTATTTTGTTCAACATACAGCTTCACACTGACCGGCAAATTGCAAAAAGCATAAACATATTTTAATTTCGCGGGCTACCCTGGCGCATACACCTTAACGTGATTTCTTAAGAATACTCAAAGCTTTGAACATACAAATTAGTTCGTCGAGAATCCAAATCACCTCATGCAGTTTCTGTTACTATGGGCAGACTTAAACTTGCATTAGACTTTTATTAAGCTCAGTTACAACGACTACCTCAACTTAGATATACACTTCGAACTAAGTTCTATGAACTTTTAGAAGTTCCACGTTTAAAGTGCAATTTAATTGAAGTACCCGCATAAGTTGTTGGAGCAACTGTGGGAAATGTTCTAGTTGACCCTTTAACTTGTTGTATGAACAAGACAATAGCTGGCTAATTACTCTCTTGTTAAACAATTACCCCCATATGAGGAGGTAGCGAACCTGTCACGAGCTATTTAAGAGCGGAGTAAGACATAGGATTGAACTGGTTATCGGTACTTACGAATTTCAATTCAGCGCATTAATTGAATTTAATGCATTAAATTATTTTTTATTTAACATTACAGTTTTCGGAAAAAACTCAAATATAGGTAATGCAATTTTGATTAAAAAAGCTTGACAGATTGAAGGTAAAAAAAACCAGAGTTTTAATCTTTTTTTGTCTAAGATTCCTCTTTAAAACGATAGAAGGGAGGGAGAAAAACGAAAAAAGAAAAACGAAGGGAGGGATTATGAATTATCTCTATTATATTATCAGGGAAGCAAAACTTCCGAACTATACTCGCATTCTATCAGTAACAGTAAGCTCTAAGTGAAACCCTACGTCTTCTGTTGTTAGGAACTAACCTCCTTATTGAGATAGCCTTCAATAATAAACACACAAGAACTCAAACAATAATTTTCCTCAAGACGATCCTAGTCTGAAAATTTAATCAAAACCTAAGCATTTTGTTGCTTTTCTCTTAACAAAAGTCCTAGTGACCTCAAACATAAAATGGCGACGATAAAATACTCGTAGCGTGCCAGTAACCATTACCCAATGAAAACTCGACAATACTGCAGAGTTGCCGTCTCTGTTTGAGCATAGTTCTATGTACAACGTACACACGGCTCACGTTCTTCTTTATACTTTTAAACCGCTAAAATATTGTTTCTGGCGGGCGCGATACTGTCGACTCAGCATTGCTCGCGTCATAGTAGCATACATGAACAAAGATTTCTGAGTAATTGGAACTGACATGGAAAGGGAAAAAGTAGCTTTTATTTGTTAGTTGGATTGTTACTTGATTTTTGGAATATGTTGGAATGTTTTCCGGGTTGCGATTTTATTTTGTTGAATAACGTTATAACGTTGGATTATTTCAAACTATTATTGATTACGCTCACAGTGAAAAATTTTTTTAAAGTTAAAATAACTGAACAGTTATGAATAAAAAAAAAATGTACACTCTAGCAATAAATCCCTATAATGATTTTTGTAAGTTTTAACAAACAAATAATTCGCAAAAGAAACCTGTGTTGACCACCAATTACAATAGACCAAAAATAAAATAACTCTCTACATCTACAAGACCCGCAACAAGTAAACCTAGGTTTACGGCAGATTTTTACTTCTACATTTTCAATTTTATTTTGCCAACGTCTATTTTACAGCACCCCTCTAGCAGAGATACACAACACACGGGTATTGTAAACTTGTAGTCGACTAGACAAAGTCTACAGGGGTAACCAATTAAATTTTGTGTACCCTTGTGAGGTTTAAACCCAATGTGTACATGGGACAAGCAGTGTTAGGTTACTTATAATAAAGCTGATAATAGTTTTGAGATTTTCTTTACTGAGAGTTAAAAAATTAATCGAGTAGAACGATATGGTATTTGAGATAATACTTTTTTACAAAATTTCTCGAATAATAAGATTTAGTGAATACAAATGCGTTATCAAAAAAGCGTTTTCTCCAATTGTATCACTGATTTTATTTATTTTTAAACAAATTCAATTGTTTTTAAAACACAATGAAAGCATTAATTCATGCTCATTTTAGATAATAGCCCAATACCCTGTTTATTTAAATGTGTTTCAATCAAGTGACATTTTTAACTTTCAAAACTTAATCAAAATATTTCGAATAATACCAATCATCAATTTGTTCAAGTAATTATAGAACAAATAATAGTGTCGTAGAATGAACAACCAATCTTGATAAATGACCGCACGTTAAAGCTTAAAAAAATGCACACAATGGCACTTGGGAGCCTCAGGCCCGACATTAATGTGAAACAAGTCAGCGGACGGAATTAGTTCGCAAATCATAGTAATAATATAGAATGCAATTACTAGTAATAATAAACTTGGTCGTTTTCTTACCGAACGTTGGTCACCTCTATTGTTAGGGTTTTGTAAAAAGCCCATATTTTGATGTATTGTTGTGGGGTATGATGGTTGGTTGGTAAATAAATTCACTGAAATAACTGTTCACATAGAGGTTAGACTAATCTAACCTTTGGACCCTTGGGTCTCCTTAATCTCAAATAAGTGCTCTGGTTTTGATACTATAAAATTTCGTCTCTCCATCCTTATTCACTTCAAATAATTCCCGTGCCTACTTAGTGTATCACATTTGTATGAAATACATTCTGGTATTCATGAAATTCTTGTTCAATACTATGTATAATAAATTAAGTTTCGGATACAAACGAAGCTCATAATGGCAAGGTGGCCAGGAACCGATTGCTCGAACCGAACTGACGTGAGTACTCCTGAATGTGTAATTATACAATCGCAATGTTGACTATTCATAACTGCTAAATAAATGACATAGACTGCTACAGTGAATGATGCTAAAGGAAATTGCTATATAATTTATAAACAAGTGGTGAAAATGAAATGGTGGTTCAATGTGAAAGTTATTAAATAGAATCTGTAAAGTGTATCGAATTTTAGACATTAAATGGTGGTCTTTGAAGCAGAAAACGTGTTGAATCGAATTTAAATAACATTGGTCAAAAGGCTTCAAACGGAGTGACATTATATTTACGATAACGACCGTCAAAAGTTCGTGATACACAAGAGGGCCAGTTCTACAATTTTTTAAACAAATTTCGCAGTCTATCGACTGACGGACTAATTCGATTTTTTTAGTAAAATACCCTATTTCCGTATATTTTTGACTGACATGCAGATGCAAACGTTAGCCCTAAGGTGTAACTTAAATAAAATCCTGAAAAGAGGTCAATGTACTCATAATTAGATGAGCTATATTAATATGCGACCAAACCCAAAATCGCGAAAAAAGAACAGCTTTTCAGCATAATTAGTCAAGGTATGCAAGCGTACAGAGCTCTTAATTGTTCACGATCCCAGGGTTACTCCAGTGGGCTGCGGACTTTTTTCGAAAGAGTCACCGTGGCCCTGGAACGCAAAGGGCACTAGGAGGAACACGGATGGGTTTAAGTCAGTTAGAGTCTGACACTCCTTCTTGCTTCACCCAGAGCGGGAGGAGTCATTTGATGATTTCCCATCCTTAAAATAAGGGTTGCTCCAATAGTAAAATTTGTTCAAATGATGAGTAGGTTCAATAGCTTTTTCTTAGATTTGGCGTAATTTCTATTGTATCTTGTATATTTAAACTTTTTGATAAGTTAACTTCTACGTGCACCGGTGGAACCAAAAGATTCCATTTGCGATACAACGGTGGGGCATTGGTGAGCCAAAAGGTTAATTTACTTAAAGCATAAATGTAATTTTAAAAATAAACACAGGACCTCGCGAGACAAAGTACAAAAAGGTCAAACTTTGACAAGGCTTGATGAAATTATTTTGGAAAATCATATCATTATGCTGTCTATTTTATTTTCCTGCCTTGTCTTGACCTGCTACCATCCAGAGAAACAAATGATTTATTAACTATACTTTATTTTCGTTACTTTAGTTTCTTACTTACTGGTTGTTGAAAAATAATAGTTTTTCCCTTGACTGTACTCCCATTGCCTATCGCGCAGGAACCATGGAATATTTCACAGTAAAAAGCAATCTATAATAGTAAACGATGATGTAGCTTTGAATCTATGAAAGAACTTTCGTAATCCGATGAGGAATTCCGAAGATTTTGTCGTATAAACATAAGCAATGCATTTTAACCCTGAAAATGTTAGTGGAGAGGATGAAAATGTTGATCCAAATCAAAACAAATTATCTTGAGGAACTTCATAAATACTTATATGAAATTATATTTTAAGTTTTCTAATCTAGTATTAATCCATACAGGATCTACATTTTGCATCGAAATCTCTAACTCTAGCAGGTCTACTTGAAAAATTTCGTTTGAAATAAACAGTACCTTTGTGCTCGTTATCTGATTATTTTGTTTTCTCTTTTAAGTTTTGCCTAAACACTTAATACTAAAGCTTTCCCTGCCACATCCAGTTCACGAAGTAACTCTATGCATGGTTGTGTGTTCTCACAGAATGTATAATCCTACGCCCGTGTATATTGGGCAAGCCAATATCAAGTTAGTGTTGCAGACCGTCGTTTGCTCCCAATCCTTGTTATTGAGGTACCGTTTTGGCAGTTAAGATAGTTCTACACAGATTTGTATCTCACAAAATATCAGATAAAAGTTTCCTCTCCCAATTGACTTATAAAAAGGAAGGGAAGTATTATTGTAAGAATTGAAGTGTAGAAATAAGTATACACCTACGTGTATACAGATCCTTAGGAAGCTATCAGGCCCAATGGTATTGAAGCTTTAGATATTGTTTTGTTTTTGTGGAAAATTGGGCCGAAATTAGATTAGAACATTTTGTGAACAACTGTTACGTCACCGGGTTTTATTAAAAAAATATCCTTGTTTCCAGAAAATAAATAAAGTTTTTGTTTTTTATTGTTTTGTCAACGTAGTTGCAGTGAGCATTGTTTTAAATCCATCGTTTAATCCCCAGGCTTTTGAATTGGAAAAAACACAGAGTTATGGACTCGGTGCACGTCGGTTGATCTAAATCTCATCTGCCTAGCCACTTCCCAACTACATTGTGGTCGGCTTCCAGTCAAACCAGATTCAGCTGAATACCAGTGTTTTACGTGGAGCGGCTGCCTACCAGACCTCCACAACCCAAATGGATAACACGGTACATCTTGGCAAGACTGGAGTCAGATTTACTGGCTTCTGATAATTCGTACCGACTGCCAAAAATCTACAAATGACAGCCGGGACCAACGGCTTAATGTTCTTTCCGAGCCACGGAGGAAACTTAGTATGTTAAGATGGTCACCCATCCACAAACCAACCTTGGCAAGCATTGCTTAACCTTCAGGATCGACCCGTGCGGCTGTTATTACTTAGCCACGAGCTCCACATCGATCGGTAGATCTAAATCTGTTGACATCAAAATATAATTCTAGTGTGTATGAGTTATAAGATGAAGCTTAATTTTATGAACGGAAAAAATATACATTACTTTGGAAACAAACTGTAACCGATCTTCGTGTACCATGTCATGTTTAGTTTTATGACACTAAACAATTTAATTATATTTCTGTGTGCGGGTATATAAGGTATGGGCTAAAAGGATGACGAAGTTTTAGTTATGTAAGAGAAAAAAAAACGAATTCAACATAAAATCAACCTTGTGGATTAATCGGTCATTTAGCACAAACATTTACCATATATTTTATTTAAAAACCCCATCGACAAATCATACGAAACTCAACACAGCCTACCAGAACACACATCCATAATTTTATACAGAACACTAATTAATCACATCGGCCGAACACTACTGCAGTGACACGGACCAAGTTCATAATTGTATTCCAAGTTGGGACAGCACTTGATTGATTACCACACCGGGCTTGTTCCGTCCCACGGTATCGGCGTTAGTACTACACCTGTAAATTGTTGTGTAGTGACAATTAAATGTTTCCCATGTTGTGTTGTGGGTTGTGTTTTGTTTTTGGTGACCTTTTTCACCTTAAGGGGAGAAAATTTCTCCCCTGATATTTGAATGTAGAATTCGAAGTTGAGTTTTAGTCTAACTCTACTACTTCAGTCTGAACACTTGGACGTTTTTTCTCCAAATTTTCAACTCGGAAACCAGCCTCTTAAATTAGGCTAGTATTAAACTATCTAATGTTGGATCAAGATGGCATGACAAATCAATTAGCAATAACGGTCATTAACCTTCATTTATTAACATTTTAATTACAAAAACGGAAATAAAGACATTATCCGGATTATTGATAGATTATCCGGATGCCGGTCCTGCTCCATAGGACAATCAATGGCGGAGACAAGATCAAACTGGTTGGTTTTTGTATTTACTTTTGTACCTACTGTTTCATTTTTGGGTTTTTATTTTTCTGTTCACTCACACTCCGCTAATTAATGGTTCCAACATTTGTACTGTGTGTACTCACATCCATGTACTTTTTTTTTTAAATTAGTAAGTCTACCTCTGCATACTCTAGATGGTCCTCACATATATTAACAAAAGTTTTGTATACCACAGCACATGTAAAACATTGATTTGAAAAGAGTAACTATGGAGTTTCTTGTCCGTTCTTTTCCATAAGAATCTAACCTTCCGAATGGACAGTAGAGTCACTATGTTATTAAATTTTAAATGTAATGATGACGTTCAAAAGTGCCGTTTAATGGGCTAATTGAAATAAACGTTTTTGATTTGACTTTGACTTTGATTGGTTTATCGAGATCCTTTACATTTTAATAATGAACAACGATTCATGATTTATTTTGAGAGTTTCTACGACTGAGTAATTAAGGAAAGGTTTATCTTGGGCATACTCTAGTTTTTACTTTGTGTTTTTAGTCATCAATGACAGGCTACATCACTAACTGAGGAACTAAATAAGCAATTAACCAAAAATAAAGACACATTCTATATTAGCCAAATTACTGCATTGTTAATCAAAGACTCTTACTTCCGTAATTTTAAGATAAGCTCGGCCTCTGAACAAGACAGTACTGTCTTACTCAGAAACCAAGTCCCAACCAAAACCACATTTCAGTTCAAGATGTTTTGCAGACCGAGCAACAGAATCTTCGCTGTGCAAAGCAGGAAATCGAGAAACATAAAACATAAAGGTATCTTTTCCGAAGCCCTACTTTTAGAAATTGGAGGATGCACTTAAACTGAACAGCGTTTTGTATTTAGTCAAAAGATAATTAATGAAGGTAGTTTTTTGTTGTGTGATAGGTAAATCCATAAAATAAATAGAAGCATTTTGTAATTATCATATCTGCTGAATAGATGGGCTGTTGTGATGTTTTTGGTACTGCAAAGGTTAAAGTGATGACTGCCCATGTACAGACATTTAATTAATAACATAATTGGTGGTCAACCTTGTTAAAAATCAATATTCCTATACTTCTCGCCAACGGGTAATATCACGAGTAGGCTCTCTACAAACATCAACATAGACATTACCACAAACTAAACTAAATCAAACCAGCTTGGAATTTTTCCGAAAAGTGTTGTAACAGTTACTACACTTAACAGCTTCGAATACCGATTGGACAGACTACATTTCTCCAGACTATTCGAAACATACGCATCAGCTATAATATCGCTCTAATAGCTGCCAGTGAGTCATATCAAATAATAATAATGATCATCATCCACAGCCCGACTCCACCCACTGCGCTGAGGATAGGCCTATCTTTTCTTGAGCTTTTTCTTTCGTTCTTGTACCACCTTCATTCAGGTTCTACTCGCGATGGCAAAAATGTTGTCCACCTATCTCGCTGCCGGACGACCAACACTTCTTCTTCCAGTCCGCGGACGCTGCTCGGTCACTGCCTTACTTCGCCTATAAAATCAACGCACCTAGCCAGGTTTCCAGCCTAAACAATAACACGGCTACCTAAGGTGTTTGACTATTACCTGTCTATCCAGACTCCTGGCCTAACAATGTTTAGAACTGTTCTTAACATGTTTTGTACCAATTATCACCTAAGACTACAAACGTAACAAGAGAACACCACAACTCTGTCCGGCAATCCAAAACTTCTAGTGTACGTATACAAAGTGAACGTAATCTAGAAATTGAGCTCGTTACAGGAGACTTGTTTCACCTGAGCTTAGTTCAGACATCAAGTAAAAGCGCTGGCGTAGAACAAGTTACTGTAGTGTGTTTAATTCTGTGATTCGTGTGTTTCTCTCGCATTTCGCTGGAGTTATCTTCTGGTAACTGGTTTAATTCGGGCATGGTTACAGTTTATGTAAGAGTACACGGTGTCTGAACTCCGAAAGTCTGGTCATCTGTCTGAACAGTAAATTATGTCCTGGAAAATGTCAGTCCGGTGTTGTGAATGGATAAGGAAGAAATAAGTGATTCGTATACGTCTTTGAAGCGAGGACTCCTAATTTCTGGAAATAAAAGGGTTTAGTAGGTACTCCACGAACTTCATCTCCTATACCTGCCTCTTAACAGGGTAATGTGTACTTATTAATAGACTCAACGCAGTTCGCTCAAACCGCAACATTTTTCTTACTTAGAGCATTTTAAAACGTCGTAACTTTTAATCGAAGTCAGATTTGAATAATTTAAAGTGTACTTTAAATGTATATTATCAACCTTAATTATCAAACCATTTAAATGGATCAGGATTAATATCAGGATACCAAAATCATAAATATAATAGTAACTATAGACATACACCTTCGCGGACTTTTTTATAAGTAATAATGAGTACTTGAATTATGTAGTGCATTATTTTTATGTATCATCAATAATTTTCTCAGCGCACGCCAATTAATGAATTTTACAGGCAAAATTTTGCTACTTTGGGTAACATTATTGCAATTTTCTTATTGATCTCTAATTTTTTTGAAAATATAATCTAGCCTATATTCATCAGGGATAACGATAGGATAGGATAGGATTCTAATGGTGAAAGAATGTTTCAAAGTTACGTAGCCTATTCATTCCAAACAAACAAACAAATCTTTCCCTTTTACAATATTAGTGTAGAAGTGTAGTTGACGTAAATGCTACTCTGCTACTTGACGAATTTTGGTAAACCGTTCTCTGTAAAACTCCCACACTGACTTTTGATACTCCCACTTATCACAGTTATTAGATTAGACTAGTAATCTTATATCAAGCAGTTATTTAGAAACTTAACCTATACTTAGTAAACTGTAGGGCGTAAAACCACAATCCACAATTAAACGTCGACGAGAAACTACTTCGTTGACGACAAAAAACAAAATTTAATTAAATTACTAAATAATTTATCAAAGGATTTATGTGCTACAACAAAACGTTGTTTAAAACAGCATACAGAATCCTAATTAATGAAACACTGCTTTTAAGTTGAATAAAACACAAAGAAAATGTTTTTGATATGTACCTATTAGAGCATCGAATTTTAAGCTGTACTTTAATTTACTTTTAGAAAGTTGGTTCTATGCGTTTCACTGAAGTATATACTTTTCATATTACGCTTGGTAAACTTTGTTGAGTCCTACTAGGAACTCTCACCTTTCATGAAACGTTTGACTTTGTCACTAGATGAATAATTTCCAAGAAAAACTTTAGAAGCCCTTTACGAGGTCGATTTGTTACATTAATTCAAACAAATTGGATTCTCTTGTAACTGTGCATAAGAAAAATAAAGAGTATTTTCGTTTTACACTCAATAAAAAATCCGCTTTGCGTCCGAATAAGTAGGTTGAGTTGAGGTAGAGGCGTGTAATTGTTAAATACACCCAGATATTTTGCTTGATAAATAAAGACGCTGTATAGGTAAGATTAAACCATCAGTGCTTCAACCGTTCACAAAATTCAAACATGGAGATACAAAAACTATTTTTTCTGATTTCAGCCAGAGCTTAAACCATCCTTTCAGAAATCATCATCTGCCTAGCCTTTTCCCAACTATATTGTGGTCGGCTTCCATTCAAACCGGATTTAGCTGAATACCAGTATTTTTCGCGGAGCGGTTGCCTACCAGACCTCCACAACCCATTAACTGGGTAACACTGTACTTCATGGCAAAACTTGAGTCAGATTAACTGGCTTCTGACTATCCGAAACGACTGCCAAAGATATATAAATGACGGCCGGGACCAACGGCTTAACGTGCTTTCAGAAATAAGATTAAAAAACCGATTTAGCTAAAGTAATCCTTCAGTCGCTTGTATAAAATGCAATCTCAAATAAACTTCCGGAAATGAGCGAACTGGTACAAATAGTACCTTTCAAAACAACTAATACGGGGATTGTTTGCGTTCTCACTGCGAACACGTTTTAATAATGCTTCATTCAACAGATGATACCCACTAGAATAAATGAACTATCTAGCAACTGTCGCTGTGTTTGTAAAACGTTAAGCAGCTTTTCGTTGAGTAATTGTGTACTTGTTCTGAACTGTTCAAGGTAGATTAAAATAGTTTTGTTGGTGGTATGTTTTGCTATTTTTGGGATGTTGCTATGGGATGATGTAGGCTAACTTTGGTGTGACATGTTTGTGTATCTCGGAAACTGATAAATCGTTTTTTTTGTTGAACATCAGTCTGATGATGGTCAACGATTAACTTGCAATGTGCTTGATTTAAATTAAAATGTTATTTATGACAGACATCAGCTGTAATATAATAAGACATAGTTTCAGTTGAATTCAATCAAACAATCAATGTTTCAAGCCAAAGAGTCTCTGTCTCGGTTTTGTCGTAATTGTAAGTCCAGAATCGCAAAAGAGGTCGTCATTATCTCATAACAACATTATAATAGATGTCTTGAGCAGGCAAAGGTATTATACAGCCACTGATTCGCACAAGAATTTAAAAAGCAACATCATTACCTTAACTATTAAAAAAAGGCTACTGAGAGGTCCCATGCGTCACACTACTAAATCTGCTGACAAATCAGAGCAAAGCTAGTGCTACTAATCGCATATTCTTCACAAAACCACCAAGCTAACGACCACGGGTAGGACGGCTATCGAAACAAACTTTTTTACTGTACACGTTATAACAAGGGTGACCATCATTATGTAAATTTCTCTAATATGCCGTTTTTATTCATGGTTACATTTATTAGCAGTAAAGGGCACTCTGGCCTAACTGTGAATAGGGTATGTTATGATAGAAATAACGGTTATAATGGTACTTAACTGGTACCTACTTTACCTTCTAGGCCCTTTCTTAGAGGTGACCAAAATTGTGCTGAAATGATAAATGCTAGTACTCGTAACTAATGACCTAAATAGGCTTTTTTGAGTTATTCAGAAGCTCGTATGTCTAAAACCTGCTTTACTAAGGGTACCGTGTAACCCAGTAACTGGGTCGTGGTAGTTAGATCGCTTGGTGAAAAATACTGGTCTTCAGTTGCGTCTGTTAGGTAAGACTGATGAAGAATAAGACAGATGATACCAAAATTAATATAATTTGATAATGAGCTTTCTCTTCTTGTAGGTGGGTTCCTATTAGAACAGGAATAATTAAAACGCATTACAGCATCGATACCTCTTGGGGTAAACCATTACCGCTGCGCATATCCTATGTATGGGATTACGTAATTACGTTATCGGAAACCCGAGAAAATTATAGGAAGGTATTAAACCAATATTCAGAAATACAACATCATTATTGGTAATTGATTCTCGGAGTTGATTCATCATTATAGATGTTTAAGACCTAGGCTTAATTTTTTTTTTTTTTTATTTAATATTTTCCCAGTCCTGAGCAAAAGTCTCTCATGCATTTCACTCGACGTTGTGCATCATCTCTCAAAATTTCAAGGAAGACATCTAACGTATCCTCCCATCATCTTCTCAGTCTAGCCAAGCGCTGTCAGGCCCAAATCTTGCGATTTGTGAACCCATCGATCAATCACTCTCAACTCTCTAAAACTTTGAAATCTTAGTAACGGAACATTTTATCTCATTGTCTGGTTACCCTATTTATAAGGCATTCCACACACGTGCGACCGCGGCGTCCGCGGCCCCACTTTGACCACTTAATTCAATGAGGCTGGATTCAGCAGCCCCGGTCGGGTTTACAAACACGACTGAACTCGCACGCTTTGTTACTGCTTGTGTTAATACGTTCTTTTGTTGAGTTCCAGTAGGCTAATTAGGAAATACATAGTTTGTAACAGGCCTTTGCTTTTGGAATCACGTAACAAAGAACATTGGTTTTTGGCTAAATGCTCAGGAAAAAAAACTGGAGGTGGAAAGTAAAGAGGCGTCCTATTTAAAACAATTCATGAATTTATTATGTGCATCGGACTATTTTGTAGTGTTTATATTAAAACAGCTGGTTATTTCATAAATAAGAAAATTTATCTATACTTATATACTAATATATAAAGCTGAAGAGTTTGTTTACTTGAACGCGCTAATCTCAGGAACTGCTAGTCCGATTTGAAAAAATCTTGTTGAATTAGATAGCCCATTTATCGAGGAAGGCTATAGGCTATGTATCATCTCGCTAAGAGCAATGGGAGCGGAGCAGTAATGAAAATTGTGACGCAAACGAAGTTGCGCGGGTCAACTAGTAAGTATATATATAATTATAGAAATTTTTATATACAGTAAGTAACATGTATATTTTGTTTATTTCCGTCACAAATATATCAGTTATAAATTAAGACATTATTTTTTAATCCAGTTGGCTTCGACATTTAATTATGATTATTTCCCTTATGATCTTAATCCACTTAGATAAGTAATTACATTAAGTTAGTCATGCATTTTTCTGTAACATTGAATAAATAATTTTAATCTCTTAATCAAAATCTATATTATCTTGATCAAAGCGAATTAAACATAAAACTTTATAGCTAAATTGATTTATATAAAAGTTGTAAAACTTGATTAAGACATTAAAATGACATTGTCCAAAACATGATCTACGTAATCACTTAACTCTCAAAATTGAATATGAATCACTTCTTCTATAAATTTTATTTAATGTTAGAGGCTATAAAGTTTACGACATGATAAAACTTGTAGTTGAGTTATCTCTTCAAAATCAGTCCAAAATCTTGGAGATGAAATGTTATATCTAAATTAAACATTTTTAAGTATTATGTGCATAATCTGAAAGACTGTTAATTTGTTTGAATCAAAAGTTTAACGACCAAATTAATACTTAATTTTCAGCTATCAGTTCACGGCTAGCAAAACGGGGCGCACGCACTCGTCCGACGCGCGCAGCCGCTGCCCCTCCAAAAGTGGCCTTTTTAGCAGAATCAGAAAGCACATCACACTACCCGACTCTGTCAAATTTTCCCAATCAATCTTAACGAACCTATTGCGTCAGCGATAATGATGAAAATTAAATTTGACAGATTGTTGTGTGATTAATATTATAATTCAAATGTGATGCTCCTAAAGTGGCCTTTTTAGCCCACCTGAATGGTGCTGCAACCTTAGCAGTACACTAGACATACTGTCTTGGCCAGCATGCAGCGCAACGTCTCTTCTGACTGCCAGTCTGGTGCATCCAACCATGCCCAGAACGAATAGACTCGGGTACATGGGGGATAAAAAACACTACAAAGTATAAAATAACTTAAACATAAAATAAAATAACTTTAATTTCGGAAGTCGGTGTCAAAAAACCAAAAAAATACCAAAAACACCGACTTCCGAAATTAATTTGTTTTGGAAGTCGGTTTTATTTTTTTGTAAAAAAGTTTTTATTTTACACTTTTTAGGCACAAATATCTGAATTGCGATAAAAATTTCAATAAAAACATTGTTTGTGCTTATAAAATTTGAGGATTTCCCTCGATTTTCATGTGATCACATCATCAGATTCTGACTTGGTGACAATAGGACCACCTCAAGAGTATAGGCTTTCGAATAAAGAAAGAATTTTCAAAATCGGTCAACAATTGGCGGACAAATCGGTGAACATACATAAAAAAAAATTACTTACAGCCGAACATAGAACCTCCTTCTTTTTGAAGAAGTCGGTTAAAAACGGGTAAACCTTATTTAAAACATACGAACTGGTTGCATTATGTTGTTGCTTTTAAGCTAGCTTATTCCATTCTAAACAGCATTCATCGTTTCCATCATTGAGATCGAGATCAAAAGCTGGGTTATCACGTAATAAAGAAAAAAACCTGCAACTCTTTTTTTTTAATTAATCTACATAATTATAGCTTTTTTTCAACTAAGTTTTAGGTCGGCATCCAGTCTAACAGAATACAGCTGAGTACCAATACCAACATGGAGGTAATCAGGCCTGCTGACCTCCACAACCCAGTAACGGGGTAAAGCAAAGGTTGAGGAGATCGTGGAGTACATGAGAGTGAAGACCAGCTGGACTTTAAGGTACGAGAGGTTGGAGTCGCGCAACAACACAAATTTTAAGTCGTTTGTGGTGCGGGTTCCAACTCATCAGCTCGAGATGTTCCTCAAAACAGAGTTTTAGACGAAGGGTGTCATGTACAGACTTTTCCGCGGCCAGCTACGTGACACCGCAACACAGTAGTTTATAGTTTTAATCAATTGTAATATGTATTAATTTATTTATAGTTATTGTTTTACGTTTATATGGGCCCTAGATGCCTGAAAGAAAGGATTAAATTAAAACGATTGTCTTCGGCAAGACTGGTTCCTGTCTTTCTGGATTACTGTAACGACGGTCAAAGATCAGTGGCGTGCTGTAGGTGCAAGCCAGCAAGACTCCCTAGTCCCTATACACGGTGCCATTTTAGTCTCTCTGGGCTCTTATATCATTTACGTTATAAAATACTAACTCAGCTTTTTTTAGTTATATTTATTATGATAACATTTCGATGTTATAATTATATAAGAAATAAACATGTAGCAATTTAATATCAGTATAGCACAGAATTCAGTACAGAAACAGTGCAGTGGGTCGGCGTGATAGCAATGAGTTATATTATGGTGTTTTCTTTTTAACCATTTATTACCTATGCAGGTCTATGCTAGCTTGCACCTACGGTTCGCCACTGTCAAAGATGTACAAACGGTAGCCAGGACCCATGGCTTAACATTCTTTCTAAAGGACGGAGGAGTCAGTATGTAATAAACGGTCTTAGTAATCCACACGCCGACCTCTGCAAGCGTTGCTTAACCTTGAAGATCAACCCGTTCACCGGTTATTATTTAGTCTGAGCCCGTCTGATAGCATATTAGAATTAAGTGTCCCGCAAGGAGCTATACTTACTTTTAAATATGATGGTTATCACTGAGGTACTTGTCGCGTGCAACCTTTAAAAGTAAACTAAGGAAGTCATTTCCCTGCATATCCTCATAAAATTCTTTCAAGCTACTTCCGTTGTTACTAACGTAGCTACATAGTCTAGCTATCTTTAAACTCTACAGTATGTCCTTTGATGTCGAACGCTTATAGATTCTGAAGTAGAAACTAGTTTTGAAAAAAAAAAAAAAAATTTTTGAATTGACTGTTATTTTTAACCTTCACCTGGGATTAACACAATTATGAATCTTAACTAAATAGCTGTCATAGAAATCCCCACAGAAAATCTGTATCTCCACCTAATCAATACTGCCGTAGCGTTGCTTTTTACCAGGTAAATAGAGCATGTATGGGTATTGCATTAAATAGACAAAATAATGAAGCAGTGGTCCATATTCGTATTGTTTATTTTCATTTTATAACACCAAATGGTGTTTTATAATAAAGATACCATCACATCACTTCCCGTGGGTGTCGTAAGAGGTGACTTAGGAACTCACCAGAGAATGTGCAGCAGCGCTTTTTTTACTATTAATAGGCACGCGTTTGACCACTATCTCACATAAAAATATGTTTGCACTTTTGCTGCTCAAAATTAAAGTCCCCAAACTGACATCCGATAAAGTCTATTAAAAGATGAACAAGTCAATAAAAAATACATTTTCGCCAACAATTCGGATGAAACGTCGAATTTAACCTAGCCATAAATAAAATGCGCTCGTTAAAACTCGTCTCGCAAATACATGCATGTAAATTTTTGCAATAAAACTTTAAGTTTTGACAATAAATTCAATTGGGCCGTCAATAAATTTCCAAAGCATAAATCCTGCCAAGGTCTATAGTGTGACGTCGTTAAAGCACTTTTATGGCCGCTTACTCGGAACAATAAAGAAATGTGTCAATGTGGGATATTAAACCGTAATTATATTAAAACATTTGTTTATTCTTGGGTAGTGCTTTGGTACGAATTAGCTCTGCTTCTGTCTTAATAGGGGAACGAAATGTTTTAACGCCTGCTGTAGCCCGGACTCCGGGTGTTAAATTTTTATGACCCCCTAAATTGCCAAGAGAACACTGATTTGGGGAACGGTGTTTAGCATACATCGTTTCCTGCCTCTTCAATAGCTTACTGTGCTTGCAATCCTTCAGCAGTGTTCTTATCTTTTGCTAAAACTTGCAGGAACAAATGAGGAATAACAAAATTGATTTGAAATTGTCGATGCCTTAGTTCACAATTGCACTAACTACAAAAATTACATTTTTAACAAGACAAAAACCAAGTAAAATAACTAATAAATATGCATCTATTCATAAGACTAGTCCTTTAACTCCATCATATCTCTATATTGTAATATTAGTATATACGTAACCTTTTCAAAATTACTCATCATCATCCGCCTAGCCTTTTCCCAACTATATTGGGGTCGGCTTCCAGTCAAGCCGGATTTAGCTGAATACCAGAATTTTACAAGGAGCGGCTGCCTACCAGACCTCCATAACCCATTAACTGGGTAACACGGTACTTCATGGCAAGACTGGAGTCAGATTTACTGGCTTCTGACAATCCGTAACGACTGCCAAAGATCTAGAAATGACAGCCGGGACCAACGGTTTAACGTGCTTTCCGAGGCACGGAGGAAACTCGGTATGTTAAGATGGTCACCTATCCACAGACCAACTTTGGCAAACGTTGCTTAACCTTGATGATTGACCCGTACGGCTGTTATTATTTAGCCACGAGCACCTCCTTAGTACACAATTGTACTAACTACAAAAATGTAATTTTTGAGGAGAGAGCTTTAAGTTTTTTAAAGTTTAGACAATAATAGTACAAATACCAAGTCAAATAACAAAACAAATATGCATCTATTCATAATACTAGTCCTTTAACTCTATTATATCTCATATATTATAATATTAGTATATGCGTAACCTTTGACTAAATAAACATAAAACCTCCATTTAATACATTTGTGCACTAAGATTAATTGTGCTGACAGGCATTAAGTGGAAATCTCAAAAATATTTAACAGCATTACCAGGCCGGTTCAAGATCCAAGAAGAAATATAATAAAAATGTATGGGTATTGCATTACATAGACAAAATAATGAAGCAGTGGTCCAATTTCGTAATAATTATTTTCATTTTATAACACCGTATAGTGTTATATAATAATAATAACATCCCTTCACTTCCCGTGGGTGTCGTAAGAGGTGACTTAGGGACTCACCAGAGAATGGGCAGCAGCGCTTTTTTTACTATTAATAGGCACGCGTTTGACCACTATTTCACCTGTTGGAAAGCGATGATTGAAGCCCATTGTCCAATCTTTAGTTAATTTCCAAAACAATCAGTTTGTGAATCATTACAAATTAGAAAATTAATAAATTCTGTCTGCAGTTCAGGTAACAATGATTACTAACTGGCTTCTACCCGCAACTTCGTTTGCGTAAACTTTAAAGCCTGGTTCTAGAGAATCACAGTTGCTCGCTAGGACACCACATAGTGAGCGTGTTGTTGTAGTCAATAATTGTCGATAATTCGCCTGCTCCGGCACTTATTCTTTCTGGTACTTGTGAATCTTGACCACTTACAATTCTAGCCCCAAAAATACTTCGACATGTTTCTGATCTCCTGGTCATTTAGAATCTTTGGCGCCCATATCTAAGCTCTAGAAAAACTTCATGTTTCTAATCTCCTGGTACTTTTTATCTTTCTCACAATTTCTGCCCTGGAAATACTTTGACGTGCTTTTTGGTTTCCTGGTATAGTGAATCTTTAATGCTTATAATTTCAGCCCAAAAATACTTTGACATGTTTCTGGTATCTACTTGTGAAACTTTAGCGCTCATAATTCAATCCCCGAAAAACCTTCGACATGTTTCTGGTCTTTTGCTACTTGTGAATCTTTAGCGCTCATAATTCCGTCTCCGGAAAAGCGTCGACATGTTTTTGGTCTCCTGATACTTGTGAATTTTTAGCGCTCATTTCAGCCAAAAAAATTCTTCGACATGTTTTTTGGTTTCTTGGTACTTGTGAATCTTTAGTGCTCATAATTCCATTATCACATATACGCAATGATGAACACTGAAAACAAATCTCAAAACGATCTAATGCATTTGTGCACTTCAAAAAGGCCAAATACCTTCAAATAAAAAAAAAAAAATCTCCAACAACACATAGATAACACTACTAAAAAGTATGAGCAGATATTGCAAATGTTTATAAAACGTTTGTGTTTTGAAATTTTCTGAGATTAAGAAACTTAAGATCGCTAGAAAGAAAGAAAGAGACGGAATAACGGTATTTCGATAAGAGCAAACGAAAAACCATAAAATTTTGTGTGATTGGCATTTAAAAAGTGAAATTTTTGTAGTTAGTGCAATTGTGAACTAAGGCATCGGTATATAATGCAACTACCAAAAGGATCAAAAACTAGAAGTGACTTGAATGCAACTATCACCTCATGCCTGCTAAATAGAGCAAGAGAAAACTAATGCGGTTTAACCGAAAGCACATATATTTATCGTCCTGAATTTGTGTCAGTACTAAGAGGTGACGTCACAGTGGCCATTTTTATTTTTCAGTATAGCCACAATAACGCTTTGTTTTAGAAAACTTGTTCACTGGAATTAACTCTCACAATACCTTTGTTTCTTTGTGGTACACGCACACGCTAAAATATGGAAGCCTTTTTAAATATTTACCTCACTCGTATCTTTATGTTCTTTTTAGTAGTTTTTTTTTATATAAAAGGCAGATGTTTTGCGAAATAGAAGAACTCATAATAAAATAGGGATTTACTAAAAAAATCATAAATTGTTAAACCACATACGAAGAAATATAATTATCGATGATTTTATTTAACCTAAATATAAATAACTTGTGGAGGTATACTTTAACCAACTCTCACGTTAGTCCAGACAATCTCTTTTCCGTAATTCGTCATCACTGGCTCGACGATTACCCACTGACATGAATAATTTGGAGATAAAGTTACACTCAGGAAGGTGTGCCACAGTCTACAAAATGCACGACAATAATTATATCGAACCACCAATAATTCAAAGGAATATTTTTAGTCTGTGGCCAAGTTTACCCGACTTTTAGTTTGTTTTTGTGAGACGTTCCAAATGTCACAAAGCGTGAAGAATGATCGTGGAACGTGACGAAAAGGCGGGAGTTCCAGTAATATTTCGTGTGTCTTTAAGAAATATGACAGTTCGTTTTATTCTTTGATTTGAGAGGACTTGGTTTGAGTATCGAATGTCTTGGAAGCATTTCAACTCGCTCGGAGATAATGAAATGAATGAGTTCTTTGGAGCAGAAGCTAATTAGGTGTGACTGCGCTCATTAGATTAATTATATCGAAGTGTTAATTAATAGTATCGTGACCTTTTGGTGTGAGCATAATTTGTTGCTCCATATAATCTCTATATCGAATGACATTTAATTTTTACGTAGGTGATTAATTAGCTTTCCGAAAACATGTCTTATACTTGTTTTTATGTCGTAAATCTTTGTCAGTTTAAATTAATGCTGACGTTTGTGCCAAAATTAAGGCTGTGAAATTGCAGGAACAATAATTAGCATTATATTTTATGTTCTCTTTTATTTTGATATGCTTAATTAATCTGTCATGAATAGCTCAGAACAGACTTGCAATCAAGTAACTGACTCAGAGGTCACAACTAGGAACCGTCTTGTGTGATGTTTCATTTGAGTGACAGCTAAGTGAATTCATTTTAAGTTTTAATACATAATACTATTGCACGTCACGAATTGTAACCGCAAAATTTCGAATTCATTGGACAATTTTATTTGAAACAAACAATCTAAGTCTAATTCTGGTTATTACCAAACCACCTGTAATATTCGTTGTGTAATATATTACCGCAGTTCTTCTAAATATAGTCGATAAAATACTCAGTAAGTATTTCTTCATTCTCCGATTCCACCGCGAAACTTATAGCGATTCTGTGAACAGAAGATCTCTCAGATTTGCAAACCGTAGCTTCCAAACACCATTTAACTGTTGGAATCCATCAGCTACAGCATCTTCTAATGGTCCAAATTGCACTGTCAAGTCGGGATTCAAATTTAAATCGGCAGAAATAGTAACATTTGAAATTCGGTAGCAAGATTGAAAAGTGAACGATACAGCATTTTAGTGTGCTCTGAGAAACACGATCCGTCTCCTTTAGCAGTCGTCGAGGCGATAAATTTTGTGGAATCTAATATAGCCGTGATTTGTGCACTGTAGTTTCGGATTCAATCTGACAGTTTGAATAAAGTTACACATGAATTAGATGTTCGTGAAGTAGCTCCCACTGAATTTATCGTTGCAATATTGTTGATAACTTAATTATGTCTGAGTTTGTAGTTTGTAACTGAATTTACGCTGTTCAAGTTTCGGTTTGGTTTTAAAATAATGACCTGCGAATTTAGTCTGCGTTTTTCTAATTGTGTCTCGTTCGCTTTGTCGTTTATATGGTACGATATAATTAGTACCTACATCTTGTTTAGGGATGCGATAACATTAAATTATTTTTGTAAAATTAAAGCTAACTTTCGCCCGAGACTTCGTACGCGCATATCCTGTATTTTCCTGTTCCCGTAGAAATTTCCGGAAATCCTTTCTAAGTGCTCCCTTAGGCTTCTGCCTCGAGTTTTGCGGGCAGCGGGGCGGCGCCGGGCGGCGGCGGCGTGGGAGCGGCAGGATCTAATGTGTAAAATCAAATGGACCGATCCTCGAAAAATGCGGCGCGGTAGCGGCGCGAGGGCAGGCAATGAGCGGTGGCCGCCAGTGGAGCGGTGACCGGGGCGCGCGTCTGCATTGCAGTGTTGTGCAATTTATTTTCTTCTTTTGCCCACAATTCTCGAGACACAGATTTTACACTCCCTGAGGAAGCTACATGCCAAATTTCAGCTTTCTCTGACCAGTAATTTCGGCTGTGCGTTGTCTATCAGTCACTCATTCAGTCGGTAACGGAAGAGTTTTAAATAAATACATTGATGATTACAGAACTTCGTTTCATAATATTCTAATTGGTAATGCCCACTCAATGTAAAATTTTCCAGATGGTCACACGTTAGATTTTAATTAAGAGTTTAATCGTCAATTACGACACAAGTCATAACAAGATTTACCGCCTGTCCATGTCATAACATCGGCAAGACAGGTCAAATTACCAAATCGAAATTGCGAATAATCCTTCAATGTCGTCACATCATTTTACAGCTGTACTTAAAACTTTGGAATTATCATTAAATACTACTTTGGAAACATATTAAACCTCCGCAAAATCAGGTTCAGTTTACGATCAAAGGACCCAAAGAATTTATTAAACCAAACCGTACTATTTACGATTCGCACAGCAATCTATAACTCACGAACAGGAAAATGCTATCCTTACGATTTCATTACAATAAATCTCATGGCCCGAGTTATAAAGTTTTGTGTCGATCGAAACTAAACTAAGTAGATAATGTACTCCGGTCAGGCCATTCTTTACCTTGTTATTAGTCGCACAAGTGAAATTAAGCTCGAATCTCATAAAGATAAGGTTGATAATCAAATCTTGGAACAATATACCCTACAACTTTGAGTATTTGATAAGTGCAGCCTGATAAGTTGCAAACGATAATTGACCCATTATTTAAAGGGAAATGATAAGTTTAAATCTGGCTCTAGTATCTTAGGATTGTGATTGGAATTCCATCAGCTTAAGAAAACAAGAACAGAATCAAGATTGGGCTATGATTCTTTGTGTATCTTATCGGAATAAATATTTACGATCACGATAATAACGTTTTAGGTAAATTGATCGTTTTGTAATTTCGTTATCGGGAGTTGGGTTCCTTGTTAGATTAGAGTGAAATTAATTCAATAATCTTAAATTACCACATTAGGTTCGACATCAATGAAAATATTTACAGTTACAAAAGTGACTTTGATAAAGTATTGTGATTAAAGAGCTGCGAGAGCCACTGAGCTAGAAATAAATCATCTCATCTTTCATTTAAAAAAAAAAAAAAACAATATTCCCATCGATCTCATTACAAGCTTGTTCTACATTCCCTATTGTTCCATTTAACCGCTTACCTAAAAAAAGACTCGATACTTGAACACATTTATAGAATCGTAAAACGATTTTACGATCCTGAAGCATAATCCAAACATAAAATTATAAACGTTATGTATCGGAGCAACCGAAAATCATAAATCGGAGTTTTCGTAACATAAATACATGTTTTCTATTGAGGGTGGGCACAGTAAGTCTTAAAATAGCTTTGCAAGTGAACAGTTAGAGTTAAATATTGTGCTATTGTGCCTTTAATGTATGTAAGGTGCATATAAACTGGTTTAGTGATGTTTTCAATGCAATAGTCAATTTATGTCTTGCCATCCCTCAAACAAAAACAGGCTGTGTTGTTCTTTTGAGATGTCTCTTTGTTCATCCATTTTAAAGTCATTGCTAAATGAAAAGGGGGCTCAAAATATCACTTTAGGAGAATCATATTAGAATCATAATATTAATCACACAACAATGAGTCAAATTTAATTTGCACCTTTATGGCTAACGCATTAGGTTCAAGGTTGATTGGGAAAATTTGACTGTGACAAGTAGCGTGATTTGCTAAAGTGGCCTTTTTAGATCCGCCAAAACAGAAAGGAGGAATCGTGGAGTCTCGAAGAAGTGGAGAGAAGCGATTTGCCCAAAACTGGGACTATCTAAAACAAAAGTAAAGTGTACTGAACCCATAACAATAGACCTCTTTCTTTTTTGAAGTCAGCACCCAGTCATCCCTCACTACGCCTAGTCCTGGGTACGCTTACCTGAAACTCGAAAATCACACAGTTTTAACATATTCCCGGGTTAAAAAGTATCGTATGTCCTTCTTCTTTGCTTGACGATGGCAAAAAATAAATGTTATATTTTGCTCAGTATTTAGCAACTGTTACACGATTTACTGACGCAGCCATAAGGTCCTCATAGGTACAGGTGACACACAAACACTGATCGGAGTCATCCAGGAACCCTCACCTGAGGAGGTTACCTTTACTGCGTGTATGGAATTTATTAAGAGTTTTCCAGGTCGATCACGGTAACGCGTGCCCAGGTGGCTAGTTCTACGAAGGTTCTATGGAATTTCAATCGATACATGAACTCACGTGCCTAAGAAACCTGGGGTGCCTGAAATACCACCTCGCGTGACGTACTTTCTGACCTTCTGTTACGTTCGGCACACCCTGGACCATCGTCCATCTATCGATTGGCTAATCCTTTCACCACGACGGCAAATATAAAACATTTAGGCTAACAGGTAAACTAGGTTCTTTTAAAAGGTAACAAACAGATTCCCAGCCGGTCATACATCTTAGTATGGGTTGATTGTAATCACACCTTATTAAAAGCGCAATTTTGTTCATATTCAGTCTGCATTCGCCATCTGCCAACAATAGAAAAATGCATTTAGAACATTTGCTCTAATTCATCCTAAAACGGGACTATGCTATTTTGATTCCAATATTATTTGCAGAACGTGATTCACTTGTACTGTAAAGCATTAAGATCTAATACTTACTACCAACGCATAGACCCTCGACAATAGTTTCTGTTCCTATTGTTAACGACACGTTTCCTATACGTCATTTTGACTGCGATCGTGCTAATATTGTCACGGTGAAACGCATCTGCCCTCAATAATGGATTTTGTACGGTATTGTGCAATTATTGTATCGGTTTTATGGTTCAATATTAATTGTTACTTACAGTAATATTATTGGAGTTCATTGTGTGTGAAAGTTTAGCAATTGTTTGGCAGCTTTTGTTGAAAGTATTTGAATGAGACGAAAACTTTATTTTGCGCATGAAATAAACCTAAAACATTGACTTTGAATACTTTTAAGTATCTACAATATCAGATTTACGAAACAATGTTTAATATGGCTGTAAAGTTTGTATTTTGAAAACTATCTAAATATTAGTTTTCTGATGAACTTTACGGGTATCTTTCAATTCGCTCTGAAAAATAAATCACGCATATTAAAATATTCAAATTTTCAGAACGAAGCAATTTCTATTTAAACAATTCATTTGATCCAACGGAAACTTATGAAGCTAATAATCGTTAATACGAAGAACACAAAAAGGCGAAGACAGATTTGTACTGAAATGTTTACGAGAAAGAGACGTCCGTTATGACAAGAACTGTAAAGTATGATGTGAGATATACTCAGTTTATTTTAATTTGGGAAATGTTTAGTTTATTGAGTTTCTTCTTGATGTATTTATTGGACAGCTAGTTATAACATTTTATTCTTGATATTTGATTGAAATGATTTATTACTAGTTAGAGTGTCCATTAGGAATTATTTTTTTAGTAGTTATACCTACTTATGAAAAGGAACGTATTATTATGAACCCCATATTTTTATTTCCATATAAATATTGACATCAAGTGGCTTCCCACTGGGGGTAAATATTTCTTTGTTTTGTTACATTTTGCATTTGTCGATAAAACGGTTGAAGGTTGCGAATGAGAATCGGCATCGCTGAATATGTCTTACCTACTTTTTGCTCTTAGAGGCCCAAAACCAGTATTCAAAGAGACTTATTTTGACAGAACTGGATAAGTATGGGCCCTACTCCTTCGATAATTATTCTATCAAGAAGAAGTTGAGGAAGAGTTTTTCTAAACTTGGCTAGATGCGAGAAGCACAGGAGTGGTCGATATAGTGACACTTAGGGTATCCTATCTCCAGCAGCGAACGTACTTCGGCTGGAATGATAACGCCAATACAAAAATAATTAAGTTAAACTTAGAACTAGCGCAACACTCACTTCTGAAAAACAAAACACTCGCGTATCTGCCGAAGCCAGGACATCAGCTGTACATGAATTACGCGGAGAAAATGGGCCAGCAACGACCACTGTGTAATGGCATGGTACGGATCTTAAAAAGTTCTCAGTAAGTCGGATCGTCAAACTCGCTATAAATAAAGCGAAGCGGGGAAGGCTCAAATGAATTCGCCATTCAATATCACGCTACATTTTCTTTTAATCTGTTTAAATGACGACAAATTTACTGCTACAGATTTTCATTTAACGTTCTGAATATTTTAGTCCGTTTTTTAGTGACCCGCGTCGGAATTGGGAATCCGATTCGTGGAAAATCTTCTGTTTTTCAATTTCAAGAGCAGATTTCCTATCTGGTGTTCATGTTTATTTCTTTAGCACTTTATGAAAATTTACCTCTACCATGGTTTCGAACATTTATTTGCTTTGAAAGTTTTCAGTAACTTTCATTGTTGTATCTCTGTTCTCTTAATATGTACTGTGAGGATTGTTTTTTTTTCTAAATTCGAACAGCTTATCACATTCTTGCAGCTGTTCAATCTTCCAGCCATATTTAATTTCGTAATTTCAGTACGCAACTTTCAGTTTCCTACTGAAAGTTTCTATAAAATCAAAGCCACTCTAGGATAAAATGTGTTCAGCTTACACATACCAGTAAGATCCTCAAGACGATAACTGGATACATTTTGCTATAAAATACGAACGCCTTGCAATTAACAATAAAATCTTTTAACACACAGAGCGATGACGCATTTTCTTCTTCAGCTATACTCTCAGTTTTATCCTTCAATAAAGCAGATAGGTATCTGTCTGTTTTAAGAACAGTTCATCGAAACAACCATTTCTCTGAAATGAACTCCGTATTCGCTTTTCATTGCTCGTTTAGAGAGACGAGTCTAATAATGGAGTGGTGCTTGGCCGGAATTGTGATCAGTTTGCGATCGTTTGTTAGCTATTAATATGGCGTTTCGTGTTAATTAGTTTGTAGATGAGATTCAGGAATAGTACAGAAATTGGTTTCAAATCGGTTTAACTCAGTGATTGACACAAATACGAACAAAGTTAAAAAGATCTTTTTGAAGTGAAATGAAGGATTACGAACAAAAGACTCTTCAACGATGTAAGATTATACCTACTTTATATACGGATATACATAGTTTCTACACAGTTATCGATCGCCTTTTTTATGGATGGGAGATCATCAAATTACTTTTCTTACTCGCTCTGGGAGGAGCAAAAGGGAGTGTCTGACTGAGTAAAACCCGTCCGTGTCCGGCCTATGCCCTTTGCGTTCCAATACCGCGTAACTCTTTCGAATAAATCCCTCAACCCTGGCAGGCACTGCAGGCCCCGTCTATTTTGCTGACATCTCTTTGAGGCGCGCGGTGAACAGAACGCGCCATCGACTCGGGCCTGGTCCTGATCGGATGGCGAGCCACCCAACGCTCGCTGTGCGCAGACCCAGTGGAGTTATCGATCGCCTAGCGATTGAAATTCGGTAAGACCACCCGTCCAAGTCAATTTCGACCGCGATCCACGGATCACATTGATTTTGATCGTAGATCGTGTTCGAAATTGACTGTAGGTACTAACTATTATAAGTTTTTCTTAGTCTGCCTTCTGCCTCATGTCCCAGAAAATGAAAGCTTTCAGTGTGAAATACCACTGAAGTGAAATCGTGCAAAAATTGAGTTATTTTTATAAAAGCACGGTTGTTCTCATTCATTTAAACCCAACCGATCTGATGGGCTCGCGTTTTAACACAATTTCACTAGTGGTAAGCGATGATAGAAGTTACCTATTCACTCTTGACTTAAAGATCACCAGTTTGTACCTATCAAGAACACACATATAAAGAACTAATCTCTAACTCTCGAAGTCAGTATCTTTACAAAAGTTCTTCCTTCACTATTTGCAGTTAAGTGTAAAAAACAATCACCACTTGAACTAGTCTGATTACAAAACACACCTCGTATAATCGCATGACGTCAGAGCGCACTATTTGCTTTCCCACGTCGGTGTCCAGGCGACTAAACAGTTTAATACACGGCTATCGTTTAATGAACCAGTCATTAGCCCTGAATTAAGGTTAACGTTCAGTATTTACAGCTGTTTATTTACACTGTGGTGCCATGAATTTGGGTATTGTTAAAATTAAGTTAAGGAGGCAATGGGGTTAAATGTTTTGTAAATGGATTAATTTTGAACCAATTGGGTAGATTTATTTTTTATCTTTTTAAACTATATGTAAAGAAGGCAAACAACAGTGACTAAATGGCAAAAAGCTGTCAGGTTCAAATAGGGTTGAGTGAGCTATATTGGTCGCATGCATGATGGCCGCTAGGCAATTGGGTGCCCCAGGATAGACGACGTCGCCGAGGCCAGCCCAGAAAGCGGTGGCGAGTCGACCTGGACGCACATCAACCAAGCTGGTTCGAGGGCGCAAGAAAAGAGTGTCTGAAAAGATACGGTGGAGGCCTTTTTCCAGCCAATAAAACCGATTTCTGGGTAAAGTGGTTATGGCGGACATTCCACCCACACGCACAAAACGTTTTGGGAACACATTCATGGTGCATACAGCTAAGCAGTGGAATTCCCTGCCGGAGTCTGTGTTTTCTGATAGGTACAACCTGGGAGTCTTTAAATAAAGAGTGAATAGGTTGTTTCTAGGCACACGTGCTCCATCTTTGACCACATCATCGCTTACCATCAAGTGAGATAGTGGTCAAACGCGTGCCTATCATTAGTAAAAAAAGTAGGTTTCTTGAAAATAAATTTTATCTTTTATAAGCCAGAATCTAAATTATAATCCGAGTTGAGAATCAAAATATATCTATTATAATCAACAAAAACAACCATCTAATCTGGCACACACGTGTAATGCTTTGGGGAATACAGGCGTGATTTTAGTTATATTATTTAGAGAAGTTTTCGGAACACAATGTTTGTGTTATCTATTCTACTGCGATCGCCAATCCATTAAGCCAGTCTTGATTGTCACTGTACAATACTCTAGCGAGTACTCATTGAAACGGCCTCTATTAGGCCATATTCAGCGGATGACAGATGTGAATCACGTGCCTGTGTTAAGGCCAATTTAAACAGTGACAAGTGCGGATGATTAGCAGAGAGTTATGATAGGTCCAAGTATGTACATTGGTAAACAGATTTATAGACCCTTGATCCTGGGTATTAATTTCCGAGTCGGTCGCCATTTTGTTGGGTTTATCCGTATCTGGGATTTCTCAGTTGTAGCCCGGAGTTTGGATTGGCGCTCGCTTGATAACTGTAGGCTCGCCCCTTTTACTTAAACTTAAATAAAAGGTCAAATGTGGGTATAACTAATTATGTACACTAAGTAATTTTGATAATACTCCAACAAATTTTCTCTTTTATCCTATACAGAAGTGATTATTACTGAAAATCTCAATACAAAAGCTCACTGAACTCCGTAGGCACTCCTAGACAGTTACCACATTATTCAGCCAGGCTGCGAAGCTATCCATCAGGGGACGACGTTCGCTTGGCATGTCTGATTGGCTACCTTACCCTGCCGTACGTTATCTAGTCTTTCGTGTTGGCTCTTGGAATTCTGCTAACCAATCAGTAACAAGAACTTCATTTGTTTTAACAACGTCAGCTGGGTAAAGTTGTTGCAAAGTAGAGCGTCAATAGCGGTCATTGACACCACCTACATTGGCACACACACTTTTAAAAGCAGAAGTAAAGTCCCCAACATTTATTTAATTTTTTACTAGTGAAATTTGTAAACATAGTTTGTTTCTCAGTTTATACTATAGCTTCGTACTGTTTAACACACTGCTGAAAACCAATCGTTTGGGGCTTCAGCCTTTAGGTTCTAGGCTTCAGCCCTCTATTTGGTTACAATTCGGTTTACACCGAATACATATTAGAGTAAGGGCAATGACCGCTATTGCCATGTTCAAACAAAACAACTATATTAGGTACTTTTATGAGGGTATAATTTAGACGGTCATCAAAAATAATATTTTTAAGACTCTAAGCCTGGGCACCAAAATGGATTAATGGTCACCAAATTCTATCCAACTCAACTGTGATTGCTATAAAATGTAGGCTTGGGGTTACAAACTGGATAAAATAGGTTAGAATTGTGACCAACCGCGCGCGAGCCGAGCGAGCGAAGCGAGCGGTGCCGCGGCAGCGGCCGGCGAGCGCTACTTCTCGAATATTATTTGGTGACCATTTATCTGTTTTGGTAACCGTTTAGAACTTTTTTGGTAGTAAAATAGGTACTTTTTTGGGCGGTGTTTAAACACAAGCCCTTTTATGATAATACGATGACAAACTTGATGTACCTTGTGATTACAAGACATCATTAGTCTTATCTTTTGAAACGTGGTTTGAATTTCAAGTCGGGAAAACAGTTAACGAGTTTTACTTTTAGGAAATCTTCGGATTCTACCTTCCTAATGATTGTAGATTTGCTTGCTACTTTATAAAACAACTATGGCAATATACTGTGTTGCTCAGTAAGCATTGCTTACTGAAAACGAACCTCATGTATGACAAGGTACGATACACGTTATCACGTTTTAGGCTTGATAACTCATTATCCTTTTGAAAATCTGTTACAAAAATCATGAACGAGCGTGACTGATACTTTTACTTAATTACGAGTATAATCTAATATTGTCAATGCAGCGTTAAAACTTTTTTACAACAAAATATAACCAACTTCCAAAACAATACTACAAAGTATAAATTGACCTTAATTTCGGGAGTCGATTTTTATTTTTCACTTTTAAGTATGGTGATACTTGTGTCGTCAACTGTTGCACTAGTGCCCATAAGTCTCACCCGTAGCCTTTCGCTCTTCCAGTGTTTCCGAAACGTAAGCACATTATAAAAATAATCCTAACTAATATAAATAATAAGTGGTGATACTTGGATGACGTCTTCATCTACGCAGAAATTGAAATAAGCAAAAATGCTCATAAAATAAAAACTACTAAACCAAACCGAATCAAATTTTAACCAAATGGCAAGTAGGCCGCATCGAACTAAGAAAGAATCACACAAACCGGGTCGAGGGGGCTACTCTCTAAGCCCGAAGAATTTTTACAGTTACCGTTAAATCGTGTTGTCATTTATTCTCAGTTCATGTTTGGGACTAATCGAACGAGTAAGTCCGTAGGTGATACGGAGTAGAATACGCCCGCAACTAAACTCGAAACTACTGACTTCTGGCTTAGAGAGTAGCCCCCCAGAAACCTTGGCGTAATCGGTCTACATACATAAAGCAAAAAAAAGCATAGCCACCAAATTGAGAATCTTCTCCTTTTTTGGAAGTCGGTTAAAAATACGACAACCATACCGATTGGACTCACGTCACTTTTCATTACATTCCTCTGCATTAAAACATACGTTGTATGGGAACATACAACTTGCTTAAACACCTCCTGCTTACCATTAATTTGCTTCAAACTCGCCACTATCTGTGACAAACATAACAGGGTATAATGAGACATAAGACGGGCAAGCCCGTATGCCCCCCGTCATGTCAACATCAGGTTCGGCTTCAATACAATCGCTTATTGGCTGTATAATAGTTGTATGAGTGACAAGCCCGCATCACGAATGAATACAATGTAATGCGTGTGTAATGTCTTTTGGTGGTGCTTTTAAAGTCCCATGGCTTGGGAAAAACAGGTTTAGTATTATTTTCCAGGAATGTCTTGAAGTGATGGCAGTGACCCTGAAAAATTAAAAGTGACTACTAAGAAGAATTAAGAAAAAATATTTTAAGCATCTTGCTGTGCGTTTTAGAAGACACATATTTGGAAGGCTTCCCTAAAGGCGAGCCTGGTGGACTCCATTGGAAGCGAAATTAATTTTAATTGGTGGTATTTTTGAGGAGTTCAAGAGTTTTGTTGGTCCTCTTGGATTTTGTTTTAACCGACTTTAAAACAAGGTGGTTCTCAATTCGGTTGCATTTTTTTTGTTTGTGACCTCATAACTCTGTCATTTATGAACCGATTAGAAAAAATCTTGCTTTATCTGAAAGAGTAGCTTCCTGATTGGTCCCATTGTCCCCAAATCAGAATCTGATGATGGGATCCCATGAAAATCGAGGGAAACTCTCAAATTTTATAGGCACATACAATTTATGTCATAAACTTTCTAACGCAATTCAGATATTTCTGCCTAGTAATCATCATCTCATGTTGCTGAGTTAATGATGGAAGGCATAAATTAGGATCGAGAAACCGGTGTCAAAAAACGAAAAAATAATCAAAAATACCGACTTCCGAAATTAAAGTTATTTTCTTTCTTCCGAAGTTATTTTATACTTTGTTTTGTTTTGTTTTTGGAATTCGGTTGTAACTATCAAAAATATAGATACAACAAATTGTTAAATCGTGCAATCATTTCCCAGTACAAAAACAATGGAAGCACCTACGAAGTTTGTTAGTCGTTTTGTAGGTTTGCCAAACGAACAAAGTTGTTTGAATTTGTAAGGTTTCCATAGTCGTATGTATTATTATTTATAGCGAAGCCGTATGAACCTGTCAGTTCTGTCTGCTGGGTACGATTGAATTGTATTTATGCAAGTATATTTATACTCACTGGCACTTGTATAATATTGAACTGAACGCTTTAGATTATTATCGTAACAGTGACACTAGTAATGAAATTACGAGTACCTACGGGATTACACCTTCGTCTGTAACATTGAGAACAAGTAGCTTTGTTCGTAGAAACATACCAAAATGTATCACTTAAGTGTAGGAATGACAAAAAGTAAAACATCAATACACTAACAAACAGTTCATTCCCTAACAAAACACAAAATCAGTACTAATAACCAAACAAAAGACACTCACTACATTACACCTCAAAACAACGCTCATAAATCAGTTGCCAACAATACATACAGAACATAGTCCTTCAAGTTAGATTCGCGAATATAACAAAAGTATGAAAATGAACGAGGTGGGCCATCAATCATGGGGGTACAAAATTAAACGTCACACGCGCGTTGAGCCCCGGACCCTGGACTGGACGCGTGTGGCGTAGGTTAATGATGATACAGAGGTTACTTAAGAGAATCTTGTTGGTACGAGAAATATTGTTGTAGGGAATCGTAGGAATAAAGATTAAGTGATGGACTAGGCAAATGATGAGATTAATGAAACTTTAGAGGCGAATGAATATTGTAAAAATGTTTAAGGCATACCAAGTGCAAATATAAATGTTACGCTTAAAGTTAATTTAAAAACATTCCCCTATGATACAGTCTGACAACAATAGTATGCCCACAATTGTAGGCTCTAATTTAGCAAATATGGTAACTGCAGAGAAAACAAAAGCTCATTTTTTTTAAGACAACAAATAGTAAACTAAATACATTCAATTTATAAGTCTAAATAAGACTCAAAGGTTATTCCGACGTTAATCTTACGAAACAAATCTAAGAGCACATCACAGAATTAATCATGCATACGCACGTCAACGGTTCAACACCCACGAGTTGTCGTTTCGCATGTATTCTCTATAATCTCACAGTAACCTACATTCTACAACCATCTACCAACGACTCATTAATACTACATTTGTCTCATCAAAAGACAGAATTCCTCCTTCACTCACCGTTATTATTAATATTCTATCAGCATAATTATTTTCATCCTTTTCAAGATCAAATGTGACAGGATCATAATTAGATTTATTATCACCAAGTGAATGTTCTAAAATGATTTTGTAATATAATTTTATTATACGCCATGACAAATTATCTTGTGAATTGCATTATGTATTCAATAGGCGTCGTTTGTCAATGTGCTATATTTTCTTGTTGTAATTCCAGTTGCCACTAATATAATTTTGATTGCAATATCAATTAGTGTCAAGGTAGTTCTGTGTTTGTTTAGAAGGCATACAATCGGAATCAATTGTAACTAAATAATGTGATGCCTACCGCCTACCCTATTCCACAATTCCACATACATTATTCAGTGATTGTAGTAGTCTATAGTTTAAAATAGGTTTTTGTTAGCAGTGCCTGTTCTGATGCGTTTGTCGAATATATTTAAATGCTGGAATCAATAACGTTTTGCTTCAATAGGGTTGCGTATTTAGAATTTATTTTGAAGTTTTTCAAAATTAACAAGGTAACTAATTGATTATCTACTGTCAGAAAGACAAATAAAAAAATAATGTTTGAAAAACCGATAATCAAAAAAGTGGTAGAAGCGTCAAGATAGCATGTTACGTGTCCAATACATTTATTTTATTTGATTTAATTTTTAGTAACACAATTCTAATTACATTACCAAGTGATGTCAAGGTGAAACTTTGTTTACTAATAAATTACAACACTGAAACCACAAAGGCAGTAAGTAATCAAGATAATGACGTTAACAAATGAGTATTATTAGAACAACAGAAGCAACAGAGTATAAGTATAGCTTCATAACCGTAAGCAATCAATAACATACAGTATCATTATAACATTCTCTGAATAAACGTCTTCTATAAAATAAAAATAGTGTGTAGGCAGTCACTTTGATCCAGCTCAAAATCTACATGACATTTCAATTATAATTGAGTTGTCATAATCTACTTTGGTAGGTAATTTACAATGGGCTGAAATGTTTGATATACTCCAGAATAATATGCTTATTAGCCCTGAATACATCCCACGCTCAGAAGTCGTGGCGAACTTTCTTTGCCAACTGGATTTGACTCCCTTGGGTGATTTCGTGTTCAGGTATATGTTGGAATACTTGAATTACTTCTATCCAGTGTTGACTTACGAAAAGTTGGTTTTCACAGAAGTCTTAGGTAGTACGACATTCACAAATTCAGTTTTCAAATCTTTTAACATATCCCAGAGGTTATCTTCAATCTGAGTCTGAGATTGGAGAGTCTATCTCAGTCGAGTTTGTAGAATATATTTCTAGAGTTAGAGTCAATAAATTCGGAGATTTACGTCTCAGGGTGCCTCACACCTCGTTTTAAATTCAAATTCTAGGTTTCCAGAACTTGGCCATCAATCAGGAGATTTTTATATCATATCCACGTACAAAGACCTCATAGAGCTTTGCCACCAAATATTTAATTTGCAACTGACCTTTTTCGTGACATTAATTGCAAATTAGCCTACAGATTATGCAGACTCGCCTAAATATATTTTTTGAGCAGTTATACCTCAGCAAAATTCGTACAAAATAACTGTACTGTCGCAACTTCAGAGCACCACACTAATAATATACTTAACCAATCGTATTTAATAGGATCATTCTCACCTTAATTCAACGATAAACCACAGAACAGATAAACACGTGTTACCAACATGCGGAACACATAAATAATACGCTATATTCAACTTAATCCACGATAATGGTCCAACATATAAAATAATACAGGTTAAAATTATAACGTTGAACCCATAAAGGGGGATTAAAGGGGACGCGCGTTGACGTAGAGTTACACCCAGTTGAATTACAACTGGGACCAATGTTATGAATGTTACAGTTTCAGTTGCATTATTGGAAACAGTTTTAGAAGCAATAATAAAGGGTTATCACTTAACTTTTGAGTTTATGTTGTGGCTTTCGGGTGACTATTTTAAGGGTTCTGAACACAGAGAATGTGATGTACTCGTAGATGAGTCTCTCCGTCTGGTTATTACGTAGTAGTGTGTTTTATGCCGTAAAATGATAAATGCACGCATTTCATACCTGAATATGCAAAAGGTAGATTAAAATGTAAACATATAATTTTTTACATTTTGATCTACCTTTTGTAAAAGTTTCATCGTTAAAGATCGAAATAATCAAAATGACAAATGGTTTAAAGCAAAATATTTTACGGCTGTAAATTATAACCAATTTCGTTTGAAATAAAAATAACAATCACCAAGCTGAGAAATTATTAAACAAATACAAAAGTGAATATATCAAGCGGCGCATCAAAGCGTCGACGATGATATATTTGTTTCGTGCGCACGCGCAAGTAAATGGGACCGAATAAATCAATCGTTAAGGCAAAGACTATGAATAAAACGTACGAATTTAAATATTAAGACTGATTCCTTTGTCATTTATGAGAATTTGTTCAATAACTTTCACTACCTATATCATCGTAAAGTTGTTGAGTAATTTTCTAATTATAACGTAACACTTAATATATAGGTAATAACTTTCTTGTCATTGGTTAAATAAAGTTGATCTGCGAATCTAAGTCGAGACCCCTTCTCTCGAGACTATGAATAAATGTACCTTCAATAGTTGCCTTTTAACAATGAGAACTTTTCTTTTATAATATTTTTAATGTTATATTTTTACCTGCACAGGTATAAATCTGAAGAGACATTTTTAATAATGTGCTGCCCTTGCTACAAATTCCAAATTAAGAAAAATCATTTGAATATTCGCAAGTTTTTCAAGCAATTTGTGAAACCACAATGTACGATATGTCCTGTCTATATTTTTCAGTCTTTGCCAACCCAAATGCACGCCGCCGTCCGGCGTCCGTGCGACGAGGGGGCGGGATGCGCACGTTCATAACTTACAAATCGTAGTAACGCACAAATTAATTGCTTCGAATTCGACGACCATACATCACAAATCAACATTCGTTACTCGCTATACACCGCATAACTCAGCTCTATTCCCGGTAACACCAGCAATGTATTCTGAAAAATGAACACATATTTCAAACTGTCGCATTTATTTCAATCAACAATAATAGAAAAGTAAATAAATCTTAGGTGTCGATATTAAGGCCGAATGGGGGAGATATTAGCTTTTATTAGTGACTTCTAAAGCTGAGCGATAAATGTTAATTAGTAGATATGCTAACACTCTCATTTAGTGGTGTTGACAGCGTGCCAAAGACTAATTAATTAGAATTGGAAGGGAAAATGTTTGTTAGATACCATAGTAAATTAATGTTATTTTTTTATTCTAATGCTCGAATTGTATTGATTCCGGCTTTTAAACTTACGTACAAATGTACTTTTAAGATTTTTTTTTTATTTCTCATAAACATAGCAACAAATTATCGTCAGAAATGCCGCGCTGTGCTACCATTTGTAACTGCAGTCTCTCGACGACGCCTTTTCCCTTGTCTCAAGCGTTTATTCCGCCTCGTCTGGAATGAGAAAATTTGCCCACTGGCTTCAAAATTTAGTTTTTCAACATTGTACTGTCCCATAGTCATCATCTGTCTAGCCTTTTCCCAATTATATTTCGGGGTTGGCTTCCAGTCAGACCGGATTCAGCTGAATACCAGTATTTTACATGGAGCAGTGCCTTCCTGACCTCCACAGCCTATTAGGTACGTAACTTTTTTTTACTTAATTATCCCATTTAAGTCTAGCAGATAGGCATGTACGCAAGCATTAAACCTGTGATCTGGTGAAGCCAACTCATAAAGTTCCAAAATACCAAGTCAAGACGGAAGTAAAATAAAAGTCAAAAAGATCGACGTGTAAACGAATATTATAGGCACTCGCTGACATTCGAACGAAGAACATATTGGATTTGCCAATATGATTCAACTTTCCCTGTTTATTGAATAAATAATACTGATATACTTCTGTGCGTAATACTTTCTAAAAGGCGTTAGAAAACGTAAGTAGGTAAATACGAAATGTAAATCTGTTCATTTTTTTTCTGGCTTCTCGTAGAAAATAAAACTTGATGGTTGGTTGAGGAGCTCGTAGCTAAATAATAACATCCGCACGGGTCGATCTTCAAGGTTAAGCAACGCTTGCCATGGTTGGTCTGTGGATGGGTGACCATCTTAACATACCGAGTTGCCTTCGTGCCTCGGATAGCACGTTAAGCCGTTGGTCCCGGCTGTCATTTGTAGATCTTTGGCAGTCGTTACGGATTGTCAGAAGCCAGTAAATCTGACTCCAGTCTTGCCAAGATGTACCGTGTTACCCCCAGTTAATGGATTGTGGAGGTCTGGTAGGCAGCCGCTCCATGTTAAACACTGGTATTCAGCTGAATCCGGTTTGACTGGAAGCCGACCCCAATGTATTTGGGAAAAGGCTAGGCAGATGATGATGGTTAGTAACAACGTACCTAAAATACCTACTGTGTCATTTTATGTCTAAATAATATGTCTATGTCATGTGTATTAGCAGCATATCCCTATTAGGGAACATGCAATATTTTCGTCCTGCCTCCATTAAAAACAAAAAAATGTAAAATAGACAATACATAAATTTAAAAAAATTATGCGCTTTAATTTCTTTCCAAAATTGCGGTTTTAAACTGACAGTTTGAAACCCGAAAAGGGAAGTTGAGTCACTCCTGACTGACACTTGTCATGAACTGTCTTAACTCCAAGACATAAGGTTGCCTTTTCGTTGTCATAACATCAGTGACGTCACTAAAAGCTGATTGATGTTTTTAAATACGTCCCGTTTACTTCAATTCATTATTTTTGTTCAAAATCGATATTAAGTGAAATAGAAACGTCGCAATGGCCTTTATTTTATACTTTTTATCATTTTACTACATTCTCATAAATTCTGTATTTGCATCTTCCCTATTCTCGTATTTTAAAAGACGGGTTGTATTCTCATCGTAGTCTTAAACTGCCAAATCACCTCTAATTTCATATACAAGTTTTTGACTTTTGTTGTCCTTGCGATAGTCAATGTCAAAAAATCTTTTTCGGGTCTAAAAAGACCACTTTAGTAGAATCATATGGAGCACAACATTAATCATACAACAATATGTTAAATTTCATTTTCATCTTTATTGCTAAACCATTCATGGTTGATTGGGAAAATTTGACAGTTCCGGGTAGATTGATGTACTGGATGACTCTTCGGCCTTTTTAATGCTACGTACCCAAAGGGTAACCAACGGAACCCTATTACTAAGCCTCCGCTGTCCGTCCTTCCGTCCGTCGGTCTGTTTGTCAGCGGGCTGTATCTCAAAAACTGTAATACGTAGATTGTTGAAATGTTCACCGGTTGTGTATTTCTATTGCTGCTTTATCAACAAATAACAGAAATTTAGGTTTATGGTACGGAACCCTTCGTGTGCGAGTCCGACTCGCACTTGGCCGGTTTTAAGACCCGTTGTTCACCATTTTGTTGGCCAAGGTAGATTTTCAAAATATGTTCACCGTAGTGTTAATTTTGACTACATATTTAGTAGTTTACTTTAGTGGACTGGTAGATAACGGTGCAAAGAAAGCAAGGTAGATTCAGTAGCAATAAAACAAACTAAGGTCTTTAAAGCATTTTCGTGATGGCATTTTGAATTGTTTTAAGTAAATATAAGACCGAGCTGTAATTTAGCTTGGCATTTAGTGGTTTGCTAATTTTGAACTCATTAAAAACTACCCAGACATTTCTAAGACTACTAGTTGTCTGGCACCAAGCACTAACTCATGTAAATATTTATTTTACTCGAATGCTACCCTTATTTATCTGAGATAGCGCGGCAGATCACATTTCACGTAGGTTTGCTGAAGAAATCCAATCTTAGCTCGCACAATGTGGGAAGTACCGGAGACCTCACAATAGACTGCACACATCCCACTGCCTCCTGCAGCGTGTTCCATATTAAGTTTATTTTTATTTGTTTAGCTGTGAACTGCACTTTATTTTACTGTATTTTCGCGAAGATATACTGTATGTATTCCAGAGATAAAAGCTGCAGTTGTTTCAATTTAAATTGCTTATTAATGCTGATGTTTATTACAGTACCTTCCTTGTGCAATATTAAAGAAAACTACACATTTACCCACACGTGCACTTTCCTATGTAAATGCACAGAGCATAAGCCGGGACGCGTTATTGCGAAACGCTGTTTGTTTTAATGCGAACTCTGTCGCGATGTTATCGTTCTATATAATTGAATTCTGCCCGCGCCTGTCCCACCAGATGTCTTCGCTGCTGTCTCGCAGAGGTACGTTGCTATGAAATATTTGATAGGCGCCCGCTTCTGGATATGAAACTGGTCGGAATGAAGGAATGAATGTTCTTGTTTTGATCAAATTGATTTTTGTGGTTAAAAGTGGTTGTATCTTTTTAGAGATCTTCTTAATCTGGATAGAAAGCTGCAATTATTATGATAAATAAATCCTGAGACTTTTTAACCCAAAGGTTTACTCGTAGAGAATGCCTTGTTGCATTAAGTCTGCTTATATATCACTACTGCACATAAGGTTTACATAAATTAAATCTACGGGCTTAAGGTGTTCTGAGTCTTTATGAGCGCTTAGCTGCACGAATACGAAATAACTTAAAACATCGGAGCTGTAGTAGACTGAATATCTTCAAGAAATTAATAAAGTTAAAACAAAAAATGCTTTGAATTCTTTGCTTGAAAATTCTAAAACAGATTCACAAAGGTACACAACCTAGCTAAACGTCTTTGCTACATTCTTAGTTCTCATAATATGTAAATCGCATACTATGTTTAAACACAGCACTCCGGATTCCACATTCAGTCTCAATGTCTAAACATCCAGACACAGTATTCAGAGATTTTTATTTCTCACGTCACGTCGGTATTGTATGTGCAGAATATTATGATTTCCAATACTGCAGGGCAAAGTAAAGCCAGCCAAGCATGAACAAAATATGGATGTTGCTCATCTTGTTCGTTATAGTTTGAATATGACCTTAAAGGTTTTAGTTTTCAGTGCTTTCTGAAAGCACTTTAGCCACAAGCTTAGCTTAGCTTTGAATATAAACTACCTAAATCTATAATGCACGTTTAAAAATAGACTAAGTACCTAATAACATTGTTCTATTACAAAAAGAACGTAAATAAATAAAAATATTATTAAGCAAATTTATAAAACTAAAACTAATTTTTGAGTTTCCAGTTGAGTTGTTGAGATCCCAAGGGTAATCAACGGAACCCTATTACCTAAACCTCCGCTATCCGTCCATCCATCTGTCTATCTGTCAGCGGGCGATATCTTAAGAACCGTATTAGGTTGACGATTGAAACTTTCAGAGAGTCTGTATTTCTATTGACGCTATAACAACAAATAATAAAAATTGATTTGAAGATTAAACAAGGCCCCCTTGTTGGATCTTCAAATCAATTTTTAACAAAAAAATTGATTTGAAGATTAAACGTGTTTTTTTTGGATTATGGTATGGATCCCTTCGTGTGAGTGTCCGACTCGCGCTTGGCCGGTTTTTGCAATTCTACCTCCTAAATCAGAGCGAATAAATTATAAGTCATGCTGAGCAGCCAATTCCATCAAGATTCCGTTGAGAAAAAGGAATAGAGGATCTGTGTCGTATTTCTCCGTTTTCCACACCGGAATCAAGATGGTTTTTAGAGGTAGGGTTCCTGTAGACGAGATCCGTTCTAGCCAGTGTCTGCCAGGGTTACGAACTTTGTTTAAAACAGTCACCGCGGCCCTGGAACACAAAGGGCATTAGGAGGAACACGGATGGGTTTTAGTCAGTAAGAGTCTGGCCCTCGTTTCTGCTCCTCCCAGAGCGGGAGAAGTCATTATGGGAGTATAAAAAATAGTAGGGTTCCTGCTTGTCTAAAACATTTTAGCTGAGTCCATCGAATAATGAAAATGCAACCATTATACCTATAAACTCGCTTTATTAACCATAACTATTTCAGTACCTACAATTGTTGTTAGTCCACATTGATGTTTCAGCACTTTAAATAAAATGGCGTGAACATTTTTGTTAAACATAAACAATATAAATTCTATTTGGATTATAGTCAGCAGGCTAGCTAATGGCTGACCGGCCGTTAAATAATCCATTGCAAACTAACAACGATTTGCGTTTTTATATTACGTTATAAAAGGTTCTAATAATAATGTATTTGGTTTCAACATTTTTGTTTTGGATAACTATTTTTCCATGATCTCTAATACTCTAGCCAACAAAAGCTTTTTAGTTCAACTTTTTTAGCAGTCTCGGGAAAATATTAATGAGGTGTCGAATATGTTTCAATTTGAAATACTTTAGAAAACATAAAATTCCGCTCGAAATATTGCAAAACTAGACTATTGATAGTTTAAAAAATACCCGCCAAATTGAGAACTTCCACCTTTTTTGGAAGTCGGTTAAAAACAAAGTCTGTCTGGCTCTGTCAGTTTCTCTGATTACTTCTAATCAACCACGCAACGAATTTTGATACGGTTTCCAATGGTAGAAAGAGCAGTAAGCAGGGACGATGAACATAATAGGGTATTTTACTGAAAAAATCTAATTAGTCCGTCTGACAGATTTTCAAAAAATATTTGACACGTATTTTTTTCTTTTTTCACGTAAACAAAAAAAAAATAAAAGGAGATACAGCGAGTTGAAGACACGCGTGACGTCACTAGACTTGGTAAATTTGGTACATTTTTACCAAGCCATATGACGTCACGCGTGTCTTCAACTCGCTGTATTCTCCTTATTATTTGTTTACTTGAAAAAAGAAAAAATACGTGTCCAATATTTTTTGAAAATCTATCAGACGGACTAATTAGATTTTTTTAGTAAAATATCTCATTGAATTGTCGAATTATAATGTATTCTAAAATGCAATATAGATAATAAAATCATAAATATTACAGCTTTTTTGGACATGTGGGCAAGTATCTGAATACCTATTCTATTACCAGAACCATACCAACCTATTAAATAGATAGGCAATTTTTATTCCATCGTCAGTTTACAGCAGTTCACTTCAGGATAGTAGCGATATAGAGGACACTTATGGTGGTCGTATTTAAATACTTGGATTAATAGTTCTAGGTCCATAACCTACGTAAGGTTGTCTGGTGAGGTTAAGGGTCAAAGTCATCGGGAATTCGATCAGCATCAGATAGAGGCAAACCTAGGCATTCTCCAATTAACATGTTAATTGATGATTATCAACCCGCTTTACTGTGAAATAATTATTTTGAGCAGAATTGTACCGAGAATACCTACACGAAATGGGGAATTTGTAGATTAAGTAGCGCTTAGTAGCAATCTATGCGCTGCCAACAACGACACAGAAACTAAGCAATTTGGTGTCAAAAAAAGAATATACAGCTAGCCATCGACACGAAGAAGAAAAAGAAGTGCCCCTTCAAATACCGAATATTAACAATAACGTTGTATTAATTGAGTTTTCTTCGTAAGTAATTATAACAGTAGACGGTTTAAGTTCCACCAGAAGAAAACCCATAAAAAGCGATTCTAGTATTTTCTGCTTTGATTCCTCTTTTGTTACCAGTTTTTAAAACTCACAATATCTTGTCGCATTGTTATTCCGACGACTCGTCTCTCTAAAATTAGACATTCACCTAATATTAGATATAAGCATGAATAAGAATACAAAATACCGTAAAACATTATCTCCCACAAACTTCAAAAACCAACAAAACATAACTCTTTCAGGAATATACAAGTACGAAGTCCTTCAAAGCAAAATTCCTGTGTAGCAATTTAAACTTACCACGACTTGCGAGTCACTCCGGGGAACTTAAATCGATTCGTTTATCGATGGCTCACAACCGATTACCCTTATATTGCTGTTTTATTAGCCCATCTAAGATGATTCCCTTCTAATACAAGCATGTAAGTTTCACTAGACTGTGAAAGTGAGTTTGGATTAAAAGACATGCTTGCTACCTATTTCGGCGGTGAAATTGGGCTTAAAGATGAATTTTCGTAGAAGTATAAGGTAATTGAGTTGACGAGCCTTTCGTTAGGACAGAGTTGAAAAGGACTATTTATGAAATAACGCTTGAGTGTTTCTCTGTGCAGGAGACAGGTGTGTCTTGCCAGGGTTGCGGAATTCGTTCACGGGACAGGGAAACACGGATCGGTTTTAGTCAGTAAGAAGAGTCTGACACTCCCTTCCGCCTCGTCCAGAGCTGAGTCATTTGATGATTTCCCATCCTTAAAAAACCGGCCAAGTGCGGGTCGGACGAAGGGTTCCGTACCATAAACCTTATTTTTTTTATATTTGTATTGATTGAATGTAAGGTAAATTGTGGTTTCCGATTCTATATTGTATAATTGTGGTATCCGATAGATCTCGTTCAAACCAATTTTCAGTGGAAGTTTGCATGGTAATGTAAATCATATTTTTTTTAGTTTTATCATTCTAACTAACTAACTAACTGTTTTAGAAGTTACAAAGGGGGACCCCTGTAACTTCTAAAATAGTTACCCACATTTTACCACTTTGGAAGCGTCTCTCGCGCAAACTATTCAATTTAGAAAAAAGTGGTAATAGAAACCTCAACATAATTTTTAAAGACCTATCCATAAATGTCCCACACGTATGGGTTTGAAGTTTTTTTTTTTTTGTGTTTCAGTTCTAAGTATGGGTAACTCCAAAAATGTATTGTTTTTTTCTCTTTTTGTGTGAAATTCTTAATGCGGTTCATATAATACATCTACTTACCAATTTTCAACAGTATACTTCTTATAAAATGGCTGTGACATACGCACGGACAGACAGACAGACATACATGACGAATCCATAAGGGTTCCGTTTGGCTACGAAACCCTAAAAAGGAACCAGGTATGTGACGTCTCGTTCATGCATGCGATTATTATTTGTTTAAAAAGTTGAATAAAGTAGCAGTAAATATGGAGTGGTTTAGGGTTTTGCGATTTTTTTTAATAGTCGTTGCCTTACTTTAGACATTTTCTCCTGTATCGTGGGTGCGTTCACAAACACACAAACTCACATACACAAACAGCCAAACCCGGAACAATTATCTGTAGGTCATACAAATATTTGTTCCGGGCAGGAGTCGAACCAACGACACGCAGCGCAGCAGCCAATTGCTTAACCACTGCGCCAACCGTGTCGTAAAACATTATTAAAACAGCATTACGAGCTCTCGGTGCGCGAGTCCGATGGCTATAAAAATACACATCGCAAAAACATAAAAAAAACCTTTTTTGTGGAAAAATGTTTTTATTTTTCATCTTCACTTTTAAGTGGTGATATTTGGACGACGTCTTCATATACGAAAAAATTTAAATAAGCATAAATGCTCATAAAATAAAAAGTACTGAACCAAACTGAATCAGATTTGAACGGGACCAAATGACAAGTATACCGCATCGAACTAAAATAGATTCGCACAAATCGAGGTAGACAGGGTCCTTTGTGCAATTTCTAATTCACTCTTCGTTACTCTATATCGTCGCATACACTCAAACAGTCACACCAGCTTACTCCGCTCTTATCATTTCACACGTCATCACACACACCCCAACACTCACATCCCTTTACACTCTCACTCACCTCTCATTACACATACTCAGCCACTAATTTTATTTACATTTAAAACAATGCTGTACTCGTTAGCATATTTTTTGTATGTAAATATTATTCCGTGAGGTTTGGCGCTGTATACCGAGATACAGGTTTTCACCTAGTTCGGTTACAGAGGCACTTACTATACTGTATTGTATTTATAATTATAACACCAGCTTACTAAATTTAAGTCTCATTTGTACAAACTTTTTGGGTAAATAAATATTATTTCGTTTATTTATTCTTATTTACATACAAAGTATATTTTTAAATATATCTCTAAAAAACCATAAAAAAATACATTTAAAAATATAAAAGTAGTAGTCCGCCGGTGTCGGGAGCAGGGTCCAAGTTACCGGTGGTTAGGGCTCCAGAGAAAGGAACCTCCTCACAATACGAGCCGTATCGAGGAGTACTGCCTTCTGTATCAGGCCCTTTACCCAACCGCGTAACGCCAGCTTCGACAGATGTTCGTCGAAGCTTTTGGCCATCAGGCCATTGGCCGTAATGACTATCGGCACAATGATAGCTGAGTCCACATTCCACATGTCGACAACCTCGTGCGCTAAGTCGAGATACTTGATTTGTTTCTCTTTCTCGGCCTTCACGAGGTTCTCGTCATGCGGGATGGTAACATCAATTATCATTGTGCGGCGCGCTAATCGGTCTATCACCACTATGTCAGGCTTATTGGCAACAATAGTCCTATCAGTGATGATAGACCGATCCCAGTATAACGTGACATGGTCATTTTCGAGAACTGGGTCGGGCACATACTTGTAATACGGTACCTCAGAATCCACTAGTTTAAAAAAAAATTTATTATATAATATTATTATTATTATAAAACAAATTATAATAATACCCGCCGAATTGGGTACCTCCTCTTTTTTTGGAAGTCGGTTAAAAATGTAAACTGTCTACCATGTCTACCTTTTACAGTTAGTTCATGAGATATACATTCCGCTGAGATACGCTACGATAGCGGAGGCTTAGTAATAAATACGAATACAAAATCCTTTATTTCAAATAGACTAGTTACATGTTCTTTTGAAGTGCCAAGGTCTGTCAAATAGATAAAGCTAATTTTGCCACGCTAGTGACAAGAGCAGCAAGTTGTTCGGCAGCAAAACACACTCACCGGCCCTGTTTCCAGCGCGTCACAGGGTTTTGTTGATTACATTTCGAGTACGGAACTCTAAAACCTAAAAGTAAGGTAGGTATTTTTTATTGTACGTCAGCAGAACAAAAAGAGAAAAATAATCAACTGCAGGAGTAACTTGCTACAATCTTGCTGAAAGCCTCACAGACAACCGTTACATGAAATCAAATTAGTTTTCAACAGCATTTCTTCTTGCGTAGAAGACGTAAGAATATTGTTTGGACCGGACTATTTTTCTTCACAATATGTACTCGTACTACATTTTCTGTGAAGCTATCTTCAGACTAGACGCTTATTTATCCCTTTTTCGTCTGATCGTATCAGACAAGCATGTCTGATTGACATCAAGTTGATTTGCTCTCGATCGAGCTTGTATAGCATGTCTGAAGTAGTCTTTACGTAAATATACTTACGAACTTGAACTGATTCGTGTTATTGATTAAATTAGCTTTTTGTGTGGATGTTAGTAGGCACGTTGGTATTTTACGAATGTAATTTGAAGATTAAACTGCTATATTTATAAAACCATGTAAAACTGAACATCCGGAAACTGCGACGCGGTAGACCCAAACGGAGATGGCGGGACGATCTGGGCTCCTTCCTACCTAAAGCATTGGACTCAGATACCTCAGGACAGATCAAAGTGGAAAGAAGGAGTAGCTTGTGGCTAGATAATAACCGCCGCATGGGTCGATTTTCAAGGTTAAGTATCACTTGCCAAGGTTGGTCTGTGGATGGGTGGCCATCTTAACATACCGAGTTTCCTCCATGCCTCGGAAAGCACGGTAAGCCGTTGGTCCAGGCTGTCATTTGTAGATCTTTGGCAGTCGTTACGGATAGTCAGAAGCCAGTAAATCTGACTCCAGTCTTGCCATGAAGTACTGTGTTACCCAGTTAATGGGTTGTGGAGGTCTGGTAGGCAGCCGCTCTTCGTAAAATACTGGTATTCAGCTAAATCCGGTTTGACTGGAAGCCGACCCCAATATAAATGGGAAAAGGCTAGGCAGATGATGACGAGATTAAAGTGGAAAGAAGGAAGGGAGGCCTTTGACCTGCAGTGTGACACTACAGGCTTAAAATAATAATAAATAAAACTGATTTACGTCCGCAAACTTCAACGTAAGGTTCAGTTGAATACCAGCGTCTGGCAACTCTTAGTTGTCTAGCATTTTGCTGAACTGGACCTAATTGGCGCAGCCGTGGCCGCTGTGGGATACACAATGGTATTGGTTTATATTTTTATTTATTAATGATGGGTTTGCTCGTGACTCTAGTCTATGTCAGAGATGACAGAGACAAACTTTACGATGGACCGAGCTTACCCAGAAGGAGCCTGTTCACTCTGACTTTGAAGAGGTTAGGGTTGTAAGCTATTGGAAACACAGACGCAGGCAGAGAGTTCCACTCCTTTTGGAAACGCTTAGTGCAAATTGGTGGAATTGCTACTAGGTAGGGATGGTAAGATGCAGTGCGTCTGGATGTCCGATGTTTAATTTAAATTAACTTTAATACCTACATTGTGTTTACCAAGTGTGTCAAATAAATAAGTTTTATTTCTTTCTTATTAACTGTAATTGATGATTAGAATTGAATGGCCTAAAAACCTAAAGATTCTGTAGTAGGGCTGCGTATCAAAATACCGACGATACGCTGATTTCCGCGGGAGCTCACTGGATACGAGATATCCTTAACCGACCGATCGCGATATAGGGATGCTTAACGCAGGCCTATGTCCAGCGGTGTTCATCTTTCTGCTGAAATGATGATTAGAATTCATGAATACCTAAAACAGTTTGGAACGTCACAAAAAGCGCACTGATAAAAAGTTATTTTTGTCGCTGATGAAGTGTTATCACCGATCACCGCTTCCCTTCACGAACTAGGAAAACAAGTCGAACATTTAGTGTTACTTTACCAAAACTAAATCATAGGTACTCAACTAAAATTTCACGTACAATTTTACATTATTTTAGGCGTTGACCGGAACAAACGGCGATTTGAATAAAAGCGCCCGCCGTATGGTAATGGTAACCGGACGAAGGACGGCTGGACCGCTAGGGTTGTCAAGTGGAAATGTAATATACCGGGATATTTGAATACTGAAAGTAAATGGTGGAATTAGGTAGTGATCGTCCTGAAAATTGGCGGTAAATATAGGATTTATACATATTTATGCGATTTACCTTCATTTCAGGCTTTAGATTTACTGCCCGATATTCTACCAATAGTGAACGTTATGAGTCGTCAAAATTCAAGCATCATAAATATCTCGACTCATTCTGAGCAACACAAGTAGGTACGCTTAAGTGCCAAACACGGTTGGCAACGGCTTATTACAGTCCATTTTCTCTTTCATAGTAAGTATAATCTTTAATACTCCAATAATCACGCACTATTTACAAACGGTTGTTCACACTGATCACAGCACCCTAATTTCAATGATTGGGCAACCCTACACGACCGGATCGTCAAACATAAACAGAAACGGCGCTCGTGTCCGGTTCGCACTGTCCGATCCGGTCTATTATACCGTGTTAACTGCCTTTTACGATGTTTTTGAGAGGTAAAAACAATATTGGACCGTTGTCACGTTCTTTGGCCATTGAGAGCCGCGTCACAAAAAAGAATTGCGCTTAATGTTCGTTTTAAAATGGGTTAATGCTTTTACATGTCACCGTATTCAAAGATATGCGTTTTAAAGATGCCTTTTTCTGAAATGTGTAAAGTCGGGAAGTCATTGGAAAATATGTTCTGAATGTTACAAGCTGTTTAATGTCCAACTGTCCTACTGGTCAGTTATCTTTAAAACGATTTATTAATTTACAATAATATTGGTACTAGATTTTTTTTTTTACTATTAATAGGCACGCACTTGACCACCATCTCACCTGATGGTAAGCGATGATGTGGTCGAAGATGGAGCACGCTTGCCTAGAAGTAACCTATTCACTCTTGCCTTAAAGACTCTCAGGTTGTAGCTATTGGGAAACAGAGACTCCGGCAGGGAATTCCACTCCTTAGCTGTACGCATTATGAATGTGTTCCCAAAACGTTTTGTGCGTGTGGTGGGATGTCCACCATGTACCGGTGGCGCATCGCCGCCGCCGTTCGTCTTGTGGTCCGAGGAATTAAATAATTATGCCATTCTGTCGAACATTCCCCAAAATGCAACCGGTAGAATATTTTATTAATGGACGTTACAATAGTTTAATACTACGGAGTAAATATTTCGAATAATAAAATAAAACAACAAAAAATTAAATATTAATAATGTTTTCGATCATTTTGTTTGAGGAACAAAACAATAATCGAGCGATATCGAACCATCAAGTATCATTTACCTCATAATCTAAATTAGATCTGACTATACCCCTCAATATGCTCAACAAAGGATAGCAATACGCCATTTCGTTATGAGTTACAAGGGTCGGGTGCGCCAAAACTACGCATCGATTCCACGTACTACGAGTACGGTACGGACTGGCGTTTCGCAAACGGATTTATGCCTGAATCCATAAACGGACACACAGACATTGGAATAAAAACGTGCAAAAACTGGAATACTTGAAAGGGATAAACAATAAACACGTTTACCCATGTCATATTTGCAATTTTTTCTTTATACTTATGCTGTGTAGAAATTGTACATACAGGTCAGACACAGAGAAGTAAAACAATTGTTCTCTTTTTTGTCTAAACCATATTTCAAATGAAATGCATAAAGCATTTAGATATGAATAATCATGATTCTGTTCTAAAACTGTTTTAGCATAGGTAAAAATTCGTTATTAAAAATAATAGACGCATATGTCCACTTATATAAAGAGAATTCAACACGTTTAAAAAGATGCCATTTTTTGAGATTGGTTTTAAGAGAAAATAATACGTAACTGCAAAATATTTTAATAACAAACCGCACATTTTTTTTACCTCAACATAAATATAGAAAGCACAATATTTCAACCAGGTACCAGGATCCCATACTGCCACAGAGGTGTCATACACTTAATCTAATTACAAACAGATCGATGCGTCCGTGTGTCTCCTAACAGTCAGGTCTGGCAGGAAGCCACGGTTCTCGTTTATATAAATCATCGAGTTTTGACGCCAACCAGCCTGATGACACAGTATCGGCGGAATTGGAAAAATACGAACATTGCTTGCAGTTTCCATTTTGTAGTTTTCAACAGATACAACGGTAGCTGCCATTGAAAAAGTAGTTCGGCGGTGGGCTATATTTTCGAGCTTCCTTGGCAATTGAAAATCGAAAAACTTTAAAATGAAATTGAAAAATATCTAGGACAATTTCTAAAAACTCAGAATTAAAGTCCTGCACACAGACAGTCACACATCAGTCAAGTCATCGTTAACATCACCGTTTATAAGTGAAGTATGCACATAATTATGTGAATAATGGGGTATTTTTCTAAAAAAATACTACCGACTAGACGTTGATATGTTCATGAGATGCATCTACATATACAGTCGATTGTGAATTATCTTTGCTGTAATGTCTCTGTTTGATTATTTTGTAAAAGACTGAGACTTTTCTGCATGCTTTTTTATTTTATTTACTTTAAAATTAAAACATATCCTACACATTGTATAGTGATGAAAATATCGGTAGGGTGTTCGTAACAAAGATCAGTCCAGTTTGAAATGTAAAATATTGCTTACAATTTGTACTATGACAGACTGTTACGTATTCAATTCCAATGTTTTCTCAAGCCAACTGCAAAAGTGAAGGAGCTAGAGAAGTTTCGAAGACATATGACTTAGTCCTGAGAGTCTTCTTGGAAAGTTTACTTTGTCGTAAGGCATTTGGAATTTGACTTGAAGAATATCAATTGAAATTGAATTAAATGTGTGTGTAAGAAAATATTGAAAAAAAAGAAAAAGCGTTTATTTGCGCCAAGCATGACGCATACCAAAAATAAAAATAATTATTTTTTTAACATTAAAGATTAATAAATTACTTAGTTATCTTAATAGTAGTTTATTTTGCAAAATGGGAGTTACAGAGCCATCTGATACCCAACGTAAGCGCGTTGCTCCGTCGAGAATACCACATAGAGAAGTGCTTCAAGTACCCGGACCAAATACGTTTATCAGGTCCTGAAAATTACAAGTATGGTGCTTGGGGTACACCAACAATCACTGACGTCTGTAAACGGTGTGATATAGTTTTCAAAATCCAATTAACATTTTCTAGTTATCAAAACTTAGGAAATATAAAAAAAAAACATTTTTACAAAAAATACAACCGTCTTCCAAAAACAAAACACTATCAAGTATAAAATAACTAAGGAAGAAAGAAAAGAACTTTAATTTCGGAAGTCGGTATATTTGATTATTTTTTCGTTTTTTGACACCGACTTCCGAAATTAAAGTTCTTTTATGTTCTCTTTTTTTTGAAGATAGAGAGGCACATGTTTTTTCAAAATAATGAATCCAATTCAGTAAGATGAGCTAATGGCGAACTTTGACTTTGCCAAATGCGGAAGTAAAGGCTACACTGGAAACTTGGGGCAAACTAAACGTCTAGTCTAATTATAATAATTCAGAAATGTCACACAGTAAAACATCGCTTAATTTCAAACGCTTTAAAAGTAAACCTGAATAACTGAACCAAATTATAAGTGACGAAAATACATTACGCTAATGATACTGCAGCACAAGCTAAATACAGGGCGTCCCACGGCTATGTCACATGGAGGAAAAGTACCTTGAATATTGTAGATTATATTGAATATTTCACTGAAAGAAGATATTATAAAAAAAAATTAAACTGAATTCATAGATTTTTAAATAATTACATGGTTAAACCGGGAATCGAACCTACTACATGTAAAAAAAATTACCTTATAGCTTTATCATACAGATCGAAAGGCTTCATCATAAGGATATTTTTTTCTAAATAACATAGTGTCAGTAACAAAAGGAAGACCATGAATTTTAACATTTGATGTGAAATCTTATTCAGAAAAATTAAAAGTAGACATTGCAGTAAGGACAACTGACATGACGAAAATTTAGTTTACAAGAACCAGTATGAAAATGACTACGAGCTACAAACAGAACTTAGACGTGTAAAACCTAGAATAAGCTTGTCAAATTATGTGAGAAGAAAATAAAATAAAAAATATTATTATCTCCTTTATTCATTTAACTATACATATAAAATTATTATTATTATTATTATTCTAAATATCCACCACAACAAGATCAAAAAATCGACGAGAATGAAATAATCAAAAGAGTGCGACTTTGTTTTCTAGAGTATGGGACTCATTTTGAGCATTTGATAAATTGATTTTATACTAAAAAAATTAAAATTCATGGTCTTCCTTTTTTTCTGACACTACGTTATTTAGCAAAAAATAATCCTTATGATGAAGCCTTTCGATCGGTATGATAAAGCTACAGGATATTTTTTTTCTCGTGTAGCGGGTTCGTTTCCCGGTTCAACCAGGTAATTATTTAAAAATCTATGAATGCAGTTAAAATTGGTTTTTAAATTAAAATAATGTCTTCTTTCAGTAAAATGTTCAATCTAAAATATTCAAGGTACTTTCCCTCCATGTGGCATAGCCGTGAGACGTCCTGTATAATAACTTTTGTATGCACTTAGCACGTCTATCCGTTACCGAAATATTGCCCAGAGAACGGACATTAACTAAATCTGGTTATTTAAGGAAAACTCCGTAATCAGGTGGATTCGTCTAGCCCGTATACAGTCACGGACTAGGCTAAGCACAGCCTTATACGAATGATGAAGAGGCTTTTACCTCAAAAAAAAAAAGAAACCAGATAGAAAAAATGATTCTTCTTTCTCATTTTATACCATTAAGGTAGGTGTTAATATTTATTAAGTAAACTTTTGGTAGCAGTGCTACTAAAAGTTTAATGCTCGCAAAACGGTGGGCCCAGGTTGATGAGGTTTTTTTTTTTTAAAGCGGCTTCCCAAAAGATGATGGCTTCGTCACCATCATAAACTTGTGGTAAGCTTGAAAACTCGTCAGGTTGTAGAATTTGTTCCAAAGAGTCGTCGCGGCCGTTGGGGGCTATTCTCGTAGCCCGAAATCTGTAGTTTCGGGCTTAGTTGCGGGCGTATTCTACTCCGAATCACCTAGCCACTAAATAATAACAACACGATTTGACAGTTACTGTACTGAACTGTACTGTGTGTATGTTTCCATACTGTGGTTATCTGTGGAGTAGAATACGCCGGCAATTAAGCCCAAAACAGCGGACTTCGGGCTTAGAGAGTAGCCCCCTGGAACGCAAAGGGCATTAGAAGGAACACGGATACGTTTTAGCCAGTAAGAATCTGACACGCCCTTCCGCTCAGAGTGGAAGGAGTCATTTGATGATTTTCTATCCTAAAAAAGGCTTGATAACTCAGCTGGATGCTAAAAGCTTTGGACCGGTAGATTCGCAAATCTTTGTCCAGCAGTGGATGTCTTTCAGGTGAAGTAATGATGCTAAACTTTTCAATGATAAAATATTTTGTAGGTACTCGTATCGAAAAAGTTCGTATTCTCCGAAAATAAATTGGTAGTACTCCCCAGACTGTTTCAATTGTTGAGGTAAATAGGCATATTCCCAAGCGACCGATCGTCATACCGGTTTTGAAAGACCCTTATTCTGCGGCAGACTTTTACGGGCCGATATAATGAACTACGACTATTACTCTCTGACCGGTCTATAATTTTCAGTATAATATCGCTCCATTTAACACGAAGGTTAGAACATTGAACGCTGCTCTGGTAGCGTTTGGAGCAATCATTTTCCTGATATTCATGGCCACGGAATCACAATATGCACAAGTTTCAGACTGTCATAACCACAGTCACGGCCCGTCAATTTATAGGAGTAAATGGTGACGCTTGGTTAACGTTTTTAATACAAAATGGCCGCCGAGACGTTTTTTGGTTTCCATCGCAGGCAGAACGTGGTTGAGGCTGGCACATTAATGTGAGGATTTGCAGAAGAAAAGAGAGGCCTCTGCTCAGCAGTAGAAAGTCAAGCTTTTGATGAAGATGATGATGATGGCCACTGCGGCATCCTGTTGCTTTGAGGTTACAGCTGAGGCCTCATAAGAATACAGAAGGCTTAAGGTCTTTCAAAAAGCAGTGGAGAGGGTAATGCTTGGAGTTTCCTTGCGTGATCCAATCAGGAATGATGATATCCGCAAGAGAACAAAGGTTACTGACATAGCCCGAAGGATCGCAAAACTTAAGTGGCAGTGGGCAGGGCACATTGCTCGCAGAAGAGATGTTCGATGGGGCCAAAAAGTTCTGGAGTGACGTCCGCGTACCAGAAGATGCGACATTGGAAGGCTTCCCACAAGGTGGGCCGATGATCTGGTAAAGGTCGTGGGTAGCCGATGGATGCGGGACGCGCAGGACCGGTCGTTGTAGCGACGCTCGAGGGAGGCATACGTCCAACAGAGAACGTCTTTGGGCTGATAACATGATAAAAAAAACTATTTTAAAACACGAAATATTAAAGTGTCGAAATAAGCCGTAACATATTAAAGTCGTTACAGGACAACGGCTCAATAATAAATAACGAGCGAAGTTACCTCCCTAACCATCCGGTTACGTTAGGGCTGCCACCTGAACTGAGAAAATATTACGGGGGCAGAGTGATATATTCTTGGAACACTTTTCCGGGACAGGTGAAAGGTAAAGTCTGACGTCACAATAATAAAAGCGATTGAGTTATGGGTTTGTTCTTTTGCTTGGATCTTTGACACTGAACTTTTGAGGCTGCCTTTGTTTTTAAATGACTTTTAAAAGGAGGAGGTTTTATGTCCGACTGTGAGTATCTATTTTTTAAGTATGTTCACCATTTTTTCTGCCAATTTTGAACCATACTGTACCGGACAAGGCAGTACGGGCTCGTACGATCGTTAGCCAATTAGGACGACGCTTAAAGCATTGTCTGCCAGACAAATAGACACAATAGAAAATGTATAGTTTGTCGCGCCTACGGTGTTCGAATAGAATAGAATAGAATAGAATAGAATACTCTTTATTATGTACACCATATAAGTTACAGAAAAGATAGATGAAGAAAACATTACATAGGGTGACACAATGGGCGGCCTTATCGCTAAAAGCGATCTTTTCAAGACAACCTTTGGATGGATTTCAATGATAACGGAAATACAGTACTGCAGGTAGTCTTAGGTGTACGAATTATATAAATAAATACATAATAGATAAATATATACAATTATAATTATGTTACAAATAAATAAAAAGCATAGGAATCGAGTGAAAACGATCAAACAGAAAGGTAGTGATTTTTGACCATTGTTTTGAAAATGGACAAAGATTGAGCACGTCTTACTGATACGGGCAAAGCATTCCATAACCGCACCGCTTGAACCGTAAAAGATTTGTCGTAGAAGCTGGTGGAGTGCATCGGCATCTCTAATCTCAAGTTCGAGAATCGCCCTGCGACTTCCGACGCCCAGGGCGTCTTCTGCTGTTGCGGCGGCTGGGGCGTGAGGTTTCCCTCTCTCTCACGCATTCGGCTTCCTCCTTTGCTGGCATTACTGCTTCGCAGAAAGAGGTGATCGCTTCCCATGTCTCCTCGCTCCGGACCGTGGCTAGAACCAGGGCCGGACGCGAGAGGTCGCCGCCGCCGATCGCCTCGACAATGAAACGGCAGACCTCCACCGTATGCTCCACTGTGTCCTCCGGGATTAAAAACACCTAGATTACTGTAAACTCTTCATAATTAACCAGGCACCTCAATGGTCAGTCCCTAGGATCGGATTGTGTATTCCACTCCGCTGCGCTCCACTCCACTCCGCTCCGCGCCACTCCGCTCCGCGTCACTCCACTCCGCTCCACTCCACTCCACTCCGCTCCACTCCGCTCCACTCCGCTCCACTCCACTCCACTCCACTCCACTCCACTCCACTCCGCTCCGCTCCACTCCACTCCACTCCGCTCCACTCCACTCTACTCCGCTCCACTCCACTCAATTCCGCTCCACTCCACTCCGCTCCGCTCCACTCCACTCCACTCCACTCCACTCTGCTCCACTCCGTTCCACTGCACTCCGCTCCGCACCGTTCCACTGCACTCCACTCCGCGCAACTCCGCTCCACTCCGCTCCGCTCCACTCCACTCCGCTCCTCTCCACTCCCCTCCACTCCACTCTGCTCCACTCCACTCCACTCCACTCCACTCCACTCCACTCCACTCCACTCCACTCCACTCCACTCCACTTTTCCGTCTAGCCCAAGGGCACGCGATAAGGAACTTCGTTCCAAAAAACTACTGCCTATAGGTATTACTAACGACTGACTACTTACTTTTTATAATGATGAGAACAATACCCCTTAAGAGGTATTGCATTAATATTCTGTTCCAAATTGTATAAACAACGATTCCTAAACTATTATCTGTGAATACTCGTAATACCTCATCAATCGACAGCCCTACAAAGCGCGTACAATGTACAGTGATATGCACTTTCGCCTTCATTACCCGCGGGCAAAGTGTTTGCAATTAACGCTCAAACTTTCCGGGTCACAGGTGAAACTGGGCCCATTAGTGGCTGACTTTAAACGTTTTAGGAATCATTAGCTGCTGCTAAACATCGATGCTGACGGTTTCGGTTTTATTGGGTGGGAACCATAGACTCTGTAGATGTGTTACAGGCGTTTGAGTTGTTTTAGTGAGATCGTTAGTTCAGAATAGGCTTTTTCAAACTATGATTCGTGTTTGTCTTCTACTACTGGGTTGTGTGTTTACCTCTTTGTTTATCTAGTATCGAAAATATTATGTTTTGATGCCACAATAAGAAAACTCACAGAAAATTCTCATCAATTTCTGAGGTGTTTGTTTGACTCAATTTCTATTGTACCAATTTGTTTTTTTTTTATAAAGATTTATTATTATTATCATTTCGTTTTCGTAAAATTCTTGACAGTAATTTATAAACAAGTACGGTCGTTTATATCAGAATGCTTAGAACAGTCGGTGTCCACATAAATCACCAACACTTACAAATTCTGCAGTCAAACGGACTAATGTAAGCGATCTATAATGAGTTCTAAATCACGATAGATATCTCTGAAATCTGGTACAACCAGTTGTTTACCTAGTTTTCCGGTTCACTTTCACTATAAATACCACGCAATAACTTGAAGTAAACAACATACCCTTCTTATATTGATATCCTTACAAAGTAATAACCTATTGCGAAGTAAGCAAGTAGGCATATCTAAAAGACATCATCGTTTACCATCACTGCCGTCCTTTTTAACCGACTTCAAAAAAAGGAGGAGGTTCTCAATTCGGTTGGTATTTTTTTATGTTTGTTACCTCATAACTCCGTCATTTATGAACCGATTTGAAAAAAAAATATTTCATATGAAAGGGTATACTTTTCGATTGGTCCCATTGTCACCATGTCAGAATCTGATGATGGGATCCCACGAAAATCGAGGGCAACCCTCAAATTTTATAGGCACATATAATGTTTTTCATGAACTTTCTGACGCAATTCAGATATTTGTGCCTGATAATCATCATCTCATGTTGCTGAGCTGATGATGAAAGGTATAAATTAGGATCTGATGATGAGAACCCATGAAAAATGTTTGTTCAGCGATACTTTAGCCAATTGTCAGCCGATTTGGATGATTCTTTTTTTGTTTGAAAGAGTATTTTCCTGGACTGGTCCCGTTTCAATTTGGTGAAGATCTGACAAAAATCTTAGGAGGTAGACAACGGAACTCTTCAATAAATGAAGCAAAGGGATCGGGATTGCTGAAATCGCAGGTTTTTTTAGTGTTTACACCAGTTCTTAACATAACATTGCGCCAATACGCTGTTAATGGGTACGCAGGTACCTAAGTACCACTAAAAAGTGAAAAATAAAAAACTTTTTTACAAAAAATACAACCGACTTCCAAAAACAAAACACTACAAGGTACAAAATAACTTCGGAAGAAAGAAAAAACTTTAGTTTCAGAAGTCGGTGTCAAAAAATTAAATAATAACGAAAAACTCCGACTTCGTGTTTGGTTTTTGGATGTCGGTTGTATTTTTTGTAAAAAAGTTTTTTTGCTTATCAGGTGAGGTAGTAATTAAACGTGAGCCCAATCTGCCTTGCCTTTTCCCAGCTATATTGAGGTCAGCTTCCAGTCAAAATAAAAAATATAAACCTTTCTGTTTTGTGCGAGTCCCAAATAAACATTTTTTCTTTCTTTCTTTCTTTCTATCAGTCTTACCAGTGCAGCTAAAAAGCTAGTAATTTTCAAGATGGGAACGCCTACCTATCTAACGTACACAAACCAGTAACGGTAACACGATATTTAACATAATATACTCGTATAAAACTAGCTTACCCGCGCAACTTCGTCTGCTCCTGCTCCGCTCCTATTGGTCTTAGCGTGATGATATACTACTCTGTCAAGAAAGTACCGGGAAAAGATCAATAATACACAAAATGTCTGTTATTCATCCAAATTTATTTTATCACCTTCAAAGTATGCTCCTTTAGAAACGATACACTTGCGCCAACGAATAATCCATTCATCAAAACATTTTTTAAACGCTGCTTCCGGAATTGAGTTCAGTTCTCGCCGCGAATTCTCCTTTATGTCTTCTATCGATTGAAAACGGGTGCCACGAAGTGGTAATTTGAGTTTAGGAAAAATAAAAAAGTCAGCAGGAGCCATATCTGGTGAATATGGTGGTTGCTGGATGGTATTTGTTGAGTGTTTGGTTAAAAATTCGTTCACAATGATAGCCTTGTGCGAAGGCGCATTGTCGTGGTGCAAAATCCAAGAATTTTCTTTCCACAAATCTGGCCTTTTTTGTCGAATTTGCTCTCTTAAACGCCGCATAACGCTCAAATAATATTCTTTATTTACCGTTAGACCTTCCGGTAACAATTCAGAGTGCACAACACCGCGATAGTCAAAGAAAACAGTCAACATGACTTTGACTTTTGATCGACTTTGGCGTGGTTTTTTCGGTTTCGTTTCAGTTGGAAGGCGCCACTCCGAAGCTAATTTGCATGTCAAACTCGTAAACTCACGTCTCGTCACCAGTAACAATGCGTTTCATGAATGTTGGGTCCGAACTGACTCGTTCTAGCATGTCCTCAGCGACTTTCATGCGATTGAGTTTTTGGAGAAAATTCAGATCTTTTGGGACTAGCCGAGATAGACTAGATTAGTTAAAATGGTACGGATCGACTCGTGAGATACAGAAAGTTCGGCGGCTATCTCTCTCAGAGTTGAATGGGGATTTTCAGTCACTATTTCCTTCACTTTTGCGATGTTAACTTCAGTTGCAGACGTTGACGGCCTACCAGAGCGAGGCAAATCTTCCATCACATCTCGACCGCTTTTGAACGCTTTGAACCACTCATAAGCACGAATTTTTGATAAAGTCGATTCACCGTAAGCCTTCTGTAACATTTTCAGTGACTCCGAACACGAAATTCCATTGGCGATGCAAAATTTAAGACAAACTCTTTGTTCGATATTTTTGTCCATTATGAAATTCGCAATACACACTATATATGATATTACTAAAACCAGCACTGTATTTAATATAAATAACAGATGCAACTCAAACTCCGCGCTAAAATGGAAAACAGTTGTGCCAATCTAACAACTACAAAAAAACAAAAATTTGAATTTGGAACCATAAACAAATCATCCATTCCCGATACTTTTTTGACTGAATGTATATAGCCTTCCTCGATAAATGGGCTATCTACTCGTAACACTGAAATAATTTTTTAAATCGGACCAGGAGTTCCTGAGATTAGCGCGTTCAATTAAACAAACAAACAAACTCTTCTGCTTTATATATTAGTATAGAAGTATAGATTCTTCCGTTACTGAGTGAATGAGTGACTGACAGAGACAACACACAGCCGAAACTACTGGTTGTAGAAAGTTGAAATTTGGCACGTAGCTTTGCTACACTTCGGAGGGGAGCACTAAGAAAGGATTTCTCGGCATTCCTAAGAGAACGGGAAGAAACGGGATATGCGCGTACGAAGTCGCGGGCAAATGCTATTTTATCAATACAATTAAAAACTACTTTAGTCATGTGGTTTTGTAGTTCGATTCTGTCAATATCTCAGCGTGTACTCTTAGGTGAACTGAATATGAAGTGAGCTGTCATCATCTCATCAGCTAGCCTTTTCCCAACTATATTGGGGTCGGCTTCCAGTCAAGCCGAATTTAGCTGAATACCAGTATTTTACGAGGAGCGGCTGCCTACCAGACCTCCACAATCCATTAACTGGGTAACACGGTACTTCATGGCAAGACTGGAGTCAGATTTACTGGCTTCTGACTATCCGTAACGACTGCCAAAGATCTACAAATGACAGCCAGGACCAACGGCTTAACGTGCTTTCCGAGGCACGGAGGAAACTCGGTATGTTAAGATGGTCACCCATCCACAGACCAACCTTGGGAAGCGTTGCTAAACCTTGAAGATCGAAGAAAAAAAAGATGGAATGACAGTTCACTTCATGCTCACTGCACCTAGTTTACACGGTTCGCTATTGACAGAATAGACCGGCTGGTTTAGATGATGTGGATGCTGATGAAAGAAGTAATTGGTATGAAATACTTTTACGTGTGGTGTCGGCCGGTGCCGTATGGTACCGTAAAAGAATAATACCATCCCATGACTTCCCGTGGGTGTCGTAAGAGGCGACTAAGGGACTCACCCAGAGAATGGGCAGCAGCGTTCTCTGTAAAACGCCACACCATACACTGCGATCGCCAACCCGCTTGCCAAGCGTGGCGATTATGGCAAACCCCACCTTACACCCCCTTTTGGGGAGTCCTATGTCCAGCAGTGGACGTCTTTCGGTTGTTATGATGATGATGATCACTTTTACGAAGGTAACTGAAATTGTCCTTAAACTATGGTCCCAAGTATTTTGATGTTTTCCTGTATCAAACTCCCATCCCATATCACAACGTAAATAGTTACTCGAGGATTATACCGGGTGAATGAGCAACAAATATTCCGCTACAGATTACCGTCAGAAAAATAACATTCCGTCATAATATTTTACGTAGGAAAACCACAAGAATTTCGTATCAACATCTACATTAAAAACTTGCCAAGTGCGAGTCCAACTAGCGTGCAAAGGGTTTGAAACGACTTTTTTTTTAAACACGTTACTTTAAAGTCATAGACTTCTTATCCTCCGTTCCTCTAATCTATTAGTAAAAACCTATTTATCCGTGCTTTTTCAATAAAATAAAAAATCTTTTGAGACCCTTACGATGGACTATTTTGTTTGATATGTCTCGGCACAGTTGGAAACCTTTTTTTTTATTTTCAAAATTTCCTTCCAAAAAGTGACCCTATTTTCAAATTTATTTATTTTCGTTACGCCTTCGTGTTTGGGTCACAGAAGGTTACTTTACATGTACACAAAATTTCAGCTGAATCGGTCCTATAGATTTGGAAAGTCAGATGTGATAGACGGATAGACATACAGACATACCGAGTGATCGGGTTTCGTATTTCCATACAGAGGTTCAGAACCCTAAAAAGTATGATTGAAATCTTGAACGGGCACTTCAGTATAAAAATACTCGATGGAATGCGCGGTAACAAAGCACTGCGGGAAAACTTATTCAATTTGAGTGAAGAGACAACTGTTCTTGGGTTTGAAAGGCGCTGTGTACCATTCACCTAGTAGTTCGTTTTTTCATTTTATCTGTTCCTGAACAATACTTTCATTCAATCCGCTTCCCGACATTAGACATGCAAGGCACGTTCAGTCGCGACTGCTCTGCTACCAAGTTTTCGGGTCGTGATTTGTGAATGAGAGAGAGCGGAAGCGGTTTTCTGACACGTCCTCGGGATGACGCTGCGGCTAACTTTACGCAAATAGTCAGCCTTCGCTGGGGAACCTGATTTTGATATGAGGATGTTATTTTAGGAATCTAGATTTTATCATTCATTCCAAGATATGTGGAATTTGTCTGTAAAATAAATTTTCTAGCTTTGATCAATTTACTTTTACCAAATTACAGTCGTTTGGAGTATATTTTTTCGAAAATATAGTACCTACCTATCCACTGTGCCTTTTGTTTGATCAACATCGAGCTTCTTTGACGACAGGAGTTCGAGCTCAAATAAAAATATGAGATCCATGAAAATGAATAAAATTACCATCGACTTTTAAATAAAAAAATCCCGCTTCTAATTACCACACTCCCTCCATATGATGTTCCAGATAGCTAAATCCAATAAATGGACGAAAAACAAATATTGGCGCACAGACACGCGAACTGGGCCCGCTAATCTGCTAAGCCGTGGTGGCGCCATAACTCTAACATGTGAACACCGTGCAATTCTATTGGCACGTGCAAATGACCCACCCTACAAGCGTAGCAGTGTTTGTCTTCATACTTTGTCGCTTGAAACTCATACATTATTGATGACCGAATGTTCGAGAGTTGACGCCGCCTACATGATCGTTTGATTATTTCATAGGATCTCAACTTACCAGAATTACGATCGAGTGTATGAATAGAATTTTTCTTTTTGTTAGCGAGTGTTTTTGGCGAAAAATGTTTTTATTTTCCTTTCAGACACATTGCGTAATGTTATTGTGTTTTTTTTTGGGATTTCTACCAAACCTAAGCTTTTTCATCAATCATGTACATAGATTACATGATACCGTGGTTTTATTTCGTAGCGCGGCTAACTTAGAAGAAACTGTAAAAAACTTATTTCCGGTTCTTCTAATATGGATTTATAAAATGCCTATACCTTTTTTACTTAGTCCAGATATAATGTTCCAATGCTGATCAAAACTCAGATTTTGTGCCTCAATCTTCCAGTTATTAAGGCAGCCATCCAGATAGTCCCGCCTTCTCCTAATTTAATCAAGATAAGAATATAAAAATAATTATGACTAACACACTTTCCAAAAGTATTTCACATTTCACACATTCAACAATATCATCGTTAAGTCTACTTGTAAAACACACCCCTCCCAGACAGAACTAAATAACACTTCTAATTTACAAAAAGCCTTGACTAACTGAAAAAAACACCTTCTGATTAAATCCGACCATACCTAGTACCGTTAGTTCAACAATTAATCACAGCCATTAATTTTATTAACAACACGTGGTACGTGGTTGTTTGTCAAGTGGGTATTTCATCCATTTGTCAATTGCCACCGTCGAGACCTCCCGTTGGGACCGGTGGCCCTGAAATCGTATTAATTTGATTATATCATGCGGTTGTAGTAGCCATGTTCAATCTATATTTATCAGTGGACACTGGTTTCCTATTAGTAGTTTTGATTCCGTTGCATATTCCGTTATATAAGCATAATTCGATATATAAAGCCTTACGCTTAGGCATTGTTGTACCAGAAAATGTAACCGCATAAGTTGAAACGGTAAGCTTACTCTATCTTTTTTAAATTCCTTTTTTGTTTAGGTCATGTTCTCTTGTTCATAATTTTTCTTGACCGTACTCCACACAAAACTATGACTCTGGAAATAATTATTTATTTGAGGCTATTTAGTTTTGTTTTATATTAATAAGATGGTTAATCAACCAAATTATAAAAGTAAATATTCCTGAAGTAACACAAAACTTAAAGGGAACCAACTTTTTTTAAAATTTTATTTCGTCGATTCTTCCCTTTTCCAATAAGACTATTCATCAAAATTTGAAAAAAGAACAGCTTGCGAGACAACTTCAGATCATCGATCTTCATTTAAAACTTACTGACTCAAACTTAGAGTTGGATAACTTCCATAAGGTTAAGTTTTAAAACTTATTCAAAAACCCTTACCTAAGTTCTGTAGGACCCGTCAGAATTGGAAACGTGCATAAGATTGATACTTCTTATCGTCAAGCTCGTTTCTTTTGATCTGAGCAGGGTATGAGATACTGAATGTTTTTCTACACATAGTTTTTGCTTCTTTAGATAAGATAAGATTTCTTTATTTGTTTAAACATTGTATACATACAGGAGCATGCAAGATATTAAACAGTTTAAGTCCACTCATGTTTAGCCGTAATTAGCGGCGTACAAATATTTCCATAACATTGAAAAAATTATAATTACATAAAATCTTAAAAATACTTAGAAAACACTTACATTGATTACAATTATTTAGCAACTTTATGAATTATGATGTAATGGGCAAAAATATTTTAATGTCAAAATACTATTAGGTACCTACGTTATAATATCAAAATAATAATAAGTTGGTATGTCAAAAAAGTAGTCAATTATAATGTCAAACTAGTGTTTAATTAAAATGTCAAAATCGTAATTAGTAATGTAATGTAATGTCAAAATCATTATTATGTTATAACATGTCAAAATGATTAACTTAATATAATTAATGATAGGAAAGAGGTAAAATGATTTAATCAAACAAAAAATCTTTTTCGGCTAGAAATTCGGAGACACTATAAAATGCTTTTTGCGAAAGAAACTTTTTTAATTGACGATTGAGTGACTTTCCACTCAGCTCCTTCCAACTTTTAGGCAATGTGTTAAATATCGTAGGCGCCATGCAAATGATACTTTTGCGCATAAGTGCCGTTTTTGCCGGATGAACTCTTAGAACGGTCGTATCCCGTCTGTTACGAGGTACCATGTCTTGTAGACGTGGAAACAAATTGGGGTTTGTAATAACAAACATTACGGTTTCAAGGATGTACAAACAAGGAAGAGTTAATAGTTTGTACCTTTTAAAATATGGTTTACATGTATCTACCGTTTTTAGCCCAAACATAGATCTAATGCATCTCTTTTGGGCCTTAAATGCCGTGTTAGCGTTAGTAGAATTTCCCCAAAATATGATACCGTATCTTAAGTGAGACGCAACTAATCCATGGTAGGCCGCAATCAGGGTATCTACATTCACCAGTGCAGCTAAAGAGTGCAACGCAAATGCAAATTTTTTTACACAGATTTTCGATTTGTAATTTCCAGTCAAGTCTTTCGTCAATAATTAGGCCAAGAAACTTCGTAGTGTTCACTATTTCAACAGTTTTATTATCTATATTAATGTCCATATTTTCTACAGTCAATCGTTGGATAAATGTATGATTTTAGTTTTATCTAAGTTAATCTTTAAATTATTATTGTTTAACCACTCTATTATAGATGTCAAGGTATTGTGTATGTCAAGTTTATATTGGATCATGTCATTGCTATTACTAGAAATTGTCACCGTACTTTTCCTATGAAAAACTCTTAAAGTAAAAAAATCTATGTTTGCAAATTCATTGTATAATCCCACGTTTGACTACTATCTCATAGATGGGTAAGTAAAGATGTGATCTACAATGAACCACGCTTGCCTGGGTTACATGCACCTACCGCGTTTGATTTAATTTCCAGGTACCTGTTGTCCCACTACTTGCCAAAACTTCTTCGTACTTAGATATTAAATCTTTATCAAAAGTCGGTTAAAAATTATCACATTACCAATAATAAGCAACTAAGGGATTAATCTTGATTGCAAAGTACTGAATAAATAAATAAATCAAAAGCCACCGACATCATTAATTAAAAAACATTACAAGCTCCAAAGACAGCGCTTAATTCAGTCAGCAAGTTTATTATGTACACATTTTGAACAACTTCTTCGCTAAGATCTGCGTCACCCATACTAATTAATTTTAGCTCGAGTAACTTTTTCGCAATCGCCATCACGGACATTATGAATAGATTACACGGTCGGACAAACAGAGTCGTTCGACTAAAATATAAGTGAAAAGGAAATAGCACAATAAGTACCGGACTGGCCGTCATCCAAGCCTAATGACGCATTTAAAACTGGATTTATATTTCATTTCGGCGTTTTCATCTTGTTCTCGAAAGAAAAATATAAGAAGGTATACTATGCGCGTTCCTTGCCAAAAGTAGTGACAATGTCTGGTGAAAATTGGCTTTCAAATAATTGCATGGAAATTCCAGTGGTAATAAAGTTACTTAAGATTTTAGTGCCAAGAGAATATCTATTGAAACTAATTTGGGGCTCGTTATCCTGAAACCTTGAATGAAATATTGCCACAATATCAGACTACATCAGCGTAATGATTGACTCAAAAGAAAGTACAAATTGAATGACAATACCAATACACTTCCCTTTTTTTTCGGTTCCAGACTAACATTGAAATGTATTATTTCACTTTATTCGAGCAATCACGTCTGTCTGCCAGAGCAGTAAAAAAGTAAATAAAACTTTCTTTGTGTCTTCACACTTATTTGTATTCTCAAAGTTTCACTCCAATGGCTTCACACGAGGGTAAAGTAAGTATATCATCCCAATACGATGTATTCTTGATTATGAAACCATCAATTCAGCCCATAACCTGTGGCAATCAGAGTCAAAATTAAATGATTTAGCAAAACTCTGCAGAAATCACTCATACAATTAAGCGAGAGATGCACTGGTCCTATGTAAGCAACGTATGCAAAGCTTTTGTATGGTATCGTGTGTTGCGTTGCATACGATAAGTGTGTCTCTATGGCATAGGTTTTTCATACAAAATCATTAGTCCAGACTGATATCAAAATGCGTTGCATACGTTGCGTACGTGGGACCAGTTTGTCTCTAGCTTTATTACGATATAATAAAAATTATGGCAGTGTTTTTTCTTGAATCTATACTTATATAATAATATTATAATTGTAATATAATTAATAACATTATATATCTATACTTAATATTATAAAACTGAAGAGTTAGTTTGTTTGGTTAAATGCGCCAATTCAGGAAGTTGTGAGGATTTTCACGAATTGAAAAATTATTTTAGTGTTAGATAGCCCATTTATCGAGTAAAGCTATGTTATATAACATCACGGTCTAAGCAATAAGAACGGAACATTAATGAAAAATGTGACGCAGACGGAGTTGTGTGGGTCAGCGAGTTAAAAATAAAAGTTCATTTTTGTTGTTTTATCATTAAATATGACTTCATCAGGTATTGAACTGCTCTCTACAATGACGTGCAAATGTCATCATGATCTTTTTGTGAAAAGGCGATCGATGGTTTAAAGGGTCAAAGTAGGGCCCAGGTTTGAGGAGTCTTGCGAACTCATTTCATATGATCGTGTATTTCATTATCTATGTACTAAGTACCTACTTATTTACACAAATTCCCACCCTGTTTGTTCATAATTTTCAACATAACACTTACAATTTAGTGTTTTCTGGAAAAGCGGTTGAATACCAATTGTTTAGTGCTCGTTATATAGTAAGTTGAATTTGAGTTCCAATCATTTAAGCTTTAAGCGCTGGACAGTAAACCTAAATACAACAAACAATGTTCTGTATAATTTGCATTCATTCAAAATTAGAGGATTATTGTGGAATCTAGTCCATATTCACGTTCAGTTCGTACGTAGATATTATATTTTTGCAACAAGAGTGGCACATTCGCGCCGTGTCGCCAACGACAGCTGTCCCTACAACGCAACGAATTCAAATTATGGAAGCGAGATTTGTCACTGAATTTCCTCTATTTTTACCTTTGAAATATCACCGTTATGATTATATTTCTCCAGAATGATTTATTACTTTAATTTGGCAGTGTCTTGTGATGTAATTGACGGCCTCGTTTGTCAAAAACTAATTGGAGATCGATGGAGCGTTTAAATTGAACTTTGTTTAGCTGGTGCTTTGAGGAAATTGTTATTTTATTTGGGCTTAATTTATGAATCAACATAAAAGATATAATGACCTAAACAAGTCTGCTCAAGGGAAGTATTTTCTCATCTGTTCGTCACATCACTTAATGCTCACATGTAGGATAGTTCAGGGCTTGTCAGAAAAGACACATAACATTAGTGAAATGAGTAAAGTCGATCCAAACAAAACGAGTCAATATTTTTACCAGAAGATGTTAAACGAAATTAAAACCCCGCTGAACAGAAACTCCAATAAATAATCGAATAAATCTCAATAGAATGTAAATAACGCTGCGAAGCTGATAACGTGTGTTGCCTCTTTAATCTTCTACTCTTAAAGCGAGTGCTGCCCGGAATACTTTACCGACAATTTATTTACAACTCTTCGTCTCCATTAAATAAGAAATATGTTAACCACAATCGAATACGGCGAATCTAAGTAAGCAGATGTTTTATTCATGATGCCGCAAATGGCAATTACAGTAACAGAGACTACGGACGGAAGGAACTTTGTATAAGAAGATGTGCTGGCCACACTTTGCTGCCGGCGACTCTGAATAGTCATAAATGTCAATGGGGATTTGTAGAAGGAATTTACTTTATTTTATTCTTTTAACCTGCGTTTGCTTTGCGTGTTTTTACCTGCGTTTTTGTTTTGCGTGATTTGTCATCGGCACGCGTGTGTGCCATTGGGACTGAAATTGACGCTTAATGGCATCCCACATGTCATTCCAAATCAGGCAGTTTGAACCTCTTTTTTTTTAAAAACGCAGTGTTAATGTCCTATGGCCCCCATCGACCAAAAATATGGCGGCCGCCAAATTTTTTTACAATTGTTGTGGCGTCGCAACGGCTATTGCGACCAGGTGATCACAGGTTAATTATCTACAGTGTAAAGTTATTTTTTGTACTTTATTTCAGAAAGGTTCTGTTAAAATGTCTGATGATTTAGGGCTGAATCTTCTTTTTCAAAAATAGTGTTCATGCTATTTTGTACCCAAGACTGTTTCATACGTAATTATCTATGCAGTCTACTTACTAATAAGCTTTTGCAAGTCACCAATTGACCATGGATATTCACAAAGAATTTATAAGTCCAGTACTGAATATCGTTGAACCAATAAGTCTTTAATGGTATGTGGCAAGTGCACAGTGTTAATCGTTAGAGCACTAACGCTAGAACTAATAGGTTCCTGAATTATTTAGAATATTTCAAATAAACACCCAAATTCAGCCGAAACCAATTTAGAAATTTACTGAATACTGTTCTGATCATTACTGAGCTATCAGTATTGTGGACAAAATCAAACTGGTTGCTTTATGTATTTACTTTATATATATTCTGTTTCTTTTTGGGTTTGTATTTTTCTGTTAACTCACACACTGTTGATTAGTGATTCCAATATTTGTAAATGTGTGAGTACCATGTACCTACTTATTTAGAAAATTGATAAGTTACCTCTGCATACCCTAGGTGCATGGTCCTCACATAAAACAATTTTTTTGTATCCCAGATAAAATATTTGAAAAGAGTAACTATGGAGTTTCTTGTCCATTCTTCTCCATAAGAATCTACGTTTCCGAATGGAAGTAGAGTCACTTTAGAATTTTTTATATTATTTAAAATGTGAATGACGTTCAAAAGTGCCGTTTAATGGCCTAATTGGAATAAACGTTTTGACTTTGAATTTACTAAATTTCTACCCAATGCATCATCGTATTTGTTACAGATATATTTTCCGGAATATTATCGCTACACAAACACTTCGCGCTTATAATATTCCCACGATACTCTACTCCATATCAATGAGTGATGAGATCTCTAAAACTCAATTTCCCAGTCGTAATTCTGCTGACTATAAACCCGTATTCAGCTTAATGGGCTAATCAGGCTGTCCGCACATCCCTAATAAAAAAAGCTTCGGAAATCGTTAACCGAACGATGTGGCATTGTTCACGAAGAGAATTATGCCCAATGTTAGGTTGATGTGTCGTTACAACGTTCAACCATCTCTCTCAGTTAAGGTCGATCGCATGATAAGGGTAAGGTTTCGGCCTTTTTATATAAATTATTCATTTTATATGCTATTCTGAGAATTGGAAGGAGAGGGGATGTGATGACAGATGACATGCGTGAAAGAAAGTCATGAGCTTCAACCTTAGACGTTATTTGAAGAGTCTATTTGGTCAAGAATAATTTGTTATCTTATGCGGGCTATACACGTTTCTATAATTTGATCAAACAGGCTGGATCAAACTGTTTGATCAAATTGGCATAAAAGTATGTGGAAAAATTTGTAAAAAAAAACCGGCCAAGTGCGAGTCGGGCTCGCATACGAAGGGTTTCGTACCATAAACCTTATTTTTTATAAAGCATCTATAGAAATACACAATCTGTGAAAATTTCAAGTTTCGTATTATAACGGTTATTGAGATACAGCCCGCTGACAGACAGACGGACGGACGGACGGACAGCGGAGGTTTAGTAATAGGGTTCCATTGGTTGTTGGTAAAAATGAGTGAGGAATGAAGAAATACGAAATTTCGTATTTGTATTTGATCAACCAATTTGATCAGCCTATTTGATCGAACTACTGGAACGTGTAAGGCTCGTATTAAAGCCAGAAAGCTTCATGAAAAATCTGTGGTGTGTGTTACCGCAGAAAATATGGAAAAAATACTGAAGGCTTATAATTCGTGCGTGACTTAGCGGTAATAATAATTAATCCACTAGCTGCCCTCTATTACCAATTACGCCATTCGGTCAAACATTACAAATGGCCGGTCCACATGCGACTTACGATCACATTTTATTACATCATGTTACGTATGAAAATATTATTATTTTCACTTGTGACCGGGTTAAAACGGAGCCGGAAGAAATTTGAAACAAATCTAGCCGGGTCATGCGTTTGGTGTAAAATAACAGACTTCATAAATTGTGCCTATTGTATGCCTGTTTAGTGGCCTCGGTTAGGAAAGAATCCATTTGTGTAAATTAAATTACGTACAATATACACGCTAAGCGTAAGGTAGTTTGTAATTTATTGTTCTTTTTCTTTTGGCTGTTACGGAGATAGACGTTCTTTCAGATAGAAATTGGATTATACCTTATTGAAGTAATTCAGGTAATCTATGTTAATATGGAAGACATGTACAACACTGACGTAATGACAAATTAATATGTAAAAAAAACAAGAACCCTTTTGCTGTCGTATTGAACTGTTGGTATTTTAAATTTTAGATGTAATATTTTTCTATTTTCTAACAGGGTCTTATTTTTAAGGATGGGTAATCATCAAATGACTGCTCCCGCTCTGGGTGAAGCAGAAGGGAGTGTCAGACTCTTACTGACTAAAACCCATCCGTGTTCCTCCTAATGCCCTTTGCGTTTCTAGGCCGCGGTGGCTCTTTCAAACAAATTACGCAACCCCGGCAGGCCCTGGCCTTAGCGGGCCCCGTCTGCTATGCTGACAGCCCTTTGAGGCGCGCGTGGAACACAGCGTGCCGTCGACCCGGGCCTGGTTCTGATCGGACGTCAAACCACCCAATGCTCGCCGTCGGCAGGCCCGCGCCTACGGTGCCCGGGAATCGCCCTGTGACTCCCGACACCCGGGGCGTCTTCTCCTGTTGCGGGTGTTGGGGCGTGAGGTTTCTTTCTCTATCACGCGTTCAGCCTCCTCCTTTGCTAGCATTACTGCTTCGCAAAAAGAGGTGACCGCTTCCCATGCCTCCTTGCTCCGGACCATGGATTGAACAGGGGCCGGACGCGAGAGGTCGCAGCCGCTGATCGCCTCGACGAGGAAACGTCGGTACTCCGCCCAAGCAGGGCAGACCTCCACCGTATGCTCCACTGTGTCCTCCAGGCTCTAACAGGGTCTACAATGATATTTAGGTCTAAGCTTTTGTTAACATCTATTAAGTATAAACATTGTAGAATGACAAATAAATATATTGAAAATTTAAACGTTGACGTACGAAATGCAGACAATCGAACCAGATTATTTCTTCGATATGTTCACTGAATCGATACGGCCCATTAGAACGAAACGCGAAATTACGTCGAAGTACAAACGTTTGTACGCAAAAAGTCGCAGTGAGTTGTAATTCAAACAGAGCTCAAAGTAAGGGCCCATAAAAGTGATAAAATATCTATTTAGCTTTTTCTCTACAGTCGTTTTCCCCGTTCATAGGCCCGAGAAAACGTTCGTTTCCTTCCCAAGAACGTTTGGTGACTGGGTAATTGCAGTTTATGTTAACTCAGATAAACGTGATAACTTTTCCGTTCACTTCATTCGTTCGTTCGTACATCGACTTATTCCCGTTTTCCGAAGACGCAGCTAATAAAATAAACTTCAGTATCATGATCTTTATTCCTGATGTTGAGAATATAAACACCGTTATTGGTGAAAATACAGCAAATTTTAGCGTAAAAATCCATTTTATTTTAAAGTTGAGCTGACTATTTCGTTTGCTGGATTTACTCTTCAACTTATCCTTGCTATCGAACCGGAAAATTACGTATTCTGGCAATGTCAAATACTTTACTTCGTTTGGATTAATTAGCATTCATAAAACTGAATTTGCATAACTTACGAAATGGACCGCGTTTTAAACCAAGAGAGACCTATTATGCTAGAATTTAAACTAAAGAACGTTCTGAAGACTAAATCTCTACCATCATAGCTCTCTTAAAATAGAAAGGAAGTTGCTCCACGTACCTTATCCAGTAAAGTATCTATGAAAACAAAAATTTCCCGCAATTTAAATTTCCGACATTGAACAAACACTAATTTACCAAACAAAACAAAACCACATCACATAAACGTAAAACAGTCCCTAAACAAATATTCGAATCAATTCACGGCCCATTCAGATTTGCATTCGCGAAAAAATTGCCAGTAATTAATCTAGTATGGTTGTTAAATAAAAAATTCTCCACTGTATCCGACACGGGGCATTAAACGTTTGGGACTGTACGGCTGTCTATCAAAAAGCACTTTTGTGGCATGGACGCCACGTGGTGTGGTGCGGATTTACCGCCCGCGGCATTTCCATGTCGACCGCATTGGGAAACACACGGAGTTAAGCCTGCTGGATGTTTTTCAATGTTTCTTTGTGTTTAGGAATTTTGGTGGCTCAGACATTGTATGGAGAGAATTTCGTGGGTGTTTCTGGTACCCCATTAGGATGTGCGATGGTGAAATTGACTGCGGTGTTGCAATTAAGCTAGGACTTACTTTATATTGTTACAGAATATATTTATAACATACAAGTTTTAAAAGAAAGAAAATAACAAAATTAAAGAAAATAATAACTAACACTGACGATTTAGTAATAAAATATAACAGCATAAAAAAGACCTGTGCGAGGCCGAAAAGGGTCCTATTTCAACATAATTATGATTTTGCAATAATATTAAAAAAAAATATAAGCAAAGGTATTCTATCAAATCTAAGTCTCAAATGCATAATTAATAAAATAATAATCAAATTCTTAATCATAAAACCTTAAACTCTCACACAAGTATGAAAAGAATGTATTGCATTAAAACGTTTATTGTCTCCCCAATGAAGCTACATTCCAAATTTCAGCTTTCAACGTCATATTTGTTTTGGATGAGCATTCTCTGTCAGTCAGTCACCATCACCTTATTACACAATAATTTTATATATTTAGATTATTTCGCTGATATTCTATTTTTAAAATCTGTAAGTAAGTGTTGCTCACATATTATACGGTTATTTCTTTATTTATCCACTAGCTGACACACGCAACTTCGTCTGCGTCACATTTTTCTTAATGATCCTATAGGTCGTAGCGTGAAGTTATAATAAATGGGCTGTCCCATACTAAAAGAACTTTTCAACTCGTACCAAGAGTTCCTGAGATAAGCGCGTTCAGCCAAACAAATAAACACACTCTTCAGCGTTATAAAATTAGTAAAGGTCAGTACAAATTTGCATCAATAATGATGGGCATTATCATATAAATATAATTTATGCACATTTTACCGTGGCCACGTACGATGCATCTTGAATCTAGTTTCAGACTACGCAACCACGTTCTTCTAATGAAGAGCATGGTTGCGTAGTCAAATAATGTAAAAATTACTATGTTTACGTTATTCGACTCTTCATTTTTCTCTACATCCCTGTCACCGCTATACTATTGCCAAGCTGACAAACGGAGGCTACAATTAATTTCAGAAATACAGCCATGTTGACTCCATTTCGGTTGAGAAATTAAATATAAACATGTCATTGCTCCAGGCTTTTATGTGGTGTAGGGGCCCACGGCTAATGTTTAATTGATATCTTGATTGCTTCGCGATTGATATGATATGAACTTAGAAACCGCGTTCTGTTTAAGATTCACGCACAAAAAATAAATATAGTACAGTCAACAAGAATATTAGGTGACAATTGCTTCATTTTACAGATTGGTGCAATAAAATAGGGTGGGGGTGCCGTTTTACTAAAAGTTATTTTATTTTCGTCAAGAAAATATTACTTTTTACGTGTATTTCCTCGTATTTTACTTCAAGTCAAGCCCAGCCCAGCTACTTCGTTCAAGTACACAATGTCTGTCGGATCGCGGTGTCCACTCAAGATCTCTTGCACTCGCAAAAGCATTGCTTTCGATAGATACAGCTCTCCTTCCACTTGAGCTTACTTTGATTTTGTTTGACATTGACTTTTCACGCCTTGAATCTCAACTTTAAACATTACCACGAAAGGGCAGTGAAAACCTAAACACGTATCAGTTTTTATTTATTTTTAAAAATCAAATGAAGTTTATTTAAATCTAAAAGTTAAACCTGTCTATAGACTCACGTCGTTTTTTATTTATCGTGTATTTTAATACCGTGGTTTTAAAATATTCACGTTCCGCTGTACAAAAATACAGGACTGAAATAAATGAAACCCAGATTTATTCGTTCGGCGATTGATTAAACGATGATGCAATTATCTTATGTGCAGTTGATTCAATTAAATTGCCTCTATTAGCTGAAACAAATTATTTGTGAACGATTTACGTTTCAATTAATACATTATTTAAAGGTAACCATTGGACTTTTATGGATTAAATCTCGTATTTCATTGCAAAGTTGAACAGCTTTGTATTAAATATCCAAGCTGTTTAAAATAAACCAACATAAGTCAAAACTCGTTGTAAGCATACATTTCGAGTTTTATATCTAAAACCTTATCAGCATTATGTACCTATGTCACAAATTTGTGGTTGTATGACGAATTATAATTAACATGAATAGAACAACACTCAAGGTTTTACAAAACTGTGAGATTAAATACAAAAGATGCAAAATATCTATCATACGGTCTTTAAATATTTCAAAAAAAATATTTTTGTACACCACATGAAGTTCCCTTAAAAACCGGCCAAGTGCGAGTCGGACTCGCACACAAAGGGTTCCGTACCATAAACCTTATTTCTATTATTTTTTGCTATAGCGGCAATAGAAATACACAATCTGTGAAAATTTCAACCGTCTACCTATTACGGTTCTTGAGATAGAGCCCGCTGACAGACAGACGGACGGTCGGACGGACGGACGGACTGGCAGACAACGGAGGCTTAGTTATAGGGTTCCGTTGGTTACCCTTTGGGTACGGAACCCTAGAAAGTACGTAAGAACCTTGACGACTTGAACTTCACGTATATTCAAAGTCACTCACACAATATCTCTGCTTACCCCAAATGACATAGCTTCATATTTTTACGTTCCCACCACAACACACATCCTCATAAGGAAGTGTTTTGATAAAAATAATAAGTTACGGACACGTATCCCCTCACGCAAGCTTGCAAAACCTTTACAATATTTTTATCGTATTTTTTCCTTCGTCAATAGACCACGTATGTGGCTCCCTTACTCTTGATACAAGAATGTTTAGATCTTATCGGGATAAATTTACATATAGCTGGAAATGTACTCAACATAATGTTGGTACATATCGCCTGAAAGTAGAGTGAAACATGAACATATTGATAGTTTTCTTTACAGTTGATCGATCTGTAACATAGTATCTGCCCTATTAAGACGTGTCAATGCATTCATTATATTGTTGTGAAAGAGGAACGGTGATATGCAGATGAATATAATTATAACACAGATTATTTCAAATGATGTTTTAAAAGACCTCCAGTCCAGCCGCGTCACAAACTAGCATCTCTTTCAGTCTTAACTAATATAAAGTAAAGTTTATCCGAAGCAGATTTGATTTGACCTTGTAAAACCGAATCTTGTCCCATACATTTCTAACAGTGGTAAAGAATACGGAACGAAACCATCTCAAATAGTTTTTCCCTTGGGGTTTTGGACCAATTTTATGCAAACAAAGATACGAGCGTGTTTGTTGGACGTACTTGAGTCGTTATTCAGTTTATAAGAATAGAGAGAGCACATAAACCCACCACGTGAGTAAAAATACTGTGTTCACAAATAATAGAAGTTTTTTTAAATTAAAGGTAAACAAATTGAAATTGAGCGAATGATATGACCATCATGATCATATTATCAGCCGAAAGACGTCCACTGCTGGACATAGACCTCCCCCAAACGTCGCCACAATGACCGGTCCTGAGCGTCCCGCGTCCATCGGCCAATGATAGATAATATCTATGAAGGTCAAGGTATCATCAACGTCAACATAAGTCCATTGCTAGATAGGCAGGTCACAATAGGTCGTAAATAATACTGTGCCGTTTCTATTCTGTGTTCATAACTTCGGTTCATACCTATTCATATTTACTGGCAAACATAACGATACATCATATTAAGATGTAGTCGAGACATTATCAGAACCCTATTTCGGTTCTAGACTTGTATCCAGTGAGACCGATGCTTTATTTATGATTCTCGCACATATTTTGGGTTCAAATAGATGCTGCCGCTTTCTCTGTGCCTACGGAATTGAGATAAACGACTATCCGAATAGTGTTGAGGATCAAATCCAATTTTGCAGTCGCAAATTGAAGAGGGAACGTATCGAGTCTATACTTGTTAGTCGATACATCTCGATTTAGATATTTTGTTTTGGCGGATTCTGGACGCTTGGGAGTGGAGTGCCGAATTGGGAAATTGTTTGTTGAATAATGTGTATATAAAGTGTTTTTTTTAATAGGACCACTTGAAGTTTCTTAAAAGATATTTCTTGTACTGCATTATGACAGAAGAGTGTGAAAAAATCCTCGTTATGATACGTCCTCCGTGACGTATCATGACGACAGCTCGCTCACTAGACGACGCCGCTCGTTCGGCCGGAGAATGCATGATCTTTTTGCGAACTACCCGCTACTAACTTCTTACCTTTTATTATTATAATCGGATTGTAATGAAAGCGTACAGTTTGAAACCCAAACATTTTTAAATCTATGTGGGTCCATACTAAGACTTGCACATAACCCCTATTTGAACAGTAAGTATCTAATACTAAAGTTAGGTAAAACAATGTATAAAAATAGTAAATAACAATATGTTTTAATGTTTATAAAGGCGATAGCCTGTGTAACAATTTAAATCCTGATTTGTGTACAAATAGAATAAGATCATTTGTAAACTGTATTTTAAACCATGTAACAAATAAAGACCTTGAAAAATCAAAATCAAATCAGGGTGAAAAAATAGATTTCAAACCTTTGAAACATGATGATTGGCACTTTTACGTAGAGTTTAAACGAAATCTATGAAATATTAAATAGGTACTGGCAAAATAACTTGGAGAAAAATCCTCCCATTTCATCAAATTACCCAGAAACAAGAGCGCTGAAAGTTGCTGTAAAAGCATTTTCAGAACCAATAGTTGGTTTCGACATATTTGACGCAAGTACACGACTAAAGTTTCATAATAACTAAAAAAGTGTCTGAAGTGTTTCGTTTGACTGGCGAGGATTCGTAGAATCAATGGCCAGCCATTCGAATCGAAAGGGCACTTGAAAAAGAAGTACGATTACCTAGTTCAAACTTTGCTTTGTAAAGCACCCTGTATATTTTTGAAGAACACGTTTCAAAATGAAAATGTGTTGCTTACGAATTTATATAGAAAGGTAGACAACGTCTTTTGAGTCTTGTGCTTGAAAATGGAAATTAATCTTATAGGTTTAAACGATACGTTCATGGATTTAATACAGAAAATAATGCGTGTTCCGGGATATCTAAAGTTCCAGTAAATTCGAATTCGTCGATTTTTCAAAAAACTATTTCAAAACAGTGCGAGTCAGACTTGAAGGGACACAAAGGGTTCCGTAGCATAAACCGAAAAAAAAAACACGTTTCTTGTGCCAACATTTCAACTGTCTACCTGTTACGGTTCTTCAGATACAGCCCGCTGACAGACGGACGGACGAACAGACAGCGGAGGTTTAGTAATAGTATTCCGTTAGTCACCCTTTGGGTACGGAACCCGAAAACATTTGTTCTTAATCTGTATCCTAGCAATTAAGGGTCGGAGCTTGGGGTTCAATTGAAAATCAACAGCAATCTGCGACAAAGAATAACACTACACATTTTTGCTCAATAAAAACACTCATAATTTAAATTCAAAGCAAAGAAGTGTACTTTATGGTTCCCCTGTTTGTTATACGAATGTAAATTTCATTTTCTTACCCCCTGAACAAGACGTTTACTATCCGAGTACCCCATCGTAACGTGTAGTAATATTGTAAAATGTTTTCATAAAACATACGAAAGGGACACAGGGACTTTGTAATTGAATTTTGAAAACCCTGCTCATTTGCTCATATTGTAATTGAAAACATGCCTGTGTGGTGCATCAGAATGTAATAGCTATTTGCATTTCTTACAAAACTGTGGTTCACATGACGAGTCTTAAGATTCGTCATGTAAACTCAACTCCAAATTGCTCACCCTATCCTGAACTTTTGACTCCTTCCATCTTGCATTCTGGGTGATGTATTTGATTTGAAGTGTACAAAACAAATCGCTAAATGATGGTGAATATAGTCTGCACAAAAAGAAAACATGTTTTCGATTACAAATCAAGAGCTTGAATAAACGTAGAAACTTTCGATCGTTTGTACATTATTTATACTATTCAGGTTCACCAACTCAGCCGGGAAAGAAATTGAAATAGTTTTATGTTTATTCATAAAAATGTAATGAAACCTTCCCGAAGTAATAGACCTCAACCTTTTAATGTTAACTTTGTACCTTCGTACATATTTTTTATAATATAAAAACATTTTACGATATGGATATTTACCTTTATTATATCGTGTTATTGTTTCATTTCCCGGGAACGTGCGTCGTATTAGAATGTTTTAAAAAAGGTGGAATAACATTCATAAGAGATATTATTAGGAGGCTTGAGTTGATAAACGGGTTCTCTCACGTGGTGTTAACACGATGATATATTACACAATTTTCTTTACGAGCAAAACGGATTTATAACAAGGCGACGCCAGCGTTTTGAGCTTACAATGTTTTAGCTAGAATTTCATGGAGCAACGTAGCATAGAGTGTGTAAATATGGTTTCGGGAATAAGGTTTATGTTAATCAGGCAGTGTAATGTATTATAATCGTAAAATATATTTATCTTAGAGCCTTCGAGGTTAATCTAAGATGATTGTTGGATCAATTTAATCGCGATTTAGGACGTCTTATATGCATACGATCCTGCCTCAAGTTATTAAATATTTTGGAGTAAATTATGAAGTTATAAAATTGTGTTTTTTTTTAACGGTTACGTGCTATAATAATTTGAAGTTTTATATTTGAAAAAAAAAATACCTAAAAAATGGGAAAACACCCACAGGAAAATTCATCAAAAAAATATACAGAAATGAGAAATCCTTCCATTACAAAGAAACAACGGGTATTACCGCCCAAAAAGAGAAACCCACACAAAAAATAACTAAAAACATATTTCATAGCGTCACGTACGCTCCTAATACTAGGCAATCATAAAATGAAACATCATAAGGGAAATAAAAACTGAAAAGAGCTCGTAACGACCGTGGACGGGGTCTTAACAAATCGTTGGTCATCATTCAAGGTTATGGCCCAAGGGTGTTTGGACCTCCGGTGACTGTAGGCGAAGATACGTTGGCGTCGTTTCATTGTGTGCAAGAAAACGATAACGTTCTGTTCGATTTATTATAAATTGAGGTCTGGTAAGCCCCAGTCTTATTAGGCGGCATAATGGCGGATGTTTGAAAGGGATACATATTGTGTGTGACCATTGACTGACGGAATGGTAGGAAAGTGTGTTGCGTTTTTGCTTGGATCTGTTGAGTGTTGCGGTTTTTGTATGTATTATTGTTTTAGTATCTATGTTTTTGTTATCATATTGTGTCTATGTGGAATGATTAGTTATTATAATCTGGTATTAAAAATGCTGGTCATGTGCGAGCCTCACTCGTGTGCAAAGGGTTCCTTACGAATAATATTTTTTTAAGTTACTTTATAATCATAAATTTTAATGTAACTCATAGGTTTTCAGAATTATAGGCTCAGTGGTTTTGGAGATATGAGGGGGAATGATCTATTTTCTTTAATAACTTCGGAACGTGTTTTTTTCTTAACTTTTAAAAATAAAAACTTATTACAAAAAATAAAAACAAACGACTACCAAATGAAAAAAAAAAAACAATTAGAAGGAAGTCGGTGTTTTTGGTAGTTTCTTCGTATTTTGACACTGACTTCTAAAATTAAAGTTATTTTTTACTTTTTAGTGATTTTAGGGTTCCGTACCCAAAAGGTTACTAACGGAACCCTATTACTAAGCCTCCGCTGTCCGTCCATCCGTCTGTCCGTCCGTTTGTCTGTCAGCGGCCTGTTTCTCAAGAACCGTAACAGGTAGAGAGTTCAAATTTTCACAGATTGTGTATCACTATTGCTGCTATAACACCAAATAATAAAATTATAGGTTTATGGTACGGAACCCTTCGTGTGCGAGTTCGACTCACACTTGGTCAGGTTTTTAACTAACAACATCACTGGAAAATCGCAGAAAAGCAAAATACGCAATTTCGTTAACTTGGATGACAAAAAACCGTCATCCAAGTAAAGAGGCCTCTGCGAGTTGGCATCGGCCCCTCGTACGCCTACCAAAGGACCGGGTCTCTAGGGACCCGAGAATGTCAAAAACAAAAAAATAATAATAACAAGAACACAAGCCGCACCAACATCATCTTCGGGTTCGTCGCTCAGCTCCGCCTCGCAGCCGCCGGGACCAGCGCCAGCCGTGAATCCTGAGATTCCGGTAGCTGCAGTTGCGTCGAGTTCGAGCGACGAATACTTCTCGCCGCCGACGACACCACCACCTGCGCGTCGGCGCGGACGAGGCCGACCACCGGCCTCTGACAGGACTTCGAGGCCCACCGGCCTCTGACAGGGTCCCCGCTACCGGTGGAAGTGTGCAGCGTATGAAATGGTCGCAATCGATAAACGAGAATGTGATACGCTCATACTTCGGGGCTACAGAGGGGGAACTAACCTGACTGCGTACCGTGGTCGGATGCTCTCTCTGTTTCAGGTACTTGAGCCAGCTGTCAACGTTTCAGCCCAACGATTGTCGGATCAGGTGCGGGTCATCCAGCGTAACCGTATGTTGGATGACGCCGTACTTGATAGACTGCGTCTGGAATCACGGAGCGGCCGCGTCTCATCTGCGTCGCCACCGGCCGCGGTGCAAATACAACTCAGTGTTTCACCGCGACCCAACCTTGTTGGTGAGGATGATGACGACGGGGCTATATCCGTGAGTACCCAATGCAATGAGCGATTGAGGAGCGCTTTGGAGGATGCTTTCCGAAAGTATCGCTCCACACCGCCAGAGCTTAGGCCTCGGCTACCTCGTTTGCCCATGCATAATAAAAATAGGGCGCTGGTGTGTGCTCTAGATTCGCAACTAGCAAGTTATTTTGATAGCAGCGAAGACCTTGCCGATACCCACTCGATCTTGTACTGTGCGGCTGCAGCGGCATGTCGTGTAGCTCATGTCAAATTTCCTAGCAGTGACAGAGTTACACGGCCAGCTGTACCAGCTTGGCAGAGCAGGATCGAGCGTCGTATCGGTGAGGCTAGAGCACTCATCGGCAAACTTATCTGTTTCAGGCAGGGCAACACTCGACGCAGAGTGATGCGCTTTGTGAGGCGGGCGTTCTCGGGGACTGACATTCATCCTCGGGATTATCTCACCCGCGTCACAGAGCGTATTGACTTCCTGAAGCAGAAAATCTATGCATGGGCAAACCGCGCGTATACGTCGGTACAAGCGGCGAGTGGAGCGATATACTCAGAATCGCACATTCCAAAGAAATGAAAGGTGGGTTTATAGGGCTTGGGAGCGACCGGACCAAGGCGTGACTGATACGTGCCTACCGGATGATGATGCCATGAGTTCATTCTGGCGCAGCATCTGGTCGGTGCCTGTCAGTCACACCGAGGGTGATTGGACTCGGGAGGTCGAACGTGCGTGCGATCCGATTCCAGAAATGGGGGCAATTACCATCAGCCCCCAAGATGTAGCTCGTGCAGTTCGCCCGTTGCCTAATTGGAAATCTCCAGGACCGGACGGGCTGCACAACTTCTGGATTAAATGGTTTCAAAGATCGCATGCTCGTTTGGCATCTCAATTCCAGTCTGCCTTAGAGTCAGGGTCGCTGCCCCAGTTCCTAACTACTGGATTAACCCACCTGCTCCATAAATCAGGAAGTACTGCGGAACCTAAAAATTATAGACCGATCACGTGTTTACCGACGGTCTATAAAGTTTTTACATCCATTTTGAGAGGAAAGATTAACCATCATGTTGATAGTAATTCAATTATGTCTGCCTCTCAGAATGGATGTAGGAACGGGTCCCGCGGTACTAAGGAGCTGCTCCTCATCGACATTGCCATTAGCCAACAGGTTCGTCGTTCCCGAAGGGATCTGTCGACATGCTGGATAGATTATAAGAAGGCCTATGACTCAGTGCCACATACATGGCTCATGAGGGTGCTGGAGCTGTACAAAGTTGATGCAGTCCTACGCACCTTCCTGAAGTCGTGTATGGGGCAGTGGAGGACGGTTCTTCACTATCCAGGATGTCGACAGATCCAGGCGAACAGCGAACCGATAAGGATCGAGCGTGGCATATTTCAGGGTGACAGTCTGAGTCCACTGTGGTTTTGTCTGGCTCTCAACCCTCTCAGTACATTGCTGGAGGGTTCGGGCCAAGGCTACCGGTTGAGAAGAGGTGATCAGGTCATATCGCACCTCCTTTACTTGGATGACTTGAAACTCTTTGCTCCTAACAACTTGCAACTGATGAAGCTACTAAAGGTAACAGAAACCTTCAATACTTACAAGTATTTGGGTATGTCGGAAGCGTTAGGCATCAGTGCTGCTGACATGAAACAATCGTTGAAGGAGCGCTTCTTTGGCCGCCTGAACAAAGTACTTAACAGTCTTTTATCAGGCGGAAACAAGGTGCGCGCCTTCAACGGTTGGGTCATGCCGGTTTTGATGTATTCTTTCAGCATACTCAAATGGACTCAGACGGAACTTGACGCCCTGGATAGGAGGGTACGTTCACTGCTTACCGCAAATCGGATGCATCACCCACGGTCATCGGTGATGAGGCTGTATATCCCGCGGAAGTGCGAGGGGTCGTGGCTTCTTAAATGCTAAGACCCTGCACAACCGCGAGGTATGCAGCCTTAGGGAATACTTCCTAGAGGCCGACGTGGGTATGCATCGAGATGTGGTAGCGGTGGACAAAGGCCTTACCGCGCTCTCCTTGGCTAACGAGAACTGGCGCAAACCTGTGGTATTAGATACTAACGACCGCAGGGAGGTATGGCAGAGCAAGGAGCTTCACGGACGCTTTTATCGGGTCCTACATGGGCCCGATGTAGACTTCTTAGCGTCCGTAGCCTGGCTTCGTTTTGGTGACCTCTTCGGGGAAACCGAAGGTTTTGTTTGTGCAATTATGGACGAAGTTATGATGACTAATAACTACCGGAAATACATTGTGAAGGACGGTACGGTTGACATATGTCGGGCATGTCACCGGCCCGGGGAATCCATTCGCCACATTATTTCCGGTTGTTCTAGTCTGGCTAACGGAGACTATTTGCACAGGCACAACCTTGTAGCCAGGATTATCCACCAGCAACTTGCTCTTAAATACAATCTTGTGGAATCGGAAGTACCGTACTATAGGTATGTGCCCGACCCAGTTCTCGAAAATGGTAGTTGTACATTGTATTGGGATCGGTCTATCATCACTGACAGGACTATTGTTGCCAATAAGCCTGATATAGTGGTGATAGACCGACCAGAGCGTCGCGCAATGATTGTTGATATAGCAGTCCCTCATGACGAGAACCTCGTGAAGTCAGAGAAAGATAAACAAACGAAGTATCTTGACTTGGCTCGCGAGGTGTGGGATGTGAACACAGCAGTTATTGTGCCGATAATCGTGACGGCCAATGGCATTATTGCCAAGAGCCTCGACCAACATCTCAAGAGGCTCTCGTTGGGCAGCTGGATCAAGGGCTTGATCCAGAAAGCAGTACTCCTGGACACGGCGCGCATCGTTAGGAGGTTCCTCTCTCAGAAGCCCTGACCACCGGTAGCTTGGACCCTGTTCCCGATACCGGTGGGCTACTATTTTTTATATTTTTAAATGTTTTTTTTTAATCTATTTTATTTAATGAAATATTTAAAAATGTAAAATTATATGTGTAAAGAATAAATATATGAAATAATAATAATAATAATACAGATCATTAATACAAAAAATTACAGAAAATATATAATTAAAGACCCTACAGTAACAAACGATAAATGTCGCAAGTGTCAGATTCAACCTGAAACCATTCAGCACATAACTGGCGCCTGCACAACACTCACGCAGACCGACTACACTCATAGGCATAACCAGGTAGCAAACGTCATCCATCAAAAATTAGCTCTCAAGCACGCTCTCATACAAAACACGCCTTACTACAACTATACACCACAAACCATTCTAGAAAATACTACACATAAGCTCTACTACGATCGCGCCATTCTCACCGACAGAACCATACACTATAATAGACCAGATATTACATTGCAGGATAAAATAAATAAGATTACTTACTTGATAGACATCGCAATCCCCAATACACACAACATACAGAAGACTATCACTGAAAAAATAAGTAAATACGCAGAACTCAAAGATGAAGTTATGAGAATCTGGCGACAAGAAAAGGTATATGTAGTTCCAATAGTACTTTCCACCACAGGCGTTATTCCAAATCATCTTCTCCATAGTTTAACGTTATTAAACCTGAAAGAAACTCTCTACATAACACTACAAAAGGCTGCGATTCTAAATACATGTAGGATTGTCAGGAAATTCATGCAGATAGACGAAAACGAAGTAGGACCTCATCACACAGCAAATTAGAGACTACACGCTACATTTACTTGGCTTGTCCCGTAAATGTGGCCGAAACCAGCCAAAGAGCTGAGAAAAAAAACATATAACCGAAAATAATAATAATAATAATAAGTTGGAGGGTTCGGGCCAAGGCTACCGGTTGAGAAGAGGTGGCCAGGTCATATCGCACCTCCTTTACATGGATGACTTGAAACTCTTTGCTCCTAACAACTTGCAACTGATGAAGCTACTGAAGGTAACAGAAACCTTCAGTGGCGCCATCAGAATGGAATTTGGTTTGGACAAATGTGCGGTCATGCATGTAAAGCGAGGGGAGATTATGGAATCCGAGGGAACACAACTCTCGGATTCCATAGACTTTAGGTCCCTCTCCTCAACCGAAACTTACAAGTATTTGGGTATGTCGGAAGCGTTAGGCATCAGTGTTACTGACATGAAACAATCGTTGAAGGAGCGTTTCTTTGGCCGCCTGAACAAAGTACTTAACAGTCTTTTATCAGGCGGAAACAAGGTGCGCGCCTTCAACGGTTGGGTCATGCCGGTTTTGATGTATTCTTTCGGCATACTCAAATGGACTCAGACGGAACTTGACGCCCTGGATAGGAGGGTACGTTCACTGCTTACCGCAAATCGGATGCATCACCCACGGTCATCGGTGATGAGGCTGTATATCCCGCGGAAGTGCGGGGGTCGTGGCTTCTTAAATGCTAAGACTCTGCACAACCGCGAGGTATGCAGCCTTAGGGAATACTTCCTAGAAGCCGACGTGGGTATGCATCGAGATGTGGTAGCGGTGGACAAAGGCCTTACCGCGCTCTCCTTGGCTAACGAGAACTGGCGCAAACCTGTGGTATTAGATACTAACTACCGCAGGGAGGTATGGCAGAGCAAGGAGCTTCACGGACGCTTTTATCGGGTCCTACATGGGCCCGATGTAGACTTCTTAGCGTCCGTAGCCTGGCTTCGTTTTGGTGACCTCTTCGGGGAAACCGAAGGTTTTGTCTGTGCAATTATGGACGAAGTTATGATGACTAATAACTACCGGAAATACATTGTGAAGGACGGTACGGTTGACATATGTCGGGCATGTCACCGGCCCGGGAAATCCATCCGCCACATTATTTCCGGTTGTTCTAGTCTGGCTAACGGAGACTATTTTCACAGGCACAACCTTGTAGCCAGGATTATCCACCAGCAACTTGCTCTTAAATACAATCTTGTGGAATCGGAAGTACCGTACTATAGGTATGTGCCCGACCCAGTTCTCGAAAGTGGTAGTTGCACATTGTATTGGGATCGGTCTATCATCACTGACAGGACTATTGTTGCCAATAAGCCTGATATAGTGGTGATAGACCGACTAGAGCGTCGCGCAATGATTGTTGATATAGCAGTCCCTCATGACGAGAACCTCGTGAAGTCAGAGAAAGATAAACAATCGAAGTATCTTGACTTGGCTCGCGAGGTTGTCGACATGTGGGATGTGAACACTGCAGTCATTGTGCCGATAGTCGTGACGGCCAATGGCATTATTGCTAAGAGCCTCGACCAACATCTCAAGAGGCTCTCGTTGGGCAGCTGGATCATGGGCTTGATCCAGAAAGCAGTACTCCTGGACACGGCGCGCATCGTTAGGAGGTTCCTCTCTCGGGAGCCCTGACCACCGGTAGCTTGGACCCTGTTCCCGATACCGGTGGGCTACTATTTTTTATATTTTTAAATGTTTTTTTTTGTATTTTTCTAGAAATATTTAAAAATGTAAATAATATGTTAAAATATGAATAAATGGAATAATAATAATAACATTTATTTCGGACCAAATTATCCATATGTTGTTAAACAAACAACAAACAATGACATGATACGTTACAGTTGAAAAAACTTTTTAATTTTCCTCCCAATAAACGTAAAGAAAGTGAGTAAATTTTAAATACGGGGTAAATTCAAAATTTATTCATTTTTGTTACGTATCCGTGTTTGAGTCACAGAAATTTATATGTGTACCAACTAAATAACTGAAACGGTCCTAGTGGTTTCGGAGTAATTCAACTGTGACAGACGGGCAGATAAACAGACGTACCGACAGACAGACAGATAACTGAAGGTCCCTATAAGGGTTCCGTTTTTCGATACATAGGTTCAGAACACTAAAAATGAAAAAAGAATTTCGCTAAGCTTATTACTTTTGGTCGGATCTAGATTCACTTTTATTTACACATATTTTTTTAAGGTAGCTTTGTTCAAATAAAAAAGGACCCCTTTGTACTGTTGGGATTATCACAGACAGTTTGACTTGTGATTAAAAATATTGTGCATAAAATTTTCATTATACCTATAACAGATTACAGCTTATTTCACTACCAAATTAATTCCTATTTAAATTTTCCAGCCAAACACGATTCATTTTGTACAAACCATTAATTATTATCAGTTAATCCAACAGTATACCAGGATTATTTAATATCCCTACACTAGGATATAGAGCTGGATAAGACTGGCACACGAGCGTGGAGATTGGCACATGATAAGAGAAGCCTATGCACAGTAGTGGGCGAAGTTGGGCTGTGAATGGTGATGATGATGATGTAATAAACAAAACTTTTCAAATTTTCATAGTGAAAAATTACACATAAAGTTACAAAATTGAGTGATAAATCAAACTTCTGTATGCCATCCAAATCCTAATATATAAAATTCTTGCATTATTATCATCGCTTACCATCAGGTGAGATAGTGGTCAAACGCGTGCCTATAAATAGTAAAAAAAACCTACTGCGTTACTGAGTGACTGCGTAACTGACAGACAACGCACAGCCGAAACTATAGTCGTAGAAAGCTGAAATTTGGTATGTAGCTTCCTTGGGGAGTGTAGGGGAGCTCTATGGATTCCCCGAAATTCATACGGAAACGGAATATGCGCATACAAAGTCGCGAAACAAAACTAGTAAAGGCATAAAAACCTTTAAACAGAATAACTCGAAAACTGGCCCTAATTGCACCGGTTTAAGGCTCAAATGGCTATGTATTTCATACAAGGCTCATATAGGTATGTACTTCTTTCTCTGCATACACACTAGTGCGAATAAGTCCCTGTCTTTCTTCGTGTAACAAAATTGGCTATTTCTCTAAATTAAACAATTTTGATTCGTATAACAACTTTAATCCCAGACATAGTATTTCAATTAATAAAAAGCCCAAAAAAAACATGAGTTTTTTCGTGAATATTTTTTTGGAACTATGTATATTTATTTGCTGCACTTTTAAAATCCCGTCAATAGCTGAGACTGTAATCTGGTTCAGGTATATTTGGTTTACATGAATGAAATACATTTCCAATATATATGTGGGAAAAAATATAAGTGGACGTTGTTTTAAAATTTATGAAATACTGCATGTTATTTTGAGATTTCCATTTACATTTATGTAATGCAAAAAATGGGAAATTTATATAAAACTAGCTGTCCGCTGGCTTCGCTCCCGTCAACTGGCTACTTTCTTAAGTTTTTCTTTCATAAGAACCTTCTGATAATAACAAACACAACGAAAAAAGAATTAGTGAAATCGGTCCAGCCATTCACGCGTGATGCCGTGACCAAGGGAATTTTTATACACAAGAGAGATAGGAAATCTGCTTTGAAAAAACTTAAGTAGTGTTTGAAAGCTTGGTAAATCCTTATAACGCAATCAATCATAATTATAATTATTTGAAAAAGAACTCCATCGACTGGCCTAATGACAAGAACTTAGGTAATCGTCAACTGGTACAATGAATATTCCTGAAAATACTCATTTTAGATACCGAATGGTAGTTTTCAGGAGATTATTTTAAAATAAGAAAAAAAAAACATTCTCAAGATAATCCGTACAATTTATTTTACGTAGGTAGGTACATAAGTTGTTCATAAATATTATTTACTAGTTGTCCCGCGCAATTTCGTCTGCGTCACAATTTTCATTACTGCTCCGCTCCTATTGGTCTTAGCGTGATGATATATAATAGCCTATAGCCTTCCTCAATAAGCGGGCTTTCTAAAACTGAAATAATTTTTCAAATCGTACCAGTAGTTCCTGAGATTACCGCGTTCAAGTAAACAAACAAACAAACTCTTCATCTTTATTTATTAGTAAGTATAGTATAGATTTACTACAATACTTGACATTAATGAAACAGATCAGATCATTCAGCGGTCGGCTTAAAATAAACGCTTGCAATCTCTCTTAGTCTTTTTAGTTTTTTTTTTTACTAATAATAGGCACGCGCTTGACCACCATCTCACCTGATTGTAAGCGATGATGTGGTCGAAGATGGAGCACGCTTGCCTAGAAGCCTGATGATGGTAAGCGATGATGATGAGCCTGATGGTAAGCGATGATGTCGTTCTATAGACACTCTTCACAAAGTACTTAAGGATCTATAATACACTTTAGTTTTAATATTCAGAAATCTCAAAGCTTACACGATCATCCCAACGTTCTGATAAATGTTCTTCATTATTCGAGCTAACTTTCTGAATTGGAAACTTTTTAAAACAATTTGTCTAATGGAGAGGAAATCTGTCACTGACGGAAAACAAAGGGAAGTTTCACATCAAAAGGAATGTTTTTAGAGTTTTCCGTTTGTTCCTCAAGTGTTATCTTATAACTAGCATTTTAAATTAGAAGATAGATGTAAGTTACTTAATAATTTTTAGCGGTGGGCAGCCGCTCCGCGTAAAATACTGGTATTCAGCTAAATCCGGTTGGACTGGATGCCAACCCCAATATAGTTGGGAAAAGGTTAGGCACATGATGAATTGTATGTACCAGCGTAATATAATCCACTAGCACTTCGCCCGCGACTTTTCTCAAGGATCCCTAATTTTTTTATAATAAATATTAATATTATCCCTGTGTGCCTATATAACACAGGGATAATGTTGCATTGTAATGGTGAAAGATTTTTTTTTAATCTGTCCAGTAGTTTTTTCTCTTTATAATATTAGTGTACTTATATACTCTAACAATCAAAGAGAGTTAGGGTAACTCTTTTGCTGGTCCTTCAAACAAATCTTTCATTTTTAGGGTTCCGTACCCAAGGGATTCCAACGGAACCCTATTACTAAGCCTCCGCTGTCCGTCCGTCCGTCCGTCTGTCTGTCAGCGGACCCAGATTGTGTATATAATATATTGCCGCTATAACAACAAATAATAAAAAACAAGGTTTATGGTACGGAACCCTTCGTGTGCGAGTCCGAATCGCACTTGGCCGGTTTTTTAATTAATGTTAACAAAGAGAACAAAATAAATAACTACTAAATTTCATCAACATGAAAGCAAATTTGATAAAAATCGAACAACTACCTACATAATAATATATTTCAGGATAAAAGGCTCTCGGTAAAAAACAGCTTAATGATTACTATAGTATATCGCAATTCAGTGGATCCAGTGACCTAATCCAGTAATCTATTTACATTGTTTATTCGTGTTTTTAACAAATATTTACGGTCAGTGTAGCTCGCAGTCGTAATCGTACGTCAGGGTTTAAGCTGATGTTAAAATAAATACCAGAGGAAAATCCAGCGATGTATAGCAGCCGAGGTTGGTATGAGAGCGACGAAAAATCGCTTGAACTTGTTCACTTTATCTTTGGTCTAACTGATTTGATCAAAAAACTTTCTGAACGTTAAATTTTTACAAAAGACAGTCCCCCAAAACGCCTGCCCGTCACCACTTCTTAGTGTTTTAGCTGTGGAGAAGAAGTGGCCAAAAAAATTCCCAGCAACCATCTGTCTGATATGTTTTAAGAACCTGAATTTATGCAATAAGTATGCAACGTAATCAATATTTAAAAAGATAAAAAAAAAACACATTGAAACTTTGCATACTAAAAAAAGGCTAGTGCGTTCTGCCAGTGATGACGTCGAATCCGACTCGGCTGAGCGGCCTTCGGGAAGTTGCGTAGTATCCTCTCGTCTCACATACCACAGTGTTTCAAGACGGAAGTCTATGACCAGTGAGTGTTGCCAGTGATGACATTATGGACCTGAAACGTGGTCGCCGACAATGGGCCTCATCAGGAGACTTAAAGGCAAGGCAATAGAGAGGGCAATGCTCGGAACTCTGAAGGAAATTTCCTTGTGTGATCGAATCAGGAGTGATGATAACCGCAATAGACATAAAGATACCGACATAGCCAAAAAGATCGCCAAACTGAAGGGGCGGTAGGCAGGGCACATTGCTCGCAGAACGGTCGACGGGGCCGAAAAGTTCTGGAGTGGCGACCGAGTACCGAAAGACGCAGCGTTGGAAGACCTCCCACAAGGTAGACGTGAGTGTGAGGGTCGCGGGTAGCCGATAGATGCGAGATGCACAGGACCGATTGTTGTGGCCACACTTGGGCGAGGGCTATGTCCAGCAGTGGACGTCTTTTGGATGATATGATGATGATGGTGAAGAGAAAACTAAACCATAGAGGGCCCGTCAGACGTTTGTTTACTTTTGTAAATAGAATGATTCAGTTGCCATTATTACCTATTTAGTTTGGAACTTCATCTGATTTCATTATTCTAATTAATGATACTGAAGATAAGAGTATCTCGAGTATAATTAATCAATTAGTCTGGAGTGACTAAATTTAATTCTATCAGTGAAAATAAGTGTCGGAAAGTTTTAATTTAAATGCGCTTCCGAAATGCGACGAGGCCATTTTGGCAAATCATCACTAATATCACTTTGTGACATCTCAGAGAGGTCTACTACCAATCCCAGACAAAAAAATGCGTTAAATTATTGTCTTTGAAGTAGTCTATGTAGTTTTGTGAAGGTAATATTTTTTCTACTACCAAATACACTTCTGGACACATCTATTGGCCCACCTTTAGAGTTTAGGTTTCGATGGCCCCTACCGAAATATGATTGCTAGATTGAACAAAAACTGTTGATGCAGTTTTAAACCTGATACATTTTACCATCTTTTTCGATCGTATTGTTTTAAATTTGAATTCAGAATACCATACGACATGGAGCTACGCCTAACAAGTCGGATATGCGCCTTGTTAAAGGCAATTGATTTTTGAATAAAAAACATGTTTTATCAAATAAAGGTTTAATTTAATAACGCGTGTTGCCTCCATGGGCATCTACCACAGCTCTCATACGATTAGGCATAGAGTTTATCAACCGCTCTATGAAATTTTGAGGGATCATCTCCCATTCCTCTTCTATGGCAGTTTTCAACTCCTGCATCGTCTGGGCAACTGGCTGACGAGCCCTAACACGTCTTTTTAGCTCGTCCCACATGTGCTCAATGGGGTTCATGTCTGGGCTTCTGGCTGGCCAGTCCATAACTGTGATGTTCACATCCCGAAGATATTCCCTGACGATGCCGGCCGCATAGGCTCTTGCATTATCATGCATAAAAAGGAAATTTGGGCCCACATAGTTCGCGTATGGTATCACGTGAGGTTCTAAGCACTCACGAATGTACCTTTCAGAATAGAATAGAATAGAATAGAATACTCTTTATTATGTACACCATATAAGTTACAGAAAAGATAGATGAAGAAAACATTACATAGGGTGACACAATGGGCGGCCTTATCGCTAAAAGCGATCTTTTCAAGACATCCTTTGGATGGATTTCAACGATAACGGAAATACAGTACTGCAGGTAGTCTTAGGTGTACGAACTATATAAATAAATACATAATAGATAAATATATACAATTATAATTATGTTACAAATAAATAAAAAGCATAGGAATCGAGTGAAAACGATCAAACAGAAAGGTAGTGGTTTTTGACCATTTAATGTTGGCAGCCGTGGTCCTGTAACAACCTCAAGTTGAGTTTTGCCGCTCGCGGATATACCGCCCCAGACAGTCCATGAGCCACCGCCATAAGCAAACCCACTCTTCAATGCAGCATTGTGCGAAACGCTCTCCCTTACGTCGGTAGAACTTCTTCCTTCCATCATTGCCATGTAACATAATTTTAGACTCATCAGAAAAGAGTACACGGCTCCAATCTTGCTGTGTCCAATTTAAATGACTGCGTGCGAAATGAAGGCGCGCTGTTCGGTGGGCTCGCGTTAGTTTGGGCCCATTAGCTGGCTTGTGTGGTACCATATCGCGTTCTTTTAACCTTCTCCGAACAGTTCGAGCGCTCACAGATACTTCGTGGAAGTCGCAAAGTTGGTTTTGTATCTCAATGGAGGTAAGGTGACGATTTCTCAAGCTGGTCGTCACGATGAATCGATCCTGCCTTTCAGTTGTGACCCGAGATCGTGGCCTTCCTTGGCGACGAACAAAGCCGCCAGTCTCTAGGTACCTCCGATAAACATTTCGGACCGCAGATCGACTTAAATTAAGATGAGCACTCACGTTTCTTTGGCTGTGTCCGGCCTGAATAAGTGCCACAGCTTGGGCGGCGACTTCAGGTGAGGTATCCATAGATTATTGATAGAACCTCACCTTAATGTTAAGAATAAGTAATGTTTGTTGCAAAACCAAAGATATGAATCACTTTTTCAAGAATTAAATCCAAGTAAACCAAGTTTTCTTAGTATTCGATTGTTTGATATCAACAAACAGGCTCCAAATTGTCTTTTGTTTCTTTAAATTCTGTGTTCGAAATTCAAAAAAAGACTATTGAATGAAATTGTGAATGTGCCAGGTTCAAAACTGCATAAAAACTTTTTGCTCGACCTAATATTAAATTTTAGCTAGGACCAAACGAAACTGAAAATACAAGGTGGGCCAATAGATGTGTCCAGAAGTGTATTTTTTAGGCAACATAGTCGAACTTTTATAGTCATCCGCTCTCAATGTAGCCTCTGTGACCGTTCGTTTGTTGAGTTCATTCGTACGATTCATGCGATTATAGCCATTACATCTGATGTATGCTGTATTTAAATTTTAGGGTACGGACCCACTAAATATTTGGATTTTTCTATCAGACCGTAACTGACCACGTGCGAATGTGTTCCGTCGATCCGATTTTTTTGCACTAATGAACTTGAATTTCAATTGGAATTTATTATTACTTTCCAATTCATTTTAGTAAAGGTTTTGCGATTTTTTCAATATTTTAACTTAACAATCGAAATAAAATTTAACGAGCAAGCTGAGTGTACTTTCTTGTAATCGTACAAATGTTGCAAATGGAAAACACTCGACTCCGGCAGTCAAGTGCGTTTAATTGCATCTTTACTGCGCACAGAACACTAAAATCCAGAATACCTATTTCGCAGATTTCAAATAAACCTTATCTGAAACATTGTAACCGAAGTAACAAAGAAACAAGAGATCATTAAACATTACATTACAACACACGAAAGCAATAAATTGTGTAACGACGCTATAATCTGACAAACTAAGTGTGCAAAACCGGGAGCATTTAAAATTTATCTTTGGAAAATATTACCCCACTTTTGGACGAAGGAAACCAGCTAACTCTGCAAACTAATGTTGCAGCCAACTTACCTCGGTATAAAAAGAAACGAGCCAACGTAATATTCCTTGGGGAATGTAATTTCTTTGAATAATATTTTTTTAAGTGCTCCGTGTCTAGCTAATTTCGAGATTGTGCTACTTTGTTTACCACGCTATGAAACTTAGTAGTTACTGCGTCTAATGAAATATATACTTTAAATAAATAAGTTAGGACTGGTTTTACTCTATGATATATAAAGAGATAATTATATCAGTTTAGTTACCAACGAGTTTCGTGTAAGAAAGACAAATTGATGCTGCAAATCAGTTTACCATATTTCATATTCAACTAACTTTTGCCCGCGACTTCGTACGCGCATATCCAGTTTTTCTTTTTCTCGTAGGAATTTCGTAAAACCCTATCTTAGTGCTGATTGGAAGCGATATTCCAAATTTCAGCTTTTTACGACCAGTAGTTTCAGCTGTGGGTTGTCTGTCAGCGGAGTAAGGCAGCTGAGCGGAGAAACGGAGAAATTGTAACCAATGGAATTGCATAAAATTTCCACACCAAGTGAGTGAAATGTCAGTCATTTTAACTTCCATTATCATCATCATCTCCCTAGCCTGTTCCCAACTATATTGGGGTCGGCTTCCAGTCAAACCGAATTTAGCTGAATACCAGTATTTTACGCGGAGCGGCTCCCTACCAGACCTCCACAACCCAGTAACTGGGTAACACGGTACATCATGGCAAGACTGGAGTCAGATTTACTGGCTTCTGACTATCCGTAACGACTGCCAAAGATCTACAAATGACAGCCGGGACCAACGGCTTAACGTGGTTTCCGAGGCACGAAGGAAACTCGCTATCATAAGATGGTCACCCATCTACAGACCAACCGTGGCAAGCGTTGCTTAACCTTGAAGATCAACCCGTGCGGCTGTTATTGTCTAGCCACGAGCTCCTCAAGACATTTTAACTTCCATGATTGGTTAATATTTTCCGTTTCTCCGCTCCGCGCAAATGGACAGGCCCTAATGGAAGAATTTTATATATAAGGATCACATAGCAAGTCATAGAAGTCATTAAAGTTTTTGTCATTAGATTGGTTGATGCACGGGTGGTTAGCGTTTCCAGTCGTAACAGATATTAAAAATAAAAGAAATTTTCCACCCTAAAAAATATTCTTCTTCTTCCACCTGGCGTTAATCCCGGCTATTGCCAGGGTCCGCCTTCCTACTTAGCTTCCTCCACTTTGCTCGATCTTCAACATCCTTCTCAGTCAGGCCATTGGCTCTCATGTCGGACTTGACGACGTCCAGCCAGCGCTTGCGAGGGCGACCACGGGGCCTAGCCCCAAGAACAGCCATATTCATGCATCTCCGACCAACGTACTCCATAGGGCGGCGCATGATGTGGCCATACCAACGCAGACGACACTCTTGCAGTTTTTCCCCCACGTCACGGACACCAACACTACCTCGGATGTAAGAGTTGCGTATGCGATCGGATCGCGTTACGCCACTCATCCACCTCAGCATCTTCATCTCCGTGACGCGAAGCTCCTGGGTGTGTCTGCTTAGTGCTGGCCAACACTCGCCCCCGTACAGTAGGACAGGCCGAATGATGCATTTACATATCTGCCCCTTGAGCTTCGGAGGCATTTTGCGGTCGCATACAACGCCCGTCACCTCACGCCACTTCGCCCAAGCCGCGCCAATACGTGCTTGGACATCGTCGTCCACGATGCCAGACTCGTGCAGCACGGATCCAAGGTACCTGAACGTATCGGACTTTCTGATCTGATCCGAACCTATTCGGATGGTGTTTTTGTTCCACCCTAAAAAATATTCTAGAACCCAAATCCCCACCCAAAAATTCCAGACACAACACTCAAATCATTTAAACACAGCCCAAAACAAAAAGAAACGAAGAGAAAAAAAATCATCTGCTCAATTTGATCCACAATAACTTCGTTCACGCTTAGCGCAAAAGTCTCACGTACTACTCTTGGGATCTCACTCTGAGATAAGTGAATTGTAAACCTGCACACGTGACATGGAACCCTGGTAATACTGCTGTTACAAGCAAATAATTTCAAAGGCTCCATTGGTCTGAAACTCGGAAACGGCAAAAGTGGTGTTGAGCATGAGTTTCTGCAATCGATTCCAAGATTAGGCAAATTATTTTGAATGTTTGCTGATAAGTTTCCCGTTTCTACCGAGAATTTTGGTTCAAGTTTCAGCTCCTTTCATTGAGTAGGTAAATGTAACTGAAATCATTGCATTCAAATTATAATCTTTTTTGTAGCTTTTATACTTTGTAATTGCGGAAAATCCTGTTTTTCACTAAGATCAAAATAAAACGAAAAGTTGCAATACGCGTCCATTACGAATTAGTAATGATTATAAAAATACTCCTTGTTTTGGAATATAAACCCAAGCAATAGCTTTAGATACAATTCTTTACTTTAGTTCAAATTATGAAATACCTAAGAAACTCTCAAATGAACCACAAAACTTTTCCGAACGAGATTAAAAAATCGGAAAACTCAATGGGTAATACCCCCACAATAAGTTCATTTGCGCCTGGCGCAAAAGTCTCACGTGTTACCCTTGGGATTTATCTCGTAGATAAGTGAATTGTCGACCGACAGTCGACACATGTGCCAGACTGTGACGTCATTACGAATACGATTAGTTGGATTACGGTGCAAATCGTGAATTAATGTTGTGACAAATAATTTAGCGGGACCATCCAATTATAATGGGATGCAGTTTCAGTTTGTGGTTTCTAAATTACTTACCCGACTACTATTTTATTTAAAGACTGATGTGTAAGCATCAATAGTCAGTATTAGAGCTCAAATTAAACATTTTTAAGTAAATAGAATAATGAAAAACATCCATCAACCGATACCAGTTTACCAAGATATCTATCCCTTTTCTTTCATTTCGAATTTTATTTGCAAATATAATTATGTATAATATATGTGTATCTTGCAGTAAGGTATAACTTTTGGCCTTCGTCTATCTTAAACATTTAACCCCTTTTACGATGTCTAAGAAATTCATGCCTACAACTAAACTTTATAACCGAATAAAACATTTTGATGTAAGCAAATTCAGCGCCTATAAAACTCCAATTTAATATCTATTCTAGAAGACAAGTCTTATAAATCATACCTAAAAAAGAACTGGAAATAAAATTTAACTTGGTCATCCATTGCGGTTTTACAAAACTACGTTTCAAAACAATAAGAAGGAAACCGTTAATGAAATTTGGGGAACTGAAAAATATCGTGATTGAACAAAGTATTAGATTCACAGTTTCTTCGAGTTTGCAGGCAAACTTGACTGAATAGAACGTTATCACAAATTCGCTCGGCTAACTTTACCAACTCGCGTTTTATTAGTGAAACTGTTCGAATCCAAGTTTGGTCCAGATCTAATTCTGTTGTTGGAATTGAGACCGACGATGGTCAATGGAAGGTGTGATGTGTAGATATGTACTTGAATTAGGTTAGTCTTATTTGACTTTCATATTGACTTGTTTGTGACCGTATTTACCTGGAATCTAGACAAGGACTAGACGGTTCGGAATAACTTTTGTATTTTTAGTCATTAAAGGTATTAGTCATTAAAGGTTTTTTTCTACGTCTAAAATCATTGTTTACTAAAGTGCTGATTTTTTGTTAATATTTTGAAAGAAGAAGTTAATGAGGTTTGCGTGCGTGCAGCACTGAATCAGCTGGCGGTTTGAATTAATTTGATGTTGTGTCATTCGACATTACATACTTCCTGCGTGGAAGTATGCGGGGACCGCGCGTTGCGGCCGGTAAAATCAGTGCTTTCGAGCTATCATTTACTTTCGGGGTAGGACCTTAAAAGTTGAATTAATGGAGACTTAAATCCTTTAAGTCTCCGAGTCACGAGCTCCTGCTCTCCTGCGGGTAAATAGTGTCACCGACACGGTTCGATCTTCAAAATTTAGCAACACTTGCCGCAGTTGGTCCATGGGTGGATGGCCATCATAACTCCCCCTCCGAAAACTACGCTAAGCCGTTGGTCTCCGCTGTCATTTGAACTTCTTTCAGTCAGAAGTCAGACAGTCTTGCCAAAGTGTATAGTGTTACCCCATTATTGAAATGTGAAGGATAAAGAAAGAAAGAAAGAAACTATGTGTATTGTTTGTTTGTTCTTTTTTTGTTTATTGTTGTTCCATGTAAAATACAAATATTCAGCTGCATCCAGTTAGACTAGACGCTGACTACAACGGATTTAGTTATAGGTAGATTGAATGGTTGACTTAATAGCTCGGTATTGAACGGAAAATCCGCGTTACTGACAAAATAATCGGTTTTCTCGAATGTTAGTACAGTAAAACAAAAAACTCTCAAAGATGGAAGTTCGCAGAAAAACGCTACCATCGCTATAGTGCGAAGAATACCAGCAATGCGCAAGTCATACACACAAAAAAGTTTCTAAACTGAAAAACCATCTCTCACTATTTCAACAACGACACGAAACTCGAAAAAAAAAAAACTACATAAAACTTCTAGAATTAAAACCAAAGTAAAGTTAGCACCAAACCGAATAATGTTCGGATTTAAAATTTTACGTGCCGAAACTTCGGTGAGCCGTTTACTTCTAACGACGAATCGGCAGTTTCGGAATTTCACCGGCAATCTGAAATCGATTTAATCACGGGAATCATGCAAAGTTTCGCACAAAGTTTGTTTAAACTTTGGAATTGGAACAAATTGGAGCAGCATGGCTTGCGGCTATGTATTAATAGTAGATTCATGAGGCCTACAATTTAGTTATGATTTTTCAAAGATATCTTTGAATCTGGATATGTCATTGAGCTTGCCAGGCCACTTGTACTTTGAAAAAAATATTACTCTAAACTTTACACCCGAAAATATCTACTTTTAGATGTCTATTCATGTAGCAAATTTCAAAAAAACGATATGTAAGAAGGAGACTCTAATTTAAAGTTAACTGTGTACCCTGCTTTTCTTCTATAGACACAGAGTTGACTACTTGGCCTCTGAAGAAAGACGGGTACGTATTATAATACCGAAATTTAAAAGACCGAATTTTAAAATACCAATGTACGAAATCCCGAAAAATTTAACGCCGAATGATTGTTTGGTCGAAATTTCATTTGCCCGTTTGCTTAAAATCTCGAAGATCCATATCCCGAAGTTCGAAATCCCAAAGATCCATATCCCGAGGTTCGAAATCCCGAAATTACAACCCAAAGCCTAAAATCTCCACAAAAAACCGGCCAACTGCGAGTCGCGAAGGGTTCCGTTCAGTAAATCTTAATTTTTTGGGTTCCGTACCCGAATCCGAAACCCGAAGGATTACCAACGGAGCCCTATTACTAAGCCTCCGCTGTCCGTCCGTTCGTCCGTCTGTCTGTCCGTCCGTCTGTCCGTCCGTCCGTCCGTCTGTCTGTCCGTCCATCTGTCAATCCGTCCGTCCGTCTGTCTGTCCGTCTGTCTGTCTATCAGCGGGCTGTATCACAAGAACCGTAAGAGGTAGACAGTTGAAATTTTCACAGATTGTGTATTTGTATTATTTCTGAAAATTTCAACTGTCTACCTGTTGCGGTTCTTGAGATACATCCCGCTGACAGCCAGGCAGGATAGGTACTAAACAGGGTAGGCGATAGGTTACTTCTAGGCAAGCGTGCTCCATCTTCGACCACATCATCGCTTACCATCAGGTGAGATGGTGGTCAAGCGCGTGCCTATTAATAGTAAAAAAAAAAAAGACTGATGGACGGACGGACAGCGGAGGCTTAGTAATAGGGTTCTCTGGGTTACTCTTCGGGTAAGGAACCCTAAAAAGGAGCTTAACAGAATAGGTATGTATGATAACAATAACCCCGGGCACCCCGAGGTTCGGTTTGGTTAGTTTTCTTTAAACTCTTGAATAGGAGCCCGCGCAGCGAGGCTCCGCCGGCAATTTGGTGGAGTTTGACCTCATCTAAACCAAATGATTCACCAACAACAGAGGGAATGTGACGCTCGGCGCTCGCATTCAGGATTTCATCCTTCGGTATTTCGTCCATTCGGGGTTTCATCCTTTCGGGCTACTTAACGACTATCGGCATTTAAAACTTTCGGTATTTTAAATTTCGTTGTTCTGGACGTCGGTATTTCAGCCATAGGTATTATGAAATTTCGGGATTATTATTCGTACCCAGAAAGACATCTTAGTTCTATTAAAGCACAGTATTCCCTTCCGTGAGTCGCTAACTCTTCGGTAAGGTCACATGATAGCAGACATAGACGGGAACGGTAAACGACAGGTGAATCGTCAAATTGCACGACTTTAGTTCACCAAGTTTCTGAAACGTTGTCGTTTCTAATAATTGTATTTGTCAGAGGAATTTTATCGAATACGGTATCCATATCTCCTTTACTTATTTGCTTTTATAGAAGAGTTCCATATTAATTTTTCTTCACAGTAAGTAATCTTATCTAAACTTTACTACGAGTATGTGCTTTAGGTAGTATCTACTACTACTTATTCACGTCTTCGTGAAATAAAAGGAAAGAAATTCTTCAAATTTAATTGCGTTTGAATTTTTTTCAGAGGTCAAGGTGCCACATCGGAATATTGGAATCTTTTGTTCCGAGGTTTTCTAAAGCTAGAAAGTCTTGTAAATAAAAAAATATCTTGCTTAATATATGAAGGACCAATAATTTGTTAACGATAGACGAAAAAAACCGACAAGATTACTTACTAAAAATTCTTCTTTTAACATCGAAAAATGCTTCAACTTAGCGTACAACAATATTGAAAAAGCTACTTGTTCTATAATTCTTAAACTCAAGACTCCAAAACGAAAGTACACACATGGTTCCGGGTTTCAAGTTTCAGTTTAAATATTTCAATGCGGTTTTATTTGCTGGCATACGTGTGTGGATGCTTTGAAAATGTTGCTGCATACACAACGCATAGAATAAAAATGTCACAAAATAATATAGTACCAAGATATAGTGGGTTTTTACAATGTGAATACAGTCGCCTTGGCTCGGTGGAAATATATCTAATTCATGTCAAATGAAAATTCGGTAAATATGTAGTATTGAATGAAAGTTTACATATTTTGTAGGCTATAGTTTTTTGTAATTACTACTTAATGCTGTTTTGTATTTTCACTTTAAAATCACAGCCCCTTTTCCATTCATTTCGATTGATTGAAAAATAAAAATTCCTCCTCAAATTACTATTCTAATGTTTATTATTTAGTTTGAAAGACAGGTTGGAAAAAACTGAGATTGGAAGTCTATACTTAGTCTAGACCTGTGGTGCTATACTGTAACAACATTTTCGTGTCTCGACAGCGGAATCCGAGCTGAGTATCAAATTGTTATAAAAATAAGACCTTTATGCTATGTGTAATAAAGCTTACTCAGGTGAAGCTCGATATCGAAATAGTTATTTTCAGAATAGACTAGCTGTAATTTACAGTTCCAGAGGCGGTAGACATGTGTCATTACATTAGCGATGACTATATCGAAATTAAAAAATATAAGGGACTGATCACCTGATATTTGGATAGCGTCTGTCAAGCTCATACAGTTTTGTTTTAACAATCGACTTTGTAACACTACAGCTGACAGAACGTCCCTTGTCACAGGCCCTCCTAACATCATGAAAGGAATTTCAGCGTTAAACAAGTACAAATGGGTGATGTGTGTTTATGTAGATACACAAAATGTATGTATTCTATATCGGTATATAGAATACTAGCATTTCGCCCGCGACTTCGTTCGCGCGGATTTAGGAGGTACTCCACTAACTTCATCTCCATAAGTCCTCCCTCTATAAAGGGTAACGTGTAAATTACTTATTAATATTTCTAGAGGCCCACACAGGCAAGTCCGGTTCAGTAGTTGACAACCCTCTAGGGTTGATAACTGCGAGTGGCCATCGACAAATAAAAAAAAAAAAAAAAAAAAAAAAAAAAAAACTTATTAATATACCCCCCTTCTCCTTATCGTGTGGGCAGTAAGGTCTGACGACCACACACCCTAGTGTCAGAGTTTCTAAACCGCCTCAATCGACAATTTTTTTATACAATAGGTCCGATTTGCATAATTAAATTCTAATTTACGTACACATAACCAACCTAAATTACCAAACCATTTAAATGGGTAACAGCGAACGCGATATGAGGATTTTTTTGGTATTTTTTTCACACCTTGGGTTACATTATCGAAGTTTTCATGCGGATCCCTAACCTTTTTGAAAATATTCTATAGTTCATGTTCATAAAGGATAATGTAGAATTCTAATGGTGAAAGATTTTTTTAAATCGGTCCAGTAGTTTCGGAGCCTATTCAATTCAAACAAACAAACAAATCTTTCCTCTTAATAATATTAGTGTAGACATACTGGTATACTTTAATGTTTTCCAGCATGCATTGAAACTTTTCTTAAACCTAACTAGCAATCAGACAATATTCACAGAAACAGTTCTTTCTGCATAAAACCCGTCTCCGTGCCTTCCTTCTATAGGTTTTGTTTTTGAAAAATAGATACTTTCTTTTTTCTCTTCCCTTTTCTTCTGATTAAGTTCGTTACGGGCTCTAAGCCATTTAGCATTCCGTGAGACGCGACGAGTATTATTTCCAGTGTTTTTCTTGGAATTTAAAACGATAGTAAACAGAAATCAGGAAGATTAGACTTCCAACTAACATACATTTAAAGGTCATAAGGTCATCTTTTTGGAGCCTGTTTTTTGTTTGTAGTAGGTTAAATCAATTTATTTTAGTATGGCCATCATCATTTCAGGCAAAAGACGTCCACTAACGGACGTAGATCTTCCTAAAGCGAACGGTGTTCCGCCACCAGTACATGGTGGACATCCTACCCATACGCACAAAACGATTTGGAAAACTTTTTGTGCGGAATTCCCTGCCGCAGTCTATGTGTCCTGATAACTAAAACCTAGGTCTTTAAGTCGTGAGTGAAATACTTCTAGTTAAACGATCTTCATCGTCGACCACATCATTGCTTTCCACCAGTTGAGTTTGTGTGATTGTGTGCTATCAAAATGAAATTATTTAGCTTCCATCAAAAACCGCCTTGTATGCGGAATTAGTACACAATGGTCGTATGGTAAGCAAAAGTAACATTATACCAGCATCCTGAGAAAATATTTTGCACTATATTGAGATCAATGTAGTGTGAAATAGTTCCTCAGGACGTTATTCATTCATAAAGAAAACGCACATTGTATCTTGCATCACTATTCACTACCGAAACAATAAACTCTTCCCTAAACAGTCAAACAACAGATAAACTAGTCTGATCAAAACGTTTACACTGTAAGTGCTGCACCAAAAAAATATACACAAGGAAAGAGATCTTCGTCTCAGTCTCAGAAATTTTATCGAAAACTCGATTGGGATTCCTACCGCGTTCGCGATACGAGATCGATAAACGGAACGACCCTTGCCTCTTGAAAAAGTGAGATTCACCGCTTTTGCTATTCAGAAAGCGAATCTTTGTCATTGAAAAAGAATACTAGTCGTACTTATGCAAGCGGTTGTGATAAAAAGGGATAAAATATGACGGTGGGTGCCGAATGGAATTTTGATGCAGATGCGCTTGAAATGTGAAGTTTTATGTCGTCCGAGATGGGATATTGCTTGAGTACTTCGATTTATTGCGGCAGTCTTTTGTTATACGGTAAAACTATGAACTACGCTGGAAACGACGTAAAGATTTAGGTTTGTGGGACACTAGGTACCTAACTAATATAAAACATCCGTATTCAAAAAAAATATTAAAGGTAGCTAATTTTGTAACTAAAAATACAAGTGGTGTCAGTAAAACACAACAAGAATAAAAACAAACAATGCGGTAGGAAACAAAATCGAAACATGGTAGACATAACATTAATAACGAGATTTCTTTTCTACTGAATGTAGTGCATAAAACCAACATACGAGTAGTCTCAAATAGTTTTTCACACATTTTTTGGTGCACAGTAACACAAATTGGATGCAATATTTTTTTTATATTAAATTTAAAATAAAATGAAGGCACAACACAAGTATTGTAATAATTAAAATGCTGCGGATGTGACAAATAAAATGAATAGTAAGTACATTTTTGCGTGCGTAATAATCCGACGAGCTTGCAAGAAGAACTGTAATCTAGCACTGGGAGAATAAAGTTGAAATTGTAATGAAAAGTCGTGTCGGATGTCGGCTTGATGGCACTGTTGTATGCCTTAATAACTAACAGTGAACGAGTCAAAAGAGCGTGATAAAGAATTTACATTTAATGAAGGAGTACTGAGTGCAGACGCAGACGGGCGGCAATACGTTGCGGTTGAATTTGCATTTTTATGAAAACTTCCACGACTTTGCCGACCACGTCGTTCAAAAAGAATATCTCCACTTTGTTTCTGACAAAGATTGTCTTTATGGTAGTTTAGTGGGTGTTTTTATTCGCACCGACGAGAGAGTGCGATGGTGCATTCGTTCGACGTTTTATGAACATCGAGAGTCAAGAATCGAACAGAACCTGCTACTTGGCGCACGTCCAACTGACCGTCAGTTTACGTTCGAGCTAAATGCTTTTTTGGATTTTTCCTATATTTGTCTTGGTGAAAAGGATTTGTCGAGAACGGACGTCGGTGGATTTTTGGTAAACGCAGGTTGAATTGCTAAAAATACGAGAAATCAAGAATTGCACCTTATCCCATTTTTATCGTTCCATTAGCTGACGATTCAGTTTGATTGATTTCTTACGTGAAAAGATTTTTTAGGTCGTAAAGCATGTATCTAAACATTTGTTAGGTAGGGCGAACATACAATCAAAATTCCCTTCTATTTTCTACTGTAAAATTAAAAAAGCTATCGTAACTAAGTGATCAATCATCTCCTCTGTATTAAACATGTAACATGGAACTACTCCAACTTACGAGTACTTCAAAACTTAAACGGAGCCGCTTCCAAACCTTCTCTTAGGCTACTTAAAACTGTTCATTTAATTCACAACAACAGATTTCGTAAAGCTCCTGTTCACGTACGGGACTAACTAACTCCGTCTGAATTCGTTAAACGTTAGGTAACCAGATTGTAACTTAAATCCAGTTAACGTGCCCCGGCAATTAGCCAGCAGGTGAGGACATGTGGCAAATAAGCCCACTGAATAATGTGTAGCTTAAGGAAACAGTGCAGTTAGAGTGCAGGTTTTCTGTGTAATTCAAGAGTTTGCAAGTTTTACAAAGATTTTTAAAGTAAATGTTTAATACTGACTTTTACCTTTATTTATTGGGTAGGCCAGAGATAAACAATTTCTCTGCTATTATCTAACTGGCACGTTGCAGTGCTTTAAGCACCGATAGTCTAGTGGTGATACTGCGGATCCACTTTTAGCTTTGAGTGGGACTATTTTATTCTGTGGCACAGTGACATGACGATTTTTACGAGTCAGGATTTTTCCATTTCAAGGTGGTCGGTTTCGTAATGTCAGTTTGACGCAGGACTATTATGGAATTTTAGAGTCTGTCCGATTTTCAATACTGAACGGATTTGAAATGTGTATTGGAGTAGATCGGATATGTGATAGATTTTAAAATGAGACTGGATTTTTTTTATTGAGGAGCTCGTGGCTAGATAGCCGCACGGGTCGATTTTCAAGGTTAAGCAACGCTTGCCAAGGTTGGTCTGTGGATGGGTGACCATCTTAACATAGCGAGTTTCCTTCGTGCCTCGGATAGCACGTTAAGCCGTTGGTCCCGGCTGCCATTTGCAGATCTTTGGCAGTCGTTACGGATAGTCAGAAGCCAGTAAATCTGACTCCAGTCTTGCCATGAAGTACCGTGTTACCCAGTTAATGGGTTGTGGAGGTCTGGTAGGCAGCCGCTCCATGTAAAATACTGGTATTCAGCTCAATCTGGCTTGACTGGAAGCCGACCCCAATATAGTTGGGAAAAGGCTAGGCAGATGATGATGATGAGTCTAGTGGTGATAAACGCGACTCCTCAAAGCAAGGTTCTAGTTTCAACTTCCGGTTTAGCTATGAAAAAATTGACCTTTAGGAATGTATCAGTAGTAGCTAGAGGAGCAGAATTACATCCCAATCAGTAGCAATTAGCCGGCAGGTGAGGACAAGCGACAAATAAGCCCACTGAATAATGTGTAGCTTAAGGAAACTGTGCAGTTCAAGTGTTGGTTTTCTGTGATATTCAAGGCTTGTCAGTTTTCGCAAGGATTTTTAAAGTGGGTTTTAAAATTAAGATTTTTAGCTTAATCAAAAGGCTTGCAGTGTTAAAAAGTCTCGTTTCCTTTACTTAACTGGTGCGTGCTGATTTTTACTGCCGTTTTGTGGTCTCAAGAGCAACTGTTAATCGTAGGATCCTGGTTTCGGTCCCCGGGTCAGGCAATGCTATTGTTTATGTTTAGCAAATTTTCGAACGTGGCGCGGATTAAAGCTACAGACCGAATTTCCCGATTTAGTGATTGTAGCACTATATACAACAACTGTTTATAATAAAAAAAAAACCTTTAATTCGGATAAACAACGAAAACACACACACACATAAATAGACCTTGTTTTTTAAGCAAGGTAACCTTAATTATTGATTACTTTATATTTGGATTATAAATATTTTCAAAGATAAAAAATATAATTTCGGACATAAAAATTATCAACTCTCAGTTTTACGGAATTATTTCTTTGTATTACTGTATGAAAAAAACCATTGAATTAAGCATTTTAAAGTAGAAGATACAGTCGTACCCTAAACATTTTTATTAATAATTAAATTAATTTATCTTCGATGTAACAAAGCATCAAAAGATGCCTAAAGTAAAATTAATAAAACATATTTTGCAGAGACAAGGTTTTTACTAATTTTTGTAAACAAATTTAAATATTAATTAAAAGCATTCCCATGAAAACGAATCAAACGTTCTTGGCCATTTATTATTTTTTAAATTTGTGGCTATGTTGAAACCTCACACATCAAAACTCGAGTCTAACGCACAAATCCAAGAAAAATTTAAATAGCGCTATTAAAACTATTTACAAAACGAACAACACATACCTAATCCCTACATAATTTTCTAGGGTCGGTCGTTGATATTTTGCCAATCTAGGTCATGCGTGGGAGCCTGACGTCATATTCCCAGGTAGACTAACTTCTAGTATTGAACCATCTAAGTTTGTACTGATCCCACTTTAAGTTCGACACAGTTTTGAACAAGTACGGTGGATGCGTGATTAAGCAACAAAGTTATAAAGGCTTATAGAGAAAAAAAATACATTATAAACAATAATTGGTTATCGTGTGTTAGTCTCACAAAACAAGAAAATGGCTCCAACATTATTTTTTTGGTTTTGTTATCCACACACAACTTAGAGAAGAGGGATGAAACGCTTGTAACTAGAAGAGTCATGAATATAAATGTAATATAATGGATGGAGAGGGAGAGGAAGGCCGAAGAAAAGATGGATTGATTGTGTGAGGAGCAATATGAAAGAAATGGGAGTTAGTGATAGCGTGACTGGTGATAGGATAGAATGGAAGAAAAAACGGGTTTCGCCGATCCTAAGTAACATGGCATAAGGGCAGGAAGATGATGATGACACATAATTCCCATCTTTTCGTCCACAAAGTAAAAAAAATTGAGACTTCGAAACAGTTTTAGGTAGCACGAAGTCTGATTGATCCAGATACAAATAAAAACTAAAACTTAAATCAAGCTTAAGATAAACAAAATAAAGATAATTCAAAATACTTCATAGTAAAGGAAGCATGTAAAATTTAGCAAACTCTGGGTCTGTGAACTTTTAGGTTTCCTTACCTATTATGCCATAAATTGTCTTAAATCCTACCTTAAATCCTGATTAAACTCAAGAAAAAGTAGATATTAAAAAAGGATCTAAGAGCCGAATTTCCCGATGATATAGGCTAGAGTAAAATTTTCATAGCGTCATCCGCTAAGGTGAAATAAGGAACTCGTAAAAGTCACATAATTTTAATCCGCGAAGATTTTACTACCACAAAGAGCAAAATAAGCATGCCAACCCCATTTTAAGCATGCATAAACTCTAAATGATAGTACGAGTATGTTATCTTTACTTTAATGAAAACATAATATAAGAAAAACACTTTTATATGATGCAAAGAAAAATAATGTTCCGAAAAATATCTACGTAAACTTGTAAAATAAAGTTGTGTTTATTGCCTAACTTTATATACATTATTTTACTTTACAGCGTTTGGTGTTTATTATACATTATTATCTTACTAAAAATATAAATACGAAAGTTAATGAGGATCAGGTATCCTCATTAATTTTGGGCATGGATGATGGATGGTGAAACTAGATGAATGTTTGTTACTCTTTTCCGGATGTGATGGATGTGAAAATTCTTAAACGAGTTTTAATGTTTCACAGCCTTATTTTAATTATATTAATGCAAAAGTGAATATTGGATGAACTACTGTTTATCCTAGGAGTAATGTTTCCCTGGGAGAACCTTCGACTGTCACGCGGACGCTAGTAGCCTAAAAGTATAACAGATAATGTAATGCACATGACGTTATGATTTTTTTCAAATACTGTTTAATGTTCTAGAACTCGGTTGCAACGGTACAGTCATCTTTCTTTCCACCACCACCAGTACCCAACATAGGCCACATAGGCCATACAGACATAGTCCTACCCCAAAAGGGGGTGTTTGCTATAATCGCTACGCCTGGCAGGCGGGTTGGCGATCGCAGTGTATGGGTTTGCGTTTTACAGAGAACGCCGATGCCCATTTTCTGGTGAGTACCTTAGTCGCCGCTTACGACACCCACTCTTTTCACCATTAGGTAACGGTTGTACGTTGATTTATAGAAGACATTTTCACAGAATTTCGTTTCACATTAAATTTTTCTCGTAATATCATTTCATAGAATAATCAATACGAACTTACTAAGATATATATAGATTTTAATTTATTTACAAATAAACTTTCTATCGATATTCATCATATCATATAATATCAAATCACGATCGGGGTTCCGGCGATCCCACGCGATCTTATCGTCGCAGATGGTTAGAATGCTCACCACCGCCGCTGAGGCTGGCCGGCGAAGTCGAAGCTGCGGCGGGCGCCGCGCCTACGCGGGCTTAAATTACACTCTAGGGGTAGGGCAGACAAGACTACGTGGGGTCGGTTCTACAGCGATTCGTTTCTGTCACAAATTTTTAAGCACACATGTTGATTTTTGAAGATCATATTTCAATTTTAATTTAAGGTGGACATCCCACCCACACGCACGAAACGTTTTGGGAACACATTCATAATGCGTCCAGCTAAGGAGTGGAATTCCCTGCCGGAGTCTGTGTTTCCCGATAGCTACAACCTGGGAGTCTTTAAGTCAGGAGTGAATAGGTTACTTCTAGGCAAGCGTGCTCCATCTTCGACCACATCATCGCTTACCATCAAGTGAGATGGTGGTCAAGCGCGTGCTTATTAATAGTAAAAAAAAAAGATTGTTAAAATGCTATTTTATAGAAATGGAAATATGCGTAGTAAAATTATTCCGAATAAAATTCTGCCATCTTAAAAGTATTTCATGGACATATTATATAACAATAATATTTAATTATAATTGCATTTTCACTGAAATATATAATTCTATTGAAAAATATACCGGACAAAAAGTATTCGTTAAAAATAATTCTGCTGTTTGATAAGTTTGTTAAATAAAAAAATGTGACCATGAAATTCATTGAATTGTGTTTCTGTAAAATAGGTTTCATTCAAGTGAATGGTCTTTGAAACAATAATATGTGACATAAAATTACAAGGACCAAATATTATATGAAATATTTTCTGTGAAACGAAATTCTATCAAATTTCTGTCTGCGAAACAAGGGTACACCTTAGGTAACAATATTCGTCATAATCATTCAGAAAAAACGTGGACGTAGATTTTCCTCAAACATGAAAGTCTGTTATAAAACTAATCCAAGACTTCAAATTGTTTGTAAAAGTCCTGGAAGTATTCATTCGATTTCTACAAATATGTAACTGACACTGGCTTTATAGGATACGCTTTTTTTTCAAAAAAGATGGAAAAAGCTTGTTCAAAAATATACATGCAATACATATATAACCAAAGCGTTGCACAATGAAAACACATTCGCCCACTTTTTAATCAATCCAATATACCAACTCATCAATCACTCCAAACCACAGAAACCGAGCTATCAAAACCCTAGATAAGGCTACAAGTCAACCACGTAAAGACAAAGGTGAGTACGTTTAGTTACATAATCCATTTATCAGTCGCAGTCACGCGTCATGAGCCAGTGATTAGATGAGGCTTAATGATACGATGCGAGGGACGCAGTGCTGACTAGTTTATGTTATTGTTGATGTGCTAGACGGTGTTATGAATAGGAGATAGGTGAAGTTAGATTCAAGTGTAGTATAACATTGTTTTTGAGAATATAAAAAAAAAAAGAAGATAGAATAGAATAGAATAGAATAGAAAAACATTTATTCAGCACAGACACAAACGCACAGCGACAAAGAAAAACAAAAGTAACAGTTAGCAGGTATTCAAATTGAGCTGAGCGTGCCCATGCCGAAAGGGTAACCATCTCAGCATTTGCTGAGCGTCAGACACCCAGCGCTGGTTTTCAGTTGGCACCCCGCAGTGACACACGGACGAAGGTAAATACAATAAACAAAATACTAAAATATTCTAAAATAAAAATAAATCGCAATTAAATACAGTAATAAGTATAAAAACTAATGCAGTTAAAAATAATATTTAAATGTCTGTGTAGTGTGTGTAGAACAAATGGGTCTTACTGCCAACATGGCGCACCAGTCAACCAATGGCAAGCCACCGGGCTGGTTGAATTTTGACGTATTAACGTAGTAAGCACGCGGCAACTATCATTAAAACCAAAAAAGTAAAAGTTAAAATAGCAATGACTGTCGCAGAAAGAAAGGTAAAATGATAATGAAAAACGTGTGGATCCCGGCAATAGACGCAACTGGCTCATCATATTCAAACTACTGACTACCTCCATGTTACTTAGAATTAGGTACATAACTTACTGGTGAGTAACTAAAATTATTAAAATAGGCGATTAAGATTAAATGTCAAAGGAAAAAATAAATTTGTGATTGTATATGATTATTAAATTAAATTTCAAATATATTACTGAGTTAAATAAACGATTTATCAACATTGACATTATCAAATTCGATTTGAGAAATCAAAATGAATTTCTTAAGCTTTGCCTTAAATGTATTTATATTTGTTAGGTCCCTAATTGGCGGGGGAATGTTATTCCAACATTTGGAGGCCGCGTAACGAAAGCTTCCTCGGAAGGCTGCAGTGCGGTGATGCGGGGTAGCCAGCTGCTGAGCACAACGCCTGGCTTTGTGTTCACGGTGACTATTTACCCACACAAGCTTCGAGTACAGGTATGAGGGACATTTGTACTTAATGACACCAAAAAGAAGACAGGCTAAGTGTAACTTCCGACGTGATTTCATCTTTAAAATATTATGCTTGTTTAGAAATGGTGTAATGTGACTCCTTGGTGGTACGTTGAAGCAAAATCTCGCGCAAGCATTTTGAACCCGTTGGATTAGTCGTACGGTACGTGCCAGAAGTCGAGGCCCAACGACGGTGTCGGCATAATTTAGCTTAGATAAAACTAGACTTTCAACTAGAAGTACACGCAAGTCTTCGCTTAAATATGGACGCATCTTATATAAAACTTTTAGACGGTAGAAGCAGTTGCTTACACAATTTGCAATATGGGCCTCAAAACGTAATTCTTGGTCCATGATTAAGCCCAAATTTCTTGTTTCATTAACTCGATCAATACATTGGCCCATTACGCTTACGTTTGCATGATTTGGATTTATTTTACTGAGTTGATTCTTAGATCCAAAAAGCATAAATTTAGTTTTGGCCGGGTTGAGTAGTAGAGAGTTTTGTTTCGACCAGTCCACTATCCTGTCTAGGTCTTCATTTAATAACTGCACTGCGGTCTCATAGTCTTCAGGTTTAAAAGAAAGATATAATTGAATGTCATCAGCGTAAATGTGGAATTTAGTATTTTTGAGAACACTAATAATATCAGCAGTATACAAAATAAATAAAGGGGGTCCCAATATAGATCCCTGTGGAACACCTTTTGTTACTGGGGTCATATTTGATACAATACTGGATCCTTTGGCATCTTGAATTTCTACTAGCTGTTTACGATTGCAAAGATAACTTTGGAACCATGCAACTGTCGGTGCATCAAAACCATAATACGCCATCTTAGATAGCAAAAGTGGTAAATTTATAGCATCAAATGCCCGGGAAAAGTCCAGTAGAACTAACAGGGTGCAACATCCTTCATCTTGAGCCGATAATATGTTATCCGTAACATCTAATAGAGCCGTTGCAGTGCTACGGCCCTTCCTAAAACCTGATTGCGCCTCTGGTAGGATGTTATTTTGCTCAAGGTATTTAGATAATTGGGCATTTACTACTTTTTCTAGTACCTTTGATAAGAAGGGTAAGATGCTGATAGGCCGTAAGTCTTTTATAGTGCTTGGGTTTGCGACTTTAGGTATAGGGCGCACCACCGCAATTTTCCACAAGTCGGGAAAGGTTGATGTAGAAATTGAATTGTTAATAATGGAGGTTAAAATATCTAAGGTTTGTGGGAGAGTCATAAAAAACATGTCAAGCGTAATGTGGTCAAAACCCTCTGCATTTGATTTACATTTTAATAAGAATTTGATAACTTCTGATTGGTCTACTTGTTTAATAGAAAAAATACCTTTATTAAATCTATGCGACTCATAAAACGCCAGACATGATGCTGATGCCACACTACCACCAGGGACATTCAAGAAATGGGAATTAATCTCATCAGCATCATTGATGTGTGCGGGTAATTCAGACACACTTTTAAAGGGTAGTAGGGTTGATTTTAGATTTTTCCATAGGGTTTTGGGATGGCGTATTTTACTATTAATATTGTGTTTGAAATAAGCCACTTTTTCAAAGTATATGGACCTTTTGACTAGACCTTTAAGCTCCTTATAATATAATATTTTGCTCTCTGACACAGTGTTTCTACATCTAATGTTTGCCTGATCCCGGAGGCGCATCATAAACTTGATGTTATCCGTGATCCATGGATATGACCTTTCCTTAATAATTTTAATCTTACGTGGAGCGTATTTATCAAAAAGCGAGGTGATGTTAAAGTTGAGTTGATCCACCATAACATTCACGTCACTTGACGCAGCTGTCGCAAGCCAGTCCACTGACACCAGGTCCTCCTTAAACTTGTCCAGTGGTATGATTTTTAAATTTCTACGAGTTACAGTAATAGGTGGTATTTTCTCCTTTTTAAAATGAAAGACAACTGCAATAAACGCATGCGCACCAAGCGCACTGATCCAGTCCACCTCGATGTCGCGCGCCCTTGCATCCGTACACACGAGGTCTATAAGAGTCTCGCTAGTGGAAGTAAAATGAGTAGCAGATTGCACTAGTTGACTTAGTTGGAGACTTTGAAGAAAAATGTTCAATTTGTTCGTTCTAGTGTCTGCTTGATTAAGCCAGTTAATATTGAAGTCGCCCAAAAGAATAATGTGTTTACAAGAAGTAATAGAATTAATTGAGCAAGTAAGCGCGTCTAGAAATAAATCAACATCCATCCATGGGGGTCTATATGCAGTGCCGATAGCAACCTTGACACCATTTGTGCTCAGAACTAGCCACATCTGTTCAACTGACTCGTGGAGAGGGTCAATCGGGTGCGCATGGGTACGCACCTTTATCCCGTGCTTGATGTAAAACCCTACGCCCCCGCCGCGGCCGCCGCGCACGCTCACCGGCCGCGGCACGTGCCGCAGCCGGTACCCGGGCACAGCGGGCGCGCGCCCCTCCTCACCCGTTCTAAGCCAAGTCTCATTTATTGCCATTACACTGACATCATGATGCTCCATAGCAGCGATAAAATCATCATGGTTAGTGCCTAATGAACCAGGGTTAAGAAATCCAATTTTAAAATACTTTTCATTCATTACAATATATCAGTATTACCAATCAACACAATGCCACACAAAAAATTATTTCCTGCAATGAGGTAACTATTGGTTAATGGGTTTTCGTAATAATAACAACAAATTAATTTTAATGTTACGTCTTGAAATAGAAGAAACAATGTCAAAATAGGCAGACCCGCGACTAAAATGTCCTTTAATACATATATGTATAGTGTGTCAACTTGAAAAGTTACTTTAGGAATATAAAACGTGGAGAAAGGGGTGAATGCTTGTGATAAATAAATAATTTTATATGTAAGAAAATATAATAACAACTTGCAACGATGGAAGATGGGTATCATCAAACTTGCGCCACTATGGAAAATACCAACGAAAATAATGCACCCTTTAGGCTGGGCTAGCTGCAGCAAGAAAAATACACAATAAATAACAACAAAAAATACAGTAACAGACACAAAACAAGGTAAAAAACAAACATGAAACAACAAATATGTTTAAAAAATATTTTTAAACTAAATAATACGCCTATCAAATTGAACCATTGCCAAAAATTCGGTGCAAATCAAGCTCGGAACGAATACGATGTGGAGCTACCCCATCCTCTTTCCTTACATATATGCGGCCGTCTTTGGTCCACACGTACTTAAATTTATGCTTCTGCCCAGCCTCACGCGCATTAAAAAACAACCTTCCGTTAATCGGCGTCAACCTTTCGTTCACATACAACCTTCTCGCAGGCCCGCGCAAGTCGAGGTCCGCCGTGGTGAGACCGCGGCGCACGCGCGCCGCTCGCAACAGTTGATCGCGGGCAGCGCGGCGCGACACTCGCACGGCGAGCCCGCGCGGCCGCGCCCGCTCCGCCTCGTCCGCACTGCTGGCCGCGGTAAAGTTGCGGCGCACCATACCGATACGCTCTGCGTTAACTATTTCGCGCTCGTCAATGCTAACTCCCAGCTTCAATGACACCAGATGCACCAAATGTAACGGGTTCTCATCTTTGGTTTCTGGTAAGCCCGTTATTATGACGTCATTGAGCAGAAGATCCTGATCGCGTTCATTTAACTGCAGCTTCAGCTCCGCAATAGTCTCCTCAAGGTGGTCGAAAGATGATGGCTCCTTTTCCTCAAAACGTCTCTCGAGATGGGAAACCCTGTCCTCAACCACATCTACGCGTTCCCTGCACAGCCCGACATCAGCTCTCAAACTCGCCATTTCGTCCCGGAACTGTCGCAACTCCACTCTCATAGCACTAAGTTCCTCACGAAAGCAGCGAATCTCATAGGCAACGTCTAGCTCCCTAGTGCCTGTCGTTATTGGGGAGGGGGGTTGAATAGGCTGAATGATTGCTGATTCTACATTTATGCGTTCAGACACCGCACTCTGGTTAACTGCGCGTGACTGAGTTTTAGGAGAAAGCTGGATTACATTTGACTGGCTGTTGAGTATTGCACAGTCAGATGGGCCTTTGACGGGCGTAGCCGAGTTGTCTTTTCTCGGAATCTTCACCTTACAATCAGGGCACAACCAGTTAAGCGAGACCTTTGTTGATGTAACGCCAATGCAGGTGGGATGATACGACCCCGGACACTTAGTGCAGCAAATACACTCAGCCCTAGCCACAAATTGACCACAGCCACCACACTTCGCCATAATCGTGGATCTTTTTGCAGTTTACGATCGTAATAGGATTCACTATTTAACGTAAACAAAGCAGGTATAGATAAGTACCACCAGCGAGTCACAGATGGCGTTAACAACCAGTACTGTTGTATGGCAAACTGTTAAGTTTTAGTCCGAGTTTCTTTCAGTGAGTTTGTTTATCAACACAACCCAACTTGCACTTTACACTGTTGCACTTTTTCATTTATGTTTTTATTCTTTTTAGCATTAGGTTTTTATTTTTATAATGTTTCGGGTAGGCGGTTTGCACTTTTGGTTTGATTTTATAGATTTTAGTAATGTTTTAAAATTCACTGTCACTCCACTACAATATATGTGAACGATTGTATCTAGTTCAATGTTTTTATCAATAAATATTTTTAAAAGAACGCTGTGTTTATTTTTAAAACTCGAAAGTATAGAAAGCTAGTCAGCTGTTACCGACGTCCGTGTCGTCAAGATGAATTGCTGATCCCGTATTAGATGAAACTGAGTGTAGCCATTGATCTAATTATCCGATTTTCAGTTGAGAAGGTATACCAAGTAATACTAAAAAACAAATGCCAAAGTGACAGTGCCTTTTTTTTTTTTTTTTTTTTAAGGATGGGAAATCATCAAATGACTCCTTCCACTCTGGGCGAGGCGGAAGGGAGTGTCAGACTCTTACTGACTAAAACCCATCCGTGCTCCTCCCAATGCCCTTTGCGTTCCAGGGCTGCGGCGTCTCTTTCGAACGGATTCCGCACCCCGGCAGGCACTGGCCCTAGCGGGCCCCGTCTCCCATGCTGACATCTCCTTGAGGCGCGCGTGGAACACAGCGCGCCGCCGACCCGGGCCTGGTTCTGATCGGACGGCGAGCCACCCAATGCTCGCCGTCCGCAGGCCCGCGCCTACGGTGGCCGGAAATCGCCTTGCGACTCCCGACGCCTGGGGCGACTCCCGACGCCTGGGGCGTCTTCTTCTGTTGCGGCGGCTGGGTCGTGAGGTTTCCCTCTCTCTCACACGTTCGGCATCCTCCTTCGCTAGCATTACTGTTTCGCAGAAGGAGGTGACCGCTTCCCATGCCTCTTCGCTCTGGACCATAGATTGTACTAGGGCCGGTCGCGAGAGGTCGCCGCCGCCGATCGCCTCAACAAGGACCCGGCGATTCTCCGCCCAAGCAGGGCAGACCTCCACCGTATGCTCCACCGTGTCCTCCGGGCGATCCTCGCAGTGTTGACACCCGGGCGTATCCTCCCGCCGAATCCGAAACAGGTAGCTCCCGAAACAACCGTGTCCGGTGAGTATCTGCGTCAGGCGGAAAGTGAGGACGCCGTGGCGCCGTTCCAGCCACTCCTCAAAGAGGAGACTAATTGCCTGGATTGTGGCATGCCCAGCGCTGGGTTGCGACAGTCGCTGTCTCCATACCGCCATGAGATCCTGCCGGAGCTCCGTCCGCCTTGCTGCAATTTGCCGCGGCAGAGGAGTCTCGCCTTGGCGTTGCGCCTCCACGCGCTACTCGTAAATGAGCGCGAGGGCTCTCGCCTCCAGATCCCATGGTGGCAGTCCAGCAAGATGGCTCGCCGCCTCGCCAGAGACCGTGCGGTATCCCCGGGCCAGCCGGATGGCCATGACCCTCTGGGACGCGTTGAGGTAACGGGCAGGTCGCTTCCTCAAAGTAGGCGCCCAAACAGGCGCCCCATAAAGGGCCATGGACCGCACAACCCCCGCGTAAAGCCTCCGGCAGGAGCCGTTTGGTCCCCCTAGATTGGGCAGAAGCCGCTTGAAGGCAGCTCCGGCCCGCCCCAGTCTGGGAGCCAAACGTCGGAAATGCTCGACGAAGTTCCACCGGCTATCGAGGACGAGACCCAGGTATGTCATCGTCGACCCGACCTCGATGTGAACTCCTCCTACCATTATTTGGGATCCCGATGGTGGCCTGTTCCGAGGACCATGGAAGCACATGGCTTCGGACTTGTGTAAGGCCACCTCGAGACCCAACTGCTGGATTCGCTCAATTATTGTCGCAACCCCGCGTGTCATAGCGTCGGCCGCCGCCTGGTGCGATCTCCCGTGCGCCAGGACCAGCGTGTCGTCAGCGTAACAAACCACACTGACGCCACTAGGGAGGACGACTCGCAGCACCCAGTCATAGCCGATGTCCCACAGGAGCGGCCCCAGAACCGAACCCTGTGGAACACCGCACGACATCTCTCGCCGGTTCCACTCTCCCAGGTGACTGGGGTAGATGACGGCTCTGTCCGTCAAGTAAGCCTCGACTACGCGACGGAGGTAGGTCGGCACCCGGTGATACCGAAGTGCCTCTCTGATGCAACTCCAGGGCAGGGTGTTGAAGGCATTAGCGATGTCTAGAGACACCGCCAAGACGACCCCACCCCGGGAAACTGCGTCCCCCGTCGAGAGGGCTCTCACGCGCATGATGGCATCCACCGTCGAGCGGCCCGTGCGGAAACCGAACTGGTTTTCTGCCAGATCCGGCCCCACCCGCACTAGCTGCTCGACGAGGCGGTTTGCAATTACTCTTTCAAAGAGCTTGCCCACCTCATCGAGCAACACGATGGGCCGGTATGCGGACGGAGAGTCCGCAGGGCGCCCCGGCTTTTTGATGAGGACCAGTTTCCCCGTCTTCCAACGAAGTGGGAACTGGCCCCTCTCCAAGCATGCACTTAGGAACCCTCTTAGTCGAAGCCCAAGAGCCTCCAAGGCCAGGACCCAGGCTTTCCCAGGTAAGCCGTCGGGTCCTGGGGCGGTATTTTTGGTCTTCAGCCTATCCACCGCCACTCTCAGGTCTACCTCAGTCACCTCAGGAGCATCGTCATCGTCGTCAGCGGTGTAGTCCGCATCAGGCACCGCAGGTGGCGGAGCCATAGACGGGGGAGTATGCTCCCCACGCGAGGGGAACAGAGCGCTCACCACGTCCTCCACCAGCTGGGGCCGAAGACTCTGCGTCAACGGGGGGGCCCAGGTGCGGAACTTATTCCGCACCATTTTGTAGGGTCTTCCCCAAGGGTCCCCGTTCAGAGACTCCAGCAACTCCTTGCGAGCCAGATCCTTGGCTTGCAGGATCCCCGCTCGGAGGGCGGCCTTCGCCACTTTGTACTCCTCGTACAGCTCCGCCTCTCTGACCTGCGAATCCGGAGGGCGGATGCGGAGCCTGCGGTGCCTGGTATACCGGCGCCGTGCAGCAACGCATGCCTGACGCAGCGTCGCCAGCTCTTGCGACCACCAGTACACCTGACGGCGGGCACGTCCTGGCTTAACCCGGGGCATTGCCACGTCACAAATATCGGACATGGCCTCCCGGAACCACTCCGCTTCGTCATTGATGTCAGCAAGCCTGTCCGGAGGTGACACCCAGGCCTGCACGATCGAAGCTTCCAGGAGGAGCTCCCGGTCAAGCTGTTTCAGTGCCCACCGCGGACCACTCGGGGCCTGCCGGACTGGCGCGGTTGAGGTCTGGGTGGAGACGTCAAACCGGATATACCGGTGATCAGAATAGGTCTCCACCTCCTCTAATACGCGCCAGTCAATTACACGCGGTGACAGAGCAGGGCTGGCGAATGAGATGTCCACCACAGATTCCCCCTGCATCCGCACACACGTTGGGACAGAACCCATGTTTAAGACGACCAGGCCTGTCTCCAGAGCCCAATCCTCCACCATCCTGCCCCGCGTGTCCGTGTAACGGGAACCCCAAGCCAAGTGCTTGGCATTGAAGTCCCCGAGAACGAGCACGGGGAGGGAACGATACCCGGCGACGACGACGCCCAACTCCGTGAGGGTGTTTTGGAACTCGGCGAGAGTTCGGTTCGGGAAGAAGTACACTCCTACCACGACAATCTCCCCGAACCGTGCTGCTACGCACCCCTGTCCTCTCCGGACGCTTTCGAGAGACGGGGTACCGGCAGCGGCCGACGAAATTAGGGCCACCGAGCCGTTCAGGTCCTTTACCCAGTCATCCCTGGGCGGAACAAAGTACGGCTCAGCGACCACGGCGATGTTAATCAACCTCTGCGCCATGCTCTGGACCAAAAGGTCCTGAGCGGCAGCGCAGAGGTTGATATTCGCCTGGAGGAAGCGTAATGAAGCCGTTATTGACACTCCATTTCAGCCTCCTCCTGAATCCCCTGTGAGGGCTCTCTCGCAGCAACCGAAGCGGCGGCGGCGGCAGTGACGGCGGTGGTGGAGGGCTTCTTTTTGCCCCTGGTTTTGGTGGGTGGAGCGCAGGCATTACCCCCAGCCCAGTGATCGGCCGGCTTGCCAGCTGCCGCACATACAAAGCAGTGCGGCGTGGCGTTACACGAGCCGGCCCTGTGACCGGGCTGACCACAGCGGAAACAAAGACCGCTGCGATCCACCTCCGAAGTGCACTGAACTCCCACATTGTTGCCCACTTGGCAGCGGAAGCACCTCAGAGGTCTGGGTTCCAGCAGTTTGACCTGCGCAGAAACCCAGCCCACCAGGAGTCTTCGGCCCTCCGATATTTCTTTGGCCGCCGTCACTGGGCAGCTCACCACGACGGTTCGCATGCCCGTGTTGTCAGGACGTATGGTGCCTGCCTTCACCTGCTCGGCAGAGCACCCCCCAGTCCTGACAACGGCGGCCACCACCTCCTCCTCCGTGACGGAGTCGTCCAGGCCCAGGATGCGCATGTCGACGCACTTGGTGGGCCTGGACACTCGGACCTCGTCCGCATTTAAGGACGCTCTGAGCTTTTCGGCCAGAGCGTCAGCGGTCGGGCCACTGGCTGCACCGGAGATCTCCAGCATCCGGGCTCCAGTAATGGTCAACCTGTGCCGGAGGCCCCCCGTGATACCGAGCTCCTGGAGGTTCACCGCCTCTTTTGCCTTATTAATCACGTCGCGGTAAGTCACGCCCCTCTTCTCCGCGTCCGGCTGTAGTGTCATCACTACAGCTGCGGTTTTCGGGGCGCGGAGCCTAGCCGCGACGCGTTCCACTTTGCGCTGCCGCTTCCTTCGTCGTTTCTTGGCTGCCCTGGCTGCCTTGCCCGCCTTCTTCTTTTCCCCGACCACTTGCCATCTGGTTTCAGCCGCAGGAGAGTTTGAAGGCGGGGGCGCCTTTTGCACCGCTGGCGCTAGCGCTGGAGCCTTCCCCGCTTGAGCAGCCACTCCACCTTTTTTACGTTTGGCCAATGCTGGGTTTCTCGGTGCTTGCTTCGCGGGTGTTGACCCGGCCCCTCGTTTGGTCTGGCTGGACGGCCCCGGTTTGGCAGCCGCGGCGTTTGCGTACGCCTTCGGGTGACCCGTTACCTTTTGGCTCGCCGCTAGCGGGGGACGCAAGACGATGCCCTCCAACACCGAGAATCGTGCCGCAAAATTGGCCATCTCCTGTCGCACCAGGTTCAGGACCTGCTCCTCCACAGGCGCGGCCTGGCTTTGCCCGTGCTTCCGTCCCGCTTGAGGTACCTCTTTTGGGCCGGCTCCTCGGAGCCCGACCAGATCTGCTCGGAGCTTCTGGTTCTCCTTCTGGAGAAGCTCCGTGGCGGCCGCCAGGCGGGCGACCTCCGCCCGCAGCCTAGACACTTCGTCCGACGGAGGCCCGCAACAGTTGTTCTCCGCTGCCGCCAAAATGGAAGCCGCCGCCGCGCTTATGGCCTTGTTTTTAGAGGCTTGTGACCTCTTTAAAGCTACATCGCGGACCGCAGCCTCCACGACTTTCACAAATCTGGCCTTGCGCTCCTGTTCGGAGCCGCCAGCGACCTCTGGCTCACTGCCGGAAGACAACGAGAGAGGCACCTCCTCGGCAAGCTTCACGGCTCGCTGCGCAGCCTCTTGGGAGGCGAGCCCTCTTCCTTTGCCTCCTTCTCGTCCTTTACCCCGCCTGCTGGTGGAGATTTTTCGGGCTGAGGCCTTCTCTCCATCGGAAGACGACCCCTCGTCATCCGCCGGTCTGGGCCGCTTGCGGTAGCACTCGGAGTTCCTCACAGCAGCTCCCGCTTCCTCGTGTTCAGAGCCCGCTGAGCCGCCGCCAGAAGCAGAGTCAGAGCCTGACCCCGCATCTCCTCGACGCATGAGCGAGCTTTTCCTCCATTTGGAGGGAGCATCTGCACCATCGCGCTCGCCCGACACCTTGTCAGGCGTGTTAAAATTAGAACCGATCATGTCCATAAGGGACTCTACGGATCGGGAGCCTCCTCGGCCCTTGTTGCCTCTGGCAAGTGGAAGACATCCGTTGCCCCCCCCAGAATACGAGGGGCATGACGCCTCCAATGGAGACGTGGCGGATTCTCCAGCTGCTGAGCAGCTGGTACCGCCCTGGGGTAGTTTTTTCGCGTCTGTCTTTTTCATTTTTCTTTTCCTTTTAAAGGGTGTGGTCCCATCCTCCTCCAACCTCTCTCCCTCTCTCTCTGCTTGCTCACTGCCCTCCTAGTCACGTCTGATAATCAGACGCGTACCAGAGAACAGTGAGCAAGATTCCTACTAATGAAACGCACACCGTTCGAAGACTTGACCACTGCTCAAGTCTCCGAACGCTGTGCCCCTCGCATGTCCCTCTTTGTCTGGTCTCTCACTTGAACCTTTCCGGCATGAGTAACTCTACCGGCAGAGCTTCAAGATCATTGAGACACGCAAGCCCCACCACGACGGCAACGTGGGGACACCCTCGGTGGGGAAAGTGACAGTGCCTGGCAGAATGTATGACCGATATAACTAATAATAATTTCACTGACATTGGCTTTATAATATACCAACGACTTAAAAAAATATACTTTGGAAAAATAAACATGAACAATATTAAAAGCACAGCATTGCTGAGTGAAAACATAATTTACACACTTTTGAGTCAATCCAATATCCCAACTCACCAATCACTCCAACCACAGAAACCAAACTATCAATACCCTAGATAAGGCTAGAAGCCAACCACGTAACGACAAAGGTGAGTACGTTTAGTTACATAATCCATTTATCAGTCGCAGTCACGCGTCATGAGCCAGTGATTAGATGAGGCTTAATGATACGACGCGAGGGACGCAGTGCTGACTAGTTTATGTTATTGTTGATGTGCTAGACGGTGTTATGAATAGTTGATAGGTACAGGTAGATTCAGGTGTTACTGTAAGACTTGTTTTGGGAAAGACGAAAAAGGTTTAGTGCGAGTCGGATCCGCGCTCAAAACGGTTTTGAATGGATCATTTTACCTACTTTAAAGCCATAGACTTCTGATGGGTTTCCTGTGATTATATGTCAGTTAAGAAGTGTTTTCTGTATTTCTTTCAATACAGAGACAGACAAACACACGAGTGATTGTTTAAGTTCCGATTGTAGTTTAAGGTCTCTTCTTTTCATTTGAACGTACGGAACAACCATAAAAACAATAAAAGGTGAATTTCTGAGCTTTTAAATGCGTCTGATTGTTAGTTAATAGCTTCTGGAGAGGTTTTGGATATAGGTCGCGGGAGCTGCGCGGGCATTAGATGGCTCGCCGTCTGATCAGGTCCAGGCCCGGGTCGTTGGCGCTCTGCAATCCCCACACGCCTTAAATAGATGTCAGCACAGAATACGGGGCCAGCTAGGGCAAGTGCCTGCTGGGGCTGCGGTATCTATTCGAAAGAGGTACCGTATGCCTCGAACGCAAAGGGCACTAGGAGGAACTCGGATGGGTTTTAGTCAGTATTACATCCTTAAAAAAAAATGGTCGCGAGAGCTGGATCTAATGAGAATTGTAAAAGTCCCTCGGTGGAAGATGCGCAATCCTGGTTGATGTAGCAACATATGAGGAATATCCAAGATTGGATGTATCTGGGCTGAAATAATAATGTCAAATAAAACCAATTTGATTGTGTAAAGCCACGAATAATAAACATTATTTTACCTACTAGTGTCAGTAACTATCACAATACGTGAAAAACGACAATAAAAACAAAAAACCTGATCAATATTATTGTTATTATAGCCACGTTCGAAAGTTCTGACAAAAGCCTCCTGCGGCTTTTAGTTATGCATTTCCAATAACCGATAGCCATATTGTTAGAAAGAAAATTTAAGTGTATTTACACTATAAATAAAGAAATAACAGTGTGGATAAAATTTCATTATAATTATGAGGTCTACAAATGGGCATATAACATAATTAAGCAACCATTAACATCCATGTTCAGAAAGGGTAGCCGATAGGAATCGTGAAATACAGCCCCATCGCCACTGATAAGTACAATTTAACTCAATTAAACTGGGCTCAATGCTAACGCATTTCTACTATATTAGTAATAATAGCTCATCGTTCCCAATAATCATTGGCGCGTAGCGTGTGGCGTCGAACGGATTACAAGCGGTCAACGGATAATTTGAGGGGCAATATCCGCACTAGTCCCGCCAGTGCGGATAATGCGGATACGGATAACCGGCGGACTTACTTGCTCCGATTATATGGTTGTGATTGAGTGATGTATTGTCGATCAATAGGAATGTTTGAAGGTCCGATCGTTTTGCTTAAATTGGTAATAAGGTTTTCAGTGGCTGAAATGTAACATGTTTGGGTTTAGTAAAAGAAAAGATTGTTTTTAAATGTTATAATATTGTACTACCAAAATTCGTCTTTCAACATTGCTTGGCTGTCATTTTCCTTAGAGATGTATCTAATCAAACCCATTAATTTGCCAGTATGAAATATTAATATCTGCATTATAAAGCTCCTTGCTTAACAGTAATATACAATTTCAATAACATGAGAAACAGAACTTATTCGCCAATAAAATAGAAATAAAAACTTTACCAATCGTGCAACTACTCGTACATCTCGTTTTTCATGTCAATTTGAATGTCTGATTTCAATCTCGCACTATCGAAACATATGGCATGAATCCTCAAACTAAATTCTATGGAGTGCGGACGACTTCGCGATATCTCACGTCCTTCTTACAAAGTTTGTGTGTCATGGCCGCCTTTACCGAGTGGCGCATTCTCCATCGTAGGACATCTTGTAACGATGTTATTGGTACCGAATTCGAGTCTCTCCCCTCTGTCATTGGATTACTCATACACTCAAGTTTCTGTCTATTTCAGTTGGTTTATTTTTGATCAAACTTGTACACATACATTTTACATTTAGGGTTTATTTACAAGAAAAAAGAAATAAATATTGTATTAACTCACAATAAAAACCTTTAGGTAATCAGATTATAAAAACGTATTTCGTCACTTTGATTTGGTTTCGTAAAAGGAAAGTTTTAATAATTTCCGAGTTACTTGAATTTCATTAGCTACCTCTATTTCTCAGGCTATTTCACAATAATAAAAGGAATGGCGGTTGACAAGATGGAATGAAAGTTCTTATTTCCTATCTCCTAAATTTCGCCGTGCCCGATAGGGTCCATTATTGTTTGTCTTTATTAATGTTTACTATATTTATATGAACATACAATAAACGAGCTGCTAATACGGTAACCTCAAGTGATGGGACAAGGTCAGAAAGAAAACGATATCTCTCGGTATTTTTTTTACTTACGTAAAAATGCTCTATGCATTCTATGAGTGCAAATACTTCAAGAGATTTCTTACAACCTCGCCTACCAACCGCTTTTCATAAGATAGCGGCTGATAGTTTGTAAACCTACCCCACTGAATCTCATTAGTTTTCTAAACATACAAGGCGAGTCCACCGCATCCGTATTGTACTTATAATAAACTTTTTCAATCAAAAATATTGTACAAATGATACAACTTTTTCATCGAATATCGATACCGGGGTTCGTATCGAAACTTGGTGTATAGCTTATTGTTTTGCTAGTGCAACGAGCAAATTGAATTTTACCAATCCACAAGATTACGTTCAAAGTGCCTTTCTCCGGACAACAGGAGTATACGACCTAGTATCGACTTTTAATAAAAATAAATTCTGTTTAAATGAAAACAGACCTTTTTATCGAGCCTTACAGTTTTAAGTGGGGTCCCTCTAAATTGGGTATCTTATTTGAGAAACTTTGGACCTGTTTTATTTAGTCGGTAATTTGAATTTTCGAAAGGTATTTGCCTAATAGACAATGGTGGTTTTTAAAACAAGTTTATAGTTATATGGGTTTTTTTTAAGCAAACGAAATCGAAACTGAAAGTGAAAGTGATCATCATATTCTTTACGATTAGTAAAATAGATCATAGAATTCTGATCAAATAAATGTAACTCGTATAAAATCAAATATAAAAAGATTTACTAAGATTGAAATATATCGGTCAAGTTCTGTTATCGTCCGAAAAAATTCAATCAAACAAAAGATTCCTTCGAAGCTCAACAACATACACTTGAGATCAGCATCAATTTGTAATCGATGAAAGAAAATCCCAGACTTTGTACAACTGGAGAGTCACTTGACAACCGTTACTTACCTTACTTGAAACCTTCACAATTCCAAGTATTTGATTTTATTCGTAAATTTTGATCCCAATTGCTGTATAATGTTAGTGAAACTTCAAACTTATACCGTACTAGGCTTATCTGACGTACACTGGCTTGCAGGAGAACTAGTTTCGTATAATTTCTATTTTATATTATAATAGATAAGCTAACGTGTATCGAGTAACGCCTGAAAAGGAAATTTCGTTGCGAAACTTAAACTAAAAGGTTTTGTAAAGTTTGCGGTTGAATGCCGTGGGTGCCGGCAGAGTACAGCCTGACTTAGATATCGGTTTTTTGAAACTAAGTTAGACGTGGCAGTATTCTCTTCCCTGTATTCTTTAGAACCCCTTTGTCTCAGTCAAAGTAATTTATTTTAGTTTTAAATGAATTGCTAGAAAGTAACATTGATGTAATTTGGCCTTTTGTCTCAAATTAATCTTTTCTCCAAAGATACCTACTTCGTAGGTACTGTAATACTTGTCTGTTGACTGGAAACTCTTACGATCTTTTGTTGTATGAAATGACCCGTATACTATTTTGTTTTTAGAAAACATAAGATGATAAAATTCAGCTGATTTTAGCACAGTACATCCGCAGAGTCGTGACCTATTTCTTGGAAGAAAACACGGAACAAACCGGAATTGACTTAATTTATAACTAAAACTGCAGCTGCACCAAAAAGACCTCAATACTCAACATCAAACGAAGAAGAAAAAAATCCAAACGACAAAATAATGATGCTGGCAGGATTATTATTCGGTTCATGCAGTTGCAACTTCAAAATTTCTAGATAGTGCAAAGACACGTTCAGAAGAGGAAACGGGCAACGCAACCTCCCCTTATCTTAACCGCAGGCGAATACGGGCAACTGAGCATAACTGTGTGCATGCTAAGCTCTGCGCTTATTTTGCTCGTTTATGCATTTCCGTGTACGGGTTCCGTACTTTCTTAACAGTCTTATTTATGAAATTTTGTGTATGAAAGCACGTAGCGTTAAATGAGAGCTGGTTCGAAATATTTTAAGGTAGTTTTTTTTCATTTCCAAAGCGTGGATAGAATTTTCTTTGCAGATGACATAAATACGAAGCAAACAGAGTAGACTAACGTAATTGGAAATTGGATGTTGGTTCCAATCCGGAATAGCGCAAAAGAGAAGAGCATTTTTGTAAGTAAGCTTGAAGATATTTTCATACCTAAGTATGTATTCTGGAGGTCACAAACAAATACTCAAGAAATAAAGTAGCATTAGCTTTGCCATCACTATGAATTGGATCTTAGCATCATAAAAATTGATGCTTCAGCAATTTACCGATATTAAGAAGACAATATTAATTATTTTCTTCAATATTAATGTTACTTTACCTATTTCTTAGAAACAGATCTGCAAATCTTAATGACTGAAAACAGCGATGAGCATACCATGTTCCCTATCACCTTGAGTGTTTCCTCCAGTACTTATTAAATTAAATATCAATATCACGCCTAAAGGAACCCTCTGCGTCTCTGGTGTAACTAATTTTAATAAGTTTTAATCCTCCATTTAACTATTAAATTGCATGTCGATAAATGTGATAGAAATGATTTCCGAAATTTGCAAATTCAAATTGGTGTTCCAAACCTTTGTTTGGAAAAACGGAACCCTTTTAGGATCACTCAAGTATTTGTCTATCTGTCCGTCTGCTTCAGTATTTTTTCTCCAAAGCTACCATACTGAATTGCTTAAAATTTCGTGTAGGTATTTATGAATTATCCAAACACGGGCGCGTAACGTAAATAAATAGTTTATATGTTTTATATTTTGTTTGTGTTTGTTGTATATTTTGTATGGGGTTACTTTTATTTTACTTGTATGTTATGGGTGTTTTTACAAAAAATACCCGTATCAGTAAAAACCCTTTTTCCGAATTAGCTGTGTGACAAATCAAATTAAAGCAGTCGCCAAACTTTGCATTTTGATGTATTCTTTGAAGAATGATTTAATCCCCGCGAAACTTTGAACCCAACCAACTGGACAGATTTGCTTCTCATTTTCGAGGTACGAAACCCCAGCAATGGTGGTGTCCGTAAGTGAATGTATTTTTAGAAAATCACCTCTTCATTTAAAAAACGCCTCAACACAACAAAACCGTCACAGAAAATGTGCTTGTTTTGGCCAAAATTCTAGGAACTGGTTGAATACAATACACAAGGTAGGGTTTCATGATGGCTGTTTTGTAACATTTCACGGCACCACTGATCAAATTGCTTCAGGCAATTACCATTTCGGCTTTAGGTTAAACTAACTGTAAATAAGAGGGTTAGGGTGCTTTTCCATCAAAGGTGAGCGGAAAGCTAGGAAAGATAAATCACTTAATTTGCCTAGCTTGGCCTAGCGCAGCTACACTGCGCTTTTATTATTTAGGGTTTAGATACGTTAGCGTTAGTGAAAATCCAGCATCATTATATTATCCTTCTTTAAGGTGGTTGCGCCAGGGTAGCCCGAGAAATTCAAATTATCTTACATTTTTTGCAATTTGCAAGTTAGTATTAGGTTATATGTTGATTAAAGTATGATTCGCGGACGTAAGAATTATGTATTTTCAGAATACAACCAACAAAAGCAGTAAAATAACTCCATAAGTCGGTATAATCCTAAAAAGTCAAGATTTCTTTAAATAGTAATTTTTTCGGGTTACCTGGCCTTATGGAGTTTTATTGCTGACTTAAATGGTTATAATTTTGAAAATACATAATTCGCCCGCGAATCATACTTTAATCAACATAAAACCTAATACTGACTTGCAAATTGCAAAAAACGTAAGAAAATTTGAATTTCGCGGGCTACCCTGGCGCATCCACTTTAACCTACAACATAAATCCGAATTAACAACCAAAGATTATTGTTCATCTCCGTTTAATTTTAATCCAGCGCCGATCTAATAAACAAGCGTCCAACGGAGTGTTTGCACAAAACTGTGCAAACACGACAATATTGCTTTAAGGCCCATAAATAATAATACAATTAGGCAGAGCTACTGGCACCCGTGGGACCTGATTTATTACCAACTGTGCATAATTTGTGACTACCCAAAGGTCACTTGATTATTTACAAGAATAATGTAAATATGAATTATTGTTGTCTTGAAAGTACGTGTTCTTTTTGGGGGACACTGAAAAATATGTTCAGGTGATTAATTTTTGTTGAAATTAATTACAGAAATTCGGATTAGTTTATTTTTCACTGCAGAGAGGTTTTGTTAATTATTTTGGACCCTAGTGTACAATAAACAATGCCATGTTTATTCTTTCTCAAATTAATTTATTTCAAAGCTTTTAGTTTAAAATATTAAAACAGACTTTCTGCCCTCATGGTTTCATAACGAAGTACTTACAACACCTACCTTCATTACAATAACTTGTCTGACCGTAATACATTGAAATTTTAATTAAAATAATACGTAGACACTTCATTAATAGGTATTATTTCATTAGCATTGTTTCTTTCTTATTAGTCCCACAATCCAAATTATACGAGGGTAGGCGTTAAAGGGACGCGTATATCGCACCGTAAATTGCCTACAATAAAATCGTAACATTGTCTTTGAAATTTAATGGCTGGATGTGGCCGCGGTTACCGGCTAGATAACCAACTACGCTCAATGTCAAGTAGTTTGAAGCAGAGTCAACGTCAGGAAATTTGATTTGATGCCTTGTAAAATGTTAGTGTTTGATTTAAACAAAATATTTTTCAATTACCTTCACTCCTATGACGGTGACTGTGGGATAGCCACAGAAAAACCATGCACTTTTTAGGATAAAAGTTACCTAGTCTATGACATTCAGCGATAGAGTCGTTTTTAATCGGATAAATATTTTTTCAAATAGGAGAGAGATCTATGTACAACAATATATGTACAAGTATTAGTTAAACCAAGCAATCATATTACAGTAGTAACCATAACCAAGTTTTTACAAAAATGTTGCAACACAATAATGGGTTTTAATTTTAATGAACTAAATTGACCTTCCCACCACTTCCCGTGGGTATCGTAAGAGGTGACTAAGGGACTCGCCAGGAAATGGGCAGCAGCTTCTCTGTAAAACTCAACATCACCTGCGATCACCAACCCGCCTGCCAAGCGTGGCGATTATGGCAAACCCCCCCTCTTTGGGAGGCCTATGTCCAGTAGTGGACGTCTTTCAGCTGAAATGATGATGATAAAAGATAAAGATAATTTATTTCTGAGCATATGTTTTTTTTCTTTTTTATGAATTTGACCTTCAAACTACAAGCCTGTTCCAGTGAACATTATAAAAACGAGATAGCTCCCGCTGAATAAGCAAAAGGGAAATAAGGCAGAAACGGTGGGGGTAGGGGCCAATGTAATTAATGCTTACGTTTAATTGTAGCCCAAATTGGAGGAGACGGACCCTTGCAGATGTGAGACGAGTCGCAATGAAAAATAAAGTGGATGATATTATACTGCTGTGGCGGGAAATTAGCTGATCGATGCTTTTTCTGAAACTTGAAAACGAGAAAAGAGGTAAATATTTTTAAATTAATGTTTTTTTTTTGTAATAATATGCATAAGATTCGCAATTATAACTCTTCGTTATTAAAATACTTATTTAAACTTTATCTACAGTATACATTATTGGTAGGTACACAGCTACATAAGAAGACTTAATGCAAATTTAAAAATGTTTTTTAAATAGTTTATGCGGAATTTTCTTGAAAGCTGAAAAAATATTTTGTTTGTTTACTTGGGCAAAAAATTCTGACAGCAAACTGTCTGGTAAAATCATTTCTCCAATACAATAAGTGCTCGAATAAATTCTTTTACACAAGGATAGCAGGGATGCAACGGCGTCTCCATTTTAATAGGTATGAACGAAAAGCTTATTAATTCTTAGAATCGAGACTTTCCAAACAAATAAGTGACAAACCCGGAAGCTTGTTTAAACATTGATATCTTTAATCTTCTAACGCCGCCAGGAAGAAAATAATTCATAAATATATACCACGATTTAAATACACAATTTCTGCAGAGTGTAGTCAAAAGAGAATACTAAGCAATGATGAGTAACTTTTACCTCGAATCTGAATATAAATGCTAATGCCGTCTGATCCATACTTTCAATCTCGACGCTTCTTTCGAGAGATTATTATAATTTTGTCAAATCCTTTGAGTTAAGCTGGGATTTATAGTTTGTATGTTAAAATGTTTTAATACAGTTGTAATTTAATCTCTTTAGTTGTCTTTGGATGATTTTTGTAAAATAAAGTTTTTGTCAACATTTATTTTTCCTTCATGATCCACAGCCCGACTTCGTCCACTGCAGCGCAAAGATCTCCTTTTTTTGTTGACACTGACGCTCAAATATCAATCTCGATCGGGTTTTACATGGGTTCTTCCTACGACGGCAGCAACGTCGTCTGCTTGTCTCACAGTCGGACGACCAGCACGTCTTCTTCCAGTATTTGGACACCATCCAGTCACTGCCTTACTCCACCTGTCATTATCGCGCCTTGCCATGTAGGTATCTTTCATCATATCTATGCTTATAAAATTAATAAGCGTTGTGCCGGAGCTCATGGCTACGGTGCTACGCGCGGTGCTACGTCGTAGCCATTGCACTATTACAATCATGCGCACGACACCAATAATATCGCTAGCTTAAACATGTTTAAATATCGACTACTACGTGGTTCCAGATGTTTTATTGATCACAAAACATGAATTCACGCCTGTATTCCGCGAAGAGATTAAATCTACCTTTAGTAAATCCACCCACAGTTCACTTAATACTAGTAATGTTTCTCATGTATCTAATAGAAAACTTCTGCCACCAACCAAGCTCAAATCCAAACTTCAAGCTGCTGCTGAAAAATTCGAAACCGCCATTTTAATTCTTTGAATAAAATTCGACGCTTAAACAATAATCAGATTTAACGGTACTTACAAAAAATACTTCTTAGTAAATCTTAAACATATTTCTGCTCACAATATCCATTATTCCCAAGCTTTTAAATCGAACTAAAAGCATTCGTCCAGTTTAAAGAAAAGATAAAGGTATTACGAACATACCTACCAGGAATTCATACCTCTGTAGTCGGTCTCTCGTGTACCATATTGCACGGTACCCGGACGTTTTCTATTTGTTATAGCTTATTATTTTCTATCTTTACTTGCAGCCGCTGGAATTATTCTCATTTCTTGTAAAATTTGCTCTGCTTTTACTAAAGGAGTACCGTTGGTGTTGTTCTTATTGTCCTGGGAACATTTTTATTTTTTAACCGAGTGCACCAAGAAGAAAAAAGTGATATATTATGTAGAATGGCGCTATGCAGTATAAAAGTGCAATTATATTGTTCATAAAAGCTCTTATTTTTTTGGTACAACCTCATTCTGTCAGTTAAGTAAAACATTAGGGTTTGTTTCCGTATAGCCTATAATAGCCTTCCTCATGAATCATCATTATGATCAACATATCAGCCGAAAAACGTCCACTGCTGGACATAGACCTCCCCCAAATTTTGAAGGGGGTTTGCCATAATCGCCACGCTTGCGCGCGATCGCAGTGTATAGTGTTGAGTTTTACAGAGAACGCAGCTACCCATTCCTTTGCGAGTCCTTTAGTCGCCTCTTACGATCCCACAGAAAGTGATGGGATGGTATTATTATTTTTCAAGTCCAACTGGTCCAGAGATTAGCGCGTTCATACAAACAAACAAAGTAAGAAAAATAAACTCATCATCTGGATTATATTGGCATAGATGTTATAAGTTATAAGTTTAGTATCCGAGCTATGATCGAGAACGACTTTGTAGTAAAACCCAATAACACTTTGAACATCTCGGGAATCCAGTACCTCAAGGTCAGCTGTGTTTGTGACCACTAGACCAACGACGCGTTCTTCTTAGTAATAATTTAACTTAGATATGTTCTTAGAACTCAGATTAACTCTTCGTAATTCCATAACTGCATCAAACCAATTTATTTCAACTCCAGTAGATAACAACACACGATAAAATCACAGCATTTCCCCTTCGTTTGCACGATTGTTTTCTACAAAGAACTTTCCATTAACTCGTTAAGAATTCCATCGAACTTTCAAGTTGACAAATAGTCGTTTTTCACACGAGACAGAACGATAACGTTTTAAAGCGACGCTGAGTAATACGTAACATGTGATCGAGTTGAAATGGATAAGAAAGAAAAGAAGAAAAAATAATAAATGAACCGAGCGTCACCTAAAAGAGATTTGAAAAAGGTCGTTACCCTGATAAACTGCGTCCCTAAGTTTGCTTCGCGTTCTTCTTACATTTTGTGACAAATTGATGTATCCGGCACTCGCTGGATGCTTGGGAAAGATTTGTCGGTTTTGATGGACAAGTTATTCATCATCTGCCTAGCCTTTTCCCAACCATATTGAGGTCGGCTTCCAGTCAAACCGGATTCGGCTGAATACGAGTGTTTTACGTGGAGCGGCTGCCTACCAGACCTCCACAACCCATTAACTGGGTAACACGGTACTTTTTGGCAAGACTGGAGTCAGATTAACTGGCTTCTGACAATCCGTAGAATAAACTAACAGTTGTTATACGTATTCAACGAATGTTAATATTAAGCCTTTATGATTCGAACACAACATTTTCGACTATCTATGTCATAATTTCCTTATTTACTGTGAAATAATAACTTGTCCAACGCCGCGTTACCCAGTTAATGGGTTGTGGAGGTCCGGTAGGCAGCCGCTCCACGTAAAACACTGGTATTCAGCTGAATCTGGTTTGACTGGAAGCCGACCCCAATATAGTTGGGAAAAGGCTAGGCAGATGATGAATAACTTGTCCAACGCCGCCAAAAAGCCGCACGGGTCGATCTTAAAGGTTAAGCAACGCTTGCCAAGGTTGTTCTTTGGATGGGTGACCATCTTAATATACCGAGTTTCCTCCGTGCCTCGGAAAGCACGTTAAGTCGTTGGTCCCGGCTGTCATTTGTAGATCTTTGGCAGTCTCGGAAAGTACTCGTACGTCACTCGGTGAGGCTCCTCTCATGCACCCCTATATTTTTTGCCATCGACACGTTAAGAAAAAGAAGAAGCGAAGGGCATGGTTCGCTAAGCTTTGATTCTTGAAATACTCTTGAGGTAATATATTTTAACGATTGATGTAATTCACTTTTTGTACGAGTATACTTTCGACAAAATCAAAAACACACGTAACACTATTATTTGGTGCAAAGTAAAAAAGTGAAAGCTTAAATTATTTGTATACTGTCCGAGTTATCAAAAGGCTCCAAACCACTCTGAATACAAAATGCCGAACCTACCCTAACATTAACTCAACTTTGAAGGACGAATAATATTGGAAATGTAGCACGCGTTGCCGGTCCTCCTTATATTATTAGATTGTTAAAGAAAATCCCAAATAACCTTTTTTCACATATTTGCCCATTGGTTTCTTGAGGATTCTGTTATTGTAGGAGAATAGATTTTCAGGTACAGAGATTTTGTGGTAAAGTGATTCAAGTTGATTTATGTTGTTTTTATTTTGAAAATAAGTAGGTCTTTTGTATTCGTTTGTCAACAAAAGTCAGAATAAATTAAAGCGTAGCGCCACTAGTCTACGGCTCTACGAGCGCTACGACGTAGCTTACAGAAAAGTTTTCATGAATATTTTTTTAACCGTCTTCTTTTAAAATATTATTCTTATGAGGCACGAGGTGGACCATTGACCTGAAAATCTAAACAAAGTGCCCTTATATCAGCGAATTCGATTGATAAAACACCAAAAGAAAAGGCATAGATCACGTAACATTCAGATAGCGTTTGTCAGTCTCATAATTTTTAACGTTTTTACCATCGCCTTCACGAGGCTAGCGCTGATAGAGAGTCACTTGTCTGGACCCTGAGGCCTTTGTGGCAGAACTTGGAGGAGGCCTGTGTCCGGTAGTGGCCTTTTTTCTGTCGCTAGTCGTTGGGAGCAATTTAGTTTATTATGTGATGTTTTAGATTTCATTTTTTTTTTATTTGTTATGGCTTTGCTCTTAACTAGTCTATGTCAGAGATGACGGAGACAAAGTCTACGATGGAGCGAGCCTACCCAGAAGGAGCCTGTTCACTCTAACTTTTATAATCAAAATACACATTTACAAAAATGAGGATGGACAATGACCCCCCAAACTGAGGTTTGTCTATATCTTGGATGTTAGAGTAGCGACATATTAGTAGATTGTACATATTGATTACAAAAAAAAAACATAATTTAAAGTAATATAAACTACACACACACACAACACACATGCTACCATGCATGCATGCATGCGTGACGACATACTACCCAGCAATTAGGATGATTTCATTCAATACTTATATACATACATACTGACACTTACACATTTAATAACAGCTGTTAATTAATTTCAAAATAGACACATTACATCGCTATAGGCAACACAGTACATTGTTGGTTCTCATGTACTTTACGAACTAATATAGTCGCAGTTCGCACAGTAATATGTACGTAATGTACTGTATATAGGTACTTAGTACAATATTATTTACGAGACCACATCAATGGCTTAATTTGCGCCCTATCTTAAGGTGGAAGCGCCAGGGTAGCCCGCGAAATTCAAAATATTTTTATGTTTTTGCAATTTGCCAGTCAGTGTGAAGGTTTATATTGAACAAAATACGATTCCCGGCCGTAACGCGTATTTATCTAAAGAACTATAACCATTTTAATCATCAATATAACCCTCTAAGTTCATGAAGCCCTATATAATTACTTTTTCATGAAATAACCATTCTACATGGCTTCATGAACTTAGAGGGCTATATTGATGATTAAAATGGTTATAATTCTTTAGATGAATACGCATTACGGCCGCAATCGTATTTTGTTTAACATACAGCTTTTTAAAAATATTTGAATTTCGCGGGCTACCCTGGCGCTTCCACCTTAAATGGTTCGGTTGTCATATCTACGCAGAATATTATACTTGGTGTTTGGTTACAGTAGTCTGCAAGATTATTAGTATTTGGGTTTATATTTCTGGGATTTTAGACAATTTATGCGATTAATTAATTGATATCGAAGATGAATAGGTATTCGTTATTTTTAAACATTTTTTTTTGAAAATGGGATTAATATAAACTCACGCCGTTTTTACATGGGATTTGGCAAAAACTATAGAACACCACCTGCTAAGGTGATTAATAGAATAACTCTCACTATATTTAAACATTTATAAACATGTTCTACAAGTAACAAGACTCACAGTGTTAGTAACAACATACTCACAAACTATGATTTTAATACATTAAAAAACACAAAAACCGAAGTTTGCGACGTAACTGCTGCATTATGACAGGTCCAGCTAATACCCTGCCGCAGTGGTTCACAAGCCGCACAATCTAGCCTGCTTGCTACCATGGACAGAATGCTGTTGATGCTGCTCCGCACTGAGCAGGGATGCGCACCGCTTCCACATTACAGTGTAGATACAAACACCCCTTTTTTTAAGGATGGACAATCATCAAATGACTCCTTCCGCTAGGGCGGAGCGGAAGGGAGTGTCAGACACTTACTGACTAAAACCCATCCTTGTTCCTCCTAATGCCATTGCGTTTCAGGGCCGCGGCATTTCTTTCGAACGGATTCCGCAACCCGGCAGGCACTGGCCCTAGCAGGCCCCGTCTACCCCATCAGCCATTGAATACGAAGGGCTGATGATTATTTGATTAGATCTGAGTATAATGAAAAAAACACTTGAATATAATACATAGATACTCGTATTTAAGTTTCTAAAACTTTCTTCTCACAAAATCCTTAAATACTTAATTACAACATACAAATAAATTATTCAGCTGTACAGTTACATATTTGTATAGACAGTACATAAGTAATTAAACACAGCCCGAAGACTGGGACTATTAAAAGCAGGCGAGCGTCGTTTCGCGGGGCGTTTATTCCTCCGATGCTATAGAGAACTCTAATTAATTGTTCAGAATGCCTCATTAATTACATATTTAATTGTAAATGCAATTACGCTGAGGACTAATGGCATTTTTACAGGCAGAGGGTCCGAATTCCAAATGTGTTTTTTTTTTCACGTACTGTAAGCACTTTAAACATCAAACTCAAAAATCAACTTGTATTTCCAGTTTCTGCCGTGCTACTTAAAATTATTAACTTCTTTATTTTGTTTTTCAACTTTATTTCTAGTTATGTATAAATTAAAATACTTTACTACGTCTGCTGTACCCACGTCTTTTATTTTGACCGCACAAATTACTTTTGGTACGGTTTTCAACACAACTCTCAGCTATTTTATTTTACATGAAAGGTGTCGGTATATTAACTTTAATCATGAAAGCTTTGACCTCTTACATAATTACAATGAAGGAAAATGAAAACATTACCTACAGCCCCATTTTGTTACATTAATACACGAACAACTTACTTTTCAGAGGCACCTTATATAATATTCAAAAGTAATAAACTGAAACATTGATTAAACGGACGGTAACAAAAGGACCCAATAACCATTAATATGACTTTATGAAATTGGAATTTTTGATCGTCCAAACGTGACGTAGTCGCGTATTTTTACGTCGTAGTTATATTTTGAGGGAAAATTCAATATTAAATTAAATCATTGATGAAAGAAATAATTGTACCTGTGAATGCCGTTCTTTTGGAATAAGAATACCGGGCGAGATCGTCAATACGTCATTCAAAAGACAAAGCTCAAAAGTCGAACAATGCCTATGTCCACTTCATCTTTCAGATTTCAGTCACATAACACTTTCAAAGGACCTGTTAGTCAGTCCTTAGTCTTTGTAACAAGGGATGTGACAAATAGATGGACGGATAGACAAGAAAATCATGAAAGAAAAGGGTAGCTAGGTAGTCAGACATTTCGTAGAAAAGACAGAATGTTAGCCGAAACTGAGAAACTTTTCCATCGTCCTAGTTAGATATGCATACACAGTCATTCTTATCTTAGAATCTATTCAGAAATTAAAGCATTTTGTTACCATCGATAACTACAATATCGATATTTCCAACGCACTTGTTGATACCATTAAGAATTCCATTCACATGTAAAGTCAAAAAGAGCGAAAATAAAAGTAAGTGCGTTTGTTCGACCCGACAAATTGAAAAACAAACACTATTCATAAAATATTATCAAAGGTACACATGAGGAGTAACGAGGCATTTGGGTTCCCTCTGAATTTGTCAATTTCATTCCACACGACGCGACGCTCAGTCGTAAGGAATGCTTAAGGAATAATGATGGCATCTGTTAAGGTAAATAGAATACGAACTGTATCCATCCGGGATTCACAGTACACCTCTTTCTATAAACCTCACACGGCACATTTGTGAATAAAGAAGTGTCTTAAATCTGATATTACTGGTTTACAATTCTGAGCTCTGTCGTTTCTTTACAGAGTTGAATTTGTTTTAACCAATCTCATACAGTTACATACAATTTTTATCAAACGTATGTGTTACTCTGAAGCTTTATTACAATTTAAGCGATGTAACAAATTGTAAAACGTGCTAACGCGAATTCAGTTCACGTCCGTACTTTGTTTGGTACCTTCTTTCATCCTTTTGAAAGTACTTTTCTGACATGTTGCCCTCAAAGTTGGACTACCAAACTGGGCTTCGTTAGATCTGTGTTACGAATTCGTTTAGGGTTTAAAGCAATTTATTATTTTATTAGCAAACTTTTTCAGATGCGTCATGTTTCGCGCAGATGAACACTTTATATCTTTTCAAAACAAGTAGGCTGAATGTGGAAACAATAAAAATTAATTTAAAATCCACTTAGCCTGCCTCTTTTATCTGGTCTACCTTCTATGAAGGTATAAGGTAGACCAGAAAAAAGAGGAGGAGGAAGAGTAGGTGAAGACCTACCCTACCTCTACACCTACTTCCATTCCATTTATTTTAGCTAGCAACTGAAATCTGCACAGAAGCGGCTGCTGCTCCACCAATAAACAGATACGACCCCTTTTATCAAAGTATGTTATCATAACAACGAAAAAAGGTCATAACTTGACCTCCTCCGAACCTTTGCCGAATTCCATCGCATCGAAAGTGCCCCATAGGCATATTTTAATATTACATTTTATAACGAAACCCGCTCAACCGTGGCACATTCAAGATGCAAATCCCCTTAGGAAAGTATTAGAAAAATATAAAGAGACTGATAAATCTCGCGTTCAGTCCCGAGAGTGTCCGACGTAGCGCGATATTTCACGGTATTTTAACAAATTTAACGAGCTTCCATATTTACTTCAAGGAACCTCTTTTAGGATACATTGCGTTTATTCATAACCCTTATTATTTTCTTATCGTGATGCGCTGACGTTGGGTGTATGAAGAAGGACTCAACGTGGATTAACTACGTATTTATAGCTACGTCACGATTTTATAGTGGGAAAATAATTCAGGTATGAAAATGTCTACCTCCTTTAATAATAACTTTTTTTTTATTTACTGTCCCACTTCTAGGCAGAGGCAGAGACATCCCTCAAATTTCTTCTAGTGTTCTTTTTTCGAGCCATCTTGCCATCCATCCAGGCTCTTGATATGCGTATATTTATTTAGTAGGTGTCTAGGCCCTCTCGCTACTTGTTCCTAGGCCGGAATCGGCGGCACTGTCCATTCTTAGGGATTCACTTCGTGAGACTATTTTCATTGACGTGAACGCGCCTGACGTGATCCCATTTTAGCCTGGCAGTTTTTACTACAAAAATAGTCTATATAAAATAGCAACACTTTGAAAACAATTTGAATTAAAAATAGAATACATTTTGTTCCTTATTATATTCTCACATTTTCAACCGCCCATTAATTCACCCCTATTCTGGTAAATAAAAAATAAAACATGGTAGGATCAGCTGTTGATATTCACACACAAATTGCAAGCGTCGTTAGTCATTAAGGGTGGTGTTGGATAGTTGAACACAACTTGCCTTGTAGGGTGAGAAAAACTTTATTGTTCTCTACAAATTAAATGATCGGATAGAACTGCGGAAAAAATCTCGAACATTCGCAAAAACGTTTGCTTGTCCAAGTATAAAATTTTTGCTTCAGATAACCTGGTAATATTACAATGCAAAAGTTTGCAAGAATGGATGGATGTTTGTTACTCTTTCACGTCAGAACGCCTGAAAAAAATCTTCGTGAAATTTAGCATAGAGGTAGATTATAGGCAGAAATAACACTTAGGCTACGAGTACGGTCTCTAGGGATCAGGGAAACGCTAGTATAAAATAATGACAAAATGCCTTGAAGCCAAACTATATGAAGATTTTCTTTTTTAGAAGATGAAAAATCTTAATGTAAGGCTTCCGAAAAAGTGTCATTGTGTAGATTCTGCCCGTTTCATTGGAAAAATACTAGTATATTATGTTTCTAGATAAAACTATGAAATAAAACAAGCTCATTTACGTGATTTTAATAACTTTTAATGAAGTTTTGGGTACTTGTTCAGCAAAAGTTAATTAAACAATTAGCAATTGAACTCGTTTATCAAAACTACATAACACAACAACCAAAACTGTTTTGTTTTAGTGAAAAGTTCATCCAATATAACTTTATTATACCTAGTAGGTACCTGTGTGCAAAATACCAGCAAATACCAGACAGTGAACCTTCGCTGTGAACTTTAAACTTTGCTTTTGCACTGAAATTAATTTCAAAGTTCAGATAAAATGCATTTAATTTTACCTCTATGTAAATAACGTGAATAAAATTATTATTCCATCTTGTTGTATAGCACTTTAAATCTTTCTCTTTATAGATATTAGATAAGCTCTATAGTACCTATACATGTGGCATGTCATGTGTGTAGGTATTGTAGAACTTTTCAAAAAAAAACTTGTTAAAAATGAATAGCATTTTACAAAAATCAACATTTATTTTTTACGAGAAAATTATAGGTACAGAGCGATAGGCTGACTGCCGAGTTCTTCATAATAATTTAATTATATGAATTCAAGCGGTAATATGCCTGTCCATTTTTTATGTGTTAACACCAAAAAAGTATTATAAATTCATTGTAAATTTCTCAGAGGTACATATTTATAAAAACTGACGGTTTGCAACAAAACAGTGAAAATTCGGCGAGGAAAATGTTCAACGAGTTCGAATTCTTCGAATTGTTTTTTACTTATCATTTTATATGTGAGCCGTTGTTTGCCGTATGGTACCGTACAAGAATCGTAAAGGCGTAAGAGGCAACTAAGGGACTCACCATAGAATGGACAGCAGCACAACGCAAAACGCAACAACATATACTGCGATTGCGATCCCGCCTGCCAAGCGTGGCGATTATGGCAAACCCCGGGGGAAGCCAATGTCGGTATACTGTAAGCAGTGGACATCTTTCGGCTGATGAGGATGTGATCCGTTGAAATAATGTAATTTCAATCAAAATAAAAAAAAGCATTAAAAATAAATGTTTATTTATTTATTTTTTAGCACAAGCCAAAAAATAAAAATGTCATCTTAACAAAATCTATAGCAGATCGGCCCGTTTCCGTTGATTGGTAAAGAAATAATCGACGCTTCATTTAATCACATATCAAGTCATGCGATCGTTGAATGTAATTCCAGAAACTGGGCTTTAGTATGTTTGGTGTATTTACAGGAACTGCATAAATTACACAGAAAAAAAAAAACAATAATAAAACGAAATCTTTCGAGGGCCAACTACATAGATCAAAGCAATTGCCGCCTAACTCAATTCGCTCCTTCCGCAAAGATGGGCAGAGTACCTTTTCAAAACGCCACCTTCGTTTATGTCACCTTCCACTTTACTTACCTACTTGTTCCTTACAGAAAAAAAGCCGAAGGTCAAGTTCACTGTCCTTAACATCAATCACACCATTATTTTATGAAACTAGCTAGAAAATCTTACACCATTCTTGTCAGATGTTCTGGCTTCTGGCTATTCGTACAGCAAAGTATCGTGTTACCCAGTTACTGTGTCACACAGGTTACTAATTTTTTATGTGCTATATTAATCAGTAGGTACCGTCAGAAAAATTTGTCAATATTTAGGCAATTCAAAACTTATTTAATTCTATAATAGCACAAATTACTGAAGAACGTGCTACAAGCAGTGTCTCGTGGTATAAAGTGCTTACCTAATCACTTTATACCACTTTAGATCGTACATTCAAAATATCGTACCAACTTTTATAACTGACCGTACCAACACTATCAGCTTAAACACAGAGCCGCCATAATATTTTCCAAAACAGCAAGTCATAAAGCAGAAACCGTTGGCTGGGGCACTGTGGCAATTTATCCGCGGATCACCTGAGGCATCGGGGTCATCAATCCAAAGCCCCGGGGGCTAGTTTTCCAGGAGATTCAGACTTACACCTCTTTCCCCTCTCTATTGCGCAGCTGAACGTAATGCGTTGGCGTTTATAGGTAGCCAGGTTGTTGCTTTTTTTTCTTTTGTGTGTGTTTTTTTTTGTGTACAAGGGTTTGGTTTTGTTATAGTTATGTTTAAAATAGTTGTTTTAAATATTACCTTTGATTTATTATTGGGACAGTTAAGATGCTTTTCTTTTCTAAGATTCTTCAATTTCCACTTTGTGAAAACTTTCAATACCAATCAGAACGTTCAGCTTACAATTTCCACTTTGTGAAAACTTTCAATACTAATCAGAACATTCAGCTTAGGTATCTTTATTTTTCAATACTTTAAACAAAGTTTTGACCATATAAGTTTGGACAGTTGTTAACAAACGTTATCATGAATGTCCACCATAAGAATTATTTGAGTCTGAGAATATTTAATAATTATTGTGCAAAGAGGCATCGCAATAAATTAATCCATGAATTAATAAATTACATGGAAGCAATGATAATCCATTATTCATCACAAAAAAAATGTTTTTCTTAATTATTCCGAAATACGTAATAAAATATTCAAGCGGAAAAAAAGTACGATCCATTAGGTACCACACAATATTAATAACATTGGTGGCACCCTAAATAATCTGAGCCTTAAGATTATGGGGATTGAGTTTAAATTAAAAATGGATGTTTAATTTTATTTTGTTCTGCCAGTGATGGGCTGTGAAAAAATAATGGTTATGTACACTGAGCGTCACGTCAGTTGCACACGTCGACTTTTGGGAATAATATGCGGTGTGAAGTAATGGTAGATTTCAACCCATCATTTTTATTTTTAAATTGCGGATTAATTCATGAACCGCAGAAATGTTCCGTGTTTCAAATTGAAAATGTTTGTTGGTTATATACTGCGATTTTTAACCAACCTCAAAAAAAGGAGGAGGTTCTCAATTCGGTTGTACTTTTTTTATGTTTGTTACCTTATAACCCCGTCATTTATGAACCGTTTTGAAAAAATCTTAATTCATCTGAAAGGGTATACTCCTCGATTGGTCCCATTGTCACCAAGTAAGAATCTGATGATGAGATCCCATGAAAATCGAGGGCAATCCTCAATTTTTATAGGCACATACAATGTTTTCATTATCTTTCTAACGCAATTCAGAAATTTGTGCATGGTAATCATCAACTCATGTTGCTGAGCTGATGATGGAAGGTATAAATTAGGATCTGATGATGAGTTTTATTTTTATATGTAGTTTTCACCGTAAACGATATATTTAGCAGCTCTTACTTTGCCGAAATTAATTAAATATCTTGTTACAACGATTTAAATCTCTTCTGATATAGGATCTCCTAGTGTAAAAGTCATCACAAAATTTGTGTCTCAAAGTGTTATTACAGTTTTAATTTATTTTTTTCATGAAAAAAAAAAACTTTATTTGAGACTATATAGTACCTAAAATAATAAAGCTGTTGGGTTTGAGCTGTAGCTGAAATCTCTGGAAATACCAATTGAATTCAGTTTGTATAATAATTATGATAGATTTCATGTGGATGGCTGTAGGCAATACGGGATCGAGAAAAAACGGGTTATGCGCGCACAAAGTCGCGGGCAAAAACTAGTTTAACAGAATTTAACCACATCAACGCTTACCATCAGGTGAGATAGTGGTCAAACGCGTGCCTATAAATGGTAAAAAAAATTACACTACAAACATTCCAAAATATTAATCAAAATTCAGAATCAATCTACCTAAGCAATTCATACATTCCTTTCCTTTTATTCAAAAGCATTTTATTCCTTAAAATAGCTAAAAATCCTTAGGAACTCGAGCGAAAACAGAACAAAGCACATTGTACACACGGCCAGTGTTTTATGTCCTACTTGACAACGAGACACAAATTGGGGCCCACAGTGAAACAGTATATCAGACGTTTTAGAAATTCTCCTGTACAAGTACAATTTAGACAAATATATGTTGTGTGCATTGCTGACTGCATTGTTATGAGCTTTGCTTAGGTCTTTCGGTTGCGTTGTAGGGTTCCGTATGTTCGCAAGGAATCACGGTACCCTTTAAGAATGAGTCGTGTGTCTGTCTGTCACAGCCATTTTTTTCGAATTCACTAGACTAATTCAGTTGCAATTTTGCGCTGATACCTTTTTGTAAACAAAAACGAACGCGATTTTTTTTTTTAGTTTGGTTATTGGGTCACTTTTGGGGGACAAAGTAAGAAAAGGAAGACGGAACATAGCACATTGTACACATGGCCAGTGTTTTAGGCCACTGAACTTTTATAGGCTGACTCGTGTGTCTGTTTGTCCGTCAGTCACGGTTAAAGTCCGAAACAATTATTTAAATTTGAAATTTGGTACACATAATATGAACTTCTATGATCTAAACGTAGACCCGTAACGTAAATAAATATTTTTGGAGTAAAAAGTTAAAAGTTAAGAGAAAAGTTTTACAATGATTACAAAATTAGGTTATGTCCATGTAAATCAAAAAGTGTCTGATCCACTATCACACACATCTTATAAAATCAACGCAGAATTCAACTTACAATCTTGACAAGTTCTGTGATGTTTAGAACTTCCAATGAAATACCCTCTAAACAGGATCGTAAATAAGCATTAACCCAGCTTTTGGAGGTCCTAAGTCTTAAGACTGAGCTGTAAAATCATTTACCAGTATTCGTATTATAACCTCTTGAGAAACTTCTAAATGTAGACACGGATAATCACAGGGATTTATAACAAAATTTAATTTTAAATGAGCCCTTTAAAAGCCCCTGTTTTGTCCAAGAAATATAGACAGTGCTATTATCACCCGATTCTAATTAGGAAAGGTTGACCGGAAGACAATAAAATAAAAATAGAAATACATTAATAAGTTTCATAATAATAATAAGTTTATTAATGAAAATGCACATTTGAAACATTGAGGATAGACGGTGGCCCCTGAAACAAGACGTTAATTTAAGTATTTAAGTCAAGAGTGAATAGATTACTTCTAGGCAAGTGTGCTTCTTCGTCAACAATGTCATCGCTTTTCTATAGGTGACATTGTGGTCAAAAGCGAACCAATCTACACTCTATACTCATATTGTAAATGCGAAAGTTTGAATAGATGGATGGATATTTGTTACTCATCACGTCTGAAAAGTTGAATGGATCTAGATTTTGCACAGAGGTAGATTATAGTTTGGAGTAACACATAGGGTTTTTGATCCCGGGAGTATGTTCCCTTGTAATATTTTTTCGGAATTCACGTGGGCGGAGCCACGGGCGGCAGCTAGTCCATAATAAAAACAAAAAAACGATAAACTGTGTACTGGTATCGATGAAAACCAACGGAGTAGCGAACTACTACGTCGACATCCTGCATCGCGCAAGCAGAGTTTACCGTGAGATTTGAACATATACATCAGCCCGAATACCAAATATCGGGCAGTTGCCCGCCAGGCATAACAACCGTCTGGTCGGAGGATCTTTCCTTTACAATGGAGGTGTGCGGGACTTTACTCTCTGTTACGCATACCCTCTAAATCTATATTATTCCCCATTATGAATTGTGGACAAAAATAAGTAAAAAATAATCTAACGAAACAATCGTTGAAACATTTGTCAATTAATATCTTATATAGTTTTATTTACAAAAATCCGTATTTTTCAGCACACGTGTGCATTTCAGTCTCGTCACAATGGAAAACAAGAGCTACTTCAACAGATGGCTGCAAAATAAATATAATGCCAATTTTTGTTGTAACTTTTTCAATAGTACTTGTACATAGTAGAGCTTTGAACAATGTTTTGTTATTAATTTATTTTTTAGTATTAGTAAAATTGTTATCGATTGAAACTGCTATAAATATTATTAACATATTTTTTCTAATATAATTTGCACTCATGATATTCTGCGTTTGAAAATTACATTTTTAAGTACTTAATTGTCATCTGGTGCTTTATTTTTGACTTACTTCTTCTATCAACTTAACAAGTTCTAAAGGTAATTAAATCAATTCATTTTTACCTACATAAAACACTTTATTCTTAAAAATAAACTAAACCAATGCACCATTTTTCATCCTAACCCCAAAACGAACAACATTTCTATAAATAATTTATAGTATAAAAACATTGCGAGAGCAAAAATGAATCCATTCTCCAAGCTCAATAAACAATAGGTTTGGAATAAAGAACCATCTTGGCTTAGCTCGCTAAAACAATAAATGTTATCCCATAAAACAGCGTTTACTGTCCAATAGTTGTCCACGGAACACTTCATACAATATTTATGCGCCACGAGATTCTCCTCTACGTTTCATTTTTTAAACTCGTGTATTATTTATTAGATTCTGTTGGACGAAGGTAGACGTGCACTCATGTGGAGGTTTGCAATCATCCGTCGTTTTGAGACAGAATTTTAGATAGGCCGTGTTTTAGTTAGAGACGCAAAAAAAACCATTTTTTTTACTGTAACTATCAGAAATTTTAATTAGTCTTAGAGGGCAGTATACCGAGAAGAGTGGGAAGCTGTGGGGGAGACCCTCGCCCAGCAGTGTAACAATACAGGATTTATATAAAAAAAACATAAACATGACTGGCCTGTTGGTCTAGTGGTTAGTGACCCTGACTGCTATGCCAGAGGTTGTGGGTTCGATTCCCACCCAGGACAAATGTTTGTGTGATGAGCATGATCATTTGTTCTGTGTCTGGGTGTAGTTATCTATAATATGTATGTATTTAGAAATATATAAGTATGTTTATCAGTTGTCTAGTACCCATAACACAAGCTCTGCTTAGCTTGGGACTAGATGGCGTTGTGTGATAGTTGTGTGGAATATTATTATTATTCTTTCCTTTATTTATTTTCTTTACTTATTTAGATATTTTTAAACATTTTTATACAATATATACATTAGAAAAATAAAAACATTTAAAAATATAAAAATAGTAGCCCACCGATATCGGGAACAGGGTCCAAGCTACCGGTGGTCAGGGCTCCAGAGATAGGAACCTCCTGACAATGCGAGCCGTGTCCAGAAGTACCGCTTTCTGAATCAAGCCCTTGATCCAGCTGCCCAACGAGAGCCTCCTAAGGTGTTGGTCGAGGCTCGTGGCTATTAAGCCATTGGCCGATACGACTATCGGTACAATGATTGCGGAGTCCACTTCCCACATGTCGACAACCTCGCGAGCCAAGTCAATATACTTGATTTGTTTGTCTTTCTCGGCTTTCACGAGGTTCTCATCATGCGGGACGGTTATGTCTACAATCATTGCACGCCTCACAATTCGGTCCACCACCACTATATCAGGCTTATTGGCAACAATAGTCCTGTCAGTGATGATGGACCGATCCCAGTACAATGTGATATTGCCATTATCGAGAACTGGGTCGGGCGCATACCTATAGTATGGCACCTCCGACTCCACAAGAGAGTATTTCAGAGCAAGTTGCTGATGGATAATCCTGGCTACAAGGTTGTGCCTATGCAAGTATTCTCCGTTAGCTAGACGAGAACAACCAGAGACAATGTGGCGAATTGATTCTCCCGGACGGTGACATGCCCGACATATGTCGACCGTGCCGTCTTTCACAATAAATCTCCGGTAGTTATTCGTCATGATAACTTCGTCCATAATTGCACAAACAAAACCTTCGGTTTCTCCAAAAAGATCACCGAAACGCAGCCAGGCTACGGACGCTAGTTGGTCTACGTCAGGCCCATGTAGGGCCCGGAAAAAGCGTCCGTGAAGCTCCTTACTCTGCCATACCGCCCTGCGATCGTTAGTGTCAAGCACTGCAGGTTTGCGCCAGTTCTCATTTGCCAAGGAGAGCGGGGTGAGTCCCTTGTCCACCGCCACTACATTTCGATGCATACCCACGTCGACAGCTAGGAAATATTCCCTAAGACTGCATATCTCGCGATTGTGGAGAGTCTTAGCATTTAAAAATCCTCGACCTCCACACTTTCGCGGGATATACAGTCTCATTACCGACGACCGTGGTTGATGCATTCGATACGCAGTAAGCAGTGTACGGACCCGCCTATCCAGGGCGTCAAGTTCCGTTTGAGTCCATTTGAGTACGCCGAAAGAGTACATCAATACTGGCATGACCCAACCGTTGAAGGCGCGCACCTTGTTTCCGCCCGATAGAAGACTATTAAATACCTTCTTCAGGCGGCCAAAGAAGCGCTCCTTCAACGATTGCTTCATGTCAGTAACATTGATACCTAACGCTTCCGACATACCCAAATACTTGTAAGTTTCAGTTGGAGAGAGGGATCTCAGGTTTATGGAATCCGAGAGTTGAGTTCCCACGGATTCCATAATCTCTTCACGCTTTACATGCATGACCGCACATTTGTCCACACCAAATTCCATCCTGATGGCGTTACTGAATGTTTCAGTTACTTTCAGTAGCTCCATCAGTTGCAGATTAGTGGGGGCAAAGAGTTTCAGATCATCCATGTAAAGGAGGTGAGATATAACCTGACCACCTCTCTTCAACCGATAGCCTAGCCCTGAATTCTCTAGCAGTGTGCTAAGAGGATTCAAGGCTAGACAAAACCAAAGTGGACTCAAACTATCGCCCTGAAATATACCCCGCTTGATCCTTACCGATTCGATATTCCTCTGGATATTTCGACATCCTGGATAGCGAAGGACTGTCCTCCATTGCCCCATACACGACATCAGGAAGGTGCGTAGCGTTGCATCAACTTTATACAATTCTAGCACCCTCATGAGCCATGTATGAGGCACCGAGTCATAGGCCTTCTTATAGTCTATCCAGCATGTCGACAGATCCTTTCGGGAACGCCGAACCTGTTGGCTAATGGCCATATCAATAAGGAGTAGCTCCTTAGTACCGCGGGACCCATTCCTACATCCATTCTGAGAGGCAGACATGATGTTGTTGTTGTTAATATGACTATTAATCTTTGCCCTCAAAATGGATGTAAGAACTTTATAGACCGTCGGCAAACACGTGATCGGTCTATAATTTTTAGGTTCCGCAGTACTACCTGATTTATGGAGCAGGTGGGTTATTCCTGTAGTTAGGAACTGGGGTAGCGACCCAGACTCTAAGGCAGACTGGAATTGAGACGCCAAGCAAGCGTGTGATCTCGTAAACCATTTAATCCAGATATTGTGCAGCCCGTCCGGCCCTGGAGATTTCCAGTTAGGCAACGGACGGACTGCACAAGCTACATGTTGGGGGCTGATGGAAATTGCCCCCATTTCTGGTATCGGATCGCACACACGCTCGACCTCCCGAGTCCAGTCACCCTCAGTATGACTGACAGGAACCGACCAGATGCTGCGCCAGAATGAACACATAGCATCATCAACCGGCAAGCGCGTGTCAGTCACACCTTGGTCCGGTCACTCCCAATCCCTATATACCCACCTTTCGTTACTTCGGAATGTGCGATTCTGGGTGTATCGTTCCACTCGCCGCCTGTACCTACGAATACGGCTTGCCCATGCATACACCTTCTGCTTCAGGAAGTCGATGCGCTCTGTGACACGAGATATATAATCTCGGGGATTGACATCAGTCCCCGAAAACGCCCGTCTCACAAAGCGCATCACTCTAGGGCGTGTGTTGCCCTCCCTGAAGCAGATCAGTTTGCCGATTAGCGCTCTGGCCTCACCAATACGACGCTCGATCCTGCACTGCCAAGCTGGTACGGCTGGTTTTGGTCGTGTAGCTCTGTCATTGGTTATTTTTATTTTGACATGAGCTACACGACATGCCGCTACAGCCGCGCAGTACATAATCGAATGTGCATCGGTGAGGTTATCACAGTTATCAAAATAGCTTGACAACTGCGAATCCAGAGCAGCCACCAGCGCCCTGTTCTTGTTATGCATGGGCAAACGAGGTAAGCGTGGTCTAAGTTCAGGCGGCATGTAGCGGTATTCCCGAATAGCACACTCCAAAGCACTCCTCAATTCGTTATTGCACTGGGTACTTACGTCTGTAACCCTGTCATTACTCTCCTCGTCAGCGTGGCTGGGCAATTGGGTTGACGATGCTGGTGCCACAGTCTGCGACGGAGGAGCAATGACATGGCTACACATTTCAGTTCGGAGGCGATCAAGCACACTATCATCCAACATACGGTTACGCTGGATGACGCGCACCTGATCCGACAGTCGTTGGGCCGATACGCTGACAGCTGGTTCAAGTACCCGAAACAGAGAGAGCATCCGACCACGGTACGCAGTCAGGTTAGTTCCCCCCTCTGTAGCCCCAAAGTATGAGCGTATTACGTTCTCATTTATGGCTTGAGTCCATTTTATACGCTGCACACTTCCACCGATAGCGGGGACCCTATCAGAGACCGGTGGGCCTCGAGGTCCTAAGCTGGCCGGTGGTCGGCCTCGTCCGCGCCGACGCGCAGGTGGTGGTGTCGTCGGCGGCGAGAAGTATTCGTCGCTCGAGCTCGACGCAACTACAGCTACCGGAATCTCTGGACTCGCGGCTGGCGCAGGTCCCGGCGGCTGCGAGGCGGAGCTCGGCGACGAACCCGAAGATGGTGTTGGTGCGGCTTGTAGTCGTGCTCGGCGTCGTGTCAACATTTTATTTCCATATTGTCATTTTTTTTTCCATTTAGTGAGTTGTTTTTAATTTCGTGTGGTTCTATTTTTTTTTTTCTTGATGTGTTCGGTATAAAATGCATTGTTTCTATGGTTTTTTTAAATTGAAATCGATAAAAATACGGGATGAAAAATTCCTTACGTCAGTTGGCTTGACAGCCGAGCCACAGATTATTATTATTATTATTATAAATCTTTTTCATCATTTTTATTAGTTCGATAAATTGGCGAACAAATCCGTCGGAGATCGACCTGAAATAGGTCAGCTACACAATCTCCTTTCAACAGTTTCATTGTCATTTCCCGTCGCCAACAGTCGGTTAGAAGGCCAGTCAGCGGTTTCTTTTTGTAGCTAATGTGTGGGTACGGCATTGGTTTAGAAATATCACTGTAACACTCTACGTGGTTTCAAGCTATACTTTTAGGACCTCTATAATGAAATTGAACTGTGTAGCGACTGTTCAGTAGATTCTTAATTCATTTTAAAATTCTCTTTGGTAAAATTATATTTAGAATCGGCTAATCAACTTTTTCTTCTTTTTTCGAGTTGATGGTTTACTCTTTACAATCTAAAGATGGCCACCTACTGGGTCCATAATCTAAAGTTAAGATTATGGGCCCAGTAGGTGGCTTTGTTTACTGCAGCGTCAGCTGTTAAACTACATCAAGATTTTTTTCAAGAATAGTATTAAAATGTTGCCAAGTAAAACTGCAAATAAGAGATAAATTCATAGCGTTTTTACAAAAACTCGGAAGTTCTCGCAAGAAACTTGTCGTTTATCGTTTCAAGCCCCAACTTTGCATAAGCAGTTTAAATCAAACTTTATGCCTTTAGGATTGCATTATACTATAAGATGAGCGAAATTGGATTATAAAATAAAAGAAGAAAACGATGAATTTAGTATCTACATAAATTCAGTTTCAGCTTTTTTTTCTTCAGTTTATGTTGAGATTTTCTGTAGCTACTTTTGTAACAAAACATTCATGTGACTAATAAATTTAATAGGGCTGTATATTTTTTTACTTACAATATATTTCCCAAATTATAAATTAAAACGTTTTAAAATTGTTCTGAATTTTAATATATTACGTACCGGCGAAGGAAACAGGGTATAAAAAATAAAATTAGTCATCAGTTGAAAATCAATTATTGGGAAACATTTTAAGAAAAAAAAAACACAAGATTAATCTGTAAAATGCTCATTTCTCGAGTTTGCCGCCGGGTAACAATTTATTTGTTTTATCTCAAGAACCCTTTGTTGTTACAAAACTCGAGAGCAACGAATAAAGCAGTTACGATTTAACTAAATGGACCATAACCGCTTTCTGAAGGAGTAGTGATGTCAATTAAATACGCGCTCGAAAAGATAAAAAAGAATGTTAAAAGAAATTACTACGAAAATGATTCGAGTAAAGGTTCCGGACTGTTGGATATTTCGCTCGTGTGGTTTGATGACGTCATACCGGATAATAATTCGGAAGTTTATTTAGACAGTTTTTTCTGTAATATTATGGTTATTGTTAACATTGGGGAAGAGAGTGCAAGATTCCATTTCTTTCACACAATTGATTACGTAAATGCCATGCAATATAAATTGCATGCACGGTCAGTAGGCCACGGGGGCTTTCTGAGTATCCAGTGGTGCGAGTTCTGTTTCCTCGTAAGCTGTTTTTTTTTTGGCTTGTTTATTGTTTTTTTTTTATGAATTTCCTGAACACAGCAGTCCCATTTATACTATCCTCCAGAGTTGCGGAATTTGCTCGAAAGAGTCACCGCGGTCTTGGAACGCAAAGGGTATTAAGAAGAACACGAATGGGTTTTGGTCAGTATGAATAGAATAGAATAGAATAAAATTATTTATTTAGCACATTCATGAAACACGCATACAAAAATAAAAATAAAAAATAGAAAAAGAAACTAGTGTGTTTCTCACGGCTGCACTAAAAAGGTCCATTTCAGCGGTATATCACACTGACTAATGTTGTCTGACGCAGATTTTCAATTGAACCTTACAAAGGACGAGTGACGATTCATTTTAATTTGTGACAAATGTACATGGTTATTATTATCGAAATAAAGTAGATGTGATTTTGTAGATTGAGTCTGACACTCCCTTCTGCTCCGCCTAGAGCGGTACGAGTAATTTTAATCTCTCTCATCAAGTTTAACCTTGAGCAGAGCAGACCCTAAAAACAAAGCTTTCAAGGCATACTTAGTATCATAACTGGAAAACGAGGTCAGTTAATTTTTTAAAACGCCGTTAAAAATAGCCGTTTGGTAAAAACGATAAGGCTACGGATGAATGTAGCAGAAAAACGGAACCTCTGAGTGAATGAAAATAATACGTCAACTCAACAAGTAGGCTTTTGTTCTGATGCACGCTTTTGTAACACCACTTTCTCCCTCATCACAGAAGGTTGATAAAGTAAAATCCGAAATCAACAGCGAGTCCAAAGCAAACTGTATTACGGGGATCGCCCCTGAATCCTATTTTCACAGGCCAGTTTGTTTTTATTGTACAAATTCCGTTGCCTTTTCTACCGTTTGTTTTACGCTTTTCCGTTTTTTAATATACGGCTGTACAGCTTTAATTGCTCCAAGTCTCCTGTTATCACTTTTTGGGTGTTTTTATTTTTTGTTATGCAATTTTACAACTGTAAAAATGTTTGTTGTTTCGTTGCTTAAGTATGGTCATATTTTATCTTTTTGCAAAATGGTAGTGTAGATAATCTGCATAGGTATATTTCTCTTTTAGATTTTATTTCTTTTTTTTTTGATTCTCTTAAACTCTGAACAGCAATAATATATTTTTCAAGTTTATTGAGTTCCATACCCGAAGGGTAATCAACGGAACCCTATTACTAAGCCTCCGCTGTCCATATGTTTGTTAGTGAGCTGTATTTTTAGTACCGTAATAGGTAAAGTCTGTTTTTTTAATCTCAAATACTAAATTGACAAGTGAAAATGGCAAACTGACATAGATTTCAATAGAATTTTAGTCAGTTTTGACATTTGAAGTTGAAAATTTTCCAGAGTGTGTATATCTATTGCCGCTATAATTACAAATACAAAAATGAAAAAAAAAAAAAGCAAAAAGGGAAAAAATTAAAGGGGCTCTCATACATGAAACGCGTTTTTTTCGGTTTATGGCACGGAACCCTTCGTCTGAGAATTCGACTCAAACTTGGCCGGTTTTTTCTTTATAAATTGCAACGCAATTGTAATTGACTAACTTATACAATAGTAGTCATGCCCCTAAGTTGTAATGGAACTGAGTTTTGAACGTAATGTCTTCTAATAAAGGAAGGAAATCATTTATAAATAGTTAATTTGTATGTAAAGGTGCATGCATACCAAAAACACCCAATTTTTAGCGCAGTTACCGAAGGCCGTTACGTAAGGGTGTTCCCTTGTAATAACAGATTAAAAAAACATTTGGTGAGATTCTGACATTCGAACCGAGGGTTCTGTACCTACTAACTGTTTTAATAGTTTACATTGCACGAAGTATATGATAAAATGTATTCAATGATACAAGATATTCTCAGAAAAAAACAAAACAAATTGCAAAGAATAATACTGATTTATTCTTTGAAATTCATATTTTTATTGCTTAACACAGTACATACAGATACATTTCTAGATATTTAGTGAATGTTCACTGTGTGCTTCGGATTGCAGAAATTCATGTGTTTTTCTTTATTCATTTTGTAAATACAAAATTTTAGGGTCCATTGCGAGTGAGCGAAGCAGCGGAGCGGAGAAATGGAGGAGTTTTAATCAATGGAATTGGATAAAATTTGCCTACCTGTGTAATGATTTTTTTTTCTCACAATCGGAATCAGGAATATCATTCACCATTTTGACGAACGGTACCCTAAAAACACCGACGATTCCACGGAACGGTTATTGGATGTGAACCCTTTATAAGAATGCAAATGTTATTGTTTTTGAACCGAAACGGAGGCTCTGAGGTGCACTTCTTACTACCAAGATCTCGCAATAGATTCACCAGTAGGTAATGCTTAAATAAAACCGTGGTTAAACATTTTCTAAACCTCTGGTGGCACGGGTGAAACTCATTTAGGCTATTTTTTTTTGCTCTATCAGACTCAGGGACAAAAATCCAGAACACAAATTACCAAACAGAGCTATTCTGAACACGGTTATTCCATCATAGACTTCATACATCCTATCCATCAGACGTGATAAAGGTAAAGAGCGGGCTCATTGTAAAATACCTGTAGCGAGATTTTCACGTAACAGAACAACAGTGATTTCTATCTTGCCGCCATCAACTATGGGTATATAGGATTGAAACTGAATCATATTAATTTAGTTCAGGATAAAGAGTATATGAGAGAAAATAAAAACAGTCAGTCAAATTAGCTACCTACTAATATTATAATAGAAGATATTACCTAAATAAATTAGACTATATTACCTTAAATAATTAGCCAAACTTAGCAGTTTGATTGTATATTTAAATACGTGTTTCAATGCAGTCTCGGTGTCTCAGTAATTTTAAGTTCCCATAGTACCACCATATGTAGTTTATTGTATGGTTTCTTTGACAGCCAGTATACTTCTATTATTGCGTTTAACAGTAGCAAAAAACCTGGGGAGGTTCAGGTATTGAGACTTGAGCTAAACGTCATTCTGATATCGGGAATAGTACATAATATATATCTCTGGATGCTATTCGTTCCTTGAACAGTGTTTTTTGATCTACAAAGTTCAATGAGCGCACTCTTGAAAGCATATAGACGTAATATTGATATGTAAGAAAGTTTTCTATGCATTGCTCCAGATTGCGTTACCTTTAGACGATATCGATAGCATAGCATAAGCATAATCAGCCTATAATGTTCCCACTGCTGAGACACAGGCCTCCTCTCAAATATAATAATAGAACGATATCGATAATAGAACATAATATATATCTATAGAGTCTATGGATATCAAGAGTCTATAGTCTATAATATAGACGCTATTCGTTCTGGGAGCAGTGTTCCTGGTCTGTGAGGTACAGTGACCGCACTCCTAGAAGCCTATAAACGCTATATATATTATATGTTGCTATATAGAGCAGTACTACTATTCATCACTAAAGGCTGCCATGCCTTTATGTTGGTTGACTGAACAAAACACATTATCCAATATTCGGACTAGGCAATAATGAATAATGGCTGCATAATCAACAAAAAAAAAAAAACTGTCGTAAAATCTCACCATATATTTTTATAGCTTGTCTGGTAGGGAGCTTTTACAGCTACCCTACCAGATGTGCTACAGCTTGCACGTACACTTAGTGCACTTGATTGATATCCCGACAAATAGTAATCAGTCATTACTCGGCTCATCGCTTTCCATCAGGTAAAATTGAGTTCAAGGCCAATTATCGCGAGATAAAAAGATAAATATAACTTAATAGAAAGTTACCACAAGAAAACGTTTTAATTACACGGACATGTCTTTCTCGGCACTTACATATAAATAACTCTTTGTCTAGCTTCAAAGCGTTTACAAAGAAGATCGTGCAACAGAATTAAACACGAAGCCATCAGGACATTTAGTGACATATTATAATAATTTAAATATATTGCCACACAATTAATTATGCGTAGAATAAATTCATACCATGAATCAGACATTGTGGCTGGGAATGTTATGTTGCTTTGTAATTTATAAACTGCAACATATCCGTTTCCTGCATTTGAATAATAGAAAATATGGTTAGTGTACCGCGATGACAATAAATCTGGTTTTAGGTGTGAATTATTGAATAAACACGCATTGTTAATGAACACTGTTTATTATGAATAGCTAGTCTCATTTGATTCACCGCCAATAACTGTGCATACATGATTCAAATACATTGTTTATTAAGCATATTTATTAAAATATGCTAAATAAAAAAAGTATTTGAATCATGTATAAACAGAATTTCCTATTGTATTAACAATAGGAAATTCTGTTTAATAGATATCATAAACACAAATTTCACATTTTCTAAGGCTATATACGTATGGGCTCCTAAGAAGGAATTCAGATTCGGAGACCTGAATACTTGACCTTGTAAAAGGTTCAACTGCAAATTTTTATATCTTCCGAATGGGAAAAATCCTGTAGTCCGTTTTAATAACAAGCTGTGCGTTTGGCTCAGAAGAACGGAAAATCGAAAGTCTCGCAAAATTCCGAATCTGAATTCTTAATCGGTAAACCTAATCAGGTCAACCGTGAGTATGTGGCCAGCCTTAGACTGCAACCACAAAGAACCTGCCGCCCTGGCAGGTTGTTTTTGGTAGCGGAATTGGTTCGAAAGACACCGCGTCCCAGAAACGCAAAGGACATTAGGAGAAACACAGATGGGTTTTAGTCAGTAAGAGTCTGACATCCCCTTTTGCTCCGCCCAGAGCAGGAGGAGTCATTTGATGGTTTTCCATCCTTAAAAAAAAGGACTGCAACCACAAAAAAAAGCTTACCATCTTTACTTAAATCCAGCCAAAGAAACATTCACTGAAACTACTATCGTAGGTACCTACTGTCCAAAACCGAACAGACAAGTTCAACCAAGCGTCATTCCTCAACAGCCCTTCAAATTAGGAAACTAGCACCTCAAACTATGCCTAGTTACTCTTCTCAAATAGTTCCACAGTCAGTCAATACAAGTGGGACATTGTAACGAAATTAACTCCCGCACCAAATCAAAGTCAATAACGTAGGTACATGTATTAAGGAACTCAAACACGCGTTCGTGCGATAACTTACAGGTTGTGACGGAGCCTCCCATACATCAGTAACAACATTTACTTAGGCCCAACCCTGGTTAAATTATTCACAACGTTATACCAACATATTTATGGCATGTCTGCGGTCACCCCATTATTCTTTGTTATTTTTTGTGATCTGCAGACTTTAAAGCGCTAGCGGCTTTGAAAAACATTTTCAGAAAAAATGCTGAAGAGTGCATGATTCTGATAGTAGCTAATAAAAATAAATTTTACGTTTAATTGTGTTTATTTTGTTTGAAAGGTTTTATAAAAGCAATTTTCATTTTAGTTTTGTTAATTTTCAATTACCTAGAATTTATATTTCAAATATTAGCTTAGTATTACGTTATTATAAAAATATCAGCCTTATACAAAAAAGTCATGAATAGACCATGTCTTTCGTACTTGCTTGGATTTAAATTCAAAACCACATAGAGACGACCCCCCAATATCCACTCAATATAATATCATCATGTTAAGTGAAGCTCAAGAGCCAACAGGTCTACCTAGGAGATGGTCGTCTGTTTTATAAGTTAAGTTTCTCTGAACTGGACCTGGACCTTGGTGGTCTTGTGTATCTTTTGAATACCTCAAAAAGAAGTCGTATTTTACACAGTCTTAGAAGACCCTGTTAAGACGCCTTAAAGCTATGATTTTGGTGCGTTTCCAGCAGAGATGTGTTTATTAAGAACCAATAGAATCGCTTGCGCTGAGCGAGGGGTAAATGAAGCGTCCACATCTCTGGAGGAAACGAAATAGGCTGCTATTCCAGTGTAAGAGGCAAACCGAACAAGATGTCACATATTTACAATGAAATCATGATGTCTTTGACATGTCAGCCAGTCAAAATTTTATCACTACCGTAGGATAGTGTTAAATTATCTGGCTATAAATGTAGTAACTAATCTATTTCTGCTGTTCAAATCACAGTTCACTTGCAAATCGGCAATATTATTTAGCTATATATCCATCAAAGAAATAACTTTTGTACAGCTAAATAAAGCTTCCTCACGCCGGCCGCCGTAAAAAACATTCCTTGTTTAAAACGATGCCTATTATTACCGTTGTATACTGTTACCATTTTTATCTCGTCTCCGACTCTGTATTCAGTGAGTAAACGTCAACTATAGGGTTACCATCGTTTCGAAATCTCTAATCTAATTCAACATTTAAAAAAAGGCTTTAAAGAAGTGTCTTTAAAATAAAATCATCGAAGAAAAATTCTTGTAGACTGCTGACCTGTGCAGAGAGCCTGATTTTAACCCTGATCCCACCTAATTAATCAATGGGTGAGATGCATGATAGATACACTGCGTACTCTTGTTTTAATGCTGTTTTTTGACTGATTGATTTTAGTTGGTAAGGAACACAGATGCTGGCAAAGAGTTCCACACTTTGGCAGAATGCAAAAAAATAACCTTAAACAGTAAACAGACAAAACAGTGAACAGAGTTCGTTACAAAAACCAACAGAACCTTTCCCAGCAGATACCTAGTTAAAGTGCAACCTCTCAATATAAGCCTCCCTAGCTTACAAAGGCATTTTATTACTGTGGGTTCCGTAAGGTGAATATGCACAACACTGTGATTTCAACCTGCCTGCCAAATATCTTAAGTATGGCAACCTTCCTCAATGGCTGTTCCTTGTTAATGCCATGCAAAGCACTAAAAAGTTTAGGCTGAAGTGGTTTTGTTGGAATGAGTGCAAAACACAGTGTAGTTTTTGGTTTTTCGGCTCATCAAGGCAAAAGTTAAAATTACATTTTCAAAAGAATTCAATTTTTGACACAGACTGGAAGTTAATTTTCCTACAGTACACTTGTCTCTTAGTTTATATGCGGGTAATAATCTCTGAAACTACTGACCCGATTACATCAATTCTATCACTAATAGAAATTTATACTATCTTTCAGTGTGGTAGGCTACTTTAACCTGGATAAATACATGGTTCCTGAGAGATAGGTTACACACGCACGTTCACACGCACGTTTCACCGTGTTTGCACGTTCTTCTCCATAGAGATCTACGTATTGGAACGTGCAACTAGCTTTATGTTTTTTATTGACCGACCTCGACAATTCAAAAGTGCCTTTAAATGGTTTAGTTGAAACAAACGTTTTGATTTTGACTTTAATTGTAGTGAAGTTGCGAGAATGTGTATAAAATGTGGTAAAAAGGCTGGCATTCAAGCACGTTTATAATAAAAAATATCATCATCACAATCACTCACAAACAAAATGCACAACCCTTCACTACCACATAAAAATGCGTTAATATTTCAAACTCCAGAACTTGAAAAAAAATGGTCACTCCAGTCACTGCTCTCATTGTTCGTGTAATACCGGACGGCCTCAGTTAACCGCACGGCAATTATACTGAACGTTTTCTGTCTTTCACATCTACTGTTGGAAACTTAATTTTCTTCAGCTTGTTCATTGTTTCATTGTGACCGATTTTGTGTAATTCTGTCTCTTTTGGAATTTGTGCATGGCTGCGATTTTTTGTGGTTTTTTGAAGTGATCTTAAAGAAGTAAGTAAAAGTAGATAAATACTCTTTTTTAGGGATGGGAAATCATTAAACGACTCCTTCCGCTCGGGGCGGAGCAGAAGCTAAGAGCAGAAGGAAATGTTAAATTCTTACTGACTAAAACCCATCCATATTCCTTCTAATGCCCTGTGCGTGCCGCAATGACTCTTTCTAACAAATTCTGAAACAAATAGAAGAGACGGCACGTACGCAGTCTCCAGTACCAAAAAATACGCATCTGAGTTATGCACATTAGGGATAATCGCAGAGGTCAACCTAGTTAAGGATTTGTTCGAAAGAGTCACCGCGGCCCTGTAACGCAATGGGCATTAGGAGGAACACGGGTGGGTTTTAGCCAGGAAGAGTCTGCTTCGACCAGGGCAGGAGAAGAAATTTGATAATTTACCATTCTTTAAAAAAGGAGTCAACCTAACCGCAGTGAACGGAAAGGCCTCGTCCTGGGGGAACCACCTATGCCAGATTAATATGCTCTACAATTATCCTTGTACCCGTACTCATCCTGTTTTCCTTAACACCAAATAACATTACGGTCAAGAGCATAATTTTTATTACCGGCCAGCAATTTTTTTCAAGTAGGCATAAAAGATACCGTATAAATATCAAAGCGATCCTGTAAGCTTCTCTTAAGGTTTATTTAAACAAGATTATGCAAAATCGTTTTAAGTAAAATAATAAATAATATTGAATACTCTGAAGCGTGAATATTCGAAGATAGAAAGCTATTTTAATTAATCGCAATTTTGCAGAAATCTCAATTATTTGCTGTGGAAATTTGTATCTTGCTAAAGGAAATACTTTAAATCTTTTGTAACTTTAAACATTGAGAAAGTTGGGAAACTTAATCGGTGTTTATAACATTAACTTTGAGTCTTGGTTTATACATTTACTTATCTCCATATTTAGGGACCAGGAACCAAGCGTCTGTCAGCTGGCTGTATTTCATGAACTGTAAGTGGACGTTGTAATTGTTTTTTTTTTGTAAGTTTTTACGGAATTCTTCGAGTGCTATTCTGATTCACCTTTGGCCGCTGCGTGCATATGATCGAATATACAGTCTGCAAAAAATGTAATCTGAACTCAAAACATACATTTACAAATAAACTGACGGATTTATCCCGGTTTTCTACGAACCTTTTAAATTCGGAACTTAATCCTTCAATTCCTGGTATCCACTTACACAGCAACTATTCACATAAACGCTCAACCTAAAAAAGAAAAAAACCATGGTTTGAATTTCTGGAAATCTGTGAAAACAACCCTGAAATTCTGCGCATTCTATTAACACTGCGAAAGTAACATAAATTTTGTTGTAGGACTACCTGGAAATGGTTTAAAACGCTTGCGTGTATCCTTTTTGCATGGAATGTTTGGTTTTAATAGCGAACGCACACTGCAAGGCTGCGTAAGTTTTTCCTGCGGTTGGTAGTATCTGTTTATTTAGTTGCGACATCTGTAGTGCTATTTTGTAAAATGTCTTGAGAAAACGAAGTTGAAGTGAACATAAAGTGCGCTACCAATTTCCAAGATCAAACTCACCCCACCTATGGTTTTATGGTGAAATTTTACAGAATAGACTGACAAGTTAGGCAAGAAGGGAATTAAATTGTTTTATGAACTAGAATAACATGAACAAGCTGAATAGAAATCCCCAAAACCGTTAAAAATTCAACCAATACCAATGAAAAGAATTTTAGTTTGGTTCTAGATAATCCACTCAAATACAATCGGCTATAGGTACAGCACTACTCTAGCCTTACACAGTTTTTAGAAATACCAACCAAAATCAGATTGCAGTAAGCCGTATTCATAGGTCCTCGGATTTTAACGGAAAAAATGCATGTCGCAGCGATCTCCTTTATATTTGTGTTTTCGAACTTCCTCAACATTTCTGTGTCCATAGGCTTACAAATTTCCCATTCGTGGGAATGCTCGTTTGCAGGGCCGAATTGCTGGAATACCTGTATTTATTCCAGGTCTGTTTTTCCTTTGTGTGGTGGTAAATTAGCGATGTGAACAATGTTTTATGTGCCGACGACTGCTGCATTTGGTAACGTCTGCGGACTTTGTAAGTGAAATTGTTCTGCAGAATGTAAATAATGCTGTAATGTGCGGTTAAGAGTTCAAGTTATGGTTATGAGTGATATTGTGACATAATTATAAATGATGTGTTAATATAATTTGAAGAATTGTGTTAACATACAATTTGTACATTTACCTACATATTCTTCGGAACTTATTATAACGTGTGTGTTCTGCACAACTACTGACAATGTAGTAAGCAAATAGGAAGTTTTAATTTAGCCTTGTTTTTGGTGACAAATATATTTACTACCCACGACTATGCGTATATCATTTTGCAAATTGCAACAAAACACCTCACTAACATCAGATACGTTCGTACTCGTACAAAACGATTGAACGTTCATGAACTTACTCCTCCTAAGGAACGATCCACTGCATTTCTCAGACAAAAGGCATCAATTTCGAACAAAACAATTCCAATATTAGTAGTTCAATGCCGAAGCCGCGAAACGGTACTATCGAGTACACAATCCATCGCACAAGTTGCGATTGATTGAACAAACTACTGACTCCTACTGTGAACTGTTCGTCTTAAGACGTTCTAACCCGAGAAGTGTTTGCTCTACTTATCCGAATATCCGTTTGGAATCAAACTGCGACTGCGAATTTCTACTGCTCTTCAATTTCGACGTATTACCTTGGGTGGTAAACTTTAGTATCTAATTGAAATTACTTTTCTTAGCTTTAAGAACAAAAACTTTTCATCCATTCATCATCCATCACCTGCCTAGCCTTTTCTGCTAAATTTAACTGAATACCAGTATTTTACGTGGAACGGCTGCCTACCAGACCTCCACAACCCATTAATTGGGTAACACGGTACTTCATGGCAAGACTAGAGTTAGATTTACTGGCTTCTGACTCTCCTTTTTGACTATTAACAATTCTATTCAAATTCAATTCTTTTCATCCATTAACAATTCTAATATATTGTTTAAAACAACGAGGATAATTTTATTATTGTTGATGGTTCTACCAGCCAGAAAGTCGTCATTATTGATATTCACAACATCTACTTAGATATTTAAATAAAAGAGAGGTCTCACTGCCTTCCTGAATGATAATAAAAACTTTACAGAACCGTAATAAACGAAGCACACGTAATTGTTGCACGGTCACCTACGTAAGAGGTCATAAAATTCTTTTTTTTCCCGCTCCTCTTGGCAAACCAGGCGACATCATAAATATGTATAGTGGGAATCAAGCATGCGTCGCGTATAAAACGCCGCCGAAAATGCGATCTTGTGGGAGAGAAGGTGCTTTACAGGGACTTAGTGAGATACTGGAAGTTGTATAAGTGCGAGTATCTACCTCTACTAGTAAAGAGGTAGTTTTAGAGATGCTTATAGAACTTAACTCAGCGTTACAATGGCATCATCTTACAAATGGTGAGGGCATTCGCAATACTAAGTATCATAAGGGTGGTTTTCAAAATAAAGTGGGTAATACTAATGAGTCATTTCAATCTTCTTCTTATCGTGTAGGCAGTAAGGTCTAACGACCCTACACACCCTAGTGTCAGAGTTTTTAAACCGCCAAGTCATTTCAATATCTCATCAACAACCAGATCAGCAATGTTCAACACGCGAGCGTGGTCACTGGCATTAGCAATGATTTTTCTTACGTTGGAGGTTTAACACTTTAAAATTCATCATTCATTCTCATAATTGTTTGTGTATACTGACATGTTCAAAAATAGTCTCAACATCTGAGCCATCGTGGTCTCTCGCAGTAGCTATTGACTTTTTTTTAATTCCTTTTATGTTTTCAGTCCTTAAGGTGGATGCTCCAGGGTGGCCCGCGAAATTCAAATATTTTTATGTTTTTTGCAATTTGCCGGTCAGTGTGAAGCTGTATGTGGACCAAATGCGATCTGCGACCGTAACGCGTATTTATCTAAAGAATTATAACCATTTTAATCATCAATATAGCCCTCTAAGTTCATGTAGTTCGAAAGAATGGTTATTTCTGAAATATTTATTCTTTCGAACTACATGAACTTAGAGGGCTATATTGATGATTAAAATGGTTATAATTCTTTAGATAAATACGCGTTACGGTCGCAGATCGCATTTGGTCCACATACAGCTTCACACTGACCGGCAAATTGCAAAAAACATAAAAATATTTGAATTTCGCGGGCCACCCTGGAGCATCCACCTTAATGTAGTAATAGTGATCAATTTCACTTTCATCATGTGATCCATTGTTAAATATAAATTGTTTTTAATATTATGATTCGTGAGTGTAACACAAGTCCAATTACTACGTACTCATACAATGCCTTTAAACATTTCAGCTCTAACAATACACTCTTTTACATTCCGTTCCTCCACCTCAAGTTCCGCGTCCCAGCGCCGTCACATAACATCAAGCAGTAAATCCCCGACGAGCACATCTAGTTGCCCTACATCCCTCGCGACTGACTCACACACGGTTTATTTGCCCCCATTTGCATAGAAACGTTTTTTGTGGGCGTCCTTGTTTGTACAGAGGATAGGTGGAAAAAGCTTTCGTGAGACTAGAACTTGGAAGTACGACGCCTCAGACAGATTTGTTTGTATTGAATGTAGTGTGTTTATTTTTTTATTTAACTTCGCTTTACTGCAACCTCAGTAGATGATATTCATTTTCGTTTGCGGTTGGTGCCGCGGTTTTCTTTGAAGTTTGGTGACACTGCATAATTTTGCTGGCTGTCTTATTTTCGCTTTGTGAATAAAATAGATTCATCTATTCGTCTCGGTTTTGGGTCGTTTGAGTTTATTTGTGTGACTTTTATAAAGACACTTGCTTGTGTCATCGACTTTGTCATCGTTGTAGTTAGAAGTTATCCGATGACAACGATAGGTACTAACAGGAAAAAAAAAATCTGATCCAAGACATGAGCTACGCGGGTGCCAAGTTTAATTTAAATTCGTTGAGTCGTTGAGGCACGATTGATTAATAAACATTCACTTACATTATTCTTTTATAATTTTAGTTGGATTGGCATTTAATATTTACACAAGATCTTGCAGTACAATAACTAAATAAATCATATCAAAATGTAGATTTTTATGGTGATATTCAAAGATACGCGACCCATTGTGTGGTTACATTTTTAAACACATTTAATCATGAATTTATGTGTTTAATTCTATTGTGTCTTTATACGCAGTACATACACCTTCTTTCTGTGTATAGCCTGACCTCTATGAAACAAGCAGGAAGAACATGAACTAACCAGTTAATTCACGGCTCGCTGAACTGTTGCGGCGAATCGTTTCTACCTGGATTTGCTGAAAGGGATTGTAGGGAATTCTACTTGCGACGCTATCTTTGTTGGCTGTTCCAACTAGTAGTGATAATAAACAATGCCTCTATGCTTTAAGCCGGTTAGTGAAGTAATTTTTCATACTTAAACACATCGCTTTACACAGTTTATGGTCTTCACATGTATTACGCTCAAGTGCGAGATATTTTTTTTTTAACATGTGTTAATTGTTAATTAAAAAACACAGAGTATTAAGAGGCTTTCCTGAAATTTAAAAAATGTAAAGAACCATGTATTGACTGTGTAGATTCAGAGCAAATGGGCTGTGACAGACGAACAGAAAAACACATAAGGGTCCGTTTATTTATTCGGACATACGGAACCTGACGAACGGAACGAAACTTGTTCTGTAACCGACTATGATATTATAATGACAAAGATTTTTTTGGAATTTCACACTCCGATTTTCCAGAAAAACTCTCCACAAAAAATTATTTATTTGAAACAAAGGAATAGGTTGTTGGTAAAAATAAAAAGATTACCCAAATGGTTAAGTCTCAAGTATTTTTATTTAGGCAAAATTGTTTAATTCGACACGGCGCAAAGGCCAGACCTGAACCTTCTTTATCCCCGGCATTTGTAGAGTAATCCCTTGAAAATTAATTACCTACTGGCAACCGTTGTAAGGTGCGTTCCTGAATTACTCAACCTTTACTAAGCTTAAGGAGATATTAACCTGAGGTTATTGGAAACGGAAGTATTATTTTTTAGAAGTTTTGTTTATATTTTAAACATATTACACATTTTTAGAACAATACAGGAATGAGACCTTTTTCTATATATTGCGATACTTACAAAAATAATGAAGCTACGCCCAAGCTTATTCGCTGTCGGATTTATAAAATCTATTTTGAACTTGCCAGCAAATAATTTGGTTATCTGAAATTCCAACTTCAGGTACTTACCTACTTATAACCAAGAAAATTAAAAATAATAAAATATTTGTCTAGCTAAGTACACCGCATTCAACTACAAGGCAACGCATAAAACGGTTTTTTTTTTTTTTTTATCAGTCGTTTATTTGCCAGAGATGACAGAGAAATGTTGAACATCAGTCTTTTTTTAGGGTTCCGAACCCAAAGGGTATCCAATGGAACCTTAATACTAAGCCGTCTGTCCGTCCGTCCGTCCGTCCGTCCGTCCATCCGTCCGTCCATCCCTCCGTCTGTCTGTCAGTGGGCTGTATCTCAAGAACCGTAACAGGTACGCAATGGAAATTTTTACAGATTGTATATTTCTGTTGCCGCTATAACGACAAAAATTAAGGTTTATGGTACGGAACCCTTCGTGTGCAAGTCCGACTCGCACTTGACTTGTTTCTTCAACTTTCTAAGTAAATGTTTAATTTAAGATTAACTCAAAAATTCTATACAGAATTTGAACTGAGAAGCTTCTCATCCAGGCTTAAAATGTACATTAATGTTTTATCTTTAACATCTAAAAGATTGTGGTAAGCCTTGAGACTATAAACCCCAATAAACTCGCGAACTATGGAGCGTGTACTGAAACTTTTTAATAATTCAGCTGATTTGATGTAATTTTACTCCGCAACCGCATGCTAGTGTAGTCTTCTTACTACGTTGGCACTCTCCTTGACGACAATGTAATTGGTACTACATAGAAATTACTTGTATTAACAAAAACACTCGTATGTTTAATTCTAAAACTTACAAGTTACTTATAAAACAGTGTACATATTTAGGATGATCTGATATGTTTTGCCATTGACTGGCGTAATTATTCGAAATAAATATTAAATGCTCTTTTTAACAATATTAAAAGTAATACTAGTTTTAACTAACATAAATAAGTATATTAATTAAATTTTTACGTTAAATTTAATTAATTTTAGAACAAGGTTTTTATACAAATAAAAATATTCCGTTGCCTGAAAACAGGTAATTGTGAAATAAGTTTATATCTACTACAGATACCTGCTTTTTTCAAACGCCAGAATACGAATGTGTTTGCAAGAATACCATATAAATAAATTGGAAGTTTTTATCAAAATATATCTCAATACCCAAAATTGTTCATGCAATCGCATCCAGTCCTACAAATAAAAAGAAACACTAAAGCAGCAAATACAGCGTCCTATCCAAGACTCTCACTTGTATCTTCGTCCCTACGGAACGCGATGTCTGGCGAGCCTCTTAGAGGCTTCCGCCGCTGAAAGGGTGTGTGGTCATGTGAGCAGCCCTAAACTTACCTTGAGAACCAATTTGTTAAATTATTTAACAGACCCCTAGGGGATGAGCGGAGGTCTGAGGCTTCTTGTGTTATGTCGATATTGTATGGAGTACACGAGCATTTCAATAAGCAAAGCAGTCACCTTTAAATAATAATGATGAACCGTTATATTTAATAGCACAACTTTTTTTTTTATTTGTTATGAGTTAGCTCTTGACTCTAGTCTATGTCAGAGAAATTAACAGTTTAATAATGTCAAAGAGAAATAGGGATTTGGTTTTTGTATTATTTATTACATACTGCTTTCCAAGCGTGAAATTCAGGTGGCGGAATTTGTTGGAAATAGTCACCGCGGCCCTGGACGCAAAGGACATTTGGAAGAACATGGATGGGATTTAGTCTTTAAAAGTCTGACAGTCCATGAAAAATGCATACAAACTTTCTGACGCAATTCAGATATTTGTGCCTGGTAATCATCATCTCATGTTGCTGAGCTGATGGTGGAAGGTATAAGTCAGGATTTGAAGATGGGATCCCATGAAAAATGTTTGTTCAGCGATATTTACGCCAACTGTTAACCGATTTGGATGATACTTTTTTGTTTAGAAGAGTATTTTCTCGGACTGGTCTCATTTAAATTTGGTGAAGATCTGATGAAGAACTTCGGAGGTAGGCAACGGAACTCTTCAATAAATGATAGCAAATGGATCGGGATTTCTGAAATCGCATGTCTGTTGATTGTTTACACGCTATGTTTGTGGTTTCATTTTTAGTGGTATCTGCGTTCCACTAAAAAGTGAAAAAAAAAACTTTTTAACAAAAAATAAAACCGACTTCCAAAAACAAAACACTACAAAGTAAAAAATAACTTCAATTTTGAAAGTCGGTGAGTGTTTTGTTTTTGGAAGTCGGTTTTATTTTTTTGTTAAAAAGTTTTTAAGTATTATATTTGTTGCCACCAATAATAAGTTATCGCGCAGACTTTTACATGTTGAATAAGTTCTTGCCCCAATAAAACATTTGTTTTAATATTAAAAGGCACCACTCACTATCCCACTCAACGTTTCATAATACCAACTGTACGAATTAAATTAAACATCTGTCGTACCCGTATTCAGGCAGAATACTGTTATCTCGTCCACCTGCTGTGGGGACAAAAAGAAAAACATTCTCGAAAAAAAAAGTTAATTAATTACGTATGCAAATTGACGAAAAAGTCGTCTCTTGCTGAGTGGCGACGAGACGAGATAATGAGATTGTGCAGCCTCGAGTTCCGTGATTAAATCATTCCGATGGAAAATGTTGGATTTCTAATGATTTTGATTAGCGGCTGCAGGGAAATCGGACCTAAGAACGACGTTATAAATTAATTGCAATCTTTCAAAATAAAATAAAATTTTATTGCGCACATTTTGTTATTTAGGGTATTACAGATTTAACTCAAAGTTTTAAAAGGGTTTTTAACAGTCTTTATTATTAACATTTTTTACTGAAATCGTGATAAAATTCAACCGAATATATGTTTGCGTAACTCAAAAAAATGCAAAACATTTTTCCGCGAATTTAGGATTATTTCATTTAATTTCTTTAGGATCTTCATAACAATGAGTAAAATGATCTCTTTTAATGGGTTTACGTTAATTCTGTTACACCTTGTTCTTGCTTCTTTTTTTAAGGATGGGATATCATCAAATGTCTCCTTCCGCTCTGGGCGGAAGGGAAAAATGCTACACAAATCATTAGTTTTTATTTAATGTTTTAAGCATATACCTGATGTAATTTTATGTTTTTATTTTTTCCTAACCTAACTTAGGTTGTTATATTTTTTTTCGAAATATATTAACGATGATTTTGGTGCACGGTAAAACTCTATGAGTTTATGTTAGCATCAACTTAAATGTATAAATGTGTGTATGTACTACTGAATAAATAAATAATAATAAATAAATAATTGTTACCTCTAATTCTGATACACGTAAAAATTATCGCGTTGTTAAAAATTTATTTGTATTCTTAAGTGATATCTAATTAAATAAGTGTTTTATTAGTTTGGGCACCTAAATACAACTTTCTCTCGTGTAAAAATAGTAAATAATGTATAATGTGTTTTAAGAAAATACCTGACCCAATATAGTATTATTTATGTTATTGTTATTAGCACTTAACCAAATAAAATTATGTACAACAAGTTTTAAATATTAGTTTCTACGAATTAGATTTTATAATGTGATAATATGTAGTTATGATAAAAACAACCTTTTGCTGTGCCCTAACAAGGTTTACAACGGTTCTTAGCAGTTACCTTTTTTTACATGTCTTGTACCTTGTAGAACGCAAATAAATGAATATGAATATCTATTGTTGAGCGTACAGATTTTTTCATTTTCCATTCTATGTAACAATATTCCAAAAACGTAAACCGGTAGTTGCTGGGAACCCCGTTTCCAAAAACCTATACAGGACTACCAATTATTCGGGTCTCCTACAGTAAAATAATGGAACAAAAACCGCACTGCATGCTATACCCATATATATACCTATACGATGTTTTATATAAAAAAACGTGAAGTAAAATTATATAGAAATGTTTTTTCGATTCAATCCGCAAACTTTACTCGAGCACTTCTGCTAACGGAATGAGGGAATCGGAAAATAGATTCGTTTTTCTAGTGATAACGCACATACTCAAACGTATGAACTTAATATAAAAGTTTGTAACTGACTTCAAAGTCAGTTGGAAACTGTATATTTAAATATGGAAGATTTGCAGGCTTATTTTTACAAAAATCTAAGCATGTGGTTAGGAAATGCTTATTAGAAGATTCTTAATTGGAATTCTCTATGAATAAAGAATCAGCTAGACAACCACATCATTATTATTATCATCTTTAAACTAAACAACCACAACCGATACCACAACCAAACCACTATTCCAACCACGACACGTCGTCAGGCGCTAATTTGCTTAAAATTAACTGTTATATTCACACGGACCTCTTTTTCCCGTCATTATCGACCGGTTGTGTGATATCGACCACATCGCAGCCACGTCGCAACCACAATGCAACCACCAGCGGCACCGCGATCTAGCGGCCGGCCACATCGCAAACACAGCCACATGAGACACAAGAAGGTACCACAACGCAACTGCAAGAAGCCGCAGCGATACTCAAATTCAAATTCAAAATTCAAAATCATTTTATTTCAAATAAACCATTCACAGGCACTTTTGAAACGTCAAGGTCGGTCAGTCAAAAACATGGAAGCTATTTGCACGTTCCAAAGCGTAGATCTCTATGGAGAAAAACGTGCAAGAAACTCCACGGACACTCTTTTAAATCATGTTCTGTTTTACAAAATTCCAAGTTACATATACTTGTTGCTTCTGCATGTGAGGACAATGCAAAGGAAAAAAAAAGGGCTTATTATAAGAATTTTAAATATAAAGATTAAAATAAGCCAATGGCAGTTAAGAGATGACCAGTCTCAATCGACGGCGCCTGTTCACGAACATGACGCGTGTATCGGCACCTTTCAGCTCTACCATTTCGAAGGGAACCGAATGATCAAACCCACGCGCCGCCATCAGCGAGACATTTGAGTGAGCATGACATGCTCTCAACCACCATGCTCGTTTATGTCCAACAAGTAAAACTATAACTACTCACATAAAATGTAAATGGTTTCATGGTACTCACATTTACAAAATTTGAAAAATATGCTTCTACTTTACACAAAACTATGGTTGTCAATGACCAAATAATGAAAAATAAATTAATAAAGACAACGATTAAGTTCTTACATCAAAAAGAATAAATAAGTAATTATAATAATATAATTTGTATGTATATAAGAATAAATAAACGAAATAATGTAAGAACCTCTAAAAAAAAAACAAAGGAGCGAGCATCTCTTCCAAATATAAAAACCTAAAAAGTGGACCTAAGCAGCTGTGACTGAAGGAGCAGGACCAGCATTCTATTTACACGTAACCATAGCTTGACCACCTTTTTTTGGAACGGGCGGTGTGATTTGGTTGTGGTTGTGTGAAACAAGCCTTAGATGTAAAGGATTGATCACGTGAGGTTTTGTCGTACTTTAGTCCCAAACATTATGGACCTTTTAACAGTCACGTAATCGTTTTCAATGATAAAATCGTGGCATAAGACGCATATTTCGCGATTCGTTTCTGTAACATAAGAAGAGCTCGTGGCTAGATAATAAGCGCCGCACGGGTCGATATTCAAGGTTAAGCAACGCTTGCCAAGGTTGGCCTGTGGATGGGTGACCATCTTAATATAGCGAGTTTCTCGGAAAGCAAATTAGTCCGTTGGTCCCGACTGTCATTTGTAGATCTTTGGCAGTCGTTACCGATAGTCAGAAGCCAGTAAATCTGACTCCAGTCTTGCCATGAAGTACCGTGTTACCCAGTTACTGGGTTGTGGAGGTCTGGTAGACAGCCGCTCCTCGTAAAATATTGGTATTCAGCTAAATCTGGTTTGACTGGAAGCCGACCCCAATATAGTTGGGAAAAAGGCTAGGCAGATGGTGATGAGTTTCTGTAACATAAGAATTTGGAAAGCCCTAACACTTGTATCTTTGAATACTTGTGTGTAAAAAATTAAACAATCTACAGTTTATTCACAGAAGCTACTCAAAATTGTAGTTTTTCAGCAAGCTTGTTTCCGAATAACCCGTGATTGAGGCACGAGCTTTTCACACGGCAATTATTTTTTATTCCATCGTATTTTGGTATGTAACCAACCGTGGCATGGTATAAAGATATTTTATTGGATATGAAATAAATAGAGCGTGTTGAAAATAGGAAGTTTATGGTTTTCAGGATTGCTGTTTATGGTGTAATATTTTTTCAATCTGTGTCGTATTCTTTTGATGACGGTAAACTTTACTAGTAAACTAGTTGACCCGCGCAACTTCGTCTGCTCCGCTCCTATTGATCTTAGCGTGATTTTATATAGCCTATAGGCTTCCTCTATAAATGGGTCATCTAACACTGAAAGAATTTTTCATATCGGACCAGTAGTTCCTGAGATTAGCGCGTTCAAGCAAACAAACAAACAAACTCTTCAGCTTTATATATTAGTGTAGATTTTAAAAAGGCCCAAAAAAGTACCTATTTTACTACCAAAAAAGTTCTAAACGGTTACCAAAACAGATAAATGGTCACCAAATAATATTCGAGAAGTAGCGCTCGCCGGCCGCTGCCGCGGCACCGCTCGCTTCGCTCGCTCGGCTCGCGCGCGGTTGGTCACAATTCTAACCTAACCTAACCTATTTTATCCAGTTTGTAACCCCAAGCCTACATTTTATGGCAATCACAGTTGAGTTGGATAGAATTTGGTGACCGTTGATCCATTTTGGTGCCTAGGCTTGTGGTTATATCGTCGTTGCTAGGCTTAGAGTCTTAAAAATATTATTTTTGGTGACCGTCTAAATTATATACCCTTTTAAAAATTGTATTAAACAGCTTTTGCCCGCGACTGTGTGTATCCTGTTTTTTCCTGTTCCCGTAGAAATTTTGGAAAAACTTCCGTTAGTGCTCCCCTGCTCTCCCCAAGGAACCTATGTGCCAAATTTCAGCTTTCGACGATGAGTAATTTCGCCTGTACGTTGTCTGTCAGTCATTCAGTCAGCAGTAGGTAACGGAAGAATTTTATATATTAGGATATATATACATAGTTACGATGGTCTTAATGCATCTTAGATTATTAAGTACCCTTGGCTGTAAAAAGATCGGTCTTCCATTTGTGGTGAAAAAACCCACGTGGATAATGTCGGCCATCCATATGTAAAAAACGTTCTTAAAATGTCGCAAACAAATCGCCGCTTTAGATCCCTTTCATTTTTGTACTAGTCGCCAGTTTTTAGGGTCCTGTGGTCCCAAACTTAAAGCACAGGTCAATATTTAAGACGTCATGTTGGTGGTAAAACTGATTTAAAAATAGCACATATGAAGAATCGGCATGAAGCAGAGTAGCAGAAGGATTCATCATCATCTGCTTTTTCCCAACCATATTGGGGTTGACTTAGTCACTTGGGGTAACATGGTAGATACTTCTTGGCAAGACCGGTGTCTGAATTTCTGGCTTCTCACAATCCGTTACTACTGCTGGAGATCTACAAATGACAGCCGGGACCAACGACAAACACGAAAGCACAAAGGAGATGTTGGTCACCATCCGCTGATAGAACTCGGCAAGCGTGGCTTAACCTTAAAGGTCGACCTGCGTGGCTGTTATAATTTAACCACGAGCTCCAAATAGTAGATTATAAAACCACACCAGAAAAAATCCTACCAAAATTAGTTTTACAGACCACAAAATAGCACACAGCCTCATTCAGCAATAAACTTTTACGTAACGATGCTGACTTGCAGATAAAACACAACTAGCAACAGAAAAACCCGTACAGAACCCGAACTGTACCGAAACTTGCACTTTTCCGTTTTTTTCCATGTACATGCAACTTCTGCGCGGAGACCACGCTCGTTACACGTCATTAAACGATACTTTACGGCAGACGGTCCTCGAGACTGTACCCCTACTGCCGTCTATATGCCTCCCTAAATACTGCACTAGATGTGCTTCGAAACTACGGATTAAGGGACTTTGAATAAATGGTCAGTTAACTTTTGAAGGATGATTTTGTGAAATGTGTCTGGGTATAAAGCGGATTTGACTGCGATGTAGAGTGGAAGGTAATTTTGGCATGCTTCGTGTACGAATGGCATTTGAGTTTCTTCTCGGTTGGTAAGCTTATTCATATCATAGTTTAGAAGAATATATTCTATGATATTATTATGAGAAGTGACAATACAGTTCATGAGACAATTAAAAGTTTTTTTTTTACTATTAATAGGCACGCGCTTGACCACCATCTCACCTGATGGTAAGCGATGATGTGGTCGAAGATGGAGCACGCTTGCCTAGAAATAACCTACTCACTCTTGACTTAAAGACTCCCAGGTTGTAGCTATCGGCAAACACAGACTCCGGCAGGGAATTCCACTCCTTAGCTGTACGCATTATGAATGTGTTCCCGAAACGTTTGCATTGAGAAAAGTATTTTTTGAGGTGTATGACAGTTAAGATGCCTGTCTATTACAGCAGAGCGGAGAAACAGATGAAATCACCAATTAAATTGCATAAAATCTCCGCACCACGTGTGTCACCGATATTTTGACTGACATGACTGTTTAATATTTCTCCGTATATCCGCTCCGCTGCCTCGCTCTACACAAATTAACATGCAGCCTTATTATGTACTGCATAGATAAAACACAATTATAAAAACTACAAAGAAACGGTTCTAAGCTACAACTTTACCAATCTCGATACATCCCTATACGTTCTGAAAAGGTCAAATCATCGAAAGCACATCCAGTAACTCACCATCCACGGGTGCAGTAACGTGATTTTTGTCAGACTACCCAAACGCATGGCACATTTAATAAAATTTTGCTGGTACTTAATTTCAACGAATGGAGTGTCGCCGCGTATTAATTAAGCTCAACTTAAAATATTGAGCGTACGAGCCATGAAGAATTTATTAAAATTATTTCATATATTTTTTTGTGATTTTCCGGAGGCGTTAGATGTAACGAGTGTTTCGCATATGCAGCTCGGAATTTTCTAAATGAGTTTTTGCTGTGTTTGTTTTGTTTCGTCTCGCTTGCTTTTGAGGACTGTTCGGAAGAAATTAAGGAGATGAAAGACTTTTGTTCAGTTTTTTGTCTCATTTATACACGGTCTTCATTTATACACAGTAGATGCCGAAATCTGGAGCCTAAATAATAGAGAGACAACTGAGTGAGCTCGTATTCAGTTGACAGCACTGTAGATTGGGCGTGTAATCGAAACACCATTGATGGATGACTGTTTGTAACTACATGTCAACAGAGTGCTTGGTTAGATGTTGCAACATCGATAGGGAGGGAAAATGAAAGATCTGCAAAAATTTTAATGGCACAGCTAAAGTTTAAAATAAAATTTTCCATGAGTTCATTCACTTTTCTCTTCAAGTTTACGGATGATTAAATAAATAACTAAAATCATAAACTACTTTTTTCAAAATAATCTAATTTTCATTTTTATTCCAGTCGTTCTATATTTAAAAATAAACTTGAATAAAGAGAACCAACCCAAACATAAATACATCTCCGAAACTTCAACGACCGTCTTGCAAATTCGCTAACGCTCTATATTGTGCAGTCCGGGAATTACTTATTTCGGCTAATTTTGTGCCTTGCATTCAAATGAGTTACTGCGCAGCATATCAATGCAGATAATCCGGCAGGAAACTTTATTGAGTTTGTTCAACAATATACGTAGTTATGCCTTGTACAGGGAATTTGTATTAAAACCGACAAGAGAGACAATAAATTGAATATATATGCAGATGAGTAGAACGAGAATGTGTTATTTGCAACAATTTTTGGTTCAAATTGCAAATTATGCTTCCCAGGTTCTCGCTGAAGTATTAAATTTAGCTTAGCTTCAGTTGTAGGTACTAAAAATTTTTATAGGAATAAAAGTTCTCATACTATTTCGCAATGCGCAAATTCTGCGGATCATTTAAATGAAACTAGTTTACGGCTTATCTCTCTGGTATTATTTAGAAGATAGATACCTACTTATATTTAGATAATATCGGTGAGGTTTTCCACATGGAAGCTATTATAAAACTAATTTAAAGTCAAACATTGGCATTGGCACAGGAACTGTCAGAACGTATGTGTCTCCTCATGGGTGCAACATCTAGTAGCAGTTTCTGGCGAAAACTCCACAATTGGACTAAAAACTTCACACAAGGTGTGACATAACACCCGCACAACAACACCAAAGTGTTACAAATTCAATGTAAGTTTGTCGTTCGGCGTCTTAGAGTGCGGGCGCGCAAAGCGCTGTCACTGTAAGCCCTAAATTAATATGAATCTCTAATTTGAGCGTCACACGTGTTGCGAGCTCGCAACTTTGCAGACTACGCCAAATTGGATAAACATGTGCGAGGAACGGGGGCCCTCCGTAGAAATATACGATAGGTACGCACGTGTGTTGCCGCGGCGATTCTGAATATTGAACACCTTTTTGGGATAACACGGAATAACTACTGCTACAGTTTTCACGGCTAGTGTGAGATTCTACGGGTCTTCGATAAACTGAGAGTTTTGAACAATGGTATGAAATGCAACAGAAATAGCATTTTTAATTTTCAATAGCCAGGCCAATTTTCAATAGGTACTCAGGTAACGTAAAATGAGGAGCTCGTGGCTAGATAATAACAGCCACATGGGTCGATCTTCAAGGTTAAGCAACGCTTGCCAATATTGGTCTGTGGATGGGTGACCATCTAACATACCGAGTTTCCTCCGTGCCTCGGAAAGCACGTTAATCCGTTGGTCCCGGCTGTCATTTGTAGATCTTTGGCAGTCGTTACGGATAGTCAGAAGCCAGTAAATCTGACTCCTTTCTTGCCATGAAGTATTGTGTTACCCAGGTAATGGGTTGTGGAGGTCTGGTAGGCAGGCGCTCCTCGTAAAATACTGGTATTCAGCTAAATCCTGCTTGACTGGAAGCCGACCCCAATATAGTTGGGAAAAGGCTAGGCAGCATGATGGACTGGTGTAACTTGAACTGTGAAAGATATTACGAAAGAAATGCCTATCTATAACAAGCGATCCAACCATTTACTAAATGGCACGTGAAATTCCTCTCTATATATCATTATTGCTATCAGCTTTTGTTCACTCCTTACGACCTTAAGGCGTCGGTCGTCCGTTTTTTCCGGTCAAATGCCAATTTTACTCCAGTTTTCCTATCTATTATGTTACAGTCCTACTAACATCATTCTGCCTTAAAAAATCCAGGATCATTTTTTTTATTTTCGCCTTGAGTAGTTTTTCTCAGTCCCTAAGAATATTTCTGAGGATTTGTTTTTAAATTGAATCCTTTTTTTGAAGATCCAATTACAACTTCAATTTCACTTAGTTTTATTTATATTTTTAGGGTTCCCTACATGAAGGGCAACCAGCGCGGATTGCGTTGGTACTATTACTAAGCCTCCGCTACCCGTCCGGACGTCCGTCCAACTGTCCATCTATCAGTGGACTGTATCTCAAGAACCGTAATAGCTAGACAGTTGAAATTTTCACAAGTGTGCTATCACTGCTTTAATAACAAATAATAAAAATTAAAGGGGGCTCCCAAACAAGTTTTTTTTTTCAGTTTATGGTACGGAACCCTTCCCAACTTGGCCAGTTTTTATTTAACCTACACATTAATACTTTCCCACTGCAGTACCTTTCCCAGATTCTTCTAGGTATTCTATTCCTGATCCACTTCAAAACAACTCTTGCGGTGCGAGACTAGATTCTTTTCATTTAATCTTATAATTCTCTTCATTTAATCTTATAATGATATTGTTTTTCTTGTCCTCTAAAATTACAATGACACCTCGTAGGACACTATTCAAATAAGTCAACCACAGACGCCGCGTCAAAACGCGCCGTGTGTTTCCATCCTTCCGAGTTCTCAAATGAACGTGGCTTATGGTAATTCTAATTATTGTGTTTATTGTTATAACTGTGCAATTTTAGTTCCATTATAATTATGTGCGAAAGTATGTTCTTGTAATTACGAAATTGTATTTTACTCTTACATTGAGACTAGTTGACCCGCGCAACTTCTTCTGCTCCGCTCCTATTGGTTTTAGCGTGATGATATATAGCCTATAGCCTTCCTCGATAAATGGGCTATCTAACACTGAAAGAATTTTTCAAATCGGACCAGTAGTTCCTGAGATTAGCGCGTTCAAGTAAACAAACAAACTATTAGTATATAGATAGGTAAAGTAAGACGATGTAGTACCTGAAGAGACGTAAGTTGTTCTATATTTACAAGTTATCTTTGTTTAGTATTCAGTAACACAATAGACGGAACCATTGGTAACTCTTCTCGTAAACTTACGTTTTTGCTGACGTCAGAAAACAGCCACCACATTTCTCATTGCGTTGAAGCTTGTAACTTCAGTATCTTCATTGCTATTCAAATCAAGTTCCGAAAAGGAAATTTTCTAATCCTTTACCAGCAACAAACTAGACAAGCATTTTTAAATCAATTTAAGGCGCTAATAAATCCAAGTTTAAACAAAGACGGATCACGTTAAGGCGGGCGAGTGAAAAATGCACTAATTCTAAAGTAATGCTGGCCTCGCCGACGCCAAGTGCAATTCATTCTCATTAGCCCGGGGAACCTTTCTCATAACACGATGAAAATCACAAGAGGGATCGTGGGTACGATTATGGATGAACCTCTTGGAAATATTATATTGTTGTCTGTGGTTTAAATCTTTGATTATGTTGCTGGACTCGCCTTTGATGTCTGAAGGGTTTTGTAAGGCTTCCACAGGTCGCTGATTACAAGATAGGGTTGATCATGGTAACAAGCGATGCTTTAATTTAATAATTATTATCCTTTGTTTTGGAAGACGTTTACAAAAAAAAAAGAATACTTAGCTCAATACGTCTCAATAAAATATATTGAAGTGAGGATTTGTTATGTTAGGTATTTTGAAGAATGTTTCGTCAAGTTACGTAACATTCTAAATTTCAAACTAACTTATTCGTGCTGCGGAATCTGTTCGAAAGGGGGTACCGTAGCCTTGGAACACAAAGGGCACCAGGAGGAACACGGATGGGTTTTAGTCAGTAAGAGTCTGACACTCCCTCTTGCTTTACCCAGAGCGGGAGGAGTCATTTGATGATTTCCCATCCTTAAAAAAAAAAAAAACCTTATTCTTAACAGTAATCTGTATCTTTACTTATATTATAATTATATAAATAAAATAAAGCGGAAGATTGTGTTTTTTTTCTTTGGTTGAAAAAATACTTTCATACTTGAATCTACAATTCGCGTACCGTGTCATAGGCGACCACTCTACGGGCAAGCATTCTGATGAATTCTTCTGCATTGTGGAGAATTAGTAAAGCAGCGTATTTTGCGTCTTGTTCTCATCCCGCCTTCTCGTTTTGTTTCCAGACACATTGTAATGACATAAAAGCTAAGCAGATTCCAGCAAGATTAATTTTTAATTAACTTTCACGTTGAAGTAAGGTGGTTACCCAAGCAGCAAAATTGACCTATAATACAGATGATATAGGCCTCCAGCACTTATAATACTCTCTTAACGGTTCTAGTATTTTCTGCCACGCTTATAATAGTAAGCATGGAGTAGGTTGGGCCTTATAGTATATCTGATCTTATACATTAACTTATAATTACTTATAGGTAGAAATTAAGGGTGCAATATAAGCTTGGGTGATCTATAAAAGTATCGTGAGGGTGTAAATGCACTCAAGAGTAGACAAACTGGTAAGCTATACTTATAACTGCTAACAAGAAACATTATAGAACTACTATAAGCAAAGTACGCCAGTAAGAGTGATAAACAGAACTAAACATACTGGAAACTATTTGCATTTATTACTTGGTTTTATAAGGGTTTATAAATTCACTTTACAGAACAATTATAAGTAAAATGGAGCGGTTTTATAGTGGTCTAAACCAATATTGTTATAATCTTAACACGATTATAAAGGTTTAATATAAAATACTTAGTATCCAAAACTATATCCATGGTGTCCTGTACAAGAATACATTGGTTAATAATGATCTTGCAAATGCTGTTATAGTCTCAGTATGGACATTTTGATTTTGTTGTGTCGTATTCGTTGCTGTTCTATTTAGTTTTCTTTCAAAAATGGACCTAAATAAATGGAAAAGGCTAAAAAGAAGTGGTTATTACAAACGAAAAGTTCAGAAAACTTATAAACAAATAATTCAGGTGTCGGGATCTAGCTTTGTATCTGGCGAAGAACGAATCGTAAAAATAGGAGAAGGTTCCGTACAAAATAGTTACTGTGAAAATTTTAGACAAAATGTTTATATTAATAATTCTGCACAAAACGACGTATTATCGATAAACAGCGATTTAAATTTAGACTTAGAAGATTGTATTAGTGAGGAACCTGTGCAAGAAGATGAAAGCGATATTGAAGACTATTCTAATTTTCAACTACATAGTGATCTTAGAAAATGGGCTGTAGAATACAATATACGACATGCGGCATTGAATTCTTTACTAGAAATTTTGAATAAGAAGATTGAAGATGTCCTGCCTAAGGATGCCCGTACACTTCTCGTCACAAATAAAGAAAATCTGCATATTAGTAATTCAGCACCAGGAGAATATTGGCATAATGGCGTTATCAAATGTTTAAAAAATATTTTTCAACAACTTCCCATTCCACCCGAAGAAATTTCTTTAAATATAAATATTGATGGATTGCCTGTATTCAAAAGCTCTAAATATCAGCTTTGGCCAATTCTGTGCTCTATATTTGAAGTTCCTTTTTTAGCACCTTTTGTTGTCGGTAAGTGAAAGTCCTGTCAAATCAGCTTCTAGTGCAGTGTTTCAATTTTAAGAGATATGCCTATGTAATTTTGTTTTTTTTTTAATAGGTATCTATGCTGGCGATGGCAAGCCTTCAGATTTGGACGCGTTTTTGGGACCTTTTGTGGCAGAAATGATTCAACTTCAAGATGGATTTACAGTAGCTGCTACTAAGTCACAAAGAGAGATTAAAGTGCATGTGAAAATTCGAGCATTTATTTGCGATTCACCGGCCAGAGCTATGATTAAAGGTTTTTACATAATTTTATAGATATGATTTGAATTTTATTTTAGGCAGTTTTATTTTTTAGTATCAGGAATTTTTTATGCAAATCTTTAGGCACAATGATAAGAATATCAGATAAAAATTATACATAATTATTTTGTTACAGGTGTATCAAACTTTAACAGCAAAAATGGATGTTTAAAATGTACTGTAGTCGGGGAATACTCTCACAGATCAAATACTGTGTCATTTCATCGAATCGATTGTACCAAAAGAAATAACGATGACTTTCGTGCCAAAAAATATGGGCAACATCACAAATCAGACTCACCGTTGCTCAAGCTCAACATAGATATGATCGAAGACTTTCCTGTGTCGGATTCATTGCATCTCATTGACCTGGGAGTTATGAAAAGACTACTTACGGGTTGGCGTGATGGCAATTTTGGCTTGTATCTTACTAAATGGAGTGCACAGGACTCGGAGAAAGTTGATAATTTTTTAATTAATGCTAAAATGCCTACAGAAATACATCGCTCAGTTAGATCATTGGAGGTTTTAAAATTCTGGAAAGGCTCAGAGTACCGAACTTTTCTTTATTACCTTAGCTTCATAATTCTTAAAGAAGTTTTGAGAGATGAGCCTTATTTACATTTTATGCATTTGTTTTGTGCTATTTCAATATGTTCCTGTGAAAAACATTTAACATTTCTTGGAATCGCAAAAGAAATGTTAGCATATTTTGTACAACAGTTTCAAAATATATATGGCAAAGACTACATCACTAGCAATATTCACAATCTCTCGCATTTAGTTGATGAGGTAAATAAATTCGGAGTTCTGCAAACTTTTAATGCCTATGAATTTGAAAACAAACTTCAATATTTAAAACGTATGGTGAGACACGGAAATAAAGCACTTTGCCAAGTCGCTAGGAGAATCACTGAAAGAGATTTTGTTGAGATAGAAAGTCTTACAGAAAAGAACAAGAAATACCCAGTATTAAAAAAACAAAAACGCGGATACAACATATTACATTTAGATACGTTCATATTGTCAAGAAAACCCCAAGACAAATGGTTTCTCACCACAGAAAATTATATAGTTGAGTTATTATCTGTTTATGTAAAAAGTAGTCAAACACAAGAGCAAGATATAGAAATACGTGGTAATGTTGTTGAACAAACTCAAGATGCATTCGATGAACCACTAAAATCATCTTTTTTAAATATATATCAATGCAATTTTAATGAAATCAACAACAATAGAAAAGAAAATATCTTCAAAATTTCAAACATAAAGTGTAAACTTGTGAGTGTTTTGTATGGTACAAAAATATATTTCATACCGCTATTGCACACATTGTAACTTAACAGAATACTTAGGTAATATAAATTTTTGAAAAACAGTTTTGATCTTTTATTATTCGACTGATCGTTTGAATATCTTTTTAGTTCCTATTAACTGCTAAAGTACTTACTGATTCTGTAAATGGGTTAGTAATAAATTAATTGTCAAAAATAAAAAATGAACTAAACTGAGAGGGAATAAGGTATAAATAAAAGCAAATTATTCATACTAATGTATCTTTATTTGAAATTATTTAGTTATCTCTTAAAATAGATTTGGTACCAACCTATTAGTTTTACACAATAGTTGTTTTTTTTCCGTAATGTTATTACTTAATATTAGTGTGTTATTATACTTAATATTAGTGAGATAATCATCAGTCTTCAATTTACAATCACAGCGGTATTTTAATCGCTTATTTTTAATAAGTACCTAACTTAGATATTATTTATCACAATTATAAGTCTTTCAATAACCTGTAAATTTCAGTAAAATTAAACTTAACTACTTACGAGAAGTATTCCAAATAGGTAACATTTTTATTTCAGTAATCATTCATTATTGTATAACAAATTGAAACTTAATAATGTATCTATAGGCACTAGATACCTAATCGTAATAAAACATTATTTTTTGCAATCTAGTATTTGTCATATTAATTTAAACATGTTTAAAGATTTTAACATCTATGTGGAAATAATAGTAAAAAACACAACAAAACAAATCTTAAGACCTAAATTTAAAAACAAAATCTCTGGGAATTTATACATTATATACCTATAACAACTACCGTGAGTAGTACCTAAACATGTCTTTGGCACGTAGACAAACTTGAAACTTAGGTACTCAATGTAAATAGCTAATCCAATAAAAAAATAGAAAATAGGTATTTTAAGATTTACTTAATCGGGTATCTCTTCATTAACTGTCTCTTTTGAAGCAGATGGGTTATTGGCGTGTATATCCACAATAACGACCTCTCTTTGCACCGCTGGTACATTATTGTCCGCTTCTTCGTTAACACCCTCAGCTTGTACAGTGGCAACAGTTCTTTTTGTTGTTTTCTTTTTTACTATTCTCATTTTCGGAGCCGACATCCTTTGACTGCTTTCACTGCGTTTACGAGCATTTTTTAATATTACCTTAAAAAATTTATCACAGTCTGTCTTTGTGAACGATGCGTCTGTCTCATGTACAATATCAAAAAAAAGGTTAATTGTCCTCTTAAACGCTTTGAAGCATATTTTAACTGTTTCATCTTTAGAAGAACCTGTCCACGTGCATTCTCTTAAAAAATTCCGATCAAATATAGCATCAATCAAATAATAGGCATTTGCGCCTCCTTTACCTAAACCTTTAGTACATACTACGGCAAATTTCTTCATGATTTTTTCTGTAAATGTACTATCTGTTAAGTTTCTTTCAAATTCTTCAAGTTCTCTTAGATTTCTTATGACAGCTACCTCTACGTCTTTCTGCTTACTTGAAACGGTCATTTGGATGTACGAGCGTAATTCGTTCTGAATCTCCGACAACTTAGAACACATGTTAGCTTGTATTTCATAAAGTGCATTTTGGTTCGATATGATTGTTTTAATGTCTTCTTTAATTGATTCATTATGAAGTTGTTGAATCTGACCATCCTCGACAGGCTGTATTTGGTTATCCGTGTTGTAAAGAACGAATTGTTGAGCATTGAAACTGACGTCTGGCAATGTTTCTTCTGTTTCTGTTATTACAAGTTGAGGGTTTTGCGCAACAAAAGAAGATACAGGGAAAACTGTTGAATCTTTTTGAATGGTAGCCGAGTTTTGTTGTATTTCAAGTGAACTTGTAGTATTTGAACGAGTACCTTTTGCTTCTTGAGAGGCTGTTGGCACCATCACACAAATTTGGTCTTGATAACGATTCTGTGAAAAAATATACATTGTTAGCAAGGTCAATAACAAGAAGTGAAGTACAATATTTGAAACAATCTAATTACTAATAGGAGATACTAAACATACACGAAACTTCGTTTAGTCAGAGTAACGTTCTTACCTCCATCAAGGCTTCTGCCATATCGTTGAACGATTTCTCTGGCAAGACGCTCTTTTTTTTGCGATTCGATCGGTTCGACTGCACATAACTCTCATCTGCCTCGGTGTCTGATCTATCACTCATTGCGTCAATTTCATCGTTTGCCTCTTGAAACGTTCTCAAACTTTTTCTTTTCACAAGACATGTCATAGTCTCCCAAGAAGCGTCGGGTTGGCAATTTTCTTGTCTTCTTAATTTTTCTGCTGATTTTTTCGGCCAAAAAAGAATGTTATTGTGTACCCATAGATCTGGTACAGCTGCTAACTTTAACTGACTGTTTTCCTTAGTTTGCACCACGTGAAAAGGCATGGCAAGACTCTGCAAAAGAATAAACATAGCTTACATTAAAACTACTTGTAAAAATGCTCAAACCCGTCCTTGTAAACTATCCATACCTACTGATATTATAAAAAAGCGAAAGACTCCACTGTTATGAACGAAGTAGCTTCGCCCGCGAGTTTGTTCGCGTGAACCTAGATAAAAAGTTGTAGCATAGTATACATATCCAGAGTACTTATCGGCTATGGCTAATAAGTTCTCATTCATTCCAAATCTAACCAGTCCTTTTAGTATGAAAATATAACTAACACACACAGACACAAACTTTCGCATTTATAATAAAGTAAGTAAGTAGGTAGTAGGATTGGATAAAAAATTATGCGTAGATATCTGATAATTATTCTTACACACTAAGTCGTTCCAAGAAAAAAACGCTACAACCTAAAATTTTCTGCCTTATATTCACGAACGTCAATTAGGTACCGTCTCGAGTCCCGACTGAACGTCTTCACGTTTACACTGATAAAAACGTACTAAGCTATATAAAGAAAGCGTGCGGTCAGGGGGAGCGGTGCGGGGCGGGACCCACTAGCCGCTCTGTGAAACGTTTGATAAAATGCCGCCATATGAGTCGCATCACCATACCTACAGACATAACATAACATTCACATTAAGTTAGAAAATCAGTTTATAAACTGATTTTCTAACTTAATGTTAAAATCATTTTCTAACGATCAACCGGTGCATTCATTATAAATATCATAATGCAAACGTTATGATATTTGAAATAGTGTATTTATATACAAATATCGATACGTGCAAGTGCATATTGTACATAATAGACATTTTGAATGCTATAATATAAGTATTTTATTTTTATATACCGTATAATATAAATCAATGACTTATAGGTAGGTATAGGTAAAGAGAAATCAGAGAAATTAAACCTAAACTGACAGAAATTAGGTACGAAATTAGTAAGTTACCAAGTTCACATTCGTCACTGGTGAAGTGGTCATAAACTGAGTAGAAGCAGCATTTTTCACACCAGAAATTATCTTCTTTTAACAATGATCTTATGTGTTCTTTATTCAGAACGAAGTGTCGTGGCCGTCTTGCAAGATTTTTTGAAACTTTATGGTTACAACCACGACAAGTGTGAGACAACAAGAAGTGTGTTTCGTTCCAAGGCCACCTTAAGGTTTTTAAAGCTCGGAAATCCCTTTTAGTCAAAAAGCGATCGACGTCCAGAAACATTACCATTTTCAATGCTGACACCTAAACAAAAACATTAAAATAAGACATAGGTACCTAATAGCAATATTAAATAACCGTCCGTTTATAGAAATATTTGCGGAACTCCAATAATTTCAAACAATATGGCCAAGCAATGGTTCTGATATTTACCATTATTAAACAAAGTACGCCTATAACGGTTTGTTAATGTATTTGGGAAAACCAACTTTGTCAAAATGGTGACTTTTCGTTGTATGTCTTACTGAAACCAACATTATTTTAAAATTCAACTTAATGAAAATAAACAATTCAAGGGGCGTGTTAAAATTTTGATAAAAAACTTATTATACTTCACCGAAAATATACGTGCGCCATGCACATTCAAACACATCATACATCTTGACTTATTGTTAACTAACACTGCTCATAATTGATATTCAAGATAATATTTATAAGAAATCGATGAAAAACTTACCTTTATCAATATTTATCTTTACAAATGTCCGCAGCAACATTCACCAATTCGCAACACTTTGTATGAGCTTCTAAGAGATTCACTGTGTACGTTATTGTCATATTTGGTTCCATTAAGCGCTGCTAGTTAGCTTCGCGGGAGCAAATAGTTCTACGTAGTCCAACTATAAGGTCGTTATTGGTCAAAGTGGTGTTCACCAAATCTACTATAGATATTTAATTAGGTAAAATACGCCTATAAATTGGGCCCTTTTCCGTGGTTATAATTGCTTACTATTCCATTATAGTCCTAATGAAATGGTGGTTCCAGGACAATTACTAGACCACATTTTGCTACTTGGGTAACTTACATAATCAGAAATGTTTATTACTCCTAGCAGCTATTTCTAGGGCCTTCTTACTTATAATCTATACTTCTATACTATAGTATATAAAGCTGACGAGTTTGTTTGTTTGTTTGCTTTACGCGGTAATCACAGAAACTGCTGCTCCGTTTTGAAAAATTCTTTCAGTGTAAGATAGCCCATTTATCTATATATCATCACGCTAAGACCAATAGGAGCGGAGCAAACGTGGCGCGTATCAACTAGTAAGTATATATGAATAGAGTAGTGAGTAAGTTCTCCAAAAAAATTAAACAACCGTTTCAGAAGAAGTCTTAATTTTAAGTATAAAATGGTGGACCAGATATTTTTTTATAACACATTGATAAAGTCAAAAGTCTAAGGTAAGCAGCCGCTACAACAACCCTTTTATTTATTACCAAAAAACCTTCCAAAATTAAATCGCCTTCATAAATTAAACTTTAATTAATATTCTCAAGGGAAAGTCTAGGCCTTACTTAGGATTGGAGTAGGTAAATAAGCTATGTATACTAGTACCCGGAATGTTCTTAGACTTGGTACCTCTTTAAGCCGTAAATCCCTTTCCTCCGCAGGTGCAAGAAGGTCTATCCGCCTAATTAAGGTGGTCACGTAAATCGACGAACGTCTAAAGTCCGTTTAAGCCTACAATTTTCGGAGCGAAGTTATTTTGAAATTAGCCGCATTGCAGTGCGTTGCTAGGTAAATTTTCTTAGTTAAGTAAGATTAAACAGATTGAGTTTGTAGTTTAACGTTGATTACTTCAGAGAGTTTTGTTTTCATCACCATTTAACAATGTTGTCGTTTTTTGTGCTGGTATAATCTTGGACTTCCGTTTGCTTGACTTTAGAAGTATAGATACAACACAGCTACATTTGAATTCCGTGTTTAGGTATAATGTTAAAAAACCGGCCAAGTGCGAGATATACACACTGCGAGTTCTTGCTCCTCGAAAAAGTCATGATTATTTTATTGAAAAATAGCTATTGCCCGCAACTCCGTACGCGCATATCCCGTTTTTCCCCTTCGGAATTTCGGGAAATCCTCTCTTAGTGCTCTTCCCTACGGAGTATCCTATACTAATGCATGAAAAATTTCCGCCTTCTACGACCACAGTTGTTTCGGCTGTGCGTTATCTGTCAGACACTCAGTCAGTAACGGGCGGTATCTACCTACAGTTCGCACCACGGTTCATTACCGCTCGGAAGTTGGGTTTAAGTGGAATCCGTGCAGGTGAAATATTTTATTCCAAATTATAACAACAATAATAAATCACTCGTTTGAGTCAAAATAACCATTCAAGTATTTCTATCACCTAGCTATTGATGAGGATTTCGGCGTATCACGAAATCCTCATAAATACTTCAAAATACCAAAACAACACGTTGACTAACTTAGGCAACATCAAAAGCATCCTCGGTCCGCCAACCGGAACCACAAAACGTCTTACAGTGAAAACAGCAGTTAGGGTAATTACCATCCGTGATGAATCGTTTGAGTCATGTTTTTCAAACGTGCTACACGATGATTGATGAACTTCACCGTGACGGTTAAAAAGCTAAAATTGTTTTGTCGAGAGACTCGTTATTAGTTCTTAATTACATGTGAATTGTGGTAGAGGTGAATATTGGATTGTAAATGGACGCTCGCTTTGGAAATTCAACTGTGAATTTATACGGACGATGTTATTAATTTTGAATTATTAATAATAGAATTAATAATTTTATACTTTTCATATAAATATTTTAAATTTTATTTTTTTAAGTATAGTTAATTAATAAAAAGTTTTAAGCGGCCATTTACCGTTTAGAAACTTTTTAATAATACTTAAATAAAAAGTTTCTAAACAGTAAATGGCCGCTTCAAACTTAAAACTTCAAACGCAACTACATAATTTAAAATGAAACACTGCACTTCTAATAAAACAGTTTATAAAATTATTGTAAACAAGAAAGTTATGCATCAAAAAAGTAGAATGCAAACTACATAGATATAAAAATTCTATTTATAAAGAAGCAACTACAATGGCGGATTGAATACGGCCATTTCCCGCATTGTATCACTTTCTTTTTGACAGAATCGATTCATATGAGTTGTGAGAGCTGTTTGACATGCAAAAGGAAACATAACAGGGGTATTTGTCGCAAACACACGGAACGTTTTCAAACTAGCGCCGGTCGGTATGGGCTAGTTTTTGAGATGCGTTTACATTTGCAGATTCTATGAGTATTTTTCATTGTATTCATACCCACATACACTTTTGTTCTTTTACATATTTTATATGTATTTTATTTTATTTATTTCTTAGTACACCTCATTATAAAAATAAAACAAACATTTATAGAATAACTGTATAATTAGCGGTGTAATCCCTCAGGGCAATCTCTTACAGACGACCTGTGAATAGTCTGAACAAATGGAGATGTATTAAGGCACGTCATTGTATAAATATCGAAAATAATAACTACTTAGAAATAATAATACAAAGGTTACTTTCGGGATTGACATCTAAAAGTAGTTTAAGCAAATCAAACTGTTCTTAATTTGCAAAAAAATACTTTGTCTTCACTCAAAAAATATTATCTAACATTATACTATCGTTCTATCCGTCATTTCCCTGAACGCCTTACGCCTCGTTTTGATCCGACCACCGTTTAAGTCTGCAATCAGCCTTATATAGGAGTGTATGAATATTGTATGAACTGCCCCGTGGGAGACGTCTCGCGGATAAACGCCAGTTTTAAAACGTAAACGCAAAGAATTTTTCAGTGACACAGAGATACTCCAGGCGTACTTACTCGGTAATATAAGCTGGAAGTGTGTGAATACTTTTAATATTATATTCTCATTATTATTTCACAGAACCTGAAGGTCGTTTTTGATTTCTTGGTTTTAACGACTTGCGTCGCGGTTTTATGCTCCAAAGGCAATGTTTCTCGCTCTTAGTATTGGAGTGTTGTTAAAACATGACTTGTTCAGAGGAAAAGTTCTCGCGGCTTATCACCTTTAACCCATCTTTACCTACTTTGAGTACCAACAAGAAGGAATTTCGCGATTTGTCATATAATAAAGATATGTTCAGAATTTTTTTCGTTACCTATTGCGATGGTTAACAGAATGCCGTCCAAAACTAACATTATGTCACTTTACTTAATTTAGAACATGGCAACTGATAATTTATCAAAATGATACATTCGCATAACAACATATACTTTTGAATGCACTGATTTGAAATCATATTTGTTACCGACACTGTAAATTCATAAATTAAAACAAATATTATTCTCGTCATCTCGGTGATTACGATGCTTATGTGCAAAATTCCCTTGTAAATATATACTACTGTAACGTCGCTAGCAAAATTTCAATTACTCCTGAATTTCAAGGAAAACTAAAATGAAGCATAGCTAAATTCCATATTAATTGTCTGTCTGTTGAACGAATGCCTGCAGATCTCATTTGCTTCGGGCACTGAGACTCCTTATTATATTTTGATTTGAGAAAACAAATGTTTCTGACTTGTTGTCAGGGTTTTCTTAATAAGTTTGCGTTTTATCAAACATGTTCATCCATATTATGATGTGTATGTTCAAAAGCAGTTGTTCGATTTTTTGTACGGTTTTGGTGACAGCAGTCAAATCAAACCACAGAAGAAATAAAAATGTATTGGTTCGAGTTAAAATCGTCTTTGTATATGAACTTTGTTATCACTGTTTCAAATATATTTAATTTGTTTAGGTGTACATAGCCCAAAGGATCGCCAAACTTAAGTGGCAATGGACAGGGCACGTTGCTTGCAGAACAGATGGTTGATGGGGCCGAAAAGTTCTGGAGTAGCGACCGCGTACCGGAAGACGCAACGTTGGTAGGCCTCTCACAAGGTGGACCGATAACCCGGTGATGGTTGCAGGTAGCATGCGAGACGCGTAGGACCGGACCAAACAAACAGACACATGGATGATCTTTTAATAGTTTCATTTTTCCATACGGACGCTCAGAATCTGCCAAATGCCAGTCGGACTCTCACATGAACAGTTCCTTACCTTAAACCAAAAAAAAAAAGAAACACATTTCTTGATTTGGAGAAACCTTTTTTTTTGTTTTAGCGGCACTAGAAATACACACTACCTAAAAATTTCAACTGTCTACCTAATACTGTTTTTGACCGCTGACGGACAGACGGATGGTAGAGACTTTGGTATAGGGTTCCATCGCTTACTCTTCGGAAACCTAAACACGTGATCACCATTGTACTAAGCTCAGAAAATAACTTTTTGTCACAACTGAGCACGCAGCGTGTGTATTTGATGTTACTTCACGAGTCCTCAAGTGAATCTCTTTTATCTTTCAGCTGAAACTTTGCCCAATTTATTTTGTTCAATGAACATTAACAATTTGGAATTAAACTTTTCGACGCTACAAAGAAGCGTGATAACGTTTTATAAATGGCATTTTTCTGGAATTGAAAAAGAAAACACAATTACGAGAAGATCAGTGACTTTCGTATCAATTTATTTCAAGATTGTGTCTATTCTGCTTTAATGTTTATATTGTGATGTAACGATACTTCAAAGACACTTAAATTGGATGGAAAAGTCTTTTACAAAGAAATAATATCATGCGTACTTCAAACATATTGTTACTGATAACGAAATTAAGCTCAATTTAAAATACCAATTACAGGTTCATAAACATTGAGGTTGAACATTTTGATACCATGTTAAATTGTCTGATTATCCGTGGATGATAACGTATTTACTATCAAAATATTTGAAAGCAATATTTTGTGAAATTCATTTAATGGACCTGTGGGAACGTTTACCTGGAACCTCTTTTGATTGTATGGTCATTTTTAACCGACTTCAAAAAAAGGAGGAGGTTCTCAATTCGGTTGTATTTTTTTTAATGTTGTTTATCTCAATACTGGTATTCACCTAAATCCGTCTTGACTGGAAGCCGGCCGACCCCTATATAGTTGGGAAAAGGCTAGGCAGATGATTTTGTTTAACTCATAACTCCGTCATGTATGAACCGATTTTCTAATATACTACTCTGTCAAGAAAGTACCGGGAAAAGATCAATAATACACAAAATGTCTGTTATTCATCCAAATTTATTTTATCACCTTCAAAGTATGCTCCTTTGGAAACGATACACTTGCGCCAACGAATAATCCATTCATCAAAACATTTTTTAAACGCTGCTTCCGGAATTGAGTTCAGTTCTCGCCGCGAATTCTCCTTTCTGTCTTCTATCGATTGAAAACGGGTGCCACGAAGTGGTAATTTGAGTTTAGGAAAAAGAAAAAAGTCAGCAGGAGCCATATCTGGTGAATATGGTGGTTGCTGGATGGTATTTGTTGAGTGTTTGGTTAAAAATTCGTTCACAATGATAGCCTTGTGCGAAGGCGCATTGTCGTGGTGCAAAATCCAAGAATTTTCTTCCACAAATCTGGCCTTTTTCGTCGAATTTGCTCTCTTAAACGCCGCATAACGCTCAAATAATATTCTTTATTTACCGTTAGACCTTCCGGTAAGAATTCAGAGTGCACAACACCGCGATAGTCAAAGAAAACAGTCAACATGACTTTGACTTTTGATCGACTTTGGCGTGGTTTTTTCGGTTTCGGTTCAGTTGGAAGGCGCCACTCCAAAGCTTGTTGACTAGTTTGCATGTCAAACTCGTAAACCCACGTCTGGTCACCAGTAACAATGCGTTTCATGAATGTTGGGTCCGAACTGACTCGTTCTAGCATGTCCTCAGCGACTTTCATGCGATTGAGTTTTTGGAGAAAATTCAGATCTTTTGGGACTAGCCGAGCAGCAACATGTTTCATGCCCAAATGATTAGTTAAAATGGTACGGATCGACTCATGAGATACAGAAAGTTCGGCGGCTATCTCTCTCAGAGTTGAATGGGGATTTTCAGTCACTATTTCCTTCACTTTTGCGATGTTAACTTCAGTTGCAGACGTTGACGGCCTACCAGAGCGAGGCAAATCTTCCATCACATCTCGACCGCTTTTGAACGCTTTGAACCACTCATAAGCACGAGTTTTTGATAAAGTCGATTCACCGTAAGCCTTCTGTAACATTTTCAGTGACTCCGAACACGAAATTCCATTGGCGATGCAAAATTTAAGACGAACTCTTTGTTCGATATTTTTGTCCATTATGAAATTCGCAATACGCACTATATATGATATTACTAAAACCAGCACTGTATTTAATATAAATAATAGATGCAACTCAAACTCCGCGCCAAAATGGAAAACAGTTGTGCCAATCTAACAACTACAAAAAAACAAAAATTTGAATTTGGAACCATAAACAAATCATCCATTCCCGATACTTTTTTGACTGAATGTATCATCATGCCTGTTTTTCCTAAAGGGGTATTCAGAGCCTAACCTACCTAACACTTTTAACTTTGGGTTTAGAAGTCACATTTAATAGGGGGTACCTACTGAGAAAATCCTATCTGAGTTACAAAGTAATAATAATATTTATCCTAATATATAAATTTCTTCCGTTACTGACAGACAACGCACAGCTAAAACTACGTGCAATTTGACATGTAAGTTCTTTGGGGTACTCCCCAAAGATTTCCCGAAATACCTAAGGGAAAGGGATAAAACGGTATATCGTACAGCGTCGCGGACAAAAACTAGTACTCTATCTATTGTCTATATAGTTCTTTAGTAGCTATCATATAATACTATTCCAGTAGTAGAATTAGCCTTTTCCAGTAATTGCCTTATTGACGAGCACTACAATTAAACAACGCAAATGTATGCATTCAAACACCAGCGAGAGAAAGTTTCTTAGATAGTTTACATGCATAAAGCCATAACTGAAATGCGGGCAGACGATAATGCTATCTAAATTCAGCAGCGTCAGTGAACGGGCTACGTCTCAACGCGAACTTGTATGTTTGACAGTAATAATGGTATGGTTCCAGTTCTGGCGGGTTTTATATTTTGGAGCTTTGAATGCCTGTCCAGTGCAAGTGAGGAAGGTTGTGGAGCGGAAAAACGGAGAAATTACAACCAATAGAATTGCATAAAATGAGGAGCTGAGGAGCTCGTGGCTAAATAATAACAGCCGCACGGGTCGATCTTTAAGGTTAAGCCACGCTTGCTGAGGTTGGTCTGTGGATGGGTGACCATATTAACATAACGAGTTTCCTCCGTGCCTCGGAAAGCACGTTAAGCCGTTGGTCCAGGCTGTCATTTGTAGATCTTTGGCAGTCGTTACGGGATGTCAGAAACCAGTAAAATCTGACTCCAGTCTTGCCAAGAAGTACCGTGTTACCCAGTTAATGGGTTGAGGAGGTCTGGTAGGCAGCCGCTCCACGTAAAACACTGGTATTCAGCTGAATCTGGTTTGACTGGAAGCCGACCCCAATATAGTTGGGAACAGGCTAGGCAGATGGAGAATTGCATAAAATCTCTGACACCCGTGGCTGACATGTTGACCGACATGATTGGTTAATATTTCTCCGTTTCTCCACTCCGCTCGCAATGCACCCTGGGGCTTCAGTGATAGCGGGTTTTGATTTCTCCAGTATTGTGTAATTCTGCCAGAGTTGCAGAATTATTCGAGTGTAGTAGTTTTGAGTGAGAATTCGAAAGAACTTACAGCAGACTCCGGTTCACTATCTTGCCCTCCGTGGGTTCGGCGCCATGACCAGTCGTCCTGAATCCTGCTAAAAACTTCATTACACATTACGTTCCATAAGCGTTGGTCACTGTTGTTGTTCATATCTTAAGTGGGGTTATAATCACGATTCACACCGAAGGACCTTTTTCTTCTTCAAGTATTTTTTTAGTTGCGCGTCCGCGAAAGCACGTTTTGACACGTTCGATCCACAGGTAGTTCCGCAAAAAAACACACATAGAAGCGTGGCGCCACTGCGTGCATCGGTAGACCAATCGGATTGCTAAGCGAATGAACGATGAGAACGCCGGTCACTTAATTAAATCAAGCCCCTACTAATACACATAAAAGCTTAATTACTCGTCGAGGGGTTAAGAAATTATCCCAAAGAATATTTTATACAGTAGGTAGAGAAGGCTGTTTCAATTATCAATTATTTTAGTACCAAGCTCCGTACATTTATTGAACGTCTCCTTTATTATAAACTTACTAGTAGACCCGCGCAACTTCGTCTGCATCACAATTTCCATTACTGCTCCGATCCTATTGATCTTAGCGTGATGATTTGTAACCTATAATAGCCTTCCTCGATAAATGGGCTATCTAACACTGAAATAATTATTCAAATCGGATCAGTAGTTCCTGAGATTAGCGCGTTCAAGCAAACAAACTCTTTAGCTTTATATATATTAGTTAATACTAATATATATAAAGCTAATACTAATCTATACAAATGTATAGATTACATAATATTTACCCACAAGCTAATAAAAATGTGTAAAGCTTAATAAACGTTACAATGGGATAAAAAGCGGATTGCAAGAAAGAAAGAAAAGTTATTGGGCATAGAAAAATTCATCCACATTGCTGTTAATGGGATAAGTGCCCGGAATATGCCAGTATTCCGGGCACTTAACCGGACACTTCCGTCGGCTTTGCCACGTTGAAGATAGAAAGAGATAAAGCTATTCAATAATCATAGATATGACTATCTCTTCTTATTATGAAATAATATAGCTTAAAATATTTTATATAATTATATAATAAAATATTTTTTATATCAACCCTTTTGTATATTTGAAAATTATTCAGAAACAAAACGAAGTTACGACTTATAATGTTCTGAGAAATTTCTATCCGATATTTCAACGAAATATTTAAAACACTCTATTCAACCACTTCTCTTAATGTAGATATCGAGATTAAGGATCTCTATTCCCTAATTAAAATAATGGACAGAATAGAGACTTACCAGTAACAGATTTAGATCAACGGAGTTATTTTATAAGATGTAAAGAAAATATATAATAATATTTCCTTCCCTCTCTCAGTGCGCCCTCAGCTCGCACGTTTGACAGTAATAAGTCTGCTTCCCGGCGGTCCTCCAAGTTGTTCGCTCCAACTTCTCATGCCTCCTTGAACTGGTAACTGCGACTACTCGAAGCAATTACACCAAACAACACACAGTCCACTAAGTTTCTTTTTAAACTTTATGAATTTATGCACTGAAAGACGTATTTAATATGTTTCAAGAAAGTATTTTAAAATTAAATGCTAGTCTCAAGTTCTTTGAAATTAAATTACGGTAAAAATTTTGTTCGTATTTTTTGTTTTGAAGATTTTGCTTTTTTGTGAACTATTGTGTTGTTTGAGTGCAACAATTCTAAATCTAATTGATAACGGGCTGCAACCTGTTGCAAGTTCATTTTGTGGTTCTGGCAATCTTTAACCCTAAAATGATCGTTGTGAATAATAATTGTTTCAGTACTCACATTTGTAGATACCCACCTATTTTCTGATAGTGCCTGCTTCTTTGCTAACCTCTCCCCAAGTTCAGTTTTTTCACTTCTCGTTTCGAAAAAAGCCTGAGCGACACTTAAACGCTTTCAACATAGATAGATCTACCTAACTACCTGTCTATCACCGTTCCCATGAATTGCTTCCGGCTCCAGACACCCCTTTAATCTCAAATGTACATAGCCATAGTAATTTAGATCCTATCTGATGGAACCATTGAATCTATGGTGGGGTAAAGGGCCTTTAAGTGTTGAAGAACCTGGAAAAAAAATACAAAATCAAAGTCTGCGGTGAAAAGAAAGCTCTTCAAAGTATATTGCGCGCGGTGGATTTGAGTCTGGTGCGGATGGATTTTGAAATGCTTACTTAAAGTTTTTAGTCCGGTGTAAGTTTAGCAGATATTCTCATTTAGTACACTAGACTTATCTTCCTGAATATGGTGAAAAATACGAATTTATTTTGAGCAATAGAAGTGTTATTGCTCAAAATCGCATTTAATGTTGAAATAGCTAATAATTGTGTCTGCAAAATTGATCCACTTTTAGTCGTTAACAAACTACAGACCCACTCACACTTGATGTATCATCTGAGTTCTGACAGACACATGAATAAAAGCGAGAAAAAAAAAACATAAAACAACCCGTCAATGCAGAGACAAACGATTGAGTGAACCTGTTAGGGATCACATTCAATTTGCGCACCGTGGATTGAGGAGGGTCCGAAATGACGGGTGAAAAAGTTAGCGTGACGGCACCGGAAACGCGCCGTTGGGCGACGAAATAATAATGTGAGCGATCACATTGATATGTATGTTGAATGGTCATTCGCAAATGTCCGATCGCATTCGACGGGTTGGATCGGGCCGAATATGGATGATGTTCCGCGGAAAACATGGAATAGAAGAAACTTTAGTTTTAGGTAATTTCTTTTCTAGTGGTTTCAAATGTGTGATTTATAAAAACTTCGTAGGAAAGAGCAACGAAGTTTTTATGAAGCACTTTATTTTTATTTCATGTCAGGGACCTAAATAAAATTAATACTGACTGTCACTTACATAAAAATTGTAGAGATAAATAAAATATTAAAAGCGGAAGAAATCTTTTGTTTGGTTGAACGCGCTAATCTCAGGGACGGCTGGTTCGAATTGAAAAAATATTTTAGTGTTGGATAGCCCATTTATCGAAAAAGGCACAACGATATGACTAACAGGAGCAGAACAATAATGAAAAATATGACGCAGACGAAGTTGCGCGGGTCAGCTAGTTACTTATAAAAGAAACGCAAACTCCATACTTTTAAACATCTCACATTATTTTATAACGTTTCTGAAAAGTTAACTTCTCTAGAGGTTTTTTCTCTTCCCCTTGAAACAAGCTTGAAAGCCAACTTCTATCTTAATTCCAGAAAGTTTCATGTTCATATCTTGTACATTATGAATTCTCTATGCGTTAGTGGTATAACTGGAGCATGGAATTTTTAATCTAAGAACTTTTCCACTAAACGTCTCTGTCTCACAGTACCTCGTGAATGCTGTTATGGATACTGCGGCAAATATTTATGTATTGTAATTCATATGCTTATTTATGTTATTTACGTTTATCTCTATGCTTACTGAATGTTATTAAGTACAAAATGATAATGATACTTTTAGGCCGTTACAGACGGATTTACAAACCAATTTTAAAATTTATAAGCCTTTTAATTCAGCTCAAAGACGTCCACTGATGCATAGAAGTTACCCCTTCAAGTAATGAACAATTACTATTAGTGAATGACAAAGTATCTTCTAGCAATTTAGCTCATTGTAAAAAACCTAGGGGAGGGCAATTCACTTTAAAGTTATTTAATCAGAACATTCAAGGTTGCTCTTCCAAATTATTTGAGATAGAAATGTTTTTAGAGAAAACCAAGTTTGATGTAGTTTGCCTTACAGAGCATTGGTTAAAAGACCACCAAGTAAGTTCCATTAATTATGATAATTATTATGTAGGTAGCTACTTCAGCCGACAACGCATGATACATGGTGGGTCATTAATTTTAATTAAAACTTCGATTAAATCTAAAGAAAGAAAAGATATTGTTAAACTGTCGGTTGAACACACCATTGAATTGTCCTGTGTTGAGCTAGATAAGCATGTTGTGGTATGTGTCTACAGACCTCCATGTCACCAGAATCTATCTGTGTTTGATACAGTAATGGAAGATGTGTTGAATAAAGTTAGTTCTACTTGTAAATCAGTAATAATATGTGGCGACTTTAATATTAACTTATTAGAAACAAACTCCAATAGGTTATTGAGTCTTTTTAAATCATTTAATTTATCAAATGTTTTTGTTGAGCCAACTCGTGTGACAGCTTCTACTGCAACTTGCATAGGCAATATATTTTGTAATTGTGATTACCTACATAAAGAAATTGTAAATAAGTTGCCATCTGATCACAATGGACAATCAATAACGTTTTGCACTTACGTACCTTTAGAAAAAATTCAAATAAAATTTAGACCAATTACGGATAAAAAATTGCAGGAATTTAATAATGCTTTAGATAGTAGACTAGGTGCCCATAATTTTAATAACATTAATGACCCAAATGAGTTCTACACTGAGTTTTTTTCATTATTAAACATTCAATTTGCTGAGACTTTTCCCCTAAAGTCCAAAAGTATTTACACCAAGTTCTTATTTAGCGATTGGGCAACTCCAGGCATTCGCAAAAGCAGGGATAAGCTATATGAACTGTATGGCCAAAAGCAATATATGAATAATACAAGCTTTAATAAGTATGTTGCAAAATATTCAAAAACTTATAAAAGTGTATGCAAAACAGCAAAAGCTCTACATATTAGCAATAAAATAAAATCAGCAGACGATAAAATAAAAACTACTTGGAAAATAATAAATAACGAAACAGGTAGGAAGAAACAACGTGAGACTAAATTTAATTTAAATACTGTAAATGGCCCAATAAACTCAGATGCAGAGGTAGCTCAGGAATTTGAAAATTTCTTTGCTAACATCCCTCTTAAAACTACTGAAAGTCTCAACTCGTCTCCTGCGCTCGCTGCTGCTTTACTTAGGAAGAATGTAAAGGTATGCCCATCGGAGTTTAAGTTTCAACATACAAACCCCCAGGCCATTATAAAAGCTTTTAAAGATCTTAAAATAAAATCAACTGAAGATCTTTGGGGAATGTCTGTAAAAGTCTGCAAATCTGTCATTGAAACTATTGCCCCCTACTTAGCTGTTATATTTAATACTAGTGTAGACCAAGAAGTATTTCCCGATCTTATGAAACACAGTAAAGTAGTTCCTTTGTTCAAATCGGGTGATAATCAGGAACCCAATAATTATAGACCTGTGTCAATTTTGCCAGTGCTCAGTAAAGTGTTTGAAAAGTTAATTCTTAATCAGATGTTACTTCACTTTAAAAAAAAATCCATCTTTCATGAACAACAGTACGGTTTCACCAAAGGGCGTTGTACAACTGACGCCGGGGTCACCCTCATAAAGAACATCTTTAACGCCTGGGAAGAGTCACAAGACGCCATTGGAATATTCTGTGACCTCTCGAAGGCGTTTGATTGCGTTGAACATGAGACACTTTTGTTGAAACTTGAGCACTATGGAATCGGAAATACAGCCCTTGAGTTGCTTAGGTCATACTTGATGGACAGACAGGTTAAAGTTCAGGTAAACGGTGTAAACTCACGAGGGTCTGAAGTGACAATGGGAGTTCCTCAAGGCTCAATATTAGGTCCTTTCCTCTTTCTAGTTTATATAAATGATTTGCCCCAATTACTTCAAAATCACCCAAAGATGGTATTATTTGCGGATGACACTTCATTGATATTTAAAATAGAGCGACGATCACGAAATCTTGACGTCGTCAATAACTCTATTCTTCAAGTCCAAAATTGGTTTACGGCAAACAACTTGGTATTAAATGAAAAAAAAACTAAATGTATTAGATTTACTTTGCCTAATGTTAAAAGTACCGAATGTGACATAATATTGAATGGAGAAAAACTGGAGTTTATTGATCAGACAGTTTTCTTGGGAATCACAGTGGACGAGAAGTTGCAATGGGGACCTCATATTACATCTCTAGCGGGGCGGCTAAGCTCAGCTGCTTATGCTGTTAGGAAAATAAGACAGTTAACAGACGTAGAAACCGCACGTTTGGTCTATTTTAGCTACTTTCACAGCATTATGTCATACGGAATTTTGTTGTGAGGTCGGGCTGCTGACATTGAATCCATATCTATTTTACAAAAGAGAGCTGTCAGAGCCCTTTATAATCTGCGCCGCCGCGATTCTCTAAGGGAACTTTTTAAAAAGATTAATATTATGACAGTCCCTTGCCAATTCATTTATGAAAATATAATGTATGTACGGAAAAATCGCCATCTTTTTAGTAAAATTAGTGATAGACATAATTTTAATACTAGAAATAAAGATAAGTTAGATCAACCATTTTATAGATTAGCTAAAGTACACACATCTTTCATGGGGTACTGTGTTAAATGTTACAATAAAATACCTTGTGACATATTAGATCTAAATGAAAGAAAATTTAAAGCATATATCAAAAGCAAACTTTGTAAACAAGCTTATTACAAATTAGAAGATTACATACAGGATAAGAATGCCTGGAAGCATGCTGGTCCTGCTCCATAGGACGGTCAATGTTGTGGACAAAATCAAACTGGTTGCTTTATGTATTAACTCTATAGATGTTCTGTCTCTTTTTGTGTCTGTATTTTTTCTGTTAACTCACACACTGTTAATTAGTCATTCCAATATTTGTAAATGTGTGAGTATCATGTACCTACTTAATTAGAAAATTTATAAGTCTACCTCTGCATACCCTAGGTGCATGGTCCTCACATATAAAAAAAAAAAATTGTATACTTACCAAATATTGTAAAAGATTAATTGAAAAGAGTAACTATGGAGTTTCTTGTCCACTCTTCTCCATAAGAATCTACCTTTCCGAATGGACAGTAGAGTCACTTCAGAACTTTTATATATTTGAAATGTGAATGACGTTCAAAAGTGCCGTTTAATGGCCTAATTGGAATAAACGTTTTGACTTTTGACTTTTGACATATGGCCTCCCTCTGTAACCCAATACGAACTCAGCGGCGGCGGCAGAGCGGCGCGGGCAGCAACGCTGGCAGCAACGCGGGCAGCAACGCGGGTAGCGGCACAGCGACGCACACCCGTTCACGAAACGAGCGGGCAGATCGCGCGGCATGAGAAGTTGCCTACCTATGACTACGTCACAACAGACGCTCGGGCACCATTCGACAGGCGCGCGCCGCTCGTACGCCGCCGCTGAGCCGCTCCCGCGCTGCTGCCTTCGTGAACTTCCAGATAAATCTATGCATTTGAACGCGCCGCTGCCGCCGCGCCGCTGAGTTTGCGTCCGCGGCCTCTAGCGTACACCGATCTTATTTTGCTCGCATCTAGTTAACTTCCGTGGCACTCACCAAGCCATATTTGGAGATAAAGAGAAATATTACACATAGAGCTTTTCCAGGAAAAACATCCACGAGAAACAGTATTTTATTCCAAGTTGCCATCAAGCAGTAACGTAAAGGCACTACAAGAGTCAAGACTCTCGAAGAGTCAATGAAAGCTCATCGTACTATTTCCTTCTCTAAAAATACCGGCAAAATAGTTTGAGATACAAAATATCTTATCGAATAAAATGTTAAGCGATTTCCGATCCAGGAGCTAATTCTTTGTGTGGGGATCTGTGGGCAAGCCGCCAGGAAATGATAATGTAATTTTCTTAAAGCAGTACCCTATTAACGTTAAAATGCGTTATTTGCTATGTTAATCTTCATACTTTGCTGATTAGAACATTTAAACAAGAATATTTATCAAACTTTTAACGTTTCTAGGGTTCATAATTTCATTTCATTTCAGCCGAAAGACGGCCATGTATCGTGTTGAGTTTTGCAGAGAACGCTGCTACCCATTCTCTGGCGAGTCCCTTAGTCGCCTCTTACGACACCCACGGGAAGTGATGCAGTGGTATTCTTTTACGGCACCCTACGGCACCGACTGACACCATACGGCGGGTATTTTTAGGGTTCTGTAACTCAAAAAGAAAAACGGAACCCTTATAGGATCACTTTGTTGTCCGTACATCTGTCTGTCAAGACCCTTTATCCCGGGAACGCGTGGAGGTATCGAGTTGAAATTAAAACTATATACTAAAATCTATAGCCCCTTGAAGCTGTGAAAATATCAAACTTTTAAGTTGACGGAAAAATACCGGCCAAGTGCGAGTCGGATTCGCACACGAAGGCTTCCCACAAACCTTAATTTTTATTATTTGTTGTTATACGAGTAGCAGCAAGAAATACACAATCTGTGAAAATTTGAACTGTCTACCTAGCACCGTCTTATACTACAAGTACAGGAAAAGCCCGAAAACTGTACATTTGTAATTAAATTAGTAGTCACCCACCAAGGGTTCCGTACGAATTTGTTGGTACATATTTGTACGGAACCCTCGATGGGCGAGTCCGACTCGCACCTGGCCGGTTTTATTTTAAATGTAAATGAACTGCTCCAATTAAGTTTAAATCATTTTGTAAAGTAAATTTGACAAAAAAGGTTTTTACTTTATCTTTATAAGCTAGAGCTCATACAAAGAAAATATAATTGCCCTAAAGGTTATGTAAAATACTGGTATTCAGCTGAATCCGGTTTGACTGGAAGCCGACCCCAATATAGTTGGGAAATGCCTAGGCAGATGATAAAGGCATGTAACAGGTCCATTCATATTGTAGAAGCAATCACAAAAGCTTTGCAACTGTAACATTATATTGAGCCACCAATCCTATTAGAGGTAATTTTATAAAAATATAGTCTTCAACTAAACGAAGTAAATAGAGATAAAAACTACTTTTTAGCTGGCAACCATTCCGGATGCGCTCAGGCAATGGCCGTAATAGTTTAGTTAAGAACATTCTCGAAGCCCCAACTGCGAGAGGAAACTATAATGAAGTTAACTAAGCGACACTGGCCCAAGTCTCGGATGCGATACAATGCAAATTAATTTAGTTCCTACGTTCTCCTCTTTTTTTGTTTAATTACTTGCGATTTTTTAAGGCTGATTGTCTCAAGAAGTTTATAGTCAAAGCGCTAAAAGTATTTTCACTTCAGCCTTTTGCTGCGTAATCAAGAATTTTGTAGGCGTCTTTTTACGATTGAGAGTTTCAGGCTAAGAACGGTTAGGTTGAAGATGATAAGATGGTGAGAAAGAAATTTAGAAAATGCTTTAACAAAATTGGGAAAAGTTGGTGAAGACAATAATATAATAATAATAAGCCTTTTTTATTTCCAACAACCTTAAAAAACATGTGTTTCTTAAAAACTACTTATATATAATATTTAATTCCGTTATTGGAACCCCACTTTGTGTATAGGCCTCCTCCAGCCTACTCCATATTTCCCTATTTTTTGTTTTGCTTCTCCATTCCTTTCCTGCTGTTGCTATTATTTCGTCTCACCTATTCCTCGGACAGCCTTTTTTCTTTTGGCCATAGGTCCTTCGACTGCAAAAGAAAATAAATGAGTTAATTTAATCAAACATGGTACATTTCCAGTCAATCCGAAGAACAGCTTAAAGGCATGCCTGCAAATACCTCCTTAATACTTATACGCGACAGTTATAAGGAGAGGTAATAAAACACGTCTGTATACACTGGTATAATTTCTTTATCTCGGCCGCACAGCTCGCTTTCCATTTGTCGTGCTCATCATAAAGGCGGGGAGAGATATAAATTATTATTGCGACGCGTGTTCTCCTCCAACTTTCTGAGAGCCTGGTACCTTTGGTGTTATGTTTTGACCAGTAAAATATGAGCTTAGTATTAATAAGGCTTTTGCTTTTAAACAAGCAATTTTACGAGAAATACTCATATTTTTAAGATGTTGAAAGATAAGCATTGACTCTTTCATCGAATGTTGTCACAATAATTTCAGCTTTCAGGTAAGCATTAAATATATTTTGTGTGTAGCTTAATATTTGAGAATTATGATTATAAGGTACTGTACACAAGATTTTTTAAAATAAATGAACTAGTGCATTCCATATTATAAAAAATACGTTCAAAACCATGAAGGCAGTGGCATTTTCAAGAAAAACTTCAAGCAATATTCCTTCATATTATATTAAACACAGATTATACCTTAAATAAAACTATTATAAAAGCGTAACTAGTCCTAGCGGCAACCACTCAACGAACTAATTCAAAACACAAAACGCTGTAGCAACCGCCGGTGTCGCGGAGGTACTCTGGAACCCCCATAAAGGCAAGTTTACAAACCATTCCCACTTTTATTGTAAAAGTTTAATAGAGAGAGGATCTGTAAATGGACCAATCAATACTTTATTGTGCTTTTCCCAGCTCTCCCGTTTCAAACTGTACGAATCGAGGTGGGGGGAATATAAGTACACATTCCGGACTCCCCTACCAACAATTGTTAAGAAAAAAGTTGTTTTTCTTTATTGCATTTGTGTATGGAATGAGATATCTTATTTTTATGCGTGCACGTATGTTATTCTGTATTCTTGGTTTTTTATTTAGTTATTGGTAAGTACCTTACTGAATTTCATGAACACGCGCAGTGATTCTCAAGTTAATTTCAAAGATTCTAACGGGAAATGGGTATTTTCGTTTCGTTTTAATACCAAACTGTAACCCAATTTGTGAATGATATAAATAGGTACTGCAGAGATCCTCTTTGGGAGGTGCAACCTCAATGACATAAGCCTTGAAAGAGTTAAGAAAAAAGAAAGTTAGATTTCGAATGTGATGACGTAATGGAAGTGTTAGTTTTTTATTAGGAATTGGATTGTTTTGCCCTGACGTTGAAAACACGCAAAATATATAATTATTCTCTAAAATACTCTGATTTTAAATTATTGAAGGGTCCCTCTCGTAGCAAATTAAAAGCGAGTGCCTACAGTATCTATAAAATCATTTCATTTGATGATGCGGACAGCGATCGAGCCAAGCAGTGAATAGTTAACAGTTCTACGCAGTTATTAGTCCTTGCTGGAGTGATGTGAGTGTACCTTCGTTATTTATTTGAATGGCGTCCATGAAGTCATCATCTGCCTTGCCGTTTCCCAACTATATTGGGGTCGGCTTCCAGTCAAGCTGGATTTAGCTGAATACCAGTATTTTACGTGGAGCGGCTGCCTACCAAACCTCCGCAAACCCATTAACTGGGTATCACGGTACTTCATAGCAAGACTGGCGTCTGACTATCCGTAACGAATACCAAAGATCTACAAATGACAGCCGGGACCAACGGCTTAATGTGCTTTCCGAGACACGGAGGAATTTCAGTATGTTAAAATGGTCACCCATCCACAGACCAACCTTGGCAAGCGTAGCTTAACCTTAAAAATCGACCCGTGCAGCTGTTATTATTTAGCCACGAGCTCCTCAATGGCGTCCATAAAGTAAACAATCATAATAGTGTTGAAACGGAAACTGCAAAACCTTTTTAGTTTTACTTGAGCAACTAGGCTTTCAAACTTCTTCCCAAAAACCTTTTAAAAACAGCACAGCCAACGTCAAAAAATTAACAGAACCGAAAAATATTAATGATTGCATTATGAGAAAAAAGCGGAGAATCTTAGAAGGAATGAGCTTCGCGTCTTTCCAAGTTATAAAAGGCAAAGAAAGAGCTTGCATTTAGTGAATACCCATTCAGAGTTGGGGAAAATTCAGACCAGTGCAACCGCGTACTCCCAGCACTTTACGAATGCAACTCCTTTTGATGGAATCCGTATTTTTTTTCGACAATCAGACTCGAAGAATGTTTTTTAGTAAGTCAGACCCTTTAGAATGTTGGACAAGGCTTTTAATTTGAATGTAGTTACTTTTTTCGTTGGTTTTAAGCATTCGCTGGTCATTCAAACGTCTTTCTGTTGGCGTTAGGGAATATTTTGGCAATTTATTTATTTCTTTCTTTGAATTTTTCCGAGGCGCGGCTAACTGGAATGCTAGTATCATGTATGTTTGAACTCAATTTCTTATTAAACTGAAGATTATATTTTATTTTGTTTAGATTACTCAAAGACAAAGAGATTAAATCATAACCCGTGATGCTATTACTGAAATAACATGTAAATTCCAATTCATACAAGAACAGAAAGGTTCTGCATAGAAAATTATCCACTCTTCCATATTCATCCCCACCTGTATTAAAACTTAAACCGACAGTTACGAAAGTTCCCTATTATGGTGCTCTAGCCTTTCACCGAATGTTTCAAAAACTTCAAGATCAAAAGACTTTCCAAGTGGTTGCTCGAAATTTCCATTATACTACTTCAAAAAGTGAATTTACATTGCCCTCAGGAATAATTTGTGATTTAAACTTCGACCCCGTAAAGTATACGTTTTATTTTTTATTAAAAATAAAAATTGGTTGTTACAACTTTATTAATTACTGTTACTTTATTATTATTTTGTTTAGCTCGAGGCTAAAGGTGGAATAATAGCGAAAATAGATAATGCTTTGGCAAAAAAGTTAGTGATTCGTTTTTTAGATGAAGATAAGTCTCTAATTGCTATCATGAGCTGAACCCAGCTTTATTTTTGTTTAGTGAAACTTTTTTTTATTTTAAGTAACGATCAATTTTAAATGACTGCCTTTAGAAAAGGCAGTCATTCAAATGTGATCGTAAGCCGAGCTTTGTTCCAAAAAATAAAACAGAAAGTAATATTTTGGTGTTGTGATTTTTTTATTTATCTTATCTGTCTTTCCAACTAGTAATTCAGTCAGACCCGCATATTTCTATCAGTTCCTCGCAAACTACTCTACCTACACATTGCTTTAAATCTTCCAACACACGTTAAGGCCAGCGGCAAACAAAAATCCAATCACTCCCCTCTAATCAATCGTAAACCTTTTACGTCGTCATTTCCTTTCCCGTCAACACTAGATAATTCTTAACTAACCTAACATCTCAGTTCGGACACGTTTCTGTTTCGCAAATCTAATTTTTCTCCCGGGCGAATTCCTTTTTGAGAACTATCCGGGACTCGCTTCGGCTTCGTATTGGCAATTCCGACGAATGTTCCTATCTGTTTCGTTCGGAAAACTTTTTGTTCGGTACTTGTGCCGACATGTTGTGACGGTGCGATATTTACGATGATTCGTTGCTTCTTAAGTCATTCTAGCTGAGTTTACTTCTGACTTTACTCTTTACTAACATATTTTCTTGATTAGATTGCAAGCAGAAAGTTAGAGAGATCCTAATTTTGAAGGTCTATGTTTGTAAATTACGACGCAACGGTTAAATGGTCTTGAATGAAACAAGCGTAGACCAGCTTATTGCTGTCACATAGGTATAATTTGATTCTTCATTTAAATTGTTTTCATCACGTGTTTTAAGTGGTCGAGCACAAAATATTAAACACAAATACTTAGCGATAAATCTGCAGTTCCTTTCAACTGTGAAAGTATATGCGATTTTAAGAATTACGAAATTGGGGTACTTAATTATTTTTTGTCCCTGTACGTACGTACTGCTTCTTTCTCTATTTTCTAAAACCCTCAACGTCATCTATCACCTCCCAGGAAAATGTAAAAAATAGTTTAACTTTCCTATATAATTATAGTCAACGACTTTATTCTATTATCCGCTTCTTACATTTATATGATCGTTCTCTGAATTGAGTATTTGTATCAGGCTAAAATAGAATTAAAAATCAGTTTGCAAATCTAAAGATGGAAGAAAACACTATTTATTACTGAGGTAAAATAAAGTATTACCATCATCATATCAGCCGAAAGAGGTCCACTGCTGGACATAGGCCTCCCCCAAATTTTGGGGGGGGGTTTGCCATAATCGTCACGCTTGGAAGGCGGGTTGGCGATCGCAGTGTATGGTGTTGCGTTAAATAAAGTTTAGTACCAAGCAAATGAAAATTCAAATCTAAAAAATATATTGTAAAAGGAATACTTAAGCGGTATAAAATAATAACCAAGCACACGTTCAACAGCTAAACATAAAACCTGTTGTTCTTAAGCTCGCAGGAAAAAATATGAAATATCTCATCACAGTATTTTCTTGTATCGCACGGAACGATAATAACTTTATGGTGCGTGTAAAATCCCCGGCAATTTGTTCGGTACATGCCCGAATTCAAGCCCTCATCTCCCAAATGTATCTGTATTTATTACGGCATGCTTTGAAGGTCTTTTAAGCAAAAAGAGGATGGGCGCCAAAAACTCAATTCCGACGCTTTGCGACAAGGAAAATGGGGAAATCAAGTTAACGCACACTAGAACCTCAATGACACCGTATTGTAGGAAAGAACTTGTGTCTATTTTATTGTACTTACTAAGAATAAAAATATTCGAATTTATTACGACTAATTAGTTAATTTAGGTACTTAGTTGAATGTATAAAACTCATTATGTTGGTTTCCAAGAACTCCGTAAATTTGTTTAGCGTAAGTAACTTTTCTGAGAATTCTATTTCAAGTTACTTACCTCAGACGCAAATCATAATTTCTTTTGTATACTAATTCCGAAATTTCACGTAAGGTAAATTATTCAAAAATAATATTTACTTAGTAATTTATTTCTCAAATACTATACCGGCTTTCGTATAGTTCTAAGCCTTAGACAAACAGGACTGATGACTTGCTGAGGACCTTGGAATGTCATTAGGTGTGAGAAGCATTGAGCCGGTTGATGTTGGGACAGGGGTATTGGGGGAAGGATATATCCTGCTAGATATTTCCTTCCCCCAAAACCCTATATGAGTCATCGTCATCTGCCTAGCCTTTTCTCAACTATATTGGGGTCGGCTTCCAGTCAAGCCTACCAGACCTCCACAACCCATTAACTGGGTAACACGGTACTTCATGGCAAGACTGGAGTTAGATTTACTGGCATTTGACTATCCGTAACGACTGCCAAAGATCTACAAATGACAGCCGGGACCAACGAACTCCTCCAAGACCCTATATGAGTATTTCAGTCAAAAGTCCACGGTACAACAGTACCGACGTGGATGATTATTATTTATCATATTTTTTATTCTTAGCGTGTCGATGGCAAAAAAATATATTTTATGCATGGACCAGTATTCAGCAATGGTAACACCATTCGCTGACGCAACCATAAGAACCTGTCATTTACCTGTGACATGCGGGGCAAGACGTAAGATGAATCATGGACTGTGAAGAGATGCACAAACACGAAAAATCGAGCCACCCGAGAACCCCACCTGAGGAAGTTCCAGGTTTAGGAAAAAAAAAATAGTTTCGAGGTTTCCAGTTTGACCACGGCAAGAAGTGGCAGGGATTTCTTGGTTATCAATATTTTAAAATAGCTACAATGTTACAAAACGGTGTAACAAACCCTAAAATTATGGCAAAAAATATTTTCAGTAAGTAAAATGTTATCGAAGCGTACCGTTAATGTAAACTAAGGCAACGAAGGAATCCTGATTAAAAAGGTCTCTTGCAAGCGTACAACAAATTGAATCCACAGAAAAACAAGGATTGATTCCGAAATAGAAAATCGTTTTATGATTTTGGGTTCGGCACCTATTTCTTGGCCTATATTCTTGGCGACCCAATTTGTTTTGCCGTATTGGCGACGTTCCTGATTGCTGGATCTGTCAAGTTTTATAGTGGCGCTATAAAATAGAGTGGAAGGTAATAAAAATTAATTAATATTTTATTGCTATTGCTTTTGGCTATACCTAGTTGTTTGCCTTTAACGTAAGTAGTAACGATTATTGACCCACCTACATCTATTGACATTATTTACTTCATAAGCGCGGCAAGTTACATTATACATCTTTGCATTTGAACGCACCCGCCGCGCCGCTGAGTTCGTGTCCGCGGCCTGACATATTTGACTTCTGAAAACATTACTTTGTTTTACTTAATTTTCGGGTACCTACGAAGATACATTAGGGCAAGGGTAATTACCACTATTGACGTTATATGTTATAACGCAACGACAATGAACAACTGTCACTTTTACACAGGTCACCTTCGTAGAAATCTGATGTAATAAAAGAATTTATCTTACTTAAAAGTTAAATAATTTTATTAAATTATAATAAAGTTTGCTACAAATTATTTATTTAAAGTGGTTATCATGGAAGCTTACAGATTTCAGTAACGAAGTTTAAACAACGCTTGGCGTTGCATATAAAGTTTCAAATGAAACTTTGTTCTCAAACAGTGCTGACAAAATTGTATATTAAATTCCGCATTGCATTCAAAATGTTTAGAATTTGTGCCAAAAATGTTTCTAGTAATAAAGTGTTGAGTTTAAAATGAGTATAAATTAGATATGACGGGTTTCTGGCCCATTGCCTTGACCAATATCCAATAGAAAATACGGGCTGAAAATGTAAAATTTTGGTCTTTTATTGCGTCAATCAGCCATTTCCTAACCTTGTTAGTATGGGCTTCCAGTCTATTTTATTTATCAGTATTTAATCTATATATGTATCTTCATAATTATTTCATGTTAAATAATTCAAATATCAATCTGACTTACCTAATCTGACCTGATCTATGATCTCCTTGTCGTACACCTCTTTCAATAGGAAATTCTTTACCAGTAGATTCAAGTCGAGTTCTTGTGCTGTTTCCGCAGTGTGTACGTTTATTTTTAATAACCTAAATTATTTTCAGCAGTGCTGGAGATAATCTTCAGGAATCTAAACTGGACCAAAAATGGCCTCAAGATAAATGGCGTAAAATTCGATCATGTACGATTTTCGAATGATTTGATTTTGTTCTCAGAGAATGCAGGAATTTTGAGACTAAGCAATTATCCGATTAAAGTGTTAAGGCCGGCTTGACAATGAAATTAACTAAATCCAAAATTATGACGAATTCTGGTTGTTAAAAACCTTTACAGGAAATAGTGAAAAACTAAAGTATGTTAAGGTTATATGGTGCCTTTTTAGTCGTCTTACAAAAAGAAATTTAGTTTTCAGTAAGTAGGCATTTATTAATTGTAAGAAGAAATTAATATTCCTTGGACAACCTGCTGACAGATGTATTTGCCTTCAAATCTGTAACGACTTGAAGATCGACATACAACAGCCGAAACCAACTAACATTAATTAAAATAGAACTACACATTCACTAAATTGGTTTGATTTTAGCTTTTACTTTGACTTTAATTTTCTTTAGTACCATAAAATTATTTAATACTTGCTATCCGATACCTGCCTTCTGAAGATCACAGTAAAACAATGTGGATAGAGTCCTCTCATCCAAATTGTTTTACTATGATCTCCTACTACTGATACTCTTCAAAACATTCTATGTACTTACAGTTTTCATTTTGATCTCTTAAACTCTAGCCTCTGTAGTTACAGAAGCTGGAGTTTACGTAGACTCTGCCAAACGTAGACGTTAACGTAGACCAGACAAAACAAAACAACCCTAAACATATTTCCACCAAAATCTTCACCATTATAAGATTTTATAGGTATGTATGTAGATACCTACTATCACAAGAAGAAACATTCCAACAATAGCACTTCCCTTTTTATCTCCCTTATGCTAATCGAAAAGTTTCCACAGCATCGCCTAGTTCTTACTGCAGCGCGTTCAGTATTGGACACCAGTTTTAAAAACTTTATAGAATATCGAAAAAAACTTCCAACGATATCCTATCTTTATAGTTCGGCAGTTAAAGTTGTCTTATTGGAAAACATGGGCATTAAAATAACTGGGAGAGTACATAAGTGAGATTGCTTCGATAAAATTCTGTTTGCGTGAATATTTTAGTTCTATCTTTGACACTGGGTATAGCCTGCCTATGAAGAAATATCATTCCTAACTTCTAACTTGTAGATGCTTTCGTGGATACTTATGCAACTATGAAATTTATTAAGCCAAAGTATTAATATAAGCCAGCCAGAGTTGCGGAATTCGTCCGAAATAGTCACCGCGCCTTGGAACGCAAAGGGCATTAGGAAAAACACGGTTGGGTTTAAGTCAGCAAGAGTCTTAGGCCTGTGCCTCAAGTTTTGCGGGCAGCGAGGCGGCGGCAGCAGCGGCGCGGGAGCGGGGCGGGCAACGTATACCCGTTTTCGAAACCAATGGGCAGATCGCGCGGCACTATAGCGGCGTAGTGTTGTTTTTCGAAATGTCTGAACAACGGTGACAACATTTTTTTGATTCAAATTTATTCTTAACGCTCGATTTATAATGGGGCTAAAGAACAAAATAAATTGCACAACACTGCAATGCAAACGCGCGGGCGGTCATCGCTTGACTGGCGCTCACCGCTTGTTGCCCACCCTCGCGCCGCTGCCGCGCCACTCTTTTCGAGTGTCATTCCATTTGATTTTACACATTAGATCCTGCGGCTCCCGCGCCGCCGCTGCCGCCACCCCCACTCCGTTGCCCGCAAAACTCGAGGCAGAGGCCTTACACTCCCTTCCGCTCCGCTCAGAGCGGAAGGAGTCATTTGATGATTAAAGTACTAATAGAACAATAGAATACATGTTATTTATACCTTTTCTGTTTTTGTTCTGCTTATAAAAGTATTCAAAAAACACCCAAGTGATTCAGTCATGCAGACTTTAAAACAATCAAAAAGTAAGTCATAAAATTTAGAAGTAAATAAAAAGTTATAGATCCACGAAACAAAGAAAGAACTAATTTTATTAAATTCTCTTAAACCCAAAGGGCAAGTCGTAAATAGCAGAATAAGAAAGTTAAAATCTCTTTGTGAAAAATAAAAGTTTATTTTTAAAACATAATAAATTAAATATAGCCATCATAAACTTTCGACAAAGACATCGTCTAGTCAGCCCATGCTGATAATTATATATCTTTTATAAGTTAAGTTTAGATCAAAGAAGATATTTTTATAGTTTTAGAGAAATTGCAATGGTAGGTGCAAGATAAATGTGCAATAACGGTCATTACCAGTATATATTGACTTACTAAATATCAAAAACGGAAACATAGATATAAAGCTGTCCTGAATCGACTTCTATCGTGATCCTTTACGTTCTCTAGTAGTAAATAACGGTTCATAATTTACTGTCCGGGTATCTGATCTACGAACGGATATTAGAGAAAGGTCAATGTACTTTATTGCTAGTTTATCTCGCACCTACCATAAACCTAAAGCTAATTTTCAAATTCTCCGAAGCAAAAAGAGTAACAAAGTAAGTAAGAGTAGTTAAGAGTAAGTAGGTACACTTGGTTAAAATAAACTCTTTTTACTTCGGAGTAACTTACAATTGTTAAAATAGATAGAATAACCTAACTTTAGACAAATTCGAGGCTATAAAAAATAGAGAGCTTATAATACGACTCTTGCACTTTTTCACCCTATATTCGAAAGTCTTGGCAATACATCATCATTCTTACGCTTTTAGCAATAAGAAGTCCGATGAAGGTTACCTGAAACGACGAGACCAGGTGGCAGCACTGAGGCATCAGGTACGGGCACCAAGCTGTCAAAACGCTAATGTTTTCTGACATTTATTGTTAAATTGACTTCAACTTCATGTTTACATCAAACTCACTTTATCAATAAAGAGGACCTCTCGCCTATGTGGCGCCAACTGGTGCCGTAAAATTTCGTGACAACCCTCATTTTTGTACACAAAAAGCTAATAATCTCGGCTACAATCAAGGTCAAAAACTAGATTGAATTGGAATTTAGTAGCGTTTTTGACAGATTGCACAACTGCGATGCGAATACTCCTAACAAAACTTTTTTACAAAAAATAAAACCGACTTACAAAAACAAAACACTACAAAGTATAAAATAACTTTAATTTCGAATGTCAGTGTTTTCGGTATTTTTTGTTTTTTAGAAACCGACTTAAGACCGATGAAGAGTATTCTAATCTATAAATATTCTTCTTATCGTGAGGGCAGTAAGATCTAACGACCCTACATACCCTAGTGTCAGAGAGTCTAAACCGCCTCAAGGGCCTATTCTATAAATACATCCCACAAACAACACAAAGAAAAAAACATTATTCAAAAGCATTTTAGGCATTGAAAATACCACTACTAGCAATCACCGGTCCAACAGTTACTATAATACTCTAAGTAGATGGGAACGGCACTCCATTTTCAAACATACGTTCAAAATCTGCATCAAAGCCGCCGCAACTCAAATAAACCTCAACATCACAGTACATTTACCGTCATTTTGTACTTGTACTTACAATGTAAGTGGACGTTTGTATCCGTCACACGATGTACGTACGACCACTGAAATCCTTGCTATGGGAAATGAGCTGAGAAGTACATACGTTGCTAACGTATCTAGCTTGGATACTTTACGTTTTGTTGCTGTAGAATGTATTTTTTTTGTAAAATGTTACATGGTATTCTTTATAATCTACTAGCTTATCTTAGTCAAAAATTTTACTTTCTTCGAGTTACATTCTGTAAAAGTAGAAACATTTATATTTAAAAAATAGTGATAAGTAACGTCACTATTTTCTAAAAAACCAAAAACAAGTAACTAAACCAATTTCAAGTAGAAAAACAGTCGTTATATCGCTAAAATCTGGGCCAAAGTCTTCTAAAGATCTACAATATTATTTTCTCCGACAAACAAAATCATATTTTCCTCCAGCGTCCAAGTCCGGTGCCTAACACGGTTTTCCTTTAATCACCTCACGGAGAAAAAGGTCCAACAAATCTCTCAGGTACACCGTATTACTTAACTAAAAGAGCAGAGGCCAAACGGAAGTGAGGGCAGAAAATATAGTCCATAATTTAATACATCTAAAGGGTAGATATCTTTTTAGGGGTACACGACAAAAAGGCGCTGCCCTTATTGAATGGAAGGTCCACATTATTCACACATTATATTCGGACGACAATATAAACGGACGACATAATGGAATTGAGTTTTATTTTCGTAATGTTAAACATATTTTTCCATAGAATGTACTGCCGTGTTGAGGACATTGTTTGGGAAATTACAGCGATTTTTTATGCCAGAGTTTGATGAATATAAAATACATTATTTGTGAAAACAAGACTGAAAAACATCAACAGAATTTTTAACCGACGAAAAAACGGAGGAGATTCTCAAGTCGACCCGTATTTTTTTTAAATAAAATTACTAGTTAAAATATTAAGCTACGTTATATCTGTTGTGTTTTAGCAAGTTGAGTCAATTAAAGCGCCAAAGCCTTGATCATTGACGCCGAGTTGCCTTTCAGGGAACGTGCGTCGGAATCGCACAGTTAAATTCCACCAAACCCATTCTATATCGGACTACAAGGCATACGGCGATGCGCCAGCAAGTGCGCTGCATCGATCGACCACACGCACACCGTCAGGTCAGATAGTGGTCAAACTCAACTGTCGTTTTAACACTACATGTATTTAAAAAACTGACTAAGTGCGAGTCGGACTCTCACACGAAGAGTTCCGTAACATAAATAAAAAAAAAAACTCGTTCTTGTCCTTTAATTGTTAGTTGTTAATTTTACTCTTTCTTGTTTTAGCTACAATAGAAATGTACCCTCTGTGAATATTTCAACTCTCCACCTATTACAACCCGCTGACAGACAGACGGACGGACGGACAGCGGAGGCTTAGTAATAGGATCCCGTTTGCTACCCTTAGCTACCTATAATGATTATTTAAAAAATATTTAACAATATGATCTTTATAATATAAAATATAACAATGCACCAGACTCGATGTAAAATTTTCTAGAACTCTGAACGTAATCCGAGCTTAGTTGTACAGCGAACGATTTTTCAATCACGCTAGAAAATTGCATTTTTCTTCTTTGATGAAGCACCTCACTATTAATCTTACTATACGAAGACATAATCCGGCGAAAGGAGCGGTTAAACGTCACAGACTTCGATAAATAAGTGTCGCCGACTGAAATACTGTGACTTGTGAGTCTTTGAAAAACGATATCTTTGTAAAGTTTCCCTGAAGCAGTAAAACATACTTATTTTTAAGCTTTTCCTCTTACGATTAAGCCTTCAAGTCACATACAGTGGCAACGAGCTGGTTTAAAGTGAAAGATGAAAGGGAGTTCAGTCCTTTAGTTTGTTGATGCTTCAACCTGAAAAGGACGATAAACTACTGATACGTTGCAGGTTTATTTCATTCGCACTGAGTATAAAAATAAGTACTAACGCTGAGATTAGATTGTTTACGGAACTTTTTGATATACAAACTTTTTTTCAAAACTTTGATAGATTTTAAATATCCTAATAAATAAATCTTCCGTTACTGATTGAGTAAGTGACTGACAGACAACGCACAGCCGAAACTACTGGTCGTAGAAAAGTTATGTGTAGGGGAGCACTAAGAAAGAATTTCCCAAAATTCCTACGGGAACGGGAAAAAACGGTATATTATGCGCGTGCAAAGTCGCGGACAGAAGCTAGTATTTTTAATAAAAGACCTACCCAACTTATTTGGATTGATTTTTCAATAAGGAAAATTTCTGAAAAAAACCGGCCAAGTGCGAGTCGGACTCGCACACGAAGGGTTGCGTACCATAAACCTTAACTTTTATTATTTGTTATAGCAGCAATAGAAATACATAATCTGTAAAAATGTTGACTCTTTACCTATCTCTATCCGTTCTTCCGTTTTTCTATCAGTTCTTGAGATACAGCTTGCTGACAGACAGACGACGGACGGACGGACGGACAGCAGAGGCTTAGTAATAGGGTTTCGTTGGTTACCCTTTGGGTACGGAACCCTAAAAAAGAAAGGTATATCTAACCTGTAATGTAAAACAAGGTTTGTTATATAAAAAAGCGCACCGGGCACGTAGCTACTATATTCTGATTTGTAACACTCACCTTAAACTTTGAGAAATGACGGAATCAAAATAAAGTGGGACATAAAAAAATCAATACGTATATTAAGATCGTAAAAAGCTCGAGCCTATCAAATCAGCGTGATTTTATGATTTCCATAAAACACGGTCGATCGGTTTTCTTTTACAATTTCTCATATTGCACCGAGGAAAGTTTGATGAATTAAAATTTTACTTGGCCCGGTGTGAATTCTGAAAAAACCTATTAACATAAAACATTCGTTATTTTCAAGGCGAAGAAGTTTTATGGTTTGTAAAATATTGAGGGCATAAATAAAGCGGCTGTCTTGTATAACAGCACGTCCCCGCACCTCGGCTCTACGAAAAGTCGTATTTTATCTCGGATTCTCTTATTCGTGAAAAATAAAAAATATGGATATAAAATTGCCGACGTGCATAGTTTCTGATGCTGGTTACCGTCCCACGAGGTAGTTCGTAATTGGACATAGTTTTATGTGGATTTAAGTGTGCTTACTCGCAATTTTTGTGATTACCTGATAAATAACTAACGAGTTTTCTTCTGAAGAATTCTCTAACTTCGCCTGAAAGTCTTGAACAACAAACTCTGTAGAATTTGCTTGTTTTTTATTTAGTTTTTTTTACCGCAAAAGTTATGTCGCGACGACACACGTATACCCACATATGAATTTTAAAAGCGTCCCCAATAGTTTACGTTCTTTTCCCTAAGGGGTTGTAAATCGTTCTTTCACGAGGTATGGGGTTAATGTCGCTCTCTTTGGGTTTGCTCCAGTATTTTTCCGAGTTATTGATAGGGTACAGCTTGGGGCTGATTTTCTTGCAGTTTTTAGTTGATACATACGGGTGTTGACGGGTGAATACCCGTCACAGTTCCTAGGGTTCAATACCCGAAGGGTAACCAACGGAACCCTATTACTAAGCCTCCGCTGTCCGTCCGTCCATCTGTCTGTCAGTGGGCTGTATCTCATGAACCGTAATAAGTAGACAGTTGAAATTTTCAGAGTGTGTATTTTTATTGCCGCTATAGTGGCAAACAAAAATAAATTAAAAATTAAGGGAGGCATACAAGACACGTTTTTATTCGGTTATGGTAACCCTTCGTGTGAGAGTTCCACTCACACTTGGTTTAATTACCGTTTGACTTACAAAACTCTTGATCAGAATAAGTTCATAAATTAAGCTCTCGATCTTTATATTAACCTCATTCCCTCAGCCAAACCTTTCATCTCGGAAAGTAATCAAAAACTTTCCTTCGAAAAAAAACTAATCATAGCTGACTAAGTTAGTTTGTCAAACGTAGGATAAAGTTTTACTTGAGGCATGACAAACTAACTTGGGCGAATTTTTTGATTCGTTGTTAAACAATGGTTAAAAACTATGGGCAATTTTTGGGTTAAATGTGCGTTTTTGTAGCAATGGTCCGATACGGGACTCGCTAGATCGCCAACCCGCCTGCCAAGCGTGGCGATTATGACAACTCCCCCCCCCCCTTTTGGAGGAGGCCTAAGGCCAGCAGTGGACGTCTTCTGGCTGTTATGATGATGATGATGGACAAATAAATAGCTATTAGTTAATAAGTCACAATTGATTGAGAAACACATTTTTCCGATTTTTTTTATTATAATTGTAACCTTTGCTTAACAAAATATCTACTGAATAAAAAAACTCGCCCTTAGTACACTATGGAATAAGCTTTCTCACAACTAACAGTAGGTAAAAAGTAGGCTGAAAATGAGAAATTGTTTGGCGTTTCAGCTGCGGGCGCTGGCTTCTTCGGCGTCGCCATTTACGATTTAAATGGGCCGTCCTATCAAAACAGAGGTCCGGACGCAAAGATTCCGGATTTCGTTTTGGCAACGTGATTTGCCTGTAGTTTGATTTGATTTCTAGATTGATTTTAAATCGTGTTTTCGGAAGATATTACGTTACGAATTCGTAAATGTATTTTTCATTTATAGGTGAAAAGAAATTTAAATGGAATGTTTAAATTAGGTATACTGTTTAGTACTTTGCTTGATGTTTATGTGTCACAAGTATAAACCAGTCGGCTTTTGTAGTCAACAACCTAGAGGACACGGTGGAGGTCACGGTGGATCATACGGTGGAGATCTGTCCTGCTTGGGCGGAGCACCGCCGTGTCCTCGTCGAGGCGATTGGCGGCGGCGATCTCTCGCGTCCAGCCCTGGTACAAGCCATGGTCCGGAGCGAGGAGACATGGGAAGTGGTCACCTCCTTCTGCAAAGCAGTAATGCAAGCAAAGGAGGAAGCCGAACGCGTGAGAGAGAGGCCCGGCCTCGCGCCCCAGCCGCCGCAGTCGGGAGTCCCAGGACGATTCTCGGCCACCGTATGCGCGGGCCTGCGAACGGTGAGCATTGAGTGGCTCGCCGTCTGATCAGAACCAGGCCCGGGTCGACAGAACGCTGTGTCCGCTGTGAGAGGAGAGTCTGAAAAAAAAAATTTAGTTAACAAAGCTATTGGGTATGCAGGCAGCTAACTTGCAACTACTTTAGTGTGCTTTGTAGACAATTATTGTACAACATACTCGTAAGTATGGCAAAAGCTAAAAAAATGTAATGCACGCATCAGAAATAAATATTGGCAGTGCTGTGGAAAAAATGAATACTTTTACATGTATTCCGAATAGCTTTGCTGACTGTACATGAGATATGGATATCTGTAAAATAAGAGGCATCACAAAGGCGTTGTTATCTCAGCTGAAATAAACCATGCGTGCAATTCTGTAAATATGTCGAAGTTTAGGCGAATGTGAAGTTATTACGAAGTGAGCTGTCAATCCGTGTAACCAAGATGGAATGACAGCTCACTTCGTGATCACTTCGACATGTTTACAGAATCGACCGGCAAAAATGGTTTCTATGGAAAAAAACTGGCAACAAACTTCACGGTCTCTATAAATCTCCTTTTTTAATAAGTAGTTCTGTTTCAAATATTGAGAGCTCGTTGCTAGATAATAACAGCCGCACGGGTCGATCTTTAAGGTTAAGCAACGCTTGCCAAGGTCGGTCTGTGGATGGGTGACCATCTTGACATACCGAGTTTTCTCCGTGCCTCAGAAAGCACGTTAAGCCGTTGGTCCCGTCTGTCAATTGTAAATCTTTGACAGTCGTTACGGATAGTCAGAAGCCAGTAAATCTGACTCCTTTCTTGCCATGAAGTACCGTGTTACCCAGTTAATGGGTTGTGGAGGTCTGGTAGGCAGCCGCTTCACGTAAATATAGTTGGGAAAAGGCTAGAAAAAAAATGACATAACCAACTGCATCGTATCACGACTATACCAACTACTAAGCAAACAAATCAGCCATGTTAACCATGCCCGAGATTGAGCAAAATGTATGAAAGTTTAGTACCAGGGGCCCAGTGACGCTCTGTTATAATTTGGCCTGTCCTAAGAAAACAGAAGAGGGCTCGCGAGGCATTCACCCTTCATTATACCCTAGTAACTTGTTTGTAGGTAGTTTGATTTTATTATCAGTTTTCATATTGGGTATGGTGATTTTGTTACAGTTTGAATAAACGTAGAAGAGGGTCGAAGTTTAAACTTTCAATTTCGATTAAAATTTTATTTTTTTGTGTAGATTGTTTTGGTGTAATTAAATTGATTTTAAGTAAGCATTACAACAGTCAAATATAATAGAGACTTGTGCTTACTCATAGTGATATCCTTATAAAATCAGCTGTTTAGTATACTTAGTTCAGTTATGCTTACATAAATGTATGGGGCAATCGAAGTTTTTTCGCGATTTAAATTTTGGTCCCATAGTGAAAGATGTTCATAATGACAAGTACAACGGTCCATTATGAGGTATGGCGTTTATTCTGTTAGACGTTGTATAAAGAAGACTATTTAATGAATTCTCAGAGTATGACCTAAGCAACGTTTACAATGGCAGCAAATAAATTAAACACAACTTAAAATGTAACTGTAGATACAACAATGAAAACTATTCTCTCACGATTCAATCGTTAATTTCCGACATAAAACTGAGTTGTTAAACTTTAGCGACTTTACGGTTCGTGTTAATTACAGAATCCAACGGGCTCCAGCTTACAATGTGTGAAATAATTTGTATATAAATTATTTATGCACGCCAAGGTTCATCAAAATGGAGGAAGACAAATTGAAATTAAATTTTATGTGATGTGATGGCGGTAACATTGTATAGCAATTCCTATGTTATAATAATGTAACTAATATTATAAAGCTGAAGAAGTTTGTTTGGTTGAAAGCGCTAATCTCAGGAACTACTGATACGAGTTGAAACTGTTGTACTTCGTAGCAGGACCATGAACCCATTCATTATAACTTTAGATGGTAATAAAATCCTTTTAATTTATACTATTTTATACTACTAATTAGACATTTTATACATATGAATTATCCTAAATATACAGATACATTCCAGCTGGCATAAAAGTAGATGAAACGGGAGTATGCCTAAAAATTTATACTTTTTATTTACTCCTATTTCATTACTGGTAAACTGTCGTAAATTGGTACAAAAGCAAAAATAAATTTTCAGCCTACAAGCCTGTATATGGTTTTTATACTATGGTTCAATGATTCAATAGAAGAAGGGGCCACCTCCTTGGTTGATCCATGAACCAGGTAAAAATCCGTCTGCTACTCTAGCAAAAACCCAAGCACACGGCTGCTACTGTCAAAAAAACCGAACTCCGGCTACTACTAAGAAAATCTCGTTGAAAAATCTCAGCAACTCCGGCACCGGGACTACCCGACTCAGGAATCGAAAGACCGCATAATCAGCAGTAACACCTACGACCTCTGGACCAAGTTATATCTGTAACCAGTTTCAGAGAAAACGAGTTTTTCCCTGACCAAACTTGTTCTACGAAAGCCAAGATAAGTAAGAAGTTTCCGTAAGTCATAATCTGATTAGCCTAAGATAATCTACTTAGCTTGGTCTAATATGGAAGCCCGCCAGCTAAGTCAAATGGTTTGTAATTTAACTAAGCTTCGACGTTACATTAATTACAAAACTCTGGAAATATAAAGTTTTAATTCGGCTGTCTTGTTTCTTTTAATTCTACTACGTTTTATAATCATTGTCATCATAATCATATCAGCCGAAAGACGTCCACTGCTGGACATAGGCCTCCTCCAAGCGTCGCCACAACGACTGGTCCTGCGTGTCTCACATCCATCGGCTACCCGCGACCTTCACCAGGTCATCGGTCCACCTTGTGGGAGGCCTTCCAACGTTGCGTTTTCCGGTACGCGGTCGGGAATTAATATTGTTGAAATATTTTTTTTTTTATGTTTTGAAAAATAAATTGCCAACGTATTTTCAGTTTGCGGTATTTGTTCGAAAGAGTCACCACTGCCCAGGGGGGCTACTCTCTAAGCACAAAATCCGTAGTTTCGGGCTTAGTTGCGGGCGTATTCTCCTCCGTATCACCTAACCACTAAGAATTAATGACAACTCGATTTGATAGTTACTGTCGAATCGTGTTGTCTTACATTCTTAGTTCGGGTACTCTGTATCACCTTCGGACTTACAATTGTAAGTCCGAAGGTCATACAGAGTAGAATACGCCCGCAACTAAGCCCGAAACTACGGACTTCACGCTTAGAGATTACCCCCCCTGGACCGAAAAGGGCTTTAGGAGGAACACGGATGGGTTTTAGTAAGCTGACATTCGCTGCCGGTCCCAGAGCGGGAGGAGTCATATTTTCACCATCCTTAAAAAAAAATATTTTCAATGAAACCACCACATTTTCTCCCCCAAAACGCCATTCAGATAAACACATCTCCAAGGACCACACGTGCCGACCGTATAATTAGTAGCAATAATAAAGACGTTTATTACAGCAGTAACGTAGCAATGATACCTAAGTATTGTCGCGCAGCTCCTTAGATTTTATGACGTCAATTTAAGGACACGCACTCGTAAACTTAATTAACTGCAAACGTAACACCTACCGAAATTAAACGCATTATATGTGTTGCTCCTGAGATTGCTTCCCACTGATTGTGTTATAAAAGTTTTATTGTGTTTTAATATATCTTAGGGAGGTAATGTAAATATTATTTCGGAGGGGTAAAGTGGTTTGAAAGAGCCTAGGGCGATGATATTGTGTTTGTTAAAGAAAATGATGGTAATTGGGAGATTAAGACAAGAAAATAGGCAGCAGTATAAGTTAAAACCTAATGGTGGCTCGGAAAATTCAGCAAGTCGCTGCGCAAATTCATGTGATAGCATAGGTCAGGAATGTGGTACTGCCTAGCGAACTTCACTGACGCCATTAACTTTGTATCAGAAGGACAAGTCTTGGCTATGATGCGAATGTATTCGTATCGCAGTCACAAACTCCCAAACCTTCAATTCAAACCTCAAACCTTTCATTTCCGAACATTTAATTTAAATTTGAACGTTTTTCAAATTCGAGATATGGCCTCCAGGCTGATTTCTCTTGGATGTTATTATTTTCCCCTCATTTGGTGATCACCATTTCCTTTGATTATCGTGCTGATGATTAAACTTCTAGAGGCTTACTAAAGATGAGATTAAGATGGAAACTTGGCTGGAATTTTCTTCAATTAGTCTTTAAACGCTTTGCCGGTTAGAAAGAGTGTTGAGCATTTGCCAACAGATGTGGAAGACATCTTGTCTCGTATTTCCTTCTGGATATTAAAATACGAGGTAATTATGTATGCGTTAACTGGAACTCCCCCTTGAGGCAGTATAGAAACTCTGACACTAGGGTGTGTGGGGTCGTTAGACCTTACTGTCCACACGATAAAAAAAGAAGACTGGAACTAAGATTCAAAGACTCAGCAGGAAGGATACCTACCAAAACGGAAATGCAAACTCATCTTCCTTCGTAAAAATAAAGTAACCAATAATAAAAAAAAAAATTGTCTTCGCTGAAATCTTGAACTTTATTATCGGAAGGGAAGCTCAAACGTATAGTGTCGGTGATCAATCTCCATTATTTTTACGCGACTGCGAAAGAAGGAGGGTTATGTTTTTTGAGTGTGTGTATGTATATTTCTTTGGCACACCCTAGAGCCTAAACGGCTCGATGGAGTTTTACTTGAGAGCTGTCGTTAGATTTATATTTACTGTGAGAGTGACACTGGGTATATCAAAACTAAACAAAATGGCCGATCTTTGACGCCATATCATGCTTTCAATAAATTTTTAATTTTCAAAACCTATCGAGTGGGGTATCAAAATAAAGGTCTCGAGGAAACGATTCCTAAAATCTAACTCACTAAAAAGTAGAAACTCGACCGCTAAAAACAACTAAAAAGTTCGAAACAAGTCGCTAATCTGGCTAGTTATTCTGTAAATAACCATTTCGATATCGAGCTTCACCTGAGTGACAACCTCACAAAGTGAGCTTTATTGCACACTACATAAAGGTCTTACTTTTGACGTAATTTGATACTCACCTCGGATTCCGCTGTCGAGACACGAAAATGTTGTTACAGAATAGGGGTCCTGATGCCACTTTGCCACTGCTTGAAAAGCGACTTGGTTCGAACTTTTTAGTTGTTTTTAGCAGTCGGGTTTTTTGACAAAGTTAATTTGCAAGCAATCAACTCATTATCTACGTTATATGCCTAATGATTTTTTTGGTTAAAGAAATAGACTTATTGAAAGAGACAAATGGGTTCCATATAAACAGCCATCAAAACACATAGCAAAGACGATGGAATATAAAATGTAACTTTATAATTATCCCCAGTCCGTTTCAGCAAAACATGCATGAATTACTGTCAGATGTAGCGGTCATAGCTAAGTAGCTATTTGTTAGTGAGTCCCTCAAAGCTGCCCCAACTAACACCGTTTGCGGAGCACGCTAAAGCCAAAAGGATGATGCGGTCTACTTTCCTTGCCCCGAGGCTCATTGCAAGTCTGAAAGCATTTTCAGTTTTACGCCCCATGTAAAAGATCAAAGCAAAAATGTTTGATTAATATGGTTAAAACTTTTTGGGTGGATCTTAATTTGGAGTGAAAATGATGAAAGTTCAAATTAAACTATTTTCTGTGTCCTTCGCTATCCAACCGTCCGTCTGATTGTCTGTCGGTCGGTCAGCGAATTGTATCTCATGAACCGTAATAGGTAGACAGAAAGTTTATATTAATTAAAACAAAAAATAATTTAAATTTAGAATGAAGGGAAACAAGAAACGTGTTTTTTTTCTCTGTTTATAGTTCGGAACCCACGTGTGAGAGAACGACTCGCATAAACCTGGTTTTTTTTTTTTTTCAAAACAATATTTTACTGCAAGCATTTTGTAACAATATTCAGTTCCAGTTCTAAAACATGCTCAAAAAACCTCTTTTCAAAATTCTAAACGCGACAACTTGAATAGGAACACCGTTGTCACATTATTTCATTGTATCAACTCCGTCACAGTACACTCAAAGCCTCGTAAAAAAGTTGCCAGCAAATGACATTATCTTTAGAAAGTATTTTAATTCGATGAAGGAAGTTCCCGTGAAGTTCCCGTCTTGGTCGTCGGCAATACGTTGTCGGAAGATTTGCATTTTTATGAAAACGTTTTACGGGTCGGTCCGGGTCCTTACGGCGGCTTGTAGGGAATGAGTTTGACTTACTATACATAGAAGTCGCTAGTTGAATAGTCGGATGCTGAAATAAATATTTTATGAGAGAGAACAGATGAGTCATCTTCTACGACTCGGTATTTTCTCGATTATCCTTCGTTTGTTTGTAGTTGTGTAATCTAAACTTGGCTAGGCTTGGTCACGACATGCAGAGAAACCCATTCTTATATTTATGTACGGTCAGCCGCACGTCATTTTGTGGTCATACTCGACCAACCAAAATCACCTTTACTGCTACGAAATAAAGACATGTAATGTAACTTTGGTGAGTGGAAGCGTTGGTTTTAGTTATTTATTTCTTTGCCAGTTTCGCTATTATATTTAAAGCTTGTCGTTGTATGCCTTTGCCTATTTTGCAATTCTGGACAAGAGATGTTCCATGATGCAGTGGAGCTCTGGCTATGGAAATTATATTCTGAGGGCAATTTATATGAAAGTGTGGATATACTACTCTGTCAAGAAAGTACCGGGAAAAGATCAATAATACACAAAATGTCTGTTATTCATCCAAATTTATTTTATCACCTTCAAAGTATGCTCCTTTAGAAACGATACACTTGCGCCAACGAATAATCCATTCATCAAAACATTTTTTAAACGCTGCTTCCGGAATTGAGTTCAGTTCTCGCCGCGAATTCTCCTTTATGTCTTCTATCGATTGAAAACGGGTGCCACGAAGTGGTAATTTGAGTTTAGGAAAAAGAAAAAAGTCAGCAGGAGCCATATCTGGTGAATATGGTGGTTGCTGGATGGTATTTGTTGAGTGCTTGGTTAAAAATTCACAATGATAGCCTTGTGCGAAGGCGCATTGTCGTGGTGCAAAATCCAAGAATTTTCTTTCCACAAATCTGGCCTTTTTCGTCGAATTTGCTCTCTTAAACGCCGCATAACGCTCAAATAATATTCTTTATTTACCGTTAGACCTTCCGGTAAGAATTCAGAGTGCACAACACCGCGATAGTCAAAGAAAACAGTCAACATGACTTTGACTTTTGATCGACTTTGGCGTGGTTTTTTCGGTTTCGGTTCAGTTGGAAGCCGCCACTCCGAAGCTTGTTGACTAGTTTGCATGTCAAACTCGTAAACCCACGTCTCGTCACCAGTAACAATGCGTTTCATGAATGTTAGGTCCGAACTGACTCGTTCTAGCATGTCCTCAGCGACTTTCATGCGATTGAGTTTTTGGAGAAAATTCAGATCTTTTGGGACAAGCCTAGCAGCAACATGTTTCATACCCAAATGATTAGTTGAAATGGTACGGATCGACTCGTGAGATACAGAAAGTTCGGCGGCTATCTCTCTCAGAGTTGAATGTGGATTTTCAGTCACTATTTCCTTCACTTTTACGATGTTAACTTCAGTTGCAGACGTTGACGGCCTACCAGAGCGAGGCAAATCTTCCAGCACATCTCGACCGCTTTTGAACGCTTTGAACCACTCATAAACACGAGTTTTTGATAAAGTCGATTCACCGTAAGTAAGCCTTCTGTAACATTTTCAGTGACTCCGAACACGAAATTCCATTGGCGATGCAAAATTGAAGACAAACTCTTTGTTCGATATTTTTGTCCATTATGAAATTCGCAATACACACTATATATGATATTACTAAAACCAGCACTGTATTTAATATAAATAACAGATGCAACTCAAACTCCGCGCCAAAAAGGAAAACAGTTGTGCCAATCTAACAACTACAAAAAAACTAAAATTTGAATTTGGAACCATAAACAAATCATCCATTCCCGATACTTTTTTGACTGAATGTTTATGGCATAGTCTAATCCAAAAGAGCTTGAGGTCTTTACATGTAATGTAATCTTGGTGCTTTCGAATCTGAAGTTACAAATAATATTTTTCTCCAGCTTAAAAATTACAAATTGCCTTGCTAGAGCAATATTAGTCTGAAATATGTAGCCAATTATTATTATTACCATTTATTCTTCCAATAAACGTGCCCAGTGAGCGAGAAGAAAATGAAAGCAAAGACTTCAAAATAAACACAGCTGCATAAAACGTATCACTCAAAATAATAGTGACTACTTCATCAAGACTAGCAATGAAATGTAATGAAACGAAAATATTAGGAGTTGTAACGTTATTCGAGTAGCTGAGGTACTTCATATAAATTATTTCGCTGTACGTTTTCAAAGTTTGAAGACATTTTCCAGTTTAACGTGAGGTATTATTCTCTTTATTCATCATGCATGATATTCAGCTGCCATGTTCCCGCGTTGCTTAGAGTTCTTCGTGTTTGCAGGTGATATAAATAATTAAATAAATGTTCACGCACATAGCTTTACACCGGTATTCCGTGTGAAACCTCATTAACCAAAAAATCGTAAATGTTTCACGGATTATTTTTTTATTTAATAAAATATTCTACCTAGATAATGGCAAAAAGTAACTTCATCTGAGCTGTAGGTACGCCTGCATCATCAAAGTTACATAATATACTTTTATATCAAGAGAAAATACATTTAATTATCTACTCATTTTACTTTGTCTTTGTAATGCTTCTGAGCCGCTTTCAAAGCACAAAGATTGCTAGATTATCTCTTGAGATTGCATAGGTTTTGTACCAAAGCAGGAGTACGGGCTTTGTATTTCTAATAATATAGATTACCTACAGGGTGATTTTTAATACAAGGTTAATGTCCGACTTGACGGAAGTACTCACTAATATGAGCAATTTTTACTATGGGATCAACCCCTTAGCCTTTAAGCCGTATGGTGTCGGCTGGTGCCGTATGGTGTCGGCTGGTGCCGCATGGTGTCGGCTGGTGCCGTATAGTGCCGTAAAAGAATAATACCACCCCATCACTTCCCGTGGGTGTCGTAAGAGGCGACTAAGGAACACACCAGAGAATCAGGGAATGGGCAGCAGCGTTTTCTTTAAAACGCAACCCGCCCAGGCATGGCGATTAAGGCAAACTACATCTTTGGGCTCCACCTATGTCCGGTAGTGGACGTCTTTTGGCTGTTATGATGATGATGATCAACCCTTAGATCCGAAAACCTTAATTAGTGAACAAATACTTTTTTACAAGTTTTATTTAAGTTCTCTTTTAAGTTAGTATGAATGAGTCACATCTAGTAAATGAATTTTAAAATAGCTGCACCATTGATATAATGAGCTGCACACATCCAATTGAGTTGAAATTTTGCATATTAATATAGTATGTATGTTTGATTTGGATGATACTGCAGTGTTAGTGTGTGACATCAATCTACATCCAATATGGCGGACTTCCAAATACCACTTATTTTTATTTGCCCCTTTGATATCATCATCATCTTGCTAGCCTTTTCCCAATTATATTGGGGTCGGCTTCCAGTCAAACTGGATTTAGCTGAATACCAGTATTTTACGAGGAGCGGCTGACTACCAGACCTCCACAACCCATTAACTGGGTAACACGGTACATCATGGCAAGACTGGAGTCAGATTAACTGGCTTCTGACTATCCGTAACGACTGCCAAAGATCTACAAATGACAGCCAAGACCAACGGCTTAACGTGCTTTCCGAGGCACGGAGGAAACTCGGTATGTTAAGATGGTCACCCATCCACAGACCAACCTTGGCAAGCGTTGCTTAACCTTGAAGATCGATGCGTGCGGCTGTTATTATCTAGCCACGAGAGAAATACGAAAAATAAAACGCTTGCCTGTTAAAAGTTTTTGCTATATTAATTACTAGCTTTTGCTCGCGACTTCGTACGCAGAAATCCCGTTTTTCCCGTTCCCGTAGTAATTTCGGGAAATCCTATCTTATGCTCTTTTTCTGAATATAGGGAAGCTACATGGCAAACTTCAGTTTTCGACTACCAGTAGTCTCGGCTGTGCGTTGTTGGTCCGTCCTTCAGTAACAAATGACTTTTATATATTGACTTGATAACTCGCGACCTCATACGCACATATCCCGTTTATTCCCGATCCCATAGGAATTTTAGAAAATCCTATATGTTCGCCTGCAAAATGTAAGGAAGCTACATGCCAAATTGCAGCTTTCTACGACCAGTAGTTTTGGCTGTGTCTTATCTGTCAGTCACTCAGTAACGTAAAAACAGTATATTTCTTGATCAATATGTTATTTCAAACTTTATTTATAATCCCATTCCAGAGTATTTTAACCCCCTGATTACCACTGAGCCACAACACACCCAGTGTATCACTAGTTTCTTATTTATTTATGTACACACAACAAACTTAAAAAAAAATAATTACATACAGATAAAAGAGCACAAAGGTACTGCTTATTTCAATAGAAATTTCTTCCAGCAGACCTGCGACAGAAGAGTGGGATAAAAAACGTAGACACAGTGTGTAGAGAGACAGAGAAGGAAACTTAAAAAAGACTATACTAACTTAACTAAAGTATATCAAGTACTTCTTCGTTCCTAATCTCTCAAATAGCAGTCTTAAAACCACAGTCTCATCAGTACCGCTGAAACCCGTTGAAAACCACACAGCCTGAAGATTTTCTTCCACTATGTGGGCACGTGAATTCCCGCATAAAATGTTAAACATCTGGACGTCGACCGACGCTTCTAGGACAACTCTTATTCATTCGTGTGCTCCTTGCTACGGTTTTTCATCTTTTATATTTTCGTGGGCGACCTCGCTGCGTTTACTTTTGTGCCATGTTTTTTATAAGGAGGTTAGATGTATTTTTTTTTTCTGTAAAGATTCCTATTTTAATTTTAAGTGGTACTCTGTCTTGGTGACGTAAAAATTTTCTAACAAAAGAATTTATATAGGAAACGAGACTTCATTGTCCCTCGGTAAGGCCACCCGTCCACAGTCAATTTCGAACGCGTTCCACGGATTAGATAATTGATTTTGATCGTAGATCTCGTTCGAATGCTTTCCATGCCCCCTTGCTCGGACCATGGATAGAACCAGGAGGCTACTCTCTGAACCTGAAGTTCATAGACTCGGGCTTAGTTGCGGGCGTTTTCTATTCCTAACACTTACGATCTTACACACCTATGAACTTACGATTAGGTACTCCGGAACCCGAACTAAGAATGAATGACAAAACGATTTGACAGTAACTGACAAATCGTGTTGTCATAACTTCTTAGTGCTTAGGTGATACGGAATAGAAAACGAACGCAACTAAGACCGTAACTTAAGACTTCGGGCTTAGAGAGTAGCCCCCCAGGGCGGGACGCGCGAGGTGAGTGAAACTGATCGCCTCGAACAGTACACGCCTCCACTGTATGCTCCACCGTATCCTCCAGGCGAGGACGCCGTGGTGCCTCTCTAGTCATTCCTTAAAGAGGGAGCTTATCGCAACAACAGTCATCATCATCTGCCTAGCCTTTTCCCAACTATATTGGGGTCGGCTTCCAGTCAAACCGGATTTAGCTGAATACCAGTATTTTACGCGGAGCGGCTGCCTACCAGACCTCCACAACCCAGTAACTGGGTAACACGGTACTTCATGGCAAGACTGGAGTCAGATTTACTGGCTTCTGACTATCCGTAACGACTGCCAAAGATCTACAAATGACAGCCGGGACCAACGGCTTAACGTGTTTTCCGAGGCACGGAGGAAACTCGCTATGTTAAGATGGTCAACCATCCACAGACTAACCTTGGCAAGCGTTGCTTAACCTTGAAAATCGACCCCTGCGGCTGTTATTATTTAGCCACGAGCTCATCTGGTTGATACCATTAACTTATCGCAACAACAGTAGCGTACCCAAATACCTAGACCTATATTCTCAACAGCAACCGGCAGATGAACATCAAAAATAAAATTTTCGTACACGTATACAATTCCTGCATGTATTAACAGTTAACACAATACGGAAATTACTACCATATTCACCAAAGTTGGAGGCGGCCGTAGTAGTAAATCAACACTTCCGAAGTACTGTATTGTAATTACTGCATAATTATTATGTCGAAATATGAATGGGCTTACCTACGTTAATTTGTCTACTTTGGAAATGTTATTGTTCTGGTAACTTGAGCTATTTGTTAGGTAACATTTGGATGAACCCACCTGGATATTTTTACCCGACTGCGAAAGGAGGAGTGTTATGTTTTTCGAGTGTATGTATGTATGTATATTTCTTTGGCACGCCTTAGAGCCTAAACGGCTCGATGGATTTTAGCTTGAGAGGTGTCGTTAGATTTGTATTTACTGTAAGAGTGACACTGGGTATATCAAAATTAAAAAAAAAACAAAATGGCGGATTTTTGGCGCCAAATTATGCCTTCAAAAGATAATGTTTTTTTCAAAACCTGTTGAGTGGGGTATCATGATAAAGGGCTCGAGGGGACGATTCCAAAAAAAGTAACTCACTAAAATGTATGAAATAAAAAAAATTACAAAAAAAAACCCGACCGCTAAAAACGAATAAAAAGTTCATAACAAGTCGCTTTTCAAGCAGTCTGATGCAGTTCAATCACTGACCCAATGCCACCAACTGCGGTGGGGTGCTGTCGGGTTTTTTGACAAAGTCAATTTTTCTGTAAAGAATTGTTAACTATCCCAGAAATATTATTTGTATGTATGGGATTTCAATTATGAATCATATTTTGTCGAGGCTCATGGTAAACGCTATATGTAATGTTTTCATCATAGTATATTTTCTTTAACGGAAGTATATCGTGTACAAGTAGGTACGTAATCAAAAACATTCTATTTATTCTATTTTACAGTGGATTCATATCATGGCTTAGGATCAAAAATGAATTTTCAGGAGTATTTATTTCGCCACTTCTTCCACTAAGATGTAGTGATGAGAGTTCTGGGCATTTTCTTTAGGTAATTTCATGGAAACGTGGTTTTAAATAACTTCGTCAAGAGTTGGCATCGGTTTTTTTAAGAGATGTAAAACTGTAAATTGTATCAACATAAAATGACTGAAGCAGAATATACCAGAAAACTAAGATAAAATTCCCAAACAAAGTTCAAGTGCACCAGTCAAAACTAACTGCAAGAAAATCTCTCTCGAATACATCCTCCTTGACCGCACTTGGCCCTTGTTTTTTCAACGTCTGCAAACTCATGCTTCGAAAAAAATATGAACGGGAAGTTCAAAACAGTCTTAAGAAATTTTTACTTTAATAGTAGTCGACTATTTAAACCGAAGAGCCAAGAGATCCCAAACTTAAGCAATTAGTGAGCTCCAGTCAGACAGCAATTAACGGAATATGCTATTCGAAAGCAGAAAAGGTAGAAATAATTCAGCCAATAACAGGGTGCTTGCCGACTTGACTCGTTAGTTAAATAATTCATTAACTACTAATGACCGAAATATATCAAGCACTTGGCGTGAAGTGCTTGAGATCGGGTGTTATAATTAACGTTTTGTAGCTGATATAAGTACTGGAGTGGTAATGAAGGTGCTGAAGGGGCGATTGTGGTTATTATAACTTCGTACATCGTTTTATGGTTTTTTGTCAGACTTCGTTGCTTCATCACAAATGTTTGGTCACACTTCACTCACATACACAGTTCCACAGAAAGGTTACCTACATCATTTTAGATCTTAGTAGATCTATATTGGCAACTATTCGTGGAAAGAGAGAACTTCTTCTATCGTCCAATGACAGCTTTAACGGCGGCGTTGCACAAGGTGTAAAACCACATCATTGTGTCTGCATATTTAATGTGTTTCTCTTTTTTTATATGAAAATCAATGATAATCAATAAAAACTATCTAGGATGTACCTTTGCTCTGATATAATAAAACACTTCAATAAATTAGGTACTCCATCACGTCGAAAGATTATATCTAAACTTCATTTATCTGTAGTAAATACATTCACATGCGCCTACTTTTCTCAACTATAATAGGTACATAAGTACCTACAAGAACTAAATAATTTCGTGTTTTAATTACTGTTGTTGTTTTCCGTTTTCCTGGGAGCAAACGAAAACTTCTCCTCCATAATTCACTCTGAATACCATCGGAATGTAATTAACTACAGTACCGTGTACTGTAATTAAATTGAGCTTAATGAATCTTGCGTATCTCTCTCCATTTTTTATGAAAAAACGTCGCCATTTTTATTTCATCAGTAGTTTTATTACCAGAGTTAAATTGCAGTAGAACATCATATCATCATAAGCTATCTTTAAAATGTTCCTACCTGCCTGAATTGAAGTGACATTGTAACAGCGGTAGCGGGGCGAAGGCGATTGCGATTGTGAACGTCAGAAATATATGGGCTTGACAAACGCTGCCGAAATATCACGTGGTCAATCCCTTATATGTATTTCCAACCCGCCGCTTTATAGTTTCGGAGAAAAAGGGGCGGGGAAAAGCAGATTGTCATTTATTTCCTTAAAAATTATTTATTTAAAATCCTAATAAAATACTTTTAAAAATGGAGCCAGCTAAGATTACGTCTATTTACAATCAGTTAGAAACCTTTGCTCATATTATAATCTCCTTGCACATAATCTCCTCGAGTTCACCTCAAAAAGAATGTCTAGCATTACGATAACTCGAGCCACGCGCCGAGGATGATCTCCAGGAGTGGCGTCTGAAGTGGTTAACTCGTGTGTCACGCGCAAGCAAAGAGCGTATAATGGTGGAATTGCACGAATTTATTTGTCCTTGAAGTTTAATCTTATGTTCAGTAAAATATGTCTGGATTTTAGATAAGAAGAAGCTGCTTAGATAAACACTTATGCTATTTTTAACCCCCGACGCCAAAACGACGGGGTTGTTATATGTTTGACGTGTCTGTGTGTGTGTGTGTGTCTGTCTGTGGCATCGTAACTCCCGAAGGAGTGAACCGATTTTGATTTTGTTTCTTGTTACGATAAGGAAACAGAGGTGTTATAGATTGTTGCCGTCTACTTCGAGAAAGTGGCGGAGTTTATTAGATAGGCACAAAGTACATTTTTCGAGGAGAGAACTTCACAAGCGCATATGCGTGCGATTTGTATCAACATACCTCATTAGATCACGCGGTGGTCTGCACAGCCCATTAAAAAAGACACCGTAACCTAGAAAGGTTACGGTGTCTTTTTAAATGTGCTGATGGTGACCACCGCGTCACACAAGGTTCCACATTGGTCTTTTTAAGTTAGAAAACTTAAAAAGACCAATATGGGACCATGTGTTCAATTACATCTATACTTGGTAGAGCACATCCCATCAAGACTACCATCAAGGTACCTACCTAGGTGCCTCCCATAGTAATACAGCGGGTTTTTGCAACCATTTATATCAAACAAACGCAGTACACTTAAAAACCATAAAACTAACTTTTTTCTAATTAAACATCAATATTCTCTCAAGAACGTTTTTAGGTTTCCGTACATGGAACCCTATTACTAAGCCTCCACTGTCCTTCTGTCTGTCAGCGGGCTGTATCTCAAGAACCGCAATAGGTAGGCAGTTGAAATTTTCACAGATTGTGTATGTCCGGCAATAGCCGGTATGACAATAAATAATACAATTATCATTTAATGAAAAATGGTAACCAACGGAAACCTATTACTAAGGCGGTCCGTCCGTCCGTCCATCCATCTGTCTCTCAGCGGGCTGTATCTCGAAAACCGTAATAGGTAAACAGTTGAATTTTTTACAGACTGTGTATTTCTATGGTCGCCATAAAACAAATAATACATTAAATTCAATTAAAATTGAAAGGGTGCTCTCATTCAAAAAACGTGTTTTTATGTTTATTTTACGGAACCCTTCGTGTGAGAGTCCGACACACACATGGATGGTTTTTAAGCACATTCTCAGTGACGTAATAGGTTTCTTAATGGCACTGAACAAGAAAAACGCATGATAAAAATGGCGACTTGTTAGAGCAATCGATTAGTCTTCATTACTCTCGGGAATATAAAATTATATCTTTACTATTCACAAAGTTACCTTTGCTTTGTTCTACTTAGGGCCAATATCAGTTGCAATTTAAAACTATTAAACACCAGATAAAAAATAAACATGCCTATTCAATACACCTAATTATGAAAACAATCGTAATAGGTAGTCAAATCATTTAGAATGATAATAATTGGGTATGTGATCAATGGTTTCTATTTTGGTCAATAATACTAAGCCACAAAAAATAAACATAACACTTGCTATGAGTGCAGAAACCTCAAATAATTTTGACAAATAAACAAAACAGTGGTCCTAAACGCTAAACAAATGTTACTATCATCTTCAATTCGAATCTTTAACCAAAATCCAAACCACAAAACCATGTCATGATTCAATTGAACATCTCCCGCAGTGATTTAGTATCGTTATCTTCAAGAGGCAACAATAGAAAGTCGTAAGTGGAACGATACTTAAAGGTTGGACTAAGCGTGATTTATATTAGGCCCGGAGTTTCGCGGGCCCGTGTCAAGCTTGATTCCAAGAGTTTCAACCATTAATATTCATTAAAAACCTTAACTTGTTCGCGTTTATTTAATTACATCAGAACTATTTTCAGCGTAAACAGTCTGATATAATTAACTGGAGTAAATGTACGTACGGTATGTATCTAGGATAAAACATCTGAAGTTAATTAATTACAAAACAACAACGTTATCTTGGAAGTCTGGAGTTTGTGTGGTGTGTACTTATGTATACATGGTGTATGTATAAAACGGTACAATCTGCGTACTTTGTATCTAAGTGTGTTCTAAAAACACTCTGTAACGTTATACGATCGTTATCGCATAGTGTACGAAGTCATGTTCTTAGCTCAGAAGCATTATAGGAAGACTCGCTCGACTTGCGAATTTCAAAGTAAATTCAACATTTGGATTCTTGGTGCGAAAAGTGGAAAAAGCGACGAATAAACCTGCAACGCTTTACTCGTTACATTCAATATTCGCTGCACTTCACTAGAAATTCGAATTTCATTCGCCACCGCAGATTCTCCTTCAGATATATTTCAAACACTGGAGATTCGTCCAATCCGCTATAAAAAGTATTGCAAAAAGTACAAAATATCATGTTAGTTGTAGTGGTTTCATTTCAGGAAATGTATAGAATTCCTGGAAAAGTACTACCATCGTCAATATCACTTTCTCAGTTAAAGCTGGGAATCGGTAACATATACAAGAATTCGGTAAAAACTCGATAACAATGACAATAAAATGTACAACAGTGAATTTTTTGAACTCTCAGAAAGCCACCAAGCTCACGTTGAATTTATGGAAGCAGGTATCCATTTCACGCCGACTCTAACCAAAGGATTAAGATGATGAAGATTGGAGAGAAAATTGGGATTCGAGGAAGAGGATTATGATTATCAGAGTGTTTACTAGGAGTTATGACTTCATTCAATAATTACGGTTAAAGAGAGTGTGCGACTTCTATGAGGAGCCCCTCATAGAAGTCGCACACTCTCTTTAACGTGGCTAAAGAATAACAGCCGCATAGATCGATCTTCAAGGTTAAGCAACACTTGCCAAGGTTGGTCTGTGGATCGGTGACCATCTTAACATAGATACAGTTTTCTCCGTGCCTCGGAAAGCACGTTAAGCTGTTGGTCCCGGCTGTCATTTGTAGAACTTTGGCAGTCGTTACGGATTGTCAGAAGCCAGTAAATCTGACTCCAGTCTTGCCAAGAAATACCGTGTTACCCATTTAATGGGTTGTGGAGGTCTGGTAGGCAGCCGCTTCACGTAAAATACTGGTGTTCAGCTGAATCCGGTTTGACTGACAGCTTACCCCAGTTTAGGTGTAAAAAGGCTAGGCAGATGATGAGTGTGTGCGACTTCTATATACCAAGAAAATCAATAACGTTATATACGTTTTTGATTTTCTTGTTGGTAAAAACGTGTATAATATTTGAAGCATAATTTGAAAATTATCGCAAATACCATCATGATTTGATGGCCTTTGCGATACTTTTCAAATTGTGTCAGCTTATGTTATCATCTGAACAACATTTGCAGTGACGGCCCAGTAGCTACGATCCCCACTTACGAGTTGTAGGTCGTGGAACGAACGCAACCAGGCACATTACATTTTGTAGTTTATATCATCACCACTAACTGTCTAAACGGTTAAAGAAAAAAATGAGGAAACTGATGGCATGTGCCAGGACCAAAAATTCGAACTGATATGACATCCACCAACCCACACTGCACTTTTAATTTGGAAAAACCTCAAAACGCCGAAACTCGCAAGTACACCTGCGACACAAAGCTATAATGTGGTCCAGTCACTTCCGCGCGTTTTCCGCTTAGTCTTCAATTTAATTTGATCCGACCCCCGTCTCATCCTCCTGAAACCGCAACATGCAATGAACGCTTCTTACAAACTCCTTGCAACCCTGCTGCTCTGTCTAAATGTGAAATTGTAAAGACTAGTTTTGTTTCCAAGTATTATTTTTGGATTTTCGGAAGATTGAAAGTTTTTTGTTAATATGAAGTTTGGAGAATAACATATATAATATCGAGAGGTTTTGAGTAGAAATGTGGATATCTATAAGAGTAGGAAAAAACTTGTTTGAAAGGTCTCTAGAAAGCGGGTGTCTACTGTGGCAATGAATAGAGGAAGATAAGAAAATATTACATGTGGCACCAACTCCATATAAATTAGGTAACATAATGATGAGATAAACTGTCTATTTCTAAAGCGTTTGAAGTTAAGTATTTCTCAATCTCTACTTCAGCTTGAATATCTGTCCATCATATCAGCCGAAAGACGTCCACTGCTGGGCATAGGCCTCCCCCAAACCGTCGCCACAATGACCGCTCCTGCGCGTCCTGCATCCATCGGTTACCCGCAACCATCACCAGGTCATCGGTCCACCTGACCGGAACATCTGTCATTACAATAGTATTTGTCACGTTCTCAACTCATAAACCAGCCCAAAACGAACGTTGAACTTTCGAATACGTAACTTCATTAATGAGGGAGAAACAAAACCTTGATATAATTTAATTGAATTCCAGTTCTTCTAGAGTAACGTATTTTCAAAATAGCGCAAAAACTTCCATGTTCAATATGCAGCTCAACTGCCCGAAGCAATTTAAATATAAACAAATGCGAAGTTTGCATTCATACTACCGTACTCAAGTCTTAAGACGGCGCGCTGAGGCGTATTAAATAAGATTTCTGTTTTAAGTTGAATCAGCCTCCAAAGCTTCAAGAAAACTATTTTCTATCAGTTCGAAAAATACGCTTATTGACGAGAAGTTTACAAGTTAATCAATCTTATACTTTCTTAAGACAAACTTCTTTGGAAGTTTAAGTACGCTGAGTTATGATAGCTTATCTTTTGGTGTTTTAAGCGAGTTTTAATATGAAGAAATAATATTACTTTATGCCTTAAGCAAGTGAAGACTATCTTAACTTTAATCTACCCTTCTACAGATGATTAAAATCGTTAGTAACTTTCATGAAAGGTTTACTATACAATATTATACAAAGTGTAGAAAACAGAAATAACTCAAAACAAAAGGGACCATTTTATATTGAACAGCTGTTTTTGTTTCGCAATTAGTGGCTAGTTGTAGTAGAAGTGGTCATCATGATGACTATGGTAGGTGCCAATCGCAATAACAGTCAATGACCCACATACACATACATCTTATCATCATTTGGTTTGGTGTCATATTTTGGGGTAACTGCAGTGAGAGGGAGAGGATTTTCAAAGCTTCGAAACGGTGTGTAAGAACTATGTCAAGTCTATAATGCACTGATAGTTTTGAACCTGTGTTTCGGTCTCTGAAGGTACTCACTTTTCCATGTTTGTACATATTGGAGGTGGCAATTTTTGTGAAAACGAATTTAAACTTATTCCCGTCTCTCACTAATACGAAAACACGTCCAGACCCTTTGAGGTCCCAATACAGAAACTTGTTGGGCTCAGTTCATTATAAAACAGCACTGCTAAAAATATATGACAATGGGGCCTGTTATTTATAATAAAATAACTCATAGTTTTAAGGAATATTCTGTTAATATTTTTAGATCTAATGTAACTGCACTGCTTTTGACAAAATGTTATTACTCCGTAAAAGACATTTAATGTTTATTTTTATATTTTTATTATTGACATTTTCTATTTATTTTATCATTTGTATTATTAATGCGTCCAGTGATTTGCATGCCGTAAGGTAAATTGTGGCTGAACAAATTTATTTATGTTAGTCATCTTATATTGTATCTACATTTATGGCAAATAGAATAGAAAAGAAAAACATTTATTCAGCACAGACATAAACGCACAGCGACAAATAATTACAAAAGTAATAGTTAGCAGGTACACAAATTGAAATTGATTGATTGATTGAATAAAGGTTCTGATTCTGATCAAAAACAGAAATAAGTACGATTCTTACTATCTACTATCCTGATTCGACTTCCATCGTGATCCATTACGTTCTCTAGTAATAAAACATCCACGAAGGGATATTAGGGCAAGGTAAATATACTGCATTGCAAGTTTATCGGGCTCCTACCATAATATAATAACCCCTTTTCAGGTTTTGCGTTATTTCTGTTACACCCTGTATTTTGACAGGTTTCAAACACTCAACGCTGTTTTTTCTCGAGCATTATTTCACATATCTTCCTCGTTATCCAAAGTTGAAGCTACAAATTACCAAAATACTGAAAAACAATATTTGAGAATGAGCATGACAAAAAATAAAAAAGACGAATCTTTCGAACACCGAGTCCCGTCGTCACTAGGGAAATTATGGAATATAAAATATTTGTATGATCGTCACTCCACCGAATTTTGCGTGTTGTATTTTTTTCAGTCTGCTTCGATAAAACTACGGAATATTATAGGAAAAACGCATGGTATTTTTTCATATTTCGCCAATTTAAAAGCGAAAATATTGCATCGCAACAAAATACGAAACAATTAATTTCGTATTTTCTACGACTAATATTCGAAACTAACATTTTGTTCTCGGTATTCGTATTGAAATGTTACACAGTATAATATGGTCTCAAACAAGCACAAAGACTATTGCAGCTCACTGCTTGGAATTGTCGGTCTTCCAAGATGTTGAGACACAGCAGTAGACTACAGCTAGAAATTCCTAGTAATACATTCATGGTGTGTGTATCGTGTGTCATACCGTGTAGTCTTGAATTTCCAACTCTATTTGCAAAATCATGACGCCGTGTAGTAAAACATTCCTGGAAAACTCACTTTACACAACTGAGACAAAAGAGAACAGTTGTTAGGATAGACACATGACAAACATAGGAAGTAAATAGAGCCGACGACAGAGTTAAAACTAAATAAACTAGTTTGAAAGTCGATAGCGGACAACGCACACAACGCATAGACTGTGTATTTGCATTTTTATTGGAACCGTTTAAAGAAACAATGGACGGATCGGTTGAAACGCTTGCCGTTTGGGAAATTCAACTGTTTTTCCTTTTATACCGTATTCTGTGTAAGCCTTTATCGATTTTTATTTCGATATAATCTGGGCTGCCGCTGTTATTTTAGAAAAATGTATATGATCAGTTCGGAGGTCGTTTGTGTTTCGTTGAAACTAAAAATAATTTAAAAAAAAGCAAAAAAATCCTTTTTATATACTACTACAAAAATACTTATAGGTACTTAAATAAACCTCGCGACAAACTTTAATGTTCAATTTTATAGGAAAAATTTTATTTTCTTCTTTTTAGAGCATTTAAATAAAAGTTTTTTTTTAAGGTTTTAATGCTTTAATTTTATTTTATACTTTTTAGTTACTCTCAACAAGGCCTTTCATTTCATACCCATACTGTAGAAGTGCATAAAAAATAACTATTTCGCCATCTTGGATGTTCCGCCATATTGGATTTAGAATAACATCACATAGTGTGTATTGTCATCCAAACTAAACATTTTTACACAATTTCAGCTCAATCGGTTGAAGATATCTGCTTCAAAATTGAGTAGCAAGATTCCACCCGGACAAACATACATTGCAAGTTAAATAAACGCTTTTAAAATAGACTTTGTTTCATGAATTAATTTTGAGTAAGCACTAAAAGTTTAATGATAAATTTGGTTAAATATTAATAGAAGGTAATATCTGAAAAAAAAATCTTTAACTGTGAACTTAGCGAAGGCGTCTATAGTAAAGCTTATCATTGATCACTCTGACACCAGTCTTGCCAAAAGGTACAGTGTTACCCAGGTAAAGATTTGTTGAGAATATACTGAATCTGGTTTGACTGGAATCTGACCCCAGTATAGTTGGGAGAAGGCTAAAGGGAAAGTTCAAAGGCAGATAATATCTCTTCTTCAGTATATTATCCCTAATTAAACATGACTTTCTCAACCTTATTACAGTACAACTTTCATCTCGAAATGCGTAAGAACTTCTCTCTATGTAAACGTGGCTTGAGCAAAGATATAAAAAGTAGCAAAATATTCTCATAACCGAAACAGCATGCCATAAACAAAAACATATGTAAGTAAAAATTCTCAATCTTCCACATGAAACCGAATACGAAAACCCTTGTTTGCATGCCTGCTTCAAACAGGGTCTTTGAATGACGTCACTGACAATGGGAAGCTCTCGACATGACGTGGAGTACTGCTTCTACTCTTTTTGGCAGCACAATCCTTCAAAGGCGGATGAAATGAGAGCATCTTAATATCCGCGTTTTAGTCTTATTTCGTGTGACATTAGCGGGCCCTCGACGAATGAACAAAGCCTTGGGTTATTTCGCAAGTTATTTATTTTTTAATTACAATTCACTTAATACATACAATTCTAATGCATTTACTAACAGACAACCTTTACCGCTGTTTACAAGCTTTAATTTTATTAAGATTTATCCTTTTTTAACAGAAATGAGCACTAAGGAAAGATTTACACGACTTAATGTTTGTAAATAGCTATTTTGCCACTATTAGCTGTTTGTTAGTATTTTTTAATTCATGTTCATAAAATATTTACTGAACAAAAAACATATTTTACTCAATTAGCTTGCCCGGCCTATACAGTTATTTATTCAGACTCGGTTAAATGCAATTATATCGGAGTTTTTAAAAGCAATAAACTAAATTTCCCTTTGTAAACTATTCTAATAAATTATTCAGGTACACGTAACAGCCTAGGTATCATTTTCAATATCCATTAGCCAGACCCCAATGCAGTTTAATTACTATCGAATGAATAGCAAAATATGTTGATATAATATTAGCCTGAAATAAATTCACACTTGTGACCCATATTATTTCATGGTTGATTTATTGTTTTGAGCTTTTTAAACAACAGAGATTTTTTTTATCTCAGCTTCCACTATGTACAGTCTAAGAGCAAAAATTTCAGTTTCATAATCCCTCACAACAAACTCAAAATAAATTTTAACTTTCATGTCATAAAATAATAAGGTGCAAGTGTTGACTTTATTCAAAAAATAAATTTATTTTAGCACATAACTTTTTTTGCAGAATAACCCACGAATTTAGGACGCTGCATCTGAATGCAAAGGCTTCTTGTAACAGGATGCGATATCCTTTGTATGAGAATATGAAATGCATTTTAGTCTCGCGTTACCTGCGTCCCCTAATGATGTCTCATAAATGGTCCTTCATTTGAATGCACTCTCATGTATTTTATAATCTGTTTATACTAAGCAATTAGTTTCGGGCACGTTCCTATAATAATTACACTCGAGTACCTTGTTTTAGGGTTCCGTACCCAAAGGGTAACCAACGAAACCCTGTTACTAAGCCTCCGCTGTCCGTCCGTCCGTCCGTCCGTTCTTCTGTCTGTCTGTCAGCGGGCTATATCTCAAGAACCGTAATAGACTCTTGAATTTTTTACAGATTGTTTATTTCTATTGCCGCTTTAACAACAAATAATAAAAGTAAGGTTTATTGTGTGTGTTTAACCCTTAGTGTGAGACTTCGAATCGCGCTTGGCCGGTTTTTTATTTAACTTTAAAAGTCTATTGAGACTGAGAATTGATACATACCCAACTAGCACCAAAGCGTTAAAAAAACCTATTATATAAGACTCGTATATCAGTTACATTTGAGTATAAAAGTGTTAACGCATACCTGTGCAACTGAGTTAGAGCATGCTCTAACTCACTTATAACCACGAAAGAGGCCCACAGTTTTACAGGTAAAAGTTATAGAAAGCCTATAGTGCGGTTTCACAAAGATATTAAAGCTGCACAAGAGCGCTTATTCATCGTCAGCTACTACTTTAATCTGTATTACCGTTGTAAAATAGAGTTGGTAAACGCGACAGGTGCTATAAATCCTATAGTAAGGTGTCAAAAAGATCTTAAAGCTCCACAAGAGCGTTTATTCATCGTCAGCTACTACTTTAACCGGTATTACCGCGTTAGTGAGCACTACAGGTGGTAAAAAGTGCACGTCAAGATAAAAAAAGCCTGTAACCTTACTAAAATTAAATCTGTTCGTAATGGAAGTGTTATGTCATCCATTATTCAACACAGCAGAATAATATTATGGAATATTATGTTATTTAAGTATGTGAAGTGAAAAATGACTGCCCTTATGATTTCACAGTAAATGTATACCATGTTTCTCATCTCAATTTTAACGCGCCTAGGATTTATTAAAGATTTAAAAGAAAAATTATGATAATAAAATAGGTACCTCAAGCTAAACATTACTATTCATTCCTGCTTCTTGAGCAGTGGTATGTAAAATTAAGTGGCATTCATGGAATGCTTCAAATAATGTAAGAAATTTTGTTTATTGTAGTCAAATGTTGAATAACTCGAAATAATATTAATTGTTAGGTTACCAAAACAATGGCGAACTTTACAAAAGTGAGGTTAGTGTTAATAACGACCCATACTTGCGTTGTTTGACACCAATACCTTTAGAACGTCTGTAAAAGAGGACTGCCTAACACAATAAGCTTTAGTTAAACCCTTTATTACGGGGTAAACCTAGATAGAGGAGTTATTTGACACCTTTAGTTTCTCGTGTTACTAAACTCTCGATAAACTCTATTTTATAGCTTATGACTGCAATAATAGTCAATACAGCACCTTAAGTGGTATAAAAGAGTACATTGCAATAACTATACAACAATAAGTGTTAAGAGGTGTCGGCGAACACTTTTATAAAGACTTGGGTGCCACAAAAAGGTTAAAGCTATAACGTATTAAGTATAGTTGCTGCTACTAGCGCCATTATAACTCTCAAAGCTGTATTACATCGTCCATTAACGCTATAGTGCTGCGATTGGGGCTAAAACTTGTTTGTTAACTCCTCTATATCATCTTTAGTAATAACTGAGATAATTATAACCTCGTTATATTACTTCAAGTCATAAAAAAGCCTGTAACTGACACCAAAATGTTAGTTGGGTACTTTCTATTAAGTAGTGGATGGTTTGATTTGTGATTTTTTTGTTTTGAAAAGTTTTTCACGCTTTATTTTACTGTTAGGCTAACCAAAATTACAACTAAGCCTTTTCTTTTTAAGTTATTTAAATGTATTTATTTGTAAATCCAACGCTTGCCAAGGTTGGTCTGTGGATGGGTGACCCTCCGTGCCTCGGAAAGCACGTTAAGCTGTTGGTCCCGGCTGTCATTTGTAGAACTTTGGCAGTCGTTACGGATTGTCAGAAGCCAGTAAATCTGACACCAGTCTTGCCAAGAAATGCCGGTTTACCCATTTCATGGGTTGTGGAGGTCTGGTAGGCAGTCGCTTCACGTAAAATACTGGTATCCAGCTGAATCCGGTTTGACTGGAAGCCGACCCCAATATAGTTGGGAAAAGGCTAGGCGGATGATGATTTGTAAATCCAGATTTATTTTCAGTATTTGCTGTCTGTTTTTGTATATTTTGTACCTGTTTAATTTTTAATCACTGAATTGATATATAATCTTTTTCACCACTAATAAACTGCTAGAAATGCCGTCCGCACTCGTCTGTTATCCCGATTGGGCTCCTTTATATTCAAGTGCTTCTCCTTCACGTTAAGTTACGCGCACAGCCAAAATGCAGGCATGTTTGTTTTCTACCACCTACAACCCACCAGCCTACAAAGCAAGAGAGAACGGGCATCGTTTGGATTGGCTCATTCTATCGAATACCTCAACCAACGAGACATCAACCATCATCAGGCCAGATCAAGATCAAACGCGGGGTCATTGTCAAATAACAAAACATATCAGATAAAGGTTAAATTTTGGCTAATCGTCGATCACACGAACTATCCTGTTTGTAGAACAATCTATTCTAAAGTGATATAAATTAGTTAACTGATCCCGCAAAGAGTTTGTTTACTAAACGCAGTATTGCTACGAACGAGCTATTAGCGGCAAACCTTTGTTTTTGTTGCACTAACACAACACGCCTCCCGAAGCTGTCAACTGAAAATGGTTGTTAGGTCTTGTGTACAGTGAGTAACTAGGGCGAATGCGGACGCGGTAGCGAGCGCGTTTAAAACCTCTAGACAAGTAATTTGTCAAAGCGTCAAAATGTTGGAGAATGATAAACGATTTCTAAATGTCACGTAGTCAATCCCTTTATATTTTGGCATTTCGACAATCGTATTTCGCTAATACAGTGGCACTTTGTCTAGAGCCTTTGATGGCCACAGAGTATCGCAAGCTATTATAGTGTTAAACGGGCCTGACGTGTTCCTTCACGCTGCTTCGTAACGTTGCGCTTAGCTATAGTCATTCGTGAGTTTGTTGTACCACTGCTTCTTCTCAGCCAAAACACTGGGAAGTGGTGATGGGTGAGCGTTTTGGGGGCTATTTTTATGTAAAAGTGATTCAAACATCACTATTGCTACACATGTGCTGGTTCTAAGCTAATTTTTTATAAATTTCTCACAGAAGACAGTAAGTATGACTCCAGTCTTGCCATGAAGTACCATGTTACCCAGTTAATGGGTTGTGGAGGTCTGGTAGGCAGCCGCTCCTCGTAAAATACTGGTATTCAGCTAAGTCCGGCTTGACTGGGAGCCGACCCCAATATAGTTAAGAAAAGGCTAGGCAGATGATGACTTTTGATTTTGACCTCAGTACCTACAGAAAGAAACGGTGGTTTCGTATGTTTGTTTGATACAACGCGACCGCTCCTCACCCTGACCGGGGCCACTTACAATACAGCACAATGTAACCGTTATTTACTTTACCAATGGATGCATTATTAATACAACAAACATGCTAATCGGGTTAGGCGGCGCTCCTAATGAATTATTCTAATAGTTTTAATTATGGAGGGGAGGGAAAGAGGTATGCGGGATACGGACATAGACGTTCCTATTTAATGTAATTTAACAAATCAAAGTTTTTAAAATTACAACTAAACGAACAGAAAAAAAAAATATTATAATAAAACATCACAAAGTCGCTTTTGAAGCATTTATTTAAATAAACTAAAAAGTTTTACCTCTTAATCGTTAGAACTAAAGGTATAGCATAATTTTCAAAAAACACGTTACTTGTGCCTCTTGGTACAAGCTTCCAAGCTTATAGGTACTTAGATCACCTGACATCGGAGCGTCAACTCTTTTACTACGAGATGAGTCCATATTAAACCAACAAACGGGCAACAAGCGGGCTCTGATTGCACGATAAAAAGACGGTGATCTATCTCGTCCGTCCGTCTCTTAATATAACAACTAACCTGAAACTTGTTGTGTCATTTACGTACTGTGAGGTAAATCAAAACAATTTGTATTTTTAAACCTTTTTCCATTATATATTAGCAAACATATACTTAAGATAGAAAAGGGGAAACTAAAAACAGTATTTCAACGTAATTACTATCTTTTCAATCCGTTGCAAAAAAGAAGGATCAAAATTGCCCCATGCCTAAAATAGGAAGTACATATTTTATCTTTTGGTCACTGTTTTGAGGTACTTTTCTTTAATATAGGAAGTCGGGTATTTTTATGAACTGTGATCCTTCTTCTTTAGTGGTAAGAACAACACACGCACTATATAATTATTTCATTAAGAACATACTTATTCAATACAATAAATTGCTTAGACTGAAAGTCGACCCCAATATAATTGGGAAAAGGCTAAGCAGATTAGATTTATTCAATACATTCAACACAGTCTGTAGAAGTATCCAGACTATATTTCCCGCATTGATATCTATGCAGAACATGCTTAACGGTGAGAATTTGGAAGCTATTGCAGTACACGATTCCTTCGTCGGATGGCGCTAGTACCACTAATTTGGCGGCGAAGTTGAAAAGGCCGGTGTCGAGGCCGAACTGGGTGCCAAAAGCTATACGGGCCATACTCTCGTCTTGCCAGCTACCGAAACGACTCTCTGCAATTGCAATACATTATGCTAATGTCTAATGTGGTGCTGTTTTAGTTTTTAAGATCGGGCCATTGCGGTTGATGGGGTCATAGAATGAGGATGCTTCCAAGTTTTTTAAAGAAAAACTTCACCTCTAATTTTGTATTTGTAACTGAACCACCACAACCCCTTCTTGAAACATAGAGCTAGGCTAGACTTACCTATAACACTGTATCTTAATTCTCTAACAGATGCCCCTGCAATTACCATGATATAGTAGTAGTTGGTACCCAGACTAAAGTGATTGATTCTTTAGCTTTAAATGAACTTATTCTACTTTTAAATGATGTGATACACTTTATTACTCTTATTCAGTACTGTCAACAGTCTCGCTCCGTTGTTGAATTTATTTTCTTTCACATAATCCATCCATCATTTCATCTAAGAAACAAGGACGTTAAGGGCGCAAATGTCACATCTGCGACGACACAGGACAGAATGACTAGGAGAGCCGACCCCAAATGATGGGACCAAGTCTAGGAGGAGTAGAAGCATTTCATCTAAGAAATAGCAAGTAATTTCAAAAACGATTTTTGTTTGTTTTTATTCCAATTAAAACTCACCTCGATAATGCAACGGCATGACTTTCCTAAACAAATGCATTTGCCTCGCAGTTTTCTCGTATCTCGTGATCGCTATCACACGGCAGGGCGGCGATGCACAGGACAGGATCTTGGCTGAAGCGCCTGTGGTCGTGAACACTATGATAGCACTCGCTTCGCTTTGTAAAGCTGCGAGTGAGGCAGCTAGGGCAACGGCATAGGGCTGGAGAACTGGGAGCTTCAACTGTAATTATGAATATTGAATTGAAAGAAAAGAAAGAAAGATGTTAATTTGGGACTCGCACAAAATAGATAAAAGTAAAATACATTAAAACTAACAGTAAATAATTAATTAATTAACATCAGTAGAGTCTGTGCAAGGTCAAATAGGTCCTTATCTCAGCATATGCTGCGATATTTCAAAAATAAAATTACCCAGCGCTGGTGTTATGATGCCACGGATGCACTTACAAATATACTATATATATAATATAACTTACAAATATAAATATTTAGGAGTCCGTCTTTCTATTACTATTTTTTTAGCGATATTGCCAAATACGAACTTTAAAAATAAAAGCCGACGTTACACATATCCTGCATCGTGCATACAACGATCTCCACACAACTAGCGCTTATACAACAGCTCGACAACAACCATGAAGTAGCTAGGTACCAGCGCAATAGGTACATATTTTCTAAAAGAGCAGCATACAATTTTATAGGACACCAAACCATTATTTTGCAACTGCTGAGATACATTCCCCTCCTGTGTAAAAAGTAGTAAGCCGTTTTACTCTTCATGGACCCAGTTTCAGGTTTGGGAATCATATTGTATTGTAGGTGGTTTTCCAGATTCTGGATTAATGTCCAATCAAAATTATACTTAGTATTAAAAAATTACCGGTAAACTGAGCTTAAAATAATCGTCAGAAGCAACGTGATCCTTTTCTAATATTTCTGTGGCCCTTATAAAAGCTTGAATGAACTCAATGGGAGGTTTTCCTTTTCGATTATCGACTAAGAATATTCCATCTAACTGGTTTTTAATCAAGCTATGAACTTGTATCAGCAACTGTCTGTCATTAGCAATTTCTTCATAGTAATTGTTTACTAATGTTGGATTCATGTAGAAGACAGGTTTGCGATCCTAAAAAAAATGTGTCTTTCAAAAAACCATCACGTTTTTAAGCTTTCAGTGTAAAAAACATGGTATGGTAGACTAGAATAGAGGGATTGAGGGGGGAGGGCGGATTGTGTGAGGAGTGATATCACTCCTTACACAATCTATCCACCTTTTCTTGACATTTCTATCTTATCTTTATTTTTTCTTTTCATGACAGGACAGAACACAAGAAAAGTGCGATAAGCACAGAAGTGATATAATGTATTAAAATATGACATATCGTTAGAATATTACATGGAATAACTTGTATCTAAATTGTAATCATATTTTAGATACGAAAGTTTAAATAAATAAAGTGCCTACATGAAGCAATTAAACTTCCTTCGTTAACCAATATTTAGGAGGTAGTCTCGCAAATTGCGAACCATTGTTTTTGTTAGGCCCAAATTAACATCCAGACTATTGGTTTAGCCTTTGCAACTTCCCGAAACTAACCAATGGTTTATGTATTGAGTTTTCGATTTAATACTTTTGCAATGGATACTTTTTACCAGTTTTTGACATTTATCTATACTAATATATAAAGCTGAAGAGTTTGTTGTAACGCAAACGAAGTTGCGTGGGTCAACTAGTAATTTATAATTTGTAGCTACTTCCCTGTATCAAAATTTACTACCACCATTAAAAAAAACACGTAAATTGTTAGTCACTACGAAAGGTTTAGACAAAATGACATGCTATTAGTGAAAAAATGTATGGAATTGATTGCGCTCCAGGAATTTCACGTGGTCAATGCTAAAAATTGTGGCATTTCGATAATCGATATCGCAAAGAGATTTTAACTTTGTCTATAGCACCTGGAAATAGTATAGTAACGTACCAAATGACTACTATTATCAAAATAGCATAATATTCTCACCTCTCTGCATCTTCGCAAAAGCTCATCAAAGTTGTCAAAAATATTGCTCAACGTTGGATCCAAAACTAGTCCAGCTGAAATCTAATAAATAAAATCCTTAAGTAACAGGTCATAATTCGTTTTTATAATAAAGTTAAATATCTCATTAACCTTAATTATTTGACCAAGGTCCTTGAGTTCAAGCGTAGGAGGCCAAAATAAAATTGGCCTGGAAGAAATTTCCTTATTTTTTTTCTTGAATTGGCGCAGTTGGTTCATCGACGTTATATCCTTTAAAATTACTATGTCAACCTGGAACAAAATGTTTAATTATTTGTCTAAAAATAGCCTCTTTCCTTAAAATAATATTTTGACGAGATTCATAAGAACTATCACGAACGGTTATTTTCTTGTCATCGGTTGTCTACAAAATATGTCAAGTTCAACTAAATTACATTTCAAAATTCGTATGCCTATATGTTTATTTGTACTACTGACAATGGTACTGCACTATGTCTCATGACACTAACTCTTTTTAAGTTTATTTGTCATGGCTGAAAGAAAAGATTCGGATGCAATACCACATTGTTGTTCGGGCTGCAATAAATAAAGCGCTGGAACTAAAACTTATTGATACATTAACTAATTCGTAATCTGCAACAAGTTGATAGGCATCTGCACTGTAATTATTTTTATTGACTTACCCTATCATCAAACTCAATAGGATCATTGGCCGACATCGTGACAGACATGGCAACAGGCGTATAGTAAGCAGTTGGAATCATTTCTGGCATATTAGCCGAAAATGCCATAGCATCTTTGATTATGTTAAAGAATTCTGCATCATGTTGTGTCATGTCGATATTGAAGATGTTGACTCCGACATTAGTTAGGCAGTGGATGTCATAGCCATCGTATTTCTCATCTGTAAAGATAGACCGATTTTCTTTTTCATATCAAGTAATTATGTCCAAAAAACCATGTCAGAGGCCCTTGAGGCGGCCTAGAAACTCAGACACTAGGGTGTGCGGGGTCGTTGGACCTTACTACCCACACGATAAAAAGAAGAAAACCGATGTAGTGGTAATGAAATACAAATGCTTTACCCACTACACCACATATTGCTAAAAGGGTATACTTATCACAGCATGCACAGTGTTCATGGCAAGTCAGGGTGATAATTTACAATTGAATCGGACATATCACAATATTCATTGTGATTTGACAACTTTTGTATAGAATATAGAGACAATTATGTCAAATGGTAAAATTTATTCTTTATTTTAAAATGATCGGTGTAATGTAAAGTCAGTTCCAAAAAAGATATCTAAATAACATTTGTTTCTAAAAATATTTTATTCGTATGTCCAGAAACCAGTAGTTTAATAGTGGTTAGGTAATGCACCGATTATTTAAAAACACTCATTAAACTTAATGAACGTAAAGTTACTCACGGCAGTCGTACATAATGCTAATCGTTTGGTAAACTATATCTTTTTCGGTTTTCAAACCAAAGTATACCTGGAAATTAAACCATACGATTTACTGTGTTGTTGTTAGCGTGCCCGCAACTTATTTTGTAATCTAAACATACATAATGTCTTCTTTCCGGGCGAAACATTAAAAGCTATGGAAAAATTTGGTAAAATATACCTAATTATCTGACAGTGGTAGTGCAGTGAAAGCAATTTTCAAAACGTTAAAAATATATGGGACTTGCTTTTGCCCGCTACTTCGTACGCACGTGTCCAGTTTATTCCCGTTCCCGTGAGAATTTCGGGAAATCCTCGCTCACTGCTCCTCTGAACTTCACAAGGAACCTACATGAGAAATTTCAGCTTAATACGTCCAGTAGTTTCGGCTGTGCGTTATCTGTCAGTAACTCATTGTCAGTAACGGTAGAGATTTTTATATAGATATTGTTGACAAACTTTAGTAGAAAATCGCATTCGTTAACATAATGACACTTAGCCTTGAGCCTTTGGCCTTGCTGTGATAAGGTTGAAAGCGATCACGCAAGAAAGAAACTGATGATCGAACACAGCTTTCTAAAGTCATTCATAATTATTTGTTCAAGTGCTGAAAATAATTTATCCATTTCTCAACGTTGACACTTTTTAACAAAGTTTTTTTTTAAATATTCTGTAACTAAATCAATATAGGTTGGTTCTTCCTGATGCCTAAAAGGAGAAAAGTAGTGTATTGTACTCACACCCTCCCTGCGTTTACTCGGATTGTAATGCATCCACCAAACCATTTTGCAAAGCTGATTATTTTCCTGGACTGTTATTTTGACACGCACACCGTAACCATGCAGATTTTATTCCGAAAGAGTTCAAATAATGGAAAACGATTACTTACAAAACATCTGGAGAAACACAAACGTGTACGTTCCCTCTTATAACACCAAAAATAATTATTATTTTGTATTTATTTAAATGCGGAATTGCGGAAACTTGTTTTCGCAAGGATTCACGTTAAAATTGCGGGTACAATCCCATCCAAAATCTGACCACCGCATTAAATTTTCAGTGTTTAACCATAAGCGACACCTGAAACAAAATACCGCATATACCAATGCGCCCTCATGACCAATTACGGCGTACCAATTCTGGGTAAATTTCAAAGAAACGATATTTTATGAGTTAAAATGTGGCTACATCCATCGTGTACGGGAGAGCACTTGAATTTATGCACGTAATTAAGTGGAGTTTGCGATGGGGCCGGGCTCGGCACTTTCCAGCAGTAAATGGAATTTACGTACGCCTCCTTTCGAACGTATCTTGAGTTTATGGTTTAAAAATAAAAAAGGAGCGTGTTGTTTACAAGTATAAAGGTTTTGGATTATAAGTAGCGGACTTTCTGTGGGTACAGTGTGTCTGTCATGTCCACTGTTGAAAATTTGGCCTTCATATTTACCACGGTAGCTTAAAATCTGTTATTCATTCAGGTCAGATCTTTACTCTTGTATCGGCATATACTCGAAAAGGTTTTATGGGAATGCTCATACCACATTGCTGTGATATAACAGCCAATCAGCATGAAGCTGACAGTGCACCAGAAATAAACTAATACAAGCGGTATTTGTGTCACTAAAATACGGAGACCAACATTTGTTTAAAACTCCGTCTGCTTGACAGCGCTTAAACAAAATTCAGTTAGTGTTGATATTTAATAAATTCCATTTCTATTTTGCAGAAAAAATATTTTTTAGCTCTCAACAATTTTAGCAGATTGCTGTTTTATTTTTATTCCATTTGTAAAATGTTGACTGGATGATTGTTGAAAAATATTTTTATTAAAGACAACAGTAATTAAACCGAGCCTTCATTTTATTTTCACAAACTAACATTTATTTGGAATTATAGTTTTCCGTTCAGGTAAACGCTATGAGCTTATGGCTTGGTTCTAGAAAGAGGCTCTTACTCTCTTACCGTAAGAGAAAAGGGTGGACCAAGGACGCTGGATGCGCTATATTGCTTTAGTAGGTACTGTATAGTTTAAAAAAATAAAACTTATATTAAACAGCTTGAACTTATACTACACCCTTCAAAACGAAGGTATTAAAGGATGTTTGATTCTTATTATTTTATCATCAATTCTCAATTTAAATAACACAAGCTATTTTTTTGTAATCTACAAGACTTGTGACAACACTTTCCCTTTGAGTAACCAACGTATAAACCATATATATGTTTGTTACCTCATGACTCCGTCATTTATGAACCGATTTGAAAATTTTTTATTTCATTTGAAAGGATATACTCTCGATTGGTCCCATTGTCACTATGTCAGAATCTGATGATGGGATCCCACGAAAATCGAGGGCAACCCTCAAATTTTATAGGCACATACAATGTTTTTCATGAACTTTCTAACGCAATTCAGATATTTGTGCCTGGTAATCATCATCTCATGTTGCTGAGCTGATGATGAAAGGTATAAATTAGGATCTGATGATAAGATCCCATGAAAAATGTTTGTTCAGCGATACTTTCGCCAATTGTCAGCCGATTTGGATGATTCTTTTTTTGTTTGAAAGAGTATTTTCCTGGTCTGATCCCGTTTCAATTTGGTGAAGATCTGACGAAGAACTTCGGAGGCAGGCAACGGAACTCTTCAATAAATGATAGCAAAGGGATCGGGATTGCTGAAATCGCAGGTTTTTTTAGTGTTTACACCAGTTCTTAACATAACATTGCGCTGGTACGCTGTTAATGGGTACGCAGGTAACTAGGTACCACTAAAAAGTGAAAAATAAAAACTTTTTACAATAAATACAACCGACTTCCAGAAACAAAACACTACAAGGTAGAAAGGAACTTTAATTTCTGAAGTCGGGGTTTTTAGTTATTTTTTTCGTTTTTTGACACCGACTTCCGAAATTAAAGTTATTTTCTTTCTACTGAAGTTATTTTGTACCTTGTAGTATTTTGTTTTTGGAAGTCGGTTGTATTTTTTGTAAAAAGATTTTTTGATGATTTATTAACCGTTTAAGCTTAGAGGGTTCTAGACCCTCAAAAATACTCAAAATTATCTGATAAAGCTATCATCAGAGCAGAGTGTACAAATTTAACAACTATTAATTAAAAAATAAAAACATATTGACACAATATAGATCCTTCTTATTCAGTTGAAATATCTCATAAATCGTTCCAATATTGGAGGAGAAAACAGGCGAGAGCCAAACCTCGAATTATGACTTTTTACATACAAGTCTCGCCGCCCGTGTATCCTCTTAACTTGTATCGTTTGTCGTTTAGAGATAGTTGGTAATACGAGGTTAAATAAATAATATTCCGTACATAATGACGCTGGGTTAAAACTAACTCAGAGTTAAATAATAACTCTGGTTTGTGCAAGTGAGCCTTAGTTACCTAAGTCAGAACGTCGCTCCATCGTAGACTTTGTCTCTGTCATCTCTGACATAGACTAGAGTCAAGAGCAAACCCATTAAAAAAAAAAAAAAAAAAATTGTTATGACTTCTGTGTAGGCGACATGATTGTAAGATTTTTTTTTGTTATATAAATTACGGAAATCAGCACGAATGTTAGATCTCATTCAAATAAATTTTGAGAAAACATAATTATAAAGCTTTATTTTCCGGAAAGTTTTTGCTAGTTTTTCCGCCATTTTGACGACCCGTTTGACGCCATAACCGAGCCATAGGTTCTGTGCCCGCATGCAAATAGGCTAGAGAAAAACTTTTCTCAAAGGATCGTTTAGGAAAAGCGGGAAAAGCTAATTTGTGGACATAACCTAACCCTTATGCCCAAACTTCAAGTGAGCATCCAAAATTATATTCCATTTAAGTTCTTACACTGAATTAACCCAACAACTCAAACCAATTAAATTTAATTGAATAGTTCTGTTGCTTGTTAGTTTCAATTATTCCGTTAGGTATCTTCATTTACTTAAGTAGTGCTATTCTAAGCAACAAGGCTATTACTTCAGGCTATCTTAATAGAACCTCCAAGGGAACCTCATTTGGCCTTATTAACTTTCAGCGAAAAAATGCCTTTAAAGATGAAAAGAAAAAAAATGTAGCTTACTTGGACGATATTTTAAGACGGACCCAATTGGTATTGGAAATGTACATTTTCTAATTTCCAATCGTAAATTCGATTTCAACGGTGTCCTTGATAAATCTACACAACATCCATTTGGATTTTAACGTACCTTGAAAGCTTTTCAAACACCGCTGACTTGGCAAAATGTACACAACATGTCCATGTTTTTATAAAGTAATAAACTCAATAAATTAACTACAGTAGTACTATACTATGATAGTAAAGTACGGTAAATGTTTTTTCATACATAATCATAAATATTTACAAATCTTCATACACCGGTAAGCATAAAAAACAAAAGATGGACAGCTTCCTCGGTGTGTCATATAGAGGGCTCACGGGTAGAGGGGAACTATCCAAAGCCTACGAGCCCGACCCAGAGCGCCTTAAACAAAGTTTGGAACAGGCTAGACTGATGATGAAGCCGACATTTCCTTTCCATATCCAATTTTTTCCTCCTTTGACTTTATAACCCTTATACTCCCTACAATTCCAGTCGCTTTAAAAATCCAAAAAAAGGAGATAGATATTCTTAAATACTCATAACTCTCTCATACTTTCCTACTATATACTATACTAATATATATATTAATTTTTATACTAATATTATAATTGCGAAAGTAACTCTATTTGACAGTCTGTTTGTTATCTTTTACGTCGCAACGGCTGTTTTGATTTGAATGAAACTTCACACACGCGTAGACACATCTTGGAGTAAGACATATCACTCCTCCAAACCGATTTCGGCCGTGGCGGCCAATCTCAACGGGGACTAGCCATCAACGCGGGACATATATAGTGCACAAGTATGTGCGCACGCACAGGTGCACTCCCTCTCCCATCGCTCTCATATTCTGAAAGGACCAACGGGGATGTCTCACCGCCAACCTTGAAACTCCGAGCTGTCACAGAAAAATTCCTATTGCAAAATCCCAATAACACTTTTTTCCCGACCGGAAAAAAGTGTTACCGTGCGTTGAGTCCTGAGTTCGATTCCCATCGAACTCAGGACTCCACGCACGGCAGTCGCGCTTGCTACCGGCGAGACAGGTGACCCCGGGAGTATGTTCCATTGGCATAATTTACACACGGGCAAAGCCGCTGGCAGAAGCTTGTTTTTCTAGACAAACAGCAAAAATATCAAAAAAAAAAAATAAAGATTAAAGGCATGACCTTACTACCCACACGATAAGAAGAAGGCATGACTTATACGTGTCCATTGTGTCTCCATCATCGCGTTTCATATTACATAAGATCAGTGCAGCAAACTGTTATAATGAAGTGAAATATTCATCAGCATCCGTCTGGAGACCTGGCGACGTGGCTACCATCCCGAAAACGTACCTCATAACTGCCTTATTGTGATTTTTTACACACACTTTGTGTCGCTATTCGACATTTTCTGTGTTGGAAAGTGAGATTTATGGTCTCATTTACAATTACTTCTGTTACCACAAACAAAGGCAAGATAGTGAGGAAACGGCATGTTGAAAAACCATAACTTCCCAGAAATGTGACATTAGCAACCAATATTGACCAGAGGGCTTTGAATTACGAGCTACGAATAAAGTGTATGGGAGTTATACAAATAAGATTAAAATACCTAGTTAGGGCCCAATTCACATCGTCTGCATCTACAAATCCAAAAACGAAAATGTATTGTAATGTGTGTGTGTGTGTGTTGTGTGTGTGTGTGTGTGAGTATTGTGTGTTGTTTGTAATGTGTTGTTGTGTTAGATGTTTACTATACGTTTTTGATCAATTTGTATGAAACGTTGTCGCATTATCGCGTCGCGTACAGACGCGAGTTCTTATTAAGTCTCTCGCACACTTTGTTAATTTTATTATTATGCATTAATAAAATTCAACATGAATGAATAGTAAAAAAGTAACCACTATTTAATAGCTTTAAAAGAGTATCAGCGGAGCTGCTACCATGTTCTTCTATATCGAGATCCACGCTTTGTATCTACGCTTTGACATTATCTTTTTGACAGAACGACTTTAGAATCGAATACTCTTTATTATGTACACCATATAAGTCACAACAACAAACAAACAACACAACAAAATTAATTCATAAATACCTGTAAATGGATGCTTTGCTTTGCTCATAATCGTATCTATGTATTTATTCATCATTATTTTCGCCAATAGTCGTGGATCCCCGATTCATTTAGAGCCATAATTATGTCTCGCCATGAAAGGCTGATGAGACATCTCTTTGATATAATCAGTACGCCAGCAGAATGTGTGATTAGTGATCAGACTACCTACGTAGTTATTAACTGACACGAGGACACTGCTGCAATTTCGATCGTACGTTCGTTAGCAAGCATTTGACTAATTCCCTTACACATAATGTTGGTTTTGATATTCAGTGCGCCAGAATATCAACGGCAAAAAGCTTTAGATATACTTATTTTCAATATTGCATATCTATACTAATATATAAAGCTGAAGAGTTTGTTTGTTTGTATGCTTGAACGCGCTAATCTCAGGAACTACGGGCCCGATTTGAAAAATTATTGCAGTATTAGATTGTCCATTTATCGAGGAAGGCTATAGGCTATATATCATCACGCTAATACTAATAGGAGCGGAAAAGTGAAGAAAATTGTGATGCAAACAAAGTTACGCGGGTTAACTAGTTTTATATAAATAGTATCAAAATGTTATATAATTTATTCAAGTTAGGCTGACATTCATTACTTTTTGAATGTCTAAATTTACAAAAAAAAACAGTCCTTCAAAACGCTGCTCCATCACCACTTCTTAGTGTTGTAGTTTATAATTACTTTGGTGTCCAGACTTGGAAAGACCATTCAAAAGAGACTCGGTTAACAACTTCCCCTCGCGGACTCTCACAGTAAAAAAAACTATCCCAGTTCTGGTTCTTTTTGTCAGCTAGTGCAACAAACAGAAACAAAACAGCCTACACATATTAACATCATCAATTTCCCTTGAGTAAACCTTCAGCAAAGTCCTCTTTTTATAATTCACTAAAAAACTAGCAATTATAGTAATGCACCTGTTTTCGAGAAATAAAACTAAGATAAACAGAATAAGCCGACGACGGCTCGCGTCGTTGAATTTTTGAGGGCCCCGTGTGAGACCGGCGCATATTTCGGATGAAAATCTGCTGCGGTGTCGTGTCGTATGAAAAAAGAAAACTCGTTTGCATACAGTTCGACATACGAGTGAAGCTACGTGTTTATGATGACTCGTCTCGAAATATGATTGCATTTAAAATGTGAGATGAGAACGCGAGTGTTTTGTTATCTTTGAATTTGTATGATGAGCAGTAGGGTATGTGGATTGAGAAATTTTATTAGTCTCGGGATCAGGAAAGCCGACCCTGATTTACGGGACAAGACGAGGAATTGAATAAATGCAGAATCTTTGTTCACATTGTTTTGTTTACTGTAAGGGTATTCATTTGTGTTTGATGAACTGTACAAGACTTCCGATCTTGCTATCTTTATCTAGAACTTATTTTGTTTTTTTGATAGAAAACGATATATGAGGTCTATGATGAATTGAGCATGCCTCAATGATGTATGTTCACTCTTGATTTGAAGGCAGGGTTGTATGTGGAAGGGAACAAAGAAGCTGGCAGAGAATGCAACAATTTGGCTGTGTGCATAAAAAAAGTGGAGGTGAAGCGCTGAGTACGACTAGTCTTCTACTCACCATGACTTCCAATCTTGTAACAGCAATATATTAATGTAGAGGTAAATTTAAAGTAAAGGTTACAGACATGTGCAACCGGCTGATACTAGGCGTTTAATTCTACCATGACAATCTCTTATAATATTTCGCTATAAGAACAGCAAAGTTCTAACACTGTCGGTCACACGGGTCACTTTTAGTACAAAAAGTACTAAAAGTGACCCCATTCTTTGTCTACAACTTGCAAGATTTAAACACACATGCAAGTTTATATGGATGATTGGAAAAGCAGTGAAAGCAAAAGTCGAGAACTTGGTATAGATTGCATTTCAAGTATTCATTGCTCTGTCGGAGACTGTGAAACTGCAACTCGGAACAAATTCGTGGCGTTGAATATAAAGTGACAAAGATATATCTCTTTCTCTGTTTTAGTAAACAGATAGAGCTTGCTGAAAACATTTTATAAATAAGAAAAATAAAAAAGTAAAATTGTGTTTGCCTAAGTTTACTTTGTAACATTAAACTAGCAGTCTTATCAAGAGTAAACGCGCTGAATACTTCAGCTTAATTTTCATAATTGAATTATTTGAATTACAAAAGGAACACTTCATTGTTTTGTCTGAGACAGAATGTCACTCTACCCACTAACATAAAAATATTTTCATCCCTTTCAACCAAATTATACAGGAGAAATTCCTAGTGTGGGCAAATGTTTTTTTTTATTTTAAAAAATCCAGTACTTACCTAACACAGACTTGCCATATATCACGACATACCATTACTATTCAATGAAATCTTAATTAACTCACCAAAATGATCTGTGTATTTTCATCCCCGCCCACAAATTACATTCATTCTCCCGTAAAAACGAACCACAAAGTTAGAACGCTCGTAACTTTTACCTTACGTCAAGTTATAACAAACTTTTAATCTCTTATGTTATCCCGTCAACGACGCAGGCACAGAATAAATCGGTCCAGAAGATCAGTTTCATACAACAAGCGGACTTGCCTCATTGGACGGACAAAGTGTTGTTGGGTTTTTACATCCGGAATTGCTCAGTAACAGCCAGGAGTTTTTACTCAGTGAATGGAAATATTCTCATCCCGTTATGTTTGAGTTATAAAACTCATACATAATAATAATAATATTAATAACAACATTATTTCCGGTTGTTCTAGTCTGGCTAACGGAGACTATTTGCACAGGCACAACCTTGTAGCCAGGATTATCCACCAGCAACTTGCTCTTAAATACAATCTTGTGGAATCGGAAGTACCGTACTATAGGTATGTGCCCGACCCAGTTCTCGAAAATGGTAGTTGCACATTGTATTGGGATCGGTCTATCATCACTGACAGGACTATTGTTGCCAATAAGCCTGATATAGTGGTGATAGACCGACTAGAGCGTCGCGCAATGATTGTTGATATAGCAGTCCCTCATGACGAGAACCTCGTGAAGTCAGAGAATGATAAACAAACGAAGTATCTTGACTTAGCTCGCGAGGTTGTCGACATGTGGATGTGAACACAACAGTTATTGTGCCGATAATCGTGACGGCCAATGGCATTATTGCCAAGAGCCTCGACCAACATCTCAAGAGGCTCTCGTTGGGCAGCTGGATCAAGGGCTTGATCCAGAAAGCAGTACTCCTGGACACGGCGCGCATCGTTAGGAGGTTCCTCTCTCAGAAGCCCTGACCACCGGTAGCTTGGACCCTGTTCCCGATACCGGTGGGTTACTATTTTTTATATTTTTAAATGTTTTTTGTATTTTTATAGAAATACTAGCTGACCCGCGCGGCTTCGCTCCCGTCAACTGGCTACTCTACCTACCCTACCTACCCTACCTACCCTACCTACCCTACCTACCCTACCTACCCTACCTACCCTACCTACCCTACCTACCCTACCTACCCTACCTACCCTACCTACCCTACCTACCCTACCTACCCTACCTACCCTACCTACCCTACCTACCCTACCTACCCTACCTACCCTACCTACCCTACCTACCCTACCTACCCTACCTACCCTACCTACCCTACCTACCCTACCTACCCTACCTACCCTACCTACCCTACCTACCCTACCTACCCTACCTACCCTACCTACCCTACCTACCCTACCTACCCTACCTACCCTACCTACCCTACCTACCCTACCTACCCTACCTACCCTACCTACCCTACCTACCCTACCTACCCTACCTACCCTACCTACCCTACCTACCCTACCTACCCTACCTACCCTACCTACCCTACCTACCCTACCTACCCTACCTACCCTACCTACCCTACCTACCCTACCTACCCTACCTACCCTACCTACCCTACCTACCCTACCTACCCTACCTACCCTACCTACCCTACCTACCCTACCTACCCTACCTACCCTACCTACCCTACCTACCCTACCTACCCTACCTACCCTACCTACCCTACCTACCCTACCTACCCTACCTACCCTACCTACCCTACCTACCCTACCTACCCTACCTACCCTACCTACCCTACCTACCCTACCTACCCTACCTACCCTACCTACCCTACCTACCCTACCTACCCTACCTACCCTACCTACCCTACCTACCCTACCTACCCTACCTACCCTACCTACCCTACCTACCCTACCTACCCTACCTACCCTACCTACCCTACCTACCCTACCTACCCTACCTACCCTACCTACCCTACCTACCCTACCTACCCTACCTACCCTACCTACCCTACCTACCCTACCTACCCTACCTACCCTACCTACCCTACCTACCCTACCTACCCTACCTACCCTACCTACCCTACCTACCCTACCTACCCTACCTACCCTACCTACCCTACCTACCCTACCTACCCTACCTACCCTACCTACCCTACCTACCCTACCTACCCTACCTACCCTACCTACCCTACCTACCCTACCTACCCTACCTACCCTACCTACCCTACCTACCCTACCTACCCTACCTACCCTACCTACCCTACCTACCCTACCTACCCTACCTACCCTACCTACCCTACCTACCCTACCTACCCTACCTACCCTACCTACCCTACCTACTTACCCTTTTTTTTTGTTTTTAAACCTTCCCTGTATTCTGGCGAAACTCACAAAAAAAGAATTATTGAAATCGGTCCCGCCGGTCTCGAGTTTTAGCGAGACTAACGAACAGCAATTGATTTTTATTTATATAGATTTAAAAATGTAATTTGTATGTATATATAAATAAATAAATGGAATAATAATAATATTCCATTTATTTCAGATAACATAAGTAATCCATATTTGTTAGCAAAATTACAAACTTAAAAAAAAAAAAAAAAAAAAAAAAAACTAATGTTAGTAACAAAAATAACATAAAAATAAAAACTACAAACTAATATTAACGGAGTGGCAGGTCCAGGTGGACTCACCGATGATGGTAGCAAATCACTATACGACTGCGTGCAGCCGTATCCAGCGAGCCAGCATCGGAGAGTCCCACCGGTCTGCCAGCGCTCGCAGGATGGTTTTACATAACATAATTGTGGATGTACAACTACACTTCTAGCACATCCATCGGAAATACTAGCTTTTGCTCGAGACTTTGTACGCGCATATCCTGTTTTTACCGTTTCCGTAGGAGTTTCTTTAATGCTCCCTACATTCCCCAAGAAAACTACATGAGAAATTTCAGCTTTCTATGACCATTAGTTACGGCTGTGCGTTGTCTGTCAGTCACTCACTCAATCAGTCAATAACGGAAGAATTTTATATGTTAGGACTAGTTTTTTGCCGCGACTTCGCACGCGCATATCCCGTTTTTTTCCTGTCCCCGTAGGAATGAAATCCTCTCTTAGTGCTTCCTCTACACTCCCTAAGGAAACCACATGCCAAATTTCTACAACCAGTAGTTGCAGCTGTAAGTTGTCTGTCAGTCACTCTGTAATGGAAGAGAGTGTCGAACAAAGCGGACACGCCCTACACGTCTTTTTCTTCAGGAAGCGCGAACAAAGCGGACACGCCCTACACGTCTTTTTCTTCAGGAAGCGCAAGCGCTATTTGTATGCCATCGCCGCCGCATGTACACAACATATGTGTGCGTGTGTTTGTTTTCAGTCGTTGCGTTAACCTTCTGTGTCTACCTATTTAGTGACATAGGAGTCTACTCGGCTAGTAATTGTATCACGTATAAGCACTTTACATTTTTTGATTACACACCCTGTTTGTACGTCTGCGCGTCGAAACGCGGTTTGTTGACGAGATAATGAAATGAACGTACTTGTGTTGGGAAAATTATTTGCTGGTAAAGGATTTTTTTTTTGGAATTGCATTACCTCCACTAGTAGATATTTTTAAGAGGGATACATCTAGGTATTGAAATCACTCTGCGTCCCTTAGAATGAACGCACAGCTAAGGTAGCCTGCTAGCTGTCTTAAGAAACGCATAGCTAAAGTCTCTCGATTCTCTGTGGTTTATTATGTGTTATGAGACTAAGTCTGTAACGGAGGAATATTATATAAAACTTGAGAGGTGTCAAGGGACACCCGGATGGAACGAAGTTCCTTTGGATTAATTAGTGAAGGAATTGTAATAAAACTAGAAACATGACTGTGTTTTACGACTTTATCCTTTTCCCTAAGATGGTATCGTATCGTTGGCAACTAATGACCCACTGTTTGGCATTCAATTCAATTCAATTCAATTCAATTCAATTCAATTCAATTCAATTCAATTCAATTCAATTCAATTCAATTCAATTCAATTCAATTCAATTCAATTCAATTCAATTCAATTCAATTCAATTCAATTCAATTCAATTCAATTCAATTCAATTCAATTCAATTCAATTCAATTCAATTCAATTCAATTCAATTCAATTCAATTCAATTCAATTCAATTCAATTCAATTCAATTCAATTCAATTCAATTCAATTCAATTCAATTCAATTCAATTCAATTCAATTCAATTCAATTCAATTCAATTCAATTCAATTCAATTCAATTCAATTCAATTCAATTCAATTCAATTCAAGTCAATTCAATTCAATTCAATTCAATTCAATTCAATTCAATTCAATTCAATTCAATTAATTCAATTCAATTCAATTCAATTCAATTCAATTCAATTCAATCCAATCCAATAATCCAATCCAATCCAATCCAATCCAATCCAATCCAATCCAATCCAATCCAATCCAATCCAATCCAATCCAATCCAATCCAATCCAATCCAATCCAATCCAATCCAATCCAATCCAATTCAATTCAATTCAATTCAATTCAATTAAATTCTATTCTATTCTGTAACTGGCTTGCTTTCTATGAGAGAGAGAGACAGACAGAGAAACACGCGCACGCCGCACGGCTTACAACTATAGCAAAAAGTGTCGTTACAACATTTGGCCTTAATTTTTTCCGTCTAGCCCCCTTTCGCAACGCGCGATAAGGAACTTCGTTCCAAAAATTAATAAATCAACCCACAGACAACACACGAAGAACAGTAGAAACTGTCCCAACACTTTTATTCAAAATAGTCCTTAGACCAAGACACAACTACGACACATCAAAAACAAAGGAAACAGGATTCTTATCCAAACTTAACAGAGGTAAGAGCTCCTACAAGATTACTTATTAAGTAGATTACCGGGCACGGCGAGTCGGCCCCGACTGCGGAACCCATTCAGGGTTCGTAGACGGGCGATGAATTTTTGAGAGGCCTTCACAACGTGTGTGAGACTAGCGACTGAAAGCTTTTTTTCAGAAAAGGAATCGGCGTCACAGTCTCACAGATAATGAGAGAAATATACTACTCAGAAGAGTACCGTAATGGAATGTTTTTGGCGTTACACGATTATGTTTACGGTACCGAGCGGCTTTGTTTTAATTTTCGTTTGTGGTGCAGTGTAGGAATGACATGTAGACCACAAACAGAATTTAAACAAAGGGGCGGAGGTTCTTTTTTCGTTGTTGTGGTGAAAAGACCTCTGTTCTATTATACACCAACATAGTTTGAAGCTACCAAAATAATCCGACCTGTTTTTGGTTGTGAAAGAAAACTTCTCTCTGTATCTGTAGGTACCATGAATACAAGGAATTGAATAGTCACAGTGATATTAATTTCAAACAAAACAAAGGGCTAATATTTAAGGGGATTTTTCAAAGGACATTTTCGTTATTTATTTCCAACGCGTGCAAAGCCGCTAACATTTATTTATTCATTCTCCTTGCTTCTTATCTGTAACGTTTATTTTATTTTAGGTAACATTGTGAGATTTCAGTATTCATTCCCGACTCTACAGAACATGTTTTAATATTTTAAACGGGTCTTGTCACGAAAGCTTTGTAAATAATTGAAACATTCAAGTACGTTACGTGAAAATGTACCAGTTTATAATTTTTACTTTGGTGGAGTTTAAACCAGAGATAGAAATTCACGCACATTTGAAAATAATAAGTATCTTATATTTCTTATTAAATAACCTACTATCATTATAAAGATGTAAAGTTGGAGAGTTTGTGAGGTTGTAGTAGGTAATCTCTGGATCTACTGAACTGATTTTGAACATTGTTTTACCAATAGACAGCCACGTTATTTGTGAGTGTCATAGGCTATATATTATTAACCCGAAAAATACCGCCCAACGAAGTGGGCACGAGTCAGCTTTTAAATTATAAGTTGACATGTGAAATTGCTCAAAAACTTTAGGTACCTACCTACATTAAATATTTTCATCCTAGAAAGGCCATTTCATTAATTGTAACGGTGACATTAACTATTACAACTACTTATTAGCTAATTCTTAACTCAGAGATTTCTACAGAGAATGTTATTAAGGTAATCATATGGTGACCACAATGTGGGTCTCAGACGATGTACGGTGTCATCGCGGCAGACCCAGGCGGATATAGTGTGACGAGCTTGATGCCTATCGACAGGATTGGTCCCCATTAGCCCAGAGCCGGGAGGAGTGGAAGGAAGCAAGGGAGTCTTTTGCCCTGCAGTGGGACGGAATAGGCTAAAAATGTCATCATCAACATCATATCAGTTGAAAGACATCCACTGCTGGACATAGGCCTCCCCAAATGTTAGGGGGGTTTGCCATAACCGCCACGCTTGGCAGACGGGTTGGCTATCAGTGTATGGTGTTGCGTTTTACAGAGAACGCTGCTGCCCCATTCTCTAGCGAGTAACTTAGTCGCCTCTTACGACACCCATGGGAAGTGATGGGATGGTGCCTAATTCTTTTACGGCACTATACGGCACCGGCCGACATCATACAGCAAAAAATTTAATAAAATAAAATAGGGTTTGACTTTTTTAATAAAGGGGAAATCATTTCCTTGATTCCTGCTACAAGGTTTTCCTTATATGTAGAATGTTATCAATGGGCAGTTTAATGATAATCAAAATTTGTATTAAATAGTCGGTTTAACCGCAACTCGAGCGGTAAACAGAATAATATTAAACCGTTTACATCAAAAGTGCTAGACAAACAGACGGCAACGTTTCCTTGATTATAATCCATGTTTGTGTTTATCTGTAAAACCACGGGAAATTAATTACACGGGTCGGGTGAAATTAACTAGAACATGAATAATAATCAGTGTGCGACCTTGTGATCGTGTGGTAAGGTACAAAACAGAAGGGCAATTTAATTTGTTAAACAATCAATCAACAAATCTCGTTTTTTTAGTCATCTGCAAAATTTTCTCGAATGATCAAAAAAAAAGTTTTTTTCTTGTATTGTTAATTTACCTTTTTGTTTATTTTTTTTCTTTATGTTTGCATGTATATGTTTTGATAATTAACACTCATTAGAAATAATTATTTTTCTTTTAAGAGATGGCTGTTTTGTCGTACTGCTGGACAAAAAGCCTCCTTCAACTTTCCCAAACGCCTCTGCTCTGCGGGCCCTTCCTTGCAGTAGAAGTCAAGTTCGTTCTTCCATCCTTACTTTGGCCTGCGACGATAGTACCTAGTGCCCTTGGCACCATTTAATAAGACAGCAATTGACATAATTCATCTAAGTTAAACTTCTTACATCACCTCTATTACGATGTTTCGCCTTCGCCCCTTATCCGACGCCTTTGCAGTTTGCTCAACAAATAATTTTAATGATAAGTATTTACTTAGGAACATAAAAATCATTTCCATGGACACGCCAATTTAAACAGAATTCTTTCAGAGGAAAAAGTAATTTTCTCATCGCTTTGATTTAATATTTCTCTGGTGATTTACTTGTTTATACCTAATTTATTTTGTAATTTATTTTCCTACTAGCTGACTCGTTTCTTTTAATAAAAAAGTATCCTATGTTACATCTAATACCTCCAAGAATATGTGTACAAAGTTTTATAATGACCGGTTAAGTAGTTTTAGCGTGAAAACGTAACGAACAAACTTACATTCACATTTATAATATTATTATTTTCCTATTAACACAATTTCTGGAATAGGAAGGTAAAGCGACAAACAAAAAGTTATTGCAAACAGTTGAAGACGGCTATGAAGAGATTATTGAGTAGTTTGATCAAAGCTTAAAAATCTCGTGGATATAATTGTGTAGATATAATGTTAAAACTTTTTTCTCCTAAGACTGTTTTTCTAGATTTTGTATCGTAGTGAAAGTTGTACACATTCATGAATACCTTAAAGATTGCTTATGAAATAAAACCCTGTTCTTATAATAAAAATCAAGTGCAAAACAACAATAAAACTCGACAATTATTTCCTACAGACCTTTCAACATTATCCCTTAAATACACACCAATGAGTAAATACTTTCCTACATCAATGGACCCGACAGTGGTTGACGTCTATTGACCCTTAGCCCATTCATCACATCGCCATCTGTGGGGACAATCGCGCAAAAACAAAGGGGCAATGCCAATCACGTCACGCTCGCTAAATAATCATTAGAGAGCGAAGGGACTCAAAAATAAGTGGGTGTCTGCGGTGGACACGAGTATTATCGACAATGGTTGATCGGAAAAATACAATGATTTTTTTTTTTTAACTCATTGTTTGGCTAGCGAAATCGGTATTAAAATGCAGCTAATCAGCTAACTTTTAGGATTCTTTTAGAAATATCATAAGAAAAAGATTTGTAATCTGTTTCCTAATACGAAGTCGGTCTCGCACTGGAAGGGTTCCGTACCATAAACCTTAATTTTTGTTATTTGTTGTTACCAACCAACCACCGACAACCAACAGGGAAATAGTTTTTAAAGCACAAAAAAGGTGCATTAGGTCAATGTTCAGACTTCACAGTTTAGAATCATGTAAGCCTTTCTTTATCAAATACCAATTATTGACATTTCCTTGTTTATACATTTTTGAGGTAGCGGTATTTGTTAGGTCTAATCCAGACCTGTTTACCAGAATGTCATTTTATGGCAAACGAATTCGACCACAGAACAATAACTTGTGCGTAAAAAGGTCCCACACAGCATTGATGAAAAAAAGCGTTTTGTGTATGGCACCAATCATTTACAACCACATATCTAGTTCAATTAAAGAATTAAACATAAACTTGTTTAAGAAAAGGATTAAATCCTTACTGTTGCATAAGGCATTTTATAGCATTTCGGAATTTTTGACAGACAAAATGTGATGACTGTTGTTTACCATAGTTTGAACTCATTGACCTGGTTTGTTAATAATTTAATTTCCTTTTGACATTGTACGTGACATTTTTGTATTACATATTTTAATTATTTTTATTTTATTTCTCTTTCCTCTATTTGTTGACATTATTTTTGATATTTATACATTATTTTTTGTTTGTTGTTTATTTTTTTTATTTAAAGGAGAATAATGAATCCAATTTTCAATCAATTAATGTAATTATGTTTAAAATTTTAAAATCAATGAATTTTTATACGCCTTCTGGCGTCATGCCAGAAGGCGTATAAAAATTCATTGATTTTGATAGCGCACTTTGATAGCGCACTTTTATTTTATTTTTATAACAACTATTCATGGTACCTATGTTAACAAATTAATAAATGACTTATGACTTAAAGCGGCAATAGAAATACACAATCTGTGAAAATTTTCAGCCCGCTCACAGACAGAAGGACGTTTAGTAATAGGGCCCGTCCGGTTACCCTTTGGCTACGGAACCCTAAAAAAACAGTTTTAAAATTTTAATTGCTCAGCTTAATTCCTATAACAGTGTAGTGTATTAAACATAATACGAGTGTTTTTCGTAATTCTTTGGAAAGCTACCATAACAACAAAAACAACAACATAATAAAACATAAACATACAACAACACAACGCAATACAACAACATAATAGAACATGATTAGAAAACATGGAAGAGCCAAAAATTTCACATTTTCTGTACACGACACGTTCTTCAGCACATTACCTTCCAGCCTCAAGACTTGAAGTAGACACAACATGTCTGAACATTTGTATGCACGCTGGTGAACTCTTTGCTGACTCGAGGATCCTCGGCGTTATTTTTTCTTTTACATTTTATGCCCTTAACGTTTTGACGCGCACTTTCGACTCTGCATGTATCGTCCTTAACAAGCACGGATTTCTTTACGAATGAGAAATTCTGCCGCGTTCAAGGAATATTTGTTTTGCCTCTCTTTCTTTGAAATTTAAATAAGATGCCACTAAAGTTTTGTGTACGAAACTAGTTGGGTTTTAAAAAGCGTTTTAGTGTTCCATGTTTACTTAAACGAGACAAACCGCCCTATTTAACTAAAAACTAACTGTATGATCTGTTTAAATACTGATTATAGTGTACATTACTATTATTATTAGCTTTCATGTATTATTGTCTTTATTTTGTCATTCTTAATTTATAACTTAATTCCTTTAAGGTTAAACTGGATTAAACTGGAACAAAGTTTACGAATCTATGTATTTTTGAATTGGGCGTTAATAGCTGCGCCACAGTATTTTACTTTTGTAGCTTCGTTTTTCCCGTGTAATATGTAAACTTCAGTTGTTCCAAATGAATAAACTTATAAAATAAAATATCAGAATGGCAATTGTATAATGTTTTAAATTTCGTTCGCATTCGCATGTCAGTAGCAATCAAAAATACAAGTCGCAAATTATATGCGATAGCGAACATTGGTTTAAAGTTAGTAGAATTGGCCCTCTGATTTTGTTAATAAAAATTGACAATAGTTAAAATACTAGGTTACTCTTTTAATAAATAAGGCTTAAAGTTCAAATATTCAACAATATTTGACAGGGACGTATTAAAATTATATGAATCTATAATACATTTTGATTATATAATCATTCCACCGGGTAGGTAGCAAAAAGCATATATATATATATATTAATTTGATTACTAAAATTCATCAACACAATCATAAAAACTCGACACAGTCCGTTGATCAACAATAAAAGTGGAAAAATATTTACAAACAGAAATACGTATTCTACTTAACGGCGCTCAACATTCTATATCATCCCTAGTAAAAATATTTCAGCGATCCTGATTAATTTGCCCGAGTGGCAAGTTAGTTTTTGTCACAAATTAAAATTAATATCAGTTTGGGATCGCTGTCAAAGTCTCTACATTAATCATGATTAAAGTTAGACATGTTATAGATTTAGCTGACTGGGTAAAGCTTTCGATCTAAATCCATATAGGTGTCATTAGTACTTAATTGGCTGATGGTTTTGTCTGTCTCAACTTTTTTATCAATCGAATACTAACATCATCATCATTTTTATTATTACTTATTTACATACAAATTATATTTTTAAATATATCTCTAAAAAAAAACATAAAAAATGCATTTGAAAATATAAAAAAGTAGTAGTAGTAGTCCGCCGGTGTCGGGAGCAGGGTCCAAGCTACCGGTGGTTAGGGCTCCAGAGAAAGGAACCTCCTCACAATACGAGCCGTATCGAGGAGTACTGCCTTCTGTATCAGGCCCTTTACCCAACAGCGTAACGCCAGCTTGGACAGATGGTCGTCGAAGTTATTTTATTTTTTTATTCGGATTTATATTTATAGTAATACTAGCTTTTGCCCGCAACTTTGTACGCGAGTATCCCGTAACTATCCCGTTCCCTTAGGAATTTCAGGAAATCCTCTCTAATCCCACAATCATCACCAGTGCTCCCCTACAATCTTCAAGGAAAATTCATGCCTTTCAGCTTTCTACGACCGGAGTTTTCTACTCCGTATCACTTACGGACTAACGATTAGTCCCGAACCCGAACTAAGAATGAATGACAATATGATTTCACAGTAACTTTCAAATCATATTGTCATTCATTCTTAGTAAGTAGTCGGGTGGTATGGTCTAGAAAACGCCTCCAACTAAGGCCAAAACTACGAATTTCGGGCTTAGAGAGTAGCCCCCCAGTAACGGAAGAATCTGTACTAATAGTATTAAGAGGAAAGTTTTTAAGCAAGACGCCACTTTGGTAAGCCTCCGACAAGGTGGACCATCCTGGTGAGGGTCACAGGTGTCCGTTGAATGCGACCAGGCAATACTACCGGTTGACGGTTATGGACCTATTTGCAGCTGTGCACATCTTTCTGCTGAAATTATGAATTATGATGAATTACCGCATACCGGAAGACGCAGTTTTGGAAGGCACCTCACAAGGTTGACCGATGTCCTGGTGAGGGTCGCAGGTAGCCGATGGATGCGAGACACACACGACTGGTTGTTGTGGCGACATTTGGAGGAGGTAGTGGACGTCTTTTGACTGATATGATGATGGTGATGTTGAATTTGGATTTAAGCATCTGAAAAATTACTCAAAATTATTCAAATTATTATCCTTCAAATGCAAGAGAGTTGAAAATGGATGGATATTAACTTGTAAAGATAAACAATGTGCTTGTGTAGAAAGTAGAAACCTGGAGTTGTGTTAACACCAACACCTCTCACAGTCAGCTTGTCTGATCTAACTCATTATAATTTTCATAATTTTAAAATAACTGATTTAAAAATCTACTTTACAAATAATAAATTATGTAAAATCATTGGAAAACTTTTTCGCTTTGAAGTCTAAAACTGAAAACTCTTTATAACAGTATTTGATAGGTTTTAGTATCTCTTCGGGGAAAATACTTAATTAACTAAATAAAACTGAAATATTATTTCAAGTGCTTACTTGGTTAACCATTCTAGAAACAGTGTTAAAACTTACAGCTGCTACCAAAATGTTAATTACTTTGGACTTATTTTAAGTCACATTTAAATTGGATGAAATCTGCGGTTACCTTGACCTTCAAATTGAAGTCGACAAGTTTGAAGACTAGTCCCAACTTAAACCTGCCGATAAATTATTATTTATTGGCGTTTAAAGAGGAAACAAAATGGTATTTTTTTAACATGTCGAGTGACATAATATCTAAATAAAAAAAAATGTGAAATATGGTCTTATAATTTTCTCGCATCTTGGGAATTTGAGCGTTTTCTACACCAATTTTATTGTAAATGTTAAAAACTAGTTTCTATTTTTTTTTTATATTATTTATTTGTTGTGCACTTACCAAATTATGGTCTTTTCAAACTAAAGATGAACTGGTAGAGAACGATTAGTTGCATTAAGTCCGTCAATGTACCAGCATTGTACACAAAGTATAAGCATTGTCTGCCAGACAAATAGACACAATAGAAAATGTATTGTTTGTCGGTCACAGTCACAAATAAATGTTATTGAAAATATATGAGATGCAAAATTCAATCCAATAACAACTATAACCAAAATCATTATATTTATACGTTTTGTGTATACCTACAGTAAAGAAAAGGATTTCGAATTCCTAAAACAATAACTTCAATCACGAAAAGTCAAATCCCAATGAACTCGACGCTTCAAATGCGCCATCTTCCTGCAACAATACGTTGAGGTATATTCTCGCTAATTATAAAACACTAAGGGACGTCATTAAAACAGTACTTAAGGAGTTACGATCTCCTCTAAAAGCTTTGCCAAAGCTTTCTGTGAAGAACTGTTTATGCAGAATGTTAGGCCCCCGTGAAATAAAAAAAGTTAAAATTATGAAGCACTCATTGTAATTAAAATGACGCTTAATAGCTTATTCGTTAGGTATTACTTTGTATTTAAATTGGGGTCCCTCAGAACAGTTCATTTTGTCTTTATGTGTCTTACGGAACAAAAATTTGTAAATTCATAGGAATAATTTAATAGGTACATTTACCACGTGTGGCATCCTGTACGTTATCCTATACTTTATTATTTAATACAGAACAAGCCATACAGCTATCATTACAGTTACACATTGTGTCAGTGTTTAAAAAACCGTAATATATATTTATAATACATTACACAATCTCCTATATGAAAATAATAAATCTTATATAAACTAAAAATACAAAACGAAAATACAAGAACTATTGAGTCAGCACTTTGAAACAGAAACTCTGCAAGACAGAACGTCAATCCGTGGTAATACGTCTCTGGCTAAATTCGCTAAATCTCTATTCTCTTCCGATTCATTTCCGTTGACTTGACCGCATTTCGAATGTAGCAGTTGAAATTTCATTTTGGATATCAAATTGAAATAAATTGGTTTTGCCTAAGGTGACGTCTCGCTTTGAAGGTGTTTATTATTTCGACACTCTTTTTTTATGTTTAAAAATATATTAGGTACTGCATGAAGATCAGCGACTTTCTCATTTATTAATTAAAACTTAATTTAAAGTAGACAGCACTTACATAGGCGAACTTATCCAACAAGGCATTCTCTACCAGCTTTGGATTAAAAAGCGTTAAGCCTTGTGGTAGATTTACAACAAATACATAATATTAAATTATTTACGGAAATTTAGTAATAATCTTTATTCTAAAACAATAAACTTATAAATATTATGGGAAATAAAAAACGTGCAAATTAAGTGAACTCATCATGATGAATTATCCAGTTTGAATTATCTTAAGAAGATTTGCATCAAGGAAATATCTAAATGAATACCTAAATTGTAAAAGACTGCTATGCACTACTACACTGCTAGCCGTCAATATCAAAACCTCCTTGCTTTATTACACTTTCCATGTCACAGTCCACTTCAAAAGTCCTTTTATTTGATTCCTAAAAACGTATGCACCCGACTTTCGCGTGACATGTTGAGATAAGTCGAACCCAGATCAAATTCACACTTGATTTAATCTTGAATAAAAATTCCAATGGAATCCCTTCTACCTCATGCTTATTTAAGGTCATATTATTTTTACTCGAATGCTCGTAATAACTCGCGCTAGACTGTGAAAATGGAGTGCGAAATTCGAATTAATGTTAATGAAATAACATGCGAAAATAAATTCGTGTTAAATAACGTTTACTGAAAGTTGAATTGGTGTATTTTATGATTTGAGTGCTTGGTTATAAAATTGTGAATGCATTTATTTAATTAAATGAAGCTATTCAGTTAATGCAGTGAGTAGAAATCCTAATTAAAAGTTCCTGACAACGATCGTTATAAATTAAATAATTTAAATGTGTTTCGCATTCATTTGTACACCACACTACATTCACACAATCATTTTCGCGCCGAAGGCGAAAAAGTCTCTCTCGAAAGATGTGCTTATCGAACAGACGATAATTTACGTTGGCATAAGCATGTATCGGTGTATTCATAATCAGGTCTTTGTTCTCGAGTTTGACAGAGTCGAGACATCCGCCTCTCCGCTCGAGTTTGGCAAGAGTCTTCGTCAGCATGCGACTAATGCACGTTCATATTGGGTTCCTTTATACCATTTTGAGAAGGATAACAGACTTCAGACATTAGTGATGTAGATTAATAAGTATGTAAAGACGGTAACATCTATCTTTTTGCGTATGTTGTTGATCCTCATGGATGACCCTACATCCTGGAGCGAGCGGAAAGGTCTATCAAACGTCACTTGCTTAAACCACACGACGTTAAGCAACCACCTATAACTGGGCCTCTGAAATACTTGTGCAGCTCATCTTATGAAAGATTTATGAGTGTTCTACACAATTACAGTGTAACCTAACGGAAAATGTATGTTGCATAAGAGAAAACCAGAATACTCATAAGGCTAAAAAAATCCCAAGATCTAAATGTCTGAAATTATAGCTCGTAAGAGATTCCCTTGAGTTCTTGAGCTCTCTCTTCTCTTTCGATCCTTTTGATCGCTGATTTTGTGAGTTTTGATGCAGCATTAATTTTGTGTATCACTTAGAAGTACCTACAGTCAGACCACTATTTATATTTATAATTTTATTTTAGTCATCTTAAATTTTTACCGAACACAGGAACAGTTCCCCGAAAATCAAAAGTCCATGTAGTATGTCCGTGTATCGAGCTATCCCTCACTTCGAGGACCATCTACACACCGAGGGTGCTCGACCTTCCCCAATGTAAAGGGAACTCGGTTTTAACTTCATCTTCACGATCCTCGCCTTATTGATTACGTTCAGTCTCGCGCCGTTAATTTAAACGAGCTGTCCTAATAAACACTGTAAACAAGTCTAGTTTTAAATGTCAAGTATTTGCCAAGTTTTGACCTTTTTGAATTGACACTTACCAAGAGATGGAGTTTAAAGTTCGTTATTTGCATTTTTTTTTTACGCTAACACATTATAAAACGCTCTTGTTAATAATGTCATAATTAGAATAAATTAATTAAAAATACGTATCATTTATGCATTCCGGAATTTCACTCCACTAGCAAAGCGTCCATCATACATTTTTTTTAAGAATAGAATAGAATACTCCCGTTCTGCTGCAAGGCGACCTGTCCATTTTCGCGGAGCAAGACAGCGGAAAAAACGGAGAAATACTAACCAATCATATCATTTAAAATTTCAGTGACTCACGTGGTACGTAGATTTTATGCCGAATTCCATAGGTTAAAATTTTTCCGTTTCTCCGCGCCGCTGCCTCGACCCGCTGTAATGGAGAGGCACACTAATGGGCAAGTTAGCTTCAGTTATCAACCCGTTGCAATAAAGCATTACTTAACCATTATTCTCTAACAACAAAGTTAGTTTCTTTTGACATAACCACACACAAAAAATACTAACGCACAAAAAAAGTAATTTCGCAGTTTGGAACTCCATTCCGACGGTTGTCGGTTACAACCGGGGACAACATTTGTTCGGAGCTACAAAGTTAAATAATAATAACGCGACCGGGACGTTTTACATTACGGCAACACGAAGTTACCCGACCTGTGGTGGAATCACGTGGAACTACTAAAAGGGTTATGTTCTTGAGTACGAAGTGATGGAGGCGATATTCGTTTTGAGAAGCGAAAAACAGAAAATGGCATGGAAAATGACCTCCGTGTTTCAGATAAGTAAGCAAATATACTGCCACCGGTTTCTATGGGAATCTATTTCTATTATTTAGAAGTACAAACTTATTTGATGGTGAAACAAAATATTGTTCAAACTTTTTGGGTTTCCAGTAAGAACTTTAACTTTGATTTGTTGTAGTTCTATAAGACACGTTTAGTAAGTATACTGCTGTAATTTAAAAGTCATTACATACTGGCCAATCTGCGACTCTTGAGCGTCTTCTGCGACGACCAATATTGGGTTGACCTTTCGAATATGCATGCGATTTTCTTATTTGTAAAATTAAATACTTATTAGCTCTAGTAAACAATCGTGAAATTATTTTTTAAATACTTTCATAGCGATGAAGTTATAAAGCTTCAAAAATTACAATTAGAAAGAGAAGTCAGATGTAAAACTTGACGTCATCGTCCATGACGCCTATACAGCTGCCATATAAAACAGCGTTTTCGCGAGAGGGACAAATATATTTGTTTAAAATAATTATATCTCCTTCGTTTTTGAGTAATTTTGATTCTATTTTCACTGTTAGTATTATATTTTTAGATAAACTGTATAGATGACAAATAGGTTTTTCATGCATATTCCCTATTACCGGAAAAAACAGTTTACTACACTTAGTTTACACAGGTTGATCTTTAAGGTTAAAAAACCCTTGCAAAGTTTGGTCTGTGGATGGGTGACCATCTTAACAATCCAAGTTTTCTCCGTGCCTCTTAAAGCACGTTAAGCCGTTGGACCCGGCTTTCATTTTTAGATCATTGACAGTCGTTACGGACTGTCAGAAGCCTGTAAATCTGACTCCAGTCTTGCCAAGAAATACCGTGTTACCCAATTAATGGATCGTGGAGGTCTGGTAGGCAGCCGCTCCACGTAAAATACTGGTATTCAGCTAAATACGATTTGACTGGAAGCTGATCCCAATGTAGTCGGGAAAAGGCTAGGTAGATGATGATGGTCTAAGGCTGTTATTCCGAGCTAGTGTGAAAAATCTCCACTGGAATCAGGTGCCTTGACATATAAATATTTCTAATAATCATTTAAACTAAATTACAAGCTATAAAATTAGAATCTGTTAAATTGGAGATTGGATTGTTTGTTAATTGTTGTCTTGTAATATGGAGCCAAGGCGTTGAAAGAAGACAAGTCCAAATCTTCTCAGCTTCAGGTTAATGTGTAATATTCGAGTGCATTGTGGTGTAACTCATATTATGGCGTCTGAGCTTGTTTATGCATATATTACGGACGCTAAAAGGATAGCTCGAATTGGTTATAAAACATTATACGGTGTGACATGCCATCGTAAAGTTGTGTTCTGAGAAATTTCAGCTTCAAACACAGTTTCCTGTTTGAAATTTTGTTTGTGTTACAGGGCGTTTACTTTGGTGGTCGTAATGAGAAAGCCTGACAGAGTAAGTTGTTAAAAAATTGAAAGAGTAATTTAAGAATTAAGTATTTTGAGTCAAATTTCGACCGGCTTTCAGAGTAAAGTGGAGTCTCTAAAGTGATCTCAACTTCAATTGCCTAATTTAGAAATCGAAAATAAGTTAAGTCCAGCTCTCAGATGGTCATTCAGTACTGCTTTTATGTGATTCTGCAATGGTTATAAAAATTATGAAAGTATGACATAATTAATTTCAATAAAAGTCTGTTAATCTTCTGTTTGGAAATCCATAACTCGCTTATTTTTAAAAGATCTTTTTGTAATAATATTTCAATGCAAATTATCGTCATAACTATATCTTTCTTCGTCTCATATTACTTAAGGTCAGTGCTATAACATTTCTTCCTCAATTCGCACCTATCAACCGCCACGCTTTCATTTAGATACTCCTTTTATTTTTATTACCCAAAACATTAACAATTATATATTCTAATTATCCAGCTAGAATCAATACAATCAGTTGACAAGAACAACAGAAACTTCCCACTTAATATTATCCGTGTATAGTAAAACAATAAATAACTCTTGAATAATTGATACGCAACCGGTGTTCCGAGTGTTTCGTCTCAGCTTTGTTACTTATCTGTTCTTAGAGTTAGATAATTGGATCAAGATCTGTTGTTTAGAACTGTGTGGTATACTGCTGGAAAGATTGTCGAACAAAATGCAACAAACAGAGTGTCAAAAATGTAAGCAGGGGCTAATTTTTCAGTCGCACTTAATTTTTTAATGGAGTATAAATATAACAATTTAAATATAACAATTTAAAATATGTTCTGTACAAACTTATTTCCGAAACTGTTTTTTTTTTATTTTATGTGCACAAGTACCTAAACACTAAGGACTATATTTATGATGATTATTTTTATATACACTTACTCGAATATTTGAGTAAGTGTGATGTTTAACATAACAATGTCGGTAACTTTGTGTGTTATAATTATTGGAACAATGTGTGCGACTGCGACTTAAAATGAGGATTGCCCCTTTGTTCTCAAAGCAACCCTAAATTGCTTTCCATCCAAAACGACTGTGTGTCCAAATACTTAGTGAAAGTTGTCTTTTCGCCGGCCTATTGTGGAAGCAGTGAATTATCTCAATGAACGCTAATTAAATTTCTTTACGTCTTACTATGCGGAAGGCGCCCCACAGCGATATCGTTAATTCGACAAACGAATTGCTTTGTTTGTTCAAGTGATCGAGCTAAGTGTGTTTTTAGCAATAGAATGCTCTTGTTGGCTGTAATCGATTGTTTGTTTACTTTGAACAGTCATTGGTAGTTGATCGTGAGGAATTTTTAAGGTATTAATTTGAAGATAAATCCAAATAAAATAATTAAAAAAAAAACTAAGTATACAGATCAGTTCGTATTAGTTTCATTATTCTATGAACCACAAACAAGACATTTGCCTGTATCTTGGGGGTTAAAGTTGCGACATGATTGAATCTACGAGATGATACAATAGTGATGGATGAGGTACACAAATGAAAGCATAATTTGAATGAGATAATCTTAGAAAGCTGAAAATCGGCATGTAGGTTCCTTAGGAAGTGCAGGGGAGCACTGAGAAAAGATTTCCCAAAATTCCCACAGAAACGGGAAAAACTTGATATACGGGCGTAGAAAGTCGCCAGCAAAAGGTAATATAAACATGTCAACTCTCGAAACTTATCTATCAGCATACCAAATAAATAGATTGATAATACAAAATTACTACGTCAACAGGCTTTTTGCTCCTTTCAAAGCCGTGGGGACCTAAAACATTCCATTTTCCTCACGTCTATACTATCATTGGCGCAAACTAACTCGCACATGAATTTTCACGCGTGACGTTTTAATGTAAGTACGTAAAAGTAGAAAAAATATCTGTGAGTAAGGTGCGTCTAGACGCCTAGATTCCCTAGGGACCTAGTTAGATAGCCATAAAATGTCTAGACGCTAGCACGCCCTATATATGTCCCATTAAAATAGATAGACCAACTTTTAGAAATCATTCAGACCACCAAAATAAGGACAATGGAAAAAAAATAATAAGTAAAACGCAATAAAATATCTGCTTATGAATATCTGTTCATGAGGTACAGTCCGCGGACACACAGACAGTCAGCGGTAGCTTTATAATAGGATTACGTGGGTTACCCGTCAGATGCGATATCCTAATACGCAAGTAAATTATAATTTAATATAAGAAAAAACACTAGTTATACGATCCAACTTGTTACAATATACCTACCCTAATTTTCTGAATTAGCGTAAGTAGACATTTTTTTTTGGGAGGAATCAATAGTCCCCCAGAATACATGCATTCCTTGCCTAGTTTGGGGGTCTATGGTCTCAATTCTAACCATATCCATAGACTAAAATACACAACCAATTTGTACACAAGATTCATGTATCCATAAAATTCTAGATTCTAGATTATTCTAGATTAATAAGTGCAACTGCTCGATCTGTTCAAAACAGTTAAATATCGGATTAGGCTTGGTTCTCAAATTCAATCAAACACTTCGTCCTACAAGGACTAAGGTTCGTACCGCGGGTTCTTAGGTGCGTTTCCATCAGAATTGGTGTGTCAGAATCTTACTGACTAAGCCCATCCGTATTCTTCAAATGCTTGCGTTCCAGGGCCGCAGCAACTCATGCAAGCAACCCTCGCATGGAAACGTGTCCTTAACTCCGTTAACTACTTGAATTCCTAATAGACTATAATGTTATCTTCTAATTACATTGCAGTTCTAATATTTCAGTCTCATCTTTTTCGAATAGCCCACAAAATTAAAGTACAAAATATTTTTTTTCAAAAATCTTAAGATAATTCGAATCACGTTCATACCTATTAACTAAAGATTCCCGTACCCCAGTCACGACTTTAGCTTATAAGTCATTGCACCCCCAGGATGTAAGCCGGTTAATTGCTATTTATATACGAACATTTTTCATAAATGCGCCAGATAACAATTAAGAATTAGGGAACGGGGAGCACTGTCCACATTATCGTTTTATTTATTGAAACTTTATTTACAATAGTGGTACATGGGCGGACTTCTTGCAACAAGGCATTCTCTACCAGTCAACGTTTAAGAAGACAATACTGATAGATGTACAACAACTAAATAATGACTTCATGATCTTTGATATTTAATCTATGCTAAAATAAGACGGAGAAGATCTATACTCATATATAATCAATTTTTATTTGAGCATGTTATTTGAATTCAGGATTTTGTGGGCTCCTCGATAGTAGGTCAGTTTATAAGTCGGTACGGAGTAGAATTAAATCCGGATTAGCACATAAAAAAGCTTTATGTATTGCTGAAAGCTAAAACCTACATATGAATGCTTTTTAATTTGACTTTCTAATACTGCAATCCTGATAACTAAATAATTCAATCCATTATAAACTTATGATACAAGTAAAAATAAGATTAACAAAACCTTTTTGTTTTCTCCCTTGCAACCTGTCATTACAGGTTTATAAGCAATTTTCCAATGCGATAGATAAACAGATTTTTCAGACAGTTGTCTGACAACAATTCTCTTCACAAAGAATGATCTTCCCTCCATAAGTTCAGCAGTAATTTGCAACAATTCACGTTAAATCCTTTTCAGGGCATGGCTATTCTTACAAAAGTACACCTCTGACCCACTTCCATAATGTCCCATTCAGTGCTCAAACTCTGAGATTAATTCTCCGCCGTGACAAGGGTTTTCATCTGGATATTTGAATGGAATACCTGAAACATTTCATTTTAGGGTTAAGGTATAGGCTTTTTGTAGCAATAATAAAAAATGGGGACGAGATGGGACAAAGGTATAAAATTATTAATCGCATAATATCAAAACGCTAACAATTCTATCAAACCTCTCAACGTTAAATTAAAAATACCAGCCATGTGCAAGTCGGACTCTCACACGAAGGGTTTCGTACCATAAAAACATGTTTCTTGTATCCAAGCCCCCTTTAATTTTTAATTAAATTATATTTTTTATTATTTCCAGTTAATAGGTTGTGGAGGTCTGGTAGGCAGCCGCTCCACGTAAAACACTGGTATTCAGCTGAGAGGAGATCGTGGCTAAATAATAACAGCCGCACGGGTTGATCTTTAAGGTTAAGCAACGCTTGCCAAGGTTGGTCTGTGGATGGGTGACCATATTAACATAACGAGTTTCCTCCGTGCCTCGGAAAGCACGTTAAGCCGTTGGTCCCGGCTGTGTGTGTGTGTGTGTGTTTTGTAGATCTTTGGCAGTCGTTACGGGTTGCCAGAAGCCAGTAAAATCTGACTCCAGTCTTACCAAGAAGTACCGTGTTACCCAGTTAATGCGTTGTGGAGGTCTGGTAGGCAGCCGCTCCACGTAAAACACTGGTATTCAGCTGAATCTGGTTTGACTGAAAGACGACCCCAATATGGTTGGGAAAAGGCTAGGCAGATGGATTTTTTTATTATTTGTTACGCACTCTGTGAAAGTTTCAACAGTCTACCTATTACGATTCTTGAAATATAGCTCGCTGACAGACAGATAGATGAAAGGTGGGACGGATGGACAACAGTCGGATGGAAGGGCGGACGGACAGTGGAGATTCAGTAATAGGGTTTCGTTGGTTCTCCTGGGCCCCCTAATCCGAGATGCGATGCCCAATAACGCAACGATTTTTCTTATTGGGCGTCGCATCTCAGGTTGAAGGCCAGTCTCCCCCCCTGGAGAAAAGCCCTAGATACTCCAATGATCTGTGCTCATGACTCGTGCTGGCTATAGTAACACAAAGGGTATAGTTATTCTTTGGGTACGGAACCAAATAAAAAAATATCTTTGTGCACATTAATATTAATGTTCTTAATGCCTTAGCTCATACACAAATACAGTCAACTCACCATCATTCCACTGATCAGTTACTTATTTTATGTGAATGACTGATTGTCGCCGGTCGCGTTACGACTGACATGTGGTACTGAGGCCTTACAACTTCTTCAAACTTTCACTGTGTGTACCTTTAAAAGTCAAATACACAATCGGTAACATGCGATATCAACAGTTTTTTTATCAGTCGTGAAAAAGCAGTGAGCAAAAGTAATAAAAAAATCCAATCATCATCATCTGCCTAGCCTTTTCCCAACTATATCGGCTTCCAGTCAAACCGGATTCAGCTGAATACAGTGTTTCACGTGGAGCGGCTGCTTACCAGACCTCCACAACCCATTGACTGGGTAACACGGTATTTCTTGGCAAGACTGGAGTCAGATTTACTAGCTTCTGACTATCCGTAACGACTGCCAAAGATCTACAAATGACAGCCGGGACCAACGGCTTAACGTGCTTTCCGAGGCACGGAGGAAACTCGGTATGTTAAGATGGCCACCCATCCACAGACCAACCTTGGCAAGCGTTGCTTAACCTTAAAGATCGAACCGTGCGGCTGTTATTATTTAGCCACGAGCTCCTCAATAAAAAAAATCCAATCTCATTTTAAAATCTATCACATATCCGATCTACTCCAATACACATTTCAAATCCGTTCAGTATTGAAAATCGGACAGACTCTAAAATTCCATAATAGTCCTGCGTCAAACTGACGTTACGAAACCGACCACCTTGAAATAGAAAAATCCCGACTCGTAAAAATCGTCATGTCACTGTGCCACAGAATAAAATAGTCCCACTCAAAGCTAAAAGTGGATCCGCAGTACCACAAAGCTGAAGTAGGGAATTTTATTAGTGTATGTATTTTTGTTGAGATAGATTTGGTTAAAATCCCTAAGGGAGACGATTGCGGCAAGTGACGTCTTCTAATATTACCATTTAAACAAGTTTTATGGTAATCGCTGCGAGACCGGGGAGCTTATTTTCAACTGAATTTCGGGAACGTTTTTCTTTCACAAGTTTAAAGGCGAAAAGTTACAAGATTTCTGATACCGACCGTTAATAGGCTTGGATGTTGTTTTAGAATAATTTAACATTAATTAAAGAAGTTTTGCTTTCAAATTCTTGATTGGTTAATTTTATCTGTTCGATTTATTTATTTAGGCGGATAATAAAGTCGAATATTGGTGTTGAGTTGTTCAGAATAATGGGTTACACAGACAATGGTCCTTGCTGTCGCATTTAATAATTGCATTTATTATTTCAACAGCTTTGATGGACGTAGTCCATAGAAATGGAACAATGGACGATGCGATATTATATTAATATAAATAATAATTATAAAATGTGGGACAGTGCTTTTAACTGCGACTGAAATTACGAAGAATTTAGTTACTTTACAATGTTAAAAGAGCTTTAGGGTAAACAGGGTTGGTTCTAAAAACAACAACGGATAAGGCAATGACAGTATACAAAAAGTAATTAATAATTTCAGATCCATCTAATACTAATTTATGAACTGACTAACTTTACGTCACACAAGACGTACATATTTTGAGTACACGTCTTGGAAACTATACGTTTAATTAAAATCCAGTTTACCATCCATCTACAACATTAATAATAATATTATCATCGTAAATATATTATTTCCCCAAGATTGTATTACTTCATGATACCCCTTTCTGAGAAGATCCGATTAGGAAACTTTTGGGCAATATCAAAATGAACTTTCCATCGGGATTTTATTAATTTTGCTTCCATTTTAGGTGCAGTTTCTACCTCCAAAGCGTGTATTCCCAGTGGTCCTTTGTGTTCAATAGTTTCCATACGTTCTGAGGTTTACGGCCACAGCGCGGACCATAAGTTGGGTAATGTATTAGGCGCAACGCTCCTTGGGGCTCTATATGGAGATGCTTAAAACGTAATGTATAGCTTTCTTATAATGTGGAGTGGACTTGAGAAGTGGGTTATCGGAGTGTTGTGTATTTTGTTGTAGCGGTTTGGTTAAGATTTCGTTAATTAAGTTGAAAAAAATATAGTTTAGGCTGCATTCCCACCAAAGCTGTGCGAGGATACGTACGAGGGATGTGTTTATTCAGCACAAGTAGAATCGGTTGCTCTGAGCGAGACTAGGTAAATGAAGCAAACACCTCGCTTCGCCACCACGCTCATCTCTAGTGGATGCGCTATTTCTCTGTGAATGTTTTTTTTCACGGGTTTCTTACTTGGTTATATGTTTAGGAATATGTGGTACCTTCTTCATGCAGGAATTGCAGACTATGGTAATAACATGCATACCAAGCATTGCAGTAACATGGAAAAGTCCAATTTTTTAAATCTAACTTTCATGCTGACACGGACACAATCAAATCCCAAGATTTACAACAAACCAGTTTAACTTTTTGCTGTTGTCACCGAAGTTTTTTTTGTTTTACGCATAAAGTTTTTATTGTTCCAACGAGTTTCTACAACTTGAGTGGGTTTTACGGGGTACTAAGGTATCTCGCTAATCGCTAGATGTCTACTACTATCCTGATAGGTATATTAGGTACCTAAATTGTCGGGATATTCCCTTAATCACGTCTCCTGGCTAATTAGGTAATATGTCGCAAGGACATGTACGAGTATATTGCTTAGCCACAATCATACATTGCGATAACTACGAAATAGAGGGTATATACGAGTATTACGGTAGTATCACAAAGGAGTTCGTGGCTAGATAATAACAACCGCACGGGTTGATCTTCAAGGTTAAGCAACGCTTGCCAAGGTTGGTCTGTGGATGGTTGACCATCTTAACATACCGAGTTTCCTCCGTGCCTCTGAAAGCACGTTAAGCCGTTGATCCCGGCTGTCATTTGTAGGTCTTTGGTCGTTTTTTCAGTCGTTACGGATAGTCAGAAGCCAGTTAATCTGACTCCATTCTTGCCATGAAGTACCGTGTTACCCAGTTAATGGGTTGAGGAGGTCTGGTAGGCAGCCGCTCCGAGTAAAATACTGGTATTCAGCTAAATCCGGTTTTACTGGAAGCCGACCCCAGTATAGTTGGGAAAAGGCTAGGCAGATGATGACGGTAGTATCACAAAGGCGTTGTTATCTCAGCTGAAAACACCATGCGTGCGATTCTGTAAATATGTCGAAGTTAAGGCTTAGGAGTAGCGATCAGAAGTGAGCTGTCAATCCGTGTAACCAAGATGGAATAACAGCTCACTTACAAATAAAATATAATAAAAATTAACCAATACTGCTGCTAAATAGGATTTCTCAGTTCTAGAATTAATTCCCGGGTCTAGCAGTTGTACTTCTTCCTAACTCTTTGTGTATTATGTTAAAAACAACAGTTAATAAAATACTATCAACTCAATAACCGAGCCCAAGATTATATCCATTTATATAATGGAATAGTTCAATGAAATCTTGTCCAACATGGACTGCTTCAGCACCACTAAAAGTTCACTTATACCTCTATCCTTATTAGTTTCACTCTAGCAATTAGGAGGAGTCTCCTTATAGACGTTTCTCCATTTACTCGAACGTTTCAAGTATTGCCCTGTGTTGTTAAAACCGGTGGTAATCGATTCTTTATCGAGAACACTGAGTGTTATTGAGGTGTCTCCCTTTATCCCCGTAATGGATTTTTCATTTATTCCTTTTTTTTTTTTTGTCTATCTTTCGCAATGTTTGTTGTTTACCCACCTATGCAGTTCAGAAGCTTTGGATAAGTGTGTTTGCTCTGTCGTCTGTTTTCTGATGATAAATCTGGAACTCGCTTTGTAGGTTTGTTTTTTGAAGTTTAATATTGTTTGGAAGTGAATATTCAGGTGTGAGCCTCAAAAATGAAAATCCAAATATCTATAAGGCCAGGCAGATGACGATATGAGGCTGACTTGTGGTATCGAAATGTCACATGGTCAGTTGCAAAACCCACCAACATTTTGACAATTCTACCCTCGCTTAAACCCAAGGGCTTCCGTCATTTCAACTGAAAGACGAACCCTGCTGAGTGCCAATTTGACTAATTTTAAACAACGTTAGCAATAGCATTTCAGTCGCAATTTGTCAAAAATGTAGGGAAATTGAGGCTTTTTGACAGATTGCGGATGCGAATATTGCTTGAAAGTTAGTAGAATTGACCCGCTGTACCTGTAGCATTCGTGAGAGTGTTTTAACGTTCTCGATCGCGTTAGCGTAAACGTCAATTTATATTGAAACTGGATAGACGCCATCTGGTGACAATAACGGAAAACTTTTTTTTATAAACAATTGACATAAGCGAACGTTTAAATCAAAGCGATCGAGTGCGTTAAAAAACTTACACTTAGCCCTCTGTTGCCTTAGGGCGAGTTTTTTAACGTTTCGATTGCGTTAGCGTAAACGTCAATTTGTATTGAAACTGAATAAGCGCCGTCTGGTGACAATAGCGGAAAACCTCTTTTTTTCTATACAATTGACATAAGCGAACGTTTAAGTCAAAGCGATCGAGTGCGTTAAAAAACTTACACTAAGCCCTCTGTTGCCTTAGGGCGAGTTTTTTAACGTTTTCGATCGCGTTAGCGTAAACGTCAATTTGTATTGAAACTGAATAAGCGTTGTCTGGTGACAACAACGGAAAACCTTTTTTTTTCTATACAATTTACTTAAGTGAACGTTTACGTTAACGCGATCGAGTGCGTTAAAAACCTACACTTAGCCCTCTGGCCATAGTTCTAAAATAAATAATCGATAATTTATTTCAGAGTTTTAATTTTTTTAATTTTTTTTTATTAATGATGGGTTTGCTCTTGACTCTAGTCTATGTCAGAGATGACAGAGACAAAGTCTACGATGGAGCGAGCTTACCCAGAAGGAGCCTGTTTACTCTAACTTTGAAGAGGTTAGGGTTGGAACCTAATAAGGTTCGACGAGGTAATCGATCCACCTTTCAACATGTCTAGTGTCTGAATTATGAGTAATTACCGGAAGGCCTATTGTTAAATAATTACGCCATCCATGACTCATAAATCATTGTACTGTTATACAATATCTGGTTACGGATTTCTTGGAAAACCTTGTTATCAATATTACTGAAGATGATTAGAGGACCGATTAAGTCAAGAAGATGCTCTAATTATACCAAACTATTGTTTAATTAATACTAGTAAAAGTTAGTCATAAGATTTTAATTAGTAGGTATCTGCAACACTACATACCTATATTATTATGATTAATAAATATTCTACACGTTCGTGATCACGTTAACATGTAACATACTCGTATTTATAGTAAATGTAATAGTTTTACTAGCTTCTGCCCGTATATTCGACAGCCTGAAAAGTATCTTATTATCCCAAGAACATTAGAATTAAAAGTATCGTTTATCCTAATCCAGTTTAAAATTTATCCGTGTGCCAAGTTTCATCAATATCTGTTCAGCCATATAGACGTGAAAATATAATAAATAGATAGACTCCGTATTGTAAATGCTAAACATTTATATCACTCTCACTTCTGCCAGCGGCTTTGTCCGCATAAAACTCATAAATTATTCCAGGGGAACATACTCCAGCATGTTCCATAGTTTCGATAAATGCCCAGTTGATGGACTTGCCTTGTATGGTACTTACAAGGGGAAATCAGGGTGTATGTACTATTCCTATTGTCAAGCAAGATATTTCCATAAATTGGCATTAAGTTGTACCTACTTGATGTATTCAATATTGTGCAATAATTGAGCTTTATTTATGCATCTGACAAAATCAACTACACGAAGTATTAATTTTATCAGCACAAAACCATTACCTAGGTTTTAAACCTTTAAGTCTATGAATACAAACCCAAAGAAACTCTCGCACCCCAAATCGAGTTAATAAAAGGAATGGGGGCAGAACGTCTCAGTTTAACTTTTTAAATGCTTGGCCGCGGTCCTCCCAGTGATTTATAGAGGGAAGCGACCCTATCGGTGGCCGCAAACTATTTAAATTAGAATGTTGTCTCAGATAGCCATGAATGCGCCGATCCATTCTACAATGAGTTATGTGCTGCAAGGAAATAGTTCTGTTGGAAAGAAAGGGGAAGAAAAGAAAAGTTTTATGTGTGAGAGTTTGAGAAACGTACGCGATAAAGTTATGGATTTTTTCACTATCTTTTGAGAAACTGCGGTTAACTAAGTCACGAAGACAGGTGCCACGTTTTCAGCTGCAAGCAACTCGCATGCAAGTGTAATTACATTGCGGGGCACGACCGAACAATTGATCACATATTTACATCGACTAGTTGACCAGCGCAACTTCGTTTACGTCACAATTTTCGTTACTGCTTCGCTCCTATTGGTCTTAGTGTGATGAGATATAGCCTATAGCTTTCCTCGATAAATGGGCTATCTAACACTGAAAGAATTTTTCAAAATCCTCCTCTGATTCCTGAGATTAGCACGTTCAAGTAAACAAATAAACTCTTCAGCTTTATATATTAGTATAGATAGCCGGCAATGTAATGAAATTTTGTGGAAAAGTAAGTCCTAACGTAAACCTAAGCACTTCCTCGACTTCGATTCAATTAAATGGACGTTTACACTTTTTATTTATTGACATTGAGGGCATTTTCCGTTGGCAACCTAACAAGGGAAATAATTCTTCTAAATTACGTTCAAAATTTTAATATACAACGTGTAACAGAATAACCGCAATACCTCTTAAAGGGTCATTCTACTCATCATTATGACAACTTTTATTATGGGACCAATCCCGAAAATGCGACAAAAAAACAGCTGTTCAGTACATTTTGTCGAGTTATGCGCACAGAAATGTATGGTGGAGTCGATTGTTTTTTCACGATTTCAGTGTTTTTCCCATAGTGAAAGTTTTTCATAATAATGAGGTCAATGACCCGTTAAGAGGTATTGCGTAAATTCTCTTACAGGTTGTAAATGTGGTTAACAGCTCAAAGTTATTTAATATTTTGAGTCTTAAAGTAACAAGTTGTCACTACATCAACTTTGCACTCGTATTGCCGTATTTCCGTGACCCTTTTGTCTGTTAATTAACTTATATGATACTCTGTGGTTTCCGCCATTACAAAGGCCGCATCCTTCATCCCGTGGGTATCATAAAACGCAACTGAGGTTTTAATACAAGGGAAGATGTTTCTTGCATCAAGATCAAAACATTTTAATTATTTTTTTCTAGAAATACCGACAAAATTGCTGTCAATTGCAATCTTGACTTGAACAATTCAACATTGTAAATTCCAGTAATGAACAAAATAAAACCCTTCGTTTACTAGTTCCCTTTTATATTATGCATAAAACCGGCTAAGTGCGAGTCCGACTCGCACACGAAGGATTCCATACCATAAACCTCAATTTTTATTATTTGTTGTTATAACAGCAACAGAAATACACAGTCTGTGAAAATTTCAACTGTCTACTTATTACGGTTCCGCTGACAGACAGACGGACGGACAGCGGAAGTTTTGGTTCCGTTGGTTACCCTTTAGGTATGGCACCCAAAAAAGTAAAGTCTGAGATATCCAATTTTTCATCGCATTAATAGAAAAAATGATGTTCAATATTCCACTTAGTTAATCTCAGAAGAAATAAAAAATATTATAAACACTTTATACCCACAACAGCGAGCTTCTCGCGCAATAATACGACATCCAAAAGCCAACATAACAGGCACACATTTCACCCAAGAACTTTAATACTTTCTTCCAACGAAAATCTCTTCTTAGTACATCCAAATCTGTATCTAGACTCTGGAAATATACTGAAGTGAAAAGTTTACGCGTTGCGTAATCTTGACATGTAGGTTACGCATTATCGGCTCAGTCGTGTCACGCCAGATGACTCGGCAGTTACAATATAAGCAAAACATAGAACCGCACTCACTGTCTACTTGTAGGTGTGCGGGGGCTATTCGTGATAATGCTCGATATGAAAAGTGAACATTTTTATGGCTCACCTTTTAAATAAAGTTTATTAACCATTGGCCCAAATCTCTTTAGTTTTTGTCCCAAATAATATAACAATATCTTTCTGAATTTAACGCTCTGCTCTGACTTGAAAATAAAATTGACTTAGCTTAGCGTTATAAATGCATGTAAACTACTAACTAATATGTAAAATAAATGCGGGAACCGAATTTCGATACAGAGATAGATGAAACTCTTGTCGAAAACAAAACTTTAATGCAAGCGGAACCGCGGCGTAGGTAACAGCTAGTATTAGAGTTAGTGTTAGAGTTTACTTAACCGGTTCACAACCTAGTGAACCAAATGCAGTTTTCGCTGATTGTTTAACTTTTCTGTCTACTATGCACATAGTGAACCTGTTTATTAACTCTCTTAACATCGATATCCCGTGGCCATAAATCATCAGATTTCACATAGAAACGAGTTCCTTAATAGCTAAGATTCATAGTATCATCACTATATAGTATAAAACAAAGTCGCTTCCGCTGTCTATCTGTCCCTATGTATGCTTAGATCTTTAAAAACGCCGGGACGGATCGCTAGTGTGAAATAAACACAAAACCATTCGAAAAAATATCTCTTAAGATATTTCTCTTACCACTAGACTCGACCCCCACCGTACGTGTTTCCCAGAGACGCAAGGAGCACAGACATAAATTCCGGGACGCAAACTGTAGCCAGCTGTTCCGCTGTTTTGGGGAAATAAATACGGATTAGACGCGGCACGGTAAAGCGGAGTACACACCGAACGTTTGAATTATTGATCGTGCGGGCCGTTGTAAGACAACGAGGTTGGTTGTCTTCGAGTTGTTGTCCACGTCTGTCCGTCAATTAGCGGTGTGGCAAATTGGTTGGTGTTTGTTTTTAGAGAATGGTGTGCACCTGGGATTATGAGCATAGAGCTAAGAGGTAGTTGTGTTTCAAGGTGATACGGCGATATATGTAATATTTTGAATTTATTTATTTATAAAGATAACAAATCACTTGTACAGAAATAAATACTTAACATAACTACACTTTTTAATTTGAGGTTTTTTTTTTAATAATTATTATGATAATAGCTTTTTAGGGTAATAGCTGAGTAATGTACATAATTATACAGCTTTTGATTTACTACGTTTCAATCAGATAAAATGCAAAAAAATCCTTCCAAGTTTTGATTATATTTTCCAACAATGTTACTGAATACTTTTTAGTAACCAAAGTTAAGTTTTGTAGATTTTTGGCGTCCGTATATTGACAAGCAAAGACGCAAGAGACGCTTTGTGAACTAGTCTACTAGTTACGCATAAAGTTGATGATAGGCATTTGTGACCGTGTATTCCCAGTTGTTATGCTGAGCACAACGACGACAAAAGAAGACTTTTATTATCACTTGAATAGTTTGTGTTCCTCCGGACTACCTACATAAAATATGGAAATGTCAGTCGAATTACATTTCATGATGGATTGACATAGCTCGCAGTTATTTTTATTAATTCATTATTTTTTTTAAGCCTACAAGACTTCAAGCTTTATTAAAGTTTTGCTCAGATAACCGATTCTACTTATCTTAGTAACAAAAAAAGGATAGTCATATTTATAGTTTATGTCTAAGTTTCTAACTGTTATAAAATGAGTTATGATATCAGACATTCTCTTTAACTAAAATTAACAAATTAGCATATAAAATATAATGTAATAACACATTTGAAGTCATTCTTTCAGTCGCTTTTAACCCCCGACGCAAAACGAGGGGTATTATAAGTTTGACCGCTATGTGTGTCTGTCTGTGTCACTGTACCACACTGTACCCACTGTAACCGATTTTGATGCGGTTTTTTGTATTTGAAAACACGTTTTTATTTCTTTCTACAAATCTAATCTTAATACAATATCAATTCGCTTCCAAAAATACCCATAACATTCTATTTTTGGGATCCTACATTTTTATATTTCACACCCAAAAAGTAATAAAAGTTTTCAACGTCACGTAACCAACAGAATGGAGCTTATTTGGTCCGCTTTCGCCGTGGAAGTGTTAAAATAAACTAAGTATTTGAGACATCGTAGACACGTAGAAGTGCTACGAGCTACGCGGCTACGTGGCTACGAGATTTATTGCTACGCCGTAGCTCCATACTGAATTGAGTATCACTAATTGTCACAATAAAGTGTGTTTTGAAATTATTGGTGATAAAAGTCCGTCTTCTTTGAAATATTAAAATTAAATATTCTTGAATTGCCTTTGTATTTGATCTTGGAAAGCTATTGAACGGTTCCAATTTGATTAAAGATGGATATATACATTCGCCCTCGATTTGTTTATTTTTTAGTAAAATACTACTCTGTCAAGAAAGTACCGGGAAAAGATCAATAATACACAAAATGTCTGTTATTCATCCAAATTTATTTTATCACCTTCAAAGTATGCTCCTTTAGAAACGATACACTTGCGCCAACGAATAATCCATTCATCAAAACATTTTTTAAACGCTGCTTCCGGAATTGAGTTCAGTTCTCGCCGCGAATTCTCCTTTATGTCTTCTATCGATTGAAAACGGGTGCCACGAAGTGGTAATTTGAGTTTAAGAAAAAGAAAAAAGTCAGCAGGAGCCATATCTGGTGAATATGGTGGTTGCTGGATGGTATTTGTTGAGTGTTTGGTTAAAAATTCGTTCACAATGATAGCCTTGTGCGAAGGCGCATTGTCGTGGTGCAAAATCCAAGAATTTTCTTTCCACAAATCTGGCCTTTTTCGTCGAATTTGCTCTCTTAAACGCCGCATAACGCTCAAATAATATTCTTTATTTACCGTTAGACCTTCCGGTAAGAATTCAGAGTGCACAACACCGCGATAGTCAAAGAAAACAGTCAACATGACTTTGACTTTTGATCGACTTTGGCGTGGTTTTTTCGGTTTCGGTTCAGTTGGAAGGCGCCACTCCGAAGCTTGTTGACTAGTTTGCATGTCAAACTCGTAAACCCACGTCTCGTCACCAGTAACAATGCGTTTCATGAATGTTGGGTCCGAACTGACTCGTTCTAGTATGTCCTCAGCGACTTTCATGCGATTGAGTTTTTGGAGAAAATTCAGATCTTTTGGGACTAGCCGAGCAGCAACATGTTTCATACCCAAATGATTAGTTAAAATGGTACGGATTGACTCGTGAGATACAGAAAGTCTGGCGGCTATCTCTCTCAGATTTGAATGGGGATTTTCAGTCACTATTTCCTTCACTTTTGCGATGTTAACTTCAGTTGCAGACGTTGACGGCCTACCAGAGCGAGGCAAATCTTCCATCACATCTCGACCGCTTTTGAACGCTTTGAACCACTCATAAGCACGAGTTTTTGATAAAGTCGATTCACCGTAAGCCTTCTGTAACATTTTCAGTGACTCCGAACACGAAATTCCATTGGCGATGCAAAATTTAAGACAAACACTTTGTTCGATATTTTTGTCCATTATGAAATTCGCAATACACACTATATATGATATTACTAAAACCAGCACTGTATTTAATATAAATAACAGATGCAACTCAAACTCCGCGCCAAAATGGAAAACAGTTGTGCCAATCTAACAACTACAAAAAAACAAAAATTTGAATTTGGAACCATAAACAAATCATCCATTACCCGATACTTTTTTGACTGAATGTATGCTTTGTTTAGAAGTCAATTTTTTTAATACAAATATACTTTTTCGTAATGAGAAGTACATTTGATCGATAAAAAATATTAACTTTTGATAGTTTTTTACCGGTCAATTTCGATTTATGTCTATGTTTTAAAAATAAGTAATATTTTGGCTATTTGTATATTTTCAAAAAGACGTTAACAAACTTTTGTGATTTAACGTGACAGGACTTCCCAAAACAAAATAAACCACCAAATAAAATGTTGATGAAAACGTCCTGTTATACAGTCAGCCTTCAAAGCGAAAGCCACTAACTCATTCCTAAAATTCACTTAACTAATTTCCTAGTAGTACAACGTAGAAGACAATGTAATTAAACTATGGTTTGGTATTCAGAGCTGTGAGTCAATTTAAAACGTTGAACCTCTTGGACACCTTGGATGCATATTAAATCAGCCGATCTTGTGGTAACACTGCTTGATGTAGAAGATACTGGAAGAGACCATTTATTTAAAGAATGTCATCATCATCTGCCTAGCCTTTTTCCCAACTACATTGGGGTCGGCTTCCATTCAAACCGGATTCAGCTGAATACCAGTGTTTTACGTGGAGCGGCTGCCTACAAGACCTCCACAACCCATTAACTGGGTAACACGGTACATCATGGCAAGACAAGTCAGATTTACTGGCTTCTGACAATACGTAAGACTGCCAAAGATCTACAAATGACAGCTTGGACCAACGACTTAACGTACTTTCCGAGGCACGGAGGAAACTCGTTATGTTAAGACGGTCACCCATCCACAGACCAACCTTGGCAAGCGTTGCTTAACCTTCAAGATCGACCCGTGCGGCTGTTATTATTTAGGCACGAGCTCTTCTTTATTTAAAGAATGTATGTATTGTTAAACAGGCTTCTATTCCCCAAAGGATTTGGCGCACAACTTTTTAAACGTTACTATAAAAAGTGAACTCATCTTTCTCACTATTTCATCGTTTTCTTGCGCACTGCTAAGAATCATGACTCTGTTTCAAGGTTCTCTTCATCTATGGCGATCAGTATCCTGGTAGAGTGTGGCGCTAACGGTATCTGCAGCGGCTTTTATATTGAATCCAATCACCGTTTGGAGTACTACACAAAGATATCCTCATTCTTCCGTTTATATAAATACCATTCATAGTTCTGCTGAAACGTTTAAAAAATGGGTTAAAATAGAGGCAAACCGATATAGCATAGCAGCCACTTTGACACAATGTGACGCTCGCTGGCTTTCCGCAAGTCAGATGCAGATTTAATGAAAAATTACGACCAGAGCTTGTGACTGTCACTCCTTGGTGAGTTGTGGCTAAAGCTAGTTGCCTATTGTGTCGCAGCAGTTTGTCTACTTTTTTTTTTTTTTTTTTTATTGATGGGAAATCATCAAATGACTCCTCCCGCTCTAGGCGAAGCAGAAAGGAGTGTTAGACTCTTACTGTCTAATACCCATCCGTGTTCCTCCTAGTGCCCTTTGCGTTCCAGGACCGCGGTGACTCTTTCGAACAAATTCCGCAACAGTTTTTCTACTACAAGATAGATTATAAATTTAACACCAGATTGGATTAATCAGCTCCAAAATTGGATTAAAAACTATCATGCCATATTCTAACTACACCGCTGGTGTTCTTTCTTTCAGCTAATCGCATAATACAATAGTCGTTGGGGTGAAGTTTGAATAACAGTTTCCAATCCTACACCCCCTTGATAATCGCAAGAAGAGTTTGAGAAATACTCAACTTCAATATTACTTAATAATTCAGAAATCAAGGGTTAGTTCAAGAGTATTTTTGACAAATAATCTTTTATACAACATGAGTTTAACAATCAGTAATTTATATTTTTATCTCTCACTCTTCTTAGTCTTTCATAACCGTTTGTCTCTTCCATTGAACCGTGAGCCGCTGTATCGGCGGGCACATCGTCTTGCATAGCGAATGACTACAGGAATTGGCGTTGTAACAGAGCTCAGCATCCTGAGTCATAGATAAATGAGTATCAGAGATTTTATGGGCTTCGCTTAGATTTAGTTTGAGTGAAATTGGTTTAGTTATAACGCGAAGACAGTAATTAAAAGCAACAAGAGAAAAACGTTCTGTTGCTTAGAAATATCGTTAATGCAATTGAGGACACAGGTCTAATGGCCAATTCTCGTATTAAAAATCGTTCGAATTCTACTGACGGTCTCAGCGACAAACCATGTCGAAGACTAGTCAATCAAAAAATTAAGTCAAATTCAGAGAAATTCTAGGGATTATTGACTGATTTAAGCCGAAATCTATCACAAATAAAAAATAAAAAAAAACTTTGCTCGTCCAAACAAACATTACACTACTAAACTGATATATACTTATTACATGTAGCATGCCTGTATTTTCCGAAGGGTCAGGCAGAAAAGACGCTTTAATTCATACACCCACATTTCGCCAGTTATGTAAATTAATTAATTGAACTATAAAATAAATAAGTGAATACTCAGTCGCATTACCTCTTCATTAATTCAACTAAATCCAAAAACTTTTGTACTAAACAAATCCTAAGAGACAAACATATGCAGGACAGTAATTAATGAAATACATACATACCCGCATGACAGTCTAAGTTCGTGTTTACTCTGATCTCTTTGATTACTCTTAGGGTGCTTGCACAAGTTTCAACCCTCTATGTAAGGGGTTAACGACCCTCTGGTTATGTGCTGAAGAGAAATTGATTTCAAAGTATAATATCTTCTCGTCAGTTCAACTCCCTTGTGGTATGCCGCTGTGAGAACTTAACATCAATGGCTTCTTTTTTTACACCATTCATGCTTCTATCGACCGACCAGAGTTGCACCAAAAATAAAAGATATTTTAGTTAGTTACTTTTTAGAAGTCTGAACGTTGGTCTATCTAAATTCCGAAAATCGCAATTTTATCTCGGCAACAATCAATGCCAAAAACATGTCGAAATGTGTATGTAATCAGACCACAGACCAGGAAAGCAAGACATTTTAGAAATTTAAGAAGAAGGAATAAAAGCAAAACGAACATCAGTAAATACAATTTGGTAGCTATTTCTTTTTGAACGCATATTTCTTATCTTTTTGTATACCCATAAGAATGTACCTATTTTTAATTTGACCTGAAAACCAAAATTCACCTTCCAATGCATCACAATTCAAAAACGATCTTTAAATTAATCTAACTTTTCTTAAACAGGACAGTTACCAAAATGTTTCATAGTAAAACTAAAAACCAAGTGCGTAGTACTGCGAAAAACAGCGGGAAGCCTTTTGATGCAACATCAAAGGTCTAATTTGTCTAATACTATGTGAAGCAAAAGTTTAATACCTTTTAATGAAGTTACGCAACAGTTTCAAGAGCTTAAAGGCGTTTCGCGTGTGGCTAATTATTTATTTGACGTTGAATTATTACTTTATTTATGTTTGTTTAACAAAACTTTACTGTTAGTAAACTTTACTTTGCTGTTGTATTTATTTATTTTTAATTTTGTTTATTTATATTATAGAGTTACGGCTATCATTTACAAATGAGATAGTCTTACATCTATTATAAATCAATCTTTGTTACGTAATATGTAGGCATTATAATATAACTCCACGTATACCGATTTTATTTGTCTATAATATTCCTTACTCATATTGTTAGTCATAATTATCTCAGCCTAAATCTACAGGGCGCCTCATTTAATGAAGGGAAAGTACCGAAGTTGAAATACTGAAGATAGAAAAAAATACTGAATAAAGACTTCATTTTTATTTTAAAAACAGTACAAACATACAAAGAATTTTAAATAATCGCTTGTCTGAACCTGAGCTTGTTTACAATAGGAAGAAAGACATTTTGAGCCTTTAACAAAATAAATAGAATGTAAGTTGCAGTTTAACGAACCTTGTTACTTACAAGAAAAAACAACGGAGCAAATCAACATCGCAACAAAAAGAACCGCAACACCACCTATCCAAATAGCAGCGAACTACTACGCCAAATCCTGCATCGCGCAAGCAGAGTTTACTGTGCGATTTGAACATATACATTAGCCCGAATGTCAACTATCGGGCAGTTGCCCGCCAGGCACAACAACCGTCTGGTCGGAGGATCCTTCCTTTTCAATGAAGGTTTGCGGGACTTTACTCTCTGTTCCGCTTACCCTCCAAAATGTTGTTATATTTTGTGGTCCTCCTATTATTTTAGACGCTATGTCATTTCGAAGAAAAAAATATATATGAGCCTTTCGGTACGGTAAAATTGCAGGTTTTTCTTTTCACATTTAGCTTCGATTCCCGGTCAAAAAAAATTCTATCTACATTATTTAAATTACTTTCCTTCCAAGTACTAAAGTCCTGAGACGCCCTGTATATTTATCCAACACAAATTATATCAACCAAAAACGTAACTAAGGTAATTAATTAATGAACAAACATCCAACATTATCAACCAACACACGATTATAATAATAATCCTTACCACGGCGTATAACTTGAAAGTTGAAACTAAGGCTTTGAAGCCGTATAAGCAACAAGGCACATGGCAACTAACATTAGCAAGAACCGTAAATGATCTTAGCAACAGTAGGTATTCATTAAAGTCTTAAGTAAACTGCGCGACACAAAGTTCCTGTCAGTCACCGAACTGAGGTAAGTTCCCTGAGCAATTTGTGGCTTCCAACTCAGCTGCCACGCTGTGTCTGGCAAGGAGTCCACTAACTTTGCTATACTAGCTCCACGGTTTAGTAGGGACGCTAAGAATTTATTGGTTTGGACGGAATTGAACTTGGAAAATTTGCTGACAGGATTGGAAAGAATAAACAGCGTGTTTATGTTTTAAAGCACGCTTCAGCGGACACGGAAAGTGTACACTGATAGTTTTTTTTTTGCATTTTTCGCTATAGATAAGTAGGTTTTTGCGGGTTCCAAGATATTCTCAGAAAAAATCTTAACAACGTTCAACGGTCATTGAATGCTTGGTATTTTATGTTTTAGCCTTTATCTTTTATCGATAGTTATTTCATCTATGCAAGTTCAAACCAAACGCGAACATCCAAATATTTTCAACTTAAACCTTTCCTGACCGAAAACCCGATAAAAGGCAAAAAAAACAGAACAAACATTCCGAAGTTCAAGTCAATTTGTGAAGAGATAAAGTTTAGGATATATATCCTTCAAGGATAACATATGGAGTCCCTACAATGCACTTGTGTAAGCTTCTTTAATGCGGTCCCCGGTACGCTGGTTTGAGAAAATAAGACACTCCGTAGCGGTTACGTAACTAAGTAAATCCCGACTGACTATCTACTATTGGGATTTTTTATTTCACGAAATCGAAGACTGAAGGATCTGAAATGTTTTAGGATTATCTTCGATGGGTAAGAACATATTTTTTGTGGAGTTTGTGAGGCTATTTTATAAGATCAACGAATGCATTTTTTGCCATGTTTTAGTAATTTTCTGGGACCTACATATTGATACTTCATTAAAATAACGAGGATTTAAAAATCAACCGAAGCAATCGTTGCTTAAAATGGCCAAAAAAAACGGCAACTTCATCGGAAAAGTTTAATGTTTTGGGTAAACATTATGGCCGGTTTTTTTACACAATAATTTTCTGGTAATGTGTTGTTTTAATACATTTAGCGTTGTTATTCGTTATCATCGCATTAGACCGTGTAATTTGAATGAGAATAAGCAGAAACTGTAGTAATAAATGACGTAATATGTGCGAAAAATAACACAACGGTTTGTCCATCACTCAAGGGGTAACATTGCACAACACATTTTTACACAGTGACTGTTTTTATTTATTCACATACACAAATACAAATACACAAAGTGTATTTTTTTGTTTATTCGAGAAATAAAATATATATTATAATTATTTAGGTAGTCTTCAGCACTGTACTCATAAATAAGCACCCATTTCATTTTCTTTTAGGAATACAGTCGTATATCAGACTTTATTTTGTAAACATGGATGACAGACTTGCTAGAAATTAACTTTGATTCTTACAATATCAATTTACAGTCCTCATAAAATTGTTGGTACCTGCTTACCCTTACTACAAAAGTCATTAATTTTCCACCAAACATTTTAGGACTACAATCAAGCACACTTAGAGCATAGGTATCCATCAAAACACAACGTTGAATTATAAAGCACTATTAAAGGGACCTCACATAAAAGTTATGATGGTGGTCATCGTCCAGGGATCATAATAACCCCTTTCTCCCCCGGTCCATTTTAACGACTTGTATAAGATGTGCAGCTGAGACACTGTGTGTATTTTTCATTGCAAAGTCAAGGGGAAGTTGGGCAACTTTGTACTCGGGTTTTAACAAGGGTAAAACGTTTATGTAGCAAAATTACGTTATGTTTGCAGTGGCTTTACTATATAATAACGTTGTTTTTAACTTAAACTTTAAAGCAAAAAGGCATGTAGATATATTTTTTCTGAAGTTAAATAAAAAAGATATCTTTCTAGCTTTGGTGAATTGCTTGAAGAATTTGTTATTATGGAATGGAAATTCTTTAGGATACCATAAACAAAACATGAAATTCACGCTCAAGTGTAACTCTCATAACAGAATGGGATTACATAAACCAGACATCAACCAGAAAAACGTTTAAGCTATTTCGTCTGCCATTACGCAAAGTAGGCCCATTTTTCAAGTGAGTCTAGGTCAACGAGTTTAGTAGATTGGGCCCGCTAGGGTCAGTGCCTGCCAGGGTAGCGGATTTTTTTCGAAAGAATCACCGTGGCCCTGGAACGCAAAGAGCACTAGGAGGAATACGGATGGGTTTTAGTCAGTAAGAGTCTGACACTCTCTTCTGTTCCGCCAAGAGCGACAGGAGTCATTTGATGATTTCCCATCCTTAAAAAAACGTTAACGAGTTTCTTCAAACCTCCAAACAAAAAGTATGAAAATAAGCACTGAACTGTTTTGAGTCAACATGCTATAGCCAAATCACATTTCTTCAAGTAAAACATCTTAAAATGCAGTGTAGCGTGAAATCTAACGATATCAAACAGTATTGTGGCAATATCTAAAGCAATAAGTTTTCGAGCACGTTTTATATTGCCCGTATGCAGAGATGCTACTCTATTTGTGTCACTTAAGAAACTGACGTACCGGGTAGCGGGTTGATCTTACAAATATTATGTCATGGATACGGTATTATGTCGCCTTTTTATCTATTTTAAGACAGAACAGAGACACAGTGTTCATTTTGTGGTTTATGTGGCGCCTGCATGTTTTATGGTCGGGTATTTTGACTTACAAGTGATTAAGATTTGACTTTGAACTTGCTTTTTATTTCAATGGATACCCACCTGCCAACTTAATAAATATCCAAGTTACTAAGTTTTTTTTTTTTAATTTCTTGGTACCTCATGATAATCAATATTTTCTTGTTAGTGAGAAATAAAAAGTCTTAATGGCAATATTATATTCGAATTGTTAGTTTTTTTAATAATCTTATTTACTTTAATTTCACGAGACAAACTTTTCTAGAATATTCACAGTTTTCTAGTTTCATTCTAATCGAGTCCCACAGGAACGGCGGAAGGGTAATTATAGTTCAGCTTAAAGCTGCTCTATTTTCACAAGTAACACTTCTAGGTCAACTACTCGTATTATTAGGTTAACCTAGTGTCTTTTACACCGTAATGAAGACGTTTTTGCAATTTACCATCGGTTTCAGAATAGTTCTCTAAAATGATTATTTAAAAAAATCGTCAAAAATAATCAATCTAACGTTTAATGTAGGAATTATTTTTAAGAACATGTTTTTATTCATAGAGTGGGTTGTAGTTTCAGTCAAGAGTCTGACACTCCCTCTCGCTTCAGGGAGATAAGGGATGATTTCCCAGTCAGAAAAAAAGGAAAGGTATGATTTCCTAAAGAATATTCAGGAATTTGTATATTTGAATTTAGGAATTTATTCACTACATAAACAAAAACAGAGAATAAACCTTGAGAGTCTTCTTGCAGAATTCTCGATTACGCCAAAAACTTGCAATCGTTAAAACTAACTCAAAAGTCTATAACGGTCCACAGGAAAAAACATTTTCAATCTCGTAACTCACCACTAGCGGGAAACAATGGACAGAGCCCCCTTGCAAATCATTGAGGAAAACCCAGTTTTCTTAGAACAGACAAGGGAAAACTGAATAAGTAATGTCTATGAGCGCGACACTGTTATAAAAATATAGTTGGTACAACTAGTAATCTATGCACCCCTAAAAAAGGCTTTCACAGTCCACTACAAGTTGACATAATAGTGATTTGTGGTCAAAGTTTCCCCAGCCTCCCCGCACTCCCGCTGACACCCAAGAGAAATAACTTGACTCGTACTTTCTTAACGAAATGATTGCCTACGTGTACGTTGTTAGCCCTATTTATTTTGGGGTGGGTTTTATTTACCCTCTCTCCCCGGTGGATAATTCAGTTTCTAAGAATTCCGTATCGACCAACTGGGACGCATAAAGTATTTTTGCTTTTACAAGGAAGATCTTCCTTAGTAAATGGAACTATTTACTATATTTGTATTTGGAAATTGGAAGTAGGATGTTATTACCGAAATTGAATTGTGGCGTTTTAAATAATGAAATATTAGAGAAGATTGGATCTTACATCCGTGTAGACGAAGAATTAAGAAAAATAAATGAAAGTTTTGAACAAACACAAAATCTACACACGGTGCATTTTGGGTCGTCTTACAAAGACTACATTACGTGAGCCAAAAAGCTCTTCAAGGAAATCACCTTTTAACCGACTTCTTCAAAAAAGAGGAGGTTCTATGTTCGGCTGTATGTATCTTTTTTTTATGTATGTTAACCGATTTCTCCTTCAATTCTAGACCGATTTTAAAAATTATTTTTTTATTCAAAAGCCTATACTCCTGAAATGGTTCCATTGTCACCAAGCCGGAATCTGATGATGGGATCTCATGAAAATCGAGGGGAACGCTCAAATTTTATAAGCAAATACACTGTTTTTCATAAACTTTCTAACGCAATTCAGATATTTGTGCCTGGTAATCATCATCTCATGTTGCTGAGCTAATGATGGAAGGTATAAGTCAGGATCTGATGATGGGATCCCATGAAAAATGTTTGTTCAGCGATATTATCGCCAATTGTAAACCGATTTGGATGATTCTTTTTTGTTTGGAAGAGTATTTTCTCGAGCTGGTCCCATTAAAATTTGGTGAAGATCTGATGAAGAACTTCGGAGGTAGGCAACGGAACTCTTCAATAAATGATAGCAAATGGATCTGGATTTCTGTAATCGCATGTCTGTTGATTGTTTACACCAGTTCATAACATAATTTCACACCGGCACGCTTTGCTTGTGGCCTGGACCTGTGTACCACTAAAAAGTGAAAAATAATAAAACTTTTTAACAAAAAAATAAAACCGACTTCCAAAAATAAAACACTACAAATCGTTGTTTTTGGTTATTCACCGACTTCCGAAATTAAAGTTATTTCTTACTTTGTAGTGTTTTACTAGTTAAGAATATTTCAAGAAAATCTTCATTTGTTGTTTCGTGGATGTCTCAGTACCTAGATCGCACACTATTTAGTACTTAGCACTTTGCGGACTTAAAGTGTTTCTGTAAACTTCTTATGAAATATTTTATGAGCTTCCAAAGTAGCTAAAGACAGAGCACTGTAAAAGGAATTTAAATTAGCTTAGTCATAAAGTGTGCTGCGGTAGAAGTGACCCAGATTTTCTAACAGTGTATCTTTAAAAACAATCATATTTATTTGTTTTACTGTTGATAAAATAATTATTATTCTTTGTTATAGCGGCAAAAAAAATACCTACACACTCTGTGAAAATTGCAACTGTTACGGTTCTTAATATACAGCCGACAGACAGACGGATGGACGGGCGGACAGCGGAGGCTAAGTAATAAGGTTCCGTTGGTTACCCTTTGGGCACGGAACCCTAAAATTTAAAAAATAGCGGAGCCGATTATTCGAAGACATGTGACATCTATCAACCCCGCGTGCGGATAAGCCCCGCGTGGTGGGTAATGAGGTAGAGCCCTCTCATTGAGAGGTCTGTGTTCCAGCAGTTGGTTATATGCCGATAACGCTTTGATAATCAAACGAAGAATTACACAATCTCACTTTGTCAGCCGTAGCGTGATAAAACGTCAAAAATGTATGGGATCGATAAACTCTGCCGAAATGTCTCATGATCAAGCCCTTATAGGTACTTTCGCATTTCGACAATGACAATCTATACTTCTATAATATTAATATATAAAGCTGAAGAGTTTGTTTGTTTACTTGAACGCGCTAATCTCAGGAACTACTGGTCCGATTTGAAAAATTATTTCAGTGGTAGATAGCCCATTTATCGAGAAAGGCTATAGGCTATATATCATTGCGCTAAGACCAATAGGAGCGGAGCAGTAATAAAAATTGTGATGCAGACGAAGTTGCGCGGGAAAACTATTCGCTTATAAAATGGCACTTTACTTTTTCTTTTATAGAACGTCGAAACCCTTATCAATTGGTATTTATTGCACCACCAAATCAAGTGACAACCATGGCTATTCTAATGCAACCTCAGGTATATTAATCTCACGGAAATTACTCTGGTAATAGGCGTAATTATCACACTATAAACTATGTCACACTAATGCATCATCACATTATCAAACTGTCTCAAACTAATCGTATGAATTATTACCAAGATACTAACTTGAGGTATAATATCAAGATTATTTAGTAAAAGTTATGCTGATAAATGTTTCATAGACAATAGCATAATTATACCTGTAGTCAATTAAAATTAAGTACATCACATTTTCTCCTTAATGAGTAGGTGGTGACCCTTAATCAGTTTGTGCCAAATAGGAGGCCATGTTATAGCAGCACTGTGGTACTCATTAGGTCCTCAATGGTGCAGGTGTATCGCTGAAAACCAACCCTATCAAAGAATAATTACTTTTCATTTTCGTTATATACATAGATATTAGAGGAGTGAAGTAAAAGGCTTTTTATGCACTAGTAGCGCCATCTATTAGCGTTTGAGATACTTTAGACGATTAACCAAATTGATAGCTGTCATAGAGTCAGTAGTTCGACTGGGGGTAATCAATGAACTGTCACGTGTGGCGTTTGACATCTGTCATATTATGCCAAGGTGGGGCTAGTCTGTTAGCGACACGACACAGTTGATACCCGAAGCTCGACCGCGCCGGTTGTGCGCACTGATTCTACTCAACTATGTGCCAAATGGCAGGCACCGATGAGATTTCGGATTTAAATCCCTCTGCATCTTATAGGCATAGTGTATGTCGGAACATATACTATGCCTATAACTTATAAACTAAGACAGATCAAGAAAACATTACACAGTGTGACACAATAGGCAGTCTTATTTATTAGGACATGTTTGCATGCAGCTAAGTTTTTTTTGGATCCGCTAACTTGGCTTTAAAAAGAAAAAATGGGTTATGACACACATTACATTAAATACTACTACTTTACTTAACGTTACAATGCCAGCTCCGCTCTTGGCAAATACAGTTATCTCAATCATAATTATGCGAAAAACTACCAACTTTTATCGTTCATGGCTAAACTGGCACTAAACATATCAACACATCACATAAGATCCAAATACACCCACTGTCGAACTCATATCTCAACATCTACGACGAACAGTGTACAGAGCAAATCAAATATGACGGATAATCGGCACACACTGAGATTAGCAAACATGCCCGCTACCACACCGTATGGACACAGCTCTCGACTTCTTCTATCGGAAATCCACAGGGTTCACGCATCAGGGACACTTGAGTGCCAGGCAATATTGACCTGCGTCACTGATTCTACCCGTTTAGCTATTGAGTTTTCTGAAATTTTTTTGATGTGGTATCTGGTGGTGTGTTATTGTGACCAGATTGTTTATGAAGGAAAATAGTTTGTTAAAGAACATGACGGCTCTCATGCAGATATGCCCCGAAGGGTTAGGCAGAGTTGTTACTGTACTAGTTATGTAAAAGTCCAATGTAAAAGGGAGCGGCTTTATTGCCATAAATAAATTAACTATAATATTACCATAACATAATTGTATATCTAGATGTTGTTATTATAATTAATACATAATTATAATAACAACATCTAATAATAAGATAATACTAACCACTAAACCAGCCAAACCCATAGCGTTTCATCTTTTGTTTCCATATTCTGCAATAGTCCTGCTCCAACCGGGGATTGTCCTTGGGTATACTTTCACAGTGCATACAGGGATAATCGTCGGTTGGTGTCCCATTCCATTTGAAATGTCTAAAGAGGCCTCTGCGAGTTGGCTTCGGCCCCTCGTACGCCTACCAAAGGACCGGGTCTCTAGGAAGAGGGACCCGAGAAAGTAAAAAAAAAAAAAAAAAAAAAAACATAATACTAAAACACATACAATAAGGAGCTCGTGGCTAGATAATAACAGCCGCACAGGTCGAACTTCAAGGTTAAGCAACGCTTGCCAAGATTGGTCTGTAGATGGGTGACCATCTTAACATACCGAGTTTCCTCCGTGCCTCGGAAAGCACGTTAAACCGTTGCTCCCGGCTGTCATTTATAGATCTTTGACAGTCGTTACGGATAGTCAAAAGCCAGTTAATCTGACTCCAGTCTTGCCATGAAGTATCGTGTTACCCAGTTAATGGGTTGTGAAGGTCTGATAACCAGCCGCTCCGCGTAGTATACTTGTATTCAGCTAAATCCGGTTTGTCTTGAAGCCGACACCAATATAGTTGGGAAAAGGCCTAGGCAGATGATGACTAAAACACATACAATAACGATTTACTCGGTCCGAAAATCGAACCCAGACTCTAAAGCTCTGCAGCATGCTACAGCTAACCAGTAACCACTAGTCTAACGAAGCAGAACAACAGTTTTTTAACAAGTGGCCTTAAAGAAGATTTGATAACACTTTTTTTTCAATTTAATTTTAATCTTCAAGACACAAGTATTACTAAAGTTTAAATTGCTTTAGCTATAAACGTATACACGATAAAGAGGATATAAACCTACGAATATGCAACCACTTTTGTGTAGATAAACAGTTTTGCTTAATTGGATTTAAACTTAGTGATTAATGAGTACCATTGTATCTACCGTGTCACTAACGAGTTCTATGGAAACTGATTCACCGTGCTTTGATAGTTTGTGATGTACCTACCTACATAATCATATGAATGGTAGTATGTTTTTGTATGCTTACTGTTTGTGAAGGTATTGGTAGTTGTTTTCCATTCAGTTTAAACCCAAAAATACATATGAAACATACATAAATAACAATTTATCAAACAACACGTTCACCGTATGGTGCCGTAAAAGTATAATACTATCCCATCACTTCCCGTGGGTGTCGTAAGAGGCGACTAAGGGACTCACCAGAGAATGGGCAGCAGCGTTCTCTGTAAAACGCAACACCATACACTGCGATCGCCAACCCGCCTTCCAAGCGTGGCGATTATGGCAAAACCCTATGTCCAGCAGTGGACGTCTTGCGGCTGTTGTGGTGATGATGATGAAATAACACGTAACAAAAAAATATTACGTGGATTACGCAGGCCGAGAATTTCATTGCATAATTAATGTCAAGATGCATTTCCTCGTTTATCAGTCATTGTGGGCGTGCGCATTTCATCGAATATAGTTTTTGCTCTCGTTTGTGGGCACAGTAGTGCTATTCTGTAACAAAATTTTCGTATCTAGACAGCGGAATCCGTGGTGAGTATCAAATTCGTGTAAACATAGACCCTTATGTTGTATGTAATAAAGGTCAATTTGTGAGCTTTGTCACTCAGGTGAAGGTCGATATCTAAATAGTTATTTACAGAATAGACTAGCAGATAACATAACTTTGTTTATTTTTTTTTTGGCATGCTTGGCGCAAATAAACTCTTTTTCTTTCTTTTATATGCTCATATTGCTCCTCTTTTTAAACTTTGCATGTGTGAGTGTAAGATTAAAAAAGTGCATTTAATATAAACGTAATTCAACTTCTGAAAACACTAGAATGAAGATGTCAAAACAATAAACGGCTTCAGCTGACCTTTTCATCTCCTGACCTTCACTCGACTTATCGTTATCAGCATATAATAAAGGCGACAAGGTAACCATATTATAATTCCCGTTAAATGTACGTCTATCGTCATAATTGTCCATTAGTTTGCGAAGCAGCCAATTACGCGTCCATTAGGCGCGAATCTCTCTAATAGCAATTTCGACGTAGAAACTTAAGAGGCGTCGCCTGCCACTGTTGCTGAGATGACAGTAAAGAAACTTTGAAAAACTTTGAGTTTGACAATCATCATCATCATCTGCCTAGCCTTTTCCAAACTACATACATATATTGGGGTCGGCTTCCATTCAAACCGGAATGAGCTGAATACCAGTATTTTACGTAGAGCTCAATAAAAGCCGGCCAACAAAGCCGTTACGCAGAAGTTTTTTTATACAGCTTAGGTTTTATTTAGCACTAAAGCTAAATAAAACCAGTTTATGAAATATCAAAGCTTACCTTTGTCAAAATGATGATAATCAATAACGAATTTTAGCATCAAACACATAAGAATAGTGGCATAAAAAAACATATAAACAAATTAGAAAAAAATGCAAAAGCAAATTAGCAAAAAAAAACAAAAGCAAAGCAAATTAGTGGCACATTTAGCATCACCGAAGAGTTATTAAAATGATGACTTATGAAGACGATGTAGAAAGTTTTCTGTAGAAGCTATTTAATAGTTTACTAAAGTATCAAAATCGTTTCAACTTAAAGCCATTCGCCACAGTTCAATAAAGATAAATTGACTTACTGTCTAATAATTTCACTGTGGCTGAAATCGACTACGGAGAGTGTCGTATAATGAACAAGTGACGACCTAGATAACATACTTTTATCATGAAGATATAGTGTCAATTATATTATTTTAATAATATTTCTTAGCTCAGCTGATGAAAATGTGCTGATGGATAAATATATACAAATACAGGTATGTTATAACGGTAAGCAAAGTTAGGCCAGAATAGCAAATTAAACTTGTTAACTGACTTCAATATGCTACCAAAGCTAACAACACTTTAAACAATTACTTAAGTAATAAGTAATTTAGAGTGATGTAAAATAAACACAAAGTTAAGCCCAACGGACCTCGAGACTTATTAGTTAGATCCCTCATTTTCTTATTTCAATTAGACCTGTATTTTATTTATATAAACGTGTTACCTCAATGTAGTTTGTCCTTAATTTCTCACACGAAAACTAACAACCCGATGCATAATGAATCATGGTAACGAGTCAAAACGAACGATGCAAGTTTGAATGTAACGGTCGCGACGCGCCATATTGTTCTAAACTCAAAATCCGTTCCCGTCAACCGAACAATCTTGTTATGCAATTGTTTAATTGGTTAACAACGGAACATTAGAATAAAGTTGCATTGATTCGACAGTGTTCAAATTCAATTTCAATTTTCCTAAATGTTTGCTGTGATAATTGGGGTTTGTAAGTTTCAATGTTTGGGTTTTCATTTAATAATTTGCGCTATTCAAACGAGGCCTGTGTGTGTATGTTTAGGAATTTTGGAGGTACTAAAGTTTTGGGCGTGGTTTTGGTACTCAAAGTTCTTTGGCCAATTTAAGTTTGTACATGTAAACTCTGCGTCAAATACGCATAAGTACAATTGTACGTCATAATAATCATGACAGAATCATAACTAAAACTAACAAAACGTAAGCACCATATACTTTTGATCATACTTAAAAAAAGGGAAGTGAAAATCGAGAATAACAAACGATAAAAATTATGCCCATATCTAAACATCATTCCAAACTTGCGGCTGTTTGTGTATGTGAGTTTGTATGTAGGTGGAGCAACGTTTATGTAATTAAAAAAATAAATGTTGCCTTTGTGAAAAAAATATAGTGCTATTTATCCGTCTTTGTCTCACAACGAAATCATGACCACATTGCCACGTCATATTAGAGGGGTAGTTCCATATAAGCAGTAAAGTCGGCATTATTCAACCTTAACCAACCCTTGAAGTTTTAATTGCAGTATACGTTCATACACAAGGTCGTCAGGACAAGTTTAGCACTAAAACCTTTGGTCCGTTAGCTCGATCGTCTGTTGTACGTTGATACTCCTACCGCGCACTGCTTTTATGAACTTTATCGTGACGGGGAAGCAGTTAGTCTCTTGATAATACTGTGGAAGTCAGTAACTAGATGTTAATGTTACTTCCTACATTTATTACAAATGTGTAAAGCTGTATGTTTGTTAAACGACGACACCCAACGGATTTTGATGATATTTTCAACACTATTTGATAGACTTAGGACATAGAACATTTTTTATCCCGGTAGTATGCTCCCGTAGCATAATTTTCGACGTTCAAGTGGGCGAAGCTGCGAGTAAGGCTAGTCTTACTTAATGGCTTGTCTGTTCTTTTAAAATATTTATTTGTTTAATATCTTTGCGCAAGAAGCGATGCAAGATCCAACACCTGGGAATTAGTGACGTGCACTAGTGTCACTACACCACAGAATCCTTACTCTCTTTCGTTTTATGCAAATCTAAATTGATATAGAGGTAGTATTTTTAGGGTTCTGTACCCAAAGGGTAACCAACGGAACCTTTTTAATAAGTGTCCGCTGTCGGTCCGTCCGTCCGTCTGTCTGTCAGGGGGCTGTAAATATTTCATGCGTGTTGGTTCATAGGCCATATTTTACAATGTCCTTTGTATATTGAGTATTTTTATTGCCGCTATAACAAATAATACGATTGCGATTTGACCGGTTTTTGTTTCTTTTCTTGTAAAATGTAACTTTCAGAAGTACTGATCCTATCTTTATTTTTATTTTTACTGATGGAAACATCACAAGCACTGAGTTACTTTGCTGGCTACTTATTGTTTCGCAAATATGGCACGCAAGCGATGCCACGAGTAAAACGCTAGCCTGCATAAACTGCACGTACAATAGTGGTACATGGGCGGATTTACTAAGATAGAAGACGCTTTTACCTTCGTTATACTTTCCATTGTCCAAAAAAATATTCACAAACAGTTACAGATATGTTGAGTCGATCGCCAATAATCCTTACTAATAATATAAATGTGAAAGTAACTCTGTCTGTCTATCTGTCTGTTGCGCTTTCACGCCAAAACTCCTGAACCGATTAAAATGAAATTTGGTACACAGATAGTCTAGAGCCTGAGAAAGGACATAGGCTATTTTTATCCAGGTAGTATGTTCCTTAGGGACCACGTGGGCGAAGCCGCTGGCAGAAGCTGCTATGAAATAAGGACAAGAGAACGATGACGTCTTTGGAAACCCCAACCTAACTCAGGTAAACTCACTTACAACACAAACTTTTATCCTAACTATGGATTGCTCCGACCAATACTTTACCAGGACATTAGCCAATAGACGTCAATACAAATAAATAGTCTCGGAACACATTAGCGAGCTAAGTGCACAACACCATTACGGCCTTACGTTAGGCTGCTGTCACATCCTTCTGACCTATTTCTGCGATGTAACTGAATTATGTACACTGTACCTACTCGTTGCTAGTTTATGAGAATAACTTTTGGGTGTCACATTCTGTAAGGTCAGGAAGGTTGTTGAGGTATTACAATTTAGAGTGAACAGGCTCCTTCTGGGTATGCTCGCTCTATCGTAGACTTTGTCTCTGTCTGTAGACTAGAGTCTAGAGCAAACCCATCAAAATTAAAAAAAAATGAGATAAGCCAGTTTTTAACCCCGACCTTAGCTGATGAAAAGCGACTGATGAGGTCTACGACGGAATGGGTCTGCCCAAAAGTTGCCCTCTCTCTTGTGGTTAAACGGTCCTACGGCTGGGATAAGGGTGAATATCTGTTATATTTTAGTTTTGTGACTCTTGGAACTTTAGAACAGTTGGGAACAATGCATGTTGAAAGCTAGAATTTGTCTGTCGTTAGATATTACCAATGCAGTCTTTAGTAGTCTTCTTCTTCGTCTTTTCGACTCGATGGTTGTTAACTGCCTAAGGAGATTCCTTAGATTGTTAGGGCTCAGCTGTGTTATTTATAACAGCTACGGTGTCATCCATTAAGTCCTCCAATGTGACGAGGCACGTATTTTCATAATAGGGTATTTTACTAAAACAATCTAATTAGTCCGTCTAATAGATTTCCTAAAAATATTAGACACGTATTTTTTCTTTTTTCACGTAAGTAAAAGATGAAAACAATAAAAAAAAAAACAATTCTAAAACACATACAATAAGGAGCTCGTGGCTAAATAATAACAGCCGCACGGGTCGATCTTCAAGGTAAAGCAACGCTTGCCAAGGTTGGTCTGTGGATGGGTGACCATCTTAACATAACGAGTTTCCTCCGTGCCTCGGAAAGCACGTTAAGCCGTTGGTCCCGGCTGTCATTTGTAGATCTTTGGCAGTCGTTACGGATAGACAGAAGCCAGTAAATCTGACTCCAGTCTTGCCATGAAGTACCGTGTTACCCAGTTACTGGGTTGTGGAGGTCTGGTAGGCAGCCGCTCCGCGTAAAATACTGGTACCTATTCAGCTAAATCCGGTTTGACTGGAAGCCGACCCCAATATAGTTGGGAAAAGGCTAGGCAGATGACGTAAGTAAAAGATGAAGACGATATAATGCGTTGAAAACTCGCGTGACGTCAGTATGATGGTACAATTTTACCAAGCCAGATGACGTCACGCGTGTCTTCAACGCGCTGTAACGTCTTCATTTTTTGTTTGATTTGATTAAGATCGTTTCCACTTCTGATCCGACGAAATACAGAAGCGAATGGTTGCACCTGAAAATGTCATGGTGTATTATTTGGCTAACTAAAAACCTTTCATAAAGAATAAAATAAAGCAAATACTGTAAACAATAATATCTCGTTCATACTCGATTCACAGTTACCATTTCACAATATTTCATTTAAAGAAGGATTATTTTACCATTGAAAAGAATTCGCTGGCCGTCAATTACTGTTATTCCGTCGGTTTCAGTCCATATTGGATTCAATCTAACTGTCACCACCTGATTGAAAGCCCTGTCTGTCCATGTGAAAACCCCTGCAAATATTTTATATGCTATGTGGATGGTGTGCCCCGGACGGATAGCGTGGTCGCCTATTCGAAATGGTTTGCCAACCTTTGTCGCAGTTAGGCGTTTTGCGTGAAAGGAACTGTTTTTTTAAGTTTTATTTTTACTACTGGATAAGTATGTGGCTTAGTGAACCTACTGTTACCTAGATAGCTGTTAGGAAACTATTTAGGCTATGGTTAATAGCATAAATCACATAAGAAATTTTTGAATTCTGTAGTACTTGCGTCAGTAAGTTACCATCTTCTTTCTTTTCTTCTATAGTTTAGGTTTAAAAACAGGCAAAGTGCAAGTCAGACTCTCACAGGAAGGGTTCTGTACCATAAACCGAAAAAACTACGTTTGTTGGATATGAGAACTGCCATTCAAGAAACGTTTTTTTCCAGTTTTGATTTGATTTTTAAAATTTGTTGTTATAGCGGCAATAGAAATACACAACACACTCAGTGAAAATTTCAACTGTCTACATATTACGGTTCTTGAGATCAGTCCTTTGACAGTCCTTTGACAGCCATCCATGCTTTTCATGGCACTTACCCTGTGCCATGAAAAGCATGGTTTTAAAATCATTCCCAATGCAAAACTCAATACTTACGATATACATAAACAACTCTAATTTCACAAATTCTGCTTGACGTTCAATCACAGGGATCTAGCAGAATATCAGCATCAGATATATTTTCCTGACTGCTGAGCTGGCTTGCTATTTGGTGCAACCTTGAAGCGCACACCACATTGTGACTGTTCTTTTCTATTTTACAGTTAACTATTATTTTTTGCTAAGTTTTATAGAGTTAATGTTGGCAGCACCACGATAAAATACTGATATTGTTTTATTATTTGTGACCATTTTTTTATGTCGTTAATATGCTTAGCATTTTTGTTATTCAAAAATGCTAAGCATGTGCATTGTATTTTTTTTTGTCTTGCATTGAGTAAATATTTAAGCCATTTATCTTTCGTTCTTAAATTACGGCAAATATAGGGTTATGTTATATCCATAGGTAAGGTAAGTATACATGTCTCGGTCTTACTTGCAGTAAAATTGAATGAAATTCTTTTAATTTTAAGCCAATTGAAATATACAGACGAGCCCCAATTTTTCAATTCCCCGAGGGGCAATTTTGTCAACATTTTCCCTTTACTTCAACGAGGCCGATTTTTTTACAAAAAAGTCGATATCAAAGCTATAGCTAACATAATTAATTGATGTTTGACCTTTGGCTTATTAAAAATAAAAAATATAATAAGAGTCAAGTGTGATTTAATATGCGATTGTTACTTTGTATTTATTTCTGTGAAAACAAAAGATCAAACGAAATAATTAATGAACAACGTTTTCATGATTTTAACCTTACTTTAATAATAAAAACAGTAACGGTATACACCTGAATAAAGGTATTGTTACGTACGTATTTAACGTTTCGCTTTTATTTCCACCTATTGTCCTCTCGTCGAATGTAACGTATCTTTACTTTTTTAGGAACCAGCAACTTATAACACACATCAAATTATGCAAATTGTAATGTACCTATCTGACTATAAACGGAGATAATTTAGTCGTCTTAGAATGGCTGACCACTTCATCTATCCAATGATTACTACATTCATGAAAAAAGAAATAATATTTATGAACATACGAATTATGAAAAAAAAATATTATTAATTATCATGATGCTTGACGTAGTTTGAAAAATTCAGGAGTGAGCGCTATCCGAGCGTTGTGTTCCAAGGACGGCGCAGAATGGAACGGCGACATTGTTTTGTTACGTAATAGTTATTTATGATAGTAATGCGGTAAGTTAGTTTTTACAAAGGAGTAGACGAATGTAAGCCCGAGACGAAGTGGCGTGAGTGAGACGAGGGCTTACCATAGTCACGAGTTTGTAAATACCAATATCCGCACTAATATCATAAATAAATGTCGTGTCAGAAACTGGAGGAACTGAAGATGACACCACCTCGAGAATTGCCAAGGCAAGAGCAACCTTTGCACAGCTCCGTCCTGTATGGCAATCAAGGAAATTGACCCGAAGAGTAAAACTCAAAATATTCCGGCCCAACGTAAAAACCGTACGGAGGATGTGAGATGTGGAATGTCACTAAGGACATCTCGCACAAACTCCAGGTCGTTATCAACCGATTTCTTCGTCGTATCCTCGGCGTTTACTGGCCCGAGAAAATCTCCAACCAAGATCTGTGGGAATGCTGCGGTGAGACTCCGATCGACCAGCAGATCAAACGCCGCAAGTGGAACTGAAGCGGCCACGGACTCCAAAGGGATCCTGAACACATACCGAGGCAAGCCCTAGACTGGAATCCCCAAGGAAAGCGTAAACATGGTTGCTCCAGGCAGACCTGGCGCCGGACATCATTGCTGAAGCGAGCCAATTAGAATAGACCTGGAGCGAAACAAAGCGTGAAGCTCAAGACCGTTCGAGATGGCGGCGCACTGTGGACGCCCTCTGCCCCATCTAGGGGACACAGGAACCTAAGTCAAGTAAGTCAATATCCGCACATATATCATACAACATTTTTCTACACATTTGCGAGAAAAACTGTGAGACTAACTTTTTGTTTTTGGATATCAGTCGAAAAGTCGCAACAATCTTTGCAATAGAAAAATGGCTCGAATTTGCAAATTTAAAATTAGAACTACATCTTTCGTCTCGACTCTCAAACGTATTGAGCAAGAGCGCTTCCAAGGAGGTTCGATCATTTAGCTTATTAAGGTGGATGCGCCAGGGTAGCCCGCGAAATTCAAAGATTTTACTGTATTTTGCAATTTGCCGGTCAGTGTGAATCTGTATGTTGAAAAAAATACGATTCGCGACCGTAACGCGTATTTATCTAAAGAATTATAACCATTTTAATCATCAATAATAATAATAATTATTATTATTATTATTTATTGGTGCAAAAACAGTGAAACCCTGACTCCTGAGCTAGGTAGAGTACCTGTATTTCAGGAGCCAGTGACTTCTTCTATGCCCGTTCCAATTTAGCACGTAAAAATTTAATACTACCTATGATTTGACCAATTAAAAATATACATACCAAGATTATTTTAGCGACATAGGGAAAAAATACAAATACAATCAGAAAAATTTGTATGCCACAAACAAAATTTTAAATAAAAAAACTCACAATTAATTTAAGGTAACAAAAATAATTTCAATTAGAAAAAAAATTAATCACAATTGAAGTACCCAAAATTAAATTATAATATATCAGAAATTAATTAGTCAAACACCAAATAAGAAAAAAAAAATTATGAATTTAAATTAAAGATAAATTAAAATTAAAATCAAATTAAATCATAATAATAAAAACAAAGTAAAAATTAAAAAATATAGCCCTCTAAGTTCATGAAGCCCTATAGAATGACATTTACAGGGTATTTCATAATTCGAATGCATTAATTATTTTTATTCTACCTTTCGTCGCAATGAATTATTTAAGAAAAAATCGCTCCTAGCGGTAGCATATGTTGGGTACATTAAGACCATATCTTACTACATATTGTGATTCACTATCGTCAGATATGTACGTCACTGAGGTTAAAATTATTATTATATTTGCAACAGCTTTATATTTGGATCAACGATTTTATTTACTTCTAAAAAGAATCCTTTGAGCTGTATGAAAATAATATACCTACCAACACACCAATGCAAAAACTAGTAAGTAATCACAACAAACGCCGTTTATTTAACCTTTCCATTTCTTAGCGTGCAAGCAAGAAGAAAACCACTCATATAAGACTAAATACAACTTGGACAATATAAGATGGAGACAGGACTTGCCCGCACCTCCCTAGGGCTCCAAACTTTACAGATCCCGATGATATCAAACCGTTTATTCCTCCAGGAGTATCGTCTTCAGTTATGGAAAAAGGACCCGCACTCACCCTTTGTAATCAAACTTTTCTAATGTGTTTCTTTTTTCCTAAGTTGTAAAATGGATGTTTTTGAAGGTTTGGTTGTAAAAATGATACTAGTTTAAGTGGTTGTGCTATAAGAAACGGTTTTTTTTGTTGTTTAGTATTCCAAAATTTGAATACCTGTCTTGGAAATGTTAGGTTTACTTTTTAACCGACTTTTTCAAAAAGGAGGAGGTGCTATGTTCGTCTGTGTATTTCTTTTTTAATTTAATCTATGCTCACCGATTTATCTGCCAATTGTGGACCGATTTAAAAAAAATTCTTTATTCAAAAGCCTATACTCCTATGGGACCACCATTGTCACCAAGTCAGAATCTGATGATAGGATCCCATGAAAATCGAGAGAAATCCTCAAATTTTATAAGCACATAAATGTTTTTCAGTAACTTTCTAACGCAATTCAGATATTTGTTATTGATAGATATTGAAACTTAGAACACGGACAGGTTAGATATGACCTTAGAACATCATCCACAGTAGGTACATCGACCACATTTAGATAGTTTGCTGTTTTGGCTGTTGGGATAATAAAACAGTTTTCTCGCTGACGAAGCCACGAGCAGAATAAATACAACTTGGTAGATTATTTTCGAGGTTTCAAATAAGAACGCCCGGCTACATCTAATCTAATTAGTTAAATTAATCTAAAATTACTTTCTTAATAAATATTAATGACGATAATTGGTACAAATTAAGACATTACCCGCAATTACAGTGGAATTTTCTGTGGGTTCCGTACATCGTCGTATAATTAGTTTTGTTAATATGAGCAAGCGCGGGAGCCATTCTAATTGCGCTATTAACGTTAATAAAAGGGTGATATCACGAGGTATTGTTATGGTAATATTTTATTAAATAAGATATCTATAGCTTAAACTCTGAATTTGGTTTATTATTTCGCTCTCTTAATTCGATTGAATGCTTTTGGCTAGTCTTTATTGATACAGCATGACATAATGGTCGACGCGTGATAAATTTGCAATAACGTTCTTTGACCCACCATCATTTATTAACATACTTAATTCTGGAAACAGAAATGTTGACGTAAAGCTGTTCTAAATCGACATCTATCGTGATCCTTTACTTTTTTAAATAATGAAAAATTATTTATAACATACTTTATTCTCCAGATACCTACGAATAGTTATTAAGGAAAGGGCAATGACCGTTATTGCAAATTTATAAGTCTGTCATTTATCTTCTCTCACTGAGTGTTGCAATAATTGATTATAAACGGGTATGTCGTATCTTCGTCTGAAATAAACGTACCTAATATGCAACTGTACGTTATATTAAGAATCGAGGTGTTCCTTGGAAGTGTATGTCACAATTGTATAGTAAATTCTTCATGACCATTGAAAGCAACATCACCGTGATCATCTTTGCTAGACAGAGGCCTGCTCCGGGCGTCAAATCCAAGCAACATAGTCACAAGCACAGGTATATCGTCGTATACGATGTTCAAACAACTGGAACCCCTGCTTCTCGAAACAGATTAAAAAATCTTAGGTATAATTTCTTTAAAAGGTAACTCATACTTCTTATTTCAACATTCCGGAGGAAGTTATACATCCAAGCAGACGCCCGCGACGTAAATAAATCTTACAAGATACAAGCGTTCTTGCACGGTCTAACTGAAAATCAACATTGGCGCGACCCTTGTTTGTCCATTAGCTTGCCGCTAACTGTGCAAATAAGAAAAGAATGGCCGAGAAACGTTGACAACGTTTGTTAGCATTTTGATGAAATTTTCTTGTTACGATGCTTTGTGTTTGGTGTGTAGTCTTAAACTTTTACAGCGGACTATTTTGACTCAGGGCCTGAAAACAATACAGTTCTTATAAAGCAATATTCTAAATCAGAATTTATTATACGACTAACAGGACTGAGACCCAATTGGTCCCGGTCGCTAGCCCATTCCACTGAGGAGAAAGTGAACTGGACTGCTTCTTTGTTTGCGGAATCTTCATGTCTGTATCCTGGTCGTGCGAGTTGAGTATGTCAAACATCTAAATTCATCAAGGAAGTGTTGACGATGTAGAGTAATACGTAAACTAGACGTAAACCAAGGCTAGTGACCCCGACGGGATACCGGCAATTGTGCTGAAAACTTGTGCGCCTGAGTTGTCTCCGATCTTCACACGCCTATTTTACCTTTTTTTAAGACCAGAATGCCGATAGCTTGGAAGCAAGCTAACGTGTAGCCCGTGCCTAAGAAAGGTAGTCGAGCTGACCCAGCAAATTGCTGAATGCTAAGCTCCTGGCGTACGTTGAAGCTAACGATAGTATTCTTACTGTCCGACGATACGGTTCCGGCAAAATCGGTCAACTGAGGATCTTCTAGCGTTTGCCATTCACATCTGGAGTAACCCATCGAACACGGGGAAGCACTAGTCTCCCTTGACATCTCAATATCCTTGTTTGTAAGCTTTCTTCGGTCTGCCCGCCGGATTGCTTGATTGGATTGCAGCTTGATGCCCTTGAGTCAATTGAGAAACGAGCCAAGAGGTTCATCGGCAATGATAGCCTCGTCGAGTCGTATCTCCAAAGTCTTGAGTATCGACACCAAGTTGCAGCCTGTCTTTTTTCTACCGGTTTCATTTTGGGGAATGTGCGACGGAATTGCATAATTTAATTCCGCCAAGCTCGTTCCGCCATTAGACCCTGGTGGACATCCCACCCACGCGCTCGAAACATTATGGGAACACATTCATGTTGCTTACTTGTAAGGACCGGAATTCCCTGCCAGAGTCTGTGTTTCCTGATAGCTACAACCTGGGAGTCTTTAAGTCAAGAGGGAACAAGATACTTCTAGGCAAGCGTGCTCAATCTTAGACCACATCATCGTTTAACATTAGGTGAGATCAGGTCAAACACGTGCCTAGTGCCTATAAATTGTAAACACCTTAAACTAAACCTTATGTATGGTCGAGGATATGTAAGAGAAAAACAAGGGAACATTCATAACTCATGTAAATTAATCATAAGCTTTTGAGTTTCTAATAAATAAATAAATAATAAAATTCATTTAAAAAACCCACAGAGATTTAGCATTTACAACAACCTTCTTTTCTTTGACCTAGTGTATGAACCAAGTACTTGACAACTAAACGTCAATATAAAATGAAGTATCAAATATTTTAGAAAGTCTTACTTTGTTCGATAAAATATTATATTTCAGATTGTTTTATTTGTAAGGTATTTCAAGTGCTGTAGAGGATTTATTATAATGGATACGCTATCAGATACGATTGAGTTTAAAGACATCGACATCAAAGACAATAAGTTTGTGGAAGACATTAATTTTGCACACAGAAGATCACTACTTATTGTAACGATTGGTAAACTGCATTGCTTTATTACTCGTATTTTGTAGGGTTTTTTTCATCAACAACATTCACTGATTAATCTCCAGCGTTTGTCGGAATATCATATTACCGTTTTATTTTTATGTGAAATTATCAAATGACTCCTCCCGCTCTGAGTGGAGCAGAAAGAAGTATAGACTCTTACTGACTAAAACCCATGCGTGTTGCTCCTAATGCCCTTTCAGTTCTAGGGCCACGGTAACTCTTTCGACTTAACATCGCAACCCTGGCACTGCCCGAGCGGGCCCCGTCCACTATGCTGACATCTCTTTGAGGCGCGCGTGGAACACAATGCGCCATCGATCCGGTCCTGGTTCTGATCGGACGCAGGCCCACGCCTACGGTGGTCGGGAAACGGCCTACGACTTCCGACGCCCGGGGCTTCTTCTGTTACAGCGGCTGGGGCATGAAGTTTGCTACTCTCACGCGGCCGGCCTCCTCTTTTGCTGGCATTACTGCTTCGCAAAAGGAGGTAACCGCTTCCCATGCCTCCTCGCTCCGGACCATGGATCGAAACAGAGCTGGACGCGAGAGGTAGCCGCTGTCGATCTCGAAGAGGACACAGCAGTGCTCCACCCAAGCAGGACAGACCTCCACCGTATGCTCCACCGTGTCCCCCGAGCGATCCTCGCTGTTTTGATACCTGGGCGTGTCCTCCCGCCGAATCTGAAACAGGTATCTCCCAAAACAACCGTGTCTAGTGAGTACCTTCATTAGACGGAAGGTGAGGACGCCGTGGCGCGGCTCTAGCCATTCCTCAAAGAGACTTATAGCCGCGATTGTGGCGTGCACAGCGCTGGGTTGCGACATTGGCTATCTCCATACCGCCCCATTAGATCCTGCTGAAATTTCGTCCGCCGTGCTGCAATGCGTGCAATATCATATTGCCTACGTGATATTTGCAAAATTGTAGAGTTTCTTCCACAAATGTGATTATTTAATCATTGAAGTTATACCACATGTTCCGTCTGAAGATATGCCGATTTTAATAATATTCAGCATTTCTTCTATGAACAGGGTTTAAGCCACATCGGTGCACAGACAGATAATATGGATTCACTAAATGATTAGATCCACCCCACTGTTGGTATTTATCGCCGGCGTTTTTCACAAATAAACTTAAATAAAAATAGAAAGCTAAACTATCCCGCTTTACTTTGATTCATCTTGGCGGGGGTACTTTCATTCCCAGATTTGATCAATTTACTTTGCGTTTTAGTATAGATAAGAGAAACTAATTTATGCAGTTTAAGTAAAAAACTGCGGTTTATTTTAAAAATATTTCGAATATGTTGCACAAGTGTTTAACACCCCGTTTTGTAATAGTAATAATAATGCTCTGCTCCCGACACCGGCGGACTGCTTGTTATATTTTAAAATGTTTCTTTTTATATATTTTATTGTTAAGAAATAATTAAAAATGTAACCAAGTATGTACAGCAATTAAATAAAGAGATAATAGTAATACCTAGCCGCACAAGAAACATCTTCGGGTTCGTCGCTCAGCTCCGCCTCGCAGCCGCTGGGACCAGCGCCAGCCGCGAGTCCATAGATTCCGGTAGCTGCAGTTGCGTCGAGCTCGAGTGACGAATACTTCTCGCCGCCGACGACACTACCTCAGAATCGCACATTTCAAAGTAATTAAAGGTGGGTTTATAAGACTTGGGAGCGACCAGACCAAGGTGTGAATGATACTCGCCTACTGGATAATGACGCCATTTTACCCGATACTGTAGTGCATCGGGGATGTTTGCTGAAGCGCACGTTGACTGTTTTTAAACTGTGATTGCACCGCGGGATGCGCACCGCTTCCGCGGTGCGCATCCCTGGTCAGAAGGGTGCGGGGCAGCGCCAACAGCATCCTGTCCATGATAGCAAGTAGGCTAGATTGTGCGTTTGTGAACCACTGCTGCTGGGTATCAACTGGGCCTGTCGCCTTGCAGCAGTGATGTCGCAATTTTGTGTTGTTAATGTATTACTAACATAGTTTGTAAGCTTTTTTTTACTAACACTTTTGAGTCATGGTACTTGTTATATTATTTTAGCGCAGCATCTGGTCGGTGCCTGTCAGTCACACCGAGGGTGATTGGACTCGGGAGGTCGAGTGCGTATGCGATCCGATATCAGAAATGGGGACAGTTAACATCAGCCCCAAGATGTAGCTCGTGCAGTCCGTCCTTTATTACCTAACTGGAAATCTTCGGGACCGAACGGGCTGCACAACTTTGGATTAAATGGTTCAAAAGATCACACACTCGCTTGGCATTTCAATTCCAGTCTGCGTTAGAGCCAAGGTCACTGCCTCAGTTCCTAACTGCAGGGACCCACCTGCTCCATAAATCAGGTAGTACCGCGGAGCCTAAAAATTATAGACTGATCACGTGTTTACCGACGGTCTATAAAGTTCTTACATCTATTTTGAGAGGAAAGGTTAACCATCATATTGATAGTAATTCAATAATGTCTACTTCTTAGAATGGATGTAGGAACGGGTGCCGCGGTACTAAGGCGCTGCTCCTCATCGACACAGCCATTAGCCAACAGATTCGACGTTCTCGAAGAGATCTGTCGACATGCTGGATAGATAATAAGAAGGCCTATGACTCAGTGCCACATGCATGACTCATGAGGGTGCTTGAGCTGTACAAAGTTGATGCAGTTCTACGCGCCTAATGTCTTGTATGGAGCCGTGAGCGTTCTTCACTATTCAGGATGTCGACAGCCCAGACGAACAGCGAACCGATAAGGATCGAGCGTGGCATATTTCAGGGTGACAGTCTGAGTCCACTGTGGTTTTGTCTGGCCGTCAACCCTCTTAGTACATTGCTGGAGGGTTCGGGCCAAGGCTACCGGTTGAAAAGAGGTGGTCAGGTCATATCGCACTTCCTTTACATGGATGACTTGAAACCCTTTGCTCCTAACAACTTGCAACTGATAAAGCTACAGAAGGTAACAGAAACCTTCAGTGGTGCCAACAGGATGGAATTTGGTTTGGACAAATGTGCGGTCACGTATTTACATACATGAGCGAGGGGAGATTACGAAATTCTCGGATTCCATAGACCTTGGGTCTCTCTCCTCGCGCTTTCCTTGGCTAACGAGGACTGGCGCAAACCTGTGGTATTAGATACTAACGACCGCAGGGAGGTATGGCAGAGCAAGGAGCTTCACGGATGCTTTTATCGGGTCCTACATGGGCCTGATGTAGACTTTTTAGCGTCTGTAGCCTGGCTGCGTTTTGGTGATCTCTTTGGGGAAACCAAAGGTTTTGTCTGTGCAATTATGGACGAAGTTATGATGATGATCAACTACCGGAAATATATTGTGAATGGTGGTACGGTTGACATATGACCGGCCCGGGGAATCCATCCGCCACATTATTTCCGGTGGTTCTAGTCTGGCTAACGGAGACTATTTGCACAGGCACATCCTAGTAGCTAGGATTATCCACCAGCAACTTGGTCATACAATAATCTTGTGGAATCGGAAGTACCGTACTATAGATATGTGCCCGACCCAGTTCTCGAAAATGGCAATTACACATTTTATTAGGATCGGTCTATCATCACTGACAGGACTATTATTGCCAATAAGCCTGATATAATGGTGATAGACCGACTTGAGCGTCGGGCAATGATTGTTGATATAGCAGTCCCAAATGATGAAAAACCTCGTGAAGTCTGAGAAAGATAAACAAATGAAGTATTTTGACTTGGCTCGCGAGGTGGTCGACATGTGGGATGTGAACACAGCAGTCATTGTGCCGATAGTCGTAACGGCCAATGGCATAATTTTCAAGGGCCTCGACCAGCATGTCAAGAAGCTCTCGTTGGGCAGCTGGATCATGGGCTCCTTTCTCGAGAACCCTGACCACCCGTAGTACTTGGACCCTGTTCCCGATACCGGGCAGCGGATATCAAAGTGCCGTTGCTAATTTCCAACGTTAGTACAGAAGCAAGTGAAAATGACATTATTTGTTATGTTAAAGACAAGACTAGTGAAATTGTAACTTTAAAAAATATAAACATGAAGACATTTCGAAAGTATAATGCGTACAAACTATATGTTTCCAAACACAAGGCAGACTTGTGTTTAAACAACGAGTTGTGGCCTGATGGAATTGTGTTTAGGAGTATTGAACATTTTATGAATCGAACCAAATTTCAGGAGTCGTAAATTTATAGTCAATTAATGTCGGATTTTTTTATGGATAGAAAAATAAATAATAAATATCTTAAGTTAACATGTTTTAACTGTAAGTCGGTTAAACGGTTCATAGATAATTTTAACGATATATGCATGTGGTCTGATTTGGTAGCCCTACAGGAGACGTGGCTGCTTCCCCATGATATTCCAATGTTAGGAACAATAAGCCCTGATTTCGAGTGTACGGGTAAGTCAGCTGTTTACACTGCTGAGGGCTTGTTGAGAGGAAGACCACATGGGGGTGTTGCCATTCTCTGGAGAAAGGGCATTTTTGAGATGGTTTCTGTTGTTGACTGTAGCAGTCCCCGGTTAGTGGCCATCACAACCACGTCAAAGGGTCGTACTGTTCTTGTATTTTCTGTTTACATGCCTACAAATTGTCCAGATAACTTAGCAACTTTTACAGATGTATTAAGTGAGATTAGTGCTACAATAGTAAGCTGTGATGTAGAAAATGTTTTTATATTGGGTGATTTCAACGCTCACCCCCATGAAATCTTTAAAAAGAATTAATGAACTTTTGTTCTGACCAGTCCTGGGTTTGTGCTGATAGTGGTGGAAAGGGGGGTGGATAGTGGTACCTACACTTTTATAAATGATGTGCATGGAAGCAGGAGATGGTTAGATCACTGTGTGGTATCCGTATTAGCTTGGCACACAATCGCAAATGTTGATGTAGCGGAGGATGTTTACGTTTTGGACAATTTGCCGATATATCTGGATTGCGACTTGTTGTGAGGCCTAAATTGATGATTGGGGTGTCTGGCCGCAATTCTGTCTTTTGGGGTGAAAGTAATAAGTCAGAAACGCTAAGTTATCATAATTTATGTACCAGTAAGTTGCGAGACGTTGATTTCCCCAGGTTTTTATTTTTCTGTTCACTCACTCTGCTAATTAATGGTTCCAATATTTGTAAATATGTGAGTACTATGTACTTATGTAGAAATGTGAGTACCATGTACTTATTTAAAAATATAATAAGTCTACCTCTGCATACTCTAGGTTCATGGTCCTCACATATATTAACAGAAGTTTTGTATACCACAGCACATGTAAAACATTGATTTGAAAAGAGTAACTATGGAGTTTCTTGTCCGTTCTTCTCCATAAGAATCTACCCTTCCGAATGGACAGTAGTGTCACTATGGTATTTTAAATGTAATGATAACGTTCAAAAGTGCCGTTTAATGGCCTAATTGAAATAAACGTTTTTGACTTTGACTTTGGAGTTTGAAAGGTTCAGCGTTGAATCATGCGGTTTGGCTGAACATAGAGTTGTTCTGGACAATTTGTACGAACAGATTGTGGAAATCCTATGTGCGGCGGCTAGGCAATCGAGAGGGACGTCTGGGGGGGACCGAGGCGAGGTAAGCGAGTGTGTGGGTGGAATGAGTATGTGAGAGACGCCCATCGCGAGGCCAGGTCTAGCTTTCAGAACTGGATACTTAACAATCGTCCCTCGTCAGGCACGGTTTATGACGAAATGTATGAGAAGCGAAAAGTCGACTAAAATTTTGCTAAAACCATGCTGAGCAAATTGTAATGGATAGGCTAGCAGAACAGCGAGCTAGTAAAAGTTTTGGAAAATTTTGGTTGTCCACCGGTAACCTGGATGCGAAACCTGACCTCTCTGCGAGTGTGGAAGGGATAAGTGATAAGAGGGGAATTGCGAACGTGGTAATGGACTATTTTAAAGTTCAGTCCCCTCTCGGTCCCTCAACCATGGTGAAGGTGAGCCCATCCGTCCTGGCGCAAATCCTCTGATACGTTTCTCAGCCAAGCAAGTACGTGAAATCATTAACACCATGAAACGAGGCAAATCTCCGGAACATGATGGGCTCAGCATTAAGCACCTATGGCACGCAGGTGTCCATCTGCCGCGATTCTTGTCTATTGTCACAATGTGTATTAGTCTAATACTGGCTAATTTAATGAAGACCATCGTAGTTCCCATTGTGAAGAACTGGGCAGGTGACATCTCAGACAGAGGTAACTATCGTCCCATTTCTCTTGCGACTATAATAGCCAAGGTTTTGGACAGTATGCTTGATTCTTGGTTAAGTAAGTACATACATGTTCATGATGCACAGTTCGGATTTCGACCCGGACTATCAACTGAAAGTGCTATTTTAAGTCTCAAGCATACCGTTCAATATTATAAAGATCGCGGTACGCCGGTGTACGCCTGTTTCCTTGATCTCTCCAAGGCATTCGATCTTGTCTCATACGATGTGCTTTGGAGAAAGATGGGAGACAGGGGTATACCCGCGTAAATATGTGGGCTATTCCAGTTTTGGTATGGTAACCAAGTCAATCAGGTGAAATGGGATGATACAGTTCCTGAGCCGTATAGGTTGGAGTGCGGGGTGAGACAGGGACAGGGAGACTGACGTCTCCCAGGCTCTTTAACCTGTACGTGAATGACCTGATAGTCGCACTCAGCAGCATGCGTGTCGAATGCAGTGTTTATGGGGTTAGAATTAACAACATCAGCTATGCTGATGACATGGTGCTGCTGGGTCCGTCGGCGGGAGCAATCAGAGACATGCTTAAGACGTGTGAGGCCTACGCTGCCGCACATGGATTAAAATATAATGTTAAGAAATGTGAATACATGGTCTTTGAGGTCAGCGACAAACGCCGTGGAGAAGGACCTGAGTTGCTGGTGAACGGGTCACCAATTAATAGGGTGACAACTTTTAAGTACCTAGGGAGTGCCCTAGGTACTTAAAAGTCACACAGACAGTGGGACAGTGGCACAGTGGTCTTGCCGCTGACCTCAGGGACGATGTGGACATTGAGAGGGAGCGCAAGGCTCTAGCGGTCCGTAGCAATATGTTGTCCCGTAGATTTGCACGGTGTACAGACCAAGTAAAAGTAACACTTTTCAAGGCTTATTGCTAAAGTTTGTACACGGGCAGTCTATGGGTCAATTATGCTAAGAGATCGCTGGATGTCCTGCGCGTCCAATATAACAATGCTTTCAGGATGTTGTTGAGGCTATCTCGTTACTGTAGCGCGTCGGAAATGTTTGCGCAAGCCCGTACCGACGGGTTCTTTGCAATTATACGCAATAAATCTGCATCGCTACTGAGGAGAGTGAGAGATAGTCAAAACAGTAGCATCCTGAAAACTGTAGCCGAGAGCTTCGGCTCTTCAATTGTACAGCAGTTAGTGCGGACGTTAATTTTTACTAACACTAGACAAAAAGTTATTTTTGTATGTTTTACTAACACAATATGGATTTTAGTCCGAAATAAAGATATTATTATTATTATGCTACCGGTGGGCTACTATTTTTTATATATTTAAATGTTTTTTTTAATGAACTGTTTAAAAATATAAATAAAAGTGAAAGAAAGAAAAGAAGAGTGAAAGTAGTGAGTGGAAGTGAAAGGAATAATATTTCATAATTTATTTATTTATTCAGACTACAAATGTGGTAAAAGTATTTTAACAATCTTTTGTAAGCGAAACGTTTCACTGCCTAGGCAGATATTTTCAAGTTAGTGCAGCACTATACTTATTTCATAGTACTGCACTGTCTCTGCGCAAGCGCAACATGCCGCGTGTACTGTCTCGGGCCTATATTTGATTGGGTGTAGTCAGTTCTACTTTTTACCGGCAGCAGTTTTCTGACAACTGAAATAATTGAGTTATTTCTGGTGAATTCTCTACTGGAAATCAGTTGATGAGCTGCCCAAGGGAGCTCTTCGTATTCGTCATCAAACCTGAGCTGACTTACAAAGTCAAACGAACATCACTTGTTCATTCAACTTTGCAAGTATGTATCATCATCATCTGCCTAGCCATTTCCCAATTATATTGGAGTCGGCTTCCAGTCAAACCGGATTTAGCTGAATACCAGTGTTTTACGTGGAGCGGCTGCCTACCAGACCTCCACAACCCATTAACTGGGTAACACGGTACTTCTTGGCAAGACTGGAGTCAGATTCACTAGCTTCTGACAATCCGTAACGGCTGCCAAAGATCTACAAATGACAGCCGGGACCAACGGCTTAACGTGCTTTCCGAGGCACTGAGGAAACTCGGTATGTTAAGATGGTCACCCATCCACAAACCAACCTAGGCAAGCGTCGCTTAACCTTAAAGATCGACCCGTGCGGCTGTTATTGTTTAACCACGAGCTCCTTAACTTTGCTAGTATGTATATTGACTCGAAATATTCCTTTCAGCCGATCCACAAATACAACTCGTCGATTTTGAGAAATTGATGGAAAAGGGAATGAACGTAGTACGAATGAAAACTTCGCATTGCACTACAGGTGACAGAATAAAAATGATTAGCAGAATCGATGCGGCTACAAAATTCTTGGCTAAAAAATATGGTCTCCTTAAAGAATGGCCATGCGCCACGTGTATCGAATTGAAGACATGTATAACACAAACTGGGCTTCTTGAAGAGGTATATCACTTTTGCGGATTTATCAATAAAATTGATTTTGGCTATAAAGTATTGGGTGTTTCGACGTGCACGATCATTTAAGAGCAATCTTCTGTATCTGATGCAATCGGTGACATTTATTGTTAAGTCGCAGATTCGGTGCCACCAACTGCATCAGACTGCTTAAAACGTGATTTGTTTAGAACTTAAATTTTCGAGTTACTTCTATACAATTTTATTGTCATTTATTCATTACTGTTAATCAGATACAGACAATCGTCGTTGAATCTTATGGTCTTTTGAAATACTCTGTAGGTACTGTAAATTTTACCTACTAAACAAATCAATTGTGTTTCAACATTGTTCATGCCATTCTTTTCCAGGACGTGCTTCAAATATCAATAGAGGCAGATTCAGAAGTAACAGTAACTACTGACATATCAGTATTTAATAAATGCAATAAAAACTTAATATTTGTTGATTATCCTGCTTTAACAAACGATGTTAATATAGGAATGGAACTTAGTATCGCTCAAGACGAAATAATTTTAGTGTGCACAGAAAAGGATGAAACATCACTTAAATGCACTGTTGTTAAGGGTGGTAATTTGGAAAATATGGCCTACGTCTGCTTGAGGGGTGGTGTACGAAACCATCCATATATTTTATCGTACAAAGATTTACACCTTCTACAATTTGCCGTGGAATATCAAGTACGTATATTTGGCAATTATAATACTAGGCAAAATGCATAACATTATTGATTTGTAACTAATTTATCGGTAACTATACAAAAATAAAATACTAACAATTAAAACCGAACAAACGAGTTTAAACAATTTTAAACAAACACAGATTTTCCTCTCTAAAACACCAGTAGCAATTATTTTATTTAGCCAATACAAATGACGTGCAATGGTTTTCAGTTAAACATGATCATAGTCAACTATCCGCGAAAAGTCGATACAATCTTGAACATAAAGAAATTCTTTGGATCGAACTTATTGAAAAGGCCCATGATTGTTGCTGGGATATGTACCCAAGAAGGATTAATGAACATCGACGATTTGGTCAGGGTAAGATTCAACTTGCAATAAACTGTATTGTGAGACAAGAAGTTTAAAGACCCTTGGCTGGCAACGTCTTTTTGATTCCTGAAAAGACAACTGTTGGACTTTTATAAATGTTGGGTTTTGCTTTGTTTTTGGTCCTACAATCACATGTATGTATTATTTCAAGGAAGCCGATGGTATTATGCTTTCGCGAGAGTTTCTACCTTATGAAGTGGAACCTGCATTGTATAATCGCATGTTTCTCATACAAAAATACGTGGCCGGAAAATGTCGTGAGGTATCAACAACATTATAATGAGATAATATTTTTGAACCGCAGCACCGTGATTAATTTCTTTTTCCTTTTGTTTTCGTCAGGCTGGCAAACCTTTCTACGTATCAGGTGACATATTTACAGAATTGCTTTTCAATGATAATCTATGTACCAGGGAGATATCTGATGTGACTAACGCTATCCTGCAAGGTGCTTCAGGCTTTGCCCTCAGTGAATGTAATGATGTGTATAATATGTGTAATGCTATTACAATGATGAATGATGTATGCACAAGCGTGGAACCTCTTTGTGTGAGTAAAACTGATTTCTGGAACAAAGTATCTCAGGTAAGAAAAGGATTTTCAGTATTACCAACTCCAATTGTCTTACTAACTCTAATAGGGAACGTGCACAGCGTTTTTCGAAATTTTAAGGTTAGGAATAGGTACTTGACACAGATTAATAACCTAAAATAAATTTTGTCCTCTGGACTCGTAAGCCTTGGTTGTGGTCAAAGTATTTTGAGGATACATTTACTTGTTATACAACATTGCAGGTTTTTAAGCTTACAAGCATTATATTAATTATACCTATTTTTCTTTTTCTTTCTTCTTATTAAACGTGTGTACATAAATTGTTAAATAAATAAATATTTCCAGGTCAAAATGCCAGTGAACGCTGCTGAAGCCAGTGCCACAGCTTGCGCAACTGTTGCTAATCAGACCAAAGCTCGAGTCATAATACTCCCCACTGTTAGTGGGCGTACTGCCTACCTCCTGAACTCATTGCGACCCAACAGTCTCATCATCGCCGTCAGCACCAAAATCAAGACTGTAAGGCTACTGAAAATGTACAGGAGTGTTGTGCCACTTTTGTATAAAGGTATTGCTACTGAATTTTGCTGACTCTTCTAATTTGTTTAATCGTATAGTTCGGTACTAGTACCTAAAGGTACTAGACAAGCAAACCTCCGCCGGCTCGGTAGTAGTACCTTAAGGTGGAAGCGCCAGGGTAGCCCGCGAAATTCAAATATTTTATGTTTTTTTGCAATTTGCCGGTCAGTGTGAAGTGTTTGTTGAACAAAATACGATTCGCGACCGTAACGCGTATTTGTCTAAAGAATTCTAACCATTTTAATCATCAATATAGCCCTCTAAGTTCATGAAGCCCTATTGAATGACTTTTTCATGAAATAACCATTCGATTCTAAAAAATATAAAATACGTTAAAGAATGAAATACAATATGCAATAATGAAAATTGTTATTTATGTTTTCTTATGTAATGTTTTTAACAGGGTACAACAACGAACACACGGCTAATTTCGCAAATTGCTTATAATTATAACGGAACCTACACAAAATTTACATTCACAATGCGCGCGCGTGATTCAAAAATATTTTATTAGATTGAAAATATTGAGAGTTTGTGTAGATATTTTCGTCATAAATGTATACCGGGCATTCTATATGAAACCCATACAGAATGCCCGGTATGTCAAGTGGGTGTAGGACTTTGGCATCAATTAAAAAAACACAACTTAAATAGAGTAAATTTGAGTACCTACGCTATGGTTAAGTATCGCATCAGGTTGTTTTTTTTTAATAATGCATGAAAATTATTTAGTGTGGATATGTGTATACTTGTTATAGATACGTTCAGAGGTTTTTTCTCCTATAGCAAAACGAAGGTGCGACTGCCTTGAAAATGACAACCATGTCAAAAATCTACCAAATTTTGTCAGTGCCATTTCGACTTCCGTATTAAAAATTTAGAATATAATTTATTTCATATAGAATTTGGCCTAAGTGACCCAAATAATCTAAATTTTCTGTCATAGTACTTATACAAAACTAGAAGACAGTTGTAGATGTTCAATATGAAAATAATTTTTATTTGTAATTTGCATCGCCATAAACATAGACATTTGATGCATTGTTGATTTATCATTATTAGTTAGCCTACCGGGCGTTCTAAATAAAAAAAAAACAACCAAACATACATACAAGTGTCTGTTTGTAATATCAGCTTTTTAAGGCTGCTCCGAACATCCGTTAAAAATGGAACCCTTATAAGATCACTTGGGTGTTTGTTTGTCCGTCTGTCACAGCCAGTTTTCTCCGGATCTTCTGGACCCGTTCTGTTGAAATTTGGTATACATATGGACTTCTGTGATCCAAACATGAAGTGTTACGTAAATAAATATTTTTGAGTGTGGGGGTCACTTTTGGGGGTCAAACTATAAAACTAAAGAAAAACGTTTTCAAACTTTATCGTGTGTCATATAAAATGAAAGGACTTACTATGAGGGTTTTAATTTTATTTACTTCTTAATTTTAAAATAATAGTTTTAAAGTTATTCAAAAAATTAGACCAAAAATGAAAATTTACCCCCCACTTATCTCCGAAACTACTGAGCCTAAAAAGAGACCATTGATATTGGGCCCAAAATCGAAAATGCTGGCCAACGGAAAAGAAATACTTTAATCCGTTCGGAACGATATTCTAAGCATTTGGTACTACGGCACCAAAGCGGTAGACCCATCAGATTAGCAGCTACATGACTTCAAAATTACAAATATATATATCATCTAAGTAGATAATTATGTACATTAAAGTATTGTGTAAGTTTTCTTTATTTTAGTGAATATATTGTAGTAGTTAGGTCATTCTCAACCTTTTTACTATGTCTGTAATTCTGTGAATGTGCCTGTAATATTAAAAAAAAACTTTGTTTGATTTTCGGCTTATATTCATAAGTATGAAAGGTTACTACTACTTGCAAATAAAACAGTGACAAACATGTTCTTTAACAGCATTTTTTAATCAGTTAATATATCGAGGGTCGATCTTCAAGGTTAAGCAACGCTTGCCGAGGTCGACCTGTGGATGGGTGACCATCTTAATATATCGAGTTTCCTCCGTGCTTCGGAAAGCACGATCAGCCGTTGGTCCTGGCTGTCATTTGTAGATCTTTGGCAGCCGTTATGGATTGTCAGGTGCCAAAAATCTAACACCAATCTTGCCAAGAAGTATATACTACGAGTATGTTAGCCAGGTCATGGATCTGGGTCCGATGTCCGAGGTCACCAAAAAGGTGTTACAACTTTTCCCTAGAGCTCTGATCGTGTTGATGACCGCCATTTTCAACGGCGCTCTGTCCAACTACATGTTTCCCCAAGAGTGGAAAGAGGCTACCGTTATCGGTATTTCCAAGCCGGGAAAGCTCAAGTCCTCCCCGACCTCTTATCGCCCCATCAGTCTGCTCAATGTGCTCGGCAAAATCTACGAGAGACTTATTTATAAGCGTCTCAAGGATTTCGTCGAGCGCAAGAGCCTCATTCCAGACGAGCAGTTTGGCTTCAGAGCCAATCACTCATGTGTTCAACAGGTGCATCGCATCGTTGAACACATCAACGGCCACTTCCAGCATGGTCGGATGTTTGGTTCCCTATTCTTCGATATTGCTAAAGCCTTCGACAAAGTTTGGCACAACGGCTTGATTTACAAGCTGTATAAACTTGGCGTGCCAGACCGTCTCGTGCTTATCCTGCGAGACTATCTGTCGAATCGCACCTTTCGTTATCGTATCGAAGGGGCGCTTTCTAGCACCCGTCCCATCCGTGCCGGCGTACCGCAACGCGGTGTGCTCTCCTCCCTAATATTCACGCTATTCTCTAGCGATGTCCCCAAAAACCCCAAGACGCAGTTAGCATTATTTGCCGATGACACGGCCATCTACTGCTCCGGCACGAGCACCAAGGCCATCACCCTCAACCTCCAAAGATCCGCCAACGCCCTAGGCGAATGGTTTCGGAGATGGAGGATTGAAGTCAATCCGGAGAAGAGTCAGGCGGTCTTGTTTCGCAAGCCGCGGACTAGAACTCTAACTTCCCTTAGTCCGATCACCATGTTTGGTAAGCCGATCCCTTGGGAGAAGCAAGCCAAATATCTAGGAGTGATCCTTGACCAAAACCTCACCTTTGGCGAGCACATAAAGGCGATACGTTCGCGTGCTGCTTTCGCTCTCGGTAGGCTTCATCCCATGCTGAATGCACGCAGCAATCTATCCCTTAAATACAAACTGCGCATCTATACCACGTGCATACGTCCGATAATGACCTATGCGTGTGCCGTTTTCGCACACACAAAGGATCGACATATCCATAGGATGCAGACCATCCAAAACCGATTTCTCCGAAAAGCCACGGGCACTCCGTGGTTCGTTAGGAATGACCGACTACATGTCGACCTCAAAGTCCCAACCATCAAGCAATTCATGAATCGTCTTACTAAGCACTTCATCGAATCTGCAGAAAAGCACCAGAATCCCTTAATCGTATCGGCTACCCGATACGCTCCCTCCAAGATTAGTAGGATTCGCCGTCCTCGGCATACTCTCGTCGACCCTGACGACCCAATCACCGTCCTTCAAGAAAGCTGTAGGGAAACCAGCACTCTCAAGAAACGCAAATACAGACCGCGTTCCGTATTCCGACCTCGCCGCCGAGGTCCGTCGCGACGTCCCAGAAATGCTCCCCCCGTCTTTTGCCAAACGAGCCAGCCCGCGAAGCTGAGCCAGTAGTGATAAATAACTCCCCAAATAATGACATGACCCAGCCAGTCTCTTGCTGCCCCCCCCAAAACGACGCCGTTGAGTGAAACTGCGAGTGGCCATCGACAATAAAAAAAAAAAAAAAAAAATCCAAGACTGTCGAGATTTGAGCAGCCACTCTACATAAAATATTGGTATTCAGCTGAATCCGATTTAACTGGGAGCCGACCCTAATATAGTTGGTAAAGGCTATGCTGATGATGATACACAATATTTGAATTGGGTCGAATAAAACTATGGCAAACATTTTCTGAATACTATTTTCAATTATTTTTAGCCTTTTTTTGCTATTTCTACGGTCGAACTAGGAGTATTTAGTAGGGTAGAACTACATTTCCCAATTCTATGGACGAAGGGTGTTCTCATTTAGTTCATACCGTGCGTAGGTTAAAAACCACACTGCGTAAGTTAAAAACCACACACTTCCAATATTGCATGTGCAATTGTATTTCAACCCTCCAATGTCCCGTCAAAAGCCACATAAACATAACAGCATTTTGCAATGATGTACCGAGATTGAATTCTCCCTCTAAAAACAACAACATTTTCTCCTAGCTCTCTTGCGTGTACAGAGCATCTTTTAACTCTATTGTAAATGTGCCGTCGGCTTTAATGTGCTCAGCGTAATAACCCGTTGCTTGCTTTAATTGATTGGAGGCAAGACTAAACGACGTTAGTTATAACTTCTGTGAGCCTTGGTATATCGTAGTGTTCGGGTCAGCGGAGACGGTTCGGAATATAGTTCTTTAATTCTTTAATTCTTTATTGCACACCAAAACAGCTTATTCAAAACACAGTAATGAAAGTTCATATACAAAGGCGAGCTTAACTCAGAAATGAGTTTTCTCCCAGCAAACCTCAACCAAAGTTCAAACCAAAGTTCTTCACCTATTTTAATTTTATTATGCCTGTAAACAAGATTAGCTAACCTGTTGGGCATTTCGATCCTTTCTCTGATGATCTCTTAAAATGATTGTGCGTGGACGTTGTCTTCAATCAAAATATTATATGCGTTAAGTAAAGCCGCTGCCGACTGCTGACATCATCATATCAGCCGAAAGACGTCCACTGCTGGACAAAGGCCTCCCCCAAGTGTCGTCACAACAACCAGTCTTGTGCATCTCGCATCCATCGGCTACCCGCGACCTTCACCAGATCTTAGGTCCACTCTGTGGAAGGCCTTCTAACGTTGCGTCTTCCGGTATGCGGTCGCCACTCCAGAACTTTCGGCCCCATTGACCATCTGTTCTGCGAAGAATGTGCCATGCCCACTGCCACATTAGTTATGCGGTCCTTCGGTCTACGTCGGTAACCTTGGTTCTCTTGGCATGGAGGACAGGGCACATTGCTCGCAGAACAGATGGTCGATGGGCCCGAAAAGTTCTGGAGTGGCAACCGCGTACCGGAAAACGCAACGTTGGAAGGCTTCCCACAAGGTGGACCGATGACCTGTTGAAGGTCGCGGGTAACCGATGTTTGCGAAATGCACAGGACCGGTCGTTGAGGCGACGCTTGGGGCAGGCCTATGTTCAGCAGTGGACGTCTTTCGGCTGATATAATGATGATGATGATTAAAGAATATGTTTGTCATTGTTTTGTTTGCGTAAAGCAGTAATCTTGCGCACTTATGAATATAAGCCGCAAATCATGTCTTTCCCGAATAACGCGTGAAGATCTTTCATGAGGAGCATCTGTTCTTCCTGGCGGCGCGCCTGCTCCTCCTTGTCAAGCTTGAGCTGTTCTTTCAAGCGACGGGCCTGCTCCTCCTGTCAGTGGGCCTGCTCCTTCTGCCGGCGGGCCTGCTCCTGCAGCATCATCATCAGAGCAACAAAGTCTGGTGCTGATGATGCTATAGCTGCTGTGGACGGGACGGCCTCTATAGTCGGTATCTGGCCTTCCGACGTCTGCGTCGTTGCTCCACCAAAACGCCTCTGGTCCGTCTCCTGCTGGCGTTGACTACGGGTACGCATACCCTGCGTGTCGTCCTTTGGCAGAATCGGCATGATTATCCACTCTTCTGACACCAATTGTTACGAGCTTGGGGTTTATTACAATAAAAACAGCCGATTAAACCACCAAAAATAACACTTTAATTTACAACAGTAATTAACACTTCAAACTAGAGGAGCTCGTGGCTAAATAAAAACAGCCGCACGGGTCGATATTTAAGGTTAAGCAACGCTTGCTAAGGTTGGTCTGTGGATGGGTGACCATCTTAACATACCTAGTTTCCTCCATGCCTAGAAAAGCTCGTTAAGCCTTTGGTCCCGGCTGTAATTTGTAGGTCTTTGGCAGTCGTTACGGATTGTCAGAAGCGAGTTAAGAAAGACTCCAGTCTTGCCAAGAAGTACCGTGTCACCCAGTTAATGGGTTGTGGAGGTCTGGTAGGCAGCCGCTCCACGTAAAACACTGGTATTCAGCTGAATCCGGTTTGACTGGAAGCCGATCCCAATATAGTTGGGAAAAGGCTAGGCAGATGAGTAATTAACACTTCAAACACACTAATTAAAACACACAATCGCACTACTGAACACTTCACTCAATTCGCAGTTGAAGATTGCTTCCGAAGTTATCACTTGTATCGCCAATTCAATACTGTTGCCGGATTTCCGCCCTTTATATACCGGCAACAGTTATTTCTAGAACCTTCTAGTATAGAAACTTCTGGAAAGTTCGGGTACATACCGGTCCCGACTGACCAGATGTAGAAAATCGAGAATGTTCTAGTAATTCTGCTACTTGATTGTATCTAGCATTAATTCTGGCGCGTAACAGTATAGGTATATTTCGGTATTATGAAATTATACAGTATAAGGCAAATCATGAAAACGTGTCATCGTGAACAATTAGGGACCAACCCAGAAATCACGATAAATAAATTACCCGATACATTTTATACATGGTGCTATTTTAGTTGTCTTACAAAAACGACCCACTTAATGTACCCAATATAAACTACCTCTGGGCACTAAATTAAGTTAATAATGTTAAATTAAGAAAATGATGTCACCGTTCCATTTCGCGCCGTCTTTGGATCACAAGGCTCGGACAGCGCTCGCTACTGGATGTTTCAAACTACGTCATCTGTCATTATAATGAACTAACTTCTGCCAGCGGCTTTGCCCGCGTGATCCTTAAGGAATATACCCCCGTGATAAAAAGTAGTCTATGTCCATTCTTAGGCTACCAAATTTCGACCAAATTTTGTACCAAATTTCAAATCGGTTCAGTAGTTTTGGCGTGAAAGCGCGACAGACAGAGTTACTTTCGCATTTATAATATTAGTAAGGATAATATTCTACTTTTATTTAATAAATCTAATAATGTTTGTAAATATCATTATTTTTGAATAATGTGCTGTAGTCATTGGACAGACGTGGGCTGCCGTTGTGAGACCACTAAAACAGTACCGTGTTCCTTTCCTCATAGAAAGCTTAGTTTTACTTTAACATGTTTGTATTTCTTTTAGGTCCACCTTGTCGGATATGGTTTAACACTGTGCAAGCCCGAGTTACCTTTGCACTGCAATATGCAGTTGAACAGAAATGGATCGATTGTGGTGATACTTACATTTCATTAGAAAAGGCAACTGAAGAAAGCTCCTTTTGTGATGCTGTTCGGATATGGACTGTGACTGAAAAGAACAAGAGGAAGAAAATGGAGTGAGTATTTAGCACTTCTGCTTTTTTTATGCTTCTTTGTTTAGTTGTTCTATAGATTCAAATTAGAAAAGCCTACATATCCTATTCATTACAAATATTTTAAAATATTACACAATATGGACAGAGAGAAATAGAATCTATGAACTTCCTTGAATTAAAAACGAACTAGACAAGAACAATTACAATGTCATACCAAATACATTTTTCAGATGTCCTGAGTCATATCATGACTTTGATGTCAATACATTCGTTGAACCAACTCCTCGAAGAAGAAGGACGACAATTTTCAAAATGCGAACGTCTGTAGTGACGGAAAAAGTTAAAGATAGTGAAGAAAAGAAGACTGAAGACGAAGTTGCAGAAACGGAACAGATGGAATCTCAAGAAGCCGAAAACAAATAGGTTCATTACGTTATATGCTAACGTAATTATTAACATTTATTGTATCGCAGGAAATATTTAAAAAACTTAAAGAAAAATTGTTTATTTCTGGCATTTTTTATTTATTTCATTTATCATGTAAAAAATCTGACATTAGGTACCAGGGCCCTGTTTAACAAACGTTACAATCTGTCAATTTTGTAAATAATTGATAAATTTGTTAAATTGTATGACAAGTGCTGTTCAATAAAACTTACAATTATGTAAGAATTTTACAAGTAAAATCCTTACTAGGATTACCATTACAAGTGCTGTTTAACAAAAGTTCACATGTGTAGCAAATGCCTGTAGATCTAGATGATAATATTGTACCTACAAATTTGTAATAGTAAGTTAAAAATTACATAAAATGTAAGTTTTTTTTTGGTTTTTGTAAGAGTGATTTTATAAATCTTAGAATTTAAAATATTTAAAAATTGGTTTTAGCATTTGATTTACAGATTACTTTTCTGTTTTTAGGGTTCCGTACCCAAGGGGTAACCAACGGAACCCTATTATTGAGCTTCCTCTGTCCGACCGTACGTCCGTTTGTCTGTCAGCGGGTTGTATCTCAAGAACCGTAATAGGTAGACAATTGAAATTTTCACGTATCGTGTAGTGCCGCTACAGCAACAAATAATAAAAAATTAAAGAAAAATTAAAGGGGGCTCTCATACAAGAAACTTGTTTATGGTACGGAAACTTTCGTATATCTGACTGGCACTTGGTCGGTTTTATTATTCAAAACGAGAGTCATGGAGCACTATATAAAAATCACATTTCTGTCTAATATGCGTCATCACTACCTGTTGTCACTACACACTTTCACTAGTTGTTAGAACCATTTTTAATTAAATTTCTTCACTTAATAAATTGAGATACGAAATTGTAAAGTTCTGACACAAGATGAGTCCACCTGTCAGAATTGTTCTACAATTTACAAAATATGTAAACTTGTAATTACAATTATGCGATCAATAAAACAGTTTTCCTTACAAATATGTAAATCTTTGTAATCACCTGTAAAGAGAAAATGTTTATTAAACAGAAATATGTAAAATTGTAGGTACAATTTTACAATTTTGTAAGTTTTCCTCCATTAATAATAATAATACTTTTCGGTTGGTGTCCCATTCCATTTGAAATGTCTAAAAAGGCCTCTGCGAGTTGGCTTCGGCCCCTCGTACGCCTACCAAAGGACCGGGTCTCTAGGAAGAGGGACCCGAGAAAGTAAAACACATAGAAATAATAATACATTTTATTAGTCACAATAAAAACCAGTTATCGGAATACAAAAACGTCTTCGGCACATTAACATTGGTTTCGAAGTCACGGAACATATCGCAACTGGCATCTTAGCTAGGTTACATAGTAACCTGTGTTAAAGATACCAGTTCACTATATTAATAAAAACTTATGTGTTTTATGAATCCTGATTGTAACATATTAATAAAGCCATGGAATTATGACAATATAAACAAAAACAGTAAAAATAAAATAAAAACCAAACATTTATAACAAAACTTAAAGAAAAACTGTGTGTGTGTGTGAGTTCTTTTGCTAAGATAATCACTTAAAATAGCGAGAGCTTGACCCCTAACACCGACATTTTTCAATTTGTGAAGCAACAGGAGAATGGAGACTGTGTCAAATGCCTTTGCAAGGTCCAGAAAAATGGTTATGACTTTTTTCTTACTGTCTAGGTTTTTAGCAATATGGTTGGTAAGGTCTAGTACTGCATTTGAGGTTGACATATTACGTTTAAAACCATATTGATTTAGAGACAGCAAGTTTTTGTCTTCCAAAAATTTAATTAAACGTTTATTTATAATACGCTCTAGTATTTTAGACAGTATAGTAAGAACAGCTATCGGGCGGAAGTTAGAGGGAGGGGAGGTAACGAACTCATTTAATTGAGATTGTGGTGGTAGGTAAGTGAACAGGTCTTATTTTAGCTGCAAGATTCTTACCAACGTTCACAAAGTATTCATTAACCTGATTAATTGAGATCTCGGGGGATGATGACGAGTGAAGTAATTTAATGGAAGAGGTTTTGGCTTTGACACAGTTTTAACTCCCTTTATAACCCGCCAGATTTTCTTATTGTCTGAACCAGCCTCTGCTAGTTCCTTTCTGTTGTATTCTCTCTTTACCTTTTTTAATGTCTGGTTGCAAAAATTTCTATATCTAAGGTAAGTTAGTTTTAGACTATCATTGTTTAGGTTCAACTTTGTTTTTTTATGTAAAGCATCACGATTTCTCATGCAGCGAAGCAAACCGGTCGTAATCCATGGTTTTATTATATGTTTGCGCTTTGGCAACTTAACTGTGGTAGAATTGGATTCTATAGTACTAGTAAGGGAGCTAACTAAATGGATTGAAGCTTGATTTGCGTCAGTTATGTGAAAAATTTAATCAAAACTAAGACTGTTCATTCCAAGGTCAAGCCAATCATAGTTGATTTTACTGTACACGTGGCGGTTTTTGCTTTGACGGAATTCTTTTTTTTGTCTTAACCTTCAAGCGGGCGCGAGGGTATTTGTAGCGACAGCGGTCGCGCGTAACCTAAAAGACCTATGTGAGATTTCAGGAATTTTGAATACTGGTAAAATAATAATTATTTATGTTCTATATTCAGACATTATCAATTTTTACCTAGGCAACAATTTTTTGGAATTAAAATTAAAACAACCCACTATCGTTCGATTACAAACCACCTATGCACGCTAGACCCACCAAACCAAAGATTTGTTCTCTTGGGAGAATGATTTGTGTTCTCATTTTTATTTAGATGTTTTTATTTTTATTATTACTATGCAATCGAATCATTGCTATCAAAGTGTTTATTTTAATAACTGAGGTATTTTACTTCGAAATAAGTCATCTCGTCAAGGTAAAAGAAAGAGCCAGGCGCGTGTAGTCGTTTCGACGCCTGCGCCTGCGCTGCCTAAACAAATGCATTCTATTCAACTACAAAGGCTCGGAGAAGAGTGGAATGCATTCATTTTCGTGCATGGTGAATTAATGAAAAGCTACTGGTAAAGAGAAATACTTGTGGCGAGAAATCTCGATGTAATCAGCGAACACTTATCGAGCGCGGTCGATTCGACGCCGCGCGACCGCTTGAAGGACCACAGACGAATCGAGAACAAGGGTTAAAGCTTCACACCTAGTTTTAAGCATCACGTGGTCCAAGCAGTTCAGGCCACGAGTGGGCAGTGTATGTGCAGGCAATAAACTATGACAAGCTGATAGACTAAGATACTCTGGGGCGTGGCAATCACATGGTGTATGTCCTAAATCAATATTAATATCACCCATAATCGCAATGTTTCTGAAAGAAGACAATGAATCTAGCACGTCATCTAAAGATTTTAAGAAATTTGACGTATTGGTGAAAGATGGCGAACGGTAAATACAGACAATCGCAATATCAGAGCCTATTTTTAGTACAATACAGGTGCCATCCAAGAATTCCACTTCAGAAACTGAGTGCTCAAGGTAATCTTTGAGATATACCACTACCCCATCATTCTGATAATTATGTTTAGTAGTATGGTACATTAGATAAGTGTATATTCGCGTTGTTTTTGAGCCAACATTCCGTCAATATCATCACTTCGCAATCCATTCCAATTCTATGCAAGAAGTTGATAAAACTATTATGGTTACAACTAATTGATCTTATATTTTGAGATAGTATTTTGAGATGCTCACCCGGATTTTTAGGGATATTTTACAGTTTTCTGGGCTGCAATTTTGATTTAGAGATATAGAAAACTGATCAAGTTTTTGATTGATATCAAAGAAACTATCGAATTTTATGTTGGTAAGCATGATAGGTCACTTTATAGGTTAACATATTGTTTTCGGAAAAAAGAGAGACAAAATTCTGTGAAATTAGGAGGTCGGAACAAGCAACTAATGGCAGGATGAACCGGATATTTGAAGATTTATTAACGTTTATTTTTAATCATTATAAATTTGTAGGTGTACAAGTTTCTGTTTAATAAAGAATACCTTTATTAAACAGAAACTTGTAGACTTGTAACTTGTAAAATACAATTACAATTTACAATTTGTAACGTTTATTAAACAGGGCCCTGTCTTGTTGCGGAATTGGTTCGGAAGAGTCACCGCAGCCCTTGAGGCGGTTTAGAAACTCTGACACTAGGGTGTGTGATCGTTAGACCTTACTGCCCACACGATAAGAAGGAGACCGCAGTATTGGAACGTAAAGGGCACTAGGAGGAACATGGGTGGTTTTAGTCAGTAAGAGTGTGACACTTCCTTCAGCTCCGCCCAAAGCAGAAGGAGTCATCAGTCTTGCCACGAGGTATTATGTTGCTGGTTTGTGGAGGTCAGATAGGCAGTCCCTATCAATCAATTCAATTAAATTTATTTATTTCAGATAAATTACAATTATAAACAAAAAAAAATTATAAAAACTTAAAAACACCAACTAATCAACCAACCAACTTACCTACCGCCAACTTTAAATATTACTTTAAAGTAGTAACTTTTTTTACTATTGATAGGCACGCTTTTGACCACTATCTCACCTGATGGCAAGCGATGATGAGGCCGAAGATAGAGCATGCTTGCCTAGAAGTAATCTATTCACTATTAAAGACTCTCAGGTTGTAACTATCAGGAAACAAACTCCGGCAGGAAATTCCACTATTCCACTCCTTTGCTGTACACATTATGAACGTAGGTCTCTGTCTCCTATGCACGCTGTATGTATTGTAAAATTTGATAATTTTAAAACAATCATTTCAAGCATTTGATAGGTTACATTTTTCTTATATCAAACCTTAAAATATGAAGCCAGCATTTCTCCTACCTTTCACAGTAAAGAGGAATATTTTCGACTTGAATATATTTTCGCATCACGATTCGTGAATTTCATTGTAACTCTTGATGTGGGCCTTTGGGAGTTGGTGAGAGTCTGAATACAAAAGGTTTACATATCAGGAGGACGAGAATTTTATAGATTGTGCTTCCCCTGAGCCCGTGCTACTATCAAACATGTACGAATTGGCGGCAGTATTAGAAATTGGAGACCACAAGGAAATCATTTTGTGCATCTTGTTTACAGTTCTACAAAGAACATAAAAATTCCGAGCATCAGCTCCGGAACTCTCAATGAAGTTCCTACTCTTGGGGATCGGAACTGTACGTAGTACGACAATGTATACATACATGTATGTATGCATTGTATATTATGTCAACGGTTTATTCCATACTAAATAGCGTAAGATTGCAAACTCTTTGTAGGTACTTGATAAAACAAGATATTATAAACTATTTTGCAAACTATTTCATTAGGATAAGCTTCATTGTATTTGAAATTATCGATTGACTAAATTTGCAGATTTCACAATATCAGATGATAAAATGTATTGCAAAGTTAAAGTGTTAATCGACCTTTAGCTTTTTTCTACATCTACACTAATATTATAAAGAGGAGACATTTGTTGGTTTGTTTGAATTGAATAGGCTCCGAAACTACTAGACCGAATTGAAAAATTCTGTCACCATTAGAATGCTATATTATCCCTGATGAACATAGGCTGTAGAATATTTTAAAAAAGTTAGGAATCCATATGAAAACTTCGAAAATGTAACCCAAGGTGCGAAAATAGTACCAAATAAAATCCTTACACCGCGTACGCTGCGCAAACTATTGATAATATAACAAAGTGATATACTACAGTTTTATAGAGGATATCCATATGTACAAAAAAGTCCGGGAGAGCATTTATTATCGAACTATAATGGTCAAGTCACAATAACCGACTTTTTTTTCAAATTATTCGATAAAAACCCGGGTGGAATGGAATAGTGGTGATTTTGGTATCATGATATTAATCCTTTTCCATTTAACGGTTTGATAATTTAGGTTGGTTATGTATGTTTAGTTTAAAAGTTACGACGAGTATAAAAACACTCGGTTGAGGCAGTTTGGAAACTCTGACACTCTATAGAGTGTGTGGTCGTTAGACCTTACTGCCCACACGATAAGACGAAGAAGAAGAAGGGCAGTCTATTAATAAGTAATTTATACGTTAGCCTTTATAGAGGGAGGACTTATGGAGATGAAGTTCGTGGAGTAGCTATTAAACCCGCGCAAACGAAGTCGCGGGCGAAGTGCTAGTTTACTATAGATAGGCATACGTTTGATCAATATCTCACCTGATGGTAACCCGAATAACATTTTGGTGTCAGTTACAGGCTTTTTTAGAACTTTCAAGTAATATAACAGGGTTATAATTATCTCAGTCATAACTAAAGGCGATATAGAGGAGTTAACAAAGAAGTTTTAGCCCCGATCGCATCACTAAAACTTTGATAGACGGCGTAATACAGATTTGAGAGTTATAATGGTCCTAGTAGCAGCAAGTATACTTAAGGCGTTATAGCTTTAACCTTTCTGTGACACCCAATTCTTTATAAAAGTGTTCGCTGACTCCTTTTAACACTTATTATTTTATAGGTATTGCATAGAAGTGTTTTATACCACTTTAGGTGTTATATTGACTATTATTGCAGACATAGGTCATAAAATAGAGTTTTTCAAGAGTATAGTAACACTAAATACTAAAAGTGTCAAACAACTCCCCTATCTAGGTTTACCCTATAGTAAAGGATTTAACTAAAGCTTATTGTGTTAGGCAGTACTCTTTTAAAGACGTTCTAAAGGTATTGGTGTCAAATAACGCATGAATATCGTTATTAACACTAACCTCACTTTTGTAAAGTTCGCCATTGTTTTGGATACCTAATAATTAATATTATTTCGAGTTATTAAACATTTGTCTACAATATACTAAATGTCTTACATTATTTAAAGCAATCCATGAATACTACTTAATTTTACATGCCACTGCCCAGGAAGCAGGAATGAAAAATAATGTTTAGCTTGCGGTGTCTATTTTATTATCATAACTTTTCTTTTAAATCTTTTATAAATCCTAGGCGCGTTAAAATTGAGATGAGACACATGGACACATTTACCGTAAAATCATAAGGGCAGTAATTTTTCACTTCACATACAACTATATTATGGAATATTAAATATCTTAATATTCCATAATATTATTCTGCTGTGTTGAATAATGGATGACATGACACTTCCACTACGAACAGATTTAATTTTAGTAAGGTTACAGGCTTTTTCAATCTTTATGGTGCTTTTCTACCACCCGTAGTGCTCACCAACCCTATATTACAACGGTAATACCGGTTAAAGTAATAGCTAACGATGGATAAACGCTCTTGTACAGCTTTAATATCTTTGCAACGCCGTACTTTAGGCTTTCTATAACTTTTACCTGTAAAACTGTGGGCCTCTTTCGTGGTTATAAGTGAGTTAAAGCATGCTCTAACTCAGTTGCAAAGGTATGCGTTCACACTTTTATACTCAAATGGAACTGATATACGAGGCTTATATAGTTTTTTTAACGCTTTAGTGTTAGTTGGGAAGCGAGGATGCGGTCGAAGATGGACACGCTTGCCAAGAAGTAACCTAGGCACTGAATGACGAAAAACAAGAAAAAATAGAGGAGACATCTAAATAAAAAAATCCGGCCAAGTGCGAATCGGACTCGCACACGAAGAGTTCCGTACTATAAACCTTAATTGTTATTATTTGTTGTTATAGCGGCAATAGAAATACACAATCTGTTAAAATTTCAACTGTCTACCCGGTTCTTGAGACACAGCCCGATGACTGACGGACGGACGGACAGCGGAGACTTAGTAATAGGGTTCCGTTGGTTACCCTTTGGGTGCGGAACCCTAAAAAACAGTACAAAGTATAAAATAACTATAACTTTTCAAGTCGGTGTCAAAAAGTAAAAAAAAAACAACCAAAAACACCATGAAAACGCTGACTTTCTTTTATAAAAAGCTTTTTCATTTTTCACTTTTTAGTTTCAGTTTTAGCATTTCATAATGAGTCAGTCTACACATTTGCGCTATTGCCGTTAAGGAGTGACTTTGTGTGCCAGTTTCGCAGTTCAAATCCAGAGACGAGTTCATAGTTTATCTAGTTTGCTTTGGGACTGAAATAAACCTAACAATATCTCACTTCACTAGATTTGATTCATTTGAGGAGGTTCAACGTCAACTCAAATGCAATATAGCTATAATTGAGCCAAACGCAAGAAGAACCTTCAAGATCAGTACATAAACAGTAAAGTTGTGATCGAGTAGATAACCCCAAAAACATGGAAAATAAAACAAAATCGAAATTATGAACTCGATAATGAGAGTGAATTAGAAATGCGATATCAGCAATCCCGAGTCTTCGCTATCATATATTGAAGAATGCCGTTGTTGATCTCAGTTCTTTATTAGGTCTACCAAATTAAAACAGGACTACCCCCAGGAAATACTCTTCCAAACAAAAAAAAACAAGTATAAGACACACAACAACTTTTAGTATAAGACAGTATGAATTACCAAAAGACAATGACCAGATTCGCCCTGTGCAACAAAAATATCGGACGTACACGAAAATTATTTTCTATTTTATTATATTAGTTGTAAATACTTTTGTAACACGAACTAGTTGCATGCCAAAATGGACATTAAAAAGTATTTTACGCGACCAATTACATAAACCGCCGCCATCTTCTCCAAACGTCATGTCGTGTCGAAAAAGATTAGGGATGCCCAATTATTGGTTGTAATCGATAGAATGAATCTTTTATGGACTGTTGTGAATTACTTTATTTCGAATAAAGTGCAAATAGAAGCTACAATAAAAACATACAACCACTATTCCATAAATCATTATCCCCTAAAAGTATAACGTTATGAATGAGGTCATAGTCGATTTTAAATAGTTTAAATAATGCTGAAGTGAACAAAACCTACTCAATTATTTTATCATGATCATGATTCAGGGTTTTTCTAATGATTGTTTAGAAAATTGTGTGGTGTAGGTACTTTTAAGTTAAAAGTATCACACTTTTATAGTTAACAGGTTTAACTTAACAATTACCAACCCTCATTTTGGGCTTCACCGCAGTCGAAATAATAATCGTTACTTAAAATCGAAATTATAAGTTTTCTTTAAAAACACAATATTGCAGACTAGATATTGATGTTATTATGTATTAATATTATTAAAAGTATAGAAAAGTGTAATTATAAGTAAAGAAGGATATTGTCATACCTACTTCTAGGTAATGATAATTATTATCGTATGACAAAAGTTGATGTAATACGATTTGTAACGTATGGCCATAGTAGATCTTTGGAAATATCGATAAACCGTATCGTATTTGCCACGTCTATTTCTGACGTCACTAAATGGCCACTTGTCACTGTCAACTGTCAGTCTTTCACCTGTGCCCTCACTATTATTTACATTAGCGTCGCTTGCTCTTTGTAATTATATCGGTGTGTTTTGGTGACTTTCGGGACTATATATTGAATATTATGACTTGGCTATTAAAACGGACTCTGATTGCTTTTAAAAATATACCTAATATACGTTGTTATGGTTCGATTATAACCTCAAAATCTTATTCTTTTTTGGGAATATATCTATTCTACAGCTAGTCTGCTATAAAAATAAGATCTTAAAGGAATTCACTAATGATCGACAATACAACACTTAATTTTCCGATGCTCCTGGTTTTAGGGCGAACAATAGGTATATGGGGGCAGAGCAATGTCCTTTCATAGTTCTAGGTCAACGGGAAATACCCTATACATTTTGACTCTCTTGCAAGTGTCAAAATATACTTTTTTTGCGGCATAAACAGCCGTATCTTTTTTTATGTTAATTTAGAACATTGATTTTTTCACAGCTCCAAGATACCGTAGACTTCAGTATATGGTTTTAATTTCAATTCTATGCCTCTACGCGTTCCCGAGATAAAGACAGACCGTCCATCTGTCTGTACAGATAGATGGACGGGCAAAAAAGTGATCTAATAAGGGATCCTCTTTCTTTTTGAAGTCTGTTAAAAATAGCACAACTTTGAAATTAAATTTGTATCTGATTAATAAAGCTTTAGTACCTATTGGAAAAGCGAATCTCTTCATATCATAGAAACATCCAAGGAAATTAAAAAAAGAAGACCATTCCCAAAAGCCTACGACAGTAGGCGTCTCGCATCTCGCCTATGTTGACACGTTTATCTTTCCTTTCCCTAATGGTTCCACCACAAATAAAACTCGGCTCTGTTTATCTACCTGAGCTTTTATTTATTTTTGTCGCCGTGTTGTTAGCGGCAGCTGTGGCTGGTACTTGTTTATCATTCAGCTTACCGCCAATTGGGATGGTACTGATCCCACCTGACTTTTGTAAACATTCTAATCCTTGATTCCGCTAAAGGGATTTGGATTTTGGAAGACTAATCGCTGTAAATAAAAGTCCTGGTTATGATGATTTTTATAACTTGTTTGTATAGTTAATCAATTTCGAAAGATCCTTGTGAAATGAAAAAACCATGATAAAAAACCAGAAAATTATGTTATTTATAACAATAATATAGGAATATTACGATAAGATTTCTAGAAGAACTCATTGACGTGCTTTAAATTATTTATGGCATGGCATTGAACCACCATAGAGTGGCTGAATGTAGATGGCACCAAACCTCAAATAAAATAAAACTTATCTTCTACTTATTTTTCAATGTCAAAACAGACAGAGAATTATTCAGAAGTTTTTATTAATTGTGAATTTTTAAATAGAATTTATTTTAAGATTATTATTGTAACATTTTTTATTAAAAACCATGGTTTGGCCAACTTCGGATGATGTTAAACTTTCTGAAGTAAGATCACAATTACCTTATTACAACACAATCATGTCGTTGATAGAAAATAGTATCTGCCCACATTTTGTTTTGACTTCGCTTTTTAGTTGGTACTTGCGAAACTAACGATTCTCCCCCATTCAACTTCTTAATTCTGATATAATTGCTTGTTAGCATCCAACGTTTAAAATTATTATGTTCATTTTTGTACTAACGTCTTTTTAAAGTTCCGTACCCAAAGGGTAACCAATAAAACCCTAAATATTCAGCTTCCGCTATCCGTCCGGTCCGTCCGTATGTCTGTCTCTCTATCAACGGGATATCTCAAGAACTGTAATAGGTAGATAGTTGAAATTTTCACAGAGTGTGTATCTCTATTGCCGCTATATCAACAAAAAACCGGTCAAGGGCGATTCAGACTCGCGCACCGAAGGTTCCGCGCCATCATATATAACGTTAAATGTTTTAAAATTTTCATCGGTAAAGCCTATATTTGTCGGAAAATTTTAATACTACTCTGTATATTGCAGTTTTAGATCAGCGCCATCTCTTGACTGATAGTGGAACTAATGTAATGTTTGTAGATGATTTCTGAAAAACTGTGCTATTTAAGAGAGATAGTTTTATTTTTCCTCTAATCTTTACATAAACTTTTATAACATAAATTAATTTCACATTTTACTCTATGCAAACTTCGGAGATAAGGGAAAGGTAACGGTCAATTTTTTTACATTTTCCACCAAAAACCAAAAACCATGCGGCATAAAATAAAAATATTTTTGAGAATGTGCAAATATCATAAAATATGATACCCTACATGCTCTATTAACCCAACTTCGAATTTTAAAAAACCCTTTTCATTCGCTATTGCAAAATAACGTCATCTGAAACTAGGTATTCCAAATTTCAAGTTGATAGCATAAGTAGTTCTTGAGGTGTCCAGATGTGACAGACGGACAGACTAAGTCACACCATAAGGGTTCCTTTTTACCATTTTGGTAAGGAACCCTAATAACAAAAATTTAATTTAAAACTCAAGAGGGCTCCCTTAAAGGAAACGTGTTTTTTTTAGGTTTATGGTACGAAACCCTCCTTGTGATAGTCCGACTCGCACTTGGCCGGGTTTTTCACACTTACTGGAAAGAGTAAATAAATATTTCAGTAACACAATAATTAGTAGCAAATTATTGTGAAAAATGGCTCGTTGTTTTTTTCATGTGCGGCGTCCAGTCTGATATTTTAAAAATGAATTAATAGACCGGCCGGCACTGTCACGTCACAACTTTATGTTTGTAGTTTGACGCCATGGTACTGCCTGGCCAGCAGCTGTTGGCCGCTCATGCTGCCACACCGCTGGACCATGTACTGAACTTGGACCTCAAAGCTCCTGCCGCCTGCACACGAATGACGGGAATTGTTGCGTCACTTGGTAATTTTTTAAAATTAATTTCCTGTTTTAGTTGTAATTAAACCTCAATTGCCTAATTGCAATAAGTTGATATGGCAGCTAGGAAAATTATAATATTTAATAATACTTGTATTATCCACAAACTCAATAGTAATGAAAAAAAATCCTTGCCTTACCCAGTAAAAACGAGGAGAGAAAAAGCAAGAAATAGGTCACTATAGAATAAAACACCTACTTGATCGTTATACCTGTCAAGTTATTAACCTTTTGACCGCCAGAGCGTAAACGCATCGGCGTACTTCCCACGTCAAACACTAATTCTGCGCAAATATCTAAAATAAAAAATACGGATTCCATCTTATCGAAAACTAATTAATGATTGCTTTTCGTTCCATAATTTTTAAATAAAATATTACTCGTTACGTAACCACAGAAAACATGATTTAGTATATTTATTTTGTGCCTAAAAACACGACACCATCTGCTATAGCCGAAAAGCAAACAACACGTTTGTTTGGTGTTGGGCATTTTTTCGTTTGTCAGCTATAGCCGACCGTGACCATCAAAACTATACAGGGTGACTGGTTATAATTCAATTTAATTTAAAAGGTTATGAAGGTTTTCAGGAATATTGATGCCACTAGTTGGCGACACTCGGGCGAGACTTCCTTTTCTTTAAAAACATAACTTTAACGTGTTCATTATATTTACGTTAAGTAATCAACTCTATTGATCGAAGAATCTAAATTTTTTTTACAGGAATCGTTGATCCCTCCATAATCCGTTAAATAATGCACGCTTCTCCATTCTACTTTGGGTATTGGCAGAATAGTCGACATCGGCTTTGCCTGCCATATAAAAATAAAACAGACGTTTACGCCATTTTAACTAACGTTAGAAAACACAGGTGATTTGACAGGTGCCTGACCCTGACGCCTTAGTGCTGCCGCCTGGTGCTTGTCATTTTGGATAAAAACTTTTTACAAAAAAATATAACCGAATTCCAAACAAAACATACTTCCAAATACCAGAGGCATTCGTATAAAATTAAACACTTTATACATGCATATTCTGTGTAACTGTTATGATTAATTGTTTTAACAGAGACATGGCTGGTCCCTGCTATAAATAATAGCGAATTTTTTTCGCTGTGACCGACAGAACTGCAACGGGTAAATCTGAAGGTGGTGGAGTACTAATTGCAATCTTACGCAAATATAATGCGGTGCGCATTCCTTCATCGCAACTAGGAGTCATGGATAAACACCTTGAACAAATTGCTATTATGGTTCCTAATAGTAATAACTCAGTACACACTCTTGATTGTGCAGCATACATTCCAAATAGTTCACCACTCTCAATTTATAATACCTATTTTGATAGGTTCTCTATTTTGTCACCTAACTTTTTTATCCATAATTTAAAGTGGCATAACTTTTTTTGTCCTAATTATCGTTTGTCCGAATGATACTTACCCGAACTTAATATCACATGCCATAACATTGAAATCCCTAAATATAATATTTCCCAAATCCGTTTGTCATTAATATTACAATAAATAATATACAAAAGTCATAAAACCGTTTTCAATAAAAGTTATAAGTCATGAATTCAAATTACATATTGTTTATTTATAATAATAATATTCTTAACAAATGTATTTTTCGTATTCTTTATATCTACACTATCTACATCTACACTAATATCATAAAGAGGAAAAAAAAGTATTTTTGTGTGTTTGTATGTTTGTAATGAATGAACTCAAAAACTAAACCGATTTGAGAAATTGTTTCAGCAATGGATAGCTACATTATCAGGGAGTAACATAGGCTAAATTTTATTTCCGAACTCCCACGGGAACGGGCACTACGCGGGTGAAACCGCGTGACGTCCGCTAATTTATAATAAAGCAGTTGATTGTGAACAGCTTCGGCTTGCTGGCCGTCTTTGCCGGCTAGCATCAACCGCGGCGGCGGGTGCTACAACCACTTGCTCCTCAACTCGCTGGCCGCCTCGCCACTCCGCGCCTACGCGATTTTAAATAACACTCTAGGGGTTTAGCAGACGCGATTTCCGGCCACCGTAGGCGCGAGCCTGCGGAAGAAGTTAGTACCCAAAAGCAAGTTCCGCTTTGCCACCTGGAACATTGTTTCCCTAACCGGACGTTGCAGAGACGCGCTGAAAGGAAAATAAGTCACGTGACATAGGGCAGGGGTACCAGCTAGTGTACACCGGATCACCAACGGACAGGGGCGGAGTGGCCGTAGTTCTGTCTATAGACCTTCAGGATGCGACCGGTTGATGCGAGTTAGAGTGCTGATCGAAGGGTCGGTAATGAACCTAATCAGCGCCTATGCTCCTCAAACTGGTTGCTGTGAGTCTGAAAAGGAGGCCTTCTGGGATGAATTCGAGGACGTATTACACGCTATTCCGAATCCCGAAGGTGTTTTGGTTGGGGGGGATCTCAACGGTCACGTAGGGCAGTTTTCTGGTGAGCACGGACGTGTTTACGGTGGTTTGGTTTGTGGCCAACTAAACTTTTTAAGCTGGCGCGTACCCGGGATAAAGCTACACGGGACATTAGCAAATGTCTCTGTGTAAGGGATGCCCAGGATAAGCTGCTCTTCGATGTCACCTCTGTTAAGAAGAGATGGTGTACATACTTCGCAGAGCTGTCTAACAAACAGCATCCCAATAACCTTCCTCCCGAACCGCCTCCTAACCTTGAACTTATTTCCTCTATTTCCTCCGACGAAACGCGCATTACTCTTCGCCAAATGAAGAACCGGAAAGCGGTCGGGCCTGACAATGTGCCAATTGAAGTTTGGATGGCGATGGGCCCACATAGTGCGGACCTTCTGACGGATCTTTTTAGCAGCTACCGCGGTAACAAGATCATGTGCCGCACCATGAAGCTCTTCGAGCGCGTCATTGACACACGGCTCCGTTGCGAGTGCATTGTCTCTGTGTGTCAATATGGCTTCCGGGCGGGTAACAGCACCATGGATGCAGTGTTCGCCTTATGGACTCTGGCTGAGGCTTACAGAGAGAGAAGAAGAGCTTTGCTATTTGCTATGGCCTTTTTAGAGCTGTATACCTCGGCAGTCCATCTGGTGGGCACTTTGCTTCAAAGGCGTTCCCGAGGCCTATATTGACATTATCAGACACATGTACCGCGATTCCGTGTCCTCTGTCCAGACCGCTGTTGGCAAATCCAATGGCTTTCCAATATCTGTTGGCGTTCACCAAGGCTCGGCTTTTAGCTCTTTCTTGTTTAACGTGGTGCTCGATATAGCTACGGCAAACATCCAAGATCAGCCTCCATGGCTTATGATGTATTCCGATGACATCCTCCTTAATCAGAACAAAGCCTATCTTGAGCGCAAAGTCAACATTTGGACACGCTTGAAAACGGTGGTCTAAGACTAAATAAAATATCGTCTAAATAATAGAATAGTATGCCTTCGAACAGAGGTTAGATTTAACTTTAGCTTAAAATGAGTTAAAAGGCAGGTCAAGAAAAAATAAAAGAAGTTAATTGTATAAACGGATCCCGAGTACCCACAAATGAGTCATGGACTTTACGAAGTCGGTGGGAAGGAGCATGTAGCTTGTGCTTGTTTCTAGTGTTAAAGTTGTGGATGTCGCTCGTTTTACTGAATAAATGTATATTTTGTCTAATATATAAAATGTTTGCAAAAATAAATTAAAATGCTACCGTGAGAATTCCAATCTCTTTGAAAATTTCTCTTAATAAAACTCTTGAACCTAGCTGATATATTTCTCGCACAGCGCGTTTTTGTAAGACAAATATATTTTGTATATCAGCAGATTTTCCCCACAATAGAATACCGTAGGACATAACGCTATGGAAATAACTAAAATAGACCAACCGAGCTGTGTCAACATCAGTAAATTGTCTTACCTTCCTGACGGCGTATACGGCAGAGCTAAGCTTTCCCGATAGGCTTGATATGTGTGGGCCCCATTGTAGTTTGGAAACAACAGTTATGCCCAAAAATACTGCCGTGTCTACAGTTTCAAGCACCTCGTCACATAAAATTATATTGGGTCCTAAATTTCTAACATTTGGCAAGACAAATTTTATACATTTTGTTTTCTTGGCATTTAGAACTAAATTATTTGTCGTAAACCAATCCATAACCATGGAAAGAGCGCTGTTTACGTTATTGAAATCTTGTCTATTCCTATCTACTTTAAAGATAAGAGAGGTATCATCCGCAAACATTACTACGTCACTGATACCCTTTAAGAGAAATGGTAGATCGTTTATGTACATTAGAAACAAGAATGGACCTAGTATTGAGCCTTGAGGCACACCCAAATGCACTGCTAGCCCGGAAGATTTCACACCATTGACATCAACACATTGGAACCTAATATGTAAATATGAATCAATTACGTTAAGAGCTTCGCTTTGGAGACCATAGTGACGTAGTTTACGCAAAAGCGTGTCATGGTGTACGCAATCAAAGGCTTTGCAGAGATTACAGAAAACTCCAATTGCGTTTTGTGAGTTCTCCCATGCGTTAAATATATGTTTTAGGAGAGCGACACCCGCATCTATAGTCGAACGTCCTTTTGTAAAGCCGTACTGTTCATTATGCAGTAGCCTATTTAAATTTAAATGTAGTAACAACTGCTTGAAAATTAACTTTTCAAATATTTTGCTAAATGCAGGTAAGATGGAGATAGGCCGGAAGTTGCCCAAGTCGTTTTTATTACCTGATTTAAATAAAGGTATGACTTTACTACTCTTCATAAGATCAGGAAAAGTTCCTAAATCCACGCATTTATTAAACGTTACAGCAAGATAGGGAGCTACTATGTCTATTATATTACTCAAAATTTTTATGGAAATGCCCCAAAAGTCGCTTGTGTATTTAGATTTTAAGTGTATTGAAAACGTCAACTACATCACGTGGTGTAACGTGCTCAAAACTAAATAATTGATTATACTTAGGCACACTACTATGTAAAAGGTTTTCAGCTTTAGAAGGGGATGAATTTAAGGAGCGAGTTGTAGTTATAGGAATATTGAAAAAAAAATCATTAAATGCCTGAGCTACGTCTGCAGCATCAGTCACTAATTTGTTGTCGACTATAATCTCTAAATGATTGTCTCGTTTAACCGATTTGTCCGTTTCATTTTAAATGATTTGCCAAGTGGTTTTTACTTTATTATTAGAATTATTTCCTCACCTAAGAATTTTGATTTAGCAACAACGCAATTTTTTTATATAATTTAGAATACTTTTTAACGTACTCTAAAAAAGAGGTATCATACCTATATTTTTTAAAACCATATAACTCATATAATCTCGCTCTACTTTTATATATACCTGCAGTAGCATTGGTTGAAACCAACAGAGGTACCTTTAATGTTTATGGTTTTTGTCTTAAAATATTTTCTTTTTCTTCTTTTTGCACAACATCAAAAAGGGCTCCATAAATTTTATTTGTATCCTCATGTTCTATCAAAGACGGTGTAATTTTATTAGCTATATTATTTTTGAACTTACTGCAACAACTAGCTGTATAAGGCCTGCATTCAATTTTATGCGGCTTTTTAATTAGCGGAATAGGTAAGGTAACTAATAGACCACAGTGGTCAGACGTTAAGTCACTTAATACTAATTAATTTTCGGCAACACAATTACTAAAGATATTATCTAGATAAGTCGATGACGATGCCGTGATCCTAGTTGGTTCATAAAACAAGTTAACTAAGTTATAAGACCTAAACAGATTCAGAAGTCTGACACTTAATGGAGTAACATCTAAAATATTTACATTAAAATCTCCACATACAACTATTCTTTTACTACTTGATTTTAAATTATTAAGTGAATCCTCCATTACCGATTCGAAAAGACCAAAATCACCAGAGGGCGGTCGATAAACGCAAACTATAACGTATCGCTCGAGTTCAACACAAAACAATTCAATAGTGAGCTCAATGGAAAGATTAACTACATCTAAACGTTGTTTTTCATTTCAATTTGTTTGAAACAAGGACGAGTGATCCACCGCGAATAGCACTTTTTCTTACAAACGCACTTTGTACGGTAAAGTAATTATCATTAATAAAAACTACTTCATGTTCTTTCAACCAATGCTCAGTTACCACCTGAATATCATAGTTCTCTACAAATAAACTTAACTCAAGTTCCTTGCCGGACAAACCTTGCATATTTTGATGTACAATATTCAACATATGAGGCTTCTCCGCTGTCGGAAGTCGTTTAAAAACCTTCAGTGCGTTCCTTGAAATAAACTCATACTAAAACTGATTTACAAAGATGTATAAACATCTTGAAATCTTGAATTCATCATCTTGAAATTTTCGGGGTCATAAGACCCCGAAAATTTGCGGTCTATATTGGGTTTTCTTTCGATAGTTAGAAATTAGCTCTAAAGTAATTCAATTCAAGGACTGCTCGCAATTATTACCAGTCACCCTGTATGTGTGACTATTCCTCACTCCTAATAATACAAAATATTTATTTTATTTCGAAACGCTTCACATGTTGTTAACTTAACTTGGAAAAATCATAAATTGTCCGTTTAATGGTAAGGACCAACCTGTCACTTTGTTTCGAGGATTACAAACTATGTTATCCGCTTTTAAATTGCGTAGCTATTGGAGAGCCACTTATTTACTTTAGGATACGCACCCGACAAATCAACAAAAAAGCAGCTCTTACAATAGTGAATAACATACAAATTAAATTTACACATACACAATTTGAATAAATACATAATTTAAAAATTATGACAATACAAATACTTGAAATTTAATTTACTATACAAAGACATTACATACCTACTTAAATAATTTAAATAATAACAAAATTTCATAATAATGATGACAGAAACAAATTGAAATATCTGACATCATTTATCAAGACTACACACAGACATAATTATAATATGTATACATAATTAATTTAAATAAATACATAATTTAATAATGGTTACGATAAAAATAAATAAAAATAATTCAATATTAATATAATTTATTAATAATGATGACGAAAAAAAATAAAATATCTGATATAATTTATCAATACATAGTACATAATTTAAAAATAACGATAACAAAAATAAATTAAAGTATGGAACATAATTCACCACACAATAATATACATATACATCTATTAACATTTTAAACATCTAATTACCTATAATAATAATTAATTAATTCCATGAATTGTTACTTAGTCTTCGTCCTCTCTCCTAACTTTGCTGTGCCCGACAGGGTCCATATTGATCTTGACAATATCTATACCACCTATATGTACATAATATGGAATGCAATAAAGTATTGAGTATTGTACTCGGGGTAAAACCCAAGCGATTTTTTGAATTGGCGGGACCGACCTTAATAATTAGGTTAACTTAGGTAAAACGAAAATTTTATCAGCCTAGTGTAATTTAGTCACATATGGTTTCAGTCTTTGAAATAATTCTTTTAAAAACGCATTGTTTAATCCTCCAGCCGTGTTTCTACTTCTATTACAGGTTACTTCTAGGCAAGCGTGCTCCATCTTCGACCACATTATCGCTTACCATCCGGTGAGATGGTGGTCAAGCGCGTGCCTATCTATAGTAAAAAAAAAAAACTAATCTCAACGAAATAGAGCACCGGAAATTTGCCACCGTAACCGAGATCAAGTTTGCAGGAGATATTATAGTGCACATCAATGTGCAGTATAATATGCGCTCTGTTCCTTTACTCTCATAGTCCGATTCAACGGCAATCAACCACGTCCGCGAAGAGACCGAATTTTGGTTGTGTAGGCTTTACGTGCTTTCCACGGCACGGAGGTGTCACACAATAAACTTCTAAACTCCGGGCTGCTATTTGCAGTAGCAGCCCAAAGTTTGGAAAACCTATTTGCGCTTTTTGCCCAACTTAGAAATAGAACCCTAAGCTCGTCGCGCTTGTGAACCTAAGACCGACGCGGCAGGCACACACTGAACATTGTGATTTCACTATATCGACTGTGAACTGGCAATCGATCCTAACTCAATTTCTGATGATTTCACTTTTTAACTCCATTTAATACTATGTCATACTCGGGAGCGTTGCAAAAAATCCCATCTCAGATACGTCTTAATTTGGCGCCAGAATCGACTTCATTCAACTTATACTAACTTCGACGCGCAGTGAATACGAGATATTGTAACATATCGTTTTTTTTTAGAAGGAAGCATATATTGCTACTTTTGTTTTTAATAACATGTACTGTAAAATATTTAAAAACGACGTATTTTTATTTAATAAACCAAATGCCGAAAAAAATTACGCATAAAGTTTTTTCTTCATCTTGTAAAGTTGTCAAAATTGAGATAGTACCGGTTACCAGTTCACAGTCGATATATTATAAAACTTTTTAATAAAAGTCGGTGTTATTAGTTTTTTTTCGTTTTTGAACACCGACTTCCGAAATTAAAGTAATTTTTTACTTTGTAGTGTTTTGTTTTTGGAAGTATTTTTCACTTTTTAGTGGTACCACTAAAAAGTGAAACCACAAACAGCGTGCCGGCGTGATGTTATGTTATGAACTGGTGTAAACAATCAACAGACATGCGATTTCAGAAATCCCGATCCCTTTGCTATAATTTATTGAAGAGTTCCGTTGCCTATCTCCGAAGTTCTTCATCAAATCTTCACCAAATTTAAATGGGAACAGTCTGAGAAAATACTCTTCCAAACAAAAAAAGAATCATCCAAATCGGTTAACAATTATAGTGTGGCCATTAGTGCTGTGCACTCTGAGGAGTGCGCGCGGCGAGACGGGGGGGAGAATCGGCTGCTGCGTTCGTCATTGCGCCGTCAACGCTCGTGGCGGCAGATAGTGTTATCTGTTTCGGACTGTCTATGTCAGACGCACATGAGATAAATATTCAAAGATGGGTCGTGCGTTATCTCTTGATATGAAGACTGTCATCTCGTGATATGAAGACTGTAATTTTTAAGGTGACTGAATATTTTAAGAAAAGAAAAGCAGACAAAGAAAGCTTTGAATTTAAAAATGATATGAATATTGCCAAAGTCGTTGCGGAGGCTACAGGGTACAGCAAAAGAACCGAGCATAATGTGATTTCTGTGGGTTATTTATCAATTGAAAATTCAAGCCAATTAAAATTGCGATCGCCAAAAAAACCAAAAGTTCTAAAAAAAAAACACGTTGTGGATGATTTTGACCTTGGAGTTATCAGAAGAAAAATTCATCAGTTTTACAAAGTTGAAAAAAAATACCAAGTGTCCGTAAGTTACTATCAAGTTTGAGACAGGATGGCTGGCATATTGAATTGTGGACGGGAATATTTAAGACAGCTTTTACACAAAACTGGGCTGCCGTTTCAAAAAATGCAAATCAAAGAGACATCTCCTTATAGAGCAGCCTAATATTACAGTATGGCGGAAAAAATATCCTACACAAATCAAAAATTGCAGAACGCAAAACCGCAACATATATTTTCTTGATGAAACATACATCAACGCCAGTCACCATGCCAGCAAATGTTGGCAATCATCGTCAGGACCCGGAATTCATGCTGATATTGGGAAAGGACGGCGATTGGTAATTCTCCACGCTGGGTGTCGAAATGGCTTAGTGGATGATGCATTGACTATATTCAAATCAGATGCTAGAACCGGTGACTATCATGGAGATATGAGCGGGACCTACTTTTTATAAGTGGGTAGATGAAAAGTTAAAAGATAAGTTGCTGCCGAATTCTGTGGTTGTAATGGACAACGCGTCTTACCACAGCGTTCAGGTTGAGAAGAAACCAACTATATCAAGCCTCAAAAATGAAATGCAGAACTGGTTGCTACGCCATAATGTAGAATTTTCAGGAACCATGACAAAGGCTCAACTGCTACTTCTTATAAAAAATACACAAAACGAACCCGTGTATAGAATTGACGAACTCCTGAAAGCCAGTGGACACACTGTTCTGCGTTTACCTCCGTACCACCCAGATTTAAATCCAATTGAGTTGGTCTGGGCTGATATTAAAAACAACATAGTCCAAAACTATATTAATAATTCTCTAGACGAAAAGATAATCTTATTGGAGAAATTGTTTTCGGAATTCACGGCGGAAAAATGGCAGAGGTGCGACGATCATGTCCAGAAAAATAAAAATGATTACTGGAGTCGCGACAGTAGGTTCGATAATGTTATCGATTCATTGATAATAAATTTGCAAGACTCTGATTCAAGTTCCGGTGGCGAAGTGGAAGATGAAGATGATGACGAAATGGAAGATGAAGTTGAAACAGACTCTATGTCAGAATAACGTTCGTTAGAATATATAATTGTATGTAAATATAAAAAAAATGTTCAATAAAACAAGTCCTGCTTTGAATTATAAGTTTAGTTCTTATTTATCACCTGCATATTTTTAATAAAATATGAGTTTATTTGGGTTACATTTTAATCAACTAAGTAAGTATAATATATTACAGATAGATAGCCTCCGACCATCGTCCCGCCACAAGTCTTGCCTTAGAAATGCAAACTGATATCGTAAGATCTGTCCGACATGCATCGATCTCATGTGAACTAATGAAACTTTTTTCTTCGCCTCCCACCTTGCCGCGCATACCTCAGGGAGTGCACAGCACTAATGGCCACACTATAGCGAAAATATCGCTGAACAAACATTTTTCATGGGATCCTCCATCATCAAGTCCTGACTTATACCTTCCATCATCAGCTCGCTCAGCAACATGAGATGATGATTACCCAGCACAAATATCTGAATTGCGTTAGAAAATTTATGAAAAACAGTGTATGTGCTTATAAAATTTGAGGGTTTCCCTCGATTTTCATGGGATCCCATGATCAGATTCTGACTTGGTGACAATGGGATTACCTCAGGAGTATATTCGAATAAAACAAAATTTTTTAAAATCTTTCCGGAATTGGCGGAGAAATCGGTGAACATACATAAAAAAAAGATACATATAGCCGAACATAGAACCTCCTCCTTTTTGAAGAAGTCGGTAAAAAACAAAGTCTCCGTCGCGTTTGACTGTCTGGTTGTTTGCGATAAACTCAAAAACTACTGCACCGATTTTCATGCCGTTTCACCAATGGATAGAGTGGTTCTCGAGGAAGGTTTTAATATATAATTTGTATAGAAAAAAATAAGGATACCTAAGAAAACTTCAGCGCGGACGAAGTCGCGGGCGAAGTGTTAGTTTACTAATAAAACAATATTAAACACTAACTATCTAATTCTAGGAAAAGCATCTTATGACATTGATGTACTGGAGAGAATGATGGCAGCAGGCATGAACATAGCGATGCTAAATATGAACTTTGGACCACGTGAGGAACATTTGGAAGCTATAAAATTGGCTAGAGCGGCTAGTACAAACTTTAGCAAAAAGATGGGAAGAAATTATCCATTAGCGATTGCCATGCGTCTTTCCGGGCGGAAGATAAGGACCGGACGTATTGCCGACGTGAGTATTTTATTTTTTTCGCTGTTTTTTTATTCCGTGATTGTCGACAACAGTGGAAAAAGAATTGAGATCTAAATGGGCGCCAAGTTCTGTAGATAAGGTAAATGAAGGTCCAAGATTCGACTTGGCTAGTCTTTACATAGGTTCATGTTACAGATATTCTATTTCACGAAGTCCGTTCGGCTTTGATTGTAGTAGTGACGTATCCCGAAAAGTGGGTAACGTTAACAAAATAAAATTTCGGTTTTAAAAGTATATACTTTTTGTAAATAAATTAGATTAGGTTGCAATAAATACAAAAATATTAAGAAGATGTAGGCATTTAACTAAGCATTAGGACTATTCAGTATTTTCAATCACTATCAGATAAATTTTCGATTTCCGATTCCGTTTTTCTGTCGTCAGAATCATCTTGTACATTGATTATCAATTCAAAATCGAGATCAAAATATTTCAAGTAGTCCTTTTCAATTTTTTCAACATGATCACAAGTTTCTTGCCACGTTTCACTGCTAACTTGGTCTTTCCGTATTCGTCATGTTTTGCTCGATATTTTTAGATGCGACGTAATTTTTAACGGTCCCCCAAATATTTTCAATCGCATTTAATTCTGGGTGATAGAGGGGAAGGCGTAAGACATCAAAACCTTTGTAGCCTTTTTCAATTTTTTCAACATGATCACAAGTTTCTTGCCACGTTTCACTGCTAACTTGGCCCAAACTTTCTTTGATCAGTCTTTCCGTATTCGTCATGTTTTGCTCGATATTTTTAGATGCGACGTAATTTTTAACGATCCCCCAAATATTTTCAATCACATTTAATTCTGGGTGATAGAGGGGAAGTCGTAAGACATCAAAACCCTTGCTCTTTATAAAATCGTCAATCTTGTAGATTACGTATTGGGCTTTGCAGTTCTTTATTATATCGTACAATTCCTATTTAAGAAGAGATTCATCAAATGCTATACCCTTATCCCTGAGCCATTGCTGCATATCGGCTTTCTTTGTAGATTGCGTCGGTAGTCGTTCAGCCCGTGTATAAGATGCATTGTTTAAGACAATGACAGAGCGCGGAGGTAAATTGGGTAGCAATTTTTCATTTAGCCACTTTACATAGTTATCATAGCTCATATTTGAATGATGATCACCAGCTGTTGAGTTGGCCTTATAAACCAAAGAAGCATTTTCAATAAAACCATCCTTGGTTCCCGCGTGCACTAAAATAAAGCGAGTGCCTGTGCATATTTTTTAAAAAAACGGAGTGCTTTCCTTTTTTTTTTGCCCAGGTGTTGTTTCGCACGTGTGTCGAAAGGACGTAGCTCTCATCGGTGTAGACAATGGGCCGACTTTGAGAGCGGTACTTTTAAACGCTACATTTGTAAATCATGACGCTCCGTCAAGACTTTATGGTTGTTCTCTGTTTTGCGCCACTTGTAACCTAATTTCAATAGTAACTTGCGAACAGTTTCTAAACAAACTTCGAATCCGATGTAAAATTATCTATACCTATCCACTTTATTATCTCGCTTTCTCCTTTCCTTCATATGTGAAGTGAATTTTGATGAAGTGGATGGCAATTCCTTCTCTTCTTTTAATATTCTTTGAACTGTTTTTTGGCTAACACCCGTAACTTCAGCTATACGCCGTGTAATGTCTCGTAAATGAGACAAATCACAGTTGGGTTCCAGAATGATTTTGTAAAGTCATATTCTTCTCGCAGCAAATGATAAATACTAGCTATCATGTTTCGACCCTAAAACAAAATGTAATCAAAATAATTAAGAAATATAAACATTTTATAACACAAAAAAACATTCAGTTTATAAATACTTCTATTGCTATATTAAGTATATTTGTATAAAATATTAATTGAAAACGTATAAATAAATATTACCTCACTATGGACAACTCTTCTTCGTTTTGTTGCCATGCTGACCTTACTCCGTGAAACAATTTGGCGCGAACTAAAAACACTACTGATCAGGGCCCCTAGTCTGCTAATTTTTATAAATTCGTCATTCCAACACGATGCCATTGTCATTTTGCTAAAAGTTCGTAATCTGCTAAATTCATAATGGTCCTTCACTGATCGGTCAGTTGCAAGTCAGTGGTCTCGTAATGAAATCGTAGTGGATGACAGTGTCGTATTGCCATTATTATTATTAAACCCGTTTGGAGAAATGATTTTCGAAAAACTGCTATTAAATTTGAACATTAATTTATACCAGATTGCTTTTGTATAAAATTTTACATATTATTTATTAGTTTTCTATGAAATCTGAAGTACTATGAAGGTCGTAAATAGCAAATACGTGATGAAACTCATTTATATTTTATCCGTTTTGCTGTCAAAGTCAAATGTGACATTAGTGACATTAGGTACTGTTTACTTTACTGACGTCGACGTCTGTTTTTATTTGTTTTGAAGCGACCGGTGTTTTGCAAAGAGATTGAATTTTAACGTGAGCGTCATTAAAAAATCAAATAATTAATAGATTTGTTTATTGCTTTTTTTTACTTCTCAATAACGACATCATGAGACTGTGCATCAATTGCGGAATAGCAACGGACCGCTGCAATACAATAGGAAGGTGAATATTGGAAAATGAATCATTCTTTCTATTGTACAGGAATGGGTGGGTTAGTATCTGATATTTCTTATCGTAAACATTTAACATTTTTGTACCTACGTAATATTTAATGTAAACAAACTAAACGTAGGTAATAGGTTCTGTTTAGTTTTCTTTTAATGGTTTTATTTTTAAAAATAATATCAGAATGTGCAACAAATTCAAATTCAAAACATCACCAATCCAAACTAAATCTGTATGGTCAATTACAACCTATTCTCTCTCTCAGAGGGGAGGCCAGCGTCCCTTCAATGGAAATGTAATATGGTCACTTATGTTTACCAAAATTAGTCACTCAGATGTTTATTTCTAAATGCTAGTGCTAGACCTAATAGTCTAACGATAAATGTTTGTTTCAGGTAAATAAAAAAGGACTTCATCTTCCAAGCTTGCTCTTGATGAAAGTAGACCAGATGGAAATGAACAGACACTAGGACACCGATGAGTGTTATTCAATGTGGATGTTGTCTTCTGAAAAAAGTTTGTCCTCATCAACTTGTAGAGTACAGAACTGGTACAGTGCAAGAGTATAATATAATGGATTCTGCCAGTCTGATTCGGTTAGTTTACTAGTTTTATTCACGGGCTATGAAAAACATTATTTAGTTTAGTTTTGTTAACGTGGGCATAGAGAGTGTTATTTTCATTATCTATCTATACTAATATATAAAGCTGAAGAGTTTGTTTGTTTACTTGATGCTAATCTCAGGAACTACTGGTCTGATTTGAAAAATTCTTTCAGTGTTAGATAGCCCATTTATTGAGGTAGGCTGTAGGCTATATATCATCACGCTAAGACCAAAAGGAGCGGAGCAGTAATGAAAATTGTGACACAGATGAATTTGCGCGGGTCAACTAGTACTAATATATAAAGTTGAAGAGTTAGTTTGTTTACTTGAACGCGCTAATCTCAGGAACTACTGGTCCGATTTTAAAAATTATTTCAGTGTTAGATAGCCCATTTATCGAGGAAGGCTATTGGCTTTATATTATCACGCTAAGACCGACAGGAGCGGGGCAGTAACGAAAATTGTGAGGCAAACGAAGTTGCGCAGGTCAACTAGTATTTAATATTAGTCAAGCTCTTAACATCAACATTTCTCATTTGCAGGATTTCATTAATTCAGTAATTTTCAAAATGGGCACACACATACACAATGTCTCTGTGTAATGGCACCGTGTACCTAATGTGGATAAATTATTTTCAGGTGGGTGCTTCAAGTGTGCTTCTTTTGATGGGTGCGAGCAAATAGAGCATCCCGGTATTTCCATTCAGGCCCCTCACCATCTGGGGCATCTTCATCAGCTGTCAATGAGAAGAACAGTCATTCCTCATTTAGAAGAACCTACCTACACACATATTATGATAATCCTAATGAAGAAGATGATTAAAACGATTTACTTACTATGTTTTATTTTTATTTTAATATAATACAATTTCTGATTACTGTACCTGATATAAGTTAGCACCCTATTAAATACAATATAAACAAAAGCAAACCAGGAGTGATGCACATGGCCCTTGTCTAAAAAATATAGTTTTCTGAAAACTTTAGCTTAAAGAAACTGAAAGCCTGAGCACTTTTATAAAAAATCATCGTTAAGCTACTGCAGCATAGCTGCAAGTGCATTCCAGAGTATATAGTCTCAGTTCTCTATAACGACGAATGTTTGATAATATTTAGTGTAGTTACAGGAAACATAGCCACAAAAATATGCATTTTTCTTTATCTATTTTTGTTTGAACGAGCTAATCTCTGGAATCAGTCAGATTTGAAAAATTCTTTTTATATTGATAGGCTATACGGGAACGGAAAAAATCGAGATATGCGCGTACAAAGTTGCGAGCTAAAGCTAGTAACTTATTTAAAAATAATAACCTAAAATATGGGCAAATATTATCTGATTTGGTCAGTGGGTCAAAATTGGGCTCGTGAAACCTTCCTAAATGCTCTAATTTATGGCGAAATACAGCTCTGTAACGCCAGGCCCAAGTTTTTATGGAGTTACGGTTTCTTGAAAACCTCAGACACCTGGCGCTTGGCTACTGCAGCCGCACTAATGAAGGGCGAAGTTTGTCCAAAAAATATTGGATATAAAACGCCGGTAGAATGGCACAGTTACTGGAAAAGCAATGACTACACAATTACTTTCTAATGGTAGGTCACTGATCGATGGAACTGTCAAAATTTTAGCAGATTACCGCATACGTCTGTCATTATGTACGAGATTACCATTTTATGCCATTTCGATCAGTGGAGTGTCAGTGATTGATCATTGGAAAGTCATAGTGACACTATTATGTTAGGAGATTACCAAACTTGTCAAAATCAACAATTATGAGATCAGTGATCGACCATTCTGACACTATTGTAATAGCAGACATGGAGCCCTGGGACCGTATCCCGATCGACACTGAGCGCTCTCGAGGTTACGCTCACAAAAACAATGTGCATGCGCACGCTTGATAACATTCATAACCAAACGGACTTCATGACATAGAACATCTGTACCTTATATTTGGCTTACTTATCATATTTACTACTCTGTCAAGAAAGTACCGGGAAAAGATCAATAATACACAAAATGTCTGTTATTCATCCAAATTTATTTTATCACCTTCAAAGTATGCTCCTTTAGAAACAATACACTTGCGCCAACGAATAATACATTCATCAAAACATTTTTTAAACGCTGCTTCCGGAATTGAGTTCAGTTCTCGCCGCGAATTCTCCTTTATGTCTTCTATCGATTGAAAACGGGTGCCACGAAGTGGTAATTTGAGTTTAGGAAAAAGAAAAAAGTCAGCAGGAGCCATATCTGGTGAATATGGTGGTTGCTGGATGGTATTTGTTGAGTGTTTGGTTAAAAATTCGTTCACAATGATAGCCTTGTGCGTAGGCGCATTGTCGTGGTGCAAAATCCAAGAATTTTCTTTCCACAAATTTGGCCTTTTTCGTCGAATTTGCTCTCTTAAACGCCGCATAACGCTCAAATAATATTCTTTATTTACCGTCAGACCTTCCGGTAAGAATTCAGAGTGCACAACACCGCGATAGTCAAAGAAAACAGTCAACATGACTTTGACTTTTGATCGACTTTGGCGTGGTTTTTTCGGTTTCGGTTCAGTTGTAAGGCGCCACTCCGAAGCTTGTTGACTAGTTTGCATGTCAAACTCATAAACCCACGTCTCGTCACCAGTAACAATGCGTTTCATGAATGTTGGGTCCGAACTGACTCGTTCTAGCATGTCCTCAGCGACTTTCATGCGATTGAGTTTTTGGAGAAAATTCAGATCTTTTGGAACTAGCCGAGCAGCAACATGTTTCATACCCAAATGATTAGCTAAAATGGTACGGATCGACTCGTGAGATACAGAAAGTTCGGCGGCTATCTCTCTCAGAGTTGAATGGGGATTTTCAGTCACTATTTCCTTCACTTTTGCGATGTTAACTTCAGTTGCAGACGTTGACGGCCTACCAGAGCGAGGCAAATCTTCCATCACATCTCGACCGCTTTTGAACGCTTTGAACCACTCATAAGCACGAGTTTTTGATAAAGTCGATTCACCGTAAGCCTTCTGTAACATTTTCAGTGACTCCGAACACGAAATTCCATTGGCGATGCAAAATTTAAGACAAACTCTTTGTTCGATATTTTTGTCCATTATGAAATTCGCAATACACACAATATATGATATTACTAAAACCAGCACTGTATTTAATATAAATAACAGATGCAACTCAAACTCCGCGCCAAAATGGAAAACAGTTGTGCCAATCTAACAACTACAAAAAAACAAAAATTTGAATTTGGAACCATAAACAAATCATCCATTCCCGATACTTTTTTGACTGAATGTATGTTAGATATACTTACTACTTAGGAAATGTTTTTATATCTTACTCTTTACCGTGAAGTTTCGCAACGCGTAGGTATGGGCACGTAAAAAATTACCAGTAACATCAATCGCGTGCCGTAGTATTTATTTGTGTCCGTTGTACGCTGTAGTTGGATGTCGACTGATTATAGCTAGGTACTCCCTTTTAATGACGTCACAAAACACACGCGCGTTTCACGACTTTGAGCAACTGAACACATAAGTTGTGTGTTTGACAGGACGCACGAACATTTGTGTATGTTTTGAAATGGCTTGCCTAATTCGTAACTTCCAGTTTTTTCGTCGTTGTTTTTCGACGTTCATAAAATATACTATCTTCTATACATATAATAAAATCGTAGACTAACCGGTCTGTACATTGAAAATTTTTTCTTACTCTTCTAAAAATTTCATTTGCTGGTGAAAACTAGTCAAGTTTTTCGCTGAAGTCGACATTCACGGATATTATTAACATTGAACTTTGGCTCCCTTTTCACATTTATGTTCTCTATGGGATATCACTACTTTTTGTAAAGAAACTATAATTCATCTTTCAACAAGTACCCCCGCGTAGATGTTTTCCTAGCTGCATGCCAAATTTTAATTTTCTGGGATATTTGGAAGTGGGTCAGGTTTTTGATCTATATGTCAGTGAGTCAGTCAGTCATAAAAATGACGGTTTTTAAATGTTAATATATCAATAACTGATTGAAATTTTGGATTCTAGAAAAGCTTCTTCTTCTTCCACCTGGTGTCAATTCCGGCCATTGCCAGGGTCCGCTTTCCGACTGAGCTTCATCCACTTTGCTCGATCTTCAACATCCCTTTCAGTCAAGCTATTGGCTCTCACGTCGGACTTGACGACGTCCAGCCAGCGCTTGCGAGGGCGACCACGGGACCTAGCTCCAAGGACAGTCATATTCATGCATCCCCGACCAACGTACTCCACAGGGCGGAGCATAATGTAGTCATACCATCGCAGACGACACTCTTGCAGTTTTTCCCCCACGTCACGGACACCAAGACTACCTCGGATGAAAGAGTGGCGTATATGACCGGATCGCATTACGCCGCTCATTCACCTCAGCATCTTCATCTACGTGACGCAAAGCTCCTGGATGTGTCTGCTCAGTGCTAGCCAACTCTCGCTGCCGTACAGGAGGACAGGCCGTATGATGCATTTAAATATCTGCCCCTTGAGCTTAGGAGGCATTTTGCGGTTGCATATAACGCCCGTTACCTCGCGCCACTTCGCCCAAGCCGCGCCTATACGTGCTTGGACATCGTCGTCCACGTTGCCAGACTCGTGCAGCACGGATCCAAGGTACCTGAACGTAGCGGATATTGTGATCAGGTTCGAACCTATTCGGATGGTGTTTGAATCCGTGCTGCCACAGGAGATGTACTCAGTCTTCGCCACATTTAGTCTCTGACCACCGTTTTCCAACGTGTTTTTCCAAATGTTGGCTTTGCGCTCAAGATGGTCTTTGTTCTGATTAACGAGGACAATTGGATTCGCCAACAGCGGTCTGCACAGAGGACACGGAATCGCGGTACATGTCTCTGATAATGTCAATATAGGCTTCGGGAACGCCCTTGAAGCAAAGTACCCACCAGAGGGACTGCCGAGGTATACAGTCGAAGCCCTTCTGCGACTCTAAAAAGGCCATAGAAAATAGCAAAGCTGCTTCTCTCTCTGTAAGCCTCAGCCAGAGTCCGTAAGCCGAACACTGCGTCCATGGTGCTGTTACCCGCCCTGAAGCCATATTGACACTCAGAGACAGTGCACTCGCTGCGGAGCCGTGTGTCAATAATGCGCTCGAAGAGTTTGCCGCGGTAGCTACTACAATTCTGTACGCTACCTTTGTCTTTGCATACAAGAATAATCAGGCAAAATCGCCACTGCTTCGGCATTTCCTTGGTGATTAGGATGCGGTTAAAAAGATCCGTCAAAAGGTCCATACCATGTGGGCCCATCGCCTCCCACGCTTCAATTGGCACATTGTCAGGTCCGACCGATTTCGGGTTCTTCATGTGGCGTAAAGCAATGCCAATTTCGTCGGGTGAAATAGGGGAAATAAGTCCAAGATTAAGAGGTGGTTTGGGAGGGAAGTTTATGGGGATGCTGTTTGTTAGACAGCTCCGCGAAGTATGTACACTACCTCTCCTTAACAGAAGGGGCATCGTAGAGCAGCTTATCCTGGGCGTCCCTTACACAGAGACATTTGCTAATGTTCCGTGTAGCTTTTCCCGAGCACGCGCCAGCTGTAAAACAAGCTTTTGCCCCTCCACAGTTTCCAGCTTGTCGTATAAGGGCGACAGACTTTTGCTGCGGGCTCTGGTTACAGCTTTTGGGCGCTTGCTAAACAAGCTAAAGAGCTTTAATAAATGTGCTAAACATATATGTAGGTTAAATAGGTTTCGAGTTGTGAAGGGGTCAAAAGTAGCTCGAAATGGTTCGTATAATATTACACACGACTGCTGCGTCACCAGTTCCTTTTTTCTTTGAACTATTGGCCGGACAAGCTACCGCGTGTCCAGATGACGTTTATTTTACGTTTTACGTGCAGCATAAATAAAGAAATCTATATGTTTTTTGGTGTCGCAAAAATCAAGCAAATTGGGGGTATGTTGCTTATTAGCTAATATTTTCAGGATTTTTTTTATATTTTATTCAGACTTTCGGAGATGTAGTAGAAATTAAAACTGGCGAAGTTTTAAGATTGACAACTGACGAAACGTACAAGGATCGATGTTCTACATACACTGTTTACGTGGACTTCATGTATTTTGCTGAGCAAGTACACAAAAACGACTACATTTTATTGGACAATGAGGCCATCATGTTGAAAGTGGAAATGATATCAACGACTACATTAACGTGTAAGATTGAAAGAGGAGGATTATTGGGATCCTATAGGGATGTGTTTGTCCCTAACGTAGTATTGGACATGCCAAGCATTACTGATAAAGACAAACTCGATATCGAAATGGGGGTTCAGCAGCAGGTACGTATATTTATTATGTACTGTACACCAAAATGACATAAAAGGAAAATAAAAATTAAAACATATTTATGTGCAATGGAAAGTTATTACATTAAAGTTCGTAAGCAAAATCAAAAGTCTCAGAGTAAGTTGGTGCTAACTTGGTGACACACGATTAGATGGCATATATTTCACGTTTTTTTTTTATTATTATAATATAAACATAGATAGGTACACCATTTTGTTTTACATACAATTATTATACTCGCCAAACTTATGAGTTTGATGGCGAGACGTAATGACCCTGGGTATGCAACTAAGTGAAAAAATAAGTCTGGTTTTTGCTAATGGGCCTTCATCGTTATCATCATGTCAGCCGAAAGACGTCTACTACTGGACATAAGCCTCCCCCAAGTGTCGAGACAATAACCGGTCCTATACGTCTCGCATCTATCGGCTACCCGCAACCCTCACCAGATCATCGGTCCACCTTATGGGAGGCCTTCCAACGGTTTACCTGGGATTGGTGCTCGACAGCCGGTGGTATTTCGGCTCCCATTTCCGGCGGCTGGCACCCAAGCTGTTGGGTGCGGCTGGGGCGCTGTCAATGCTGCTTCCTAATCTGGGGGACCCGAGCACCGCCTGCAGTACGTGGGGATCGTGCGATCAATGGCTCTGTATGGGGCCTCGATCTGGGTGGCTGACCTGACGGCCGGCACCATCACTGTTCTACGGAAGCCGCAGAGAGTGATGGCCGTCAGAGTCATCAGGGATCGCACGATCTCCTACGAGGCGGCTTGCGTACTGGCCGGATCTCCGCCCTGGGACCTGGAGGTAAAAGTCCTCGCGTCACTGCATGTACTACTGAGGACGTGCGGGCGCGCGGCGAGCGACTGATACAGCGGCACATTGAGCTGCGTCAGCCGCAGCAGCGCGAGGTTCTGGTGGCGGAATGGCGGGACAGGCTTTCAAGCCCTTCCGCCGGCCTCGTCACTATCGAGGCCATCCGGCCAGTGCTCGACCTGTGGCTCGGGAGAAGGCACGGCTCCTTGTCATTTCGTGTGACGCAGGTCCTCTCGGGGCATGGCTGCTTCGGGAGGATCCTGTGTCGCATAGGCAGGGAGCCGGACGCTCAGTGTCACCACTGCGTCGACTGTCCGGAGGACACGGCGTGACATACGCTGGCAGAGTGTGCCGCTTGGGAGGAGCCGCGCCGTGCCCTCATCTCTATGGTAAGCAGTGATCTCTCGCTGCCGGCCGTAGTTCGTGCTATTGTCGACGGCGAGGAGTCCTGGGACACGGTCTCCTTTTTGCGACACAGTTATCGCGCAGAAGGAAGCTGCGGAAAGGGAGAGGAAGATCTCGACCTCTCTTCCAGGCTGCAGCAGGCACACCGGGCGTCGGATACGCTGCTCTCTTCCGGCCCCCCTAAATGGGTCCAGTGGCGGCGGACTTGGGGATGTCTGTCGCACCCCATTCATTCGGACCCGAGGTGGCGGCGCGAGGTGTTCCCGTGCGCCCCTCTTTGTCGTCGCGGGGGGAGTCAAACACCTCACTCCTCCCGCAGACCCGAGGTGGCCCGCAGAGGCGGGCCGGGGATTACGGAAGTCGCATTAGTTCTCGCTATCCCCGGTTGGTAAGAGATGGAGCACCTGGGTTGTTTTAGTCACTAAGAGTCTGACAGACCCCTCTGCCTGCCGAGGATTTCCCCCCGTTACAAAAAAAAAAATATATAAGGCCTTCCAACGGTGCGTCTTATGGTACGCGGTCGGCACTCCAGAAGAGGCTTTTAATGATTTTAAAGAATAGTGTGTTCTTTTACAGGTCGATATTATCATTGCATCTTTTGTAAACAATGCCGATGTTGTCCTCGAATTAAAATCTTTACTAGGAGACAAGGGTAAAAAAATTTCTATTATGTCAAATATACAAACGGTCGAAGGATTCCGGAATTTCGACTCCATTTTAAAGGTATGTCATATTTTTTCTCCACTTCGATTTTTTTAAGTATCATCAGCCAATCCCAAGTGATGGACAAATGTTGAAGGCAAAAATTGTAGGTATATTTTTTTTCTATTTAGTTACATAATTATTATTTTATTTAAAATTACTTAAATTACCGTTTTTAACGCACGTTTAACTATGACAAATAATATTGATTTCTGATTTCAGGTAACAAATGCCATAATGATTACGAGACAAGAACTAGGATCCGACATTACGCCGAAGAAACTGATTATAGCCCAAAAGAATATGTTGGCTCGAGCTAATGCAGTAAGTAGCTTGCAAAATATCATTATATTCGTTGTGTATACTCGTGGTTAACTAGCAGATCTGACAAACGTTGGGTTTTCGTGTTAAAAAAATCTTAAAACCTGTACCAAGTCCAATAGGGAAGATGCAAATACAAAATTTATAAGAATGTTGCCAGTAAAATGATAATAAAAAGTATAAAATAAAGGCCATTGCAACGTTTTTATTTTGGTTAATATCGATTTTTAACAAAAATTATGAATTAAAGGAACGTGAATCGGAACGAATTTAAAAACAACAATCAGCGTTTAGTGACGTCTCTGCTGTTATGACAACGAAAAGGCAACCTTATGTCTTTGAGTTAGCACAGTTCTTGACCAGTGATAGACACGAGTGACGTCATTGTCCGTTTTCGCGCGAACCTTTAAACTGTCGGTTTAAAATCGCAATTTTGGCAATAAATTAAAGCGTTTTCAATTCTTATTTATGTGGTGGTCTATTCTAGATAGAGTTCTTTAAAATTAAAGCAAAAATGGAAATATTGCATGTTCCCTATTGTGAATTTGGACACCCAATTCTTCTGTACGCGTGTGTAATTGTGTATGTCACTGAAGTCCATGTTTTTTTACTGGAGATTCACAATTAGTCCCAGTAGATGGCGCTACAGTCGATTTGTGGACTTTTTCTTCCGAACCGCTATTATAGTATTTGATATACTGGGGTATTTGTAAAACACTCAAAGCTCTTAGGGAGTGTAAGTACACATGATTATAAACAACTGTTACTTTGAGAATAACCCTGAAAACTGGAAAAAACTGTACGGTAAAACCGGCCGGTGCGAGTCGGACTCGCACACGAAGGGTTCCGTACCATAAACCTTATTTATATTAGTTCTTGTTATAGCGGCAATAATAATACACAATCTGTGAAAATTTCAACTATCTACTTATTACAGTTCTTGAGAAACAGTCCGCTGACAGACAGACGGACGAACGGACGGACAGCGGAGGCTTAGTAATAGGGATCCGTTGGTTACCCTTTGGGTACGGAACCCTAAAAACATCAACTGTTTCATACATCTGCATCGGCTAAATATTGCATATTTTTTTATGAAAAGGCTTATATTTTTTCGAGATTCCCTAAGATGTTGTTAGGGTTTTACAAAAAAGCCTGTATTTTACCAGTTTATAAACATTCATTTTAATATATTTTTCCAACCTTGTAGCTCAATGTTCCAACCTGTATAAGCGCTGCCCTTCTGACGAGCATGAGGTATAAACAGATTCCCCTAAGAGGTGAAATTATGGACGTAGCCAACTGTATTCTGGATGGCGTTGACTGCTTAATGATCGGCGCTGAAACAGCAGTAGGCATGTTCCCAGTGGAGACCATTCAAACTTTGAGTGCCGCTTGCAAAGAAGCTGAGGCTTGTGTCTGGACGAAGCAAGTGTTCTATGATTTTATTGACAAGGTGAATACCTCTTTACAAACATTGGAATAAAATTCATTGTATATTATAGTCCCCGTCACGAAAAGCTATAAATTTTGTAAACAAAGAACTTCTACATAGTTGCGTAACGACAATACATAATCCCAAATTCAATCAACTCAAAGTAACATTTTTATGTACGTGTAATACGAAATTAGCGAGCACTTTCACTTGGTCGGGTCATATTTTATCGATATAAAGCGCTGTCGTGTTGTTTTGTAATACTGGATTGTACCAAGAGTCAAACTCGTTCAGGTGCACAAAAATAATTAGACGACAGCGCTTTAATAGCTTCAATAGTTCTTAATTTTTTGTCGTTCACAGTCGCCATTACCATGCGACCAGTGTACCGCAGCCGCAATGGCAGGAGTGATCGCAGCACAGAGATCTATAGCAGCAGCCATTGTGGTCATCACATCTTCAGGCAAGGCAGCGCAAACAATCGCCATGTTCAGGCCCCGCTGCCCAATACTTGCGGTATCTAGGTACGGGGTGGTGTCACGACAGCTTCATATGTGGAGAGGAATTCAACCTTTAATTTTTGAAGGTATTTTTTTGCAGTTTGCTTCACCTAAGTTAAAAAATAAGAACCAACATAATAAAATAAGGATAATTCTATTTAGATCCTTCAGTTAGATTAATTATCGAAAAATATTGGATAGGTACAAAATATTTTTTGCTTTATCAAATAAATAAAAATTAACGAAGATTAAGCGTAAACAGTGTACACAAATGTGACGTCACACGTCAACGCACTGTGTCGTCTTCATTTCTTGTTCACATTAAAAAAGAAAAATTCGCGTCCAATATTTTTAACGGACTTCTTCAAAAAGGAGGAGGTTCTATGTTCGGCTGTATGTATCTTTTTTTTACGTATTTTCACCGATTTCTCCGCCAATTCTGGACCGATTTTAAAAATTATTTTTTTATTCGAAATCCTATACTCCTGTGGTGGTCCCATTGTCACCAAGTCAGAATCTGATGATGGGATCCCATGAAAATCGAGGGAAACCCTCAAATGTTATAAGCACATACACTGTTTTTCATAAACTTATAATCTAACTTACGGACTAAATAGATTTTTTAGTCATCTACCCTATTGGGGTAAATTAGCGTGCACAATCTAGTCACTCATCGTATACCATAACCTGTTTTTTTTTAGATCCTCTGGAACCAGAATGGACATTAAATCTTGAGAAACGTGTGAACTTCGGTATCAGCTGGGGCATTGAGAGAGGATTCATAAGGATTGGTGATCCGATAGTCATAGTGTCTGGTTGGAGACAAGGATCAGGGTACACCAACACGATGCGATTGGTATATGCCACCGCTGAAGTTATTAAAGCATAATAACGTATTCAGTAGAGACTCAGTTGCTACGACATCGACTGTGTGTTAGAAAATTAGTATTTAGATTTAATTTAAAACATGTTCCTTTTCTAAGTTCTTTTTTTACTATCTAGAAAGGTTTTTCTCAAATAAAAATGTTCATGCTAGACTCTTAAGTTCGTTCCAGTTCGTTTAAAAATTCAGGATTGGTCTAGCGTTCGTCCGGCAAATGTCTATTGAGAATTTTAAATTCCCTCTCGAACGTAACGTGGCTTGCTTTGACTGAATATCTATGGAGCGTTTGAAAGCTTCCCGAAGCGTTTGGGTGACGAAATGACGCTGCGATCAGCATCAAAGGGTTAACTCCACTTGCTGGCCGGCGAGGCAATTTGCAAAGCTCTCTGAGGTGCCCAAATTGAATTTATGTAATCTTACCTTCACACTTCAACACACTGCCAGAAAGTATTGCGAACTGTAATTGGTCAAAAGCGTCATCAGTTTTGGAAGCTTAACTTCAAAGTGGTCTGCACCTTTCCTTCATAAGTAGGTACCTGGATGACCGAGGATTTGCTCGGTTTTTTTCGACGTTTTCTAAAAATGAAACCTAGCTAGATCGATTTATCGCTCCCGAAAAACCCCTTTTTTTAATTAAAGGATGGGAAATCATCAAATGACTCCTCCCGCTCTGGGTGAAGCAAGAGGGAGTGTCAGACTCTTACTGACTAAAACCCATCCGTGTTCCTCCTGGTGCCCTTTGCGTTCCAAGGCTACGGCACCTCTTTCGAACAGATTCCGCAGCCCCAGCAGGCACCTGCCCTAGCGGGCCCCGTCTTCCACGCTGACATCTCTTTGAGGCGAGCCGCCGACGCGGGCCTAGTTCTGATCAGACGGCGAGCCACCCACTGCTCGCCGTCCGCAGGCCCGCGCCTACGGCGGCCGGGAATCGTCCTGCGACTCCCAACGCCTGGGGCGTCTTCTTCTGTTGCTCGACGAGGACCCGGCGGTGCTCCGCTCAAGTAGGGCAGACCCCCACCGTATGCTCCAACGTGTCCTCCGGGCGATCCTCGCAGTGATGACACCCGGGCGCGTCCTCCCGCCGAATCCGAAACAGGTATCTCCCGAAACAACCATGTCCGGTGAGTACCTGTGTCAGGCGAAAGGTGAGGACGCCGTGGCGCCGCTCCAGCCACTCCTCAAAGTGGGGACTTATCACCTGGATTGTTGCGTGCCCAGAGCTGGGTTGCGACAGTCGCTGTCTCCATACCGCCATGAGATCCTGCCGGAGCTCCCTCCGCCTTGCTGCGATTTGCCGCGGCAGAGGTGTCTCGCCCCGGCGTTGCGCCTCCATGCGCCACTCGTAAATGTGCGCGGCAGTCCGGCAAGGAGGCTCGCCGCCAGAGACCGAGCGGTATCCCCGGGCCAGCCGGATGGCCATGACCCTCTGAGACGCGTTGATCCCGAAACCCCCTGCATTCTAACTTTAATGAAAATCATTGGAGCCGTTTCCGAGATTCAGATTATTTATTCATATACATATACAAGAATTGCTCATTTAAAGATATTAATGTATTAGATTCGTCAAAATTGTATTGCTGCTAAGATTGACTTTCGTCAATACATAATTCAGTTCAAATAAAAACCATATAACTCAAAGAAAAATAATTATCACCTTTTTTCACGCTGTAATTTTCAAACTTTTGCATCCCTCCTAAGTGGCAAATACTTGTGGCTCAACAGTCAGACGCCCAAAATATTTTATTCTGCTTAATAAAATGTAATATTACACATCGGTACCAATTTGCTGTCAGACCGCTTCGGTCGTAAGTACGTCGTTGCATAGAGATAGCCAATATTGCCATCCGCCAGCCACACGTAAGCCACGACTAACGGCAAAAGGTATCGCCTGTTTCAATAGACAGTTTACGACTTTGATTCTAAATTCTCTGTAGTGTTATTCGTAGGTTCCAGGGAAATACTACGATATTGATTTGATTCCTATTTTGATTCTTTGACTTTTTGGTCTGTGAACGTTCGGCAACACGTTTTTTTCCTTCTCTAGCTGCGCGTACTATTCACAGTGCGTGCAGCTGAGGAGTGGAATTCCCAGCCAAAGTATACGTGTTTCCTGATAGTTTTTCTTTAAGTCAAGAGTGAATGGGTTACATCTAGGCAAGCGTGCTCCATCTTCGACCACGTCATCGCTTACTCGTACAATCAGGTCAGATAATGGTCAAACAGATGCCTATCAGGCTGAAGGGTTTTTTATCCCGAAAGTATATTTCCTTAATAAAAGTAGTTTTCTATTTTCACGTGGGTAAAGCCACTGGCAGAAGGTAATTTAATATTTTTTTTAATTTTCGTAAAAGGAGGAGGACTTCAATTCGTTTCTATATTCTCTTAACTCAATTGCTTCCAGAAAGCTTCATTACAATCAAAGCAACGCGAGTCGAGGCTAACCGTGAGAACTAACAAACAATGCACCTTCTCTAACAGAGGTCGCCGATCGCAGCACATCGTCTGTAACGGATACAATTACACCCTTAACTGGCGTGTTAGCCGAACGCCGTGTCGGTCACATTGTGAGGACCTAGGTGCAGGGCAATTTGCACAAAAGGTATTTCCAGTATCCAATTGAACGCTAAATCCCGCTAACGCGAGTAACCCTGGTATAACCCTACTCGGTTGGCTGAAGCTACTGTGGGATATAAGCGTTTCAATGTGACGTTGATATCGGTAAATCCGCGACTTTCACTGTAATTGAAACATAATAGGCTGGATTTGTTATCAAATACTGGCATCTGCTGCGCCTTTTTCGAAGCGATACGTTTTTTTTTGAAAAAGTCAAATCGTGTTGTGGTTTGGAATCAAAATTATTTAAATATTAAGAACAGTCTACAAGAATTTATCTATAGAAGAACTTAAAACGACTATTAAAATTTCTTTGGAGCTTTCATAAGCGTAAACGAGGATACTCATAAAGAAATAACAAGCGAACAAAAAGCGAGATACGAAATAAAAATTCCGGTAATAAAGGTAGCGGATAGCACTTTTGGAGGCATCAAGTCGAGATGGGCGACTAAATTGTAATGTTTACAAGTTAAATTAGATGAACGCTGTGGAAGTTATTCATAATGGAGGACGCTCACCTTTTTGCGGGGCGGTGGTCGCAAAGATTACGCACAATTTGTTTTGACGGGATATTCGCCTTTCTCTTTCCGACAACAGGGACTATCTCGCTACCTATTGAAGAACTTAATTTGATTTTCACAGTCGGAGACAAACGAAATTAAAAATAACTGTGGTTTACGTAAGCCACATTTCCTCTGATTAATAAAATTATCTTCATGGTTTATTATCATAAAACGGTAATTTTTACAAGGTGTTTTACGTTTGTAGCAAAATCTCATAGAATGGCCAAGTTGGCTTTTTCCAAAGAACTTCTCCGCTGGTCACTACGACAAAAAAAATACTTCTTATATTTTTTCAGTCGCTTATCACATACCTTGAATTATGTCCAAGATTCAAATACCTTTACCAATGTCACTAGAGTTAATTTCAGCAACAAATATTGCAGCATCCGCTGGTTGAATAATTCTCTCCTCCTAAACAGCAATCAGAGGATGTGAATAATTACTAAATACGGTATGTGTATTCAAAGGAAGCTGGGATAATGACCTCGAGCCATCTAAACAGACTGGCTAACCCGCGTAATGAAGTAATCAATTAGGATATTGAATAAATTATCACGCTAGCAGAAAGGTTAATTTATTAACACCTAGCGTGGTAAGCGCTAGGTGTTAATAAATTAACCTTTTGGCGCCTATGACTTAAGACAGTTTATGCCTGAGTTCTTGATACTCACCACGACCAAGACCTGTGAATGACGAAAGCTTATTACGAAGAGAAATGAGTCGTATGGAAAAACGTGATATTACGTGATAGGAAGAACTTTATTTAACTTTACCACCGAGAAACTTGTTTTAGGCTGCATTTGTTAAGAACCAATAGAATCGCTTGCTCTGAGCGAGAGTTCCGTACCATAAACCTTATTTTTATTATTTGTTGTTTTAGCGGCAATAGAAATACACAATCTGTGAAAATTTCAACTGTTTACCTATTACGGTTATTGAGATACAGCCCGCTGACAGACAGACGGACGGACGGACGGACAGCGGAGGCTTAGTAATAGGGTTTTTTTCCGTCTAATTTCTTGAATTCTTCTAGTTTCTTGAAACTTCAAAACCATTAAACACAACACTAAAAAAAACAGAAAAAAACACAACTAAAAAAAAAATAATTATAAAATAAGTTGTTTGAACAATGTAATATTAAGTAGTAAGTATATATATACATAAGGTGGTTTACTGTTATGTAAAAGAGCGCTTCTCGCCATCAAACGTAAAAGTTTGGCGAGTTTAGAATTAAGTGACACCTCTGTATTATTTTTCTTTAAATAAAATGTTAAAAAAAAAAAAAAAAATTATTAAAAATCTAGAATTAAAACCCTCACAGTAAGCTCTTTCGACTGATAAGACACATGATATTGTCCATAAAACATTTTTTTTTTTATTTTCTAATTTGACCCCCAATAGTGAACCCCCCTACTAAAAATTTAATAATTTACTTAACACGTCCGTATTTGGGTCACAGAAGTCCATATGTGTACCAAATTTCAACAAAATCAGTCCAGTGGATCTAGAGAAAACTGGCTGTGACAGACGGACAGACAGATAGATCTAGACAGTCAGATGGACAGACCGATAGACACCCGAGTGTTCCTATAAGGGTTCCGTTTTTGGTTCGGAACCCTAATAATTACCATATTTTTAACAGACCCACTGAATACTTTTTCCTAGTATATTGCCGTACCACCCAGTTTACGAGTTAACCGAGTGTACAATATTAGGCAACCTTAGTTACATAGGGTTGGGTTCCTACGGTCGCCCACAGGACAAATTACACGACGGAAAATGCCACAGAAATTTAAAATGTATTGCTTAAGCTTCAAAGAGGGTTTTCGCGAAGTAAGTCCACGGATTCCGGATAACTACGGCTATCATATTAGTGTTGTTTCACTTACACGAAATTTCGTAGGGATATCCAAACTTTCATGAGTATAGAAGTCCTCAGAACTGTACTCAAGCAATTGCTCTCAGCGCTGAGAAATTTAGTCAAGGAATGAGGGAAATTATTTCATGAGAACAATTAATAACGTACTTTATATGATTTCCCAGTGGGCTCTGGTAATGTCTCGCGAATTCTTCATCTAACAGGCGCAGGCTTTTCAGCATTGCTAGCTTTTGTTAAATTATTTAATTAATTTTGCTTTAGTCTCTGGTTTTATGAATTTAACTTGAGTTTAATTTTTGCAAAAGCAGTAGTTACAAAGCCAATACCTGCATCATTTCAACGTTAAAACCTTATTTTTCTCATCTTGTGACACCTCATTCAACTTTGCATGCAATGGAGATGTTGAGTGTGCTAGAACCAGTTAAATCAGAATAAAAATAATGTCCCCAGTAGCCATACAGCTCAGGAAAAAACTTCGCCAGTGAATACCTACCGTAAGCTCTATCTATAAAAAAAACACTAAAGAACCAGGTTAAGGCAGATCTGCCTACTCGTCGATATACGATTATATAGAAATATAGATGCCCTTGCTCAGTCATTTAATACTAATGCCAAACCACTCCCTAGCAAGCATCTGAATGTTATCACATTTAAGTCAAGTCCAGGAATTCTCCGTCCAATATAGACGTTGTAATTAAGTTAGCAGCACGCCCAACACTCTCACACGAACACGAAGGAACATCTAATGATTGCATCGTTGTAATGCAATCAGTACGCATCCCTCGTGTTAATTTGGGCGCTTGGATATCTTTGGTGTTCCCTTAGGAATTCAGTGAGATCGAAAATGATTGAGAACAGTCATTTGTCAGATTTCCGGGAGGCGTGAAACACGAAGCTGGGGAGGATAGATTTGTTACTGAAAGATACGAATACATTCATAAGTTGGTCATGAAGGACATTTTCTTATCGCCAACTGTGTAGATGATCAGCATTTCAGTGACCCAAAAACCCTACAAAAACTGACTAAGCGAAAATATTTTTAACATCAAAGATGGCATACCGCAAACTATTATGTTAAACATCCTCTATTCAAAGCAGAGACCCAGGAAATTGAATAAAATTTCTCGAAAATGTTCATTATTTACGCGGTCATAAAATGAGCCCTGATAAGGACTGCTCCGGTAACCGACGACGCTTTATATCACAGAATACAACACTATTATCTATCCAATATTTCAATGGATATCTCTTCTCCTGTTTGGGAATAATAGAGGACAGCGTTAGTCCTTGGGACCAGTTTTGAATGATAACGTCACAAAATCCTATACCGTGCTTAGAGAAACAGATATTTTTAGCCAGTAACTAAAGTGGCCATATGCCATATGGTGTCAGCCGGTGTCGTATAGTGCTGTAAAATAATAATACCATCCCATCACTTCCCGTGGGTGCCGTAAGAGGCGACTAAGGGACTCGCCAGAGAATGGGCAGCAGCGTTCTCTGTAAAACTGAATACCATGTATTGCGATCTCCAACCCGCCTGCCAAGCGTGGCGATTATGGCAAAGCCCATCTTGGGGGAGGCCTATGTCCAGCAGTAGACGTCTTTCGACTAATATGATGAACTAAAGTGGCTACGATCCGAGACAATTTGAAACGATCACCACTAACTCAAGTACATACTACCTAGGTTGTAATGGAATTTGAACTTTGTTTGGTAAAACATAGAGTTTTACTTTGAAAATTATCTCGAAATCTGAATTTAAATTTTCGTATGTTGTGTTTTTCAGATCAGCCTTTATGCAACTATAGTTTCTTTTAATTCCGTCAGTTGGCGCATTTTGTCATGAAAAACTCATAGCAATAAATTATTATCTTTTTAAAAAGATAGATCAGTAAATAAATCTTTAACGTCCTTTCCACGTACTTGAACTTGATGGCCTTCAGTTAAAATTTACGTTGCTATTTAACATCTCAAAGCCAACCCCTTCTTATCCCTGACTTAGTTCTGAGATTACACACGTCAAGTTTCTACCGTCGGTGACTAGGCGTTGACGAATGACTAGGCTTATAGGGGCTTATAGAACGCTAGCATTACCTTCCACTAATCTATAATATAGGTCCTAGTGTTATATAAGTGCCTTTCAAGCCTTCTAGGATCTGATGTTCCGAAACGTCAGATATTCAATATCATGATTAAAATTATTTCGCCCTTTGAAAAGCTGTTTATTTTAGATTTCAATTTCGTTTCGATAAATATCTTATTTTAAATTGAAATTAATAAGAGTCCAGTCAGTTAATTTTCGTTTCGTCGTCGATTTTGCGAAACTAGGTTTTAAATCTTGTTTAAAAGTCATCTGAGAGTAATTCAATTCACTTTATAAAACACAGTTTTTGCAAGAATTTTAATTAAAATTGTAATTTAGATTTTTATTGACCATGCCCTCACCCTGACATAATCACTGACGGGTTCAAAAACTAAAGCTAATTTAAATTAAAACTACACTTTATTAAGTACATATTTTGCAAGAATTAAATTGGTTAAATTGTTTTCTATTGGCCATACTCACATATTTACAGTCTATATCACTAACAGATAAAAAAATAAAGCCATTTTAAAATGTCTGATTGCTACGACAACTACTCTCAAAACGCTTGTCTTTCACAGTTACCTTCCCACAAATTGCTACAAATGCCCACAGAAGACACACATCCAACACTTTATAAAATACAGTTTTTGCAAGAGTTAAAATGGTTAAATCGTTTTCTATTGACCCACACAGTCTGAATCACTAACAGATTCAAAAAGAAAAGACAATTTAAAATTTGTAGTCGTCGCGACAACTACTCACAAAACGCATGTCTTTGGCCACTACTTTCACACAAATTGCTACAAATGCGCACAGAAGACACACAACACAACACATTGCGTCACAACTGTGCACATTGTTACATCTCAGTACCTACAGGTGTCCTACAAATTTTCTTTTCCGGCGCAATGAACTAACAACAAGGTATTCTCGAAAGCTTTGTGCTCAAGACGGATACCCGTACCCACACTCGTGTTGCAAGTCTTTGAGCCTTATTCAAGATATTGCTTTATTTCAGGCATTTGCATGCGATAATATCCTCGTGCAAGACTTTGTGAGACGGATTTCTGAAATGTTTTGTTGGAAGTTTGTGCTTTATAAGTACCTTTTGTAGGTGTTTAAACCGACTTTTTGTACAAATCATCATCATCATCTGCCTAGCCTTTTCCCAACTACATTGGGGTCGGCTTCCAGTCAAACCGGATCTAGCTGAATACCAGTATTTTACGCGGAGCGGCTGCCTACCAGACCTCCACAACCCAGTAACTAGGTAACACGGTACTTCATGGCAAGACTGGAGTCAGATTAACTGGCTTCTGACTATCCGTAACGACTGCCAAAGATCTACAAATGACAGCCGGGACCAACGCCTTAACGTGCTTTCCGAGGCACGGAGGAAACTCGCTATGTTAAGATGGTCACCCATCCACAGACCAACCTTGGCAAGCGTTGCTTAACCTTGAAGATCGACCCGTGCGGCTGTTATTATCTAGCCACGAGCTCTTCAACTTTTTGTACAAATCATAAAGATAAAAATGCATTATTTTAGAAAAATTAGAAACAGAATAAGCTGAAGCCTGCTGGAAAGCGATGATGTGGTCGACGATGAAGCACGCTTACCTATGTAAAAGTAACCTATTCACCCTTGCATTGAGGTCTCTGAATTAAATGAGCAGTGAACAAACATTTTCTTTCTCAATATCTTAAATGTTAAGAACTATTATCTTAAGCAAAATATTCCAGCTATCCGCTTCAGATAATAGACCTATTATGTTAATTCCAAAAAGCATTTTTGCTGTGACCTCATTAGATTATTGCAGTGAGCTCATACTTCGTACAAGCATATTCAGAACAGTCGGATAACTGGAATATTAGTAGATATAATAGGTATGCGTTTTCTGTAGCAAATTTGCTTTTTTTAAGTCCATATTATTATAAACATTTTGATTTTTTGTTTTTAAAATCAATTACCATAAAGTTTTTGAAAGTTTTTAGAAGATTTTGTTAAGTTACTACTCTGTCAAGAAAGTATCGGGAAAGATCAATAATACACAAAATGTCTGATATTCATCCAAATTTATTTTATCACCTTCAAAGTATGCTCCTTTAGAAACGATACACTTGCGCCAACGAATAATCCATTCATCAAAACATTTTTTAAACGCTGCTTCCGGAATTGAGTTCAGTTCTCGCCGCGAATTCTCCTTTATGTCTTCTATCGATTGAAAACGGGTGCCACGAAGTGGTAATTTGAGTTTAGGAAAAAGAAAAAAGTCAGCAGGAGCCATATCTGGTGAATATGGTGGTTGCTGGATGGTATTTGTTGAGTGTTTGGTTAAAAATTCGTTCACAATGATAGCCTTGTGCGAAGGCGCATTGTCGTGGTGCAAAATCCAAGAATTTTCTTTCCACAAATCTGGCCGTTTTTGTCGAATTTGCTCTCTTAAACGCCGCATAACGCTCAAATAATATTCTTTATTTACCGTTAGACCTTCCGGTAAGAATTCAGAGTGCACAACACCGCGGTAGTCAAAGAAAACAGTCAACATGACTTTGACTTTTGATCGACTTTGGCGTGGTTTTTTCGGTTTCGGTTCAGTTGGAAGGCGCCACTCCGAAGCTTGTTGACTAGTTTGCATGTCAAACTCGTAAACCCACGTCTCGTCACCAGTAACAATGCGTTTCATGAATGTTGGGTCCGAACTGACTCGTTCTAGCATGTCCTCAGCGATTTTCATGCGATTGAGTTTTTGGAGAAAATTCAGATCTTTTGGGACTAGCCGAGCAGCAACATGTTTCATACCCAAATGATTAGTTAAAATGGTACGGATCGACTCGTGAGATACAGAAAGTTCGGCGGCTATCTCTCTCAGAGTTGAATGGGGATTTTCAGTCACTATTACCTTCACTTTTGCGATGTTAACTTCAGTTGCAGACGTTGACGGCCTACCAGAGCGAGGCAAATCTTCCATCACATCTCGACCGCTTTTGAACGCTTTGAACCACTCATAAGCACGAGTTTTTGATAAAGTCGATTCACCGTAAGCCTTCTGTAACATTTTCAGTGACTCCGAACACGAAATTCCATTGGCGATGCAAAATTTAAGACAAACTCTTTGTTCGATATTTTTGTCCATTATGAAATTCGCAATACACACTATATATGATATTACTAAAACCAGCACTGTATTTAATATAAATAACAGATGCAACTCAAACTCTGCGCCAAAATGGAAAACAGTTGTGCCAATCTAACAACTACAAAAAAACAAAAATTTGATTTTGGAACCATAAACAAATCATCCATTCCCGATACTTTTTTGACTGAATGTAGATATGTTATTGAGAGTCATTCACTGACTCATGTCTTTTTCATTTACAGTAAGTCTACTTTTCTGCCTATTTTTTAACGAACTTCAAAAAAGGAGGAAGATCTGTATTTGTCTGTTTGTATTTTTATAGATAGATGCTTTAATGTAACGAAGTTTTTCGGGATGCACTCTGGATTTGTTTCTAACATAAAAGATGTCTTTTCTCTACAATAAAACTGTCCAGGTCAATATACTGTCCAGTTAGGAGAACATACAGTATAAGAATTGCATCTACAAGCGAGCTTTACCGATCCTTTGGGACTCCAAATCCTTCATTTACGCTTTCCACATTTTACTATAGTCAACACAGCTTTTTGCATTTTAACACGTCACTCAGCCAGACAGGTGCAAAAAGGTAAAAGGACAAAAGGGGATAATAAGGGGGATTGAAGTGGGGGCCACAGAGAGAGTGTGCCCTATCGTCCCCACGGCCGCGCCTCGAGAGCTCGGCTGCGGCTGAGAGCCGTCCCTCAAGGCAATTGGGAATGCTTATAGCACGTTTAGTTTGGGATCTTACCAAATATTATATACGGAGCTGTTTGCTCGTTTATATGACGCCAAACTGAAGCGTATAACATCGAGGTACGGTCAGCCCAAAGCGTATTATTTTATACTTCTCTCCTTCCATGAAATATTTACTTTTCAGAGCAGTTGTTCCTGTGAAGGAGCCCTGCTTTTTCAAGCACGAATTACAATATTATGTCGCTCCCACGGAAACTGGAAGGTTTAATTAAAATACAGCTGTAATGAATTACTCACAACTGGCACTGAAATATGTTCCGTAATGAATTTTCTTTTTAGTTTCTTTGAGAAGAAGTGCCCTGAGAGAGATGTGGAAGTTTATGGTTGACAACAAGAAAAGGTTTTTTGTAAACAGGCAAGTACCTGATTGCACTTTTTACCACTTTTTTTAGTCATACACTTTTTTATTTACCTAAAAGTGAATTTCAATAAACGTTCATAATTAGCTTAAATATCTAACTGAACAATTATAAAGATGTCACTTAAAAATTAACTATATTATTATAACGAAAACATCGGTCTAATGGTAATTTTCAATTCAATTTATTTATTAATCAAGTAACTATGACTCATTTGTTAGCAACAAACTTATCCTATGTTAGTAATTGAGATTATTGTATTCACAACAAATTACACAGCACACACAATAACAACGAACATACAACACAACATACAAAGCGAGCACTGCCTAACACTTCACCGCGGCTGCACCATTCCGTGGGAAATGGCGCAACAGCGATTCACGTAATGACAGTCCAGCCTAAAAATCAGAGACAGAATACTGTTGTTGCTGCCCCACACTCCACGCACCAGGGACGCACAGCGCTTATGCGTTATTGCTAAGAGACAATCCACATGTGCATCCGCGAACAGCGCTGCAGTAGCGGGGCAGCCTCAACAGCACCCTGAACGCGTTGTTGTATTGCACGCGGAGGGCATTGTACTATTTTTAGGGTTCCGTACCTCAAAAGGAAAAACGGCTCCCTTATAGGATCACTTTGTTGTCCGTCCGTCTGTCTATCAAGACCCTTTGTCTCGAGAAAGCGTGGAGGTATCGAGTTGGAATTTAAACCATATACTCAGGTTTAGGTCCCTTGAAGCTGTGAAAATCATAGTTATTCTATAAGTTAACATGAAGAAAAGATATGGCCGTTTATGCCGCAAAAATACGAATATTTTGACACTCAAGGAAATTAAAATACATAGGGTATTTCCCGTTGACCTACAACTATGAAATTTGGCAAGTAGTACCGTCTTATACCACAGGTATAGGGAAAAGTCTAAAAACTATACATTTGTAATTAAATCATGAAAAATATAGTCTTTATTTAAAGTACGTAATCAATCATCGAGCGTAATAAACCACAGTTTGGGTTCTAAACCTAGGTACTTATAAGTTTATGTGATAACCCGAGTAATATTTAGCGTTTATTTCATCAAAATTGGCCCACAAAATCAATAGATATTGTTTTTTTAAGTTTAGCAAGAAACTTCATCGAGCGCTAAAATAGGTAATAATAAATGTCTGATAAGAACACAAAAACATATTGAGTAATTTGTTATACTTTTAATACGTAGTAAAAGAAAAGTGAACATTTTAGTATCTTATCATTGTTTATCATAACAATTGTGAGCTTCTGAAGTTCTGAGTTCAATCTTATATTTGACAGTTCAACTACATTGTCGATAGATAGCATTATACTGATGACGCGATTTTCTGAATAGCGGTGTTAAGTTTTTCCACAGAAATATAACCTCAGCCTCTCAGTTTAGCGAAGAAGTTCATGATGAACTGTTCATCATAACGATTATTTTTACAATCTGTATTGTTAGTTGATAATTCGATAATAAAAAATTAGCGGTCGTTATTCGATTTAATTTTCGAGTCTACTTGAAGAGTTGTAAAGATAAACTGTAGGTATCTACATAATATAGGATTTTTTGGTATTAGTTTATGATGATTCATGCTTCATGGTGGCAAAACCAAAACAGTTGCACAGGTTGATCTTCAAGGTTAAGCTACATTTGCCGAGGATGGGTGACCATTTTAACATAATAACACAAACATACCAAGATTCCAGTGTGTCTTGGAATATACCAGTCACACGAGTCGATCTTCAAGGTTAAGCAACACTTGCCGAGGTCGGTCTGAGGATGGGTGCACTAAGAGAGCAGTAAAAGAAAATTTCCCGAATTTTTTATAGGAAGAGGAAAAAATGGAATTTACGCGTATAAAGTCGCGGGAAAAAGCTAGTTTATAATACATACCTACAAATTTGTACGAAACTCTCGGTGCGCAAGTCCGACTCGCTCTTGACCGGTTTTTGAGTAACTCTGGCCTCTGACCAAGTATAAAGCCAGCCCTTGGACCACGGGTTCTGCCAACCATGCGTTTAGCCAAATCTCGAAACAATAAATGACTCTCGGACCACACGGTCAGAGAGTCTAATTATGATGCCTTTTGACAAAATCTCCTCAAATCTATGCGAAGAGTACAAAATCCTTAATTTCTATCACGTTCTCCCGCCACGTTACATATAAATTCAGATTTTTATCCTCCAGTGAAAAACAAGCAAAAACCAGCAGAGAAACAAACAGCAAACATTATATAATCTGTGTGTGTATATAGATGTCCTTAATTATTGTGGTCCCGGGTAAAGCTACTCGTAATTTCAAGAGGAAAGGCGCTAATATTATAGCGTCGGCAAGAACGCGGTTTTAGTCTCGTGACACAGTGGCAGCGATGCGATAAGCTTGCTTTATATGAATAGCATTTAAACTTTAGCAAGTAGGTAGGTTCTGAAATAAAAATTGATAAGTTAATTTAATAGTGGTTTAAATTAATATTCAAACACGCTATATATTGAATTCTTTTTTGTTATGAAACTATGGGGGCGATTTTTGGCAAGCAGTCGGAAATTATAGCTCGATTAATAAAAAAAATTGCCATAACATAAATTATTCTACGCATTTATTTTCTGTAGGTACTAAAGCTGTAACTTTGATTCAGTATTTCATATCCAGCACTGTAATTCAGTGGTGCATCGATGTATTGTTAGATCCGATTACAGACAGCGCTAGTTTTGGTCAACTAATACTGGACTCAAATAAAAAATGTGTTTACTATAATTTACCCATGCAAGGCAACTTTTATGCTATTTAAATTATAACATTATAGTAGTTACCTTTACCTAATATCTCTTCGTATTTGTATATCACCTAAGTATCGTTTCTTGTAACGTAAAAATGTTGAGGTAACGATAAATTACGATTCACGAAAATTTCTATGTCTGTATTTTTTATTTTATTATTTAGACTTGTCCATTTGCGTATCTAGGATTTTTTTTCAGGGGGGGGCCTGGCCCCTAACCTGGGATGCCCCATCCCAGGTTAGGGGCCCAGATACACACACCACGGTCGGTGATCACGATCAAAAATTTAATTTTAGGCCCGTCACCTGTCACAGTCATGCTAAAAGTTAATAGTAGGGTTCAAATTATAAAATAAATCGAGAAAATTTGACTACGGACTAGCTCACTATCGATGGGTGGTAATAGATACCTACCATTGCATTCCTACAACGGAGACCTTTACAAAAATGATGCCCTTTAGCCTGAAGAAAATTGGAAATTGAGCGACCGAAGCGAGCTCGACTTTTAAGAACCTTGTCTCAGATAAGTTAGATTCAAACAAACAGATATCCCTTAGCTGACCCGAGAATGCTGGAGCAAGCGAAGCGAGCTCGATAATTTTTATCATCTGGTAATTTGGGTTAGATTTGTTCTTTTTAACCAACTACAGATATAGGTGTTACTTAGTAGACATATAACGAAAGTTCCAGAGCAAAAATGTAAAAAACAACTCTTCTACTCGGATTGGTTGTGCCATGGACAGGTAAGATACTCTATTAACTATTCATAAAGCCATCAAAGTAATAATCTCGACATATACTATATAAAAATTTGACATCGAAGAATACAAGAGCCCGAGTGAAGTGAGCTCGAAAATCTTTACCCCAGCCCTGGAAGGCAGTTCCGGATCTACGATTTTTCCAAATCGGGGAAGAAACATGATAATGGCGCCCCCTCTCTAATTTTATTATAAATCGGATGTAAAAATACCCCCATTGGCATCAACATTTTTTTCCAGACCATACATCGGAAACCATTGCTTCTAGTGATAAGGAAGAAAATCTTACCAAGGCTTACTTAGGAGTTACTTTTTACTTAAATGCAATAAAAAAATAGACCTTCAAGACAGTGTAAAATTTAAGGGCGAGCGAAACGAGCCCGAAAACTTTAGCACCGAATAAGTTTTTACCCGACTACGGCAAAGTCAAATTGAAGGGTTAATTTAAACATTTGAGTTAAGTGCCCATTGAACTTGCCCTTTCCTAGATACGGGGGGAAAGATCATCTTTTTGCTATCCGTAGAGATATAAAAGTAATGTCGTCGACTGACGAGTATGACACAACAACCAAGAATGTCAGAGCGAGCGAAGCGAGCTCGAAAAATTTTTGTAGCTAGCCCAGGAAGAATAAGAGCCGCTTTTTACAATCCTTTTCTTCACCCTGCCCACGTTTTTGATTATTTGGATTGATTAGAAAATATATGCTCATAAGTGTATTTATATAAAAGACAAAAAAATAAGGCCACTATTGGCATCTGTTCTAATAACACCGCAGAAAATCAAGACAGTGCAATTGATTGGACCTGAGATATTTTAAATGACTAACTGATTATAATAAGTTTTTAGGTTTCTCTGTGGTAGATTTTATTTGATTAATTTGTGTGAAATTCCAGTATCTAGCATATAATTTGTAATTGGTCCCCAAACATCCTGGGGTGGGCCTGAGCCAATTCTGGGGTGGGCACGGCCCAAATATATACGCCTATGGACATGTCAACAAATGTATGCGCCAAAAAGATTGCCAATAGCGGCCATAACCCAATAGCTTCTATTGGAAATCTTTCTGGCGCCCACCATAGCAACAGCACTGCAGCGCTTGTGTGCACCGCACCTAATCCTGCAGCTTCATACATTTTTTGTATAGCACGCGTGAATCGAGCTCCAGCCTAATGAGGCGCGATACGATACATTCATTTCTTCGCAGTACGACTACTTCGTTAGTCAGCACTATGTAGACTAGGCGTAATGATACCTCGCGGTTTGTCCAACAAAAATTGTAGACGAGAAATTTTCTTTTGTGACAAGAGAAACATGCTGGATTTTTGTTTGAGAATTCTATGGTTTATGGGACTAGTGTAGACTGACTGACTGATGTGTAGGTGTCCAGCTGACATAATTCACCTCTGTCTCTAGAGACAAAGGTGTATCATGTAACAATCTGACAGGTTTGGGAATTTCTATACCATCAAAGAGCAAACGTTGCGGTTTCGGCAACTAGAACATCTCAAAGATCTACGTATATTATTTATGATTGTCCTCCTGACCGATTTTTGGGGACAGTTGCCGTTCTCAGCAGAGACTAGCCATCGAGATTTTCAAGATCATACAGCACACAAGTGTGGCAGCAAACATGGCTGCATCCTCTCTGCTCCAACTCTCATAAAACCCAACAAGACCGGACCGACAGCAGGCAAAGCATCGTGAAGGTCTCAATGGTGTACCTATCTTCGTAGGCGGATCATAAACTCAAGAATTGAGAAACTGGTATTAGTATTACGTGTCGTGCTCTGCCGCAGAGCCACCATTTTAGAAACCGATCAATTATATCCTAAAATGTACGCCGGAGGCTTTTTGCATGTTTTTCATGAACCCATTAAAAAATTGCCTTGACCTAACCCCTCTATGAATTGAAATGGGGCCTCTAGGCACTCAAACAGTACATAATATTTCAATTTATTCAGTCTAGACAGTTGAACATCAAAATTGGCAAACGGCATTGTATTGATATGTTGTAGTCAAAATTACTACCTACATATTAGTCGGTCGTAACATGTTTTGTCTGTCTCAGCCAAAACTTTTTTCAACACCTCTGTTACCTATACCTAGGATCACTACATTATTTTTATTGGTGTGTTACTGAAAATATCTACCACCCTAGTTTCTTAACTCAATGTTACAAATTTTTAAAGTAGTTTTGACATTTTTTTATGCAGCCAACTGAGGTTTTGACCGACAAACAGTTTTGACTGTGACACACAATGTGTTCATTCTTCATCTGTCATAATACCAAATTCAAATCAGATGAAGAATCAAGAGTCTACAGGCCTTGTAGAATAGACGAACAAAATGTTAATGTTGAATATATTGCAACCTAACCCCGATGTCTCGTATAATAGATTTTCCTTCTGTATGTTAGATTTCGGGGTCAGGGCAAAAGCTCGCTCGAATTTTCTGAGAATTGTAGATAAACTCTATTTTTGGGTTACGCTTCTCGTGCTATATTTGAATAGTATTGTGAATACCTCGAATTGAATGTTGTTTATTTATAGGTTGAATTTATCTTTTAAAATAAAAACAGATATGTATTCCAAGGTTTTAGCCAAGTTGTATTAAATTATATCTGCGAACAACAATAAATTAATCTAAAATTAGTTTCCTCTATACAGGGTGACTTCGGATACAGTGCCCATTTTTCTTCTATGCAATCAGTATCGTTAGTTTACCATATTCTCGAAAAAAAATTAATTATTTTCTTATTTTTGAACAATTGGCACCTCGCTTATAAGTATCGAAAAGTAATCATAGAGAGACTATGATCACTTTACCTGTGATTTCTTGTTCAAAACATGGTAAATAAAAAAAATACTAATCCATAATTTTTAATGGTTACACGCATATTTTCTCCGAAGTAAGCCTAAATACGTAAAACGTGTTAAAAAAAACGACTTTCACAATGATGTGCGCTAACTCGACAAAATGCACTTGTAATTTTTTTTTTGTGATTTCAGTATTGGCCCTAGAGTAAAAATTGTTCATATTAATGAGTACAATATACATGTTTACAGGTATTTCCTTCATTTTGTTTCACGTTGTATAGTTAACCATAACAAAAATCAAACAGAATATCGCTAAAACACACAAATTACCGTAAAGGCGAAGAAAGTAGTCGTAAGTTGGGATTTATGTTTTCCTCTCAGTAGTGTACACGTCGGCACTACGTACTTCCAAGAAATCACCAGTAGGTAGGGCATTACCACAAGAAGCACAATAAAATTAACGTACATTATACAAGAAACACAAAAGCCGGGCCGTAAGACTATTTCAGCACTAATGAGTCCATCTACTTTAACTTTTGTCCTCAAAAGGCCACCAGCGCAAAAAATAGTCAATTAGTGTTCTACAAAACGTTCTCACTAATTAACTTGATCGAGTCCTTTTATTCCGGAGATCGTTTTATTTTTTTTATCATCTCCGCCACTTTCAGAATGTACTAACAGATAACATGGTTTCGATTGGACCACGGTTTCTTTAGAATCATCTTGATCGGACTCTATTTACCCGACTGCGAAAGAAAGTAGGGAAAGTAGGGTTATGTTTTTCGAGTGTATGTATGTATATTTCTTTGGCACGCCCTAGAGCCTAAACGGCTTGCTGGATTTTAGCTTGAGATGAGTCGTTAGATTTGTATTTACTGTGAGAGTGACACTGGGTATATCTAAATTAAAAAAAATACAAAATGGCAGATTTTTGGCGCCATATTTTGCCTTCAATAATTTTATTTTCAATACCTATCTAGTAGGGTACCAAAATAAAGGGCTCGAGGAGACGATTCGAAAAATGTAACTCATTAAAAAGTAGGAAATAAAAAATTTGACTTTGTCAAGCAGTTGGCGGCATCAGAACAGTAATTGAACAGCATCAGACTGCTTGAAAATTGACTTGTTTCGAACTTTTTAGTTGTTTTTAGCGGTCGGATTTTTTTATCGTTTCTTTTAAAGAATTGGTAGAAGCCAAAAACTATCTTAAACAAAAGTGGATAGGAGCGTAGGTACCACCTATTTTTCCAGTTTATTACGTTGTCTTCTAACCTTTGGGATCTAATAAACCATTTTTTTATCGGTTACATCCATTTATGAAAGCGCAAAATCGCAAATGTACCTACAGTTTGAAAGCTTCCAATGTGACCTCAGTTATTATTAGTAACTGTTCTGAGAATCTTTGTTCCCTTTTTGATAATAATATAAATGCCTACTTTCTCTCTAGGGGTTGAAAAAATCGTAATCGACGTAATTTTAGGTATAGATTAATCGAAAGTTTTATAAATCCGTATGCTGAGACAGTTACCAACTTTACTTTTTATACTGAAATCATTCACAAAAATCTTATCTCCATTTAATATCCTTTTCAGATCGTTAACAATTTCTTTAATATAAATTCCGCACTGTAAACTGGAATCCGATTTAAAGAATGCCAATAAGTATCTGAATTCTTTATTGTAAATTCGAAAGTATTGTTTTTTGTTAACCAATCTCGTCTGTGGGTGACGAAACGAATTCAGCTATATATATTATTCGCTTTATTAGAAGAACGTAACTTGGAGCAGCACTTATAAAATCTAACTTTCTCAAAAGGCTGTAGAGTCCTTCAGATGAGATCGCGAGAACAAGTGAGGGCCAATTCTTACTATTTTTAAACGCATCGCATGTCAATGGCAAATGTCAAAAATGTATGAGAATTGAGGCTGTTTTAACAGATTGCGTTTGAGATGCGAATGCAAAAGTTGCACAAAAATAAAAATTGGCACTCTTGTCTTTTGCAGATAAAACAGGGACAAGATTTATCGTGAAACTGACCGATTTTAATGTTTTTTCTTGTGCATTCAATACTATTTTATACCTTGCCAAATAACTGCTTATTTTATCACAGGTTTTGTATAAAGGTCTTGACATCTATTAATATATTCTCAGCTTATCTAAAGGTCTTTATATCTCAGCAACAAATACACACTAAGTAAACCTTAGTGTAAAATCAATTATAGCCTTAGTTTAACTTCTAAGCTACGCTATAACCTAACTTCTACGCTACGCTATGGCCTAACTTCTAAGCTACGCTATAACCTAACTTCTACGCTACGCTATGGCCTAACTTCTAAGCTATGCTGTGACCTAGCTTCTAAGCTACGCTATAGCCTTACTTTTACGCTACGCTATGGCCTAACTTCTAAGCTATGTTGTGACCTAGCTTCTACGCTACGCTATAGCCTTACTTCTACGCTACGCTATGGCCTAACTTCTAAGCTATGCTGTGACCTAGCTTCTACGCTACGCCATAGCCTTACTTCTACGCTACGCTATAGCGTTACTTCTACACTACGCTATAGCCTTACTTCTACGCTACGCTATGGCCTTACTTCTACGCTACACTATGGCCTAACTTCTAAGCTATGCTGTGACCTAGCTTCTACGCTACCCTATAGCCTTACTTCTACGCTACGCTATGGCCTAACTTCTAAGCTATGCTGTGACCTAGCTTCTACGCTACGCCATAGCCTTACTTCTACGCTACGCTATAGCCTTACTTCTACGCTACGCTATAGCCTAACTTCTAAGCTATGCTGTGACTTAGCTTCTACGCTACGCTATAGCCTTACTTCTACGCTACGCTATGGCCTAACTTCTAAGCTATGTTGTGACCTAGCTTCTACGCTACGCTATAGCCTTACTTCTACGCTACGCTATGGCCTAACTTCTAAGCTATGCTGTGACCTAGCTTCTACGCTACGCCATAGCCTTACTTCTACGCTACGCTATAGCCTTACTTCTACGCTAAGCTATAGCCTTACTTCTACGCTACGCTATGGCCTTACTTCTACGCTACACTATGGCCGAACTTCTAAACTATGCTGTGACCTAGCTTCTACGCTACGCCATAGCCTTACTTCTGTGCTACGCTATGGCGTTACTTCTATGCTACGCTATGGCCTAACTTCTAAGCTATGCTATGACCTAGTTTCTACGCTACGCCATAGCCTTACTTCTACGCTACGCTATAGCCTTACTTCTACGCTACGCTATGGCTTTACTTCAACGCTACACTATGGCCTATCTTCTAAGCTATGCTGTGACCTAGCTTCTACGCTACGCCATAGCATTACTACTACGCTACGCTATAGCCTTACTTCTACGCTACGCTATAGCCTTACTTCTACGCTACACTATGGCCTAACTTCTAAGCTATGCTGTGACCTAGCTTCTACGCTACGCTATGACCTAACTTTTACGCTACGCTATGGCCTAACTTATCTTAGAAACTACGATCTCGCTTCGAAGTAACGCCATGGCCCAGATTCATAGCTACGCTTTGTAACTTATAATACTTATCCCTCAATTTGACAAAAATACTTCTAAACCGCATTCGCGCCAATCCAATCATGGTCTTATACTAGCAAACCGTAATATAACACCAATCAATCTATTGCTATTGTAACAATAGTCCTCAGAACAAATGGCAGTTACTATTGGGAAACAAACCGTTCGATTCCGGGTCGGATCCGATCCTGCAATCCCGCGGATTGTGGACGAATTCAATTTTCTTCGCGTCGATAACTGAAACAATAACATGTCCAACCACTCCGGTTAGAAATACGAGTATTGAGGTATTAGGATTACGATGTTTTGAAATACAAACTGGCAAAAGAGGACTGTTACTTAGTAATTTTAACAAGAGCACATAATTTTTGCCTACTTGCTTCTGTTCTGCCGCCGCCGGCTTGATAAGGAATTAAGTTACATTATCGTTATTCTTTACATTATTTCATTGCAGGGGGCTACTCTATATGCCCGAAGTTCAAAGTTTCGGCCTTCGAGCTTAAAGAGCATACCCTTGCAACGAAATAATGTTTCTTAAAAATAATGTAAAGAATAAATTGATCGTTTCGCCAGGACTTCGAGCTCCCTTATATTTCTCCACTGTTGATTCTGGTTTTCTAAGACGCGATGATAGGGTTTAGTGTGCAGGGCAATGCCACGTATTTTTGTTACTTCGTATGGTGCCGACAAAGAATAATACCAACCCATCACTTCCCGTGGGTGTTGTAAGAGGCGACTAAGGGACTCACCAGAGAATGGGCAGCAGCGTTCTCTGTAAAACGCAACACCAACACTGCGATCGCCAACCCGCCTGCCAAGCGTGGCGATTATGTCGAACCCCTTTTGCGGGAGGCCTATGTCCAGCAGTGGACGACTTTCGCCTGTCATGATGATGATGTTGATAAGCGTTAATTAGGCAACAGTGACCATGGCTACATTAATGAACATTAAGTTATTTTTAAACGCCATAAATTCGATCATTGGCTCCTAGGAGTCATCAAACTCCTTTGAACCTTGCGAAGATCAACTCTTCACCAATTTTGAGGTCAAAGAGGATGAAAAATATAACTAAACATAACGCCTCTTGCTTGCAATTTTAACGACTTTTCTCTTTTCTACGTTGTTTACCAAATGATCTAAATTATACATAATGTTTAAGGGCAGGTCGCGTGGACAGGACCGTCGGCAACTTTTAATTACTTCTTAGTCTGGATCTATCCTAGTTGCATCGAAGTAAGAGGATGACAAATGTATGAGCTCTTGAGTCTGTATATTTCCACGGCTTTAAAATAAATTCTAAACCTTGAAATATTGCTAAACCATTATTTAACAAGTTAACAACTCTTATTAAAGTTGAATATTGGCCAATGTTGAATCTCATACAGTCTACCTAAACTGAATACAAAATCTGGCTTTCAACATGAAAATAAAGAGTATAGGTACTTTGATTCTTCCTTCAGTGTAATAAGCGATATATCTACAAATCATCACATAACATATTATGAGGCCGATTCTTGTACTTACTTAAACAATCTCAACCTAATGTAAAAACTTGTTAAAATATAGAGAAATTAGTGATGTTTTTGGTAGTTGTATTGCAATTCACTAAGTACGTGTAATTTGTAGAAAAACAATGCAGCTAGTTACAAAGCCGTGGCCTATAGTCGTAAACACAACTTGTCTGGACTGAGGCGGACGATGTTTAAATTGCTGATCTCATTATTCTGAGATAGGTACAACATTAATTATCGATACCTCGGCTTATTGTTTCTCGCAGAGAGTAACAAAAGTAAGCATGCACAACTCTGCCAGGGTTACGTAATTTGTTCGAAAAAGTCACCGCGGCTCTGGAACGCAAAGGGCATTAGGAGAAACACGGATGAGTTTCTGCTGCCAGACTCTTACTGACTTAAACACATCCGCTTTCCGCCCAGAGTGGAAGAACTCTTTTGATGATTTCCCATACATAAAAAAGCGTATTTAACTTGTCATTACAATAAATTAGGGAACTGCATGAGTTATAAAAACCTTTCTCAACCAAAGTTTAGTATCAATATACCTACCTACCTCACTAAGCAGCGAAAGTTCAATGACTGTCTCAGAAAAATCTATTGATTTAAAAATACCTTTTATATTAGAAGACTCATCTTTTAACAGTCGAAATTGTCGACTTACGTAAATCTCATCGATTAACCCCAGCCCATCACTAGTGTAGGGGTACAAAACTTTGCAATAAAACAATTTGAAAGTATCGAACGGTATCGTACAACGGATAGCAGTTGTCTATTACTTCAAAATTAATTAACTCTGGTTATTGGTTTTATTTAGCTGTTTTAACAGGATTTGCAATTTTGTTAAGTACTTAAATATCCTGATACTTGTAAACAATTGATTTTAAATATTCTTTGAACAAACATCGATCTTAATGACTTGAAAACCGCTGGGTAAAAACTAATAAAAAGTTATACATAATTAAACTCATGCCTTGTTCGTATGGAGGGAAAGAGAAACTACAGAAAGTCACATACTTTATAGGACATCTTTACATACTCCTTAATTAAGTAATAAGCTATGTGTTTGTGAGAACACTTGAGTGTTCTCACTGTTTTCAATAGATAAAGAATAAAACAAGTTATGTCAAATAAGGCTGTCTCAGCTTTCAAATAAAAACCACACAGAATTCAAAAGCAAGACTTCCTTAAAAGACCAATTTGGAATATCAAGCTCAGCATAATCATCATTTCAGCCAAAGATGTCCACTGCCCCGACGGATGTGTTAAAAACCATCTCATCATCTGCCTAGCCTTTTCCCAACTATATTAGGGTCGGCTTCCAATACCAGTATTTTACGTGAAGCGGTTGCCTACCAGATCCCCACAACCCATTCTTGCCCAAGAAATACCGTGTTACCTGTGTTCTTGGGCAAGACTGGAGTCAGATTTACTGACTTCTGACAATCCGTAACGACTACCAAAGTTCTACAAATGACAGCCGGGACCAACGGCTTAACGTGCGGAGGAAACTCTGTATGTTAAGATGGTCACCCATCCACAGACCAACCTTGGCAAGCGTTGTTTAACCTTGAAGATCACCCTGTGCGGCTATTATTCTTTAGCCACGAGCTCCTCGGATGTGTTAAAAACCAATAGAATATTTTTTTAAAGATGGTAAATCATCAAACGACTCCTTCCGCTCTGGGCGGAGCGGCAGGGAATGTTCAGATTCTTAATGACTAAAACCTTCGATACTAAAACCCACCAGTGTTCCTCCAAATGCCCCGTTGAGGCCCAGGGCCGCGATGACTCTTTCGAAAAAATTCCGCAGCTCCAGAACATCATCGTCTTTGCTTGCGAGCACTTTGTCCTGGTAGTATAGTAGCCGTAATGTTTAATACCACGAACTAAATCACGTTTTGGTGCTGATGTACCTTCCGTAAACACTCACTTATTATGGTGCAAGAGGTACATATCAATTGAAAAGCACTTTCCCCGTTCAAACGTAACCACAGTGGTCAATCACGAAAGCTGTTCTAATAAATTAATATAGCAATTAAACTAAAGGTCCAACTCACGTTTATTACGTTAACCGCTTTGAAAGCGGTACGGTCACTGACCCAGTTCTTGAAGTTCCAACTAGTATTTTGTTAGTTGCTCACTGTAGTTAATGATCTTATAAACTCAGCCTTACATTACCCAGGTAGTGAGTTTTGTAGGAGGTTCTTGATAGCAGGACCTATATGTTTTAAGGTCTCTGCGCAAATAAAATTCTGTCCTGTTGGTTTTCTGTCGTTTACATTTCGGGAAGTGTGCATCGAAATTGCACTCATCGGACTACAAAACGTAGGGCGATGCGGTACATTGTGGACAAAGGAGTCGAATTCCTTGCCGGAGTCTTTTAGTTAATCATCATCATCTGCCTAGCCTTTTCCCAACTATATTGGGGTCAGCTTCCAGTCAAACAGTATTTAGCTGAATACCAGTATTATAAGACTGGAGTCAGATTTACTGGCTTCTGATAATCCGTAACGACTACCAAAGTTCTACAAATGACAGCCGGGACCAACGGCTTAACGTGCGGAGGAAACTCTGTATATTAAGATGGTCACCCATCCACAGACCAACCTTGGCAAGCGTTGAAGATCGCCCTGTGCGGCTATTATTCTTTAGCCACGAGCTCCTCGGGTGTGTTAAAAACCAATAGAATATTTTTTTAAAGATGGTAAATCATCAAACGACTCCTTCCGCTCTGGGCGGAGCAGCAGGGAATGTTCAGATTCTTAATGACTAAAACCTTCGATACTAAAACCCACCAGTGTTCCTCCAAATGCCCCGTTGAGGCCCAGGGCCGCGATGACTCTTTCGAACAAATTCCGCAGCTCCAGAACCCACGGCTTCATCGTCTTTGCTTGCGAGCACTTTGTCCTGGTAGTATAGTAGCCGTAATGTTTAATACCACGAACTAAATCACGTTTTGGTGCTGTGTACCTTCCGTAAACACTCACTTATTATGGTGCAAGAGGTACATATCAATTGAAAAGCACTTTCCCCGTTCAAACGAAACCACAGTGGTCAATCACGAAAGCTGTTCTAATAAATTAATATAGCAATTAAACTAAAGGTCCAACTCACGTTTATTACGTTAACCGCTTTGAAAGCGGTACGGTCACTGACCCAGTTCTTGAAGTTCCAACTAGTATTTTGTTAGTTGCTCACTGTAGTTAATGATCGTATAAACTCAGCCTTACATTACCCAGGTAGTGAGTTTTGTAGGAGGTTCTTGATAGCAGGACCTATATGTTTTAAGGTCTCTACGCAAATAAAATTCTGTCCTGTTGGTTTTCTGTCGTTTACATTTCGGGAAGTGTGCATCGAAATTGCACTCATCGGACTACAAAACGTAGGGCGATGCGGTACATTGTGGACAAAGGAGTCGAATTCCTTGCCGGAGTCTTTTAGTTAATCATCATCATCTGCCTAGCCTTTTCCCAACTATATTGGGGTCAGCTTCCAGTCAAACAGTATTTAGCTGAATACCAGTATTATAAGACTGGAGTCAGATTAACTGGCTTCTGACTATCCGTAACGACTGCTGAGATCTACAAATGACAGCCGGGACCAAAGGCTTAACGTGCTTTTCGAGGCACGAAGGAAACTCAGTATGTTAAGATGGTCACCCATCCATAGACCAACCTTGGCAAGCGTTGCTTAACCTTGAAGAACGACCCGTGCGGCTGTTTTTATCTAGCCACGAGCTCCTCTTTACGTTAATAATGAATTGATTACTTTTGGGAGAGGTGCTCTATAATTGGCAATCATAATATTATCAAACGTGATAATAATCAAACATGATAATTTTATTAAGAGTATTTATTTCAGTATGATTACTTTTTTACGGTTCTTTAATAAGTTTAGTGCCAACGTTTTAAGAACATCAAACCTCATCACAGTTGCTGCAGAAATGAATTATAATTATTATACTCTTGGCAAGTGCAGGTAAGGTAGACTTGTTAACTACCTACAAAACTTTCAGTAAATATTGTTCACACGTCACGGAACTTGCACTTATTGCGTACGTTAAGTAAAATATAGTTGTTTCGAAAGAAGTTCAGAGTTTGCTTATGTTTATTAGAATATATGAGAGTTTCGTGGTTATGTTATGCCCGGTTGGGGTAGGTGAAAGTTTTTAAATATAAATAAAGGCTGCTGCTGCTTAAATAAGAATTGTTAGATTAATAATGAAAAGTTTAATTAAGTGAAAAACCATCACAATAAAAACATGGGAACCTTAGACGTCACAGATTTATCTAGCCCGTCTGTTCTGTCAACATTTCACCGTGTACATTTAGGTTTTTCAAGCTTACCTAATCCGAGTCTGAAGTGAACTGTCTTTCCATCTGCTTTGTATGGATTGACAGCTCAAATCATGTTCACATCACCTAAGCTAACAAGGTGAGATGTTTGCAGAATCGAGCTGCTGGACTAGCTCCTGCCAGCGGCTTCGCCCTCATGAAATTTGGAAATCATCCCAATGGAACATAGTCTTGAGATAAAAAGTATATTATATATCCTATTCAGTGTTTTTAAGACATGAAGAGGTAACACACAGACGTATAAAAGTACTTTCATATTTTAAATTATTATGTAATAAATATAAACAACACTTTGTCTCTGTCATCTCTGACATAGACTAAAGACAAGAGCAAACCCATCATTAATAAAAAAATATATGACAGCAAGTACATATTTATTACACAAGCGTCCTTAACATTTTAAAGCTACAATAACGTGAAGTGCTACCCTGTCATAGCAACGCCACTGTAAGCTACGCCGTAGCTCGGCGCGTAGCGAAGAAAGAAAACTGTAGCGTATTTTTTACAACTTGTGGACTCCGCGATCAGGGTGATGAGGATAAAAAATATTAAATCAAATTTTATTCAATATTAAGTTCGTTATAGTTCAACACCACAAGCTCGGCCACCATATTATTAAACACCTTTAATGAATGCCAGCAGGATATAGATGTGGAGCTGAGTCGCAAACTATGCTACACATCATTTTCTGCCCTCTGTGTGACCTCTGTGTTGCTAGTGTCGCTGCTACACTGGAGTGCTGGCAGTGGAGTAGTTCCGACAGTTTTAATTACTTTCGTACCAGCAAGGACACGAAGAAAAAAAAAGATCAATGTTAAACGTTCACGATTATTTTGATTTAACAATTCTATCCGTAACCGGAGCAAGCTTATTAAATGTGTAAAAATTAACGGTCATATTAAAATAACATTCGGCCTATACCTACCAACTCATACCCCCGAGATTTCTTCCGCGGTCCCAATGATCAGACTTACATCCATTGTGCCCCCTTAAAAAATTACATCTCCGGGGCAATTTGGTGTTTAGATAGGTCTCCAACATAAACTAGTTGCGTCGCTACTCTCGCTGAGTTAGGAGAACTTTTAATAGTGTTCATGTCTCCAGAGTGGTTCGAGACGTGCCGCCGATGTACATTAATGTACAGGTTACTAAGTTATTATAGCGATGTGTGTTTAGACGTAGGTAGTTTGTAAGTAACTCTTGCAGGTGCCCTGAAACTGGTCGAGAGGTAAAATTGCAGTAAATTTATATTACATAAGTAAATAATAATAGTCCTAAAGACCAAATTCCGATCACGGCGGTCAATCACATCGGATACTAAACAACGGCGTGGGAGATCATAATTTCAACCGTCCATCGGGTCCTCCCCAAAGTGACACCGCATTAAAGTTTCTTCATAAGTAGGTACCTTCACTGCAGACTGGTAATTTGCGCTTTTAAAATGATGAGATGATAGGTAGGTATTGGATTGCGAATACATCAACGTATCCAAACGGCGATCATGCAGCGAAAAGCTGGATTTTGAACAACACGAACACAGGTGATTTCAATGTACCTGATGAAACAATATATTCAAAACCCGTAAGGGAAAGAAGGTGTGATATTTCGATAGATGCTACATATTTGGCATCGATGTATGTTTTTTCCCAGTTTTCATGATCCCTCGAGGCCCAATCCTGCTGTCTACGCGAGGAAGGGCCCCCGAGACTCCGTATCCTTAAATTTCCGATGAAAACAAAGAATCCGTGAATATAGGTCCTCGGGAGCGAGCGAATGGAAATTTACATCCTAATTTCCCAGGTGTATACCCACTGAGAGTCTCTATTCGTCAGCGTTATCAAAAATCGGATATATCGAGACCCTGTAGTGTAAAAGGACGGCTTTTAATTCGATTACCGCCATGCCGCCATCGCACCGATAGCCAGCATTTTGCTAACTTTGTTTTTGGATAAAGGAATGCTCTACTACAGCCTGTATGAAACGCTTGAAGCCTTATATGGAAGTCGGATGAAGAAAAATAGATTCGTCAACGTCACAATACTCATGAATAGTTATTATGGAAATGGGAACATGAAGAAATAATATGAAACTGCGCGCATAATATGAAACTTGAAACCTACAAGAAAAAAAAACAGTAATGGGTACGACATGTGAAAATGTTTGGCGTTGATTCACTTCAATATTCATCGCTCACATTGATGAATTTTGAAGCGAGCCAATTTTTGAATTCAGACGAGAGTCAGACCGATTGAAGGACAGACACCACGGAACCAACGCCAATCAAACATCGCCGACATGACGGCTATGAAAAGCACGAAGTCCCAAATAAAGCTTCAGGCTTTGAGACATCTAGGTATAGGCACGACGACTGAAAACTAGATTCAGATCATTTCAGCGTTTGACATCCTTTGCTCTTTGTCTTTGAGAAGAGTTTTTTAATGATACGATATGGCTTCCATTCTTTTCAGTGCCAGGAAAAAACAAAACATTTCCAATTAGGAGACAGATACGACGATAATTAAAACCGCGAAATAAAGCCAAAATTCACTATAGTGGGATAGTCTGGTAGGTACCTACGACTACATAAAATCCACTAATTGCAAGCGACAGCTAAACTAAAGCGCTTTTCTGATTTCCACTCCGTCTCGCCGCCGCTAGTGGTGCTCGAGACGCTGAATTCGTCACCTGTTGAAAATAATTAGTCAAAAAAAATCAGTACTAAAACAAAAATGCAGGTGCTGCGTAATGCTCGACATCTAGCTTTCTGTGTTAACCTCTTGACGCGAGAACTCGAAAAAAATTCAGACTAAAATTTCGGTGGGAATTTTTCAACGAACGCAAACTATTCGAACGAGTGTGCTCATTCGTCTGACGAAATCACAAGTGGAAAACAAACCTCTTTGGGATCGGCGTAATTTTCGTACGTAAGAGCCCTTAGCGGATTTTTAATATCGGTTTTGGCTGGGCAGGTATGCAAAAAAAGTCGTGCACGGAAGTCATGCAAAAGTAAAGCGCGAAGTGGAAGTTACTATGTAGTTACAAGTTTAGTTTAGGGGAAGTACGTCCAAAATAACATACCTACATAACGAGTAGACAGCCGTAACAAGGTACATAAGATTTGTATGTAGGTGTAACGTCTCGAAAATAATTAACCTCTTCGGATAGTAGGTAGGTATCAATTAATCAGTCGACGTTCTCTTCGCGTTCCTATTTGTTAACTAGAAATTATCGGCCATCCCGCAACTCCACTCAATTCCCAAAACTTGTGTGTGATTCGCTATCCCTTTTAGTATAGTTGTACTCTGTGGCTATCCCGAATGTCTGAATATCGAACTTATCGAAGGAAGGCAATTCAAACTTGAAGACAATGTTGTCTTGGCTAGACACAGACAAACAACTCTGAAAAAAATATATTAATTACGTTTCTACCGTTTGGTACATTTGCGGCAGTGCCTATTATTATTATTTATTTTGTATTTTCATAAAATTATTATAAAGCCCGGGAATAGATTACAACAATACGTGCTGCGTTCCAACATCTGTTCGACTCTTTTCAACTTCCGTTCAAGAAACTTTTTATTTCATATAATCTGAATTCTTCACAAAAGTCACATAACTAATTTATTTAAAATAATTGAATATTTAAAGCTTATAAATATATAAAGAATTATATTAGTTTTGTCCTAAAAGTAATAAAAGGATCTGCGTTGTACATTGTGTTCAACGACCTCACATTTCATCCTGGAGCACGATATTATTATGTCAATGTCAAAAGAATTGACATTTCCCGGATGTAAACATATTGATTGGTTGTATTTTTATCACATTTTATTGATTTGCGTCGGGTTAACAGTACAAAATGGATCAAGAAACCGCAAAAAAGCTTTTGGTTGAAGGAGGAACCTTTGTTTTCCTCGGGGTGCCTCAAGAAACACAATTTGGCATCGATATGCAATGTTGGAATACTGAAGAGGATTTTCGCGGAATCAAGATGATACCTCCTGGATTACACTATATTCATTTCTCAGGAGTGAGCAAAGGAACCGGAGACGTCTCGCCAAGGTAACTGCTTCTTCTAACATAGGCGTTGTTAAATAGTAGAACACACCAACTGCAAACATGGTGAGCAGTTTAATAGTAAACAATTTACATGTTGTAAACAGATACCACAACATACACAATTTGTGAAAAGCAGTGTTTGAACCCATTATTATAAAATGTCATCCTTCACTTATAATATCTCAATGACATAGACATTACCTACATAAATTATTTTCTCAAGTGTATTCTTTCAAGGTCAAAAAATACTTTATTTATTGGTCCTAAGTGGACCTGACAAAATGTTCATATGGCCTCATGCTGAAATAGGTATCTAGAGAGATGGAGAAATAAAGGAGTTAAAGTTATGTAAAAATGTCACTCTGTAGGTACTATACCAACATATTAAATACTTATTATATTAAATACTTATTTATTATTTTTGATGTAAGAACTTAATCGTTCTCTTTATTAATTTATTTTTCATTATTTGGTCATTGACAACCATAGTTTTGTGTAAAGTAGAAGCATATTTTTCAAATTTTGTAAATGTGAGTACCATGAAACCATTTACATTTTATGTGAGTAGTTATAGTTTTACTTGTTGGACATGAACGAGCATGGTGGTTGAGAGCATGTCATGCTCACTCAAATGTCTCGCTGATGGCGGCGCGTGGGTTTGATCATTCGGTTCCCTTCGAAATGGTTGAGCTGAAAGGTGCCGATTCACGCGTCATGTTCGTGAACAGGCGCCGTCGGTTGAGACTGGTCATCTCTTAACTGCCATTGGCTTATTTTAATCTTTATATTTATAATTCTTATAATAAGCCCTTTTTTTTTTTCCTTTGCATTGTCCTCACATGCAGAAGCAACAAGTATATGTAACTTGGAATGTTGTAAAACAGAACATGATTTAAAAGAGTGTCCGTGGAGTTTCTTGCACGTTCTTCTCCATAGAGATCTACTCTTTGGAACTGCATGTTCATCATAGCTTCCATGTTTTTGACTGACCGACCTTGACGTTTCAAAAGTGCCTGTGAATGGTTTATTTGAAATAAAATGCTTTGAATTTGAATTTGAATTTGAACAAGACACATATTTTATGCTTTGCAACATGAAAAATATTTTTGTTGCTAGGCACTACACTTTATAACGTAAGCTTAGTATGTATCTAGAAAAACAATGGTAGATACATACTACACACACATAAATAAGTAATAAGTTAAAGTAGCAATGAATTTTTATTTATTCCCTAATGATTTTGTGTTTTGTGCGTCGACTTTGAGGTATAAACATCTTTTCTTTCTTTTTTTTTCCTTTTTTCTTTCTTCTTTCAAATAAAATAAGTAACAAATAAAAACAAATTGTGCCAAAAAGGTATATTTCAGCTAAGTTGGCAAGCAGATGCTGGTTTTCCAATGAACCTTGAATCTAAAACAATAGTGAGAATGATTTTTATCTGATAGTGAAAATATCTGTGCACTTATTATCCCTGCCCTGCCTGATAAGGGTTGGCAGGGATGATAGGGTTGCTGCCATTATTATATAGATTCAAGTTCTTTAAATGTAACAAACAAATGGCAAATGGCTGGGGAGTTTGTTGGCCACTTCTCCACAGCTAAAACACACAGAAGTGGTGACGGGTGGGCGTTTTGGGGGACTGTCATTTGTAAAACTTGGCGTTCAAAAAGTGTTGACTCTAAGCCTAATTTGAATAAACAACATTTGATTTGATTTACTTTTCAAACCTTTTCCTTCTCCCATTATTTCATCATTGTACATCTTATAATATTAAAATTTTCATTCTAAATAAATGCCAGGTCAGGCTTCATGCATTACTTCCATAAAAAGGAGTTTCTAGTCAAAATGTGGGACAAAAAGACGGAAGACATGAGCAAAGATGAGATTACAGAAGAAAGTATTCAACGCCTCAAAGACAACTTGTTTAACTTGGACCGACATCTTGCACCATACCCTTATGAGATATGGCAGAAATGGAAACTACTCACTTCTCAAATACCAGGTTAGTTATTTACTACCAATCACTCTGACTAGATGCCTAAAACAGCCTTACTGTCTATCCAGATATAACTAAGTACCAATATTTAACAAGGAGTGACTGGTCTAACCTTCACAACCCCAGTACAGGGGTAATATAATACTCCTTGGCAAGACTGGTGACAGATTTTTAACAACTATGTACCTTAAACTCCTTTATAATACATGTTGGCTGCCCGCATCATATGTACTGTTTTCCTGTATTGTTATTTCAAATTACAGCTGAACTAGCCGCAAAGCTATCACCAGAAAATGGTATGATCAGAGCTTCAGTGGAACTTCTATCAATGACAGATGAAGAGAGACCAAGAGGAGTGAAATCTACAACAGCCTCCATGGAAAGTCAAGATAGTACAGAAGAGTCTCCAAAAGAGCCTGGAGAAGAGAAAGAAGAACCTGCTGCTGGACAGTCAGATGCTAAGAGAGCAAAGAGAGTTACAAGAGAGGAAAGAGAAAATGCTATGTTGCCACATTTGAAACCAGCTCCAGGTAAATTATGTTACATTTATAGATTTTTTTAAATATTATACTGTAAGGATGGGATTCGGAAGTATGCCATATTTTTATCCTCATTTTTATAGATAGGATTTTCGTATGGACCGTGACCCTCCTTTAATGTTTAAAAAAATTGTTTAGTAACTAGTCAACCTAGCAATCCACATAATATATGGATTGCATTTTGCTAGGAGAATAATTTGTCCTTGTCACTAATATACATAATGTGCTTAACATGCTATATGCTATAGGTACATTATGCACAATTAATATTATTAAACTGTTAACAGTATGTGTATTTCATTGTTTTTCCTGTTTTATTATCATAAAGATCTTGAGTTTGTAGCAAAAGTCATGCGTAGGTTTTTTAATCCACTTTTATACTCCTTCTCCCCATCAGTAAAATATATACAGTATTTTTGTTAGTATTCATTAAAAAAGAGATCAGATTTCAAATTCGCTTGCTCAGATTTTTCTTTGTCTTATCCCTCCTTTTCAAACGTGATTAAAGGTAAGACCCCTCAGTGAAACTATTATTCGTGCCAGCCACCAGTGCACCCTTAACTTCTTTAAATATCAATAAGGCATGGGTCTAGCTAGAAAACTTGGAGAATGATACTAACCAACATTTATTTTCTAGGAATGTCCATGAGGTTCACAGAAATACCACGCGACAAATTTCCTCCAGGATCGACACCAGAAGAGATTACTAAACATTATTTAGACCAATCATATTCGTTGGAGCTTATGATCGCACAGCATGACGAGTGAGTGTTTGAAATTTATTGAAATGTCTACTAAAGAGGGAGGGAGCATAAGGAATACAGGGAAATATAATTACCAATATTACGATTAATTAATTACGTGAGGATTTGTTATTGGCTTGCTGGTGACTACAGTTTCCGACTTGCGGTACTAAATAAATAATTAAATATTTTCATAGAATGTATAAAATTGTAAACACTTGTATTACTTACTTTCAGGCCACTGCATATAATTGGTGAACTACAATTCGCCTACTTGTGCTTCCTCATTGGACATTCCCTCGAGGCTTTTGAGCACTGGAAAAACCTTGTGATCCTCATATGCTCTTGCGACGATGCCATACACAAATACCGCAGCGTATTTTTCCATTTTATCAGAACAATTGAAATACAAATTGAAGAAATGCCAGAGGATTTCCTAGCCGATATTGTAATGAACAAAAATTTGGTATACAAGAAGCTACGAGAGTTTTTCCGTACTGCTTACGTCAGCAAAGTCGATGGTCGTTTACTCACGATGATCGAAAGATTCAAAGATAATTTGACGGATAAACTGCAATGGGATTTCACAGGCTTGGATGCCGATGAAGAAGACGAAAGACCAGTCATAGTTCAGCTAAATAATTCAGAATAAATTAGACATAAATAAATATTATATTATTATGGTATTAGTTCATTTTACTTGGACTTTTAAGGATCGCCCTGCTGAGGCAGTGTGACATTGTAAGATTGTTTATGGGAGACTATTAGAGTTGAAATGCGTATTTTTACATATAATAGTATTTAAGAGAGGACTCTTTTCCAACCAATAGCTCTAAACGTGTTTTCTTTCTTTCTTTCTTTTTTTGCAATGTCTCAGTGAGCCTTATAAAAAAAGAAGTTTGTCTGACCGGATAAGTTTTTTACATAAGTACAAACCAAAGCAGGTATTTTTCTGCGAATTGCAGACTAGTTGAATTAAACAGATATCATTGCTACTTAGTCAAGTCGATCAAACTTCAAAGTAGGTATAGGTACAATTCCATACATTTTATAAAGTAGATTCATGTTTGTATTTGTGTACTATGTACATTTTTATTGAATATTTAAAACTTTTTCTATCATTAAGTAATGTCCTGTGAACCCCGCCGCACATATCAGTAAGTCTTGTAATGTTATTTACCTATGATAAGACATTTATGGTATTGGTTTTTTGTGTATTTCAATAATATTAGAAAATGAAGTCAATGAATAAAATGGTACCTGCAAAATATGTTTTATTTTATTTCTTACAACAATTTTATAGGTAGCCCGCGAAATTCAAATATTTTTAGTTCGAAAGAATTAATATTAACTACATGAACTTAGAGGGCTATATTGATGATTAAAATGGTTATAATTCTTTAGATAAATACGCGTTACGGTCGCAGATCGCATTTGGTCCACATACAGCTTCACCCTGACCGGCAAATTGCAAGAAAACATAAAAATATTTGAATTTCGCGGGCTACCCTGGAGCATCCACCTTAATATAATAAAAGCCTTGATTATCTGTGTAAACATACTGTATTCAAAATACTATTTCTTTTTAAATTGCTCCTTCATAGGTTTTTGACTCTGTTTCTCAAATTTCACCTTCTTGGTTGACACTGCTGGTTCTGAATAGAAAAGAAAAGAAAAAGTAAGAACACTGCAATACATTTCTTAGAGGGTTCTATGTGATCTAGCATTAGATAAGGCCGTGTTTTTACTACACAGCCTTTTTTTTAAGGATGGGAAATCATCAAATGACTCCTCCCGCTCTGAGTGAAGCAGAAGAGTGTCTCTCTTTCTGACTAAAACCCATCCGAGTCCCTCCTAATGCCCTTTGCGTTCCAGGGCCGCGGTGGCTCTTTCAATCAAATTCCGCAACCCGTTAACTACACAGTCTAGCAACTCACCACTGGACAAAGACCTCTTCAGTTGTAGTCTGTTCAAAGCCACACTGATCCACCAATGGTAACCACAACCAACTATCTTACTCTCTTTTCGGCGTTTCGAGTTTTCCACTAATGAATAGTAGGCCATTGGTGTTGTTAGATGGCTCGAAGTATCATAATAATATAGCTAAATAAGTTAATAAATCCTTCAGAGTTCAATCACACTCATCATCATCTGCTTAGCCTTTTCCCAACTATATTGGGGTTGGCTTCCAGTCAAACCGGATTCACCTGAATACCAGTATTTTACGTGAAGCGGCTACCTACCAGACCTCCACAACCCATTAAATGGATAACACGGTATTTCTTGGCAAGACGAGTCAGATTTACTGGCTTCTGACAATCCGTAACGACTGCCAAAGTTCTACAAATGACTGCCGGGACCAACAGCTTAACGTGCTTTCCGAGGCACGGAGGAAACTCGGTATGTTAAGATGGTCACCCATCCACAGACCAACCTTGGCAAGCGTTGCTTAACCTTGAAGATCGATCTGTGTGGTTGTTATTCTTTAGTCACGAGCTCCTCAAATACACTGAACGCGGCTATTAACATTGCATACAAATTGCTTTACGCTGCTCCAAACCTATAAGTTTCGGCACTAACTAATAAATAATAATAATAAGTATAATAAATAAATTACTAGCTTTTACGCGGCGCATATTACGTTCAGTGAGTTCGGGTCCTATCGGAGACGGAATTCACGTCCAAACTTACTTTGAGATGCTTTCCTTTTGGCTTCAACAGGTTTTTTTGGTTCCTGCTTCTTTGCCTTTTGTTGTTGTTGTTCGAGTACCTGTTTTCTATTTGGTGCTGGTTTTACTACTTTTGGAGCTGACTTTCCTTTGACCTCCTTTGAAGGTGCCTCTTCTTCATCACTGGAAAGACATAGAATTTATATATAAACTAACTTCTGCAAGCTGCTTCGCCCGCGAGATCTCTAGGGAACATAGTCCTGGGATAAAAAGTAGGTAGCTTATGTCCTATTCCAGACATTGTGTTAACAGTGTTTTTTTTTTAAAGTTGAATGCTGAATTCCAAAACACAACTTAAGTATTTATAACAAGACCACACTATACAGGGTCCTAGAGAGAGGCTATCAAAAAAGGAAACAGAATACTTGTGAAGCCTATAGTATCGTCCTAATTAAAGACGATCGTGCGAATACGCGACTGTTGCCTTCATTTGTTTTGTAGTACCGAAAGGCGACCCTATAGGGAGCGTGCAGAAACTATAGGTGGCAGCACAGAAATGTCACTGTCAAGTATGTTTCAAGTATAAAATTCGAAATCGCTACGCTAGATGGCACAGTCTTCTTCGCGCACGTTCCCCTAAACTGGACGTGCAGGAACCACAGGTGGCAGCACAGAAGCGTCAATGTCAAGTATTCTGTCCCTTAAAACTTCGAATATGCGACACTAGATGGCATTTAGGGCTTGCATTCGAATATTCGACCAATTCCTAAAAAACAAAACAACAATCTGATGTGCACACAAAATTTAACGTTCATGCACGCCGTTCAAACAAGGTAACGTCGTTCGACGCGCGGGCGTTACGAGTGTTACGACAGGATTCGGCAACGATCGGGAACATTCGGAAGACGCCGCCGGCGCCGGTGTTTTCTTCCATCAAATATATTTTCAACCATCTAAGATGTGCCTTAAACGATGAATCCATGGATGCTCTAAGTTTCCTTAGGTCCCACTTCCAGAGAAAACGTTGAAGGACACGCCATAAGAATTAAAAACGTACTGTAATTTTCTGTACTAAATGTAGTGTGCTACTTAGGACTGATCTGATCTAGTGATTTATTATTTTTGTTATTATCACCAAGATTTAATGTTAAATTATCAATATCACACATTGTTAGTGACAATTTCCAATTTAACATTAAGAAAATGATTTTGCATCAAAGGTTTAATTGCGTTACTTACTTGTTATTGTTTTGTTTGATTTTATTATATTATTACAATATTCATAACTGATTTTATAAGACTGTGTTGTGTTTGTGTCCAGGGTTGAAAACCAAAACAAGATTAGTTTATTTTGATAAATATTGTTTATTTTAAAACATTTTAAGCATTTGTTTCTAATTTCTAATTTTTGCGAATATTATATTAGAATAACTTTGTGATGTTTTAATATCATCAGTACAATATTAAGTTGACCATCCTTCCAAAAAAATACGTTGATAATTGTGTTAGATATTTTATCTGAAGAAACTAGTTGTTTATTTGCAGTTTAATGTTAGCTATTCTAATCTTTCGTGTTCTTCTAACAGAAAAAAATGCTATTTTAATTGTTTTTGTAATACTGCGTTAGCTTTAACTACTGTTATTTTGATTTAGAGAATAAAGACTATTTAGAAATTAAAAGACATGATTTCTATAAAGCTTATTTTTTTTATTTAATATTCGAACAATATTCGAAATATTCGAATATACCCCAAAAAAATATCGAATATTCGAATTGCAAAATTGTCGAATATTTGCAAGCCCTAATGGCATTGTCAACGCCGTACACGGTCCCTATTGGCGTGAAGATGACTTCAAATAAATTACCACAATTCCTTTTTATTTTTCAAGTTCTTCTTTCCTTTTGCTTCATCTGTTTGTTTTCCATTTTGTACTACCTCATTTTTGTTTGCATTCTTTTTTTCTTTTTGTTCTAGTTTGCCCTTTTCAGCTTTTTTAGGCTCACTTTCTTCTTTAACACTCTTGTTTTCTTCTTTTTCCTGTTTCACTATGTCATTGAGTAGTGCTTCTGGCACATCTACTGGTGCAAAGAAATCATAATTTACCCCTATTTCACTAAGTTTCTTCTTATTCTTATTTAAGCTGGAAAAAAGATCAGGATTAGAATTGATTCCTATAAATCTAAACATATCTGCAACATGATTATTAAAAAAGATCATCTACCTAGCTTTTTCCGAACTGCATGGGGGTTGGTAGGCGCGGTCGCAGTCATATATGGGGGGAGGGTGGTGGTGGGATCAGAACACAAGAATAATAACTAAACTAAGTAAATTGGAGATTTTTTCACAAAAAAATGGAAATTGAATTACAAACTCATTCACATCACGCGGTTTCAGCCTAAAAAAATTGTTTTCTCGGTGTTCTGAAATTTTTCCAAGTGTGATTCGAACTTGCTCACGATCAATGGTACCCCATTGCATTGTTACAAAGGAGACATTTACAAAATTTGAAGCAGGGGTAACAAGACCTTTGAGTTCTCGCATGCAACTAGTTACATCTACGAGTATTTTCCGAGGCGACTGCTCTCATTTTCAAGCTCACTTCACTTGCTGTAACATCCATAGGAAGAGTTTGTTTGTTTACTTGAACGCGCTTATCTCAGGAACTACTGATCCGATTTGAAAAATCTTTCAGTGGTAGATAGCCCATTTATACAGGAAGGCTATAGGCTATATATCATTACGCTAAGACCAATAGAAGCGGTGGTAATGAAACATGTGACGCAAACAAGGTTGCGGTGAGTTTGACATTTTTAGTACCCTACCCCAGTTAATTTTAGATGAAATTAATTTTGGAATTTGTCTATTGTTAGAAGGTTTGTCCATTTGACGTGTACGGTTTGGGGGGGGGGGGGGTGTCATGACTTCCCCTCGGACCGCGCCTTTGGGGTTTGGCAACCAGGCAAACCGGGTTCAGTAGAATACCAGTACTTTATTATGTGGAGCGACTGCCTATATAACCTCCACAACTAGTAACTGGGTTACAACATTATAATGATAAAATCTAAAACTCACTTAGACAAAAGTTTCCTTGCCCTTTTTAGTTCAGCAATTTCATCTTTGTCTGCATTGAATTCCTGGAAACATACACAACATAAATATCAAACGAATGGAATGAAAAAAATATCAACAATTATAACCGGCAGAAAACGCCTGCTGCATTAATGCTCGGTTTCTGAAGTACTTTATCGGTTGTTTATCTATCCGTTAACCACCCAACCAATGGAGTTATGACCAATAGTGTTAGTGGACAGATAAAAAGCATAAGTCCACCTTTATATGTGTTTGTTATTTTTTTTAACCATAAGAAAATAACTTCTTTAGTGAAATAACTATTTACCTTTTTTGTTTTCAATCTCCTATTGCTTGCAGGGTTGTGTACTGTATTCCAGTTTTTCCTGAAAGCCTTCAACTTTTGCTTTTCTGGTGGAATGTAAGCAGCTGGAAAAATTTTGTATTTTTTAATTAGTACTACAAGCTACATAATTAACTGTACTTTGTCAAAACATGAAGTAAAACATCAGTTTTTGAGGAATTTATTAGACAATGTAAACAGGTTATAGAGAAAAACTAATCTAATGAGATAGAAGTGTTTGTATTCAGAACTTTACCTTTGATCAACCTCTTGCCCATGAGATAGTTGTTCATGGTTTCAGCTACAATCTGCCCTACGGCTGGCTCTTTGAACTCCACAAAGGCAAAACCTTTGGAGTTACCAGTGCGCTTCGACCTGATCACTCTAGCATTGGTCACTACACCAAACTGCTTAAAGTATTGGGTCATTTGATGCTGAAATTGCATTGCATAATATTATTTTGATGTAAACAGTAGGTACTAAATTATAATATATATCTACACGTCGTAGTCTTGAAATAAGATGGCCCACTGACGTTACTTTTGACAGTTTTTTATATAAAAACAGATCTAACCTCATAAAATCCATGCGGAATGTGCGATAAATACACCAGTCCTCTTTCCTTACGCTTCCTCTTTTTACTGACTTTGCCACCTTTTAGTTTCATACTAAACGGCTTCTTCGCCTCAACCTTTTCATCTTTCTTCTGGGGCTCAACTTTTCCTTCATTTTTCTGTAAAAAATAAATAGTGTCAGGCAAGTTATTATAACCCTACTTTAGTGGGTCCCTATTATTGAAAATACTTACCTTAATTAACTTTTTGATGCCTCTAATCGATTTTACAAACTTTCTTTGTTTCTTGGAGTCTAAAGCTACGTTCTCTTCCATGTTTATTAAGAGATGAGATATTAGTTTTATTTCTTAACGTAGCAATCCGCAATTTACCACACGTGTGATAACAAAGTTGACAGTCACTTGACAAACGAATGTCAATTTGGATTTGACTGCCAAATGACAGTAAAACTTTAGTGTTGCCTAGTAATTATTGGGCGAATGCGATCGCCTGACTTACAAATGAAATAATTAATAAAGTGGGTAACAGATGCGAGTAAGTACGCGTACTTGGGCATCTCTTTTTCGCTCGTGTGTCATCGTAAGCAGTTAAGCACGCGTACAGTCCTACCAACTTATACAACGTTGATACGACAGAGGGGCTTTCCTTTAAACTGCCTATACTAGGTACCATTTTCAAGCTCTGTACCAAAAATAAATTAATTAGGAGCAGTAGTTTAGTCGCAAATGAGTTTTAAAGTTTTTGCACGGTTTGAACACGATGTATCTTTTCTAACAGTTGATTATCGTCTAAGCATAGGTCATGCACCTTACAACGATAAATCTACGATGCGTTGTTGCCGCTCTGACGCATGTCGAAGGACATTCACTAAAAATTGGCAATGCAAACAAGGAAGCAATCAATACACACACACTTGCACTTTCACTACGAAAGCTACTAACATAAAGCGAGCGAAAGAAATAGAGATAGGTCAGTTTGTTGCATCCTTGTTTTTTGCGATCGGTAAGTCCCTCAGCAGTGCGCCGACGCTTGTTTTTCGGAACGTACGGTTTGTGGACTTCGCGCGCAAACAATTGTAATTTTATTTTGTTATTGTGAGAGGACACGTAACTTGGGATTATTATTATTTAGTATTAGTGTTTTTTTTTGTGATTGACTGTTTTTTATGGTGATAGGACACGTAACTTGGGATTATTATTATTTAGTATTAGTATCTCCGGACCTCACTCCCATGGATTTCTTTTTGTGGGGTTACATTAAGGGTGAAGTGTATGCCTCAGAGGTAAATAAAATTATTGATGAGTTAAAAAATAGGATTATTTTAGCATTTCACAAATTAAAGTGCTTAGCGATGGACAGTGATCTAATTAGAAAAATAAATAACAATATTCTCCGTCGGTATAATTTGTGCATCAATGTGAATGGAAGACACATCGAAAATTTAAAAATTTAGTGTGTTTGTTTTTGTGCGCGTACTTCGAAACGTTACCTAACATAAAAGCCAGTGCGAGCGGAGGCCTAAGTCGCCGGCCGCCACCCCGGCCCGGCCCCCACCGAGCACACGAGATACCGCACACCGCGCTCCGGCGCGCGCGCGACGTTGCCGCTTTGTTACCTAGCGGTATCTAAGGTCAGTGTCTTTTTTTTACAAAGGGTGGTTGCGTTTTATTCGGATTTGCAAGCTATTTAGTTTGTTTGAAAAAAATATTTTCTCATTTATGGCGCTTTTTGTTTTTGTACCGTATCGAATTAATACTGTACACGTATAGTATACGTAGTTTAATTTAATGCCCCTCTGTCGTATCAACTCTGTATATGAACTGAAAGAGGACGAAACCGTCGATTCAGTGTTGCTAATTAATATAAGGTGCCCAAAATTGAATAAGTTTTCAAGAAGGAAATTTTACATTAGATATAATCGTTTAAATAAGAATTACAGTTTTTCCACATTAAAAACAATGATATCTTTATTAAAATAATAAAATAAATATAAAAAATTTGATAATTTACAGTTACGTAGGTAAGCTAACAGTTTAGTCTGTCAGCAATAAACAATGGCTTTATCTAAAAAGTAATCCAAAGTGGAAAGTCAGCAGATAAAATGTTCTACGGGGAGATACAACTTTCATTTAATGCGAAGTTAAGTAGGTACCTACCCGGCAAGAGTTATCTGGATGTCTAGCATTTTGTTATGACCGTACCTTTTTTTTTAAGGATGGGAAATCATCAAATGACTCCTCCTGCTTTGGGTGAAGCAGGCGGTAGTGTCAGACTCTTACTGACTAAAACCCATCCGTGTTACTCCTAGTGCCCTTTGCATTCCAGGGTACGGTGCCTCTTTCGAATAAAGTCCGAAACCCCAGCAGGCACTGGCCCTAGCGGGTCCCGTCTTTTGTGCTGACAGCTCTTTGAGGCGCGCGTGGAACACAGCGCGCAGTCGACCCGGGCCAGGTTCTGATCAGACGGCAAGCCACCCAAAGCTCGCCGTCCGCAGGCCCGCGCCTACGTTGGCCGAGAATCGCCCTGCGATTCGCGACGTCCGGGGCGTCTTCTTCTGTTGCGGCGGCTGGGGCGTGAGGTTTCCCTCTCTCTCACACGTTCGGCTTCCTCCTTTGCTAGCATTTCTGCTTCGGAGAAGGAGGTGACCGCTTCCTTTGCCGATCGCCTCGACGAGGACACGGCGGTGCTCCGCCCAAGTTATGACCGTACCTAACACAAGATTTGACTAATTATAATTAGCAGTGGTACCTAGTGGTAGTGTAGTGTAACAAAAAAAAAAAAAACAAATTGCTTTACAATAATTTATTGAAAACCAGGTTTACAGTTATTGTGATCTTTAGATGAACCTGCATACACAAAATAACCAGTGCACCCGAATGTAGTAGACACTGACAATCGAATGACATTGCAACATGACGGCCGACTTTCACAGATAAGTTGGTAGAGTTTGAGGGGGGGTCATGACCCCCACGACCCCTCGGACCGCGCTTGATGCGCGAGTGCTGGCACCAGAACCTCCCTGTACGGCTGCCCGCGCTGCGCATCAAGAAGGCGCTCCTCAAGCTCGCCAACAACGACAACAGCATACGACTCAACGACGACAATGAGGTCTCTGTCTAACACTACAGAAGACATGGTCAATACAGAATTATTTTCTTTGTTTCTCTCATACAAGTATCCTGTCTGGCTATATTAAAATACTAGTTGACTCACGCAACTTTATCTGCGTCACAATTTTAAACCTGTTGAGCGTTGGATCACCAAAAACTTGCTCGGCGGTTTCTATGTACGCGTGCTTACGGTGACAAGCGTGCGAAAAAGCTCGTCGATCCACAAGTTCACACGTCTGTCACCTACTTTTTATCTCTTGCATTCTATCTGTGCTTCTTTTTTCTTGTCTGTGGAAATGTCGAATTCGAATTGTCAGAAATAATTGTGTTCGGCGGAGAGAATCAGAATGGAATTCTGTGCTTTGAAGATTTATTAAAAAACAAACCATAAAACTTTAAAGTTGTAGATGGAAATAAATAGGTGTTGCAGTTTTATTTTATTGAAGTGACTATGATTGTTTAGCAAAACAGTTTTCCAATAACACATCAAAATGTCCACTACCGGCAGCCTCAACCAATACATACAATTTGTCGAACGCATGTTTAGAACTTCTCAAGGGAATTTACTAGCTCGTCTTTTGTCTCTTCGAGATGAACATGTTGCCAATAGGAACCTTCGTTCGAGTGATATCGCTACTCTTGTAGAAGGAAACTGTCTCGCCCCTTTGGACGAGATTATCATCAGTCATCTGCTATGTGTGAAAGTAAGTATACTATTGACCATCTGAATAATGATCAGTTTATTTATAGAGTTCAACTGTTGCACATAGATAGTTCAATTGTTCGTCCTTTGACTTGAATCATGGGCTGCTCTTATTCAGCTACGTTGTAAGTCTTATTTAGCAACTCCTTGTCTTTTTAAGTAAATTTACTAGGTATGGCTTGAATAACAAATATTTCTGGTAAAGCAGCATGGCTTGGGAGTAGTCAGGGCTGGAAACACTATATTTGCCACTCGTTTCAATGACGCCCCATCCCTATGATACATGCTTTATTTCCAAAGTTAAATGTGGAGTGAGCGAAGTGAACACAACATTTGACCTGTCTCAGATAAGTTAGAGTTACTGACAATATGGAAATGGCTGCTAGTTCTGAAATACAAAATCGGTATTAAAATCAGTAGAATTTCTTCCTATTCTAATTTTATGTCTAAGTAGGTATGCTTTCATTAATAGCAAATTCATGTAATTACTTTTTAGTAGGTGCTAACCACCCTGAATTGCTACCCCTAATTTTAGTTGTTGTGGGCATTGGCCTGGCTAGACTATTGGCAAGGGCTAATAGTCTATCTTTGGGAATGTGGCCTATGTTCATTCTTCTTAAAATCTCCTGAATTGTATATCAGTGACAACTTTGAAAAGAGTGCTTGAGAGAAAATTTTCAATTTAAATTTTTCTCACTTTAATAACCAAAGTACTGTCCTTTTTTCCAGGCACTGTACATGAAAGACTTCATGGAGGCCTTTGAATACCAGAGTGCTTGTGTAGCCTGTGTGGTGCGCCTGTTACAAGCGCAGAAGGAGTCAAACTGGTGCCTACCATTGATGTACACCGTGTGTTTGGATCTAAGACTTATAGCCTATAGGGCTGAAGCTTGTGGTAAGTAAACTGGATAAAGTTTTTTTCAAATGGTGAGGATTTTGGTTTTCCGATTGCAAGATTCAAAAGGATTTTTTTTTTGAGGATTTTAAAATTACAGCTGTAGTAATAAAAATGCTTTATTTTTATACTTCAGCTCTCTGTTATGCTGAGGAGCTCATGGCTCAATAATAACAGCCGCAGGGGCCGATCCTCAAGGTTAAGCAACGCTTGCCAAGGTTGGTCTGTAGATGGGTGACCATCCTAACATACTGAGTTTCCTCCATGCCTCGGAAAGCTCATTTGTAGATGGCTGTCATTTGTAGTTCTTTGGCAGTTGTTATGGATTGTCAGAAGCCAGCAAGTCTGACTCCAGTCTTGCCAAGAAGTACCGTGTTACCAAGTACCGTGGCTCCAATCACAAACTTATGTTTATATAATCTTTGTGAAGTAATAAACAATTTTGATTTGATTTTTGATTTTGAATGGGTTGTGGAGGTCTGGTAGATAGCCACTCCACATAAAACACTAGCATTTAGCTGAATCCGGTTTAACTAGAAGCCGACCCAATATAGTTGGGAAAAGGGTAGGCAGATGATGATGAGCTATCTATGTTATGCTCTCTTTGGGTCGTTTAACCCTAAGTTGGAACAACTATGTATTAACAAATGAAACTTTTCTTTACTAATATATAAAGCTGAAGAGTTTGTTTGTTTATTTACTTGAACGCGCTAATCTTAGGAACTTCTGGTCCGATTTGAAAATTATTTCTTTATCTTTTTTTATGACAACACTTACTTGACTTGCAATATAATGCATGGTGTGCTTTGGTTGACATATTCATGACCCGCACAGTCTCTATACAGTAAGCGATCATAAGCTTTAGGAAAAAGCAGCATACAACCTTGGATTGCCTAGGTTGTATGCCGCTTTTTCCTCTGAACATCAGCATGAATATTTTTTTAATCAAACTTTTTATAGTGTGATTTTTTCGAAATTCTGTTCTGTAATATGATTTTGTTTAGCTCTTATAGAAATATCAATCGCCTTACTATTTGCATACTAAAGTGATATAACAACTATTTTTTCAGCTCAAAGTAATGGCAAGATTCTTGAAAAAGCTGCAGAGAGTTTACTGGCCTGCTTCAGGGTATGTGCCGCTGATAACCGCACAACTGAAGCTGATACCAAGAGATTAGGAATGTTGACTCTGGTCAACCAACTCCTCAAAGTATACTTCAGGATCAACAAGCTTCATCTCTGTAAACCCTTGATAAGAGCGATTGATTCTTCAACCGTGAAAAAAGAATTTCCACTAGCTCAACAAATCACATACAAATACTTTGTTGGACGTAAAGCAATGTTTGATTCAGATTATCGAACTGCTGATGAGTTTCTATCTTTTGCATTTGTAAGATGCCACCGCAGAAGTATTAAGAATAAGCGTCTTATTCTCACTTACTTAGTTCCTGTGAAGATGTTACTTGGCTTCATGCCAGCTGAATATTTGCTGCAGAAGTATGACTTGATGCAATTTTGGGATCTAGTCTTGGCTGTAAAGAATGGTGATCTAAGAGGAATAGACCGAGTAATGGAAAAATATGAGAGTTTCTTTATTAGTGCTGGTATATACCTGATTGTGGAAAAATTGAAGATATATGCATACAGGAACTTGTTCAGGAAGGTGTATGTAGCAGAAAATAACCATCAAATTGATATAGCTAGTTTCCAAGCAGCTTTACAACTGATGGGTCACGACGACGTTGATGCTGATGAAACTCAGTGTATTGTGGCAAACTTGATCTATGATGGCAAGATTAAAGGTTACATATCATATCAACACAAGAAGGTGGTAGTGAGCAAGCAGAATGCGTTTCCGTCGTTATCTAGCTTATATTAGTCCAGCGCGGGCTCTGTTGAGGTGGAGCATGAATGTGCAGACTTGTTCTAAATTTGAAATAGAAGAATACTCAATGTCAAAGATCATTATTATTCATCTCGCATCTAAGCAAATCATGCATATGATTGCTGTGGTACTTGCCAACACCATACTTACATAGAAGTGCCAAAAAATATGATGAAATCTTTGATGTTGTATTAAGTCTGCAAATCTTGCTCGCCTAATGGGGTCCATAATAGTTGTAATTTTAAAAGATGCTATTTTTGTATGAATTTTGTACTTTCATACAGTGAAGTGATGAAAATGGTGGACAATATACATTTGCTGAATTGCGCACAACTGTGTTTGTATGTGTATTGATATAGCATTGATTATAATAAAGACCGGTTATTAATGTATACCTGCCTACTTTTGTTCTACAACTCTATTGTGTTAGGCCAGAGCAAATCTTATTCAATTTAATAAATCACAACACTGCTGTAGTGTGCCAAAATGGATGACTTTATTGTAATCTTAATACTATTGAAAATAGTGTAGGAATACACCAACTAATGCTGTGGAACTGGTTAGTCGTTTGTAAAACGAAAGAAGGCTTATTGAGGTCTTTTGGGACCTATAAATACAATAGATTTTGATTTCCAATGTGTATGACATAGAGTTTAAAATCTCAAAAATGGATTTTGAACTCCAATGCATATGACATAGAGTTTAAAATCTCAAAAGTTATTTGAAATAACTATGATATTTTTGTCTTTACCCCAGTGATGAAAGACAGAATATTGTAAGTTCATGTTAGTTTTATGTAAAGTCAATTATGACGTGTAATGTAAACGAATTATGTGAAAGTGTGTGTTAACCATATACATAAAGGTTACCTAGATGTATAATTCACTATTATCCATTTACAAGTAGCAATAGGTGTGCTGCTTCAGAAAATAAATACACTTTTAAGACTTATGCTCGTTTTTTTACTGCCTTAAAATAGATCCTGAATGAGATAGGTACTTGCGTGAGGCAGACTGCGAATAGCCAAGGGACGATTAGCATAGTGTTTATTGTAAATTAGTCTCTAAACACAGCCAATTAGGTTGTTGCATTAGACAAAATAGGGTGCCGACTGCCATAATGATTTTCTCATCTTTTGAATTTGTAGTTTCATATTTTGTGTTCGTCTTCTATATCCTAATATTACTGAATAGGGAATAAGCATGTTATTGTATATTTTGCTGAATAAAATAATTATTAGCTCTGTTAATAAAATAATGTATTTTTTTAAAGAACTAATTAGAGCCGAGTTGTTTATTTATAAAGCTTGAAAGTTCATATTTTGAAAGGGAAGTCCGACATAGACTGACATCAGACTTTTCATGTAGGTACATTCCCTATCGTGGTTTGTTTCTGTTTTAGGTATTTGTTTTGAAAATGAAAGCCCAATGACAGAACATTTTTTATTAAATCCACAATATATTTCAAAGAATAATATAAATATAATAAATTTTGCTAACCACTAATATACCGATAATGCTGAATATAATTTAAGTCTTACAGTAAAGTTATAGAACATGTTTTTGTGAATTTTAAATAGAAAGTCACTGTTCTAACACTATACATACATGTACTTATACATTATAGATTTGGTATGCAGCTGAAAGTTAAAGATTTGCAATGTGCAATCTTGCGTTTCCTCTTTTATTTACTATTTACAATCTACCTACGTCATAGATGGAACACTTGTGAGCCTAACAGACTTGTTTTCGTTATTCTAACTACTTTCCATACTTTGATTGGATTTTTTGAATGCTAAGCTTTTCATTGTTGAGCTTTTGAAAAACCATTCATTTGTCTTTTTTTCTACCACTTTTTCGCATTTTTTTTTTAAATGAGAGTATCAAAACTGTCTTTTTATCGTATAATTCAAACCAATTAACGATGAACTAGTTGGAAAATATTTAATTTCCTGGCATTGTTTCCACAACGCACATTATGCCTAATTAATGTAAAGTTTTCTGTGTACATTTTTTTTTTGTATAAAATAATGATCCAATGATTGATTTCAAGATATGTGTTTTTAACATTGATATGCATTTTCTGTGGATCTGTATTGATGCATGTAAGCTCATTTTTCTCTCTTTAAAGAAACACAAAACTGCACATTGTAGTACCTACACCTTTTCACCGCCGCGAACGTGCATCCTCAACATTTAAAATAACACTGACGGTAACTGATTCGGGGGTAGTTTGAATTTAACAAGTACAAAATTTCGAGTTTCTCATGTCAAGGAATTGTAATATCTCCGATGTTGCCATTCTTCGGGAATAAAATGTGCACACAGTGGCGATGAAAAGATTCAGAATATGTTGTAGAAAAATATGAAGAAATATTAATCTAACTATTAAATATTTCAGTATTATCTTACATTTAGCACTTATATTCATCTACAATAAATCAAGCTAAACGAGAAGGACTTACATGCAAAGCTGACAATATTTTTGCCTTTATAATGTAGGGTACTTAATTTTTTTAATTTAATTGATGTCATTAATGATACTGTAATAAGTCTCATGGGGTATACAGTAAAGGATTGTAGCCTCGACTCTACGCAACATAAATAGTCTTTTAGACTGTGACATCAAAGGGGTAGGTAGAGCTCATCATCGGTTAGTTTTGTATTGACTGCCGATCAGAGGCCTCTCTCTCCTTATTTTATTTTGACATTAAATGGTCTTACATCTTACCTAATAATTTCTGGTCAACTTTTAGTCAACCTAAATAGAGAGCTTTTTTTCAAGGTTGGGATTGAAACTTTATAAAATATATTTCATATCTTACCTACCGTATCTTAACATGTTATATAGGATGTAATCTAAGTTAAAAACAATGTTGGCTCCTTTAAAAGTACAAGAGATCAAGAGTTTATTTTTGTTTCTTCAAGATTTATACATTTATGTTGTAATGCAAGGAGATTGAATAGAATTTGGGAGAATAAATGCGTAAATTATCTAAGAAACACCTCTAGATACATGGAATAATAAGTAGTTAGGTACTATGTGATTATTTATTAATAATTACGAAGATACAACACCGTATACAAAATCTATCAATACAAAATGTTTTTAGGTTTTTGGACTTAGAAGTTCTCGACGAAATCAGCCTTATTAAAAAAAAAATCAAACAAAAATAAATTACTCAATAGCAATCAGATACTTAATTTTTTCAATAAAAAGGCCTAACATGTAATTGTTGAATTATACAATCCACCACTAGATGGCGTTCTTTACGTTTTATATATGAGAGCAGTGATGGCCCGGTGGTAATGGCTGCGATTTAGGGTCCGTTCACACAGACCGGCTCGGAGAGCATCGGCGCGCATTTTTCTTTTCACACAGACCGGATCGTATACGCTTCGAGTTGGTCGGAGCGGAGACGCCAACTATTTCACATAGACCGGCTGAACCGGCTGCATAGCGAGAAAGAGCATGCAATCGGAGCCGAACGGCTGCGCGAACAAGAAAAAGTACGCGATCGGAGCCGGTCAGCTCCTCTTATTATTTCACACCAAGCGCGTTCAAGCATTCTTAATGACAAAAGCAGTGCACATGCAAAAATAAACTTTACTACACATACTAAAAACTTTGTTTTCAACGTGATAAGAATCTGCGCTCATCTCCGAGCCGGTCTGTGTGAACGGACCCTTACGAGTTGGTATTTGGTAGGTCGTAGGTTCGAACCCAGGCAGGCACTTTACTTTGTGTAAATTATTTCATCATCACTGCTCTCACAACGGTGAAGGAAAACATCGTGAGGAAACCGGCATGTTCAAAAATTCGAAGACGTGTGAAATCTACCAACCCGCACTGGGCCCGCGTGGTGGATTACGGCCCACTCTCACCGAGAGGAGGCCTGTTCCCAGCAGTGGGAATATTATAGGCTGATTATGTTATGCGATACGTTTTATACAGAGTTGATACGACAGAGGGGCATTAAATTAAACTACGTATACTATACGTGTTCAGTATTAATTCGATACGGTACAAAAACAAAAAGCGCCATAAATGAGAAAATATTTTTTTCAAACAAACTAAATAGCTTGCAAATCCGAATAAAACGCAACCACCCTTTGTAAAAAAATGACACTGACCTTAGATACCGCTAGGTAACAAAGCGGCAACGTCGCGCGCGCGCCGGAGCGCGGTGTACGGTATCTCGTGTGCTCGGTGGGGGCCGGGCCGGGGTGGCGGCCGGCGACTTAGGCCTCCGCTCGCACTGGCTTTTATGTTAGGTAACGTTTCGAAGTACGCGCACAAAAACAAACACTAAATTTTTAAATTTTCGATGTGTCCTCCATTCACATTGATGCACAAATTATACCGACGGAGAATATTGTTATTTATTTTTCTAATTAGATCACTGTCCGTCGCTAAGCACTTTAATTTGTGAAATGCTAAAATAATCCTATTTTTTAACTCATCAATTGTATTTACCTCTGAGGCATACACTTCACCCTTAATGTAACCCCACAAAAAGAAATTCATGGGAGTGAGGTCCGGAGATACTAATACTAAATAATAATAATCCCAAGTTACGTGTCCTATCACCATAAAAAACAGTCAATCACAAAAAAAAAACACTATTACTAAATAATAATAATCCCAAGTTACGTGTCCTCTCACAATAACAACATAAAATTACAATTGTTTGCGCGCGAATTCCACAAAACGTACGTTCCGAAAAACAAGCGTCGGCGCACTGAGGGAGGGACTTACCGATCGCAAAAAACAAGGATGCAACAAACTGACCTATCTCTATTTCTTTCGCTCGCTTTATGTTAGTCGCTTTCGTAGTGAAAGTGCAAGTGTGTGTGTATTGATTGCTTCCTTGTTTGCATTGCCAATATTTAGTGAATGTCCTTCGACATGCGTCAGAGCGGCAACAACGCATCGTAGATTTATCGTTGTTAGGTGCATGACCTATGCTTAGACGATATTCAGCTGTTAGAAAAGATACATCGTGTTCAAACCGTGCAAAAACTTTAAAAATCATTTGCGACTAAACTACTGCTCCTAATTAATTTATTTTTGGTACAGAGCTTAAAAATGGTACCTAGTATAGGCAGTTTAAAGGAAAGCCCCTCTGTCGTATCAACGTTGTATAACAAACCACGCAAAAAAAAAACAATATAATGTAATATGACAAGGTCTGAAGATCAAAGACCATTAAAAAAACGCTAAAAGTGAGTTCGTACATCCGCTTGCTAACATTAAAAGGCGATACATTTTCCATTTTCCAAAGCTTTTCTTAATGTAAAAAAGTGCCGTATCTTCGTAGTTATTTAGTTATGCATTTAAATTTATTTTCTCTCTGAGAAACCCAACGTGTGCATCGGTTGTCCCTTTAGAAGCTCGTTCTTGTAAACTGAAAGAATTTCTCGGGACAGATTTGGTTTGGCTGGTCTGGTTTCGAAGAAATGTCCCAATTGGCTGTGGAAATTAAATTAGGATGTTTAATTATAAAGACGTGGTCTACCTACGTTTAATTTTAATGCAAACTGGAGCACGGAGTGGAAAAAGCGTCAAAAAGTTTTGAAGCTACATGTTGTGTTATGATTTGCACAAAAAGCAATTCCAAGTAGACTTGTATAGTGCTAAAGTAAAAAGACATAATTATCTTAATAAGTTTTCATTTGAGTAGGTAGGTACCTAAACAACCTATGTACCTATATGATGACTGGTAATTTATTGCGTTCCTTCAAACAGTTTGTTCTAGAGCTAATTTGCAACGATTTTGACCCGGTAACAGGCCATAAGGAACAAAAAAATAAAGTTCGATTACCTACTCGAAAACTACCCAATTTGGCCTCCAAGTGGTAGAGCAAATTAGCTCTAAAAAATACCACTTAGGGAAGCATTAAATTACCAATACTGTAGGTACATAACCCTTATACCTACTTAAGGAGATCTATTTCTCTGTCACAGCAAACAACCAACAAAAATTACGTTGTTGCTGCAATTTAACTTAATTTCACTAGGAACTTACTTCGTCGTGGAATTTTGCTTTTTTCTTGTGTGCTAATGTGTTTCCACTACGGCTTTATTCTAAAGTAAATGGATAAAATGTTTGCCTATTAGCTGGGTTGGGGGCCATTGCGTCGCGTGATGACAGCAGCTCGGGGTGGTCGCTTATTGTGTCTGTTAGAGCCGCGATCATCAGATCTGTAAGAATGAAAAAGTGGGTCAGAATTTGGTAACTTGATAATTATATGGATTGAGAGATAGATGTTACTTAAGTCATCATCTGCCTAGCCTTTTCCCTACTATATTGGGGTCGGCTTCCAGTCAAACCAGATTTTGCTGAATACCAGTATTTTCCACAACCCATTAACTGGGTAACACGGTAGGTACTTCATGGCAAGACGAGTCAGATTAACTGGCTTCTGACTATCCGTAACGACTGCCAAAATCTACAAATGACAGCCGGGACCAACGGCTTAACATGCTTTCCGAGGCACAGAGGAAACTCGGTATGTTAAGATGGTCACCCATCCACAGACCAACCTTGGCAAGCGTTGCTTAACCTTGAAGATCGACCCGTGCAGCTGTTATTATCTAGCCTCGAGCTCCTATAGATGTTACTTAAGTATTTCGTAAATAAAAACCAGGGACTCCAAAACTATGAAACTGCCTTTTTACACTAGCTACTGTCCAAATACAAGTGTTATTTTCATTCGAGCTATTTCAGTGAAGATGACTTCAGTTTCATCACCGACGTGTAAACTCAAGTGGTTCGGGTAAAAATATTCAAGAGACATTTAGACGTGTGTTAAAACGTACCAAGTACTTTCTTCTCAATGGTGCGCGATAGTTGCCCCCTCTCTGCTTGGAGCTCCAAGAAAGCCATGAAGCGTCGCGTGGCTGACCGCGCTGAGGCAGGGTCTCGTGATAACGACTGCGAGAACATCATCTGGAAAACATAAAAATGTTGACTAGCAAACTGGGAAACCATCAGCTATGAAGCGATTCCTTTTATTTGGGACAAGCCCGCCATACTGTTTCCATCCACTGCAAGTCCTGAGAACCAGAATCGACAGTGGCGACCACCAGAAAAACGTCGAGTCAATGAAGCTCTACGAGTCCCGGAGAAACGATTCAGCTATCTTCTGTCTTGAATCCCGCAACCAGTCAATCAGAAAATCGATGACTGTTCGGTATTCATGAAAGTACAATTTTTCGCTGAATTAGTGGTCTCAACCGCTACTACTGACTCAGCATGAGGTGCTGGGTTCAATTCCCAAATAGGGCAAAAATGATCTTTAGTTTAAGCAGCTTGGAGTCTGGTTGATGGTAATTTAATCGTGTCCAATGTAATATAAGGACTTAAAAAAATCTTGCGAAATGTACATCTTTGCCTACCCCTTGGGGAATTAAGGGCGTGTTGTAACTATATGGTAATGTGGCGATGATTACCTTAGCCAGCTGATAGATAATCTCCTCAAGCGTATATTCATTGTAGGGAATATTGGTCGGCTTCTGCAGTTTCTCCATTATTTCTTCATATTCCTCGTCGGGGAAGGACTGGGCTTCGCGCTCGTATTCTTGTGCCCCTGAAACGAATACACAGCGCACATTCGTTTTGTATTCCACCCAATATTAATGTTCTTAAATGTCAAGACCCGCAATCATGATTTGCGGTAACAATACCTACCTAAATGTAGAGTTAAATTTTTGAGGTAAATAAAACCTACAAGGTACTTGTAGATTCGGTTATAAGTTGCCTTTGCATTCAACGATCTAATCAGGACATGTTTAGACTTCTATCTAAATGCATAGATGACACCTACTTGAATTCGAAATAAAAAGAGAACCCAATGAAAATCCAAGGTTTGTGAGAATGGGTGGATGAATGTATGTTCGTTAATTTTTCACTCAAAAACTGCTGGATCACTCCCAGTTTTTGTTGGCGATACTTCGGATGATATCGGGGCTGCTGCCTAACGGGAACCACAACATCTGAGCCGTTCAGAAACCTAATAGGGACGGCCAGCGTATCAACTGTTTTTCCCTTTTTATCAGTGAGCATAATGCGGGGTATCTACTTAATTGCTGGAGCTGTACCTCCCTTAAGATGTTTAAGTGACACAGCTAGAGTCAAGAAGCATCTTCTGGGCTCGCTCGTTCCATCGTAGACCGTATTCATCGTTTACCAGCCGATGAGACCAGGGTTAAGAGTAGTTTCTTAGGAATAAAAATAACTGTACTCACGCATAGACTGCTGCAGCATCGGGTCGAAGGTCCTCTTGATGGCCTCAGGCCTCAGTTCACTGCTCACTGGCAGCGCGGGCACCGGGGATAGGTTATTGCTGAGCTCCCAGTTCTTGTTGGCGATCGTTCGGATGATGTCGGGGCTGCTGCCGAATGGGAACGACTGCAGGGCCGGGCTCCGGTACTGGTACTCCTGAAAGGAATGTGGTCGAAGAAAAGTGAAATATATGATTTTTTTTTTTTTTTTTTACTATTGATAGGCACGCGTTTGACCACTATCTCACCTGATGGTAAGCGAGGATGTGGTCGAAGATGGAGCACGCTTGCCTAGAAATAACCTATTCACTCTTGATTTAAAGACTCCCAGGTTGTAGCTATCAGGAAACACAGACTCCGGCAGGGAATTCCACTCCTTAGCTGTACGCACTATGAATGTGTTCCCAAAACGTTTTGTGCGTATGGGTGGGATGTCCACCATGTACCGGTGGCGCATCGCTGTTCGTCTTGTGGTCCGATGATGGAACGGGCTTGGCGGAATTAAATTATGCAATTCCGTCGCACATTCCCCAAAATGCAACCGGTAAAAAACCGACAGGCTAGCAACTCGTCGTCGATGTTCAAGACTTTGGAGCTTCGACGCGACGAGCCTCTCATTGCCGATGATCTTCTTGGCTCGTTTCTCAATTGACTCAAGGGCATCAAGCTGGTATCTGGCAGATCCGTCCCAAAGATGAGAGCAGTATTCCATACACGATCGAACTTGCGCTTGATAGAGTTTGAGCAGCTGTTCCGGCGTGAAGTACCGTCTCACCTTAGCCAGAATCCCCAACTTCTTTGCAGCCACTTGAGCTTTTGCCTCTATGTAAGGGCCAAAATTGAGAGTAGATGTTAATGTAACCCCAAGAAGCTCAAGATGGTCGGTTATCGGCACGGTTTCACCGCGGAAAGATGGAGCTGGGCGGAATTGGCTCCTTTTGGCGGAAAATAGACACGCTTGGGTCTTAGCAGCATTGAACTTGACCAGATTGGCATCGCCCCAATCAGAGACCGCCTGTAGGGACACGTTCAAGCGCTCAACCATTGCCTCCCGGAGAGACCGGATCTGCGACCCACCAGCTATATATATACCATTATAATAGATGGAATTATTTTAAAGTTTAATGAAATTATTTCGCGGTTTACCCAAATCTAGGCTTGTTGGATAGGTGTGAAAAAAAATTCAGCACTATCGGAATCTGGGTAATGGGTCAAATGTAACTTGCAAGATTTTTATTGCAGACAATCTGACAGATACAGGAGGACCGGTGCAACTACAGAGGTAAGAAAAATATTTTTTTTTGCTTGATTTAAAGTCGCAGATAAATTATCTACGACTTTTAATCAAGAAATTGGAGTGTTGTTATTTTCATTTGACTTAAGATCAAAACATGACAATGTAGGTACATAACGGCCACCTCCTGATCTCCTATTTACTCCAAAGGGCTCTGACGTCACCCTAATAAACATTGATAAGCGATAATACACGTAAACAAGTAAACAATCTCAGTCTATTTATACTTTACGATATAATAACTAACTTTTTTATGACCACTAAACATTCATTAACACTCAAGCGAGTGACACATGGGTCTAATAGACACATAAAACTAAGTATGTACGTCCTGAAACGATGCGAGAACTAAATGAACTAGTTTGATAGGTACCAGTTAATTTTTATCGTCACTGCTTCAGTAATAAAGTTTACGACCGCATGGACTGCTGACAAAATTGTTTTAATAAACAATATTGTAGGTATCACGAGAAAATTCATGTTTATAGGTGAACATGAATTTGAAGGTTCAAAACAATGCTACAATTAATCTTGTAAGTGAAAAAAATACGTTCTTGGTAAGTCGAGACAAAAGCTTTGTAGCTCTTTCGTAGACCCGTGCTACGCTTCGTAGACTTCTCGTAGCACCTTGCTACGATCGCTACGAACTTGCATAGTGCGTTTATAATTGGCAAAGGAGTGCTGTTCTAAATAATTTCGATAAAAATCTATATTTAAATTAACGTTTATTAGAACCTCTGTATTATAAAAAAATATTAGTTAATGCGATTGTCGAAATGTCAAAATATTTTGACGACACGGTTGGCGCAGCGGTTGAGCGATTGGCTGCTGCGCTGCGTGTCGCGGGTTCGATTCTTGCACAGAACACATATTTGTATAGCCTATAGATAGTTGTTCCGGGTCCGGCTGTTTGTGTATATGAGTTTGTATGTTTGTGAACGTACACACGATACAGGAGAAATTCTTATATAGGAGCAGCGTTTTATTGAAAAAAAAAATATATAAGGTATTGGTAACGAGGCATTTTGTCAGCGCTTATCAATCCCACTTCGCTACTGCTCATAGAATGTCACTTGTCTAAAGATCTTTTCAGTCAAAAAATACACGTTATTCACTAACAAAAATATAAAAGCTTCATCCACGAACAATGACAAAAAAGATATTTTTAGTCTGGAGCTCTTCGAGAGAATTTAAAACGCAATCACCACAGCATTGTATAATATTTTACAATTCTAGTATCATGTTGAAACAATTTTCTTTTTACCCGAGGTATTTAGGTGGGCGGCCCGCCATCTCGCCCACGTATATTCTAACGTGGCAGCGAAGGGCTGGGGATTACTTCGTTGTTTTTCCCTCAGCATTTTGTTCTGTTATCGCAGAATGTTGAGTGACATTTAATTACACTTTTTGAGCTTAAACCTATAAATAAACGTGCACCGCGCTCCCACAACTATGTACGTTGCGGTTTAATAAAACACAGTATAGTTTAAGCCGTTAATTTTAATCTGCCAGAGTAACAATTAATATAAAGCATGTTTGTATACCAAGTGCTTAAATTTTGATTGTTCAAATGTGTATGTTTGCGATATTATGTAGGTACATATATTGTTTTATCTGAAAGGTAGATTCGAATCGCATATGATTACGGTTCGTACATTTAGTATGCAAATAGGTCAAAGGTATAAACTCCCACAGTTACCTAACGAATAGCCAGTTAGCCCTAGGTGCCATGGTTGCAAATTTATTTGAAACAGTCACCGTGGCCCTGGAACGCAAAGGGCATTAGGAGGAACACGGATGGGTTTTTAGTCAGTAAGTCTCTGACACTCCCTTCCGCTCCGCCCAGAGCGGAAGGAGTCATTTGATGATTTATCATCCTAAAAAAAGTTAGCCCTAGTTCCCTACGTCAAAATTAACTTTGATTTTGCAAATGTTTTCCCTATCCGCGATCGCCGTTTATGCAACCATAATATGACCCTTTTGCGAATACTCAATTTACCGCAATACCACGAATATAAATGAAGCCCAATAACTGCGTTCTCGAGTTACAAATCCACTCAGTCCGCACGTGACGACGGCAAAGTGACCCAAAGTCGCTCAAATCAAATCAAAGCAGTTTCATTAGCTGGCTGACACGTGCGTCTCATTCGTCGAACTGCGTCGTTCCATTAACTGCGGATTAACTTCGGGTCACGAGACTGCACACTACCAAATTTTCGAAAACACAAATAGGACCACAGAGTATAGAAGAACCGCGCTTCCACTGACAGCGATGGGCGACGCTGTGTCACAGAAATTAACTTATTCAAGGTGTAACTTATAAAGGGTAGATTAAGCGCAAAATCTGGAAAGGGGTCATTGTACTCATTGTTCACAATAACTTTTACAATGGGACCAACCATCTAATCGCGAAAAAAAAACGGCTATTCAGTAGATTATACCTACATGGTAGTTTGAGAAGGTATTTTTTTTTCACGATTTCAGGATTGGCCCCCATAGTAAAAGTTGTTCATAACAATGACTCCTTTTCGTTCGGATTTTGCGTTTAAACCCTGTATATGAAGAAAAACGTTTCACAAGCAAGTCCGGTCAAGCGGATGACAATCTCATTATTTGTCCTGCGAGAGGTCACTTACAAAATAGATAAAAAACACAGACGTAGAGCAGTCAATTACTACAGGTGATCATTGTAACTTACTGCCACGCTTCGTTTGTTATGTATGCCATGTACAAGTGTGAATAGTTGTAGCGGCAGGGAATTCCACACCTTAGCTGTACTCTCTATGAATGTGTACAGCTAAAGAGTGGAATTCCCTGCCAGAGTCTGTTTCCTGATAGCTAGAACCTGGAAGTTTTTAAATCAAGAGTGAATAGGTTACTTCTAGGCAAGCGTGCTCCATCTTCGACCACATTATCGCTTATCATTAGGTGAGATATTGGTCAAACACGTGCCTATCAATAGTAAAAAAAAAAATGTCATCCCTGACAGCGGCCACCAAGGCATTTCTGTAGTCTGTTTAGGATTCGTAAAGCTCAATCTAAACCAAATTTGCGGGAAGCCGCCTTTAATTAAAGATTACTAAACTTTTCTTCTTGAGAATGTAAATTGGTATATACAAAGTTTTTCTTCTATAAAGAGAATGGGGCGGAATAATAAATAGCTAAAATACTTTCAGAGTCCGCTTTATCTTATTCTGATATCGTTTATTTTCAAGTGGTATCTTTTTAATTATTTGCGCAATTAATTTTGCTTATAAAAGTAGGGCCTAAAAGATTTTTGATGTTAAACTTTAAGGGACAAGTCAAACCTAAGTCTTGGTTTCTGACTTCTAATGAGAAACTACATTCTTGATTAGCGTGGTGAGATATTTTGGTCTAAATATGCAAGACACAGGCGAGCCATTAAAGTAACACAAAAATGAATGTACCGTAATGTGTGTAATGTACGTAATTACCGTAATAAAAATAAAAACAAATACCGACCTACCGAAAAAAATCTCGTTAGATGTTTTTAGTGCTCACCTAAAACCTTGTGGGATTCTAATTGTACCTACTTTTTACAACTGTAATTCTCTTTACCTGCACACCAAACTTTAAGTGGTTTGGTTGAATTCGTATTTCGTAACAACAACGCCTGATTTTATTTTCCTTGTTACTAATAAGTAAGTAGGCAGGTATTTACTTTGAGTCACAAGTTTTTTGTTTTTTTTTTTTACCCCGGGCCCTTTTAACGTGCACGTCTTTTTACATCGTTCTCATAAGTAATGCTTCAAACATGAATGATTAACCATAACTTTGTGACTTTTTATTAAATTAAACAATAGTCCGCGGAGTTTCTCACACTTTCTACTGCATAGAGATCTACGATTTGGACGTAACTAGCTTCATCTCTTTGACTGATCGAACTTGACAAAAGTGCCTGTAAATGGTATAATAATTAACGTTTGATTTTGTTTTGACTGATTTGTATGAACGTCATTTAAAATGATAATATCCAGTCCAGCATAAGAGTGCAGTTATCTCATGAACCCGATAACTATAAATGCGGTTGTCGACAAGCGTGCCAATCTAACTAACAATAAAACCATTTACCTGCTATGCGAATCGCATCATCAAATCCTCCCAGTCTTCCGATAGCTAATTAAAATTAAGGATTATAATCGCTTGAAACAATTAGTGCCTTACCTTGGCCTCAGCTTGTTCAATCAGCATGTTCCTCAACTTCTCCTGTTGCGCACTTTCTTCAGCCGCTTTCATGTTCTGAGAATAATGTGCTCGAAGGTAGTCGATGTTGAACTTGATCTCTTGCAGGAAAGCTATGGCTTCTTCCTTTGACATCTGGAAATCGATACATTTATTCGTAAAGTTATAAAATTACAACTTTAAGATGGATAGAATAGAATAAAGGTTGATCCACATATCCACTGATCACGGCCCGGACAGCCCGGACACAACCCTGTTATGTGTGGATCAACCTTCAAGAAACGATGAAAGATGCTAGACTAGAAAGGAAGAGTATTGAAATAACAGCAATAGAAATGAATGGAAAAAGAAACCGTGTTACGCGTACCTCAAATAGATTGGAATATGAAACTATAATTCAAATCGTTTTACCAAAGTTCAAACGTATGAATTTTTAGTTGTTTCAATAGTTTGTTGTTTGGAAACAGTAATAACTAACACCAAAATATTCTAGCGAAAACATCAAATATTGTTCAATCTAACGCGAGGGTTTAGCATCCATGATATATTTTACGATCGACCATTCATACGTACGAGTATGTTGACAATGAAATGTTCAAGTGTGTGTTTGCAATTGAGATGGATTGGATTCAAAACTGAGATAGAATTGACCCGAAACTTTAGTGGGTGTTTTGTGTCAAGCTATATTATAAACATGATGTGTTTTGGTCCTAAACTAAAAGTTCTTCATAATTATGAGTGTGGGTTTTGCGTTATTTCTGTTACCTATATAACACCCTGTACTTGTAAAAATAAATATGATGAGAAAAATCAATGACGTGATATTCAAAACCTACCATTCCCTCCTGCAGGAAGGCTTCAATAGCAGTGGTCACTCCTCGTTCGTCTCCAGTCCAGAACACGTACTCTGCCATATCTAATGGAGAGTATTGGACACCGGAGTACGCGGCGTAATGATCCATCTATGAAAAACAGGATTTCGCATGGTTAACTTTTATACCACATTTATAAAAAGTAAAACCATATGATTAGGTAAAATGAATATTGTTTAGCAGATCTACATCCCTACTAAGTTCGATTTCCTAATTAGATTTCTAGATTACCTACAACGCGTTCAACTATAAGTTTGTCTGTTCTCCGAATGGGAATGAACTTGAACTTCCTTTCGAAAACAAGCCGTGTCAGAAGAATCTGGAATCATGGACATTCTTATATGATTCCTAAACAGGAAACCGTACTACGTTTACGGCTGGCCCTAACGTAAACACATGGTCAATTATTTTTTAAATAAGGCTTTGAACTGTAAATAACGAATACGAGATTTGATATTTATTTAGTAATTTGATCAATGTCATTATTTTTAAAAGGAAGTAAACGATGACATTATTAATTCTTAAAATTACTAAGCCATTTTTACCAAGCCATATGACGTCACGCGTGTCTTCAACTCGCTGTACCCTCTTTATTATTTGTTTACGTGAAAAAAGAAAAAATACGTGTCGAATATTTTTTGAAAATCTATCAGACGGACTAATTAGATTTTTTTAGTAAAATACCCCATTGTGGTTACATTTTGAGAAAGATGATAGTGGAAAAGCTAGTTGTAATATATGTAAAGAAAAGATTTCTTATAAATCTTTCATTAGGTGAACTGCATCAAATTTTTCGTAAATTAACATTACAACAGCATACGTTAATAAAAGCGGTTAGGCGTTTATCTTTCATGCAAGTTGACGTTCGTAACACGTTAACTCGTTAAAAACAAGCCGTGTCAGAAGAATCTGGAATCATGGACATTCGAATATGATTCCTAAACAGGAAACCGTACTACGTTTACGTCCGGCCCTAACGTAAACATACCTATGGTCAATTATTTTTTAAATAAGGCTGATTTAATCTTTAAAAGTTTGAGTAGTTCCTCCTTTGTCCGATGTAATTGAAGCGATATCTTTGAAAGCTTTGTTTCCAGTCAAACCATTGGATTCAGCTGAATACCAGTGTTTTACGTGGAGCGGCTGCCTACCAGACCTCCACAATCCATTAACTGGGTAACACGGTACATCTTGGCAAGACTGGAGTCAGATTTCCTGGCTTCTGACAATCCGTAACAACTGCCAAAGATCTACAAATGACAGCCGGGACCACCGGCTTAACGTGCTTTCCGAGGCACGGAGGAAACTCGTTATGTTAAGACGGTCACCCATCCACAGACCAACCTTGGCAAGCGTTGCTTAACCTTCAAGATCGACCCGTGCGGCTGTTATTATTTAGCCACGAGCTCCTCTTTTAGGCATTTAATCTTGACTGGTTAATAGGAAAAAAAGAAAGTCATAATTTTCATACCTACATAGATAAATACCTAGCTAACTTGTCTTATGCTACCTCTATTCTTGCAAATAAATATCATTCATTCATTCATCGTTTATTTAATCCAAACGATGTACTACTTAACTTCAGTTGATGTGCGAAAAAAAACTAAATGGCTTTCGCATTCGCTGCCTCGCCTTCTAGGTAAATTGTGAAAGCGACGTAATGGAAATGAGAAAAAAATTAGATGTAATAGAAAATGTCGTTTGAAGGACGCAGCGTAAAAAACGTGCTATGCACACCTGATGTTTTTTTTTATTCCGCTAAGATAGCACGAGTTTATCTGATCAAGGTTTTCTTCTTATTACATTTCCAACTAATTCCTGGTCGCAGTTTCACTCGCATCTTAGAGCCTATGCATATGACATATTTTTAACCTACGTAGACGCTGTAGATGACCAAAAAGCAGTACAATCTGCGTCTGAATTTCGTTTTTAAAGCGCTTAGGCTCGCGTCATCTGCACGTTGGTCGTCGGCGCGTTAAAAAAACGCCGTGTGTAAAGCCCCTTAGGAAATCTTGTCTTTTGTATTACAAAGACAGTGAAAGCAATTTGAATGTTTACAAAGATCACTCTTACGTTGTCTAAACTCTTTTTAGATAAAGATATTAACTTTTTTATTCCAATTCAGAACAAGGTCTATATGTTCAAAATTCAAAAGTCGTTTATTCAAATTAGGCTGGGAGCCAGCACTTTTTGAACGTCAAGTAATGTGTCTAATAATGTAATAATTTCCCGACACTTTCTACTCTTTATGAGTGCTATAATAATATGACAAATCCTGTCAGAAACGTAAAAGTTTGATATCTATTTAAGTATTGCGGGCCATACTCGATCAAGTACCTAATTTAATCAAACAGGCTGGTTCAAACTATTTGATCAAATATAAATAGAAATATCGTATTTTTTCATTTGACTCATTTTTTATGAATTTTTCCCACAGACATTCATGCAACTCAGATAGAACTGTTTGAATCGGCCTGTTTGATCGAATTACTTGATCGTGTTAGTTAAATAGATCCCAAACTCTGTTCTGGCCCGCATAACAGACATCAAGGTTCGCCAAAAATAAAAATTATACGACTTAACACAGTATTATATGTAACTTCAGTAGCATAAATAAACCGACTCCATTGAATTACCTACAATGAATGTTTTCATTACAACGCTCGCTGGTTACAATACTAGTTACTTCGTAGTACTTAGAAGTCCCAAAGGTTTCTTACGTTATTCTTGGTCTCCTTGGTAATGTCAGCGTTGAAAGCTCTTCGAACAGCTGTGTGCTGTGGTCCTGTAGGGATGTTGGTTGCCTGGCCTGGTTGCACCAAACGGGCGGCTCCGTGAAACACCTGAGAATTAAAATAGAATTTTAGTCAGTACTTGGGCACGCGACATCGCTATACACCGAGGTGGTGGGATGAGTTTTACGCCTATCGATCGGAACGACAGGATTGGTTCACTCTTGTGCAAAGCCGGCAGAAATGGATGGAAGAAAGGGATGTATTTGACCTGCTGTGGGATAGAACTGTCTGAAAATAAATTGTTATAAGTAATGATATAATTACGATGGTTTGAGGTGGCGCGAGAAAAGTACTTCAGGGAAACAGGGTATGGGATAGTACAAAAAATGCAATTTTGTGAGTATATTTATTACATTTTAAAGCATTTGAATGAATGTTTTATATTCTGGTACCAATGAATGTAGATTATGTGTTTGTAAACGTGTGATAATCCTTTAAATTAAATTGCAATGGATTGCCACTAACACTATGGATAATGTTTTACCAATTATTTTAATCTCACTGACTGAATAAATAAATAGCTTTAATTACAAAGCAGTAGGTAGTTATTTGATGAAATAATTAATAAACTATTACAAATTTTCAAATGTGTTTAATTAAAAAAAAGCAACCTGTAAATGCAATTTCATATTAAATTAAGTAGCTGAAATTAAGTTATATAGACATCAATTAAGAGGCATAATTTCGCAAATGCCTGCCCCCATGCAGGTTGACTCACAGCTGAGCAAAGGTCTCCCCATGACCTGCAATTTTATCCCTGCTACTAGAATTATTAAATTTTAAAACATACATTTACCTTTTAATTCATTATTCTATTCTTACACTACAGTTAAGTTTGGTTTCAGTGGATAAGGTTGTTCACCTTTTGTTTTAGTAAATACCTTAGCTCGGCAATTTAGCCGAAGACGCGGGGGCGAGATATTGCGAACGCAGTGATAAATGGAGAGGAAATAGGGGCAATACGTTCGACACAGCAGTGTGTTCGATTCTATTTATCAAGATAGGGGTTGTACTAAAACTAGTCTACCGAAAATCTTTCTGATAAAGGTAGGCAGAGCCATAGGGTATTCTAGAGCAATATAAAGTCAATCTTATCATATTTTAGACGTCTCCGACTGATTGCTTGAAAACTGGCAAAAAATCACTAACAATTTGAGGAAACCTACCATATGGGCCGACAGACGAGTAGTATATCAAATTATATTTACAAATTACAAGTATATTAATAAACCATTTATTCTGATCTGAACCCTTGCTTTCTGTTATTTGAAGTTTTAGTTACAGAATAGCCTTTGCCAAGAGCCTCAATGAATGTCTTACTTCCAAAAGGCCTCTGACAACTTCTACTGTTATCTATTTCTCGCACCTCTTTCTCCACTGAGCTTTAGTTCGTTTTCCCACGTTCGTTTTCACTGTTTCTTTTGCAATCTCTGAGGTAGGAAGGAGGTTTCACCTTCTCTCACTGTCAACCCAACATTCGAGTATATTTCTATATTATAAAATCCTCTATCTATTTTTAACTCACATAAGTATGAAAATTGCGCCACCCACGCTAATTGAACCCAAGTTCATCGCCCATTGCCGTCGAACCTATCTACCCACGTATCTGCAGCTATGTATGTTTTTAATTTTCCGGCATGAACACTAATCTTACATTCATTTGGGAGTTTAACGTCTTTGAGAAAAATATCATTGTCATCTTTTCAGCTTTAGAATAGTTTGCGACTATGTAATAACAGTCAGAGAGTTGATATTCTACGTTAAGTAGGACTGAGTTAGGTCCGTAAATGAGTGACAATCCATTGCAGACTCCTTTGAGCTTTGGAAATCACGCTAAGCATTTGGTGCTGGCTGTCAATTTTAGATCTTTTGACAGCCATTACGAGTATTCGGAAGCCAGAAGATCAATCCAAGGGGCATTGTATTACCAGTTACTGTGTGGGTCAGAAAGGAAGTCGCTTAATGTAAAAACACTACAAAGTATAAAATACCTTAATTTTGGAAGTCGGTGTTTTTGGTTTTGTTTCTTTGGTTCGTAAAACCGACTTTTATAATACAGTATTCATCCTTTTTATTTAGTTTATGAAATATCTCTTAAATCGGCTTAATATTGGGGGAGAAAATAGTCGAGAATTAAATCTCGAATTATAACTTTTTACATACAAAGTCTTGCCGCCCATGTTTCCTCTTAAGGACAACTTGTGACTGTTGCAATGTTGCATCAAGTTGGAACTCCATAAAAATGAACGTAGATACATGATCCCATTTAACTATGGTTGAAGTACAGATTGATGTATTCCGATGTTATCGGTTTCCGATAGACTTTCATTTACAGTCTGGTTTCAATAGATTTTTCAATGCACGATGTTCTATTGTAATGCTGAGAATTCTCATGTTCAAGAGAGAATGAATATATGAGAGTATGTTTTGCACAGCTCTCTTTGTTTGTGGTTTGTCCAAGTTTTGACATTTTAATTAGTGAATGAAATGTTCGTTGATAGATTTGCTGCAATATCGCTGTTGGGAGGTTACTTCAAAAGCTTGCTATTCTGTTTTTTTTTTTATGTATTTATCGCGTCTCCAAATTCTGATATTGTATGTAAGTGTGTGCTGAATTTGGGTAGTCTTCAATAGGGAACATGCAATATTTCCATTTTTGCTTTAATTAAAAAAATGTGTTTATTATCTTAAATCAATACAATTCAGTTGCCGGGGCTTCCCAGAAAGTAATCCGAAGATACTTGTGATGGGATAAACCTCGCTCTTCCTCGATTAATTTACAAATTGATTCGTTGTGCTAATTTGGTATAAGTTACACATTTTTTTATTTTTTTATAAAACCAATAAATAGAGAAATAAAAATCGTGTTTATGGCAGTGTGTGAAAAACTAGAGTGTGTTTGTATTAATGTATGTTTATCAGTGTGAGAATGAAAAGAACTTCATCTAGAATAGACCACCACATAATAAGAAATAAAAACGCTTTAATTTATTGCTAAAATTGCGTTTTTAGACCGACAGTTCAAAGGTTCGCGCGAAAACGGACGATGACGTCACTCGTGTCTATCACTGGTCAAGAACTGTCCTAACTCAAAGACATAAGGTTGCCTTTTCGTTGGCATAACAGCAGATACGTCACTAAACGCTGATTGTTGTTTTTAAATATGTTCCGTTTCACGTTACTTTAATTCATTATTTTTGTTAAAAATCGATAATAATCAAAATAAAAACGTTGCAATGGCCTTTATTTTATACTTTTTTATCATTTTACTGACAACATTCTCATAAATCCTGTATTTGCATCTTCCCTATTCCATTTAAAAAAGTGTCTTTACTACCCCGAAAGCTGTTATTAAACAGTTGTCTTCTCGATACTTTGTCAAATGAAAATACGCACGAATACTGATGTTTTTTTTTTGTACTTACCTTAGTAGTAACTTCCTCGCTTGGTGCTGTAGTGGTCGCGTCGTGCACACTCACATGGGAGCCATCTTGGACAAGCACGCTATGAACACCTTCGGAGGGCACGTCGAGTTGCGCCTGGGCATGCAGATGAGGCTTTTCGCCTCCCACCGCGTCCGCTGACGCATGTTGCTCTAGTCTTGACACCAGTTCGCCGTTGGCTTGTACTGCATCTGTTTTATGAAGAATAAACTGTGTTGGACAAACTTTAAACAGCAAGTTGTGAATAAATTGAATCTACTGCTCCGTCTAAGCAAAAAAGTTTTTGACTATACCCAAGGGAAAAGAAGTGAGTGAGTAAGTGTATGTAGACACTTGTTCTTAGTGTGTCGAGTCAATGGCTTATTGGCAACCTAAGGGACTGCAGAAACGTAGACAATTTTGTGTCTTGCGTCGGATACAAGCTACCAATAAATATTTGATTTCTATGTAACCAGTATGAAATCAGCTACTCCCTGCGCAGATGTAATAGGACAGAGCAACTACGGTTTCCTGTGACGGTGTGCCGTGTCGGCAACAAAAAGTGTCTACGTTTGCGTACCCCTTAATGGAATCAGCCCAGAATTTGCGAGCCATTTGGTGGAATTTTGCCATTATTTGCCACCTACAAGGGGACAGTTAGACATTACTGATCACTTCGTTGCGTGCAGGAACTAGTCCCGCAGAAAACGAAATAATCTGAGTTTTCACCACTGATATCTCCATTTGACCTGACCTGGACAAATTCTCCTTTCTTCGACCTAATCCATCGAATTCACTTTTAGGTCTGATATTGCTCTCATTGATTGCTATTAGCAACCCTATTCTTTGAAACGTTCTCGACGGCTGGCTTACCTTTGACCTTTACTCTGAATGTTCGTACTAAAAGGCTTGAGCACATACCTACCCGAGTAGGTAGTAAACACATCACGGGAGGAAATGTATTGTATTTTCGGTCTATTCCATCTAAGTTATAAAATTCTAAATATCAGCATTATGTTAACCAAAATATTTGGGGTCAACGCTACAAGTCTTGTTCTTCCAGAAATATGGATTATTATTACTAGTCACTCCGTTTTCTACTCGATTAATTTTCACCCTGTCCACCCATCATTACAGCCTCTTATAGCCATCAAGACAACAATATAAGTTCAAACAGCTTCTATGATAATTTATATTATATACTAGCAACATTAAAGTGAGAATCTAATTTATCAATCACCATGACAACTACATAAACTGCATGCTTATCATTCACTTGAGCTATCCAAGTACAAAGACACAACAAAACTATCAACGCTAGGTTACATATAAAGGCTAGTCGACTGATAACGTACTTAACGTGTTGTTTAGCGCATGTAAGTACTAGATAAGGGGCTATTAGTGGTTGAGCTCAGTTATCTAGCCGAGACAGTATCGCTTTTAGCTTTGTTCGCGTGAAAACGAGCATGACATTGGACTGTTACGCCGGGTGCGTCGAGTGAATACGTTTAATGTTCCAGTAGAAAGCTTTGGAATCGACTATGTGATGTGGAAAGAAGACTTATTATTTAAATGTAACGGTGGAGCAAAATGGTTTTTTATTGGTAAGCTCGCGTTTGACTACCATCTCACCTGAATCTTCTCCTTATTGTGTGGGCAGTAAGGTCTAACGACCCCACACACTCTAGAGTCAGAGTTTCTAAACCGCCCCAAGGGCCTCTTACATGGTATATTTGACGACCGCCATTTGGCGGCCGGGACCACCGGTTTATACGTGCCTTCCGAAGCACAGAACTATATTTTTATCAGACAATCAGGTGATTCAAGCCTGCAATGTCCTTGCCAAACTAGAAACAACTTTACAAAATATGCTTCCCGTGGGAATCGATCCCACGACCACCGGGTCACAAGGCAAACGCCTAAACCACTCGACCACAAAGTCAGTTATCTCACGTGATGATCGGGATCATGTGATCGTCGATGCAACATGCTTGCGTAGTGGCAGAAGACGAACGATCAAATGGTTTAGATCAGCGATTACCATTCGTTCGCTCGTTCGCTAAGTTTATACCCGGCATAACAACATAAGGCAGGTATTGCTTACCGAGTCGGTGATATTCCACGTGTTCACTGCTCATCTCGCCTTCCTTGCCGGACTCCGCTGTAATACGATTTAGAATTAGTTTTACATTCGAACGCAGAAATCTGAATTCGAACATTCTTTATTCGTTTAAAAAAAATTGAAAAAATAGTATTCCATTTGAAAGGAAGGTATGTTATTGAATCTTTGGACTAATTCGTTTTCTGTATGAGGCTTTTGATTTATAGTCGGACAACTTCGATAGTTATATACGCAAATAGAGGTGCGAAGCGACAATGCGACAACGCTTTTTCTCGGAAATTGATCAGTCTCTTCACAGTTTTTTTTTTACAGTTTGTACGAATGCGTCATCGTGTTGTCGTCATTTTTCGTTCCTTGCTGGAACCTTACGACTAATATATATATACTGTTTAAAATGTCAAGGTGGTCATCATTAACATAAAAATTAGGGCTATTGATACAAACATCTGAGTTCGTAAAGTTTAACCTACATGTAACTTTGTAATTAAAATTAATAATATCAGCAACGAGGGCTTTAACTTGTGAAGCACGATGGTTTTGATTGATGAAAAGTTTGTGTAAATTGTGGGTAAATAAAGTATTCGCTCAACATGTTTACATTTAATCATTAAACCAATTCGGTCCCGAAAACATGGGAAAGCTATCAACTGAGAGAGGAATGAGTGATCGGCCCTAAATGATATGGGATTCCACAAATGTTACATTGTATATACGTACTTAATATATGTTGTACTTAATATATAGAACCACCAAAATGCAACGATCCAAACTTGGAGTCCAATAAAATCTACAAGTATATTTTGGGTTAAATGCATTTTTTTCTTCGGTCACACACACAAAAACCTGTCTGATGAAAATAATGCTTTCGAAGGGATTCAAAATACAGAAATGGCAGATTTTTTTAACCAATAGGTATCTAGTGTCTAGACTAGATTCTAAACAGAGTTTGAAGTTTGTAAGCCAATATATACCTGTTTTTATTTTATCTGCCCAGCCTTTTCCCAACTATATTGAGGTCGGCTTCCAGTCAAACCGGATTCAGCTAAATACTAATATATTACGTGGATTGGCTGCCTACTAGATCTCCACAACACAGCCCAGTAACCTGTTTATATTGCAATCTATAATTATTAAACATCCTCTTCAACATTTATAAAAACAACCGCAAAAAACATCCTCCCCAAAGATGATAATTTCTATGGTCCTTCGAGCTCCTGAACCCAATTACTGCCCGACCGTTTTTGTAAAACATAAATTTAGGGTCAGATAAAAAGCGATGTAAAGGTAATCTCACACTTTATATCTGATAAAATAATATACTGACCCGGTTTAGGAACTTGATAGGCTGAAGGTGAAAACGGTTTGCGAGCAACCTTCATAAATATTCAGAACGAGGTAGATTTATTTTCTAGTCTAGTCTATAGTCTAATTGTTATGTATATGCGTAGGTATAATGGTCAAGGATAGGAATAAAATGTTACGGCCGTCAAAATAAAAGTTTCACAGGGCTTTATAATAATAATTTAAGAATACATAAATAAGTATCCAATTGAACTGGGTTAGTAGGTCCGTTAACTGCCCACTAAGACCAGGAAAAAGGGGAACAGAACTTCTTCAGACATTGTAATCGACCTCGATTCAACTTCAGACTTCATGTACCTAATTCTTTAAGGTGAAACCTTAATAAGACAGCCAAGAAGACGTTAAAGATGTACATTGACTGGCCTGTTGGTCTAGTGGTTAGTGACCCTGACTGCTATGCCAGAGGTTGTGGGTTCGATTCCCACCCAGGACAAATGTTTGTGTGATGAGCATGATCATTTGTTCTGTGTCTGGGTGTAGTTTATCTATAATATGTATGTATTTAGAAATATATAAGTATGTTTATCAGTTGTCTAGTACCCATAACACAAGCTCTGCTTAGCTTGGGACTAGATGGCGTTGTGTGATAGTTGTGTGGAATATTATATTACATTAGGTACATTCTAAACGACTGCGTCTAGAAGCATGACATGATCGATCGATTTTTGAAAATTATCAAAATTATCTCCGGAGTATAATAGTGGATCAAAGTTCGTACGAAAGTTCGTCATTGTTAATGAAGGGATATCCGTGGGTACATAACATGTCACTCAATAAAAATATTTCCAAAGTAATAGTTGACCGCAAAACTTAGCTACAAAGGATGCTGTTTCCTAAGCACTTCAAATTATCCCTTAGTTGCGTTTTACGTCAGGCGCGGGTGGGGAAAAGAGGTGGGGTAGTTACACCCTCCTACACCTACCTGGTGGGTGGTACCTTCTACATTATTTCTCACACACTAAGCTATTTTTAGGAAACACAATACTTGACCGTTACTTTTCTACGAGCTTCGTCGTATATAAAACCTCGCACTTTCCATGAACGGGATATTTAAAAATAGCCCGTTCTCGCATGAAATGAGTTTTATGCGAGATAAAGTATTGGAGCTTAAGTTACGACGCTATAAATAGCTCTTTCAGCTTTACCTGTTATAAAAGTGGAAATACTAGATTAACGGGGATAGAGAATACTTTTATATACTTAGTCATAATTGATTTTTAGGTACACGTAAGACATAAATTGATACAGGTATAATGTAACAAATAAGTAACTTTACAGGAATGAGCTTGGCTATTTCTGTTTTGCAAAAATTAGTACTTATGTCAAACATTATTTTATACTATTCGAAAAAGATAAAAAAAACAAAGTGAAAAATAATGTTTATTAAAAAAAAAAACCCAAAAAATACTTTATCACCTACTTCTAATGACGCCTTAAATCAGCACAAATGCGTTTTTTTAATCTATATCTGTACTAATATATAAAGCTGAAGAGTTTTTTTGTTTACTTGAACGCGCTAATCTCAGGAACTTCTGTTTTTTTTTCGATTTGAAAAATTCTTTCAGTGTTAGATAGCCCATTTATCGAAGAAGGCTATAGGCTATATATCATCACGCTAAGACCAATAGGAGCGGAGCAGTAATGAAAATTGTGACGCAGACGAAGTTGCGCGGGTCAACTAGTTCGTTATTTATGCTTCTGGCATTTTGCAGATAGCCGTTTGGTGAAGCTGAATTGTACCAGTGCAGTATAGACTCATTCGTTCACACTGTGGTTCATGGTAGTCTCTGCCAAGCTTAAGCTACAAATAGATCTTATAGCTTTATAAAACTAAAAACAGTAGATCAAAGGGGAAAAATGAAAGTTGTTTAGAGTCGTGATTGATTTTCAGTTACACGCGGCTTCGTGGAAACCCCATTAGTAGGTATTAGTCTTTTGAAGTCTTAGCTGGAAACTTGCGGCTAGACCACTTTGTAGAAGGCAATAAGTTATGCGAAATTGATTTATAGTTGATATTATGAGTGGCATTCTATAATGTTTAATCTCGGTACACGGATTAAGTAAATACCTAATTGTGTTTCGTTCTTGTAATTATATTAATCCCTATTAATTTTATAAATTCGAAAGTGAGTTTATTTGTTTGTAACACTTTCACGGATAAATCGCTGAACCGATGTTGATTATTTTTGGTACACAGATAGATGGGATCTTGTAGACGTTTATAGGAGAATATTGTAGACGGTTATACGAGAAAATAGATATTACCGCGAGCGAAGCTAATTTACAATTATATGTATGTAAAATTATGTTTACACCATCATCATCCTAGCTTTCCCCAACTATATTGGAGTCGCCATCCAGTCAAACCGGGTTCAGCTGAATACCAGTATTTTAAGTGGAACGGCTGTTTACCAGACCTCCACAACCCATTACTGGGTAACACGGTATTCCTACAAAAATTAAAAATGGTGTAAAATTATATTTACACCTTTAAGCTGATGACGTTGAACTATGTTCAGAGGAGTAGAAAAATTCTATTGTACAGCAATGAGAAATCAATTTATCAGTTATCAACGCAATTACTCGACGGCGAAAATTGCTCGGTCGTGAATGTAATGTGTTCAACTATAATTAATTTGAATGTTTACCTACAACGGTTAAATATTACTTTTGTTTTATTTAACACAAAAGTTAAGGTTCATTTACGCGGAGCAATTTAATTGCCTATAATGAGGTATCATTGTGAGCAATGTTTTAAAATGAAAATGTAATTGAAATAGGTATTGTTGGTAGTTTCAACTTGTATTATTTATGTTGCTTTAAATTATGGGTAGTTTAATTGTTTTGTGTCCCACCACTGGGAACATAATCGATCTATAGGCTGTATAAGATTAATTGAGCTGGGCTTTAGTTAAGTACATTTTCACTTTGATTTAAGTAGGTATTTATTTGAGACTAGATGTGTCTCTCTAATTTAAAATAACCTGGTAATTTGAGATGAAAATAAAAACCTAAGCTTCGTTAAGTGTAACCTAACCTATTTAAAATCAATTAATTTAGAAGAATAGATATTTTTCATATATTTTCACTGTCAAAATATTAAAGCAAAAAAAAACGTTCCTACCGATTTATTTATTACTCGTTAACGCCCCGATTGCGTACGATCATGGAGCGAAGAAGGCATACAAATCGCTTAGAAAATAAACGATCGAACCACTCACGTTAAATACCGCATTAAATTGGGGAAAAAGGAATTATCGAGAGCGCGGCAACACCCAACACATGCCATGAATGAGCGACTTCAAATTACGCGCATGGCATCTTGCGCATTTTTATCCCGTCTCCATAATACGAGTAAATCTCAACTATTTGCTGTAAATTCTTCGCGTTTGCTGGTTTACCGTGTTACGTTATAAATTGTAGGTAGGTAGTTAGGTAGTCTATACTTTTAACTACGTTCGTCAATATATGTATAGACCGTGGGGCTCGGAGCTCGGACCCCGTGGTCCGAGTGCGAGTCTGCGCTCATGCGTTTTTTAAAGAACGCATTTTTTGACGCCATATGTTAGTTAGGTGTTTTTATTTTTATTTATAAGTGTATATAGTTAGATTAGTATTAAAAATATCTGTATGATTTTTTAAATTAAAATAGATCAATTGATACCTACACCTCTGTATGATTCATTGAATACATTGTCGAATTTGAAATAACGTAGAACATAACTGCTGAAGTACCTAACTAGACACAACTTTCTATAAAGTTATCTAAGCTCTACAAAGGACTACTAGATCTTTTGAAAACCGTTTTCGCTGATTGCACTACAATAGAACACCAGTCACCTACTTTTAGAACCCACTTGTACCCGTTGTGTTAGTACGAGTTGTTTTTCTAATTCTATCATCATATCAGCCGAAAGACGTCCACTGCTGGACATAAGCCTCCCCCAAGCATCTCGCATCCATCGGCTACCCGCCACCTTTACCAGGTCATCGGTCCACCTTGCGGGTGGCCTTCGAACGTTACGTCTTCCGGTACGCAGTCGCCACTCCAGAACTTTTCGGCCCCATCAACTATCTGTTCTGCAAGCAAAGCCCACTACCACTTTAGTTTGTCGATCCTTCGGACTATGTCGGAAACTTTGGTTCTCTTGCGAATATCATCACTATTCGATCACGCTAAAACAATGCTAATATTAAAAAGCTAAAGAGTTTGTTTGTTACCACCAACTACCTTTACTTGTTCGAATTTAAATATTTAAACTTTTAGTATTGGATAGTCTATTTATCGAGGAAGGATATAGGCTATATAACATTATGTAACGACCAATAGGAGCGAAGAATTTATAATAATGTGACGCAGAAAAAGTTGCACGGATCGCTAGTTAGGTATATAGAAAATGTATTTTTATAAATATCGTTTTAATCTTTCTGGACATGTAGTCAAAACGGAAGCTTCTGCGAAGTTCCAAATAGTTGGGACACGGCTAGACAGACGATGATGATCTGTCTATTCTTTCAATCCATTTTCACAAGCTGGTCAAAGATAAAGATAAGACAAGATAAGATTATACTGGGTGGCGCAAAAGTAAAGACTCAATTTGATTCAGTTATAAAAAAAATTCTAAATTAGAAAACTTGATTCAGGTAATTTTAAATGTATATTTGTGCCATTAAATTTCGTACCATTAGGATTTAAAGATGATGTCTTTTAAATGGTGACCTCTAGAGTTGATGCACATCTGAGCCCTATTTATGACATTTTGCATAACTAGCCGTAACACTTCCTGCGATATGTTCCTTATTTCTTGATAAATCTTTTCTTTTAGAGCTGCGAGAGTCTGTGGCTTGTTCACATACACCCGAGATTTCAAAAAACCTGTTCGGCCTGTTCTTGGTCTCCCAGACTTAGGTCTATCCTTTGTTGAGCCAGTTGCTTCGAGGCGTGTGGCAAAGCGTCGAATTGTGCGACCCATCGGTGCTGGACGGTGGGGAAATCGTCGACGAAATTCACGTTGTGTTTTTATCACTGATGAATTATTCCGTAAGAACATTGTCACGATTATTCCACGTTCTTGGGGAGTAAAGCGGTTCATGTTTATTTTCAGTGTATTTTACATTTGTTCACTACACAATTTACAAAAACAGAATAACAGGATATGTCAAATAAAAAAAAAAAAAGTATTTTCTTTAGTGCCAGTACTTTTGCGCCACCCAGTATAAGATCTTATTTTGAAGATCCTTTTATTTAGTTACAATTTTATAGAATCAGGAAATGTGTTGTTTAGTAAGAACATAAATTGATATGAGTGAATGAATTTTAGTAGGTCAGTAGTTGCTTTTTTTTTTTTTTTTTTTTTGTCGATGGCCACTCGCAGTTATCAACCCTAGAGGGTTGTCAACTACTGAACCGGACTTGCGTCAGTAGTTGCTTGTTTGAATGTATGTTAAAAGCATTTTAATTTAGAAAAGTAACTTTGGTCTTATTTATAGTAAAACTATTTGTACTGACTATTCTCACTTTTCTTTATTAATAACATTTCAAATAAGACAACGATGAAATGACTTCAAAATCAATGTTTTGTATTGATCACATTATATCAAAGCGCGAGTACCTATCCTTAAAACCTTTTCAGGGTATATTGACCCCTCAAAGGGAAATGAATGCCAAAATAATATAGGCTTTTAAACCCGTTGCGGAAAAACGATTTAAACAAAACAACTCTTCCGTAAACAATCTAATTATACAACACATCCTTGTAATAATTATACCCTGGTAGATTATACAAATTATACGTACACTGCATAAATTACACCCCAGCTGTTTAGTTAGTGTTGTGGCAAAGTTTCTTGTTTATTGCTCTCAACAAATTACGCACGTGTAAATTTATTACAAAAGGCTTCGCCCTATATTTTATGGAAAGTGTTTAAAAGTAAAGTTTTCGTGTTGCGTTGTTGTGGCTAGGAATAATGCTAACAGCTCGCACATTTAACTTTTCCTACAAAACGTACGTAGATATTAAATGCTACATTTTACGCTAGCATAATATTTTATACTGACAATTAATACCCGAGGTTGTCCATTTTAAAAATGCTGTGCTGGTGGCTGTCAAACGTAAAATAAATGTTAATGTTCCTTTTATTACTAACTTGCTGACCCGCGCCATTACGTCTGCGTCACATGTTTCATTAATGATCCGCTCCTATTGGTCGTTGCGTGATGTTATACAGCCTATAGCCTTCCTCGATGAAATTAAAACATGTTTAAATTCGAACTTGTAGTTCCTGAGATGAGCTCGTTCAACCAAACAAACAAACTTTTAGGCTTTATAATATTACTAGCGACCCGCCCTGGCTTCGCATAGTTGCAAATGTTTATGTAGCCCAAACTAACAAAGTGAACACCAGAACCAGTGAATTACCAGAGTCAATAATAGTGTGTTTCAGGCTGAAATAAAAACTGCAATAGACAACCGTCAACGACGTCTGGTCTCAGGTGTCTACCAGTTCGGATCATCTCTACCTCCGCTATGATTATTTGGTTGCGCGACTTACTTTAATTTTGAGATATCTCCTAAGATATTCATCCAAATTAAATTGTTTGAACGGCAATTTTGCCCTAAATTAAACACTTAAGATGACTAACATATTTATTAAGATAAGCATTTGCACTTTATTGATGAAAACACCTGCAAATGATATTAATGGTATTTTATATCAAATTTGAATATCATAAAAATGGTTATTGTGAGTCAACCATAAAAGATACATGCTATCGCGGACGTTTTCGTAGATATTGGTGTGGTATCTAAAACTGTAGTACATTGTTTTGTTCTATCATCAATAGTTTTCGTAGCGCACGTGATGTAAAGAATTTTTTAAATCATTTTTTACCGACCTCTTCAGTAATAATCTTCATATATCAGCCAATTTACACAAAACCTTAACAAATCGTATACTAAACCCTTTCTCGAGAATGGCTCTATCTATTAAAAAAACCCGCATCAAAATCCGTTGCGCAGTTTTAAAGATCTAAGCATACATGGAGACAGCCAGACGCGGGAAGCGACTTTGTTTTATACTATGTTGTGAATTGTGATGTAGTGAAGTATTAGTATAGAAATGAAAAATTCTTAATAAGAATCATTAATTTTGCAATAAGGTAACCTAGAGGCTACCTATATAAGCTGATTTCATCATAGTCCTGCCTAGTTGTGTTGAATACCTTCAATCACAATCTACAGAATTTTGAAGAACATTTATATGTTTTGCCTCATGTGTATGACAAATCGTCAGAATAAGAACAAAATAGCTCAAAGTCTGTTGAATAAATTATCAACATTAACACCATTTTCTTTGTCACTGTTATACCTTCGCGATTTCCCGCTGAAATGAACAGTTACTAACAATACTAGGTACCTATTGCATATTAAGTAGCTATTAATATTGATATTAATCCATGCTCGGCCGCTCACAAGCCCATTGAGACTTCACAGCAGTGAGATTCTGTAAACCTTAGGTAAACCGTGTCAGTTTAGGTGTAGTGAACATAAAATGAGCTGTTAACCAATACAAAAAAAAATTGGTTGTCTGTAAAGTTGGTTTACGGACGATAATTTTACGTGATAACGTCATAAGAAAACAATTGAATTCTTAACAAACAAGCCGAACGCTTAGGTCTATCGTGCCTCTCTAACGCTTGTTCCTCGCTCTCGCTCTCGGAACGTGACACTTTTCGTGCTTGCAGTCGGCGTTCACCGATTTATAAGTCGGTATCACGTCAAAAATGTACGTACGTAAACGTAGATAGAATAGCCCAGCTGGTTGTGATTACGGGCAGTTCTATCATGATTGAATCATAAGCGTGAATACTAACCAATTCAATTAAAATCAATTTAGCACAGTAGACCGTACAAAAGGTGGACAATTACTTTATTTTTGCCAAAATTCTAGCCTAGCCTTTTCCCAACTATATTGGGGTCGGCTTCCAGTCAAACCGGATTCAGCTGAATACCAATGTTTTACGTCAAGGGATTTTCAACCGTATGAATAAAAAAAAATAACCATATGACATAATAACAGTTTAAGTGCTGATTAGCAGATTTTTAATTTGATTCAGATGCTAGTTTTGTAGTTTAATCTCCGGGTAGCAAAAAATTCTAAGTTAATTTTATGGCGCAAATGGACAGTACTCTTTGTTTGAGCACATGCGCATAATGCATTTTTTTAAAGATGTAGCAATGTTTGATTGCAACATCTTTAAAAAAATGCATTATTGTCCTTTAGTTTTTATCAACGCTAAAAATGTCCTTTTCATGGCTCTCAGCTATCGCAAGAATATTTACTAATTTTGGCTTCAACACCGCAACTGAAAGCCATCTTATATTCATAAAACATTCATGAAGGTTTTATGAATAAATTAATTGATTATATTAACTGAAGAACAAATTAAATTAATTTAATAAATATTTGGCTCGCGAAGAATATTAGGTAGGTAAATTAAAATTATGAATTATTAATTAATTTTTAGATGATGGATTGCAATTATTTTATCTATCACGATGTAAGTGTATCGTATTTTCAGCTTTATACTTTCAGTCTACCCCGTGTGAAAAGTAATTAGTTTACCTACAGATTTTCAGCAAACAAAAATCGGTCAATTTATCGGTCGACTTGAAAACCTCCTCTGTTTTTTGTAAGTTATAAAACATTTTATGTACGTTAAACCAGAATCCTTATGAAGGCAAATTGAATAAACTCACCCATTTTTAGTTTTTCGAGTTGTTCCACTGGTACGTCCTGTAACAAAAAATATTCATTGTTTAATTTTTATAGAATAGGTATACCTACTTACTGCCTAGACTAACATGAAATTACACTTAAGATCATTACTGTTAGTACCTCCTCCTAATGTTGGTTTGATAATAAAAAGAGGAGAGCGGGAGTTTCAGAGTTAGGCTGTGCACAGACCTGAGACAGACCGCATATCTATCACTGAATTATTGCTTGTCAGATGCGTTTAAACTGTAAAGTAACGAACTTGGATTAGCTTTATTGTGTTTGAAATTATCTGTTGACAATACCTACCTACTCGTATATAGGGATTTTGTACTCTAATCCTATCAATATTTATTACAATCTTACGGTGTCAGCAATAGAGAATTAGCATGAAAAACATTTTTTTATCTATACTGTTTATCTGAAACAATACAAAAATATACTACTCATCATCTGCCTAGCCTTTTACCAACTACATTGGGGTTGGCTTTCAGGCAAGCCAGATTTAGCTAAATACCAGTATTTTACGAGGAGCGGCTGCCTACCAGACTTCCACAACCCATTAACTGGGTAACACGGTACTTCATGGCATGACTGGAGTCAGATTTGCTGGCTTCTGACTATCCGTAACGACTGCCAAAGATCTACAAATGACAGCCGGGACCAACGGCTTAACGTGCTTTCCGAGGCACGGAGGAAACTCGGTATGTTAAGATGGTTACCCATCTACAGACCAACCTAGGCAAGCGTTGCTTAACCTTGAAGATCGACCCGTGCGGCTGTTATTATTTAGCCACGAGCTCCTCAATTCAAAAATATACTACTAACGGTCCCTCTCGTGAAAACGCTGTTTTCTATGGCAGCTGGACGTCATGGACAAGGACATCAAAGTTCATATCGGACTTCTCTTCCTAATTGTAATTTTTGTAGCTTTATAAGTCACTTCGCTGATGAAGTTGTTTAATAAATTTTATTTCATGATTGTTTACTAGAGCTACCAAGTATTTCATTTTACAAATAAAAAAATTGCATGCATATACCTAGGTATTAACTAGTGACAGTACATTCAACGCACACTTAAAATAAACAGTTGCATATAAAGCCTAAGTTGTTCAAAACCTACAGAAATAAAAATTAGTAGAAACAGGTAGAAAGCTACACTTAAACGTGTGTTGGGATACTGTTTATCTCGGAGAAATAGGATATAGTCCCACAGATGAATCTTATTTATATCTGTAGCGTCTCGTTTAAAAAGGAGTAGATATCGGTTTCATTATTACAAGAGTGCCAATTCCGCCTAGAAGTAACCTATTCACTCTTGACTTAAAGACTCCCAGCTTGTAGCTTTTGACAGATTTAGATCAGGGACACAGATTTTTGACAGATTGCGACTGACAAATTGACATGCAAATGCAAACATTGCTCATTTTTTTTTCAATTGCCGCCCGCACACCAGAATGTGTGCGGGCTACCTTATGAAAAACCTATAGCATCTGATTATTATAGTCCTACGCACGTTGCTTGGGTCGAGTAATAGCTTATCCGAGCTCTTTAATTACGTACTAGCATATGTATGGAAATGTGAAGTGTTAAAGGTCATGATGGCGCCATGTGTATTCTGTTTAAATACGTTCTATTCGATTGATTTTGAGAAGAGAAAGGAGGAGCTCGTAACAGGTAGCTTAATTAATAATAACAACCTCAAGGGTCGATCTCCAAGGTCAAGTAACGCTTGCATAGGTTGCTGCGTGGGTAGATAACTATTCAATACATACTCAAGTTCTTTCGTGACTCGACAAGCTTGTCCTGGCGACACCCGGGACCAACGGCTGAAAGAGTTTTCAAATAATCTAAAAATTACAATTTGTAGATTTTTAACTGTCACAGGTCAGATTAACAGTCACGAGCATGAAAAATACTAATATTCAGTTGCATCCGGGCGAACAGGAAGCCGACATGATTAGGTGTGTGTTCCAAAAATATAACCCAGTATACTGGGTCATATGTTCATGACATCAATATGGCGTCGGATTCATGACATTATGAGCACTGGCCAGTATACTGGGTTATATTCCGGAACACACGCTAGGACAAGGCTAGGCAAATTGAGTAGGGTGTTCCTATACTTCCAAATTTAAATTCATACAAGGAACGCGGCTCAAAGTGAACCAAGAAGTGACTTCTATGTTTATTAACGACATGAACTAGCCCTTGAACTCTGCGTGACCTTTGACTGTTGAGTGTTGACCCAATTTAATTCATTCGGTCATGGTAAAGTTTATGTAGAACACTCTACCGTGAGCTTTTTTAACAGTCGCGGCAAATACTTTCTAAGTTACATTTTACCACAATGATAGTCATATTCGTCGATCAATGATAGTCATCGTCGTGTATTAAAAAAAGTTATACCAAACAATACACACCCGATTATAAAACTCTGTATAATATTTTGAACAGAGTATTTCGATTACATACAATAAATCCCATCCAAATAATACAGTTTTGATAAGACACAGTTTTGTCTTATCGAGAAGAAATAGTTGAAAATCTTACGCGACTTAGGTACAAATGTTTGGTGTTTGCAATAATCCAATGCCGTCATCATCAGAACAGCTGGAAGACGTCCACTGCTAGGTTGGCGATCGCAGTGTTTGGTTTTGTATTTTACAGAGAACGCTACTGCCCATTCTCTGATGAGTCCCTTAGTCGTCTCTTACGACACCCACGGGAAGTGATGGATTGGTATTATTCTTACGGCATTATTCATACGGCTGAATACCAAGCCTTTTCCTGTTCATTTCAATACGTCAATCAAACTCACCAAGAGTTTTGACCTTTATTGTCCCTTGCCTCTTACCTGTTCCCTTAAGCTAAGTGCCAATTCGACAAATTTTTAAACAACGATTGCATTAGCAATGTGTCAAAAATGTATGGAAATTCAGGCATTTTTGATAGATTTCGAATGATATGCGAATGCGAACGTTGCTTAAAATTTAATAGATTTGGTCCTCTTTTGTTTATTAAGTAATGATATCTACATTTAAAACAAAAGTTCGGTTTCAATTTTGGAACACCCAACAGTTAAACTGTTCCACGAAAAGATCTTTGTTTTTAAAATGGGGGACATTTTTTATTAACTTTTGTAAAACGTACGTACATACAGCTTAATACGCCTCGTTTATAATAATTCTTCTTGAACATCTAGGCTTGTTTTAAATTAATTGGAAGGTAAGGACACCCTATTTTTTTTTTTATTCTATCAAAGTTATTATCTAACGAAGTATTTTTCGAAGGAAACCATTAATTCTAGACAAAAACAGTATTCTGGATTGTGATGGTGAACAATTCATAAAATAAATAAAATTTACAAGCAGCCTTCAAAACAGACACTATTTATTGATGGTTTATTCATTTCATTTACAAAACTGTCTTAGTGAAAAATAAGGTAATTCAAAGAGTTAGCATTTGTCTTTTCAAAATATTCGCAGCACAAAATTCTTTAATTTTTATGAAGATAAGAGTATCAGCGGACTTACGGAATTCTTTAAGTTTTATCTTTCACTTGTCAAGTCACTGAATAATGTATGTAAAAAATAAAAGACTTGACGTTGTTCGAAAAAAATCTTAAATTATAAGCTTTTAGTGAAAAGATTGTCTCCAAATAGTAGAAGAACAAATAAAGACGGTAACTTTGATATCTCTTACAAATAGGGATCCCTATTAAGTACGAGTTAATCAAAGTTACCGTCTTTACGATATAATCTAAGTTATTTTTACCCATATTAAACGAATTTTGAACTGTTTTAAAGCCTTCGTCAAATAATAATATTGAAAACGATCTGAGATTTGCAGCAAACAAAATTTCCAAAGGTTACTTTCGTCTATGGTCCTTTCCGAATCAAAACTAGACTTACAATTGTTTGTTTTATTTTTTAAAGGTAATTTATTTCTAGACTTATGTTTAAACGAGTATACGAGAAGAACTGATTCGTTTATCGTTGTTTTATCCTATGGAATGACCACAGCCGTCTTCAAATCTTATGGATTTTGTAAGTACCAAAGGACTTCATCCAACGCTTATGTAATCTATTAGTTGCAATGAAAGCATAATAGATATCATCTTTTTTTTTACTTTCTCGGGTCCCTAGAGACCCGGTCCTTTGGTATACGAGGGGCCGAAGCCAACTCGCAGAGGCCTCTTTAGACATTTCAAATGGAATAGGACACCAGCCGACGATTATCCCTGTATGCACTGTGAAAGTATACCCAAGGACAATCCTCGGTTTCGTTTATTATTACGGAAAACGTACATACATTTTATTTCTTTAAGTGGACACTTAACTTAATTAAATTTGATTTTAAAGTGTTATTGTTTCATCAACATTAAATGAAGTCAAAAGCAGCGAGTTTCAAATTTTATGGCATGCACTAGGGTGCTAAAGCAGCATAATATTTCCCGCAGTAGCTTTTCAAGGCTTTAATAATTCGCAGTAATTTGTATGTACAGAAATGTTATCAACACAACACGACATATCCTATTATTTTGAAGTGTATCGTAGATTATTTTTGTCGTAGTCGAGTATCTGCATTTTCCCCTATAAAATGACCTAGTGGCAGTCCTTAGGGTGTTAACTTAAATCTCTGGATCTCTATTTATACGTCTGACCCTGCTCTGTACGAAGGCCAGAGGCTACGCAACATGTGTTTACCAGAGACAAGGCTATCCGGCTCCCGGCGGTATAAATAATAATATTTTGTGCTTTCCATGGTGCAAACTGGCGTATATTGTATGAAGCAAATCACATTCCATTTTCAAACCTTACACAGCACTTTTATAAAAACTTTTTTGCAAGTTCTAAATTCAAGTTCTCTATTAGGGTTTGAATACCTAAATAATCTGCTAAACAGTATATAATTTAAGCATGCCTTTTTTAATAACCAGGGTTATCATTTAACTCAGAGTAAGTTGCTAACACATGGTTAAATAAGAAATATTTCATACATAATATCTATGGTCCCGGGTCTGGCCGGTGTCAACTAACTCGCAGTTAAAAGGAATCTCTGATTTGACCTAGTGGAGCTTAATGTTTTAGAAGTAAAGACGTAGATGATGTACCGCCAATAAATTAATAAGGGAACTTAGGGGAAGTGCTCCATATACCGTCATTCTATTAGAACCCCCTATTGGTTTTCTGACATTGTTGGAAACAATGTTGTCAAGTGAAAGCAAATCACATTAATAACGATATTGTGAGTACGGTTAGCTTTGTGGGAACCGGTATATTGTTTGATATAATTGAGAAATTATATTAAGTTACTTTGTGTTTCAATACTGAAATGTTCTAGGTAATATAGGACTACGCAAATCTTATCAGATATTTATTAGAGACCTGCTCAATATCCAAGCGATGATTAGTCATTTATATAGCTACTTACTTGTAGTACCTACTAGTAGTACAGTCATCTGCCTAGCCTTTTCCCAACTACATTGGGGTCGGCTTCCAGTCAAACCGGATTCAGCTGAATACCAGTGTTTTACGTGGAGCGGCTGCCTACCAGACCTCCACAACCCATTAACTGGGTTACACGGTACATCTTGGCAAGACTGGAGTCAGATTTACTGGCTTCTGACAATCCGTAACGACTGCCAAAGATCTACAAATGACAGCCGGGACCAACAGCTTAACGTGCTTTCCGAGGCACGGAGGAAACTCGTTATGTTAAGATGGTCACCCATCCACAGACCAACCTTGGCAACCGTTGCTTAACCTTCAAGATCGATCCGTGCGGCTGTTTTTATTTAGCCACGAGCTCCTCCTACTACTAGTAGTACAGTCTGTAACCAATATTATCTAACCTGACTATGATTCGGTAATAGTCAAGTGGGTTAGATAAAGTTGGTCACAGACCCTACACTACAAAATACGATTTTTTTTGTAACATTTTCTGTGTAGTTGCTCCCTAAACTTTTGATTTTTACCGTGGAAACAAGGAATTTATGTTATTTGAAAAAGGGTTGTCGCGATGTGCCCGTCTATTCAGACTCATGAAGAGGATCAAAACCGATGTTTCGAGTATTAAATCCATTTGGATTGTTAACCTGCCAAAGAAAACTACTTAGGTCTGCATACACATAGATATCCGAATAACACATTAGATTTGGAGGTAATCATTGAACGCAAACCTCACAGGCATAACATTTCCATCTATTTATACCTCAGGATATAAAATTTCTAAAGGTCAAAAAACACGTAAAAAATAATCAAAATTCCATCTTCATCATTCTCGAAGCAAATAAGATAATTACATCGGGCAGACGAAAACACCAAAATATCCTTCGCCAAAGTAATATAATCCTATTTGCATGCTGCGGAGTCGCTGTTTTGAATATTAAGGAGCCCTACTATTTATGAAGAGCTCTTTTATTTTAAGCTTAAGGGCTTCTGTTATTAATTTGTTATTCAAGGTCATTGCATTGACATTATTCTTGTTTTGAGTGGTACCACCGATGAGTGAGATTGGAATACAAATGCTGGAGATACCAATCCATAGTATACCAGATGTCAGGGTTATAGAATAGTTCGAAATAGTTACCGCAGCTTTGAACGCATTTTAAGGAATGTGAGTTTTAGTCAGTAAGAGTCTGACACACTCTCCCGCTCTGCTCGGAGCGGAAAAAGTCATTTGACGATTTTCCATCCACAAAAAATACAATGCATAGTGTTTAAGTCAGCTCGTGCCTAAATAATAACAGCCGTACGGGTCGATCTTTAAGGTTAAGCAACGTTTGCGAAGGTTGGTTTGTGGATGGGTGACCATCTTAACATATCAAGTTCCTCGGTGCCTCGGAAAGCACGTTATTCCGTTGGTCCCGGCTGCCATTTGAAGAACTTGGGCAGTCGTTGCAGATTGTCAGAAGGCAGTAAATCTGACTTCAATTTTGCCAAGAAGTACCGTATTACCCTGTCAATGGGTTGTAGAGGTCTGGTTGGCAGCCGCTCTACGCAAAATACTGGTATTCAGCTAAATCCGGTTTGACTGGAATTCGAACCCAAAAGAGTTGGGAAAAGGCTAGGATGATGAGCACTTATATCAAAAAGCGAAAGCAACTCTGTCGTCAGCTGTTTTCGCCTATCCACGTCCGGTTGAACAGATTTCAATGGAATTTGGCTCGAGAGTTGACCATGTCCGGAAATAGAACATAGGATTTCTGCCGGGAGAAAATAATAGAGAGATAATTTTCGACTAAGACGCGGCCTAAGCCGCTGACAGAATCTACTTAAAAGATTTTTAGCCACTCAAATTAAAGGAATAATAAAAAAAGTCTTTTCAGCCTGTTCTCGCTGAAGTATTAAATTAGGGGATCTCGTATCCACTTCAAGCGCACACAGCAAAACTCGTATTTCAAGCACATTAGATACTAATCGAAAAAAATCTCGAAGCTAAAAATGCCAATTCTTATACGATCGCTGAAATCCTCGCTTTTTGCGTCTACTGTTTTAAATTTCAATGAGCTCTATTTATTTTCGCATACCCTATCTACATTTAAATTTATTTTATTTGAGCACAATTGTCAGTGTTTCCAGGATCACGATACAAAAATAGAATTTCTCGTTTATTGTAAGCCTACTTACCGCACTAACTTTTGTAACAACGCGCAACGTAACTATAAACATTTCTGAAGATAGATTCTTCAAAGGCGATCGCTACTGTAAATATTTACCAACAAAATATGTACCGTTCGAGATATACATCCTTCTATTTCTTAGCTTCCGTAGCAGAAATCGTTGCTGGTAGCTAATAAATATTTAGGATTTCGTACCTCAAAAGGAAAAAATGGAACCCTTATTAGGGTTCCGTACATCAAAAAGAAAAACGGAACCCTTATTAAAACAAACTTCTAAGTTAACGTAAAAAAAGATACGGTCGTTTATGTGGCAAAAAAAAATATTTCGACACTCTCAAGGGAATCAAAATGTTTAGGGTATTTCTCGTTGACCTAGAACTATGGAATTTGGCAAGTAATACCGTCTTAAACTAAAACTATAGGAAAAGTCTGAAAACTATGAATTTGTAATTTAATCATTTAAAAATATAGTCTTTATTTAAAGCAATATATAGTAATATAGGGCGAGTCCGACTCGCACTTGGTCGGTCTTTTTAGATGGAGATTGATAACTTAGCGCGAGGTTTTTTGACCCGTAATTACCAATTGGTTAAAAAAATTGGGCACTTTAAAAAGCTTCTTTCAAAAAATTTACTAATAGTTATGTATTGGACGATTGGTCAAGCTAAATATTGATTGAAAAACGCGCACTGATGAAATTTAGGAGCCCATAATTGTTAACCAATGGGTAACTACAGATAAAAAACTCGCCCTTAGTCAGAAACCGGGTTCGTATCCTGACGTAAACAAGAAATCTGCTAATGCAAACCAAATAATTTTTTCACCATCAAATAAAAAACAATATTCGCTTATAAGCTATTCCAACTTTAAAATAAAAGTTAAACATAAACGTTTATGGCAAAACAAACAACACAGAAACTCTTTCAGGAACAGCTGAAAAGCGATGAGTTGTATTTTTTTAAAGGTAAACGCTACATAAATGGAATCTCTGAACAATGTTGCCATAAACAAAAGCTATTGTTGCCATTCTCAATAAAAATCGTTAAATTTGAAACTCCGCAGTTATTTTGATATTTGTTAGTAATTTGTTAAGCGTTTGTACCTTTTTGCTTACATGCATTAATTAAGTTATTTTGGGAATACCCAGACAGGTCATGAACATAGAGGTTTGAAGTGCTTATGTGTTTAGTGAGTGGAAGAACCATCGCTACATTAAAAGGAGAGTAGGTACCTACATAGTGAGAGGTACGTACCAACCTACCCTATACATCCTATATCTAATATATGTATAAAAATATCGTGTCACGGTATTTGTTACCGAACTTTTCCAAAACGGCTCAACCGATTGTCATAAAATTTTGTGTGAGAGAGGTATGAGAATAGGTGATAGGGTATTTTTTTGCATGACACAATAACGTTTGCCGAGTAATAATATGTATAAAATTTCTTCCGTTACTGAGTGACAGACAGACAACGCACAGCCGAAACTGTCGTAGAAAGCGAAGAGAGGATTTCCCGAAATTCATACGGGGACGGGAAAAAACAGAAATGCGCTTACGAAGTCGAAGGAAAAAGCTAGTGGTATTAAACTAAGATTCATAAAAGAGTTGATTATAAAATATATGAAAAAATAGGGCTATTCGACAGTTTGCAACAGACATGCAAATGCGACCGTTGTTTAAGAATTAGTAGAATTGGCTCTCAGATGACATTTTAAAGGAAAAACAATAAACTAGAAGATACTTCATCTCTCAGGTTTCAACATTGCATTATGTGTGGGTGTAGAATTAATTAAAATAACATTCAATTACACAACAGATTTTACCATTGGATAAATGTAAGTAACTTTACCAAAACCTACCAAATTAGGTCGACATTGCTCAAAATATACTACATCATAAACTTACTTAAGCGTAGGTGTACAAAAATGTACGCAAAACAGTATTAAGTTCTAGGAACCCACGCTTCGGGAGTTAACATCAAAATATTGTTTACTTACATAAAATATGGTTTGTTTCCACTGAGGTGGGAAAATGCAATTACCCGTAACAAAGGTAGGCGTAATTATACTGCCAGTGTTTATTCCCTTGAGTCAAGAGCGCGTTTTGTTTCATCTGTACAACATAAAACTTGTTCTATATTGAGAATCTTCTAATTTCTAGTTGTTATAAAACTTCGCTGATATCTTTTCTCTTGCCTACGACGCCATCACCTGTGCGTCGGTGAAGAGGACACCGGCCGCCGGACGGCTTAGGACCTCGATACCCACCGACCTCAGACAGGGTTCCCAGATCCCGGCAGAAGTGTGCAACGCATGCATGGACACCATCCATCAATGAAAACTTCATGAGCGTGTTTTATGGAGCTACGGAGGGAGAAAACAACCTGATCGCGTACCGTGTTAGGACGCTCTCTTTGCTTCAGGTGCTTTAGCCAGTAGTTAGTAATATATCTACAGGTTAGATATAGAAGAAGAAGGCCTGATTTTTCTATTCTCGGATAACTTTTACTTGAGGAATAAAAATGGCGGTTTCTAAGATTTTGTATAGAATACATGTCAAACAATGTTGAGCAATCAGCCATGAAGTGTATGAAACAAATTCTTTATCATGATTAAGAAGAAGTAAGCCGAAAAACCCGCTTACTTCTTCTTTACGGATTACATTATGATCGGTTTTTGGGAATATAAAGAGATTAACGAGAAAGATTTGTGTGTATAAATTTCATCCGTGGAAAGCTGGTGCTGGTCTCTAGTAAGCTGTTAAAAACTAGTTAAATGTCCCAAGCATACTTCATATAAAGCTCAAAGTGACCTTTTAAAGGAAAATATTTTATAATGGTGCGTGTCTAATTTCTTTAACAACGTATCCTTAAACTCAAATTGGTTCAGTTTTATTGAAAAAGTGAGTAATAAAGGCATGGCCGATATTGGATAATGACTAAATTACATTACGTGTGAACGTAGCAGGGCCGAAAGTCTCCAAACCGGCATCAATCGAATTCGGCAAGGTCTCCCGTACACAGTCAATATCGAATGCCATCCACGATCAAAATCGTCCAAGATTGACTGTTTACGGGCGGCCTTAGGACTTAACGACTGAATTCGGTCGGTAAGCGATCGCTAATTATGTCGAGACTCGAGATTTCCAGCCCAGATTTTAATTGCCACAAAACTGATCGCTATCAGTTTTGTGGCAATTAAAATCTGGGCTGGAAATCAAACAATAGAGCATTGTGATTAGTTCAGCGGCCTCCAACTTTATAAGCAATCGCCAATCATTATAGTGATTTGTGGTACTCGTATCAATATCAGGCATGCTACAATTACCATTTGAACCAGAAATGTAAATGGTTGGTTATGGTGGTGGTAGAGAGTGGTTGTGGTGGCATTCTACGTATTTTAATAATATTATATGTATAATTTGTATATTCTTTCCAAAGGTATTTTAGGTACTTTTTGTTGTACAGTCAACAAAGCTATTAGGTATGCAGGCAGCTAACTTTCAACTACTTTTAAACAATGTTGTGAGTGAGCTGAGTAGTCAATTATTGTACAACATACTCGTAAGTATGTCAAAAGCTTAAAAATTAATATTTTTGCCTGTATACCGAATACCATTGTTGACTGTACATCTACGTGAAGTCTTTTTTTAACCCAAAGGTTGACTGGTAGAGAATGCCTTGTTGGCTTAAGTCCGCCCCTGTACATTAGACATTGACATTGACATTGACAATGACATTGTTGTACATTAGGTTTAAATAAATAAATGGTTTCTGTTTCAGTTAAGTCCGCTTGCACAAACTAGGGTTATCTTTTAATTCAGAGTAACAAATATTCTATACTCCAAGTTAGTTTAAACCCAGGTTTAAGTTAACTCGGAGTTTAAAAATAACTCTGTTTATGCAATATTCAATAGACGATACTTATTGTTTTTTTTTTGTGTTACTGAAAAACACGAAGATTTGAGTTTTTTTTTTACTATTGATAGGCACGCGCTTGACCACCATCTCACCTGATGGTAAGCGATGATGTTATGTTATTTTATGTAAATAAGGATATTTTTGTAAAAGATAATCATGAGTTGCATTTAAAACTTATACTACTCATTAAACAATATACCTACCTAAAATGATGCTCACATTCTGTGTCTAGATCTAGGTATACATGATACTTTTTGATTACCCTCTAGGGTAGAGTTGAAGTTTATTGCACAAAAGCTTTGCACTCGATTGCAGTCCTTATTCACTTGAAAAGATCCCAAAGGGAAATCACCGATGCTTGTGAAGTAAAACCATTGTGGAGATTTTTTTCCTGGCTCAGGCAAATGGAATGACAGCTCACTTCGTGATCTCTTTATCCAAGCCTTCACTTCGACGTGTTTACAGAATAGACCGGCTGGATACACAGCTATCATCGCGCGAATCAGCGATCGTCGAGTTAATTTGTCCGGCAAACCAGCGGGTCTTAAAAGGCCACTTTAGTAGAATCAGAATGCACATCACGCTTCCCGTTACTGCAAAAATTTTCTCAATCAGTCTTGAACCTTATGCTTTAGAAATAAAGATGAAAATGAAATTTGATTATTGTATGATTAATATCATCATCTGCCTAGCCATTTCCCAACTATATTGGGGTCGGCTTCCAGTCAATCCATATTCAGCTGAATACCAGTGTTTTACGTGGAGTGGCTGCCTACCAGACCTCCACAACCCATTAACTGGGTAACACGGTAGTTCTTGGCAAGACTGGAGTCAGATTTACTGGCTTCTGACAACCCGTAAAGACTGCCAAAGATCTACAAATGACAGCCGGGACCAACGGCTTAGCTTGCTTTCCGAGGCACGAAGGAAACTCGTTATGTTAAGATGGTCACCCATCCACAGACCAACCTTGGCAAGCGTTGCTTAACCTTAATGATCGACCCGTGCGGCTGTTATTATTTAGGCACGAGTTGTATGATTAATATGATTCTACTAAAGTGGTATTTTTAGACCCGCAGATCACGTAGTCGTGTCGGCAGAGGGTGCGTTTAGGTTTTGCGATGATTGCTTTGGACGACGCTTACTAGACAATTCACTGATTTCGACATTGCAAAAAGGAGGACGTGACGACGTATTCTGTTTCTGTCTGAGTTGGTAATCAAGCTGATAAACTTTATTGGTCTTACAGTTGCTTCAGAATATTCGAATGGATAGTGAACGCAATAAATTATGATAGTATTTTTTCCAAATCAATGAATATTCAAATTAGTATGTATGGAGTCTAATAAAAGCTTACTTTATCATAATTATTTTTAAGACTATCCACAAAGGTGATTTCCAATTATTTAATATCTCTTCATTTCTTTTCATTAGTTTTTTTTTAAATTAAGATACCTACCAATACTAATTTTATAAATCTATACTAATATATAAAGCTGAAGAGTTTGTTTGCTTGCTTGAACGCGTTGATCTCGCGCGGGTGAACTAGTGGGAATATATATAAATGGGAAAGTAACTGCGTCTCTGTTTGTTACAAATGTTCACATCTTGACGTCTAAACGAATTACGAAGAAACATGGCACAGTGGTAGACCATGTCCTGGAATAGCACATACAATACATTATAAACTTTCAGGTGGGCGAAGCCGCTGGCTGAAACTATTTACATATTTGATATGATTTGACACCCACCGAATAAAACTCATATTAACTCACACGATACCGCAAAACTGTAAGGTAAGAAAAATCTATATAAAGAACTGCAATATCGAGGAAACTTTCAATACCCATGGGACAAATATACTTCTGCAATGAGATTAGATTTAGTGGAATTCTGAAATGTTTTCGGAATAAAGATTAAATATGAGATGTAAAAATAAATATATTGAAGTGAAACCTCTCTCGGGTATGCCTCGTGCAGGAAACTATTTCATATTAGGTTACCTGCCCGAGGTGGCCGAGGTACGAGTATGTGTACTACTTACCGATTTTGTGCCCAGTCCATCATTGCCTGTAACAAAAAAAACAAGGAAGATTAGATTATTTGTTTTCACAATCAAATGCAGATCAATTTGAGGTGTGTAATTATTATATCTTTCATCGATTGTTACCTTTGATCTGAACTAAAAAAAAAACTGTAATCACAAACCATATTTTAAGATAATTATTGAAGTGTGCTGGGTATCTACACCAAAGAGAGATGCTGGGTACGTATTTATATGAACATCAGATGACATCCTTGACAATTCAACAGGGCTTGTTACTGCATGTTTACGCGAAAAACAAAACACTTCTTTTTGGGCAGTCGTGTAAAAAAGCCGGCCAAGTGCGAGTCGGACTCGCACACGAAGGGTTCCGTACCATAAACCTTAATTTTTATTGTTTTTGTTATAGCGGCAATAGAAATACACAATCTATGAAAATTTGAACTCTCTACCTATTACGGTTCTTGAGATACAGCCCTCTGACAGACAGACGGACGGACGGACAGCAGAGGCTTAGTAATAGGGTTCCGTTGGTTACCCTTTGAGTACGGGAACTAGGGTTCCCGTACTCAAAGGGTAACCAACGGAACCACACCAGAAAAAGTCCACAAAAAAAATCCGCGCCGCGACCTTCCTTGAACAAAACGCCACTATAATCTATCTAGTGGTTTGTTCCATAATTATAGACTTTGTTTTGATGCGTGCAAGGTTTCCAGTTGGCTGAGCTTGTGAGAAGCGTCTTCGCGGTCCATCGCACATTTAGGGCATAAGCTTTGATCGTACACGCGACACTAACATACACATAGTTTGATATCATACGCTGATACTATAATAATTAATATAGGCACGTTGTGTTAATGTTTACGTAGCAGGCTAGGTAAATTTTATTTATAGTTCTGTCTGGTAATGTTGGTCTAATAGATTGATCAATACATGTGGTAGGTCGAGTATGATCGTTATCAATGTTTTCCTAGTGACAGTGAAGAAAAGAGGCAGTGGACTAGCTAAAAGTAATTTATCGGCGGTAATTATTTGGACTTTGTGACAATCTTTATGGCTGATAAAATTACTTATTGAAAGCCTTAGGTCCTTATACAAAGCGTTAATCGCGTGAATATGCGATCGACGCAGTTATTCGTTCGGCAAAGTCGGAAGGCGCCCCCTGTCGACGCGATGACGCGTTCGAGTTTGCCGAAAAAATTATCGCGTCTTCGCTAGATTATCGCTTTCTAATACTTTTACTAGCTACAATTATTTGGTAGGCACGCGTTTGACCACTATCTCACCTGATGGTAAGCGATGATGTGGTCTTGATGAAGACTCTTACTGATTAAGACCCACTCGTGTTCCTCTAAATGCCCTTAACGTTCCAGGTCCACGGTAACGTAACTCTTCCGAACAATTCAACAACACACAGTCACACCTACACTTTACTTTGACATATCACGTAGCATTCGTAGCCACCTACAAATAAAGGCATAATGTTACTTACTTTGGCTTTATTACTTAGCGTTCATACATACATAATATGGTTTCTAAATGTTAAGCGTAAGAAGGCCCCTGAAGTTTCAGCTCCAATAATGTGTGGGTGTTGATATTATGTTTCGGTTTAGGTAATCTATTTAAGGCGTCAATGGTAAGGGAATATGAGGCGCCGGCGCGCAGAGCTTAGGGATTTTATTAGTTAATTCACTTCGCGATATCTATATCTTCGTATAGTTACTGGTTACCTTCGACTTAATTCGCTCTGTTGTAATAGTATTTTATTTTATTTATAGGTACTGTGAGTATTCTAAGCAACAGTTGTGTAGTTACAAATATAGGTCAACTTCACACTGGGTTAACATAATTAGAGCGAGGGTAATGGCTTAAGTGTTTGCGCTCACGCCTCACATAAATGTATTGCGTCCTTCGATATGTTTACTTAAAGGGAGATATAAATATTTATGTGTAAAGAAGATTGCTTATTTCTTAGAATAGTCTGGTATTTTTATGAGCAGGCAAAAATATTGGATATTTAACTTTCTCTTTATTTTATTTTTTCATTCAACTGCTTTGAGGCAATTTTTCAAAATCTGAACGAATCGTAGAAAATATTGATCTTTCTTGGTCTGGTCTAGAAGTCAAATGTACGTCAGCTACACATGAGGCCCTGAGTTCTGTTACCAAGCGAACACCATGTGTTGTTGGATTTTTTCATCAGAAAATACTTATTTTGTATTTTTGCCTGATTCATGGCAATAGGCTTGCCACTACTATGCGCATAGATATGTCTTAAATTAGAACTGGCGATAATGTGCTGGCGTAGATAATAGTAGATATGTAGGTACTGTAGAACATCCTCCTTAGAATGTGCGACCTCATCAATGACATAAGCCTTAGAAGGTTTATGAAGATTTAGATTAGTTTTGAATTCAAATAATGACATAAGAATGTGTTCTCTGGTTCTACAAAGATTCTGTAAGTTTTTCTCTCGGCGAGCAGACACATAATATAATTATCCTTAAAAGTTCTATGAGTTTTTGATTTTATAACTAGCTACCGATACGCCCTTAATCCCAATGCCATAGTACTATAGAAACGTCTATGCTTAACCACTGGAAAAATACAAGCGTGATGTGAAATTCCTTCAACCATTCGAGTGTCACTCACTCTTTATTGCGTAACAATAAAGCCGCAAATACATGTCTGCTAGTCTGACGCTGACGGAATTAGTGTCAGACACTATAGTTCTGAAACACAGCTCATAGAATAGTTTTAGTGTAACGCGACGCGGTTTGGAATAAATTATGCTTAGAAGTTGAGAGTAGTTTCAACTGTTACCGCTAAAACTAACACATATTCTCAGAATAAAGCACTGATTATGTCTATGGTGTAAATTAGGAAATAGATAGCAATATACCTATGAACGAACAATAACAAATAACAACAAACAACAATAACAACCAACAACAATACAATACCTACTACGTTGTTTGAACAATAGTGTCAAAAAACGTTCATAGGTATGAGAATCAGAATAGTCTGATTCTCTGATTTAAACTCAAATTGAACGAAGCATATTTAGTATCTGACAATTTGGATGTTCCCACCAAATTGAATCAAGTTACTGAAACTACTAACCTACTGCCTTAACCTTTCAAGTACTTCTGATTTGCTTACAAACAATAAACCCAAAATTATCTCGCTTGTAGAAACTAAGGACAGCTTTATTTTTTCTAATAATGTTAAAGAAAGCAAGCATGAACAATACAAGTGTCTTGTCTTTCTGCTTTTGTATTCTTTGTAAGGATTCCTAAATAAATACTCGTAGAAATACAAGTAGATCGTTTTCATTTATACCGTTTGTATGACTTGTGGTATGTTAAGCATTAAATCCAAGATGGCAGTGAAATATGATGAAATCTCTACTTGATATTTTAACGTGGTTTTTTCCACACGAAAATGCGACAACACTTTTTGTTAGATTTTTTACGGATGTTGTTACGAGAGCACATGGCTAAGCACGTTTAGCTGTTGGCCCTGGCTGTCATTTGAACTTCTTTGACAGTCATAACCATAGTCAGAAGCCATAAAATCTACCACCAGTCTTGATAAGGAGTATTATATTGCCCAGTTACTGTGTTGTTGCGGTCAGCGGGTCTTAAAAGGCCACTTTAGCAGAATTAGAAAGCACATCACGCTACCAGTCACTGTAAACTTTCCCAACCAACCTTGAATCCAAGTGACCATTTTAGAACCGCAGATAAGCAGTCGCTTCATATAAAATACTGGTATTCAGCGGTTTCCGATTATATTGGAAGCGGACCCCAACATATTTACGCTAGGTTGATTGATGTTTTGATTGTTGCAATGTCGTTTGTGCCTATTTATGGGGGCTATAATATTTCTATCATATCACAACATACTTACACCAGTATTCACAAACGTTACTATGAGGTCTCACAGTGCGCGCGAGCGCACAGGGCCAAACTTCTTCATAGACAATACTTGAGTGGCGGCTAGCACTATGCGTCCCTTAGAATGAACGCACAGCTAAGGTAGCCTGCTAGCTGTTTTAAGCAACGCATAGCTAATGTCTCTCGATTCTCTGTGGTCTATTATGTGTTACGAGAAATATTTTTCGAGGTTGGATTTTACTGTTTGTGATAATTTTCCATTTTAATAGCGTCCTTTTACAATGTTTATAGTAGTGAAGAAGAATTTGATAATTATATCAATGAGAGAAGCTCAATAAATACCAGAAAAATGATACGGGATTTCCAAAATCCTTTTGATTTGATTCCAGTTGGGATGAATTTAGACGACGCAAAAGGGTTTCCAAAGATGTGTTTTTTTTTATACCTACTCTTGCCACTGATAAATAAAGGCCTAGAAAGGAACGTCAAGCAGCGAAGTGAACTACGCAACACAAACGGACCAATCACAGAGCTCTATTCAACGCTGTGCGTTTCCTTAATCAAGGGTCGTTTGAATATTGTTTATGAATTGAAAGGCTTGCAATATGCAACGCAGTGAGAAATGCCTTACTTCGCATAGCGTTGCTACTTTACTGAGATAAGTATTGTTAGTGAATACGGGTGTTACTATCGTAAGTATCTGATCTATTATTATTACAAAACGAGAATAAGTAGGTATAATACGAGATAAAAAATACCAACCGAATTGAAAACCTCTACTTACCTTTTTATGGTTAAAAACAAAGGAATCGATATGTTCGCAGTATTTGAGGGTCTGTGTTGATTTTATGTGGCAATATTGATCTTTGTCAGATTCCGATATTACGAATCTTTCGCTTCAGTACTTCACTTGATAAGAGATTATCTAAGTCAGTACTGCTGGGTACCTACCGGTTGATTTTATTCTACGTCAACTCAGTGATATTGCCTTAATTTCTGCCTACATTTCATCTAAGTAGGTACTGTAAAAGACAAATCAAATGGTTGCTACAATTTACGGTTGCTATTTTTTTTATTATTGGTAGTTTCGCATTTGACCACTATCTCACCTGATTGAAAATAAATGATTTGGTAGAAGATAGATCACAATTTTATAGAAGTAAATTGTTCACTCTTAGCTTAAAGATGAGAAGGTTGTAGCTATCAAGAAAAACAGGCTGCGGCATGGCAAGTCACTCCTTAGCTGTAAGAAAAAAAACAAAAATATTCCTAAATCGTTTTGTATTTGTAATACTTTTGTTTAGGCAAGAAAAACCCCCTATCTTGTCATCATCTTTCTAGCCTTTTCCCAACTACATTGGGGTCGGCTTCCAGTCAAACCGGATTCAGCTGAATACCAGTGTTTTACGTGGAGCGGCTGCTTACCAGACCTCCACAACCCATTAACTGGGTAACACGGTACTTCATGGCAAGACTGGAGTCAAACTGGCTTCTGACTATCCGTAACGACTGGCAAAGATCTACAAATGACAGCCAAGACCAACGGCTTAACGTGCTTTCCGAGGCACGGAGGAAACTCGGCATGTTAAGATGGTTACCCATCCACAGACCAACTTGGCAAGCGTTGCTTAACCTTCAAGATCGACTCGTGCGGCTGTTGTTATTTAGCCACGAGCTCCTCATAAAACCCCTATCTTGCAAAAAGTGTAAATTATCGCTTACGACGTTTTCCCTGAAATGGTTATTTAGTATCTATTGTTTTTCGTGGAACCTTTAAGTTTTATTGGATACACTCGTACATCAAAATTCTTCGCAATAACAGTTAGAAGCCTTTACGAGCGACTTTCTTCTGGAAAACAATACGTCTTCATTGACCTACAAAGAATTTTATTGCGAACGTTGGCAGGATAAAAATAAAGTTCCTTAAGTTGTTTGTTCTTCACCTTCTAGCTTGTTACCGAGAAACATTGGTAAATCAACAAGTTAACGGAGGTAAGTGAGCCTTCCTTAGGCAATAGAGATTGAGAGATTAGAGAAACTTTGATGTAGGCATGATTTCGTAATCTGTATTACTTATAGATGTAGGGACTGTAAGTGGATGCGCTTTTATTTAGGTCTACCACCTACATTCACTTCTTGAAATCCTCGTTTATTTTAAACTTCTCAACTTTACGCAAATGACCGCAAATTACAAATTTCCTGTTCGTCCTCTCTCATTGTTCACTCTTCTCTCCCACACGCAAACTCTCGTTTACTCATCGGTGCGTTCATATATCGTTTAAAATTTGGATGCGTTCTAAATTAAAAATCCTACATAGTTAGCTGGTTCTCATCATCTTTGCTGAGAACTAACTGATCTTTATCGTTACTAAGGCTCCCGTAGACTGGTGCAACGCCATAATGTGAAAATGATGATTGTTTTCTTACTGTGACAGTAAGAAAACAATCATCATTTTCACATTACGCGTTTTTTTGTAGAAATCTTAACGTGTCCCTTTTGCTCACCATATTGTAAAAACCAGCTAAGTGCGAGTCGGACTCTCACACGGAGGGTTCCGTGCCATAAAACTGTTTGGGATCCCCTTTTAGTAGTTGAATTTTTATTATTTGTTGTTAAAGCGGCAATAGAAATACACACTCTGTGAACATTTCAACATTCTACCTATTACGGTTCTTGAGATACAGTCCGCTGACAGACAGGCGGTCGGACGGATGGATAATGGAGGCTTAGTTCTCCGTTGGTTACCATTTTAGGTACGGAACCCTAAAAAACGAAGTAACAGGATACCAATATTACATTTAAAAAATCCCTGTATACCTACGTTGTGACATTATATTTTATTTAATGTCACAACGTAGGTGCAAATTATATACTAAAACCTTACTCGAGAACCACTCTATCTATTTATTAAAAAAACCCGCAACAAAAAACCGTTGCGTAGTTTTTAAGATCTAAGCATACTTAGGGACAGACAGCGGAAGCGACTTTGTTTTATACTATGCAGTGATAGACGTTATTCATGCTTTCATACGGGAGATGACTTGGTAGATGATTTGAAAAGTAAAATTTATTATGAGAACAGATCAATTATGCTTAGCATGGGTATCCTGTATCAATTTGTGATAAGTGTTAGTAAGTAGGTAGCTATAGCTAGATATTAAAACTCAATTTTTATTTTATTTACTTGAGGGTTAGTTGCATTTAACACCAGCTTCAACGTTATGAAACATAAATTTCATTTAGCCTTCAAGATCACAATCCTGTCAGGCAGTTTGCCACAAATAGGACAAGCCGGATGTTTGCGGACTTTATCGCGAGATTGCGCCGCTACGCCATTTCCGGCGAAGGCGGTTCACACTTGACATAAGTTGAGCTGTAGTTAGCTGATAACTTCGTGGAGCAGTAACCAAGTTAAATATCACCCTTGACATTCAAGACTGATTTAATTATGAAGTTGGTCGACTCAGTATAGTTTAAGGGGAAACGAACGACTTTTTACGCGCTTATCCCGTTCTCATCGGAGTTTCGGGAAATCCTCTTTATTGCTCCCCTACGAAGGGTAGGAAACCTACATGCCAAATTTCAGCTTTCTGCGACCAGCCGTTTCGGCTGTGCGTTGTCTGTCAGTCACTCAATCACTCAGGTACGGAACAGTTTTATATACAACTAGACTCTGCCAGCGGCTTCGCGCGCGTGCTCCCGAGGGAGCATACTCCCGGGATAAAGGTAGCCTATGTCCTTTCTCAGGCTCTAGACTATCTGTGTACCAAATTTCATTTAAATCGGTTCTGTAGTTTTGGCGTGAAAGCGCGATAGACAGACAGACAGAGTTAATTTCGCATTTATAATATTAGTAAGGATATTGATGATGATACTGGATAGCTCATAGACCAAGCTTGAGCAATTTTTATATTTGTTATATGCCTTATGCTACTACTATTCGTCTTTTTCTGGATGCAAGAAGCACAAGTACATCACTTGAAATTATAATGAAGATGCTACATTTGCCTGGGTACTTGACTCCTTTATTACTGTCCGCTTTAAAGGCAATCCCATAGTATTTTGACATGACAACTTACACAGCAACGCATTTAGCGCAGAAAATGTCAAACAAAGTTGCTTATGCCAACTGGTTTCACTATTTTAGCGTTAGCAGCTAAAATTATTGAAGCAGACACGACCGCAGGTCTTCGACCAGATAATGGATTATAATGTTGTTAATTAAATTCTCAGTTTCAGCTTCAGGTTGAAATTGGAGCTGAAATGGTGAGACGTCCAACGATACAATTTGGAGAAATCTGGTTTCAGAACTATCTTAACCAGTAGGTATTTAAAAAGAGCACTGACTCGGAACAGTTTGTTAAGCAAATGATGATATTATACGGTTCAAACAAATTGAATCACTTTCATTGAAGATAGCAGAAATAGATTTCACTTGGTTTCAAAATAAACACATATTTGAACTGTTAAATTGTGCTTTAATAAGATCACCTGTTCAAAGTTAATTGGATCAAACAAAAGTAAAATTTAATATAAAATTATGGAGCAGTATTTTGTGTAAGGTGACAGAGCATAGGCGACGAAATACTAAAGTAATTCTTACTACGAACAATTTATTATAAAAGTGTGGGCGGCCATCTTATAATGAAAAAGCTGATGTTCCCTTAGCAACCTTGTAACCAAAAGTAATTTCGTCATGAAATATCAGGATCTTAATTTTATTACAAATGGCCTTATTTTGTGTACATCATACTTAACTTTCTTCTAACCTTCTAGCAAATGTAAACAAATTTTTTATCTAGGCCTTCTCTTTAAAAGGTCATATACGAATACAATAATTTTCAATATAAAATAAGTTATTTAATCAATAGATCGTTGTACCTACTTACTTAGCAGTACACAACTAAAAATAAAAAGGTATGTTTTTAGACAGTCACCCCTAGTATTTTCAAGACTAGTCAGAGGCCCGTGTTCCATAAATAGAGATAAAAGTGGAAGTTATTCAGATCCAAAGGTGCTCATTTCCTTCATGAATCATAAAATCTTTTGACTGGAATACAAGGTGATTTATGCAGTTTCATTATTAACACGTGACGTAATTCTTACGGAATTTTAATGATATAGGTACACGGGAAGGCTTGAAGCTTGCATCCAATGATACAAGTATGTATGGTGTGGACTGAACCGTTTTGAATTGAATGGATTAAATACAATAGGCTAGTTTCCACCATTTTGTCCGTCAGTTAGAGTATTGAAAAAGAATGGACACGTATTTTTTGTTTTTGTAAGTCAATGAATATTCATCTGCCTAGCCTTTTCCCAAATATATAGGGGTCGGCTTCCAGTCAAACCGGATTCAGCTGAATACCAGTGTTCTACGTGGAGCGGCTGCCCACCAGACCTCCACAACCCAGTAACATGGTACTTCTTGGCAAGTCTGGATTTACTGGCTTCTGACAATCCGTAACGACTGCCAAAGATCTACAAATGACAGCCGGGACCAACGGCTTAACGTGCTTTCCGAGGCACGGAGGAAACTCGGTATATTAAGATGGTCACCCATCCACAGACCAACCTTGGCAAGCGTAGCTTAACCTTAAAGATCGACCCGTGCGGCTGTTATTATTTAGCCACGAGCTCCTCAAATCAATGAATATTGACAAAAATAAAAAGCATCAAAGCTCGGAAGTGGGGGCTCGTGACGTCACAGCGCACGAAAAATTATACCACGGCGTGACGTATTGAGAATTTTAAAAGCATCGTAACTTCGTCAATTTTGGTTTACGTAACAAAAGAAAAAATACGAGTCCGATCTTTTTTTGAAACCTATCTAACGGACTAATTAGATTTTTTAAGTCCACTACCCTATTACAAAGAAAACTGGTACATTTTAACGTTAATATAACTTAATATAACTTCCCTTTAAAAAGTTAATGTAAGCGTAACTTGCGAAGATATGTTAATAAAAATTTAACAGCATGACGGGCAATTTACATATGAACGAGATTAAAATGAACGACGGCCTTAAAAAACCGACATGAAAAAAAAACTAAAGAATTCACAACATCCCTTCTGAAATGAAAAGAGTGGATACACCTACACATGTTTGTTATGTCACCTGGGGATGAAGGTAACATGAATACCTAACAACTCTTTTAATGAAATGCAGATTGAAATAAATGGGTTAATTTGAGGGGCTGTTTTTTAATTTTTACGGCGTTACTTTTGGCATGGTTTTTTTTTTTAAATATACAGTAAGATGGGACGCGCACAAGATCGACCAAAGGATGATGCATACTAAGCCGGTGATGACGGAGAGCAATGGAAGAACACAACATCTACACTTCTATCTATACTAATATATAAAGCTGAAGAGTTTGTTTGTTTGTTAATCTCAGGAACTACTAGTCCGATTTGAAAAATTCTTTCAGTGTTTGATAGTCCATTTATCGAGGAAGGCTTATAGGCTATATATCATCTCGCTAAGACCAATAAGAGCGAAGCAGTAATGAAAATTGTGACGCAGACGAAGTTGCGCGGGTTTACTAGTACTAATATATAAAGCTGAAGAGTTTGTTTGTTTGTTTACTTGTACGCGCTAAACTCAGGTATAGGTCCGATTTGAAAAATTATTTCAGTGTTAGATAGCCCATTTATCTATGAAGGCTATAGGCTATATATTATCACGCTAAGACCAATAGGAGCGGAGCAGTAATGAAAATTGTGACGCAGACGAAGTGGCACGGGTCAACTAGTTTACATACTCGTATATGTTTATAGTACCATTAACTTTTCCTAAAAATGTTGCCAATTTATATATAATTTATATATTATTATTTTAGGTCAAAATAAAATCGCTTAGTCAGTGTTATTTTTGCTAGAATATCTTTTCGTTATTTATCCATCTATTTTAATGGGACCATATGTGTATATCATGTCAGTTCATGCAACTAGTGCCTCATTCCTGAAATGAAAATGATGGAATGATCACATTAAGTATATTCATAAATATACTGAGACGAATTGTCAAACGCGTATTATCTAGCTAGGCTGTGATTGGCTGAATAAGTTTTTTACAGCCAATTGCCTTATTTGACGGAATAATCAGAAACCTGTAGTCAATTCATGGGCGAGAAATATATATTTTCCATCAATAATGCATTCATTCTCGGGCTCGGATATGGCACGACCGCCAGATAACTAATCTTTTATGAGCGAATTTTTAAACATAACAAGGAAGCGGAGCAAAAATACGATAACTATATCCTTATTGTATGTAATTATTAAGTTTGGTCTCTGAGGAGCTCGTGGCTAGATAATAACAGCCACACGGGTCGATCTTCAAGGTTAAGCAACGCTTGCCAAGGTTGGTCTGTGGATGGGTGACCATCTTAACATACCGAATTTCCTCCGTGCCTCGGAAAGCACGTTAAGCCGTTGGTCCCGGCTGTCGTTTGTAGATCTTTGGCAGTCGTTACGGATAGTCAGAAGTCAGTAAATCTGACTCCAGTCTTGCCATGAAGTACCGTGTTACCCAGTTAATGGGTTGTGGACGTCTGGTAGGCAGCCGCTCCTCGTAAAATACTGGTATTCAGCTGATTCCGGTTTGACTGGAAGCCGACCCCAATATAGTTGGGAAAAGGCTAGGCAGATGATGATTAAGTTTGGTCTCTGCTGTCTAGATTTATAGTCCAAGAAAAGAAATATCGTTAAGTCATTTTTTAATTTTCGTAACGAAATTCTGTCGGAGTTGATACCTAAGTAATTACCTACCTAATTACTATTGTCGTTGTTTTTTGCTTTTTGTTGTAGGTCTTTATTTTTATCTTTGTAGGTTACTCCTGTTTTATCTGGGTCATGACACCTAGGTAATAAAGCTCTGAATTAGGTTTTAACTAAACAACTCAGATAATGGAAAAGCTCCATTATCTGAGTTGGCTAGTGGATCCCAAAAATATTGTCTGGCTCAATATTTTTGGGTTCCAGTGGAGATTGAGTGAGTTAAATTAGTAGAGAATGCAATTTGTAGACGTAAAGAAAACATAATTGTACTTACAGGTTAGGTACCTAACAAAAAAAACCTTGTTGTAGATTTAAATCCAGAACATAAATAACGTCGGTCGACTTGTTCAATCTTGTTTGAGTTCAGCGAAGAAACATGACTCGTTTAGGAAATAAAATATTCAGCATTCGGTTTTCAATCACAATTTTCCGGAACTATATAAAACGTTCGATTTACTCAAACACCGATGTATTGACCTTTTGTTTGATGGCATGAACACTCAACCACATATTATTGTCCTTGCTTATTTCACATTATCTATACTAACATTAAAAAGTTGAAGAGTTAGTTTGTGTGGTTGAACGTGTTAATCAGTAGCTACTGGTTCGAATGAAAAAATCTTTTAAGATAGCCCATTTGTCGAGAAAAGGTATAAGCTATATTACATCACGCTACAACCAACAGGATCGGAGCACCAATGAAAAATATGACGCAGTCGAAGTCGCGCGGGTCAGCTGGTGTTGGTATATTAAGGACAAAGCTTCTTTATTGCGTTATTTTGTGTAAAAGCAAGCAATTTAGAGCGGTAAAGTGCAGTCTCTGGAGATGTGATAAATGTGATGTTCGTAAAGCTACACCTCACCTCCGCCAGTCTGCTAACCGCCTCGGGACAACAAGATTGATGACGTGTAAAATGTTATTGAAAAGACGTTGGCTGACGTCTCTTAAAAGCATTTTTAACACACAACAAATTTTTTTTTTATACTTTAAAACATAACTTTTAACAACTTTTATATACAAAGTGTAATAGAATAAACGGCTGAAAAAGGGTCACCGTTACTTGATATCGCGTTAGGCCCGGCGCTCGTTATCGGCATCGACAAGAAAAGGGATCCTTCGGCATTCCTACATGCAAGCGCATACTGTCGGAAACTATGTCTTGGCATGCTGCAACGTTCTTAGGGATGACGAGGCGTCCTTAAGCATGCCGCACCGTCGCACCGCAGTGCAAGCTACCCCGAGTGTTGCCTCGGCGCCGAGGGCGCGGCGGGCGACGGTGTACCGAAGGATCCCGAAGTATCCCGAAGCAGCCTCAAAGCTGCCGATGCAGTAGCCTCAAGAATACCGAAGCGGTATTTTTGTTACTACGATCATATATCATGGAAATTTTTACTTTATTGCCATGAAGTTTATGTATAATGCTTTTTATCATCTAAAATCCTCAGCCGTGCCGATGCCGATAGTGGGCGCCGGGCCTTATGCGGGTAAATAAATAAGTAAATCATTTAATTTCAGAACTAGTCCATATGCATACGTATGAAACAAATAAATAACAAATAATGATAATAAATGTATGTGGTAGTCAATTTTTTTTTCGTCGTTTCAGTGAGTCCCCTAATAAAAGTTGTTCATAATGACAAGTACAATAATAGCTTTTCAGGTAGTTATTGCGTTATTCTGTAACATGTTGTAAAAGTGACTTTCCCGAACAGTGAAAATATCTTGTTATAAATTCCACCCAATTCTGATGGTAAAATATTAAATTTTTGAGCTCTGTCTGCAAATTTGCTCCGAGTTCAGCAAAAATGGCTTTCAGCCAACATTAGTTACTGTTTAGCTTTTATTTTTGCAATTCCAAAAGCGGCTTTTACTTTAGCAAATTGCTAGTTAAACGAGTTCAAAACATTTAAGGATGTGTTATTATTTTGTGTTATTACAATTTTAGTTTAATGTGCATCATTTATTTTTTGGTAAACGACGCGACGGTTAGGCATTGAACAATTTTAAAGGGACTCAATTTACAGCTTTTGAAGTTCATAACTTTATATGATTGTTCGTCATATCAGCCGAAAGACGTCCATTGCTGAACATAGGTCTCCTCCAAATTTTGGGGAAGGGGGGATTACGCAACACCAAACACAGCGATCGCCAACCCGCAGGTCAAGTGTGGCGATTATGCCACACTTGACCTGCGGGTTGGCGATCGCTGTGTTTGGTGTTGCGTTTGACAGAAAACGCTGCTGTCCATTCTCTGGCGAGTCCCTTTGTTGCCTCTTACGACCCCCACGGGAATTGATGGGATGGTATTATTCTATTACGGCACTATACGGCACCGGCCGATATCATACGGCAGATTATTGTTCATTTACATTATAATATTTTCAGTTGCTGTCGAAGGATTGGTAGGAGTGATAGTTGTCCAGAGGCGCGTTAGTTGGCGGTAGTGAGATGGGCAGACTACATTGTTGCCATCACTGGAAGGACGTGTATGAGGCTGGAACAGAACCCTGGACCAGGAAAAAGGAGGCTGTTGCCCAGCTGTGGGCGGAGTCGGGATGTGACTGCATGATGATGATGATCATTGCAATTTATGTGTAAATTAATTTGTCAAGTTTTTTTTAATAATTCTCGTTTAATAATAGCTAACTTTCAACACCAACTCGACTATGCTCTACTTACCAATCCCAGGAGAACAAAGAGACGTAAGATATTAAGACAAATGGAGTCCTACCTTATCTATTTGGAACAGTCCGACATTCATTTATCTCAGATGGAAAAAAACAGACGGTGTGAAGCTGATTATTTTCCCGCCTTAGCGTGGGAGTCTGCTAAACAATATGCTTTTATTTCACTTTTGCTACGTGGGACGTAGATTGCAAATTAAAAAAGATTAGCACTGCCGTAAAAAAAGGATAACAATGGAGAAGAAAATATTAAATAAAAGCTGCCGAGCGATTCTTGAGATGATTGGATTTGACCGAATAATCGATTCACAGAATCGCAAAAAGTGCCTCCAGACAAAATTACAATCGTGGCTATAACGACTGTGGAAAAGTCAAAAGTTTATAATAATAATAATAATAAATTTGACAAACGCTGTTGAAATATCACGTGATCTATATCTATTTTTGGCATTTCAACAATGGCATTCGCTGATAGAATTATACCACCCGTATTCACAAAGAATACTTTTCTCAGTAAAGTAGCAACGCTATGCGAAGTAAGGTATTTCTCCCTGAGTTGCATATGGAAAGTCTTTCAATTCATAAACAATATTCAAACGACCCTTGTCTAAGCAAACGCACAGCGTTGAATAGAGCTCTGTGATTGGTTCCTTTGTGTTGCGTAGTTCACTTCGCTGCTTGACGTTCATTTCTAGGTCTTGATTTATCAGTGGCAGTATAAAAAGTACCACATCTTTGGAAAACCTGTAGTGTCGTCTAAATTCATCCGAACCGTAATAATCAAAAGGATTTTGGAAATCCCGTATCATTTGTCTGGTATTTATTGTGCTTCTCTCATTGATATAATTATCAAATTCTTCTTCACTACAATAACTCATTGTAAAAGGACGCTATTGAAATGGAAAGTTATCACAAATAGTAAAATCCAACTCCGAAAAATATTTCTAGTAACACATAATAGACCACAGAGAATCGAGACACTAGCTATGCGTTGCTTAAAATAGCTAGCAGGCTACCTTAGCTGTGCGTTCATTCTAAGGGACGCATAGTGCTAGCCGCCACTCAAGTAATGTCTATGAATAAGTTTTAGGGGCCCTGTGCGCTCACGCGCACTGTGACACGTCATAGTAACGTTTGTGAATACGGGTGTCAGTGTAAGTAGAGCCCTTGAGGCGATAGACAAATGACAGTCTGTTAACGGTAGCGTGGCGAAGGCGATTGTCAAAATGTCAAAAATGAATGGGATTGACAAATCTTAAAATATTTTACCAATTCGACCATACCACTTTATCTAGAACCCCTGGACGTCAACAAATCTTTAGAATAGTCAGGTCGCTCCGCAAAGCCTGTGAAGCTCCTAGGAAACTTTTGTTCTTCTGAGCGGAGCTAGGCTGGCTAATTTAGCTTGGACATCTACGCACAACGGACCAAATGGGAGCCTAAGTGCGGAAAATAGAGTCCCTACTCTACTCTAGAATCAACGGTAACTATTATACATTTTGGCATTTTGGATTTGGGGTTGCTATCAACAATAGAATACCACTTTATCTAGTAAAGTGGTATTCTACTGTTGATAGCAACCCCTCTTTGTATCCACTCCCTCTTAATATTTTCCGGAATAAAATACCAATATATCAAACATTATGGCAAACTCCCCCTTTGGGGGAGGCCTATGTCCAGCAGTGGACGTCTTTCGGCTGTAATAATGATGATGATGATATCAAACATCAAACTAAAACACTGGATCCGTAGGCATGAAAATGTTTTTCTCGATTTTTATGATACATTTGCAAAACTTTTCTGCTCTGGTATGAAACACTTGATTGAGTTACGGTTTTCGCGATGTTTTTCCCGTCTTATGAACCATGAAAGTTCAGTAATTTTCCATCAGAATATTGATTGATGTCTTTTCTCATCTTTTATAAGTCATCTTTGTTCGAGCTAGTAAACTTCGCTTGCAATTTAATGAACCAAAAAATTACTACTATCGAATTACAATATTTTTTTAATATTTGCAAAACAAATTATGCCAAACTGTGTCATTGCGCTAACAATTTATATAGACCATCTTTTATACCGATTTGAATGCAAATAGTTAACTTTGACTTAGTTTTAAACGCCTGAAATAGCACTTCAGTCGTAATTAAATTAAAATATAATTATCAATTACCTAAGCCGGATCGATAAAAGCTGCGAACAAGGTTTGGTTTTATTATTATTTAAACAAAAATAACTACCTTTCTTAGGTAGGCGTTAGTATTAATATGGTTTATAATATGTATTAGTTTATTGCAGTTTAAGATAATGTTGTGTATTTTATCTATGGGCGGCCTCAGATGCCTGAAAATAAAATGATATTATTATTATTATTATTTATTCCTAAATCAGATAGCATTGCCGTACTGAACCTCTATACAAGACCCAACTAATTCTTATTCTTTATATCTTTCTACGAGCAGAAATAAATGTCAGAAATAAATTGGGCACTTTCGTAGAGTTAGATAATCAGGAAGAACACTCGCCTAATATAGCGTGAATACGTGCAACGTGTACAACCAAAACGTAAGCAAACATAATGTTTGCGCAAGATGACGGAATAGGACCCTTTCAGCGAGAAAGCCTTGGAGCCTGGCGCTACAAGAAAGGGTCCTATTTCGTCGTCTCACTTACATATTGTGTTTGTTTTATATCGCGTACGTGTTGACAGGTTTGTTTTAGGAAAACCACTATATCCTTCTACATACAGAATTTAGAGATAACGGAATTAAACGTAAGATTAATATGTTCAAACATTTCACACTCGTGGTATTTAAAGGCTTTGCATTATATTTTAAGATTCAGAACTTAATTTTTAATTAATACAACACATGTATATCAATACGATAAAAATATTACTAGTACTGAAAATAACATAACGTACTTAATAGGTAGCACTATTAAGTACGTTATGAAACGATCCTTCGTTTCCACTAAACTACCTACAGGTACTACACACAAGGACTTTCGGAAGATCTTCGACCCCAGGGTGCTGTTATAATGAATCATCATCATCTGCCTTGCCGTTTCCCAACTATATTAGGGTCAGATTCCAGTCAAGCTGGATTAAGCTGAATACCAGTATTTTACGAAGAGCGGCTGCCTATCAGACCGCCACAACCCATTAACTTGGTAACACGGTACTTCATGGCAAGACTGGACTCAGATTTACTGGCTTCTGACTATCCGTAACGACTGCCAAAGATCTACAAATGACAGCCGGGACCAACGGCTTAACGTGCTTCCCGAGGCATGAAGGAAACTCGGTATGTTAAGGTGGTCACCCAACCACAGACCAACCTTGGCAAGCCTTGCTTAACCTTGAAAATCGACCCGTGTGGCCGTTATTATCTAGCTCACTCTGTTATTATTAATTATCTGTTATAGTGCATGAAAGAGAAAATTTACATCTTTCAGAAATTAGCATTTCATTGCATAAAACCTAGTTTCTCGTTTCGTTGGTCACTCATTCTCGTGAATTATTTCTTTGAGCATTAACTCTTGCTCCATAAAAGACGCAAGACCAACGTTAACACTAGTCATAGACTCCTTCTTCTTTGAGTCTATGATTCGAAATAAAACTGCTTGCCCCCAACTATGTTGAGGTCGACCTCACGTTTTACCCAATGTTGCAGAGTAATAGCATTTTTCGAGGAGTGACTATCTATGTGACCTCCAAAACCCAGGAACTGGGTTACGATACCGCTTGTTAGATTTCCAGGTTTCTGATTATCCGCAATGTCTTTCAAAAATCTACAAATGACAGTCGGGGCCAACAGCCTCACATGTTTAAGTTGTATTTTGTTTGTAAATAGGCAAAAAACATTACCCTGTAAAATAAAACATTTACACTTCAAAGCTTTTTGGTCAGTTTAATCTAAACAAGACCAGTGTTACCTAAATGACTACCTTGGGATGACGAAGGGTTCTGAGCATCCAGTGTTGTTGCTCAAAGAAAATGAAAAATAGTCGAGGCATTGTGATCTGGCTCATCGAAATACCCCCAATTAACAAGGTTCTAGTGACTGACTAAGATTAAATTGATAAGATTATATGGAAATTAAAACGTAACCATTTCGAAGCAGAATATAACTTAAACTCTCATACAAGTAAGCGCAATTTCCCATAACATATTTTTTATAAAGGCAAGAAAATTGTCGAGCCGTGTTTTCTTCCGTCCCATTTTCCAATTATTCAGGGTAGTATCTTATTATTCGGTTACGGTAGGTACAGCTGTCCTTGGCTCGCCTGAAGGTTGACTGTAAACAAGGTGAAGCTGCCATTTTCGACATAAAGATCTCAACACGCTTGGATGGATACCGTGGTTAACATTTATGGGAAAAATAAATCTGTTTCTAGTTACGAAAGCGGATTGTAAATGACATATTATACATACTTAAGTAAACATTTGTACATTATGATGTAAACAATTTAACTAATCTAAACTTATTAATTGCTGCAGTCGAACTGCTTGCTTGTTTGTTAAAGGGAAAAATCTCTGGAACTGCTGACCTGATTTCGATAACTCTTTGCCTAATAGAAAGCTACACTAACGTTAGTGTTATATACTTACTACATTTTAGGGTTCCGTACCCAAAGGGTAACCAACGAAACCAGATTATTATTACTAAGGCTTTGTTGTCCGTCCGTCCGTCCGTCCGTCTGTCTGTCAGCGGGCTGTATCTCAAGAACCGTAATAGGTAGACAGTTAAATTTTCACCGATTGTGTATTTCTATTGCCGCTATAACAACAAATAATAAAAATTAAGGTTTATGGTACGGAACCCTTCGTGTGCGAGTCCGACTCGCACTTGATCGGTTTTTATACCATAAAATGCATTTTTAAGTAGATCAGACCACAATAGCGAAACCACAGGAAAAGGCTAGTTTCATAAAACACAGCAAGTTTTCGCAATTATAACAAAATAACAAGGTCCTAAAACTAACATTATACAGCAAACCACTCACTCAAATCAACAAGTTTTATACCCAGCTATAACATTATACGGTTCCTTTATAGCTAAATCGGGGTGAAAACTATATCGGTTCTTGATCTCCATTTTCCCTATATTAACCTTCAAGTATCCATTGCACGTGACCTCGCCAGAGCTCTTACTCCAATTTAACGATGTGATAGCTGTAAACTGTCTTAACGATAATATAACCACAAGGTCGACAACCTTTCCCAAATGGAACGTATCTGATATCCTACTAAAAATAAATTTGGCTGTCTGGGTGTTTGTTAGTCACGAGTTCACGACTCATCGAACGAATGAGTTTCTATGAGATTGTGAGCACAATCCTATGCGTTCTGAACTGTGGCCTGGTTTTCATCATCATCATATCAGCCGAAAGACCTCCACTGCTGGACATAGGCCTCTCTCAAGTGTCGCTACAACAACCGTGCCTTTGCGTCTCGCATACATCGGCTACCCGCGATTCTCACCAGATCCTCGGTTCATCTTGTGAGAGGCCTTCCAAAGCTGCGTCTAACGATACGCGGTCGCCACTCCAGAAATTACCATCAACTATCTGTTCTGCGAACAATGTGGCTGCCCACTGTCACTTCAGAAGAGAGTGCCTACGTCTACTATGCCCGTTTTCGATTTTCGCAGCATGATTTTCCGAAATTTGGTGAAGCTCATCCTGCTGTGGGACAGTGTCAGCGAAATAAAAAAATAATCCTTGAGATTACCCGCTTTCACGCAGGCAAAGTCGCTCTCAGAACCTATTGTGTTCATAAATCTAATTTAGTGCCTATCTCATCTGCTAATTACATAAAGTTAAGATGACCTAGCCTAGGGTTAAATATATTTTAATAAGCAGCTCAGCAGTGAAGGTCCCGTGTGACGAAAACGTTGCTGACCTAAACAAAGGCCCTAAATTGTTTTGAAGCCCAGTTTAGGCCTTAGCGCTAAGTAGAAAGCCTCATTTTACGTCAGTTGTTGGGACATAAAAACTAACGTATAATATATAGGTAAGTTGGAACCATATAAATAGGCGGGTACACCTTTGGCTATATTTAGTACAATTCTGCTCATATTTTCTGTGGGATTTTCATAAATAGGTGTAATGGTGTGTTGTTAAACTAGCTTCCACATCAATCCACGACCAAGCCTTTTCAAATCCACAGTTGTGTGGACCATAAACCACCCAGCATATTGTGTATTTTGTCAACAGTACCAAAACTTTTCCAGTATTATTTGACCAGCTCTGGACATATTTAAAGAGCGCCCATTTTGTCGTTTGGTTTGTAATAAAAATTGAAACTCAAACTCGGAGTGCTTATTTCAGTATAACAATTTTCAGGCTCTTAAAGTTTTGGCTTGACAAGGTATCAGTCAGAAAGTCGAAGCTAGCCCATTCTCAAGCTTGTTCTAATATTCATAACAAAAAATGTTCTAATCCAATTTATTATTCAGTTTACAATTTTTGCACAACCATTTTTTGTTCATGAAACTTTCATATTAATATTTGAAGTTTCTTATTGGAAACATACTTATAAAGATAAGATTGCTTGTCAAGTTTTGTTTTTATGAATTTTCATAGCGCAAGGCTGCGTTTCCACCAGAGATGTGTGAGGATGCGTAGCGGGGGATGTGTTTGTTAAGAACCAATAGAATCGCTTGCGTTGAGCGAGGCTTTTTTTTATTTGTGATGGGTTTGCTCTTGACTCTAGTCTATGTCAGAGATGACAGAGACAAAGTCTACGATAGACGAGCTTACCCAGAAGGAGCCTATTCACTCTAACTTTGAAGAGATTAGGGTTGTAAGCTTTTGGATACACAGACGCAGACAGAGAGTTCCACTCCTTTGCTGTGCGCATTATAAAAGACGATTGAAAACGCTTAGCGCGAATAAATTAAGTGAATCTGTTGGTTCTTAATTAACACATTAATCGCTATACATCCTCACACATCTCTGGTGGAAACGCAGCGGACTTCCTCCAGTTTTTAGGGTTCTGTTCCCAAAGGGTAACCATCGGAACCCTATAACTAAGCCTCCGCTATCCGTCCGTCCGTCTGTCTGTCAGCGGGCTGTCTCTCAGGAACCGTAGTAGGTAGACAGTTGACATCTTCACAGAATGTGTATTTCTATTGCCGCTATAACAACAAACAGTAAACATTAAGGTATATGGTACGGAACCCTTTGTGTGCGAGTCCGACTCGCACTTGGTCGATTTTTTTTCTTTCCCAGAATAAAGGCAAATTGGATTTGATCGGATTTAGAGCGCTGTCGTTTCATTTTTAGTTTATCTACCATAAATAGACGATCTATTTCCAATTTCCTTCGACTGGCTTGATTAATCCATTGCTGATGGCCAACCCGTCTTCCGACGCCTTTTACGCAAAACGAAAACAGTAAATAATCATTTTCTATGGAACGTAGGCTTTAGTTAAATTACTTAAGAGTAGAGACTTTGGGAGTGTTTGCAGATGTCTCCAATTCGAGCTCAGCCCCCCTGAGCTCGAATAAGAGAAAAGGCCGTTTTAGGAGAATCATATCAGAATCACAATAATAGTCACGCAATAATCTGTCAAATTTCATTTTCATCTTTATCGCTAACGAATTAGGTTCAAGGTTGATTGGGAAAATTTGACAGTGACAGTTGCATGATTTCCTTACTGATTCTGCTAAATTGGCCTTTTTAGACCCACACTGTGATCAGTGATTAATCCGTAAATTATAGATAAGTATGTATGCGCCAGGATAGCCCGCGAAATTCAAATTTTCTTACGTGTTTTGTCATTTGCAAGTTAGTATTAGGTTTTATGTTGATTAAAGTATGACTCGCGGGCGTAAGAATTATGTATTTGTAGCAAATTTATATTACAAAATACCTATTTAAGTAACGTTAGCTAATATTCTCACTACTGGGACAAAGCTTTCCTATTGGGATTGGGCCTGGGCAATAAATCATCATGACATTCCAGTGCTGATAAGATACAGATAACCAGTTATTAGATAAATAAATATACTCTTAACACACTCAAATCCTCTTTAATCTAACGACAAATTAGACCCCAATATATCGCCAGAAACCATGGATTATTATGAGGAGCTCGTGGCTTAATACTAACAGCCACACGGGTCGATCTTTAAGGTTAAGCAACGCTTGCCAAGGTTGGTCTGTGGATGGGTGACCATCTTAATATACCGAGTTTCCTCCGTGCCTCGGAGAGCACGTTAAGCCGTTGGTCCCGGCTGTCATTTGTAGATTTTTGGCAGTCGTTACGGATTGTCAGAAGCCAGTAAATCTGACACCAGTCTTGCCAAGAAGTACCGTGTTACCCAGTTAATGGGTTGTGGAGGTCTGGTAGGCGGCCGCTCCAGGTGAAACACTGGTATTCAGCTGAATCCGGTTTGACTGGAAGCCGACCCCAATATAGTTGGGAAAAGGCTAGGCAGATGATATTGCCAGAAACCAATACTTCCACGATTTGCTTTACGTCAAGACATGTTACACGACTAACGCGCAAGTTCCTCGCGTCACAAAACAAGTCTCGCCCACGCTTTAGAACGTGACATCTGACATATTATTGGTTCAGCAGCTCAGCTCCTAGTCATGCCAAGCACGTTTGTGCCTCCTGACTTTCGAACGTAATAGAAAATAAAGTTTACGGTCTTAAATTGCTGACGATTTTCCTCGTTGGCGCTTTTTATATCGACTTGTCGTGAACTGCCGATTGATAGTGAAATCACGTAGTTTGTTTGAACTCTGTTTTGTGTACTTGCGCATTAATTTATAACAGATTTTTTTCGGTAAATTTAATCTTTAAACGTTACTTCAGTGGCATGATATAGAAAATGCAAAGTTGACGTTTGGGACATCTAATTCGTGTTTTATACACGCTGCCATTTAAGTCGTCTTACAAAAGCATTTCACTTATTGTACCCGACATAAACTACCCCTAGGATAGGAACGATTAATTTTTTTAAATAATTAAGATTACAAAAAAAAACTCATTTAAACTTTGAAACACCCTATTAATAATTTTCGTTTGTGTTGCTGTCGTGTGTTTTGTAAGTGTCTTTCTTTAAGTGTCAAAAGTGTCACCATTCCATTCAGCGCCGTCCTTGAAATACAAGGCGCGGACTGCGCTCGCGCCTGGATGTTTCAAATTACGACATGCGTCATGATTATGAATAATATTTTATTTATTTTTAATAGTTGTTATGTTCATAACATTATTCTTTAATGCATGTGTAGTAGTCGTTGTAAGACGAATAAATGGCACCGTGTAAGTATATCAAGCCTAGATTCTCCGGTCATTGATACGCCATCGCCACGCTAAATATTTAAGGCGGTGGCGCCAGGGTAGCCCGCGAAATTCAAATGTTCTTACGTTTTTGCAATTTGCAAGTTAGTATTAGGTTATTTGGTGATTAATTGTGTTTTTTCAGAATTATAACCATTTAAGTCAGCAATAAAACTTCATAGGGCCAGGTAACCCGAAATAATGACTATTTTGTGAAATCTTGATTTATGGAGTTATTTTACTGATTTTAATGGTTATAATTCTGAAAAAACACAATTAATCACCAAATAACCTAATACTAACTTGCAAATTGCAAAAACGTAAGAACATTTGAATTTCGCGGGCTACCCTGGCGCCACCGCCTTAAATATTTAGCGTGGCGATGGCGTATCAATGACCGGAGAATCTAGGCTTGATATACTTACACGGTGCCATTTATTCGTCTTACAACGACTACTACACATGCATTAAAGAATAATGTTATGAACATAACAACTATTAAAAATAAATAAAATATTATTCATAATCATGACGCATGTCGTAATTTGAAACATCCAGGCGCGAGCGCAGTCCGCGCCTTGTATTCCAAGGACGGCGCTGAATGGAATGGTGACACTTTTGACACTTAAAGAAAGACACTTACAAAACACACGACAGCAACACAAACGAAAATTATTAATAGGGTGTTTCAAAGTTTAAATGAGTTTTTTTTTGTAATCTTAATTATTTAAAAAAAATTATCGTTCCTATCCTAGGGGTAGTTTATGTCGGGTACAATAAGTGAAATGCTTTTGTAAGACGACTTAAATGGCAGCGTGTATAAAACACGAATTAGATGTCCCAAACGTCAACTTTGCATTTTCTATATCATGCCACTGAAGTAACGTTTAAAGATTAAATTTACCGAAAAAAATCTGTTATAAATTAATGCGCAAGTACACAAAACAGAGTTCAAACAAACTACGTGATTTCACTATCAATCGGCAGTTCACGACAAGTCGATATAAAAAGCGCCAACGAGGAAAATCGTCAGCAATTTAAGACCGTAAACTTTATTTTCTATTACGTTCGAAAGTCAGGAGGCACAAACGTGCTTGGCATGACTAGGAGCTGAGCTGCTGAACCAATAATATGTCGGATGTCACGTTCTAAAGCGTGGGCGAGACTTGTTTTGTGACGCGAGGAACTTGCGCGTTAGTCGTGTAACATGTCTTGACGTAAAGCAAATCGTGGAAGTATTGGTTTCTGGCAATATCATCTGCCTAGCCTTTTCCCAACTATATTGGGGTCGGCTTCCAGTCAAACCGGATTCAGCTGAATACCAGTGTTTCACCTGGAGCGGCCGCCTACCAGACCTCCACAACCCATTAACTGGGTAACACGGTACTTCTTGGCAAGACTGGTGTCAGATTTACTGGCTTCTGACAATCCGTAACGACTGCCAAAAATCTACAAATGACAGCCGGGACCAACGGCTTAACGTGCTCTCCGAGGCACGGAGGAAACTCGGTATATTAAGATGGTCACCCATCCACAGACCAACCTTGGCAAGCGTTGCTTAACCTTAAAGATCGACCCGTGTGGCTGTTAGTATTAAGCCACGAGCTCTTCATAATAATCCATGGTTTCTGGCGATATATTGGGGTCTAATTTGTCGTTAGATTAAAGAGGATTTGAGTGTGTTAAGAGTATATTTATTTATCTAATAACTGGTTATCTGTATCTTATCAGCACTGGAATGTCATGATGATTTATTGCCCAGGCCCAATCCCAATAGGAAAGCTTTGTCCCAGTAGTGAGAATATTAGCTAACGTTACTTAAATAGGTATTTTGTAATATAAATATATTAAAATTTGATTAATGTCATTTGATGAATACTTTTTTTAGGCTACCATATATTTATCATACTTTACTGAATCGTAATTACTTAAGAGTTCTTAGAAATGTAAACGAATAAAAATTACCGAAGTGTGACAATAATTATAAAGTCAGAAAACTTATTCAATAGAAAACTTTTTAGCTGCCGGAAAATTTAAAGCGGAAGACATTAAAAATGCCCTGAAAGTGGTCCTTCAAGGATCTCGTCATCTTATTTTCAAAACAGTAACAGTCTCGACAGGAAAATATTCAAACTCAAATCTCTTTCTTGACAGACGTCTTGCATCTTTCATTGTTTGAATCGAGCTATTTATTCACTTGCAGCTTGAGCTAAACCAATCGATCTACTAACTATTCAGAAAAATCAATCGGGCAACTGGGTGCTTAGGTGCACATGGATGAGGAGGTTCAGGATTGAATCGCAATAGACGAAGTTCATTAAATGAGTGATCTTTTAATTTAATGATAGCGATTGCAGTCATGAATCGCTTTCATTAAATTAAAAAAATAAAGGGGTTTACCATCTGAAAGTACTGGTTTTCAGATGGTAAACCCCTTGAATCAAGAATCGAATTCAAAAAACAGTTGTTTATTTATAGCAGGGAATCTGTGGAAGTACTGATTCGATTACGAAAATTCTCTTACTATTTTTAGAAAGTTATTTACTTACACTTTATCCCTTAAAAAATCAGTTTCTTTGGGATTGGACACGCAAGCAAAGTCACTAGAAAATCTAATGAGTATGTAACCGGAAAATGGTAGGCTCCGTAATGCTACAGCCACACTAATCGTAATATGGCAATGATTATGGCCATAATTGAAATTAAACCAACTGAAAAAACACTAAGTATGGCCATAATTATTGCCACATTACGATAGTGTGGCCGTAGCATAAGATTGTAATAAATCTTGATTAGATTATAATTTCTCGATATATTATCTTAAAATCATTTTGAATACAAGCAGTCCCATCCAAATGCAATAGTTTACAAAATCATCATCTGCCTAGCCTATTCCCAACTATATTGGGGTCGGCTTCCAGTCAAGCCGGATTTAGCTGAATACCAGTATTTTACGAGGAGCGGCTGCCTACCAGACCTCTACAACCCATTAACTTGGTAACACGGTACTTCATGGCAAGACTGGAGTCAGATTTACTGGCTTCTGACTATCCGTAACGACTGCCAAAGATCTACAAATGACAGCCGGGATGCTTTCTGAGGCACGGAGGAAACTCGGTATGTTAAGATGGTCACCCATCCACAGACCAACCTTATTGCAATAGTTTCCAAAATATCCGTCTTATTTAAAAAATATAGGATACTATTTCACGCGATATTTTAAAATCTTACGGTGTTTGCTATTTTCCTGTGACAAGTACACACAAAACGGACTACGAACTATATACTTTACCATCCAACAATCCTTTCATTAAGTCATACAAAACGATATATGGCCAAACCGTAGCCAACTGGCCACACAGTGGCAGCGACTACAAACCTAAATAATTGTATGTATTCGAGTGTACTAGACCGTAAGCGTTTTCAGTCCTTACGGACATTTCACAGCAAGTTGTACACACAGGCGTATTTACCGATGTTTATTTGCCTTTGGGCCGCAGTTTGCCGTGAAATAGGTAAGGGTTCATTTCAAGTGGCTTTTTCTGTGTAATGAAAGATTTAGTTTCTATGAACGTTCAGGATTTGGAAGTTAGAGAGCAGACACGTCCTTAGAGAAAAAAATTGGAAGGGGTAAGTTGATACCTACACAGCATTTTATTTTAATGGATTATTAAAAAAAATCTCATCGTTCAAAAATGAAGATCTGATAAATACTCATCTTTAAATTCTTAATTCAGAAATCGGGGGCAAGTTTCGAATTTGTTTTTTTTTTCTTATTATTGACTCCTCTTGAACCAACTTGCGAGAATCACAGATCCTTTGTAGCATTTTTGATCGTTTGAAATAGAAACCCTTTAGCAATAGTTATAAAATCTTACACTTCCCACGCTTATATACGAGCGAATTCCATTGTCTACACCCTGCGACAAACTGCGGAATAAATTATACAACAAGAAAATAACTTTATATTCAAAGAGTTAAGATACAGTTTCGTTTGCTCTTTACAGTCAAAGAAAAAGTTTTATTTGCCTAAAAGTCCCAAGTTTTCACAAAGAATTCCAAATATTTGATCCTCGATATTATTTGGCTTTGGGAATTTTCATTCAAGATCTTTAAATCCGCGCCAAGCCATTTTAAATATAGCTGTTTGTTCTTTATCTTTCCCGACTTTTCGCTGAAATTCATTGAGAGCTGGGACGAAGTTTAAAAGTTTGACGGGTCTGTAATTTGAAAGGGTATTAATTTGCTTTTTCGTATGGATCCTATCCGTATTGCTCAGCGGAAAAAGTCAATAATATCTGTACTGGCAGATTTTCCGGGTAAATTCCCAGAAAAGACGCTTTTATTGGATAATAAAACTACTTGGCGTTGTAACCGACGAGGGTATGATAGGCCTATCACGTGGCCTATTAGGACGCCAATAAAAATGTATGTTGAACAAAATGCTTTATTCGTCAATCTCATCATCATCATCATCTGCCTAGCCTTTTCTCAACTATATTGGGGTCGGCTTCCAGTCAAACCAGATTTAGCTGAATACCAGTATTTTACGTGAAGCGGCTGCCTACCAGACCTCCACAACCCAGTAACTGGGTAACACGGTACTTCATGGCAAGACAGGAGTCAGATTAACTGGCTTCTGACTATCCGTAACGACTGCCAAAGATCTACAAATGACAGCCACTGTTGATGTCAGATTTTCTGACACCAATCGTGTGAAACCGACTGGTTTCAGAAAATTCCGACTGTCAATATAATGATCTACAAATTCAAGCCAAAACTCTTAAGTGGCTTAAGTTGCCTTCCAAGGATTGAAGGAGTCCCAATATGTAATGCATGGCCACCCATCCATGATCCGACCTCGGTAAAAGTTGCTTAACCTTGAAAATCGACCCAAGCGGATGTTAGCCATGGGCTTCTTAATTAAAATGCTTTTTCATAAATGTAGTAATAAAACATGTCTGGGTAAATATATGGCGGAATAAACGTATTTTCTTTCTATTCTTTATATCTAAAAATACCAAAATACGTAGTTCTCAATTAAAATACAACTTATTATTCCAAGAATACCGAATCTTATTTGTATACACTACACAGCGTGTTTACACAAAGGTCCTTTCTATTTATTGAACGTAGTCTATAAAAGGAATGACAATAGACGTGTAGTAAATAACACGGGATCTCAAAATATGTGCGTCTTCACGTCCCGCCCACGACTTTTGCTACTAAGGAAATTCAGTACCCAAAGAATCGAGATTTATGAATACCGTTGAAGAGAAGTGCCGAAGAATACAGCAATATGTTTACGTATTCATTATTTACGCACTTTTTCTTTTGTTACTTGGGAAAAAAGGACTGTTCTTTAGTAGAAACCTTTCCAAAATATTACGCTCCCAGGGTACCTACTCCCGACTTTCTGTTTCACGAAATTTATTTTAATTATGACATTTTAATAATTCAATGAGTAAATAAATAAATAACAAATAAATCTCCAAGAACTTAACAACATAGTAATATGCGGCATCCTCCATCTATGGCAGTTGATTTTTTTGTTCACACACTTCACTTATATTAAAGCGCAGTCTAGCTGATCGCAACGCAACGCATATCTTCAAATAGGTTGTATACTACCTACTCTAGAAGAAGACAGGAGTCTTCGCGATACTGTAACCCAACTTCTTTAAAAAATATGATTTGTTAACGTATCCTATTGAGCTTTGACTCTACATCCCAGATTATGCCTTCCGCATAGGTATTACTCGCCGTGTGACTGGGAAAGGGCAATGCAAAACTCCATCACCAGCATACGACTTTCCCGAAGACGTTCGCGACTTTAAGCCTTGTTGAATGCGTTATCGATCGTGATAGTTGTTCAAACAAATCGGAGTCGATGGAGCGAGTCCTCTAGACGTCAGTAAGTGCTCGCATGGAGTCGAGGCTCGTTCCATTGTGCTGTTAAGTGGCATTAGCTGTGTGGGCCCACTTCAAACGGGTCAAACGTACGGAGGTGGTGCATTGAACTATGCGCTGAAGTATATTCAGACTATATCAAGCTTGTGCTTAAAATATTGATGACTTTTCAACTTATATCATAACTTTTCACTATAGTTAAATGCGAATATCGATATCTTTATCAAAAACGATAACACACACGATAATCACCATAAATATCGATCCACTAAAGGCGGTATCACAGCTACATAAAACAGCAACGATTTAAATATTTTCCGTCTTCAAAAATTTGCAACAGTAGGTATTGATTGAAAATAACTTTCTTCTTCAATATTTTCAAGAAACATCTACTACATGGATAGGACATACATCTTCGAATGTTGCAAACTGTGAGTGAATTCCAAACTGTGCCTGTCAATATAAATCTTGTACAGTAAGGGTGCGATAAATTTTCTCGTGAAAGAATTCGTTTCCTTCAGTTGAAAACTTGCGTGGGAAGACAAGATGCTGTTATAGTTTTCATATTTCTCAATTCTGCGTCCTTTTGTTGTTATTTCAACGTCGGGATTTTTAATATAATAGGACGGGTAAGGCAAAATATGAGCATAAGTTAACAATAACTCGGGCCAATTTGTAATGACTTTCTTTTTTTACCGCATCATTTTCTATTGGTTGTTATCTACCTACTGACAAATTAGTCTGGATTTGCACCTGCACGATGGTAAGTAGCTTACATGAGACTTAAATACAAGTGTCGGAGTACCGAACCCTTCGTTACAGGTGTTTTATGTTATTTTTTAACAGTAATCGATAGTTAAAAACCAATAGAATCGCTTGCGCTGAGCGAGGCTAGGTAAATGAAGCGATTATATTGGTTCTTAACAAACACATCCCTCGCTACATAACCTCGCACATCTCTGGTGGAAAGAGCCTTAGTAGGTACATACCTACCTACTCTGAGCGGTTCAATCTTACACATATAATTCGAATTTAGTGTTTATGTCTTTTTCAACGATGGGGAGCTCGTGGCTAAATAATAACAGCCGCACGGGTCGATCTTTAAGGTTAAGCAACGCTTGGCAAGGTTGGTCTGTGGATGGGTGACCACCTTAATATACCGAGTTTCCTCCGTGCCTCGGAAAGCACGTTAAGCCGTTGGTCCCGGCTGTCATTTGTAGATCTTTAGCAGTCGTTACGGATTGTCAGAAGCCAGTAATTCTGACTCCAGTCTTGTCAAGAATTACCGTGTTACCCAGTTAATGGGTTGTGGAGGTCTGGTAGGCAGCCGCTCTTCGTAAAACATACATATAAACTGGTATTCAGCTGAATCTGGTTTGACTGGAAGCCGACCCCAATATAGTTGGGAAAAGGCTAGGCAGATGAGTTTTTGTCTTTTTCATTCATAATGTGTCATAAATTTCTGGAAACCTCTATCGAGGTCCTGACAAAAGATTATCTCTGCAGTACCTAATCATACGGCTACAATCGCACTCTCTTTTATAAAATACTTAGATGATAACGAACACCGGAAAGATGCAACTCACATGCTTGTAGTTAGAATAAGTATGGGTTTGGAATTGCATGACAAAGGCAAATAACGTCCCTGCAAAAGACATTGTACAAAAGAGAAATCGCAGAGAGAATTGTCCGTTCCATATAAAAGATGTTTATTAAAAGCACGTACGAACAATCTTCTAGAAGATTTTCCAAGAAGGTTTCCTTAATAAATATTGTTGGTATGAAGTAACATTCCACACCTCAATAATGTGGATTTTTGCTCGTTTATAGTGACCTAGATATTTAGGGTCTGGGTGTTTTAATTAGGTATTACACTTACAATAATTAATTAATCCCTACGAATTGTATTCACGTTGTGAGTGCGAATTGTAAAAAAAAATGTAATTAGTCATTGTGTGATCGTTTTATAAATTTCAAAAGCATTTTGAATTGTTTCAAAACAGTTAATTTGTTTAATGATTTTGTGCCTCAGCTAGAAAATAAAGTTATATAATATTTCATCTCAAATCTCGAAAGACGGACAACTTTCCGAATGGAGGATAATTGCATTATCATTATGAAAAATTTAATCAAGATCCTGATTCGATTTGCGTTACCTACTTATTTTTTTATCGAATCATATAGAAAAATCAAAACAACGCAACAAGAACTGATCCGTGATAATCGGATACCGAATCCATAAAATGGTACTGTATTCAGCCCACAACACATCCATAAAACATGAATATTTTCGACCATTTTTCCACTCTTCACAAAAAACGGAATAATCTCCCTTTTCCTGGCTTCATAAAACAAATGTTTGTTCGTCCAAAGCCGACATGACCGACACCTAGTTATGTAAGCGAGACAAACTCGGTGCGCGAATGTCACGCAATAACGTGACAATTATGTAAAATATTAAATTTCAAAGGTTTTTTGCGTGTGCCTTTCGGAGGTTCAAAACAAAATGCATATTGGGAATTTTCGATAGATATTGTATTGAATTATGGAGTTTGAGTCGTTGGTGCCCAGGAGTGGAGTCCGAGATAACCCCCTATTCAACTGAACCGTACTCCTTGCGGGAGACACTTCTGATCCACATTAGACAGACGTATCCAGGATGTTCTCACGAAGAAGAAGAATGACAGCAGGCAGCAGTCACGGCAGTGTGCCATGTAAAAATACTGCTATTTAGCTTCTAGGGTTCCGTACCTTAAAAGGAAAACACGGGTCCCTTATAGGATCACTTTGTTGACCATCCGTATAGGGTATTTCCCGTTCGACCTAGAACTATGAAATTTGTCAAATAATACCGTCTTATACTACAAGTATAGGGAAAAGTGTGAAAACTATACATTTTTAATTAAATCACAAAAATGTAGTCTTTATTTAAATAAATAAAAAAAAATACCTACAAATATCCTACTCGCACTTGGCCGGTTTTTTTACTATTGGTAAGCACTCGTTTGATCACTGTCTCACCTGATGGTATTGCCTAGAAGTAACCTATTCCCTCTGGACTTAAAAACTCCCAGGTTGTAGCTATCAGTAAATACAGACTCTGGCAGGGAATTCCACTCCTTAGTGTGAATGTGTTCCCAAAACGGTTTGTGCGTGTAGCTGCATAGGTAGATGACATGGTATTCCAACATATTCAACTGTAGGAATTCAAATTAAGTAGGTACAGTAGATTTAAGAAAAGTCTCACAATACTGTAGGTTGCCTACTCAATATTAAATACCTCAATATTAAAAACCTATTGCAAAATATCAAGGAATTCGAATAGGAATTCTTGAGAATATTTTCAATATTACGTTCAACAGGTAGGAATTACGATCACTAGACAAAGGAAAAGTCTTTTTTATTTTACTATTTCGTTTCGACTTCATTTTGAGAAATACAGAAAGAAAATATAGGAAGAGAAAATTTAAAAAATCTTAATACTTTCTGCCTTGCTGAGTAAAAAACTAATACCTAGAAAGAATGCAGCATTACCGGCATAGGTACTAGGATACCAAAACTTAATCATGGTAGTTCCTGACGTTACATCGGACCACACACGGCGATACATGGCCACGCCCCACCGCGATCGTCCTCGGCGCCGCAACTCACTCGCCGACATCTGCAACGCGCTCACACATATCGTTGCAATCAGTACCTACAATATAGTCCCTTCAAATAGCGAAGTAGCTTTATTCAATAGCCAAGACCACCGGCACACCAGGATCTTGACACTCAACATGGTACTGGAAGACTATTACAGTCTTTAATGAATGCAACAAGTTTACAAATCAACGCCTTTATAGCAGTCTGAAAACTAAGAGAGCTTTTATGAAAAGTGTGCCGAACTTTCCAAGTACCTCCAGCACACCTGACCTACTTTCCTATATTTATAAATGAGATAGGAAATACTGCATCTTATTTGTTATAATGTAAATTTATTATAACGTAAAAATGTAATATTCTAATGTTGGCCGCTTTGAGTAGTAAAACTACATACTCAGAGCGGCCAACATTAGAATATTGGGTATACCATCAAAGGGATATTTGAACCCGATAAACTATTGCGACTTGCCTTACAATGATGCATAATTCTTAGGTACTACTTAGGTAGACTGCAAAGTTCACAAGTCTAGATGTAGAATCTAACAGTCTTTCGATTAAAAAAAATCCATAGAGAAATGCGAAATACGGTGTAGATACTCATTGAAAAGAGAGGATCCTTCGAACATGCGGTTGTTGTGTCAAGTGATCCACTGCCCGATGTTTGCTATCGAATATATGTTCAAATCGCGCGGAGAAATTGCGCGATAATAGATTTGTGTAACGCAAATTTTTGTAGACCTGGCGGTGTAGATTCCGCAACAAATCTTCATGAAAAGTGAACCAAACTTTTCGAGTGCCTTCAGCATACCTGACCTACTTTGCCTACCCTGTATTTATAAATTAAATATAAAAAACTGCAACTTATTTACTAAGTTCTACGGCGGTCCGTCATTAGCGTCACGGTCGCGATCTGTAATTGGTTGTGTTAAATAGTTCACCTAACGAAGGCGCTATTATTAAAAGTTGAATAGGAGCCGCCATTGTGGTAGTTTTCCTTTTTAATAGTTGCTCTGATTAATGTTGGCCGTTTTGTTTGTCTCAGAAGGCCAGATGAACCTGTATTTTAAAAACAATTATTGAATTTAAACTAAGTTATGTTTGTAAAATGGTTATTTTATTTCTGGAAATAAGTTCTGATTTGATTACACAAATTATTTTATTGATACAATGTCACACTGACGCTGAAGGCTTTTTTCTGGATTAACGAAAAAATGCACGTTTCCACGTGAGAAAAACCGCAGGAAAAGCTAGTAACATAATATGCAATAAGTGTATGAATGCGGTGCCATATATTTATTAGCATCCTTAAGCTTTTCAACCAAATTTATTCAGGGTCGAGGTATCGAAATATTTAAGCAAAACTATTTTTTTTGTTGTTTTTTTTTATGGGAAATTATCAAATCACTTCTTCCTCTCTGGGCGGAGCGTAAGGGAGTGTCAGACTCTTACTGACTAAAACCCAACATGGCTCTTTGAGTTCTAGGGCCGCGCTATCTCTTTCAACACGTAAAACTAATGCGCTTTCTTTTATTTATTTCGAAAGATGACCAAAGAGAATGTGATTGCAACACTCGAGTTTAAATAAAATAGTGCCTTTATTTTTTGTGGGAATTACGAATAAAATGAAGTTAAGTTGAAAGCGAAGCAAAGTTAATAACGGAAGTTTTCAGAGCTTGTAAAGCGAGTGTTGTCACAGAATTATTATGCAGTTAAACATAAAATATCTACCTACAGGCAAGATCTACATTGGAATATCTAAATATCTATATTGGTAGCTCCACATAAAATACTGGTATTCAGCAGAATCCGATTTGACTGGAAGCCGACCCCAATATAGTTGGGTAAAGGCTAGGCAGATGATGATCAGACATAATACATTCACATAACTACCCGTCGAATTATATTGGCCTATCGATTGGTTTCCTGTGTGAAGCCTATATTTATTCTTACAAAGAAATATTTGAAATTGTTTATTATTTGGATCAACATCACTCTCTTGACTTTATTCTAATTTATTTAGGGTACCTAAGCCCTGAATAAATTAGAATAAAGACTGACAGACTGAGATTTTGGGCTTCACACATATTAATCAGTAGTAGACCTCATTCTAGACCTCATTCTAGACATGTCATCTTTCGCATTGTTCGTCACGTATTTTGGTCATCCCATACTACACTATCCACTTTCATAATTAAAGCTATCCTCACGAATTTTCCTCATTCCTCTTTTATTAGTCGCTTAGAATCCGTCGGGCGTAAGCTGCTTTAAATTTAGATTCAGGCTTACTCCAAAATCTATTTTTTTCAGGACCTTACTCTTAATCTAGGCTTATCTACCATATACCCCAATCAATTCCAGCCTTCGTCATATCACAAATCGTTTAGTATCCAAACTACTGCGTCAAATTGCGCCACGACACGACACAACATAAATTGTAACCCCGGCTTTAAGGTATAAATGTCACATTTTTCACGCGCCAATTATCGCTACGTTCTGAAGGGAGGACATTTATGAGTCTGATCAACAGGTCTACACGGTCGTTGTGAACCGCCCTTATTCGCTTTGTCGCTGTACCAATCGTAAGACGCTGACCTAATGATATTGTTCTATTATCCTGTTCGGTTTTATAGTGGGAAGGTGGTCATCAACACATTTATTTTATTATCCACTTCAGTCTATGCGATAATAAAAATCTTGTGTGTTATTTGTTGAATACAATTTTATTTTTGCGTACCTAATTAATAAAATATTCTAGAGTCTAGAAGAAAAGCTATGAAGATGAATAATTTAAATTAAGAATGGAAATTTTCTTTTTAAGTATAAACGTAGTTTTTTTTTAAGCAATCAAGCTCAGGCGGGGCTTAAAACGGAAGTCATTGTGTCAGTTTTTCTTTTCAACCAAAAGTTCTTGTTTTTTCAAAATACAACTTACTTTACATAAAAGCCTACCTTTTCATCAAAACAGCAGACTTGTTGTGGTTTTTCGTCACAAAAATAGCATATTTACTCGTAGTATTCCAGCCTGTAACGTCCGCCACATACAGAATAAAAAAGTCTTATCGAGTCACTCCGCGGCGTATTTTGTATAAATCCGGCCAAGGCCGGAATATTTCACTACTTGCCCCGTGTTCCCGTCAGCCTGTCGGCCCTTAGCCGTCACAGTGATAAGCACAATTAGTATTCCGGTAATTAAACTTGTGGTTTGTACGAGTTTTGTTGTTCTACAAGCCATTTAGGTATCTTTGATCTCGTCTTGTGATTCCTTTCAACAATAAGTGGCTCATGAGGCTCTCTAAAAATATGTAATATTATTTTTTGTTATAGCGGCAATAGAAATATACAACCTGTGAAAATTCAACTGTCTAACTATTACGGTTATTAAGACACAGCCCGCTGACAGACTGACGGACGGACGGACGGACGGACGGACGGACAGCGGGGCTCAATAATAGGGTTCCGTTGGTTACCATTCGGGTACAGAACTCTAAAAATCTACATTTACAAAATTCTTCACAAGTTATTTCGACATGTCAACCTCAAACATTTTGGACTTTGCGTCAACCGTAATTGATGAGAAAATGTCACTTTGTGTAAGTATTAAGATACAGAAGGACTAACCAAGGCCTTTTTTCCCATTCTTCTCCATAAAAAACAACATTAGACATAGCGTTTGTATTTTTAGGAGCGGAAATGGTCACTTTGCCATGGTAAGGTAAAACAATTTAAATCGTAACAAGGATAAACATCTCTACATAGAATAGTGGAACTGTTGTGAGAAATTCAATGCACGTAGCTAAATGAAAATCAAATTACAACTGTCAGGAAACTCGGCACAATGGAATATCGCACTAGGAATTTCCTCGGTTAGCATGTGGATTAAATGTTAACTATGTTATCTACTTACGCAGCCTCTTGTCAGGGCTTGTGACGGCGATTCTAATTGGAAGTGATCAAAACGAAACGTACATGTTTACGATGAACTGAATGGATATTGCAATTTTGAGAGAACGTCCAGCAAATCAATCTTCGTGAGATACAATAGGTTAAACTTGCTCATATTTATAACAAATTTTAACACAGCCTCTAAACAAAGATATCGAAGCAAAAGAAAGTTATTTTATTTTGACCTAAAATAGTAAATTTATTTCCGACACAGTAGAATAAACACATCCATTACGGGTACTTGCACTCGCATTTTTCATATAATTTTTACCGTGGAAGAAGAAAGTGGTCGCTAGCATAGAAGGTAACTATTCCCTTGAGACTTAAAGATCCGCGGGTTATCTATAGCTATAAGGAAACTCAGACTCTAGCAGGAATTTCAATCCTTAGTGATTTAACTGATGGAAATTGAAGACCTAACACCTATTTTAGAAAACTTTATTTCAACTGAGCCAGTTTTTAGGTGCAAATAAGCCACTGTTTTAGTAATCATACATGGTCCTACACAGAGTGCAAAAAGGAAAACGAAACTCGTCCCGTCTGTATAACAAGCTTTTTGCGCTCCTATCGAAAAGTTTCGTCGATTTCACCACAAAAAGCCCCTTACAATGAAACCAAAACTGGAAAACTTCCAAACTACTCATGCATCATATAACAGAACGATGGACCAAAGGTCAGAGGTCAAAGCCAAAACCAGATGATATTGGTTATTCCAATCACTGTATTCCCCAGAGGTATGGATATTGTATCAGTGTGACTCAATCACGACTCAATGGACTCTAGCAATGTCATCACTCGCGCACGCAAACAGAACCGAGTGGTAACGGTCAGAAAAATGTATCGATCAAACGTGGAATTGAAACATTTTATTTCAAAGGATAAATATTTCACTGGGAATGAATATAAAAATGAAAAGCTTTGGACATGTTTGTCGATAACAATTAAGGCTTAATCAATTTTGATTCGGATGAACCAATCATGACATTTCAACGAGTGCATGTATGCGTGAAACTCCGTTCTCATAAGCATACTGTAGTGACAGGAGCTGCACTCGAATGTCGTTCGTGTTCGAGTGGGCCAAATTCATTGCCAATGATGTGAACATGAACTACTCGTAGGTATAAAATAGTGGAAAATGTTCCGAGAATCCGTGATCGTACTAATTTGTAAATACCTATTTGTTTGTATGTTCAGATGTTTGTTAATCAATCCGGTGGCAATGGCTGATCGGATTTGGACGAAATTAGAAACACGACTGCCACGACCATAGCTTGAGCAACAAACATAACTATGATAGTTAAAGCATTGTCTGCCAGACAAATAGACACAATAGAAAATGTATTGTTTGTCGGTCACCGGTGACGGACGCGGCAGTCAATGTGTTTAGGTTATAGGTACTCCTCCATGGAATGATTTGCAAGTTTGATGCGAGTGTAGCCGCTATCACATGCTAGTATAAAACATGCAGCAGAATATAAACGCAACACCTCTTAGGCTGCCTGTCCATTGACGAGGAGCGTCATAGCGGAGCGGAGGAGACCAACACTTAAATAATGAAAAGAAAATCGACTACTCGTTCAACTCGCACGTTGTAGGTATAAAGTAAAGTGTAGCAGCATTCTCAAATTTACGAATTCATATAACACGTTGGTTGTAGATGCACGCTTTATAGCATCTTCATTTCATAAACACAGTGAATTATTGTTATAGGTTAATTATCAGTAGCACTTACGTTTATCTCTTTGATAGGTCTCCTTTGGGAATATACATATTTAGTCATCTGCCTAGCCTTTTCCCGACTATATTGGGTTCGGCTTCCAGTCAAGCCAGATTTTAGCTGAATACCAGTAATTTACGAGGAGTGGCTGCCTACCAGACCTTCACAACCCATTACCAGGGAAACACGGTACTTCATGGCAAGACTGGAGTCAGATTTACTGGCTTCTGACTATCCGTAATGACTGCCAAAGATCTACAAATGACAGCCGGGCAACGGCTTAACGTACTTTCCAAGGCACGGAGGAAACTCGGCATGTTAAGATGGTCACCCATCCACAGACCAACCTTGGCAAGCGTTGCTTAACCTTGAAGATCGACCCGTGCGGCTGTTATTATCTAGCCACGAGCTTCTCAATATATTTTATTAGCACGAACTGCATGCTCATGACCAAATATAATGACCAGGATTGAAGAATATTGGAAGACAAATATATTGAACATGAAAAGTATCGTGACAAAGAGAATCATGTGTGATATAACTTTCTATTTTCCGCGAATGTCACAACCAGAAACGGGGGTAAGTTTCAATTGCTACATTCGCCTGAAGGTTAAACTTGAGATTTAGTTGATCATACCTACATTTTTTTGCAGGGATTGCACGAAAACGAAATGTTTGTTATAATATTATTGACCTTCCCTTTCAAGGGATGTATCAAGATCAATATAAGTATTAAAATATTATACTTTAATACTAAACTATGTATCAACTTATATACCTACGCATTAAGTCTAATCATAGGCATTATTTTGTATTATCTTTTCTCGAAGATCAATTGTGAAAACAGTTTTCTGGGAAATTGTTAAGTAAGACTTACGTAAATCTGTTAAAAAAAACGAACAATTCTAATTCGTAAAAAAACTGAATATAGAACAAAGTACAGTTTCAGTTTACAGTTTAGGAATGACCCTTTTGAATAAGCTGGGCCATTCTCTGTCCGCCGGACAAACACCGCGATGTCAGGAATCTCAAGCGCTTGCTAAAACTAACAAAGTGGCTCGAAACTAACGTTGTTTGCATGCCTCTGTCACAAACCGCGGGCTGTGCGCCAAGCGGTACGGTGGTTTGTAAACAGCCGTGCTATTCTATAAAAATCTAGACAAGCGTGCTCCATCTTCGACCAAATCATCGTTTACCATTTGGTAAGATGGTGGTCAAGCGCGTGCCTACCAATAGTAAAAAAAAAATTACCGAGAAAACTGAAGTGATGTGAGCTGTCAATTCGCCAATCAAGCTGGAATGACCGCTGGTCGATTCTGTATACATGTCGAAGTGAAAGTTTGGGGTGGGTGAAGTGATTACGAAGTGAGCTGTCATTCCATCTTCATTACTTGGATTGACAGCTCACTTCGTGATCACTTCAACCAAGCCTTCACTTCGATAAGTTTACAGAATCAACCGGCTGTTGCCGTTGCGCTCACGCAGCCCCACAGTCACCAGTGAGTTATATCTCTCTCGCTTTTATAACTAAGACGTCTTACGGAGCGCTGTAGTGATGCGTAAATGTTTACAGAATCGCACTGCTGTTCTCTTTAAGATCATTCCATCACGGTGAGATGTTTTCAGAGAAATGCCCAAAGTAAACAGTAAGCAAATAGACAGAAATATAACAAAAACACATAGTTTTTTTTCCACTCGCCTCCAACTGATAATATCTATGTAATAAGCTTAGTTCGTTTTAAATTTATTTTCCTTATTTGTTTGTTTTGTGCGAGACCCAAATAAGCATTATTACTCTTTCTTCCTTTGAATTAATGTGTTGGTATTTTGGTTGTTTGACTCGGTTATTCTGCAGTGCTATAAAATTCTGATCGTGAAAACTTATTTACCGTGCGCAGTCAATTCAATTGATATGGACTGACCTGGGATATATGAACCGACGGTTCACTTCAAATTCAAATTAACTTCGCTAAAGACCGTGACCGCGAGACCGTGAGATTTTTACAGAATCGACCGGTTGTGTCATACTCGTGAGTTTGACCTTTAGGCTTTGTAAAAAATTGGTTAAGTGCGAGCCGGACTCGTAAACAAAGGTCTGCACCTCCTCATATTTTTATTTTTTATTTTATCTTTTTTAGTTGTTGTTAAATTGGCTATTGAAGTAGATACTCTATGAAAATATCAACCTTTGCCGGTTCATGACTTTCGGCCAGCTGATAGACAGCCGGACGGACGGACAGCAATGAATTAAAAGTCAAATTCAAGTCAGTAAAGAAAAAACATTTTCACATTTAACGTTTCATTGAAAAATTGCTGTAGAAAATATAATTGCACTAAATATTATAATCGATATTCTTACCAATATAGGTATGAAGTCATAATAATAACAGAACAGATCCTAAGTAATCTATTATCCACCGTTCAGTGTAAACACAAGCAGAAAAATAAATCATAATATGGCTCAATCTCAGGAAACGCAATGTAATATTCATAGTTCATAACAACACAAACATGAAATACATAATTATAAACGCTTTACTGTAAGAAAAACAGGTATATTCACTTTTATATTCGCACTATCAGTGTCGTAACTCTGTTGTTCATATTGGAGAAAGGATTAACAGCGATGGTGTTTAGATGTAGAATATTAATATCATTTAACATTTCAAGTTAGGCTTATATATTAATTAGGTATTGTCTAGTAGTAGTTCGTGGCTAGATAATAATAGCCGCACTTGTCAATCTACCAAGATTAAGCAACGCTTGCTAAGGTTGGTTTGTGGATGGGTGACCATCTTAACATATCGACTTTTCTCCGTGCCTCGGAAAGCACGTTAAGCCGTTGGTCTCGGCTGTCATTTGTAGATCTTTGGCAGTCGTTACCGATAACTGGCTTCTCAGTTAATCTGACTTCAGTCTTGCCATGAAGTGCCGTTTTACCCAGTTAATGGGTTGTGGAGGTCTAGTAGGCAGCCGCTCCGCGAAAAATACTGGTATTCAGCTAAATCCTGTTTGACTGGAAGCCGACCCCAATATATTTGGGAAAAGGCTAGGCAGATGATGATGATCTAGTGGTAATGAAAACAGGCATTAAAGTTAACATAAAAAAATCACTGGAAAGCGATAAACGTGACTTAAGAATATAAAGGGAATATTATAGGTAGTAGTCTCAGATTCAGAGAATATTAATAAAGTTTAAGATCTAAACTTTCTAGAATCCCACTCAGGTTGTTGACAGTTCCATTATAAACGTCCAACTCCTTGGACTAAAGCGCAGGAGAGAATCCAATAGACAAAACTTAACAAACACGAACAATATGAACTCTACCGTGCTATTAATAGCGCTTACAAAGTTCGAACACCTGGAATTGTGTTCAAATGATTATGAACAACTTAATGAACATCAATAACATTTTACCAGTATTGTTGTTAAGTAATTACAGTTAACTTAAAGGTTAAATTGTTCTTTTGCACTAAGTTACTCTACGTTTTGCTCTACTTACAATTTTCGAATCAATCAGTTTCAAAAGTTGGAAAACTACTTAGGTATAAAATTAATGTAAAATAGAATATTGGCAATTCAAAATAATATTCTTCTAGCAGTAGGTTTTTCGTCTTCAAAAATATTTTCGTCAAAGTTTTTAAGGCCAAGTTCAATCCAGGTGAATAAATGTTTTTGGGTGAGTTTGAACTTCACAAATCACAATGTATTGTTGACATTTTGGTCGAATGTTGGAATGTCGAGTGAGCAGATCTAAAGGACCAATTAAGATTGAACTTTTGCACTATTTAAACGAACCCACTCCAAACCCTGTTTAGCTGAGTAGGCAGTGTTAATATTACCCGCCAGTTAAATTTCAGCTAAGGCTAAACATTTACTTACTTTTCTGCAATAAAAAAAAAAATCTGATAATTTTTTTCACCAGGGTTGAGGACATGGTCATGTCACTTTGGCAGTTACGTTTCGTTGACATTTCTTAGTTGGCAAAAAATAACTGGGGACCAATTTCACTATCATCTCAGCAGCAATCGGTCTAAACACTCTCCATTTCCGCACATTTTTGATAGTTTACGACTGAAATGGTAAACCTCACCCCCCGTTTTGGGGAAGGCCTATGCCCAGCATTGGACGTTTTTTGGCTGTTATCATGATGACGACAGAAATACGAATGCGAACGTTGCTTAAAATTTGTAAAAATGGCACAATGATCTTCTAGTGGCAAATTTATAAACCCAGTTTTAAACGAGCTGACAAGTATCTACTTGAACAATATATATTGTTTTTAACAAACCATTGATTGTTACGTACAAGCTAATTTAATTTGTCAAATCAACGAGGCATGCCCAACGAGCCTTAGTCCATTCAAATAATATTTAAGTGCCAACCAAATATTAAAACAATAAAGAAGACGTAAGTGCCCATTTCCCTAAACAATAACGTTGACATTGGCTTGACAATTTGTTCGCAGACAAAGCCTAATTGAATTGAAGTTTCGTTATATTCCATTGAAAATTGAATTCTCAGAGAACACGTGGACTTACTAAACTTGATTATGTAACCCGAAGACACGTTTAATGAAACCGACGCCACTACCAATATTGAAATGTAACGTGATCGTGATTTTATTTTCTATAAACAAATCATTTTTTAGGAAAACGTGGATTCTAGGCTAAGGAAATAATAGTGTTATCAAGAAATCAAAATGATTGGAATTTTGGTAGCGTAGGTATGCCAATCCCATAAAAACATGTCTATTTCACACCATATATTTTCTAGAATGATATTTACAATCTCCATCAACTTAAGTATTGACTTTAGTGTTGTGTAAAGCCCTAAAATGTATGCATTGGAATTGAAACTTTGTAAATACCTACGCCATAGAGTTTGTTGTTGTTGAGATGACTCCAAAATTTGATATATCTCAAAATCTGATTTTAAATATAGGCTGTAAAGCCCTAAAACGTATGCATTGGAATTGGAACTTTGTAAATACGCCATAGAGTTTGTTATTGTTGAGATAACTCCAAAATTTTATATAATCTCAAAATCTGAATTTAAATATAGGCTGTAAAGCCCTAAAATGTATGCATTGGAATTGGAACTTTGTAAATACGCCATAGAGTTTGTTGTTGTTGAGATAACTCCAAAATTTGATATATCTCTAAATCTGAGTTTAAATATAAGCTTTTCAACACTTAACATTGTTATCGCTGATAGAATGATGCAGTTTATAGGTTCTCTTGATACTTCTACCAATTGGATATTACAAATATAAACATCATACATAGACTATCAAGTACTGATTTTGAAATGAGTTCCTGAAAGCCTCTCATTCTCAGCTTTCAGCTCACAATTCATTATTATTAATTATGTAGTAAATATTCAAGCACATCGTCAAAAAGGTAAAGTTAACTAAAACTGGTTTGTTCGTAAATTAAATTTTTGAACTGGAAAAATATTGCATTATGAGTGCTTTTTCGCTCACTAAACGTAACTGTATTGAAATATCTCCTATCACAAAGTCAATGAACAAAAATACTACATTAACATCAATCGAAAGGTCACAAGATCCTTAAATGTCACATTATCACAATAAAACGGTCTGAATCGATATCAAACTCACTATCTATTCATCGATTCATTCCTCATGAAGGAAGAACTGATTCAGTTATCTAGTGCACGGAAACTTTCTTCTGTCGACTCTTATCTAGATTTCAACAGTTGCTGAGAAAAGTTTCTCGTTGATTTTTCTATTCAGACCTAGGTATGTACTTGGAGAAAACCAAAAGGCTACACTTATTTATTTAAGTCTTTAGGTATGTACCTACACGATGGATGGATTGTGTGATATATGTCTATGTATATGTATATTCCACCGGTTGCATTTTGGGGAATGTGCGACGGAATTGCATAATTTAATTCCGCCAAGCCCGTTCCATCATCGGACCGCAAGACGAATGGTTATGCGCCACCGGTACATGGTGGTCATCCCACCCACGCGCACAAAACGTTTTGGGAACACATTCATAATGCGTACAGCTAAGTAGTGGAATTCCCTGCCAGAGTCTGTGTTTCCCGATAGCTACAACCTGGGAGTCTTTAAGTCAAGAGTGAATAGATTACTTCTAGGCAAGCGTGCTCCATCTTCGTCCACATCATCGCTTACCATCAGGTGAGATGGTGGTCAAGCGCGTGCCTATCAATAGTAAAAAAAAAAAAACACGAAATGTGAAGAGTGTCATGAAAGAAAAGGGAGTTAGTGATAGCGTGACGGGTACTTATCTCTATACCTACACATCGGTAAGTACAAATAATAACCTAGCTAAAAGACACACGCGTAAAACATTTTGGGAATACTATAATTGCGTTCCGCTTAGGAGTAGAATTCTCTGACAAAGTCGTGTGTTTCCTGATGGCTACTCCCAATTAGTATTTGGAGTCTTTAAATCAAGAGTAAACAGGTTACACTTAGACAAGCGTGTTCCATAGTCGGCCACATCATCGGTTTCCATCAGGTAATTGTGAAAAAATAAATAATATACCTGTTGTTTGTCGACTGAAAACTGTTAGATATTTTCCATTTCATAAAACTGAATTTTACTATAACATTTAAATACTGAGGAATTCCTTCCCTATGAATGCCTGAACTATGGTAACGATTTGTTCGACACACCTGGACGTGACACGTGAATAAATTATAAACAGGTATTTGGACCTAGCCTTTGCGTTAACAGACAGGTTATTTAGGACAATGCGCCGCGGGCAGAGAGACAAACGGTAGGCACATAATTTTGCAAATTGGCTAAAAGAAATAAACGTAGATAGTTAACACGATAGTTATGACTTATTATTTTGCGACATTTTATAATTTTGATAATTTGTAATTTGATTATTTATAATTTGGACCATTTAATACAAGTTTATTTATTTATTATTTAAATTTTAATTCAGTGTGTGTGACTATTTAATAATAATTTTAATTGAACGACTTTTTAACTATATTTTGTATGCCACAACGGCCGAACATGACTGATCTTTTTGTTTATGAATAACCTGCATTCCTTTTATGTATACTCAACTTTCTACAAATAAATGTCTTGTCTTGTCTTGTAAAAAGACAGTACTCGTTAGACAAATAATAGATTTTTTGTAGATTAATGGTAAAAATATGTTTTTACCGAAACGAAAAATTTGTTAAAGGCTTTAAGAAAATGGTAAACGACTGATTTATATGTTAATCAATTAGCAAAATCACAAACAAATGCAACTTGTTCTATTTGCCCTATAATATTTATCGATTGTCAAAAGTCCAAAATATTTGGAATTGCAAAAATGTATGGAAATTGAGGCTGTTTTGACAGATTGCGAATTGACATGCGAATGCGAACGTTGCCTAAAAATGATTAGAGTTGTTACTCAGGCCTTTGTTGTGTGCGCTACGGAAATGTCACGTGGTATATTCCAACCTTTTTGTACTTTTGACAGTGTAACCTGATAAAATATCGCTTTGTAGTCCTAGTAATAGTTAAGCCCAAAAACTACTTGTACTGAACGCCTGCGGCATGCCCGCAACGGAACCCGTTTCACGCTAGTTGGACATTAACAAAGTCGAAAGCTTCAGATAAACCGGTTTCGTGAAAAGGGGTGGGCGTGGGTTGGTTTAGAGCATCCTGTTTGTCCGATAGCTATATCGGCTAATGGGGAAGTGCGCTAGTGGAAAATAGGCTTTTGAGTGCAGTTTAATGAGGCTTTTGGAGTTTTGGCTTTCGGAATATTAAGAAGTCGGGACTCGGACATCTAGTGTACCTACCTATTCTACTCGTACATCGAAGCATCGAGGTTATTGATTTTTAAGGTTTTGTACCTAAAAGGGTAGCCAACGGGACCCTGTTACTAAGCCTCCGCTGTCCGTCCGTCCGTCTGTCCGATCGTCCGTCTGTCTGTCTGTCAGAGCGGTGAATCTCAAGATCCGTAATAGGTAGACAGTTCAAATCTTCACAGATTGTTTGTTTCTATTGCCACTACAACAACAAATAATAAGAATTAAAGTTATGGTACAGAACCCTTCGTGTGCGAGTCTGACTCGCACTTGACCGGTTTTTTACTGTACTAAAAATCTTATCCTTTCCCATCATCTAAACAGAGTCCGAACATTGTTTCCTTTGTATTAACAATCATCGTTATCTTTAAGAGCACTCTGTTTATTTTATTACAGGCCCAGTGAAGGGTTATAATAACAAAGTTTAAGTACGTTTTATAAAATAATTCTATACTTTGTTATGGAGCAAGTTGTATGGACAAGAATTTGATACGAAAGAGAGCTGAGGAAATTAAGCAATTTTACTTAAGACTTCAGTGCATAAAGATTATTGTTAATCTTGTATAAAATTGACCGAAGCATTACAGAAAAATCTACCTTCTTTTTTAAAACCCAGTGTTTTCTACTAAATATCTCAAAGCTTAAGGTGGATGCTCCAGGGTAGCCCGCGAAATTCAAATATTTTTATGTTTTTTGCAATTTGCCGGTCAGTGTGAAGCTGTATGTGGACCAAATGCGATCTGCGACCGTAACGCGTATTTATCTAAAGAATTATAACCATTTTAATCATCAATATAGCCCTCTAAGTTCATGTAGTTCGAAAGAATGAATATTTCAGAAATAATCATTCTTTCAAACTACATGAATAAAGAGGGCAATATAGACGATTAAAATGGTTATAATTCTTTAGATAAATACGCGTTACGGTCGCGGATCGCATTTGGTCCACATACAGCTTCACACTGACCGGCAAATTGCAAAAAACATAAAAATATTTGAATTTCGCGGGCTACCCTGGAGCATTCACCTTAAGAGAATGTTCTGAAACGTCAACATTTGTTTGAAAATTAAGACCATTTATAAACTGGGTCGATTACGTCAACAGAGTTGTCACCGAAACTAATATTGAATATCGTCGCTTGTCAACTTAGATAACATGAGTAGGAATGAACACAACAGCCAGCACTTAATATAATGTCTCTGACATGACATTAGCAATAAACTTATAAACTGTCGATACGGCTCGTAAAACATGCCGTGCCGACCAGACATGTGACGTCATACGTCACGATTGTATGCACGACGCGAAAGGGGTGATAAACATTTTCTTTCTACGCCCTGTTGACGTACGTAAGAGATTATATTGGATATTTTATGATATAGTGTTACTGTAATGGGTTCATATTGTCTTAGTAATATATTGAAAGGTTCAAGGTTCTGTGATTTTTATTCACTTGTTGCTGGCTGTTTCTTTTCTTTTTTCCTTACCGCCTGTTGCTGGGGTGAGATTAATGATTACACCAATTTGCTTAATTATTCGCTTCATTTAAGAAACGGACCACCATCTTTTTCGTCACAAAGTTTGTTATTTCCCACTAATTATCATACCAAATCGAATTGAACGCTGAAAACTTTAGTTTTTTTTTTATTTTACGTAAATATTTTCGTTCTAAAATGTAGGTAACAAACATGTTTTCGATTTCGCAATCAAACAAATGAAAGTTAAAGTGGATGTCGCAACAAATGACGTCACGGGTTTCAATATAAACACAAAACAATTTGTTTCACAGTGTGACGGATTCTGAGAACCTTAAGCTTAATGAATTGGTAAACAACGTGTCTCGGTACATTTTAATACAATTTCGTAATTAATGACGAACAATGCACGTAAGAGTATTAAAATGAAGCAACTATTACGGATTACTCGTATTAAGAAGATATTTAAAACAAATTGATTTTTGCAGGATGTAGATATGTGGCACTTTTTCAAGCAATATTTTTATGTATCTTATATCTTCTTGTATCTTTACTCTGCCATGATGACCTGGAGACGTTTGCGAGAGATTAACTGGAGACGACCAAACACCGGGTGGAACCTTTTACCACTTTTCCAGAGTGGTAGGCCGTAGGGGAAACCTTTGCCCAACAGTGGGAGAACATAGGTAGAGTAAAACAAAAAAGCGGCCATTCAAATTTTGACATTGCGGACTTTGCCAATACTTATACTTTGTCATGGCAATATGTCTTTCAATAACAATATGCGTATTTTCTTTTGTTATTTAGGTACACTATGATTTGAAATACTCTCAATTCATTTAGCGCAAACCTGAAGACCAGTCGAGAGAGAATTTTGGACAAAGCCTTTTACTACGAGAGAACAAGATCATCTCTAAAAAAATCTTTTTAACAAAAAACTTTGACCGATTTCCAAAAAATTTTGGAAGTCGATTTTCTGGTGTGGTTTCTTTTCTTTTTGAAACCGACTTCCAAAATTAAAGTTATTGGTAGTTGTGTAAAGTTAAATTACATTATCCAATTAAGCAAAAAATATCATAAAATTAGAACTACTGACCCAAACTGAATTATTTTTTCACGGGACAAATGGCAAGTACCGCATCGATTTTGGAAATCGGTTAAAAATCTAAATTTATAACGCTTTCTTTGTAATAAAACCACAATTCTTTAGACAGGTTTCACGAGCACTAGCTCTTAAGATCACAAACATTCCACTGTAAGAAATACACCACCTACGTACATTTGTAAACAGAATCTATTAAAGAAAATATAAGGAAAACCGTGTATTAACTTCGCAAGTCACTTTATATAAAGTTCTTATATATACCACACTATATACATGATGTGAATACATAAAAGATAGTGTTCTAGAATATGAACTGAACTTTAAAATGAATTTAAAGTTTAAATATAACTTAGCATTATATGAAGACACTTGAATATCGTAAGGAATATTTAATGACTGCAGTAAGGATTCAATTTTAAGTTTATGCATTAGTTAGAACTGTTTTATGTTTAAATTAAACTAAACATAGCACAGATGTGATGAAGCATCCAGCTCACTGTAATATAGATGACGAGCAGGTGCCCGCGATTTTGTCCGCGTGGGATAATAAAATTAGGTACTTCGAATAGCCTACATCCTTCTCCAAAATTCAGTCCATCTTTGTATTCAAAAATATCAAAACAAGATCAGCGGAAACATGACAAACGGACATTCGCGTAAATTATGAAATTAGTCTGCATTTATTTTTTTGGAAACCGAGCACCATACAAGAATGACAACTTAAGATCAACGTAATGAAAGGTCTGCCTAGGTAAAAAGCGATGTACCTGCCCTCAAAAACTATATAATCAATATTAATAAAAATAATTGCCGAAATGTCCGCGCATAATAACATCTTAGCGATTGACCCAAATTGGAATAATTATTTTATACTTCGTAAATGTCGGGGCAAGTTTTGTAAGAAAGAACATTTTGAAAAAAAAATACATCCGGGCGAAGCCGGAGCGGGCCTCTAGTAAATTCTATTTTTACAAGTAAAAAGTGAAACAACCAAAAGCTTTCCATCTGAATCAATCCTTAAGTTGTTATTTTTTCCGAACATCTGTTTCACAAGCAGTAGGCAGTGACATTTATTGCCAAACTTATCAAATTCTCGTTTAGCCGAGTTTGGTGAATAATAACTCAATAGAATACCCACCAAAGCTGACCTTTTATGACTGGCAGGTTAACGATCTCATCTATTTATGTTGCCAGTAACCAAAAATCCGAAATTATTTAGTAGAAAAATACCTGTGTAGGTGTTTCGTAGGAATATTTTCATAGTGTACCTGGAAATCCTTTTGCCCTTGCGAGCTTTATTTCGAATGACTAATAATAAAATTGTTTCTGGTAATTCAACGAAAACCCGCAATTCAGGTTAGTGGTATATTTCGCATAGTAAAGAACTCAACAAAACTACTAAAACGTGTCCCGCGGCTGTGAGAGTATAATGAAATAAGTTCATTTTACGACCCTCGCATACGACGAAATAAATTTTCATATTAAAATAGTTTTTGAGAAACGTGTCTAGTATAACTAAACGCTTGAATTTCGAAAGGTAGACGGAAGTTACAGTCAACCCTATCGGCATTTAGGGACAGATTATTTTCTCATATCTACTGGTGTTACAAGAATCGGTTTTTTGGGCTTACGGGTACGCATTTAAATGAATTCGAAATGTCAAATTAAGAGAAAAAGCAAATCATTTAGCTCGTTTACATTTGAGCTCATTACGGAAACATTTTAACATTCAACACTCCATAAATTAAATGCAAAATAACTGAGTTTAATGTACATCAGTAATCATTAGACTGGAGCTATGCACGCCCATTGTGTGGACGTTCATTACCAGACTGGCCATATCCGTGAATAATGGTCGCAGGCACATGTCCACATGAATCAGACTAGATGCTCGTTTAACGAGTGGTTTAAACTGGCTTATCTGTCGACGGCTCGTTATCGGCACACGTGACCGAACTAATGCCCGTACAATACGCTCGATATATTGAATTTGTGTTGTGTAACCAATGAGATTAAAAGCCGATGAACTGAAAATTTCTGCCTGGATTTTTCCAAGCTTTAGTGTTCGTAAAAGTTGAATGGCTATGGTTTACAGCCTATAATGTGAAATAAGCTAAAGAGGTTATTTCAGGCTTAAAACTATACATGAGCGAACAACACATAAACATAAACTTGAATTTATGAGTCGAGATCATTTTAATCCATAGATACCAACATTATCAACTCAAGTATCAACGTTAACAAGATCCTAAAAACGTGTCTATGGGTTGCAATGGATTGTGAACTTTGTTTTGTTTGACATTAAGTTTGATGTTCCAAAATTTTATAAATATCACGTTTTCTGAATTCAAATATTGTGAGCATTTTATTTTTTTAAACGTCTTCAAAAGGAGTAAGTAAGTTCTAAATACATCTGTACCTATTTTTTAATTGCTTACTATAGTTTTTAAAGTGATAGCTATTGACGATAAGCAAAGACAAAAACAATGCGCAGTCATGTATTGTGCAAATTGTGCAATGTGCGACTCAAATAACAATCGAAACTTATTTCCTTTCGTTTTATTCTGTAACAATGTAGGTACTTGAATTCGTATTGATTTTCTATAGCATCTACAGATTGAATACTGAAAAACATTCAGAATCTCAATACTTGCGAATTCGTGAAACATTTCGCTATAAATAAAGGAAAAACGGAATAAGCTAGCATATATTTTTTTCTACTTAGCTTGTCACGTTTGGGATGAGTTTAACCCTTAAGTATTTATGCTTTAAACAAGTTAGTACCAGCTTCTCTTTAGATACCTACCTAGTACAATATTTTTACACGCGTCAAAGAATTGACCTACTGAAAGGTAAGTAGCTAGGTTCTTGGTCCCACTGGTGATACCGGAGGGCTAAAAGGAGACCATTCACGTTACATAAAAAGTTGGAAAAAAAATGTTCTTAATCCGTTCGTAACATCATCCTAAGCATTTGGTACTACGGCACCAAAGCAATAACCCATCAGGTTAGCAGCTACATGAATTCGAAATTATGAACATATCATCGAAGTAGATATGTACATTAAAGTATTGTGTAAGTTTGCTTTATTTCAGTGAATATATTGTAATATATGTAAGTAATATTGTAAAAGATTTGTTTGAAAGAGTAAGCCGCGGTAACACTTACGAAGATATTCCGCAACCCTGGCAAAGTCTAAACCTAAATTTATGCTAGAAATAGAGAATGCGGGTAATAAAATATTTCATTTGGAGCAGGAACTGCGTTCAAACTTCATATAAGATGCAGTATTGGTTGTGGGTTCGATTCCCACCCAGGACAAATGTTTGTGTGATGAGCATGATCATTTGTTCTGTGTCTGGGTGTAGTTTATCTATAATATGTATGTATTTAGAAATATATAAGTATGTTTATCAGTTGTCTAGTACCCATAACACAAGCTCTGCTTAGCTTGGGACTAGATGGTGTTGTGTGATAGTTGTGTGGAATATTATTATTATTATTTCATTTATTTATTTATATATACTTACTTATTACATTTTTAAATATTTCTATAAAAATACAAAAAACATTTGCCCCACCACACAGCCCACCGGTATCGGGAACAGGGTCCAAGCTACCGGTGGTCAGGGCTCCTGAGAGAGGAACCTCCTAACGATGCGCGCCGTGTCTGCCGATCAGCTGGATCAAGGGCTTGATCCAGAAAGCAGGAGTACTGCTTTCTGGATCAAGCCCTTGATCCAGCTGCCCAACGAGAGCCTCTTGAGATGTTGGTCGAGGCTCTTGGCAATAATGCCATTGGCCGTCACGATTATTGGCACAATAACTGCTGTGTTCACATCCCACATGTCGACAACCTCGCGAGCCAAGTCAAGATACTTCGTTTGTTTATCTTTCTCTGACTTCACGAGGTTCTCGTCATGAGGGACTGCTATATCAACAATCATTGCGCGACGCTCTAGTCGGTCTATCACCACTATATCAGGCTTATTGGCAACAATAGTCCTGTCAGTGATGATAGACCGATCCCAATACAATGTGCAACTACCATTTTCGAGAACTGGGTCGGGCACATACCTATAGTACGGTACTTCCGATTCCACAAGATTGTATTTAAGAGCAAGTTGCTGGTGGATAATCCTGGCTACAAGGTTGTGCCTGTGCAAATAGTCTCCGTTAGCCAGACTAGAACAACCGGAAATAATGTGGCGGATGGATTCCCCGGGCCGGTGACATGCCCGACATATGTCAACCGTACCGTCCTTCACAATGTATTTCCGGTAGTTATTAGTCATCATAACTTCGTCCATAATTGCACAAACAAAACCTTCGGTTTCCCCGAAGAGGTCACCAAAACGAAGCCAGGCTACGGACGCTAAGAAGTCTACATCGGGCCCATGTAGGACCCGATAAAAGCGTCCGTAAAGCTCCTTGCTCTGCCATACCTCCCTGCGGTCGTTAGTATCTAATACCACAGGTTTGCGCCAGTTCTCGTTAGCCAAGGAGAGCGCGGTAAGGCCTTTGTCCACCGCTACCACATCTCGATGCATACCCACGTCGGCCTCTAGGAAGTATTCCCTAAGGCTGCATACCTCGCGGTTGTGCAGGGTCTTAGCATTTAAGAAGCCACGACCCCCGCACTTCCGCGGGATATACAGCCTCATCACCGATGACCGTGGGTGATGCATCCGATTTGCGGTAAGCAGTGAACGTACCCTCCTATCCAGGGCGTCAAGTTCCGTCTGAGTCCATTTGAGTATGCCGAAAGAATACATCAAAACTGGCATGACCCAACCGTTGAAGGCACGCACCTTGTTTCCGCCTGATAAAAGACTGTTAAGTACTTTGTTCAGGCGGCCAAAGAAGCGCTCCCTCAACGATTGTTTCATGTCAGCAGCACTGATGCCTAACGCTTCCGACATACCCAAATACTTGTAAGTTTCGGTTGAGGAGAGGGACCTAAGGTGTATGGAATCCGAGAGTTGTGTTCCCACGGATTCCATAATCTCCCCTCGCTTTACATGCATGACCGCACATTTGTCCAATCCAAATTCCATCCTGATGGCGCTACTGAAGGTTTCTGTTACCTTTAGTAGCTTCATCAGTTGCAAGTTGTTAGGAGCAAAGAGTTTCAAGTCATCCATGTAAAGGAGGTGCGATATGACCTGATCACCTCTTCTCAACCGGTAGCCTTGGCCCGAACCCTCCAGCAATGTACTGAGAGGGTTGAGGGCCAGACAAAACCACAGTGGACTCAGACTGTCACCCTGAAATATGCCACGCTCGATCCTTATCGGTTCGCTGTTCGCCTGGATCTGTCGACATCCTGGATAGTGAAGAACCGTCCTCCACTGCCCCATACACGACTTCAGGAAGGTGCGTAGGACTGCATAAACTTTGTACAGCTCCAGCACCCTCATGAGCCATGTATGTGGCACTAAGTCATAGGCCTTCTTATAATCTATCCAGCATGTCGACAGATCCCTTCGGGAACGACGAACCTGTTGGCTAATGGCAATGTCGATGAGAAGCAGCTCCTTAGTACCGCGGGACCCGTTCCTACATCCATTCTGAGAGGCAGACATAATTGAATTACTATCAACATGATGGTTAATCTTTCCTCTCAAAATGGATGTAAAAACTTTATAGACCGTCGGTAAACACGTGATCGGCCTATAATTTTTAGGTTCCGCAGTACTTCCTAATTTATGGAGCAGGTGGGTTAATCCAGTAGTTAGGAACTGGGGCAGCGACCCTGACTCTAAGGCAGACTGGAATTGAGATGCCAAGCGAGCATGCGATCTTTGAAACCATTTAATCCAAAAGTTGTGCAGCCCGTCCGGTCCTGGAGATTTCCAATTAGGCAACGGGCGAACTGCACGAGCTACATCTTGGGGGCTGATGGTAATTGCCCCCATTTCTGGTATCGGATCGCACGCACGTTCGACCTCCCGAGTCTGATTGGACTCGGTGTGACTGACAGGCACCGACCAGATGCTACGCCAGAATGAACTCATGGCATCATCATCCGGTAGGCACGTATCAGTCACACCTTGGTCCGGTCGCTCCCAAGCCCGATAAACCCACCTTTCATTCCTTTGGAATGTGCGATTCTGAGTATATCGCTCCACTCGCCGCTTGTACCGACGTATACGGTTTGCCCATGCATAGATTTTCTGCTTCAGGAAGTCAATACGCTCTGTGACGCGGGTGAGATAATCCCGAGGATGGATGTCAGTCCCCGAGAACGCCCGCCTCACAAAACGCATCACTCTGCGTCGAGTGTTGCCCTCCCTGAAACAGATAAGTTTGCCGATGAGTGCTCTAGCCTCACCGATACGACACTCGATCCTGCTCTGCCAAGCTGGTACAGCTGGTCGTGTAACTCTGTCACTGCTAGGAAATTTGACATGAGCTACACGACATGCCGCTGCAGCCGCACAGTACAAGATCGAGTGGGTATCGGCAAGGTCTTCGCTGCTATCAAAATAACTTGCTAGTTGCAAATCTAGAGCACACACCAGCGCCCTATTTTTATTATGCATGGGCAAACGAGGTAGCCGAGGCCTAAGCTCTGGCGGTGTGGAGCGATACTCTCGGAAAGCATCCTCCAAAGCGCTCCTCAATCGCTCATTGCATTGGGTACTCACGGATATAGCCCCGTCGTCATCATCCTCACCAACAAGGTTGGGTCGCGGTGAAACACTGAGTTGTATTTGCACCGCGGCCGGTGGCGACGCAGGTGAGACGTGGCCGCTCCGTGATTCCAGACGCAGTCTATCAAGTACGGCGTCATCCAACATATGGTTACGCTGGATGACCCGCACCTGATCCGACAATCGTTGGGCTGAAACGTTGACAGCTGGCTCAAGTACCTGAAACAGAGAGAGCATCCGACCACGGTACGCAGTCAGGTTGTTTTTTTTTTCTTGAAGTTTCTAGGATTTTGTTCATTTTGAGAATCAGTTTTTATTTAAACAATATAAAAAATCGGGATGAAAATTTTTCTTGTCAGTCAAGTTGACAGCCGGACCACAGATATTATTTATTATTATTATTAATATAGTCGCGTGATTCGGAGCACAGGGAATGTCTGAAATCTTAATTGTGTACACAGTTCCACATACTGGTTCCAATATCACAACAATATAGTTGAAAACACTTTTTCTTTAAAATATCGACATTAGCAAAACGATACAGATAGAATAAAATTGCATAGATATTTTGCCAAATAGGTAAGTAGTTTACCTAAGGTAAGTGGACTACGTGCTATCTAGATTTTGTTCTTTTCTAAAAAGTTCATCAAATGCTTAGATTAATCAAAGATCAAAGGTTGTCTGTAAAAAACCGGGCCAAGTGCGAGTCGGACTCGCACACGAAGGGTACCGTACCATAAACCTAAAATTGTATTATTTGTTGTTATAGCGGCAATAGTAATACACAATTTGTAAAAATTTTAACTCTGTCCCTATTACTGTTCTTTAGATACAAGCCGCTGACAGACAGACGGACGGACAGACAGCGGAGGCTTAGTAATAGGGTTCCGTTGGTTACCCTTTGGGTACGGAACCCTAAAAAGATAGCTTTGAGTGATAACTACCGCCTTTTGCTACCACATCCTATTAATATTAAAGTTTTAATAGTAATTGGTCAAAGTGCCTAAAGAGTAGATAAAACTCACTTTAAACTCAGACCACGTGCCGATTCTGGTATTTATTTATAAATAGATATCTATACTAATATATAAAGCTGTAGAGTTCGTTAGTTTGCTTGAACGCGCTACTGGTCCGATATATATCATCACGCTAAGACCAACAGGAGCGGAGCAGTAATGAAAAATGTGACGCAGACGAAGTTGCGCGGGTCAACTAGTATTTATATAAAAGCAGACACTGACTGACTGATCGATCTACGCACAGCCGGAAATTTGGCATGTAGCTTCCATACACTCTGTAAGGAGGACTAAGAGAGGATTTCCCGAAATTCCATATGCGCGTACGAAGTCGCGGACGAAAGCTATTTTCTCATTAAACGACAGGAATCAAATGATAGCCTGTCACGATTTTATACTTATCAAACCGAGCGTGGGAGGAGTTGTTGAAGTAGTTACAATGGTATGTTTAGCTATCATAGACTTCTAGTCGAGTTCTCCCTTTTGATCAAGTTTTATAAAGCTCAAAAGCAATAAAAGTGTCTTTATCAATCGAGAAACATCTCTGAATTGCGATCAATTGCCTTTTTTTGACTTGTACTCGTAAGGTCTAATTTTAAGAGCGAATGGAGACCAAATTCATGGTTTATAATAGTATAACAGCAATAGAAATTGAACTTTAGTTTTATTTATTGTTGAGAAATTGAAAACAGGAGAGAAATTTCTGGCTGCGGTATCTGTTCGAAAGAGGTACCGTAGCCTTGGAATGCAAAGGGCACCAGGAGGAACACGGATGGGTTTTAGTCAGTAAGAGTCTGACACTCCCTCCTGCTTCACCCAGAGCAGGAGGAGTCATCTGATGATTTCCCATCCTTAAAAAAAAAGAGTAAATTTTCTGAATTACATTTCATTTTCTCCAGTTTATAAGCAGTTAAAGTTACAAATCAATTGTTATCGAATTATTAAGTCGCTCCATAGTCACGTGTTAGCCATTCACCATCAACACATGTTACGAGCTACAAAAATGGCTAGACTTTTCCATTCTGTATGCTATTTTCCACGACAATCAACCTTGACCACTCAGCTGTCAGTTATAAGTTTAGAAAGTCGCGTGGGCGTGAATAGAAATCAATAACGCATGCATGAAAAAGGTCATAGGGCGTTTTAGCATATATGTATGTATTTTATGAATATTATAATATATATTATTTGTATATTCTTTTCGAAACAAAATTCTAGTTTCAATTTTATTTATTAGTTGTAAACTTACCACAGTGCAGTCCTTTTAACCCAAAGGTTGACTGGTAGAGTTGTTGCATTATGTTCGCCCATGTACCACTATTGTACATGAAGTTTATAATTTATTTATTTAAATAAATATAGTCTATTTGCAGTAAAGTATAGGATGACATGAACTTTCCCAAAGTTATCCACAGATCAGGTATGAAAATAATTTTGTTGAATCACCTTATTGATAAATGCTGATTTACACCCGTATTCACAAACGTTACTATTAGGTCTCACAGTCCACGCGAGCGCACAGGGCCTCTAAAACTTATTCAAAGACAATACTTGAGTGGCGGATAGTACTATGCGTCCCAAAGAATGAACGCACAGCTAAGGTAGCCTGCTAGCTGTTTTAAGCAACGCACAGCTTGTGTCTCTCGATTCTCTGTGGTCTATTTTGTGTTACGAGAAATATGTTCCGGGGTTGGATGTTACTGTTTGTGATAATTTTTCATTTAAATAGCGTCCTTTTACAATGGATTATCGTAGTCAAGAAGATTTTGTATCAATGAGAGAAGCACAAAAAATTCCAGAAGAGTGATACGGGATTTCCAAAATCCTTTTGATTGTTACAGTTCGGATGAATTTAGGCGACGCTACAGGTTTTCCAAAGATGTGGTACTTTTTATACTCTTGCCACTGATAAATTTAGACCTAGGAATGAACGTCAAGTAGCGATGTGAACTACGCAACACAAACGAACCAATCACAGAGCTCTATTCAAAGCTGTGCGTTTACTTAGTCAAGTGTCGTTTGAGTATTGTTTATGAATTGAATATGGAAGCTTGCCATATGCAATGCAGTGAGAAATGCCTTACTTCGCATAGCGCTGCTACTTTACTGAGAAAAGTATTGTTTGTGAATACGGGTGTTAATCTTCATTCTAAACGTCATTTACGGCGACTTTCACCGATTGAAACTGAATAAAATTACGTCAAGCTAAATTCAGTTCAGACCTTGAGTTCAGAACTCTATTGTTGTGGTCTTCAGACGTTATTTTAGGACATTACAGACTCGTATTTAAAACCCTTTTTTGAATGTAAAATCATTTTTATATCTCCATCAAGTTATTAAATTCTATTGACTTTAAATTTGGCTTTGGCAACTCGCACATGATAAAAAAAGGCTTTAACAGTGGGCTAATACATGTTTAATTTTAAATTACAAAACAATTAACTTTGATTTCTATAATTATTTTATATGTAAGTGTCATGACGTGCACGAAACGTTAACTTTAATAACCCGTTAAGTTTAACTGTCGCATAGAATAGAACATAACTATTTTATCTCGTTTTAAAGCTAGTGTCTACATACTTTAAATAGTATTGGATTACGATTTTGTTGATTTTCAGTCAATGGCGTCAAACAGCGTGACATTTTATCAGCGTTAATGATCATCTGCTTAACCTTTTCCCAACTAAATTAGGGTCGGCTTCCAGCCAAACCGGATTTAGCTGAATACCAATATTTTACGTGGAGCGGCTGCCTACCAGACCTCCACAACCCATTACCTGGATAACACGATACTTCACGGCAACACTGGAGTCAGAATTACTGGCTTCTGACTATGCGTAACGGCGGCCAAAGATCTACAAATGACAGCTGGGACCAACGGCTTAACATGCTTTCCGAGGCACGGAGGAAACTCGCCCATCCACAGACCAACCTTGAAAAGCTTTGCTTAACCAGGAAGATCGACCCATGCGGCTGTTATTACCTAGCCACGAGCTCCTCGTTAGCGTTAATCATTGTCAAAATTTTGAAACTACGAGTATATGGCATTGATGACACCGGTTTATTGGAAACACAGTAAGTTTTTAATAAATTTCGTGGAATTGTAAACTGTAGTTCTTGATAAAATACGGACACTTTGTAAACAATAGCATTTGAATAGGAGTTGTTGTATTTGCTCACAATGTATCGAGAGTTTATAATCTCATCAAATTTGTTCTTTTGTGTAATTCCGATCGTATTATAGCATTTTGACTATCGCTAGTGCTGTTAGAATTTCACTTTATGTAGAACCGAAGATCTTTTTTAATTTTCCTTAATGTTTGTTATAAGTACAGATTCTTTGGTACGCAAATTGAATGGAAAAATATTGTGTTTAAGGAAAAACCCTTTATTTCCTCACACGTGAATTTCCTTTCATTTTCCTCCTTTCTATACGAAACCTTCAACATCAATACCTGCTTATTCGTTTCGTAATTTTTTCTCAAACAAAGGTTTCAGCTTTTTACTTATACGTTTCGTGTTAACATGACCAATTATCCGAAAATTAATATAGAAGAGTTAATCGACCTTGTTCGACTGAAGACTTTCATATTTCCACGTCAACATAAGCAGTAGCTAAACTCAGGTTTTCTTCCTACCTATCCTCCATATGTATGGCATGCTGAAGTCTAAGTCTACCGATTTCAATGTAGGATCACCAGCTTCTCAAAATTAAACGAGGACGGAAACCAGTCTTGAAAAGAACTTGTGTTAATTTTAAATGATAATCTCCGATTTTAATTAAAATTTTAGAGTTTGGTACGTTTATGTAGAGGTATTTGTCAAAATCTTCTTTAGCCTGTAGCGTTTCCGTATCTACTTAGGAACTGACACGTTCTCAAAATATTTAGCCTAGAAATATACAGTAAATTATCATAATCAGTTTTAACAGCAAGAGATTCTCAAAAAAACAAACCTGTTTTATTTTTCATCGCTTAAGTACTCTGGATTGCTCTAGATACATTGTGAACTATAGAGAATAGTACCTGAATAATGAGTGTAATTAAAAAGCTGTCATACCCATAAAAATACTGCACTGGGCATCACACAAATACACACATATATAGCACAAACGACACGTGTATCGTTTTAGGTGGGTACTACTCTTATTTTACGACTAACGTCTCAAATCTACGGTCCGTAAGGACAGGGTATTAGGAAGTCACCCTACTCCGGGAGCTGGATCGTCAATAATCCGAGGAATTTATGTCCCCGTCTGTCGACGATGCTGGCTATTACGGCTGAATGCGAGGAAGCGCACCTGAGATAATACTTCACGACCGTGTACACGTATGTTAGACTCCAGATAGGTATCCCGTTTTATGAAGTCGGTTTTAGAAATTTATGAGGATTTTAAAAATGATTTTACTTACGGCGAATTCTAAAAAACCGCCCGACTTCATAATATGAAGTCGGGCGGTTAAAATTTTGATTGAAAGTTCAAAGACCATATTTTTAGAATTCGCCGTATCAGTTATCGTGTCCCCAGAAACTGGCACTAAAAAAAACTACCAACTTGAAAAATAAATACCAACAAGAAAGAGAGATGTCCAATACGCACATCCCTCTTTCTTGTTGGTATTTATTTTAATTTGGTGGTATTTGTATTTATTTTTTAGTAAGTTTGTTGTTACGACCTGTGGTATTTGACCGTAAATATACGACTCTGGCGAAATTGAAACGAAAATATTTGTCGGATTAATCCGACGTATGCTGTGAAAAAAATAAAAGAAAGAAAGAACACTAATAGTCAACGATGGGTGGTCAATTTTCAAGTCAAACGCGAGACCTCTACTTAATGATATAAAAAATCATAGGAGCATAGGTGTTTGTTAAGTCAGGGAAATTCAATGACAACTAAAATCTCACTACTGTTGATACTATCTAAAATACAAAATATACCTTGTAGCTTTTTTAATACATATAAGTGACGTATAACCTTGAAGTGATAAGATTACTTTCCCTCACTTCCCCACAGAAGCGTCAAGCATTGTTCTCTCACGTCAACTACTCAAATACGTCGATATTATTTGCACAAACTTAGTGCCTATAATGTAGTCTTAGTTGTGGACTTAGCCAGCGCCAAGTGGAGATAGATAACGTCCTCAAGAGGCTCAATGTGACATCGATGCTCGACAGTTGTCTGTAGAGCTGTGGACTGAGCATAGAACTACGCATTTATGCACCTTGGGACGTAGGATAATCTATGTACGAGTATACTAATAATGTTATAAAGAACTGAAAACATCCACTGCTGGACATAGGCCTCCCCAAAATTTTGGGGGGGCGTTTGCCATTATCGCCACGCTTGGCAGGCGGGTGGGCGATCGCAGTGTGTGGTGTTGAGTTTTACAGAGGACGCTGCTGCCCCTTCTCTAGCCACTACTGTACCTACATAAAGCTGAAATAAATAATGTTTTCAAGTCGTTTGCCTCTGTAGGGAAAAAAAATGATGCTATTTCTCCTATCTGACAACTTATGAGTGTAACATATCATAGCCTACTTACACTGACCTACATGCAAGGAAAAAACTATATAAAAAAGGTTTAAATGAATAAAATCAAGTTAATTAATTCAAAAGCATGTTAAATACACGGCTAATAATTACTCTATTACCATAAAAATTGCATTGAAAATACACGACCGATACAGTGACCCAATTATTGTCACTGTATGTAAACCAGCTTCAATATTTTAATTAAATTACTGCGGGACAGATGTTCCTCGAATAGCCGTTAAATGTTAACACCTATAAGCGCTTTAACTTTTTTAATATCTGCGCAACTGCAGACAGTGTTTCAGGGAACTTTTATTATTGTTATTATAATTTAAGCGATGTCTAACTGTTTTTTAAGTATGACAATATAAATTGAGTAAAATGTTATGAGAAAGTTGACGAGCAACTAGAGTTGGCAACTTTATAAGTGGTGTAGGAATAATGACAAATTAGCAATCAATGTTAACAACGTAAACGTAAAAGAGCGTCTTGAGAAGATAAAAGAATTTCTAGTTTTCACACAAAAATAATTATTACATTAAAGTTATTTTCGAATGTACACTAATTCTGGTCTCGATTTTTTATGTAATTTTTTCTTCTATCTACGCATTCAGTACACGTAACTTTTTACATATCTTTATACATATTTTTTTTTTGTCTGTATTTCCACTCAAAAAATATTAACTCAATAATATAACTCTCAAAGGATAAATGGAGTGTTGACTCTCGTCTAACATTCGCTTGAGGTAGCTAAAGAAATAATTCAGTGGAAGCTCAGCTTCCATTACTGGTGGCCGTGTTGATGAATATTTTACGATTGCTAGAGAAACGTGTTTTGTCTGTATGATATAATAGACTTTGTATCAAAGAGGCTGTATCATAATTTGCTAGTTCTATATTTGGTCTGAAGTACTTTGTAGGTTAAAAAAGATTTACTTATATATGTTCTATTAAAAAGTAGAACAATTATTTTCTGTATCATCAATAGTTCAGAATTACAATTTTCTTTTCATAGTTTAGTATGTACTTCAGTAAAATATTTAATTTTAGTGCTTAAATATTAAAAAATAAAATAGGTACTAAAACTTATTACGTTATATACTAATGAATATGGTAAAGAATAAAATGTATTTGATTTCAAGCTCGTTGAAATAAAAAAAAGCAATTATAGAATTATATTTATATAAGAAAGATTAAATAGTCTCGAAATATATTTATTTAGGTTCATTAAACATTATTACTTATTTATTGACGTTCAGATAATTTACTCAAAAAAATAATATATTGTTATTTGAACAAGTATAAAGCCTAGAATCACGATTTATGATAGTCAAGATTAGTTTTAACGAATAAAGTTTGGTTAATAAAAAGCATTCATAAGTCTAGTTATAACAAGCAATATAAACGGTTTTTTTTAAGGCGTTTGAACACAATCTCACTTGATAGATAGATCGACGTGGTCGACGATAAAACACGCTTGCCTAGAATTAACCTATTCCTTCTTGACAGACCTGCGGCTGTAGTTATGTAGTATATTGAAACATTTACCATTCATAAACTAGTGATTGCCTATTACACGTGCTTTCAAATGTATTGAAATATTCAGAAATACACTGTTCAGCCCACGTTTAGCTTATTCGATATGAATATTATTGATGTGCTATCTACATATTTACAAACAAGCTCTTAATTAGGGGCAAATGGGTAAAGGTATTGACCGTCTGCCAGTGTCAATTTAAATATTAGATGGTTCGATGTAGTAGTATTGTACGTGTGCTCTCTGGAAATTTATTGTTTATTTCCTTCTCTCACCGGCCAAGTGCGAGTTGGACTCTCACACGAAGGGTTCCCTACGAAAATCCGGAAAAAATAACACGATTCTTGTAGCTGAGCCCTTTAAATTTTTAATTTAATAAAATTTTCATTATTAACGGCGGTTCTTGAGATACAGCCCGCTGACAGACAGACAGAAGGACGAACGGCAGAGGCTTAGTAATAGGGTTCCGTTGGTTGGTTACCCTTCGAGTACGTAACCTTAAAAAACGATAACTTTGAAAAGTTCAATTACATTAAATAAACCAAACATAGAGACACACAAAACAGCCCCCTAAAACATAATAGAGTCTATACCAAATCCTAAAAGGCTCACTCATAATACCAAAGCCCTCGTTAAAACAAACACAAAGTTGGAAGATCCGTTGAACTTCCAATTAACCCGCGATAACCCTGAAATACCAACGAACACAAGACATTTTTATAAAACGTCCAGTACAGAATAATTAAAGAGTAGATTTGCCACACTGTAATTATAAATTGCTCCGTGATGAAATTGGGAGCCCATCTTGTAATTGCCAATTTTGTTTTTCATTATTAATTCTAACGGGAAAGCCTTTGATGCCGAAAAAAGTGTTACATGAAACTTCGTGTATCCCGAAAAAATACTGAGTGGAAGTACATATCCCGTTTTTTCCCGTTCCCGTGAGGATTTCAGAAAATCTTCTCTTGGTGCTCCCCTACACTCCCTAATGAACCTACATGCCGTCTTTCAGCTTTCTACGATCAGGAGTTTCGGCTGTGCAGGTTTTCCAAAAAAGTGGTACTATTTTATACTCTTGTCACTGATAAATTTAGACCTAGGAATGAACGTCAAGCAGTGAAGTGAACTACGCAACACAAACAAACCAATCACAGAGCTCTATTCAACGCTGTGCGTTTGCTTAGTTAAGGGTCGTTTGAGTATTGTTTATGAATTGAAAGGCTTGTCATATGCAATGCAGTGAGAAATGCCTTACTTCGCATAGCGTTGCTAGTTTACTGAGAAAAGTATTGTTTGTGAATACGGGTGTCAGTCTCTCGTTCGAAAGATATCCAAAAAAAATTGGACACGTATTTTATGATTTATCAAATCAATCAAAATTTACGAAGACATAACGTATCAAAGATCACCCCTGATCTTTGGGGCTTGTGACGTCACTATTCGGTAAAAAGTGAACCAAAATGCGACGTCATACGAGTTTTCAATGCACTGTACTTTATTTATTTTTACGTGAAAAAAGGAAATCTATCTAACGAACTAATTAAATTTTTTTAAACCCTGTTATAATTATGTTATGTTATAACTGATCGAAGTAGCGACGCTTGGAGGAGTCTCTATCCAACTGTGTATGTATAGTATTTTAGCTTAAGTGATGATGGTGAATCCATACTTAGTTTGCCAGTAACTGTAAAAATAACTCTGTCTTTTGGTTACCTCCTCACGACTTACAGTCTGAAAGGTTTTAGACGGCGGACCGGCTGTGTTCCCTTAGAAAAATATTCACGGTACATACAGTTTGAACGTTTGATGGATGGCGGTACTGCACCCTACTCGTATATGTAATTTCAAAGATAATAAAATATATTTTTAAATTCGATACACATTATTTTAGGCCGAAAACGCACTGGAAAGCGGTTTATTAGGAATCTGTAACTTATTCTACTTTGCTTTGATAATACGTTCTTAAATGTTTCTAACCGGCCACACACAAGTAGGTACAAGTTTTTATCGGTTTTATATTTTTATAAAAAAACTTTTTATGAAAAAATAAAACCGACTTCCAAAAAAAAGCACTACAAAGTAAAAAATAACTTTGTAGTGTTTTGTTTTTGGATGTCGGTTTTATTTTTTTATAAAAAGTTTTTTCACTTTTTAGTGGTACGCAGTGGTAAGCGTGATGTTTTGTTATGAACTTGTGTAAACAATCAACAGACAAGCGATTTCAGAAATCCCGATCAATTTTGCCTACCTCCGAAGTTCTTCATCAGATCTTCACCAAATTTAAATGAGACCAGTCCGAGAAAATACTCTACCAAACAAAAAAAAAACATCCAAATCTATTATTAATTGGCGAAAATATCGTTGAACAAACATTTTTCATAGGATCCCATCATCAGATCCTGAATTATACCTTCCTTCATCAGCTGAGCAACATAAGATGATGATTACCAGGCAAAAATATCTGAATTGCGTTAAAAAAGTTTTTAGAAAAACATTATGTGTGCTTATAAAATTTTATGGTTTCCCTCGTTTTTCATGGGATCCCATCATCAGATTCTGACTTGGTGACAATGGGACCACTTCAGGAGTATAGGATTTCGAATAAAAAAATAATTTTTAAAATCGGTCCAGAATTGGCGGAGAAATCGGTGAAGATACATATAAAAAAATACATACAGCCGAACATAGAACCTCCTCCTTATTGAAGAAGTCGGTTAAAAAGTCGAAAATTATCCCAAAATTCTCCTAGAATGAAAAGTAACCTTTGTCCTATTCTGGGACACGGGTTACCCGTGTATCAAGTTCATCCAAATCCTTTCAGCCGACTATAATGTACCAAATTTCATCAAAATCCGTTCAGCCGTTCTGACGTTATTGAGTAACAGACATAAATGGATGTTTGTTACTCAATCACGTCAATATTTTATAATATTAGTATAAAAGTATAAATTAAATGATGATTGATATGCACACTTCCTAAAAGTTCAGTTCAGAGCTGTGACAAAACATAAATCAACAATTATTTGTCGTTGTATGCTCTATTAAACACCTAAAAAGCGTGAAATGTGGTTTTGGTATAAGCCATATCAATCATCATAAAAGGGACATTATATAGTACTCGTATTTCAGTAGAATATCAGAACTGTTTTCTACGAAAGCCTCATGCTGGGATTTCCAATAACATTGTGAGTGCTATTAAAGAAATAAATCATATCCCACAACAATATTCTATTGATATATTTGTTCTGATGAGGATTTTGAACCAGCGAGTAATCAATTACTGAAAGTATATTGACTTGCTACTCGTGTTATAATTAAAATAACTTAATATGTGTTCGTGTTTTACAAATTTTTATCCCTGTTATTTTTACTTTATTTTTTCCTTTTTAATTTTTTTCTTCGTAAATACCTACTTATTTTAAGTTACATGGTGATGTTGTTTTATTAAAATGTTATTGATTTGTTCTTAAGATAATTGATTAAGTGTTCAACTTTGTCCAGTGATGTACAAAACTACAATTTATGTATAGATACGAGTATTTACATGCTTTCATAGTATGGCGGGATGTGTCTTGCACGAAAAATTTATGTAACATCTTTTTGCCACATTTTTTTGCAGATAAAAAAACTTACTTACTTATGAAATTACCAATATATGGACATATTAAAGTTATATTATGAATGTGATATGTTAGTCAATAAATCACGCTACAACGGTTTAACGTATTTGAATGATACATTCAGGTTAACCAAGGAGATGGGCTCGACTCCTACTGGAAAAATAAGAGGGAGCGCTTTTCGCAGCAGTGGGCAAAAATAGGCTAGATAAATACATCCCGTTAAATACTAAACTAGAAAAGAACATGGATAAGGAATACTTTTATCCCGGCGCAGTGGTGCAATCAAGTAAAATAATTTTCAAATATCTCACGGACGAAGCCGCAGGCAAAAGCTTGTTGGTAGATAAATTATTTAAATTCAAAATCTTTTGCGTATAAAAATTACTCTTCACATTTTTCTCAGTATTGTTTCAAAGAAATGTACCGCGTAGCTTTTGTATCGGGCGTCTACAAACGTAACGAACAAAACAAAGAATGCTACGCGGATATTCTACGAAATCCGTAGAGCTTGCTACGCCGTAGCCGCGTAGCAAAGTAGGGCGGTTTCGTAGCCGAGAGTTGGAATATAAAAATAGTAAACAGGCGGACATTGTTTCGCATAAAAGCCTACGGAATATAATGAAAAGTTGTGCCTGTCCATTAATTAGAATGTATAACTTTAAAATGGAAATTTGGTTGTGTATTTTAGGATTAAAGTGAATGTGACCCTTGTTACATTAATTAACTAATATATAAATTAATGTGGTTCGGATTTAATTAATAATCTTGACTTCTACAAATATATGACTCATAAACCCACCGTAGATAGTATCTACTAAAATTGTTGTTATTAAATAATTAAGGTATCGGTTTTGTAGAATGTGTGTAAATTTTCCGGCAACAACGTCGATAAAAGCAGTCGATATTGTCGATAATATATGCAATTTCGTATAACTCAGCTAAGTATGCACATCAGCGTTCCCTCAGTTGGATCGACGGCTGGGACACAGGAACTAAGACTACCGGCGTGTGCCGCGTGTTTTCAATTTCAAGCTGAGCGGTATGACTGATACTACAAAAAGATTTAGCCTTTCACATAGGCCACGGGATCAGGAAGCTGTCTGCTACCTATCACTGGGTTAAATGAGAATGTCGGTTTGTGTCTAAAATGTTACGTGGATTTGAGCATTTTCCCACAGCTTCGTTCCATTTTCCCACTTTTCTTTGACAAAATATCATATAATTCCCTGTCGCCTGTCGATTTTATTAAATGGCCCTAGATTAAAATAACATAGTGTAATTTTGTATAGGTTAGCTACATCAGCGTTCCACATCCAGTTCAGAACTCATGAAGTAAAGCTAACACCGTGTGCTGCGTGTTTTCAATTTCAATCTGGTTGGGTGTGACTGACACTACAAAAAGATGGAGTCTTTCACCAAGGCCACGGGGTCGGGTTGTCTGTTACCGATCACTAGGTTAAATGGGGCTGCTGGATTGTGTAGAAAGTTAAGTGGGTTTGAGTCAACTAACATTTTCTCACGGCTTTGTTCACGTTTCCCAGTTTTCTAGATATAAAGTAGCTCTTGACACTCAGCAATTAGCGTTACTTTGTATTCGTGAATACATTTCGCAATTTAATTCCAGAGATTACTTTAAAAAATCGTTTGTCCGTTTCTTACGGATGTTCGGAACTCTTAAAAGAATATACATCGCATAGAGATTAGCTAAGTAGTAAAGGATTGACTAAACGGTTCAGACGAGGAAAGAAGCGTTAAATATGAACAAAGTCGTGTGCAACTGCTCGTCTTTACACAAAATGGAACCCGGTCTCGCCTCCCGTAGCCTGAAACGTTCAGTATTCTATGAGACACTTTACGTGGAAATGCGTTCTTTGTACAGCACTAAGTGTAATATATTTCAAACTCCTGTAAACTTGAGTATCATCAGTTCTGTAAAACTGCAATTGTTCACTTGGGACAACAATTTAAGCCACGTGAAATGTAATGTAATAAAATAGTTCAGGGATGGTTGAGGGAGTTAAGAATACGAGTGTTGAGCTAAATATAAAAACTAATTTCTGTCCGGTAAGTTGTAAAGTATAAAATAAATTGTAATGTGTAAAATAAATTCTGGATAAATTACTATTACTAACTTATATACTAGTTAGGTTGTTTTCAAAATGGCAGAATTATCGTTAAAACCTCGGTCACTAACCTTCCACTTAAAATACTTACACTTAGAGAGTTATCTTATTAAGCAACTTTATGAATGAATCAAAAAAACTTTAAATACTTGAAAGTAGTCCTTAATCAACTTGTACCTAATATTTCTTTTCGTAACTACTATGGGTTCCATTTGAAAAACTCAGTAACATTATTTATGACTAATTTAAAAGCTGATTAGCCAAATCTGAATTAATTTGCTAAATAAAAAATAAACTAAAGGAACATGTTTTGGCAATTTGCTCTTAGAAATTTAACAGTAATAGGTAAATTAAACTCTTCATTGTATAATATGTTGAACCTAATATTCTGATATTATGTAGCAGTTTCAGAAAACTTAACTAGAACTAACCAAACATAGACAGACTATGTAATTAAACCCTAAGAACACGAGTTAGGTAATATCTTGTATGTCTGGACCGTCGCGGTCGTTTCATATTTGTATTTAATAATAGTCAGAAATTTTTAAGGAACACGCGTTTCTAATCATTTAATGAATGGACTTTATGCTACTTACGCAATAACAATACAAGGACTGTTCATAATATAACACGTCAGTAGCATCTAAGTCCCCCTGTGTTCGATTCCGGAATCTCGGAAACTGTTACTGAATTTTCCATCAAAAATTTGTCATTAGTAGCCCGGTGTCTAGGTTTGGGCCTCCCAAGTGGCAAACAGCTCGCCCTCTATTTCATAGTCTAGTCAACAAGTGCTTTTTTATTCAACTCTGTACAAACTTTCTTGAACAAAACAGCACTTTTTGACTAGACTAGAATAGGACTTAAACATAACTCAAGTGAATATTGGGTGTTTGATTTGGGTTTTGAGTGTAATCCTTACTTCCGTAGGTACTAATACTAGTGGGGCTCGCTAAGGCCAGTACCTGCCGGCGGGGTGCGGAATCCGTTCGAAAGAGACGCCGCGGCCCTGGAACGCAAAGGGCACTGGGAGGAACACGGATGGGTTTTTCACTTCTTAACGGCTGATCGGATTTATATGTTTGCCCGGTTACTTTTCATCTCAGGAGCATGTTCCCTCGGGATAATTTTCACTTTTCACGCGGACGAAGCCGGACGCTGAAGCTATTAATGATAATATTTAATTTTGGAATTAAGAGTAGTTTGTATAGACTAAAGACCCTGTGATTTGGTTTTTAGACTGTTACAAATCACTGAGAGGCACAATCTAAAAAAATTAGCCCAAAGTGTTAATGAAAGTGCTGGTCCCACGTGTACGTGGTCGCTCATTGGGTCACCCTATGTAATGTTTTCTTTATCTATCTTTAGTGTAACGTATATAATGTACATAATGAATTGGCCAGAAGGATGTTTTAACTAATGTTGTTATGAAAAGTAAATTAAAATGGGCCAATGTCTGTATCTTATTGGTTTATAAGCCACAAGCAATGTCAATGATGTTTTTCCTCCTCAACTAATTCTTCAATTGTATTTTTTGTTGTGTACAATTTTGTTATCTCAACAACTGTCAGCTCTTGTTCGCATAAAAACAAGGGTTCTTATATCGCTATTTGAGGATGTTAGTGGAAGAATACGTCTGACATTTATTGTTCTTGTTTTTTATACGGATGACATTCCTAGCAGATTTAAAAGTTGTAGATTTCGATCAATACATCTTTACTTATCTATTTGGCAAAACATGTCTTTGTCTTTGCAGTGTAGTACAACTACAAGTGCAACCGTTTTATTATAAATCCTATCCTACTAATATTACTTCCTATCCTAATATTTTTTGGATGTTTACAGATGTTACAAGTGCAATCGTTTTAATATAAATACTTCCTACTAATATTACTTCCTATCCTAATATTTTTTGGTTGTTTACAGATGTTACAAGTGCAACTGTTTTATTATAAATCCTATCCTACTAATATTACTTCCTATCCTAATATTTTTTGGATGTTTACAGATGTTACAAGTGCAATCGTTTTAATATAAATACTTCCTACTAATATTACTTCCTATCCTAATATTTTTTGGTTGTTTACAGATGTTACAAGTGCAACCGTTTTATTACAAATCCTATTCTACTAATACTACTTCCTACCCTAATATGTTTTGGGTGTTTACAGATGTTACAAGTGCAACCGTTTTATTATAAACCCTACCCTACTAATATTACTTCCTATTCTAATATTTTTGGATGTTTACAGATGTTACAAGTGCAACCGTTTTATTATAAATACTATCCTACTAATATTACTTCCTATCCTAATATTTTTGCATGTTTACAGATGTGAAGTCCGCCTCTGTACATCTGTGTGCGTAAAGTGTTAAATAAATAAGGATGCCTGTCCATTGCGAGCGAATCCGCTAGCGAGTGCTAGTATATAAGTTCATAACACCGTTGTCTTTTCATTTTTTGAACTGAGTCAAACGAACACGCTCACACTAAACAATCCAAACCTTCCGACTACGAAACCAAAAAAAAATAAAAACAATCGTAAAATCAAACCCTAAACGTAATGGAGTAGTTCACGAACTGGTTGTTAACACACTGTCCTAGATCCTCTGTTGTTGTTGTCATTTGTAGGAAGGCCGTAACTCGAGCATAACAACACAGAATTGGCGGTTACTACTTATTAGTTCTTAACACATTGTGCCCCAAAGGGGAAATAACTTCGATTGTTCGTTGTTAGGAACCCTGCAGATTGAATTGCGAATTTCTGTTTTCAGACCGAATCTAAATATTTCAATTCTGTCCCACTCAAATATATAACCTGAGAACTAGTCAAACTGGCTTTAAAGTAGGGTGTGACACGATCTTAGCTTCAAGTTTTCTATTCAGAAACTACACCTCGAGTACGCGTTTAAAACGTATTTTTCAATTCAGTACCTTTCTCGTGGCCTTCAACATAATCAGGTAAAGATATGCTTCAAAGCTCACATTTGTTAATTTTTAGGTTTCCGTACCTGATGGGTAACCAGCGGAACCCTATTACTAAGCCTCCGCTGTCCGTCCGTTTGTCCATCTGCCCGTCCGTTCATCCATCCACTGCATGTCAGCGGGCTGTTTCTCAAGAACCGTAATAGGTAAACAGTTGAAATTTTCACAGAATTTATATTTCTATTGCCGCTATAACAACACTTAAAAAATTATTTTCAATTAATATCTGAAGAATAGTGTTTTTTTTATCGATTTATGATACGGCCAGAATCCTTCGTGTGAGAGGTCGACTCGCACTTGGCCGGAGTAATTGAGGTTTTTAACGATTTTTACCAGAGACCGTCTCCTATACAACCCTCATCACAAATAATTACGGCTACCGGGAAAAGATCAATAATACACAAAAGGTCTGTTATTCATCCAAATTTATTTTATCACCTTCAAAGTATGCTCCTTTAGAAACGATACACTTGCGCCAACGAATAATCCATTCATCAAAACATTTTTTAAACGCTGCTTCCGGAATTGAGTTCAGTTCTCGCCGCGAATTCACCTTTATGTCTTCTTCGTTTCAGTTGGAAGGCGCCACTCCGAAGCTTGTTGACTAGTTTGCATGTCAAACTCGTAAACCCACGTCTCGTCACCAGTAACAATGCGTTTCATGAATGTTGGGTCCGAACTGACTCGTTCTAGCATGTCCTCAGCGACTTTCATGCGATTGAGTTTTTGGAGAAAATTCAGATCTTTTGGGACTAGCCGAGCAGCAACATGTTTCATACCCAAATGATTAGTTAAAATGGTACGGATCGACTCGTGAGATACAGAAAATTCGGCGGCTATCTCTCTCAGAGTTGAATGGGGATTTTCAGTCACTATTTCCTTCACTTTTGCGATGTTAACTTCAGTTGCAGACGTTGACGGTCTACCAGAGCGAGGCAAATCTTCCATCACATCTCGACCGCTTTTGAACGCTTTGAACCACTCATAAGCACGAGTTTTTGATAAAGTCGATTCACCGTAAGCCTTCTGTAACATTTTCAGTGACTCCGAACACGAAATTCCATTGGCGATGCAAAATTTAAGACAAACTCTTTGTTCGATATTTTTGTCCATTATGAAATTCGCAATACACACTATATATGATATTACTAAAACCAGCACTGTATTTAATATAAATAACAGATGCAACTCAAACTCCGCGCCAAAATGGAAAACAGTTGTGCCAATCTAACAACTACAAAAAAACAAAAATTTGAATTTGGAACCATAAACAAATCATCCATTCCCGATACTTTTTTGACTGAATGTATAACTGTGAAACGTAATGAATGCGAAATGTCTTGGAGAGCTCGTTAAAGCGTCGGCAACCCATCCTTTTCGGTGACAATTGTCACCAGCCAGTAATCAAGGTTCCGAAAGTGTGGCAGCTAAATTAGTTGTCAACTTACCTCAGAATTTTAGTTCTGTCTGTAGTCGTAAGTTGGTTGTCAGATTTCAAAAATCAGGACTTAAAACGTCGACAAAATGAAACAACTTGTAAGATATGCTGACTAGAAAACTATTAAGGTTTTCTAGGTGCCTCTACGTATACTGTTGAAGTTAAATTTACATACCTCGCTACCTACGTCAGCGTCACTGACGTAGTTAACCATTAATTAAACGGCTCGAGCTTTGCCAAAGTTACGAACAATCTGCTAATGTAAGGGGATGTATTTACCTTTGTCGGATATGTTATACGAGTACGTTGTGAAACGTTCTCATAGTTTCCATTTAAGACAAAGTGTATCTAATCTTGGTTTCGTATTGTTTGAAAATGAGATTCTTTTAATACAGAAACTGTCTTAGCATCAGATTTTTCTTGTAAAAGTAGACAATAGCATACATATCAGAAGAAAACCTTGGAAAACTCAAGACGCATAAACGAAAGCAAAAGTCTTTAAGTGTTATCATGTCAGGACTACTCACAAAGTTTTCTTTGTTTGAGTGAATAAAAAGCGCCTTTTAGCGAAGTTGACATTCAGTTGGATAAAGATAAGCTTGAAGCAGGCTTTTTAACTATTTCAAGTTAGCCATTATAGAGGGATGCGGTACAGAGAGTTAGGTCCCTCAAACCTCCATTGAAAAGGAAAGATCCTCCGACCGGATGATTCTTGTGTCCGGTGGGCAACTGCCCGATATTTGATATTCGGACTGTTGTATACGTTCAGACAGGATTTCGTTAATAGTTCGCTGCTGGTGGGATAGATGGCATTGCGGTTCTTTACGTTTGTACCCAAAGTTTACCCAACAGAACCCTTATTACTAAGCCTCCACTGTTCGTCCGTCCGTCTGTCTGTCAGCGGGCTGTATCTCAAGAACCGTAATAGGTAAACAGTTAAAATTTTCACAGATTGTATATTTCTATTGCCGCTATAACAACAAATAATAAAATTAAGGTTTATGGTACGGGACCCTTCGTGAGCGAGTCCGACTCGCACTTGGCCGGTTTCTTCAAGCAGACATTATAAAAATATGTAATGTCTGTAAATGAAATAAATCAGAAACATTTTATTTCTTTTCAAAGTTAGAAACCAGAGAAAAAATCCTTTTGATGATATCATTTGGGTTACTCTAACTTCATTTAGGCTTGTGTAAACTTCAAGTGCTTGGCACTGTCAGTCAGTCTACAAGTCGGAAAGCAAGATAAGCCACTGTAAGTTTTTTGACACTTTCGAGTTGAGACATGGTTTGATAACGTTAATAAAACTTATAGTGATAATAATAATCGTTTATTGGTCCAATGTTACAAAAGAATAAGATAATAATTGGTAGAAATACTTATAAAATATGCTTACAGTAACAAAGATAATTTGCAGTCATTTAACGGTGGTCCCCAAACAAGGCAGCGGCTGTATCTTGGGGACCTGGTTGCGTAAACTTACATTTTACAAAACAGTTTTTCTTATTATCGCTTGGTTCATTTGAAAACCAGCGTCAGACAGCATTAGTCAGTCTGACAAATCGCTGAAATGGACCTTTTTAGTGCAACCGTGGGACACACACTAGTGTCTGGTATACCCTTTTTTTGTTATTTCTATGTACCGTGCGTATTTCATGTATATGCTAAATAAATTTTATTCTTTCTTTTTTCTATTACAGTATTTGAAAATGGACATTAACCAAATGTGTCAGTAGAATAAAGTGATAATAATGAATAGGTTACTTCTAGGCAAGCGTGCTCCATCTTTGACCACATCATCGCTTACCATCAGGTGAGATAGTGGTCAACGCGTGCCTATCTATACTTAAAAAAAAATAAGCTAACAAAACAATAGAGAGATAAAGTAAGCAAACGAAGTGATCGTTTGCTTTCTTCTTAGAAAAAGCTCTGGAAGTAAAAGTAAAGATTCGATGAAAAACAATTCAACACAAAGTTACAATATGACGAAAAAGCGCTCGATCCCGTGGGTTGAGTCACTAGGAAAACATAGTGTACTATATAATGTAAAGTGAAAGTCAGTTTTTACTTATGTACAAAAATAATGTCCTTAGAAAAACACGAACAGTTGCAATATTACCTACAAGAAATAAGTCATCTACCCAGTGTTACCAATTCTCAAAAAAAAATCCCTTTATACCATAGTCAAAACCCCTAAAATAGTTAGTATTAAATAATTTCTGAGTTTGGGGGACCCGATTAAAATAAAGTTCTTCAAACTGCACCGTGATACATTTCAAAGGAAAGGGCTAACTGTGTTTTCATAATTTCAAAAAAAGTATTTTTGTAGATATATTACATTGAAAATTACCATTCCCCATTATCTTCGAAACTAATGAGCCTTAAATTGGTAAAAAATGTACAGAAAATAGTTCTTTACCCACAATTTACAGGAAAATCTATTAGAAGTTTATGGTTTTTTTCTTTTAGTAAAACGTATTTATTGTAAGTAAATAGTCGAATTAAAACAAAATAAATACACTTAAAATAAGAAAACCTAACTAAAGTAAGGCATCAAAAAATTCGTCCGCATCGCTGTCCACTGGAAGTGAACCCAAAAGACTGGCGGCATTGCCACGTTGTATGGCAATGCTTATCCTCTGTCCGAGGTAAAAGCCAGCCCTTGGGTCACGCGAAGTGCCAAAATGGTTTTAAATGTATATGTTACAAAAATTTATTTCGTTCGGAACCCTTGGTTGGCCGGTTTTTGTGACCTTTTCAATGCATAATGAGTATGAGTTTTCGGAAAAATTATCACAACCAGTTGCGCCTCTAAGGCGAGAGATCTTCTACACTGAAAAGCCAAAACCCCTAAAAACATCAATCAACTAATATAGAAAATAAGCGTATGTCATGACCTGACGCCTCAGTGCTGCCACCTGGTGCATATCATTTCAGAAAACCCTCATTCATGATGTATGTAATGGTCAAGCCTTGTCACGTTCATTATAAAAAAAATAACTAAAAAACCATCGACAAATATTACGAAAAATATACTAAGACGAGATTATCATGTCATGTCCATAAGTTATGCACAACAACGAAGAGAATGAAGTATGTATGTACAAATAAGTAACCCTGCAAAAGAATCAATGTCAAGAGCAGGGGGACACGTAAATACGTCACCATGATTACGTAAAATAATACTATGGGATTAAGAACGGATATTTCAGGCAGGTCGGTCAAACAATCTACCAGTATTCCATCCATTCTATTCGATTTTCCTTCTATTCTATTTGACAGGGCTTTTTTTGTTTTAAGGTTTCTATATCCACTTTGTTATAAGTGGTTCTGCAATCGGCTTAAAGCAAGAGTTCAGAAAAGACTGTGGCTGCAATGGAAAATTGATTTGGTCACTTGGAAAGTTAAAATAACTTTGTTGAAAAGCTTCAAATTTTTTAGTAAAATATTGGGTCCCACTTTTTACAAGACTGCCTAAAAACGTGTGTGGTTTTCAGGGCTCATTATGTATGTGTTTGTGAGTTTCTTTTGTTACCTGTCTCTTTGATGACAATGTACATTTAAATTCATATCTTTCAAGATATTAATTTAAATGAACATTTTCTGAAATAAATTATTTATTCGGTGAAAATATACTTTCGGGACCGCACTTATGCTGATAAATATTCATGACACAGATATTGTTGAACTACACGTCAACACCTATTTATTCTCTTAATAATTTTATACAAACAATGTGCATATTTTACATTTAAATGACATAATAACATTTATTTACAAAAACATAAAAGTAATAGTGAATTATATCATTATCACCTAAAACTTATGTGAATTGAACTGACTTATCATTATACCAAGAGATTGGCTGTCAAATGCCATGAGTCTAGTTCGATGAGTATGGATAATGTATCTGACATAAACCTATCTTCACTCGTATCTACTGCAGAGTTATTTTGTAATCAATTCAAACTGGAAAAAATAAAAAGAAATACAAATATTTCTCGCTTTTTAAAAATAAACTACTACTAACTACCAACATAGTACTTTTTCACTTTTTCGACTTTTACTTTAGACTTCCGGCGATTCCAATTTTGCCTTTGCTGTTCAGCAAACCATTATCCACTTTTTTCCTCTGGTATTATTCTAGTGGTTCCGCATACCGTCACTAAAACTACCATTGTGAAGTTTGTAAGTCCGGGAAAACGGGATTGTGGTGTACTATCCGTTTGTGAGGGTGTAGGTCGATACTCACCAGAACTTATTTACATAGGACTAGAGAAGTTTCAATGTTGCAGGGCAGTTTATTTTCGGGTTTAAGTGTTTAGGAATTGCGTAGACCGTATGAAGATACCTTTTATACAGATAGTCATCTTATAAGGTTATTATTTAGCCTACGTCATTCTCCTCCTTTGAATTGTTTAAGGGTTATGTCATTGATTTGAACCGCTACAACTTTTAAAAAATGCTGTAACTTGTATAATGCTTCATTTAAAATGATATTAATACATTTACTAAAGAGACATTTAAACGGCCATTTCACAAATGAAACATAAAGTCAATAACCCATTTTTAAATCTTTCAAGTGGAGAAAAACTGAAAAATTTAAACTAGCAACAAAAAATAGTAGTATTCTGAATAAACTCATAAGGATATCTAAGTTTAAATTCAAACAAAGGTTGAATTACTTCACTGAAATACGATTAACTTTTGTATTTCTTGCTAATTTTCCTTTTAAACTCATTCTCGCAAATGTATGAATTCGGCCATGGATAATTTAATTAGCATTTTAGAAGTGGGAATTAATTTCAAATCGAGGAAGGCTATAGGCTATATATGATCACGCTAAGATTAATAGGAGCGGAGCAGTAACGAAAATTGTGACGCAGACGAAGTCTGCTGGCATTCATAACTAACTATTAGTACCTAACTCCTCGTTTGAAAATCAAACAAGCAAGTAAGAAATTAAACCTGCATTTTTAAAATCCACATCCAAGAAATTCTTTCTTTCAACAGAATTCGTAGAAAACTTTCAAGATATTGACCTTACATTCGAGACGTGAGTTTCAAACATTCTTATGAATTCCGTGAAGTGTTCGGTAACTTCGGTTCTGTTGAAACTGTAAGTTAAATATAGTAAATGTACCTGTGTGTGCTGGGGCGGCTAGCACGTGAGACGAACTCACGAGGAGCAGCGCAAATATCATGAACCATGTCGCTGCCATCGCGATCTGTTGACAAAGAGAAAAAAGTGTCTTAGTTTTAAGATGTGTTATTGAAGTTTCTTCACAAGTTCAATACTGTGAAGCAGTGCAGTTGTGAGAGATTGCCGAAAACTAAAGTATTAAAAAGTGGACTTAAAGAAGGCTATCTATGTGCATGCTTGTGTTACTGACTTATTTCCAGTAACACATAGTGTTTACACAGTCGCAAATATTGGTAATTAAGTCATTACGGATTTTCAAAAGCCAGTAAATTTGACTCCAGCCTTGCCAAGAACTACCGTGTTACCTACACATTTATTGGGTTATAGAGGTCTGGTAGCCGTTCCACGTAAAATTCAGTTCTTCTTTTTATCGTGTGGGCAGTAAGTTTTAACGACACCTCACACCATAGTGTGAGAGTTTCTAAACTGCCTCAAGGGCCTCTGACATGGTTTATTTGACGACCGCCATTTGGCGGCCGGGACCACCGGCTTATACGTGCCTTCTGAAGCTCGGAATCATTTTTTTATCAGACAATCAGGTGAATCAAGCCTGCATTGTACTAGCAAAACTGGAAAAACTTTACAAAGTATGTAAATAAGCCGTTAGTATGCCAATGACAAATAAAGAGAAAACGATTTTTGTTAAAAAATACAAAAAGCGACTAATAAGCTAACAATATATTTGATTTTAGCAGCTTATGTACGCAAAGCAACAAAAAGTTTCACACACCACAAATCCCGTTACATAATATTTCAAATTACCTTTTCGTATTTTTGAACATCAAACAACGTAATTTCACATGATATCAAAACAGCAAAAAATACACGTAAGAACTTTATTGCTTTCAATACATTTGATTATTATCCTCATCGTTTTATATTACCTCAAACATTGACGAGGAAAGCGTACCTAAGTAAACGAAACCGCGGAAGCCGATACGTTCAAAGGTACTCTAAGAAAATAAGTAGGTGGAAAGAAAGCTGGCTGGAAAGAAAAGTGTCGAAGACAGAAGACTTATACGTACAAAGTAGCGGTATTGTGGTATATAGGGTTATCGATTCATATATTAATTGTTATGTAGCCATACTCACACTTCCTTGTTAAATTATGTAAGCTGACTTATCCTTAATGGAAAGGTTATATGCGATTAACATGGAACTAAGTTGACTAGTACATAATGATGTAAAAGTCCTTAAAAATCTTAAAAAAATGGTCTCTTTTCAATCATTATTGAATTCCATTTCGTCTACAGCCCCAGCAAGAAATAAAGTTAGGAGCATACAATTGCGGATTTGCAAGTATGTTTGAAGCTGGAGTAGGTAATTATTTATATGTACGGTTTTGAAATACCGCAGACGTATCTAGGGCTATAGAAATGCACGCTTTGCTTTTGGGATGATATGTTCAAACCGCAAATAGGATAGAGACTATCGCAAATGGTCACCATGTTATGTTACTTGCCTATGGCTATCGCAAAATATTTTTGCTGAAGAAAATTTTAGATAGATCTGAATTGTATTTTAATTGTGATAGACCCTCACAATAAATACGTCAGTCGTACTCCAGTAAATCAATTTACACGATGAAGTGAAAACTTTTAATTAAAGATTTCGCTGGTCCTTTATAATTCCTGATTGAGCGACAAATCACTTTTTATTTAATAAATCCTCGCTCCTATCAATGACCGAAAGATTTTTCTAAGTTATCTTGTTAAAAATAGGAATCAATCCCAAACTTTTGATGGATTTTGTAGACTCAATTATCTCCAATTTAAAGTTCTCGAGACCAACTAGAGATTCGGAACGAATGACTTCTGTATGACTTCTTAAACTTTGGTTACTGCGCCATTAGTTGATTACATGGTCACTAGAAATTATTATTCTGCTAAGTTTCTAGAAGTCGAGAATACCAAATTATCTTGAATAACTTGATAAGGAATGGATTACATTAATTTGAATCGGCAATTAATTAGTAGACGCTGGATATTCAAATTAATTTATTCGAAGGAGTTTGAACCTATAGGTTAACTTGTAAAGAGCCTTATTGCATTACGTTTGCCTTGCATATCTTTTAACTGTGTGCATAAAGTTACAAAATTCCACGCTAAATTACTTATTTATTAATCCTTTGTTTTAGTCAACGGTGTTCCATACAAAATAAAAATAAAATTTACTAATGCCATGCATGTCCAACATGCAGTCGACTTACTCCACACAGATTTATATTGCCAGACTGTGCCGGTTAAACAGTTTGTATTATTTTATTATTTATTAGTTACAGAAAAGAAATATTGTTTCCTTCCATTCGACACAAACTTGTTGGATGAACAATATGTAATAATACAATTTCGTGAGCACACGACAGACTTTTGGGTGCTATAACGACGCTTGTTATAACTTTCAAAATTGGTACAATTGAAGTACCGGATTTTTTTTCAGTGTATTCTCATAATTTGATTTGTGTAAAAAGCTCGACGATCTCCTTTATTTTACTAACAACACCTACTTTTAGAAATAGTAACAAAAAATTAAATACCTCAACAAGACATGAGGTTATGTTGTGTGAGAAGGAAGCGTAGATAATGGAGTGTCAAACCCCGTAATAAATTGCTTAGATATATGCTTAGCTTATATGGTAAGTAGCAACCAACAGGTGCGGTCGACTATCCATTCTCAGGCTATTGACGCAGTCAGTAGCTCTTTGTATGTTTGTTTATTTTTCCTTTCACTTCTTTCTCTTTTTATTTTACCAAAAACAATGAAAAATTTAGCACTATTTAGTATTTTAAAGAACAAATATAACTAAATTTTTATTTTAAATATATAAGTACTTAAAATTAAAATCTCCGAATTAAAATATGACGTCAAAATCCGCATCGCAGTCGACGGGAAGTGAGCCCAAAAGAATAGCGGCAACACTCACAAGTCACGTTGGATGGCAACGCCTATACTCTGTACGAGGTATAAGCCAGCCCTTACTTTCATAAGAATTTGCTGGCTTAATGGGTTGGTATTTAATGCCCTCGGCTATTAGTTAACCGTTATTAATAACGAAAGTTGTTAATATCTACTCTTCGTATTTATTTATAGCCATCTTTCAAACTATTCATTATGCGGCATGAAACTCGAAAATTATCCCATAAAACTTTTTTTGGTATCCTATGTCGCAATGCAGCTCGTGGTCTACCCACCCAAATCTATTTAGAGGTTGAAGCGTGATTAACAAACATACCGTAACATTGATACAAGTAGGAAGGAAGATTATCTTCCCTTCCAACAACGCGTAATAGTTAATATCAAATCTTTTATGATCTGTGTAGAAAGTAAGTGTTTCAGACATGAACAGCGAACCAAAAATGCCAAAAAAACCAGTCCACTCTGTTAGACAAAATAAAATTACTCCGACAACTTAGTGGCAGAGAGGCTCGCTCGAACTGAGGAGCTCGTGGCTAGATAATAACATCCACACGGGTCGATCTTCAAAGGTTAAGCAACGCTTGCCAAGGTTGGTCTGTGGATGGGTGACCATCTTAACATACCGAGTTTCCTTCGTGCCTCGGAAAGCACGTTAAGCTGTTGGTCCCGGCTGCCATTTGTAGATCTTTGGCAGTCGTTACGAATAGTCAGAAGCCAGTAAATCTGACTCCTGAAGTCTTGCCATGAAGTACCGTGTTACCCAGTTAATGGGTTGTAGAGGTCTGGTAGGCAGCCGCTCTTCGTAAAATACTGGTAATCAGCTAAATCCGGCTTGACTGGAAGCCGACCCCAATATAGTTGGGAAAAGGCTAGGTAGATGACTTATTGGCAGAGGGTATTAAACTGGACTACAAAAAAATGCAGTCTTTTCTTCTAAAAAAAGAAGACGGAGGCCTTTGCCCAGCAGTGGTTTTTGACAGGCCAATTAGGTAAGCCAAATAAGGTACTAGATAGGTTAGAATTTAGCTATACTCTATTTGAACACAATTTACACGACCAACACATATATACACTACAAAATGTACAGATCACGAAGTTTTTCTTAAAGATAAATTAGATTTTTTCCTCTCATGTTTTTGTATCGATCTTTTGCGTTATTTTGAACTGCGAGCAAGTCACGTACTTTCCAAAAAAGTTACTTGTTATAAAAATACTTTGCCGTTCAATTCTGCTTTCGATATTATATTGGATTTATCAGTTTTTATCTCTTTTAACACCCCATGAACAATAACGAATGGGTGTTTTAACGGCCGTTACTTGTGAATGATGGGGCCCAATTTTATAAGATGGCGTCTGTTATAAACAAATTTAGGTACTTTTACATACATTAGCGTCTTTTGTTAGAGTATTGATCCTCTAAAAAAAGACGCGTACCACTTCAGAACATCAACATTTATAAAAACTATTAGTTTTGCCAGACTCCAGTCTTGCCAACAAAAACCGTGTTACCCAGTTAATGGGTTGTGGAGGTCTGGTAGGCAGGCGCTCCACGTAAAACACTGGTATTCAGCTGAATCCGGTTTGACTGGAAGCCGACCCCAATATAGTTGGGAAAAGGCTAGGTAGATGGTATTAGTTTTGCCAGCGGCTTCACCTGCTTGAAGTTCGAAAATTATCGCACGTGAAACTACTTCCAGGATATAATGCATCCTTAGTCCAATTACGGGTCATGGTCTATTTATATCCAAGTCCAATCAGCTGCTGAGGCTTGATGGACAAACATGGAAACTTTTACATTTATGCTACCAGCTTCTGCCCGCTGCTAGTTTATGCGTGATAAAGTAACAAACATCCATCCCCACAACACAACATTTATAATATTACTAGGTTCTGCCTGTGACTTCCCACGTGCATATCCCGTTTTTAAGAAATTTCGGAAATCCTCTCTTATTTATTTATTTAATACTTTACGCACACAGATGTACAGAAGCGGACTTAATGTCTGAGGCATTTTCTACCAGTCAACCTTTGGGTGATGCAGAGAATAATACTAGTAGGTGCAAATTGTGAAAAAAAAAACAGAAACGCGATTGATATTTAAATTAATACAAAGATAAATATATATAAACTATAAATACTATAATAATTGTGTATTAGTTTATTAATATATACTCATATTAATAAACTAATACACAATTATACTTGAACAAGTGATGCAAGCAAACAATGAATGATAACTAGCGCTGTGACGATACTACTGCCAACTTCTTACGAATGTGCTCTCGAACCTCCCCAAAGAAACTACATGCCAAATTTCAGCTCAAGTAGTTTGCAGTTTGACCAGTAGTTTCAACTGTGCATTGTCTGTCAGTCACTCATAACGAAAGAGTTTTATATATATTGATATGTAGTAAGAGTAGAATGGGAACTAATAGGATTAAGTAGGATGGGACGGTATTCGATCGACTAGAAATGGCCGGCCATTTGAGCCGTAGAGCCAAATGAGCCGGTGACTGTGGAGATAGACGTACATAATCTAGGGTGAAGACAGCCTTAAGGTAAGACGCCGTCTGCCTATTGTAGTATGTTCGATGTAATATGGGATCTTAATGTCAGAATATCAATAGATCTCTTCTAGGCAAGCGTGGTCCTTCGTCGACCACGTCATTTCTCAACATTAGATAAGACTGTTTATCTAATGTTAAGCCCATCCAGTGGTTTTTTTCAGGATAGACCATAGGTAGACATATCAAAGAGGTAGAAGGCCAGTTAAAACGTCCTCAATTGATAGGGCCTTTGTCTTTCGCTAAAATAATAATATATTTGTATTAATCATCTTCCTGTCTTTATATCATGTATTTTTTCCGCCATTCTGTCCTATCATTGGCGCCACTTTTAATCCTCCTCTAATTTACTCAGTTCTCACTTTATACATTGTCGTCAATCCATCTCAACATACTAATATCCGCTATATGCAATCTTTTTTCATATCTGAATTGTGACTTGAAAAATCTATGTGAAACAAAGTCATTATGAACCTTTCAGTTTTGCGGTAATGGAGTTTTAACAGTATAACATCTGGTTGTCGATAGATGTTAAGCCCTGATATCAGACCCTCGTCATGGAGAGTGCTCCTGACGTAAAGTTGTGACGTGAAGAGTAAGTTTGGCAGTAAAGTGAAAACCTCATTTTTGTTGCGATATTAAATTGCTGAAATTGAATTGGGCATCTTTCGATAGAGTTATATTCTCAATTTTACGTTAATGAAACGTATTAGTTTTAGGGTTCCGTACCCAAAGGTTATCCAACGCTACCCTATTACTAAGCCTCCGCTGTCCGTCCGTCCGTCCGTCCGTCTGTCTGTCAGCGGGCTCTATCTCAAGAACCGTAATAGGTAGATGATTGAAATTTTCACAGATTGTGTATATCTATTGCCGCTATAACAATAAACAATAAAAAGTAAGGTTTATGGTACGGAACCCTTCGTGTGCGAGTCCGAATCGCACTTGGCCGGTTATTTTTTTTTTGCGTTGAGTATATTTATTAATATTTTGTTTCATAGCAGCCAGATTATATCACGAGAAGCAGTCACGCAAATCTAACGACACCATATTTGTCCAATTATGAGAAATACCTGCCAATATTTGGCGCTACTAAAGAACCGATGAATATCCAAACGCATGCAAAGACTGATTAAATCACTCCGTTTATCTATCAATAAAATCAAAGCTTCTTTATTCAATCTAAGTGATTCAGTTTTCTAAAAGTCCACCATTCAAAGATGAAAGAAAAAGAGATAAAAATGTTTTCTACATCTATAATTTTCATAGTACATGCTTTTATTGCGTAATATTAACTTTGGCATATCAATAGAACCTCTATGGCAAACAACATTATTTATACCATAAATCATTTTCCAATTTCCCCTTCGTTACCAAAATAGCAGCAACATTTTCATAGCGTCTATAACTTTCGTCAACAATACTGATAATGTCATGAAGGAAATACTCAATTTTCGGCGAGGTTTTAATTTAAATAGCTGTGAAGAAAAAATATTGCTCCTTTTATTAATTTGCGTACATAATTAAAAGTGGTTTCGTGCGAAGCTGTAAAAGTCCTTTCTACATAAACACGGAGGCAATGAAAAACGAGAATTATTTAATTTCATTCCGCTACCACCAGGAAAACATAACGTTAGCAACGCAATTCTGACTACCAATTTCATTTTGAGGCAAGTCAACATGTTCAATCATCGACCTCATCAATGCTAACCATCAGGTAGGTGACATGTAATCAAACGCGGGAATTTCAATGAAAAAACAGTACCAAAGACTACAAATGTCGTATCATTGTCAACTTCCTACCCTTGTCCCATGTTACTTGGGGTACTAAAATGGTGACCTTATTATTGCTTCCCTGTTATTATCCCAGATACGACACCAAAAAGGTCCTCTCAATAATTATTTCTGGCAAATAAACAAAACAAAGGCAACTATCAATAGATTTATATAGATTTATATTCGCACACATCATCAACCTACAATGGGATAACCACAACGACCACAAAAACACGCGTCCCGATTTATGTATAGGTCCCAACGCGCTCTGGTCCAGTGACCTAGTTCAGAGGTTTATTACTCTTTGCACGAACCTTTAAAAAAAAAGTCACGCAACTCTCGATACTCCCAGCAGCTAAAATTCAAAATCAGAACGTCAAGGATGTGCCCACTTATTTCCAAAAAAATACCAGTTCCAGATTTACGCGTCCCAATATTATTTGTGGGTCTCGTACTGGTCTGGTTTAGTGACCCAGTTCACCGGTTGTTCCCCTTTCCCCTCTCGACCCGCTCCCCTGTGTCCCGGGACTGGGACAGCTCCTGCAACGGCTGATCGAAACGTGATTAAAATTGCTTTGGTGCAATATAGTTGCGGATTGGTCGGCTTGACAGGAATTTGTAACGTTGTTTGTGAGGAAAATGGGTTAAATGAAGTCAAGTTTTATGCAAAATACTCTGCTCGTTGGATTTTTTTATTTGTGATTGGGATCTATGATATAACTAGCTACTCATACAACAACAGACTATGAAGTTGAGGATGAACAAATTGATACGTGAAGTTACTGATGGAAATTAATTCACGACGGTTCAGACGATGACAATCAATCTCTTCAGAATGTAATTTCTAATACAAACTTTTATATAATCAACAGTACCTTTCCTTTAATGAGATAATCCCTGACAAACCACATTGTACAAACGTCTTCATAACTTAGAGAATTCATTAAACGTAGTGCAAATTAATGTTACGTAGACGGAGTTATACCAGCGCATTACAAGTCTGTGTCTGGCGACTAAGGACTAAAGTGTTCTAATAATTAATGTATTAAGCTTCATCTGTCTTCTTGGAGAGAGCAACTGTGAAGAAAGAGGAGTGCTTAATTAGTTCAGCGCTTCAACTACGTAATTATTAAGCATTATTTCACTTGTTCAGTCTTTCAGCAAAGTGCCAATTCCACAATTTTTAATCAACTTTCGCATTCGCATGCCAGTCGCAATCTGGCAAAAATGTATGGAAATAGAGGCTTTGTGTTTTGTTCCATGAAGCGACTGAATCTTCTTTCCAAACATAAAACATTTAGTCTGTTTTTTTTAACCGACTTCTTCAAAAAGGAGGAGGTTCTATGTTCGGCTGTATGTATTTTTTTTTTAATGTATGTTCACCGATTTCTCCACCAATTCAGGACCGATTTTAAAAAATATGTTTTTATTCGAAAACCTACACTCCTGAGGTGGTCCTATTGTCACCAAGTCAGAATTTCATGATGGGATCCCATAAAAATCGAGGGAAGCCCTCAAATTTTATAAGCACATACAAGTTTTTTCATAAACTTTCTAACGTAATTCCGATATTTGTGCCTGGTTATCATCATCTCATGTTGCTGAGCTGATGATGAAAGGTACAAGTCAGGATCTGATGATGGGATCCCATGAAAAATGTTTGTTCAGCGATATTTTCGCCGATTGTTAATCGATTTGGATGATTCTTTTTTTGTTTGGAAGAGTATTCTCTCGGACTGGTCCCATTTAAATTTGGTAAAAATCTGATGAAGAACATCGGAGGTAGGCAACGGAACTCTTCAATAAATGATAGCAAATGTTGCTATCATTTATTGCCTGTTGGACTGTTGATTGTTTACACCAGTTCATAACATAACATCACGCCGGCACGCTGTGTTTGCACTTTTTAGTGGTGAAAAATAAAAAATCTTCAGTCGGTGTTCAAAAACGAAACAACTAAAAACACCGACTTCCGAAACAAAGTTATTTTTTTATTGTAGTGTTTGGATTTTGGAATTCGGTTTTATTTTTTTTTGTAAAAAAGATTTTTTGTAGTTTTAGGTTATAGAGGGCAGATATGCAGCCGCTCCCGGAAAAGTCACCACTGGTCTCCAGCTATATCTGGTTTAACTGAAAGCCGATTCCAACATAGTACGGAAAAGCCAGATCATTATAATGATGATGATGATGATAGTGATTTATAACCATTGCATGAAATTTTAGCACGACTTTTTTACTTCAAGCTCTTGCCTATAGAACATAGTATCTTATATTCGTAATTACTGGAGTTGCAACCGCGTACCGGAAGACGCAGTGTTGGGAGGTCTCCCATTAGGTGGACCGCTGACCTGCTGAGGGTTGCGGGTAGCTGATGGATGCGAGACGCACAGAACTGGTTGTGGTGCCGATACTTAGGTAAGGCTTATTTCCTGCAGTGGACATCTTTCGACTGAAATGATGAATAGTCATCATCATCTGCCTAGCCTTTTCCCAACTATATTGGGGTCGGCTTCCAGTCAAACCCGATTTAGCTGAATACCAGTATTTTACGCGGAGCGGCTGCCTACCAGACCTCCACAACCCAGTAACTGGGTAACACGGTACTTCATGGCAAGACTGGAGTCAGATTTACTGGCTTCTGACTATCCGTAACGACTGCCAAAGATCTACAAATGACAGCCGGGACCAACGGCTTAACGTGCTTTCCGAGGCACGGAGAAAACTCGGTATGTTAAGATGGTCACCCATCCACAGACCAACCTTGGCAAGCGTTGCTTAACCTTGAAGATTGACCCGTGCGGCTGTTATTATTTAGCCACGAGCTCCTCGAAACGATGAATAGTAACTGACATATATACTTATTTGGTCAGTCGTTGGAAAAGGAGCACGAATAACAACGCAACCCATTTAACAGACAATTTACTTGCACAAAACATAAAAAGTAAAGAAATAACTCATTGTTATCATTTGTTATTCAGTTAAAACACTGAAACTTTGTAATGAAACCTGGGCAAATAAAAACATAGTTAAAAACCTGCAAGTTTGTGCTCCGACAAAGTTTCAAAGTAATTTATGTAGTGTTTATGAGCAAGCCGTAAGTCAATGTAGATCAGAGCCATTAATATTCATTTGATGCTAATCTCAAATACAGTAAGTTTAATGATAAGGAAAACTACACTTCCGAAATAATTAGTTTTGAAAACACGCCGCTGTGACATAGTATCGTGACAGTTTAATTACTCCGTGCTATGCTGTCTCACTTTTGATTGTGTGGGCTTTGATGTTTTGATTAGTTATCTGTTAGAACATTCTGGACGTGCCATATCTATATCTATACTTCTATCTATACTAATACTAATACTAATACTAATACTAATACTAATACTAATACTAATACTAATACTAATACTAATACTAATACTAATACTAATACTAATACTAATACTAATACTAATACTAATACTAATACTAATACTAATACTAATACTAATACTAATACTAATACTAATACTAATACTAATACTAATACTAATACTAATACTAATACTAATACTAATACTAATACTAATACTAATACTAATACTAATACTAGTACTAATACTAATAATATATAAAGCTGAAGAGTTTGTTTGTTTGTTTACTTGAACGCTCTAATCTCAGGAACTCCTGGTCCGATTTGAAAAAATATTTCAGTGTTAGATAGCCCATTTATCGAGGAAGGCTATAGGCTATATATCATCACGCTAAGACAAATAGGAGCAGAGCAGTAATGAAAATTGTGACGCAGACGAAGTTGCGCGGGTCAACTACATTGTTCCTATATAAAAATACTTGTATGAGGCGAATAAAACGAACAACAGATCTGCGCAGTTGAGGTCTCTTTTTTAATTTTCAAAATTACATATTGAGGAAGCTGGTTTTCAAAAAAGGAGTAGTTTATCAATGCGGATGTTTATAAATTTTATTAATGTATGTATAACTCTGTAAAATACAGATGGATTCGCAAAATTATTTTAAAACAAAACAAAAGCTTTGCACACAAAAATACAACCGACATCCAAATAAAAACCACTACAAAGTACAAACTAACTACCTTGTAGTGGTTTTTGTTACAACTATAACTTTAATTTTGAAAGTCTGTGTCAAAAAACGAAGAAACCACACCAGAAACACAGACTTCCAACATTCAAGTTATTTTGTACTTAGCAGTGGTTGTTTATTTTTTATCAACACAATAAAAGATGGCTGATTTTGTGGGAAATAAGTATTAGTCTCCACCGAATCAGCAATACCTTGGGCAAAACTTAAAAAATAATCAATTTACAAGCAGCCGGTGCACCTAACTAATAGTTTGACTACTTATTGGGATCCTAAATATAAAAAAACCCGTCAAGAGCGAGTCGGACTCCCGCACCGAGGTTAAATGTTTTTAAATTTCATCGGCGAGGCCTATATTCGTCAGAGATTTTTAACACTGCGGTTTAAATTGCAGTTTAAATCAGGGCCATCTCTTGACCGATAGTGAAAGTAATGTAATTTTTGTTGATTTCTACAAAAGTGTGCTATTTAGAGACATCGTTTTATATTTTTCCTGTGATCTTTACATAAACTTCTATCACATAGAATAATTTCATAATTTTCGCTATGCAAACTTCGGAGATAAGGGTAACGGTCAAAATTTTGTCATTTTTCGTCAAAAGTCGAAAACCAGGCGGTCTTAATTTTTTTTTTTGAGAATGTGCAAAAAGCCCTCTTTTATATGATAGGTACCCCACATGCTCAGTAGCCCCACATCAAATTTTTAAGAACACCTTTCAGTCGGTGTTGCAAAAAAAATATATACACTTTTATTTTCTTCTTATTTGCAAAATAATTGAGCAAACGTCATCTAAAACGACTAAAACTGTTTCAAATATCAAGTATTGTATCACTTAATAGTTCTTGAGATATCCATCTGTGACAGACGGACAGACTTAGTAACACCATAAGGGTTCCTTTTTAATATTTTGGTACGGATCCCTAAAAATTTGGTAATGTCAGGAAGTCTGGTACCTTCTATAGGTAACTTTGAGTTTTGGTGCTGAATTCTTTGTGTCAGAATAACTTCAACTATAACGCCATAATCTACGTACGCTGACAAGAGTAGTCGATACCGGTCTTAGGGTGCGTTTCTACCAGATATTTGCGAGGATGCTAAGCAATGGGTGTGTTTGTTAAAAACCAATACCATTTTTTATGATGGGAAATCATCAAATGACTCCTCCCGCTCTGGGTAAAGAAGAAAGGAGTGTCAGACTCTTACTGACTAAAACCGATCCGTGTTCCTTCTAGTGCGTTCCAGGGCTATGGTGCCTCTTTCGAACAAAGTCCGCAGCCCCAGCAGGAGTTCGCAGCCCCAGCAGGAAAAACCAATACATAGAACCGCTTCATTCATCAAGCCTCGCTCAGCGCAAGCGAAAGGGGGAAACGCAGACTTAGTGTAGGGTAGCAACAGACTAAGATTGATACCCCAGATTATCACTGTCTCCAACACAAGCTGAGTAGGAAGATCTCTTACTCCGAAATAGTTATTACGATTCAACATCGTGTTGAACATTTGGGTCATCATTTATTCAATGAACAAACAACGTTCAATTCGGATTTCAATTAATTTTCCAATTTAATAATTAAGCATATATGTATTCTCCGAACAAAATTAAATAGTAGAATCATTGAAACTGGCAGCACGTCCCAAAAAAATTAAAATTTGTAATTATGTCAATTGAAATGTTTATTTCAATGACTAACTTATTCGTACTTAATATTCATTAACAATTTTTAGGGTTTCGTACCCGAAGAGTAACGGAACCCTATTACTAAGTCTCCGCTGTCCGTCCGTTCTTCCGTCTGTCTGCCAGCGGGCTATATCTCATGAACCGTAATAGGCAGACAGTTGAAATTTTCACAGAATGTGTATTTCTGTTGCCGCTATAACAAAATACGATTTCACGGAATCTTTCGTGCGCGAGTCCGACTCGCACTTGGCCGGTTTTTATATTTTTCTGGAGGGCGACAAATTTCCAGAAGGTCCCAGGTGGCGTAAACCTACGCTACGCCACTGAAATTGGCTAAAGGTCCCAAAAAATCATAATATTTCAATAGAAATGCTAATTTCAATAACTGCAACTTGTTCGTACTTAAGATTCAAAAGTAAGAATTGCAAACAGAATTAAAGGAACCGCGAATAGTCCTTTAACACAATTAAGCTTCTTAGTACTAACAAAAAATATAATATAGATAATTTCAAGACTTCTAACGAACGACATCTGAAGTTATCAAAACTTTGTTTGTTTTAACCATTTTTGCGAAGATTAAAATTTTGCTGCTGGGTAAATGTTTGTGGAAGACATTTTATTATTTCTACGACGACGTTGAAACAAAATTACTTCTAAATATAGAATACCTTCGAATTATCTTGACTGTTGAGCAGTCCGAAAATGTTGGTAGATTTTATATGGTCCATCTACGAACTGGTATACGAACTTACTTTATTTTTTTTATTTGTTGCGGTTGAAGAGCTCGTGGCTAAATAATAACAGCCACACGGGTCGATCTTGAAGGTTAAGCAACGCTTGCCAAGGTTGGTCTGTGGATGGGTGACCATCTTAACATACCGAGTTTCCACCGTGCCTCGGAAAGCACGTCAAGCCTTTGGTCCCGGCTGTCATTTGTAGATCTTTGGCAGTCGTTACGAATTGTCAGAAGCCAGTAAATCTGACTCCAGTCTTGCCATGAAGTACCTACCCGTGTTACCCAGTTAATGGGTTGTGGAGGTCTGGTAGGCAGCCGCTCCGCGTAAAATACTGGTATTCAGCTGAATCCGGTTTGACTGGAAGCCGACCCCAATGTAGTTGGGAAAAGGCTAGGCAGATCGTGATGATGATAGGTCTAAAAATATACCTACATATTTGTTGCCAATAGCGTGCAGTACGTGCCAGCCAGCAAGAATCCCTAGTCCCTATACATGGTGCAATTTTAGTCTCTCTAGGCTCTTATATTTACGCAAATAGGATGAAAAAAGGTTTGTTCTTGCTCAGCAGTTTTTGTTATTTTCATTATGTTATATTTCGATGTTATTAATGATATATATGATAATGATATACATTCAGTCAAAAAAGTATCGGGAATGGATGATTTGTTGATGGTTCCAAATACAAATTTTTGTTTTTTTGTAGTTGTTAGATTGGCACAACTGTTTTCCATTTTAGCGCGGAGTTTGAGTTGCATCTGTTATTTATATTAAATACAGTGCTGGTTTTAGTATTATCATATATAGTGTGTATTGCGAATTTCATTATGGACAAAAATATCGAACGAAGAGTTTGTCTTAAATTTTGCATCGCCAATGGAATTTCGTGTTCGGAGTCACTGAAAATGTTACAGAAGGCTTACGGTGAATCGACTTTATCAAAAACTCGTGCTTATGAGTGGTTCAAAGCTTTCAAAAGCGGTCGAGATGTGATGGAAGATTTGCCTCGCTCTGGTAGGCCGTCAACGTCTGCAACTGAAGTTAACATCGCAAAAGTGAAGGAAATAGTGACTGAAAATCCCCATTCAACTCTGAGAGAGATAGCCGCCGAACTTTCTGTATCTCACGAGTCGATACGTACCATTTTAACTAATCATTTGGGTATGAAACATGTTGCTGCTCGGCTAGTCCCAAAAGATCTGAATTTTCTCCAAAAACTCAATCGCATGAAAGTCGCTGAGGACATGCTAGAACGAGTCAGTTCGGACCCAACATTCATGAAACGCATTGTTACTGGTAACGAGACGTGGGTTTACGAGTTTGACATGCAAACTAGTCAACAAGCTTCGGAGTGGCGCCTTCCAACTGAACCGAAACCGAAAAAACCACGCCAAAGTCGATCAAAAGTCAAAGTCATGTTGACTGTTTTCTTTGACTATCGCGGTGTTGTGCACTCTGAATTCTTACCGGAAGGTCTAACGGTAAATAAAGAATATTATTTGAGCGTTATGCGGCGTTTAAGAGAGCAAATTCGACGAAAAAGGCCAGATATGTGGAAAGAAAATTCTTGGATTTTGCACCACGACAATGCGCCTTCGCACAAGGCTATCATTGTGAACGAATTTTTAACCAAACACTCAACAAATACCATCCAGCAACCACCATATTCACCAGATATGGCTCCTGCTGACTTTTTTCTTTTTCCTAAACTCAAATTACCACTTCGTGGCACCCGTTTTCAATCGATAGAAGACATAAAGGAGAATTCGCGGCGAGAACTGAACTCAATTCCGGAAGCAGCGTTTAAAAAATGTTTTGATGAATGGATTATTCGTTGGCGCAAGTGTATCGTTTCTAAAGGAGCATACTTTGAAGGTGATAAAATAAATTTGGATGAATAACAGACATTTTGTGTATTATTGATCTTTTCCCGGTACATTCTTGACAGAGTAGTACCTAAGAAATAAACACGTAGCAAATTGACATCACTGTAGCACAGAATCCAGTACCGAAACAGCACTGGTATATGCGGGTTTGCACCTACCGCACGCCACTTGTTGCCGTTCTCACGCGGCCATCCCAAGAAAAGTGCAATCCTGATTTGTTAAGACTCTCAGTCTAAGACTAATATATGTTGCTAGTTACGTCTTCATACTATGGATGGCTTATGGTAGGTAAATATGACAACTATTATTATGAGTCACTTGAACACTTGGTAAATATTTGTGGAAAGATTAAGAAGTTCCCTTTTGAGGACAACTTGTTGAAACTTTGGTGACTGTTGTATCAACTGAATGAATTTAATAACAAAACAAACAAATCTAAGAAACGAGTCGCAGAAATCGATTCTAGGTATTTACTCACTTCGTAACACAGAAACTCCTAAGACCGTCAAAGTCAAGATATATAAGTACAAATCCGTTCAAATAAACGTAATATTCCATCCATTTCATCTGAGATCCATTTTTCTTGATATGTGCCATTTTATTTTACGGTTATATACGGATAATACGTCCTTGTGAGTTTATACTTTGTGAGTCTAAAAGAAAAATCTGATTTTTGCCTTTTATAAATAAGATTTACATGAGCAAATGTTTCTTGGAGCTTTTTGATTTGGGAGTAAAAAGGTACGATTGAGTGTCTGTCTGTTCTTGTTAAATATACCTACCTAAATGTATGTTATATACGCTGGTAAAGTCGAAAGAATATTTCAGTCGAATGGCATAGCCTTATTAAAGTGATAGCACTCTTTGAAGCAGAATATGACTCGGGAAAGCACTGCGGTGAAAAAAAATACAAATAGGATCGCAGGTGCCTCTCTTCCACATCCCATTTGCCGTTAATCCTCAATTCGCGACGCCTTAATGGACCTTATTTAACTGAGGATAGAGTTTTAAATTCATTGTTTGTTCTGAATGTAAGGAACCTAAGTTCGTAAATAGATTCTCCCAATTCATTGTTGAAGTCTCACTGAAACCTGCTTGTCATTCATTCATCACGTTGAGTTTAATTAAGACTACCGTACTATCTATAGAACTAAATAAATAAATCCAAAGGTTTCATCTGCATAATTATTCAATTTTGTTAATTGGTTACAAAGTTTCCCTTCTGGGTTTTGGGTCAATATTAATTATCATATTTCATAATCAGAGACCCGTTTCACTTTTCACCAGCAATCAGTAGGTTACCTACCGTGGTTCACTTACTGTTATCAGGTTCAGACTATGATCCTAATGAGCCGTAGGCTGAAAAGCCGTTACAGCTTTAAAACTGAAAAAACCCTTACAAAATATATCTAGTTGATGCCAGGTAAAACTATAAGACCCTGTGATGCCCAATATAATATTTATAAACGCCACTGATGCTGATAACGTTATGAGCAGCTTCAGTGGCGTTTAGTAGGTAGCCATCAAATTCTTAGGTTCAAAAGAATCAAAAATAAGAATAATAAAATAATGACGTGATAACTAATCTGCCTAGCCTTTTGCCAACTATATTGGGGTCGGCTTCCAGTCAACCCGGATTTAGCTGAATACCAGTATTTTACGAGGAGCGGCTGCCTACCAGACCTCCACAACCCATTAACTGGGTAACACGGTACTCTAAGGCAAGACTGGAGTCAGATTTACTGGCTTCTGACTATCCGTAAATACCGCCAAAGATCTACAAATGACAGCCGGGACTAACGTCTTAACGTGCTTTCCGAGGCACGGAGGAAACTCGGTATGTTAAGATGATCACCCATCCCAGGGCTGTTATTATCTAGCCACGAGCTCCTCACGTGAAGACGACGTGATAACTAACGTGAGGAATTACCTTAAGTACTCAAGCTTATTAGGATGAAGCTACATTAACTCAGCATAATGCAAATGGTACACGCTACCTCGCTCATTGGAGCACAATCTTCCTTCCCCCAACTCAGTTTACATAACACGTTAAGTTCGTCTACAGTGCATCTTAAACACAAGGGACTGATTGCACAGTCAATCTCGTCCCAGACGGTGGCACTCACACATAGACATTATGTCTCTGAATTGTCTGTGACCGTCGACAGTATAGAACTGTTTCCACAAAGTTAAACTCTAAAGGAGAATTGTTTACACCTGGTTTACTGTGCAGTCCATTAGTCGAATTACGTACTTAATATTGAAATGTATTTTGTTCACCAGTTGTGATTTGCTTGAAGGAATAGATGGCTTTCTCGATTGTAACATTCATAACAGATTCTTAACCGTACTTGTTATAACAACAATATGTATTTTATTTCAGTAGGTACTAGCTGACGTAGCACGATGTTAGATAGTCCTCCTCATCTATATAGGCCTTCCTCGATAAATGTGCTATCCAACACTAAATTAAACATATTTTTTCAATCCGAACTAGCAGTTCCTGAGATTAACGCTTCCAACCAGACAAACAAACTATTCAGTTTTACAGTATTAGTATAGATGTGCATTTTTATAATAAAATAATCCTGCAAACCACGGCTTCCTTCCATCTTGCGTCGCATGGCCTATCACCTTATTAGCGTCAGCGAATAGTGTTTCCGTAAGTGAATTTGGACCAAGCATGTTACTTAGGCATCTATGTGCAATTATTAATAAAGTATAGTATATTATAAAAACAGTCTATTTATAATATAGTAAAAAAACCGGCCAAGTGCGAGTCGGACTCGCACACGAAGGGTTTCGTACCGTAAACCTTAACTTTTATTATTTGATGTTATAGCGGCAATAGAAATACACAATCTGTGAAAATTTCAACTTTCTACCTATTACGGTTCTTGAGATACAACCCGCTGACAGACAGACGGACGGCGGTGGCTTAGTAATAGGGTTCCGTTGGTTACCCTTTGGGTACGGAACCCTAAAAATACATTATGTAGATATGTTTAAGAACCGATTAGGTGTTGACTAAATCAACAGAATAAAATGTTCATAGCAAATCCTGTTGGATAGTAACGAGTTATGGCCAACTTTCACATTAGAATATCCGGCATCAAATACCAACTCTATTGATACACGCACGACGTATTTCCGTATCAACAGATTTTTCCGCTTCACTAGATACCATAAACCATATATTGCGAACGTAATTTTTTTTTTACTATTGATGGACACGCGCTTGACCACTATCTCACCTGATGGTAAGCGATGATATATAATAATGATATATGTATAGTGATGATGATATATGTAGGTATATATTTAAACTCACACCTTTTTCTCGTCCGTATAGGGTGGCCAAAAGACGCAGCGTTGGAAGGCCCCCACAAGGTGGAATGATGACCTGGTAAGGGTCACGGGTAGGCCGATGGATGCTAGACGTATGGGACTGGTTGTCGTGGCGACACTTAGGAGCCTATGTCCAGCAGTGAACGACTTTCGGCTGATATATTTATTTTATTTGGCTCCTCAACAATGAGTAGGTACACCACAACATTTACAAAAAATCATTCCATACCCAAGTTTGCTACACTGCACGCACACTTGAAAAATTTCAACTCAGAACAACAGGTACACAACTACACAGTGACAGTAACAAAGTTCACGACAGCCAGGTGACTATCTTAGGAAACACACATATGATGATGATGATGATGATAGGGTTGCAGGAACTACAGAACACCACCTGCTGCGATCCATAACCTGATTACGTGCAAAAAATTGGACGTATAAAACACTAACGAGCAGAATAATTTAATAAAATCTTTTTTCTACGTTTACTAAGTTTAAAAGTGCTCCGTTTCGAACGAAAGCTTTTTCTTTCATCCGATGTCCTTAATCTGCTTCGTACTTCCAGTAATCCGTATTAAAAATGGATGAGCCGATAGTCCAGTATCACAGTGTTGCCTAATTATTCACTTGTATGGACTCCTAAACGCACGCCTTAATATTGGGGTCACGGACTCTAATAGCGGTGTCATTCATTTATCAGTAGTCACTATTGTAATATCTATACTTAATTATATAAAGCTGACGAGTTTGTTTGTTTGTTTGCTTGAACGCGCTAATCTGAGGAACTCCTGGTCCGATATGAAAAATTATTTCAGTGTTAGATAACCCATTTATAGAGAAAGTTTATAGGCTATATATCATCACGCTAAGACTAATAGGAGCGGAGCAGTATTGAAAATTGTGACGCAGACGAAGTTGTGCCGGTCACCTAGTCTGTTAATAATAATTAATCATCATTTATAAGCTAAATTCTCTATGATTTATCATATCTGATCGTCTTCGAATCCATTTAGTTTTTCGTTTAATCCACTCACCACTTTCATGAAAATACTCCGAGCGAAGTCAGAGTTTATAACTAGTTCATCATAAGATGGAAAAGAAGGAAACATGCAATTTAAATCGTAATTGGAAGAAGGATTTTAGCTTATTGTGAATGAATGGGCTCCACAATAAACTGGTCAATTGAGACCAGCTTCTAAATTGAAAGATTAGACATTGTGTTTTAGTACCTATTTCTCTGTGGCTGCTACTTCTTGTTTCGATTTCTTGAGCCCTTCGTTACAAACTCTCTTGATAACAGTTAAACCTAGTTTCGTTCAGGGATTGCACTAAATTGCTTTAGTCGGAATAGACTAACAACCCCCAACAAATAGACATAGCAGGGTGCTATGTCTATTTGTTTAGACTTTATGCACATATTTATATATTTATTTATTTATTTAATTTATGGCACTCCAACGACACATTCACTAACACATTTTTGAGACAAAACAATAAAAGACGAACAAACACGACAAAGACGGACTTAATGCAATTAAGGTGAAGAGATGACATGGCAAGTTCATTATTGAACCAGTTGGAACAGTAAAACAATATGAAAAAAAGGGATATAAAATCTCAAGTAACTTACAAGTATGTTCATGACGTTAAAGAAAATGTAACAGGAAATATCTTAGATACAAAAATCTCAACATGAGGCGTGGCTCTATCAATCACAGACGGAAAGAGCAAACAAACCTTTTAGGACACAAACTCGCCCACACTATACGTAGCTAAACGCAATCCTGTTATTGGTCTTGAAACCACATAATAATATAATATAGAGAGCACTCGTGTGAAAGTGATTGATTGCCAATCTGCCCCATTTCACAGTTCAGCGAACGAGAGAGTGGGAATTATTCGAGTTAATCCGCAAAATGGCAAACGCCTGAAAATCTGCGAAAAAAATAATGGGAAAATTCTTCTTGAGCCTGTTGCGTCTGGTAGGTAGGTAAAGGTTTTTTTATTGGATTCCGTTTTCGAGGGCCGAATATTGTAAGTATTTAGTCACGCATCAAAAAGGTTCAACATTTTTTAGACGCATTCTTTTCTCACATACTCAAAATTTCATTTCACTGAAATATTCGCCAACATGCGAAAATCATGTGAAGGGATAATGTGTCAATTTCCTTTGAAATCAGGCAATCAATACCTCTATAACGTAATGAACAGCTTCATACGAAAGTATGGATTTCCGTCACCCTAATTACATTGAACTGCAAAAGCATCACCTGTAATTAATGTAATTAGGCTGTGATCAAAACTAGCGATTACCAGTTCTCAGAATTCAGAGTTTGATAGAAATAACCTTAATATTTCGGAAGTCGGTGTTAAAAAACAAAGAAACAAACCAAAACCACTGATATCCGCAATTAAGGTTATTTTTACCCGACTGCGAAAGAAGGAGGGTTATATTTGTATGTATTTATGTATATTTATTTGGCACGGCCTAGAGCCTAAACGGCTCGATGGATTTTAACTTGAGAGGTGTCGCTAGATTCGTATTTACTGTGAGAGTGACACTGGGTATATCAAAAAGAAAAAAAAAAGAAAATGGCGCGTTTTGGCGCCAAATTACGCCTTCAAAAAAAATTTTTTTTTTTCAAAACCTGTCGATTGGGGTATCAAGATAAAGGGCTCAAGGAGACGATTCCAAAAAAGTAAGTCAATGAAATGTAGGAAATAAAAAAATGACTTAGTCGAAGTCTGATGCAGTTGGTGGCATTGGATCTGTGATTGAACTGCATCAGACTGCTTGAAACGCGACTTGTTCGAACTTTTTAGTCGTTTATAGTGGTCAGGTTTATTGTATTCTTTGTTTTGTTTGGAAGTATTTTTTTGGTAAAAAGTTTATTATTTTTCACTTTCAATTTTTTTATTCAAGCTATTCATATTTTTTTAATTAAATCTGAATCAGTTTTTAAAAAAAAAGAGAAACCCTTGATTACAATCTGCAGTAATATTTTTTGAAACACTATCTTTTATCACAACGAATGTTTCTCAACTGAGAGCCAATTCAACTTATTTTTCAAATACCCTCAATTTCCATACATTTTTGACAAATTGCGACTAACATGCGAATGCGAACATTTTTTTTTTTATAAAATATTTGAATTGACACTGATCAATTTTCCTTCAACGATGACATGAAACTGTTTTTGTAATACCAAATAGAGTACCTATTTTCCAAGTGAGGAAAGTAGTAAACAAAATTATCATACGTAGTATTAGGTATCTCGATTCTAAGTGAAAAGATTGTACATTCAATACGTGAGGTGATACTTTATTGCTTGCTTACGACACAGATCCAATACCAAAAGTAGTACCTATAGAATAGTAATAGATTTTAAACCGTTACTCAACATCCCATCTATACAATCTCTGCTAGAAAGACGCCAAGGCAATCTAAAAAACAACGGCTTTTCGTGCTTTCCGAAACACGGGGGTGTCACACCACCAACCTCCAAAACACCTGGCTGCTACTGCAAAATTCCTCATGGAAAATCTCGATATATATTTTTGCCCAACCTGGGATTCGAAATCCAGAACCCTACGCTCGGCAGTCGCGTTTACAACCACGAGACCAGAGCACTTATACAAAGTTTAATTTATTGTTAATAGAATTTAAGTAAAAGGTTTCCATAGAAACCTATCGCCGAATGCCATAGGCAACTTTTGTTCAGGAATATCCTCGGTGCCCGTAGGGGAGGCCGGATACGGAATCAAGGCTAAGGGAAAACTTGGTTATGTATTTAACGAAAGTGCAAAAAGTTAGCTTGGTTTTTGCCCCTAAAATGCAACAACCTAATAACAATACGACTCGATGAGATATGATCATTTCCTATAGGTACAACGTAAGGTACCTATACCTACTAATAAAAGGGCTTAGAACAAACACTTCCCCTATCTCGACGCAAATAAAAGAACCCAAAACAATGGTATACGTTCATATCTCTCCCATACAAATACATTTTACATACATATAGGTACATATTATCTTGAAAGCCCTAGCCCCGGGCCCACAATATGTCGCCCCCTCTCTCTATCTCGGTTTACCATAAGACACCACGCTCGGGTAAACATAGATTAATTTCTTTCATCTCGAGTATGATTAAAATCCTTTGCAAGAGTATAATGGTACATTCAAGAGAGCCATTATTATCCTAAGATTATAAAGATGCGAGTTTATCTATCGGTTGAAATTCCATAACAGGTGTATTAAATTCGTTGTTACTAAAAGTTGGGCAACAGGTTTTATGTAGCAAATTTTTATGTTTAAAACAAACACTTTTTATGTTTACAATTTTTATGTTTAGCGACAGTTGTACTACTTTTTAACCGACTTCTTCAAAAAGGAGGAGGTTCTATGTTCGGCTGTATGTATCTTTTCTTTTATTTTAAGTATGTCCACCGATTTCTCCGCCAATTCTGGACCGATTTTAAAAATTCTTTTTATTCGAAAGCCTATACTCCTGAGGTGGTCCCATTGTCACCAAGTCAGAATCTGATGATGGGATCTCCCATAAAAATCGAGGGAAACCCTCAAATTTTATAAGCTCATACACTGTTTTTCATAAACTTTCTAACGCAATTCAGATATTTGTGCCTGGTAATCATCATCTCATGTTGCTGAGCTGATGATGGAAGGTATAAGTCAAGATCTGATGACGGGATTAACCGATTTGGATGATTCTTTTTTTGTTTGGACGAGTATTTTCTCGGACTAGTCACGTTTAAATTTGGTGAAGATCTGATGAAGGACTTCGGCGGTAGGCAACGGAACTCTTCAATAAATGATAGTAAATGGATCGGGATTTCTGAAATCGCATGTCTTTTGATTGTTTACACCAGTTCATAACATCACGCATATAACGGCACGCTGTGTTTTGTTTTTTTTTTTTGTAATAAACTTTTTTACAAAAAATAAAACCGACTTCCAAAAACAAAACACTAAAAAATAACTTTAATTTCGGAAGTCGGTGTTCAAAAACAAAATAACCAAAAACACCGACACGACGAGGCTTATCTGTTTCCAGGGCCGTTACGTCACATGATACGAACTCCAAAGCATCATGGAACCCTCTTAGAACTGGTTCCAATAAAATTTCTTTGACACTCTAAAATCCTAAGACGGTTTAGAGTGAACCATGTTAGAATTTTGGATAATTTATGAAAATACAAGTAACTACTGTATGTAGCCCTGAATCAGTATACTGAAGTGGTCCAGCCATCTCTGTAGACGGAGAGACGGTTGATGGAGCAGACATGTTTTAGAGTGGAGACCGCGTTTGGGCAAACGTACAATACGATGGTTTCGATGATTTAAAGAAGTTGGCTGGCAGCGGCTGAATGCTCAAGACCGGGATGGTTGACGCTCTTTGGGGGAGGCGTACGTTCAGCAATGGACGGCAATTGGCTGATATACTGATGATGACTGTATGTGCTAATATTTTCTATAAGGCGTGTTTATAAGCTCCACTGATTTAGGATATGCATTATTAATGAGTCATTTAGATAGTATTTAAGAAAAACCGGCCAAGTGCAAGTCAGACTCGCACACGAAAGGTTCTATACCATTAACCTTAATTTTTATTATTTGTGGTTACAGCGGCAATAGAAATACACAATCTGTGAAAATTTCAACGTCGCGACAGACGGACGGACGGATGGACGGACAGACGGACGGACAGCGGAGGCTTAGTAATAGGGTTCCGTTGGTTACCCTTTGGGTACGGAACCCTAAAAACCATGCAGATGCGTATGCATTTAAGTACCACAAATTAATGAATACGAAAACGGACGGGTCGGGTGCGAAACCCGAAAAACGTCTTATAATTTAACACACTCATGAAATCATCAATATTTTTATTGTGTTTCATGTAATAATATGCGATGTTTTATGACTGATAGCGATATTGATATTTTTCCAGTCAATCACCATTTATTTTAGATCCATATCCTGAAAGTACCTAAGCAAGGACAATTTGACTGTATAATATAACTGAAAAACACTACAATATAACTATGTTGTCGAAACATTTGTCACATTCATTCAACAAAAAGAAAATACAATTTTCAATTGAACTGGGTGCACTGTTCAGTCAAATTGTTAAGAAAACATTTATAATAGACCACTTAAACAATATTCTGCCCTCTCAAATTGCCTCTTCGACTGAGCTGGTCCAAATATGTACCTTAAACAGACCGCCCCAGGGAGGAAACTACCAACCAACTTGAAATTAAGTTTACAACTTAAAAATGTTAACAGTCGCCTCCCTAACAGTTTCTCGGTTCATGACTAGATACCTACTATTGTATAACATCACGCCTATTTTCCTGAAAAGGACAACTGGCAGGTACAACAGTTTTTGCATGTTATAAGTCTTATGTGAATGAGCGGTAGGCCCATTAAATACGAAATTGGTGCCCTAAAATCGCAAGACGTAGCCGCGGCCACCCACGAAGTTGATGGCGGAGTGACTCGCATGTCTTCTTGGAAATAGGCAAGAGAAGGCACAGAACCGGGAACAATAAAAACAATGAAGGGCCTCTACCCAGCAATGAGATAGCTCAGGCTAGATATAATGATACCTAAATTAGTCGACTGTACCTTACCAACCTAGTAACCTTAACTAAACTATTATTAAACTAATAAAAAAATAATTAAATGCGTTACCTGAACCCATAACCATCCCTTCTGCACTTGCGACCGCTGTAACGGCGAGGCAGTTACGATTTCCAAACCACATAAACTGAAATAATCTTTTTAATTATGTAATAACATATTTTGATGACAAACTCGGTATATAATAGAGTCTGATCATTAATATTCATAGAGGCATTATAGTTTACCTACTTTATGTTTTTGATCAGCGCGATTACATTAATGGGTCGTAATCGTAATCCAATATCAGTGACGTAGCTCAGAAACTTTAGGCGTCATCCTATGATTCAAAAATTAATAAGTTAGCTGGCTACTTTATAAATTACTTTATCTGCGTCACAATTTTCATTACTGCTCCGCTCCTATTGGTCTTAGCGTGATGATATATAGCCTATAGCCTTCCTCGATAAACGGGCTATATATCGGACTAGTAGCTCCTGAGATTAGCGCGTAAACAAGTAAACAAACAAACAAACTTTTCAGCTATACATTAGTATAGAATTTAGATACATTTTTAAAAATTTAACTTTTTATAATAAAAAATTAAATTGATAAGTTAGCTGGCTACGTTGAATGCTGTATGTGTAATTGTAATTAGGTTAAGGCTAAAATAAATTAGTAGTTATTTTATCCAATGGTTAACTAGTGGTTATTTTACCGAATAGTTAACTCCTACCTAGTGGTTATTTTACCTAGTGGGTAACTACTACTTAGTTGATATTCTACCTATTGGTTATTTTACCTATTGGGTAACTCCTGTCTAGTGGTTATGTTACCTAATGGGTAACTCCTTTCTAGTAGTTAACTCTTACCTAGTGGTTATATCACCTAGTGGGTAACTCCTACCTAGTGGTTAACTCTTACTTAGTGGTTATATCATTTATTGGGTAACTCCTACCTAGTTGTTATTTTAACTACTGGTTAACTCCTATCTAGTGGGTAACTACTACCTAGTGGGTAACTACTACCTAGTGGGTAACTACTACATAGTGGGTAACTCCTACCTAGTGGTTATTTTATCTACGGGTTAACTCCTACCTAGCGGTTATTTTACCTAGTCGGTAACTCCTACCTAGTGGTTATTTTGCCTAGTGGGTAGTTACCCACTAGGCAAAATAACCACTAGGTAGGCAAACCACTCGGTAGGAGTTCCTACCGAGTGGTTATTTTACGTAATGGGTAATTCCTACCTAGTTGTTATTTTATCAACTGGTTCACTCCTACCTAGTGGTTATTTCAGCTAGTGGGTATCTCCTACCTAGTGGATAACTCCTACATTTAATTTGACACTCATACGCAAGATACCAAGGTCTAAAAATATATTTAATACTGTTTTTTCCACTTGTTTTGAAAACTTAAAATTGCTCTCACTGACACTTCCCTCTAAACTTCTAGGGAATAAAAACTTGCGAGATTGTTTGAAAGACAGAGTCAGCTCTAAGAGTGCGTTTCCGTTTAATGTGCGTAGCAAGGGATGTGTTTGTGAGAACCAATAGAATAGCTTCATTAACCTAGCTTCGCTACAAGCTAGGTCCTCATATCTGCGCACATCTTTATTGGAAACGCACCGTTAAGGTTGGGTTGTTCGGGTCTGTTGGCGTGAAAAGGAAAATGGAAAATGCTACCGATCCTTTACCAAACAAGTTTTACCTGTTGATTTTTCTAAAGCAATTGAAAGTCTCGTCACGAAAAACATAAAACCTAATAGTTCAAATATTTAAATAATATTACGATTGGTTGCCGAATGTCAACATCCCAGGTTTTATTCAGTCGACTTAAACCAATTTTCTACAGGGCCACCACCAATTTTATTCACCAACAAAACTGGGATCGCGATCATTGCTGATCGCGATCACAGTTTTGTTGGTAAAATTTTCGTTGCAAGTAAATTTTCCAGCAAGGTTCGTTGGTAGACTTCGCCGTTAATCAACAGGGGTGTATTTGGTACCGACTTGTTGACTGTTGAATTCATAGTTTTATTGTAAAAGGATATTTAGTAAAAGGACTAATTCCGTCAGCGGTGGCGTGGTGAAGGCGTTTGTCAAAACGTCAGAAATGTCATGTGATCAATAACAATGAATGATGTGTGTCATTTCGACAATCACGTGACACTTTGTCTTGAGCCTTAGGACACAATACGAAAATACCAACACAAATAAAAACGTTTGAAAATGGCCTCTTTGCCCCACAAGGACAGTGAGGAACTCACAGCAATCATACCATGTCCCTTTACAAAATTCTTTCGATTCTTCTTTCTACTGACAGACAACGCACAGCCGAAACTACTGATCGTAGAAAGCTGAAATTTGGCATGAAGCTTCCTTATACTCCGTAGGGGAGCACTAAAAGAGGATTTTGTGAAATTCTTACGAGAACGTACGGCATATGCGCCTACCAAGTCGCAGGCAAAAGCCAGTTCTGATATAAAAATAAGGCAGTCTATGGCTTTTAACAGTAGTTCATTTCGATAAATGAACACAAAGTTGCAAAAAAATGGCATTAACACTTTTAGTGATTATCCGGCAAATGAACTTTTTTACATCCTTTTCATTTTATTAAGTCCTTATAAATTAATGAAGAATTGGACAAACTCCAAAAGTGCGACCTATCTTCTCTGTTCCGCTTTTGAAGCGGCCAATGTGGCAAAGTAGAATAATACAAAAAACCGTAGTAATAAAATATGTATTATCAACGCGAAGTGTCCTACAGCAACGCAAAAGGCTCCCTACATAAGAAGGAACAACATTTTTTTTCAATAGTGTGATTAGTATTACATATTTAGACACCAGTGGATCATTCTGACAATTTGTTTTTCGCACGTGTAGAGAACAAAAATTACAATTACTAAGGTTATTTGCTTAGGTACCTACCGTAATCCAGGGAATAAACTTTTACATATAACATGTCAATAAGTAGATATAGTACCTACCTAAATGTTGTTGTACGGCGGCCAACTCTATTTAACCGGTTACCCATTTATGAAACGACATTGAATGGGCCCATCCTATCCCATTGTGAGCTGCCCTCATCAAAGAGGCGAGGAAGACTGAATAAAATAGTCTTCCTTCAATATTGTACTATTGTATCGCAAAATAACAATTATGAATTTTTGTTTTGAATTGTTTTTTACCGCATCATATTTATTTAATCTATCCCATTTTTATTCCATTTTCATCATCAATGTTTTTTGTCTCGGAAATCGATAACCGGTTTGTAAACTGGTCCTTTTGTTCAAAAAATATACCGAAAAAAAAACAGAAAAAAATCACCAACGCAATATAAATTCTTATTAAAAGTTATATCGAATAAAACTTTTAAAGTCCTTCGTAATATAACGCAAGAACTTTTACATCACGATATTAAACTTATGAAGGGCTTTAAAAACTAAATACAAAACAAAAATCTAATCACAAAACTCACAAATATTCATGCAACAAATAAAATGAAACAGAAAGCTGAAATAATAAATACGAACAAATGAAATAAACGAAGGCAAAAAAGTTGAAAAGTTTCCACCGAAAAACAGCGAGAGTTTGACGTGTTAATTTTTTCTCTGTAATTATTACTACGTCATTACTTACCGGGGTCGTATTCCCGCGTTATTTGTCTTCTGGATGAATTCACAATACGTCTGCCCGCTATCACAGCGTGCCGCGTTGTGTTATTCAGATTCTCACTCCCCTTCGTGAACAGAGTAATGGCGACGCTTTCCAGGGCGCATGTGCGACCCTATGACGTCAATGGTTTCGTTCAAAAAGCATACAGGTTGGTGTTTCATATACCGCAGTTGGCGCGAGCGCGTGAAAGTAATAGCCTTTTAAGTTAGACCGCAGTTTTTAGGTTACCCTAGAGTTTTATATACGAGAAATGAGAACAGCTATCGTATAACACTTCGAAAGAGAAAGTTCGAGTTTTATGTATGTACTATATCTGGCTATTTGTGATCCTGATTCAGTGGGAAACTCTGAATCAGGAATACACTTCTCAAAGTCATTTGAAGATGATGAAGAAGCGCATCCGTATTATGTCTTTTTATTAGAGGTAGTCAAACGGCCAATTTTTTTTTTCCATTACCTGAAGTTTTAATCTCAACTTGATTCAGAAGCGACGGAATGATTTTCATGAATGTATCGCATGGATGGATATCTATCGCGAAGATTGTCTCTCTTCAAACTTTTAGCTTCGAGTGGTGATTAAAAGGAAAATTGGAAGTCTACGTAAACAACAACGTAATCAACAACTCCTATCACTTAGATAAGGACCTAATCAACAATTGCGTTTGTTTTATTCATAAAAAAGATAAATAAGTTTCTAAACTAGAATATTTAGCTTTTTATAAAAAGAAAAATGCTCCTAAGCTTTCATTAAGTACGCGGTGGCCGTCATTGTTTCAGGATTTAGTATACCTAATTGAGATTCAAGATAGAGTTCACATTATTCTTCGGAGATTTAAATAAATTAGCTGGTGTTCCACATAAAAGTGACTTAGGCACCTACATAAACACTGTATGGAGCAGCAGTTTTTAAAAATTAATAGCCATTGAACATATTTATGGCAATATGCTCTAGAATCAATAACTGAATCGAAGATATAAGCAACAATAAGCTCCTTTACGAGATCCGTTCCATCGTGGATAGGTAGGTGCCAACTACCAAAGTGAAATATTATTCTTTAGAACATTGTTTCCTCTTTATGTAACACTCCATAAACAACATGACAGGAAGATCCTTTGATTGAACGAGTAAGTAAACTTTCAAAGTTCTAATCCTCCTCCCTTTGAATTAAAGGGCTGGTCCTAAAAATTAGACGTAGGGCACCGGACATTAAATTATGTAATACCCTCAAAAGAGACTGCCCCGTTTGTGGTGTGGCGAAACGCTCAACAAGTAAGTTTCATACCTACCAACCTAGTAGGGTTAACAACTTTGGATACCTTCCAACATTATAAAAGAAAGTTACTTTTTAGGAAGCAGGACCAGGCTTTATAAAATGTACTTGGATGTTTGAACTTTCATTAAGTTCAAACATCTAAGTACATTTTCTCTCTCAGTTCTCTAATTTATATACGTACAATGTAAATAACAAAGCTGGAAAGCTTAATATTAATATTATGTGAATAACCTCATTGAATATTATTACGTAGGTAAAGACATACATTTTGAAAGGAATTCCGTTCATGAAAAGAAAATTACTTAGGTAAGCAGTTGCGGAGAAAGTTTCGAGTAGATAAATGACTTTAAGCCTGTTGATTCGCACCTAAGTCCCACAATTCATTTTTTTAGAGAGTTAGTGATGCACCAATACTAGCGTAGATAGCTGCAATTACTAGCATAGATAGAGGCACAACAGAGGAGCTCGTGGCTAAATAATAACAGCCGCACGAGTCGATCTTGAAGGTTAAGCAACGCTTGCCAAGGTTGGTCTGTAGATGGGTGACCATCTTAACATAACGAGTTTCCTCCGTGCCTCGGAAAGCACGTTAAGCCGTTGGTCCCGGCTGTCATTTTTGTAGATCTTTGGCAGTCGTTACGGATTGTCAGACGCCAGTAAATCTGACTCCAGTCTTGCCAAGATGTACCGTGTTACCCAGTTAATGGGTTGTGGAGGTCTGGTAGGCAGCCGCTCCACGTAAAACACTGGTATTCAGCTGAATCCGGTTTGACTGGAAGCCAACCCCAATTTAGTTGGGAAAAGGCTAGGCAGATGATAGAGGCATAACATAGATGCTTTGCATTTTTCTCATAAAATTCAATAGGCTATACCTACTTAAAAAATCGAATTAGTCCATCAGATAGATTTGCAAAAAATATTGGAGACGTATTTTTTGCTTTGTCAAATCAATAAAAAGGACGAAGATAAAACGCATCAAAGACAGAAGTGAGGGCATGTGACGTCACACGAGTTTTCAAAGCACTGTATAGTCTTAATTTTTTGAAAAAACGAAAAAGAACTTGTCCAATATTTTTTGGAAATCTATCTGACGGATAAATTAGATTTTTTAAGTGTTACATGACTATTAAGTATTGACCCTATTATGTAATACATGACACCTCTATATATATCTTAGAAATATTAATAATCGTCTTTAAGACACAATTTCGTAGCTCTGACGGATTTTTACTGATAAGTAAATAATTAACTCATCTTTCATGAGCACACAAAGCTGAAAGCCCTACATAATTAAAGACATTAAGAATTAAGAGAAACATTCTGTTGTCAACAGCGTACGACTGTTCTGAATTTCACAAATTAATATTTTAAATGCCTCTCAGTAATATAATTCACATTGTTGGGGTAAAACAATAATGAACAGAGATTACGTAAGCTGAATTCCCAGTCGCTGCGTGTCCAGAAAATAAATTGTTTTATTTTCACTGTCGGCGTCATGTTTATGCTAACAGTCTTATCTAACTGGACTGCATTATATCACCCTGTAATCGTGTAAATATCTACATCTTTTTTACAGGCAATGAATAGATCATTTGAGCACCGGAAAGCTGACCAAAGTGGTTGGATAAAACATAATACCGACTCAACGACTGTGAAAGGACAAAGTTCCTTGATTTATCGATGGAACTTCACCGCAAATATGTGGACAATTTAGGAGAAATGTGTCGAGCCTCAGCAAGGTTTGGGGATGCGTGCAATCAGATGTAGGAAGGAATGTGGGTTTGTCTTTATTTCTTTTATACTCTAGTTCAGTACTTTCATATTGATATCTACAAAATGTAAAAAAATAATAATAATATAATTTATTTGTATAAAAATGGTAAAAATAAAACCGACTAACAAAAACAAAACACTACAAAGTAAAAAACAACTTTAATTTCGGAAGTCGGTGTTCAAAAACAAAATAACCAAAAACACCGACTTCCGACACCGACTTCCTGTCAATTGTTGACCGCTTTGGGTGATTCTTTTTTTGTTTGGAAGAGTATTTTCTCGGACTGGTCCCATTTAAATTTGGTGAAGATCTGATGAAGAACTTCGGCGGTAGGCAACGGAAATCTTCAATAAATGATAGCAAATGGATCGGGATTTATGAAATCGCTTGTCTGTTGATTGTTTACACCAGTTCATAACTAACATCACGCCGGCACGCTGTGTTTGTAAAAAATAAAAAACTTTTTACAAAAAAAAAACCGACTTCCAAAAACAAAACACTATAAAGTAAAAAATACATATAATAAAATAGTAAATCTTGAGCTGTATGTTTCCAATTGGCGAGAAAACTACTGAATCGATTTTGTTCAAATTTTGCATAAACAATCCTTACAGGTATGGTCAGGTTATAGGCTATTTATTATCACGCTCTGTGCTATGGAGGATAAGCAATACTCAAAAATGTCTGTTTTGAACGAGAAAGTGTACATGGTTCGAGCCTCACCAACAGAATTTCTGTTGGTGAGGCTCGAACCATATTCACATTCTTATTTTCACTTATATTCACTTTCTTATTTTTGTATTTATTTTCTCTTTTGAAATGTATTTTCACACCATGACATGTCAAAATAAAAATAAAATGGGTATTCGCGTACTTAAATTAACATTTAAATTGATATTCGACATTTTTCCCAACAGTTTAGGAGGAACTGTTATAAGAAGCCACTATATATTACAAAATTGCTGAAACATACGGGTCTAACCTTAGCAATGTTTATCATCACGCTATACTTACTTTACGCAAAAAACTATGACATATATGAGATCAGCTATTTCATTCATTTATCAACAGTAGTCATAGACCATCGGTTTAAAGACTGCCCGCCGAAAGTGTTAGTGTGGGTTCGAATCTCAACAGTCATTTGTCTTTGGTTTTTTTTTTTTTTTTTTTAAATTTCCTTACTTTTATGATTCCTATTTAACCTTATACTTTCAAATATCCATATCATGTTATTGTTGTATGTCGGATATTTTTTAGCATTTATCCAAGTATGTCAAATATAATACCAGACTGTTAAAGTATAATTAATTAACAACCTTAACCTTATTTTCTTTATCTATATTCTATTTTCTTCGCATCATGTTAAACAAGTACAAAACCAATGTAGATAAGTTTCACGCATAAACCTGATAGGAATTGTGGCATTTTTCTAGAAGAAATCAACCTATTATTCTACGTAATGCAGATAAACGCAGTGCCATCTATTGACCAACATATTACCATCGACAGCATGAATATCACACAAGAAAATAAATTTTTAATTATTACTTTTACAACGTCTTAAAAAAGTAAATATTATAATACCTTAAAAAAATGTTCTAAATGCACATAATATTTCTACTAATGAAAATTAAAACAAACTCCGAGCTTATATTCTAACAGTTCAACTACATATTCCATAGATGGCGTTATGTATTTGATCTCATTTTTTTAATTGCGGTATTAAGATTGGAATATTGGTTAACAGGCGCGCGCTTACGTTTGCTAAAGTTGCCCAATACTGGGTCTATACGGACTTGGAGCCAGGGGTCACCCACGAATAGGTGGCGAAGACTCACGATAGAGAAAGCGAAAGAATTGCATTAACTCCGCTGAAAATGAGTTTGTGTTTTAAAAATATAAAATTGTTTCGATTTACGTTCCTAGTTAAAAAATAAATAAATAATAACTTGATTCGTCAACTAGTTTCAAGAAGATTGTTCGGTTATGTTAGAAGACAGCCTATAGTGTCCCGTTGCTTCACAGCGGGAATTCATTTCTTATGCCAGGTGTACGGGTAACCCACCGACCAAGCATCAACCATCAATACATATAATATTGACGAATGTTTCTGGAGAATGTAAGGACTATATTTCCATGAAAACAGCCATGGAAGAAAATTATAAATATCATCCGATTAAGTTTTAAATTATTTCTATTTAGGTATTTAATTTCTACAAAACTTTGCAAAGTCACATACATCTAACAAACTTTTTTCTATTTAGTTTCAAAATTGTTTATTTCCTAGTGAGCTTATGAAACATCATGACCAGCCCATGGCCAGAAATTATCCGTTGCGGGCTTCACTCTCCAGTGGATCAAGGGGAACTGTAGATCCCTAGGCAAGACGCCACAGACGAACTCGCGAAGAGCGGTTCCGAGAGACCCACAGAAATATCTATGGCTGGACCCGTACCCACTCCCCTTCCTACCTTTCCCATAGTTTTGTACATGCATTTAGTGCTAGAGATCAACTGAACTTCGTGACAACAAATGGTCACGGGCTACAAATTGCAGGCATTCAAAACTGGCAACGTTAAGCCGATACACGCGACTAACTAAGCGACTTCACAGCTCAAGTAGAAATACCCTCCTGATAATAATAGTTATAATTACGGGTCATTGCCCTATAAAAAACATCTCTTCAACATAGGCTGCCCAATTTGCAGAGGTTGTTTCCAAATGAGGAATCAGTTGCCCACGTCATCCAAAAGTAATGCCAAGGCTGCCCGATGTGTAAAAATTCTCCGAGCGGGGAGCTCGCTCCACTAAACCTGTGAAGCACCCAGAAGGCATCTGTGCGTTTAGGCGAACTTTGCCAGGACTGACTGAGAATGAGAGTCTGACATGGTGCGGATAGCGGAGTCTCTACTCTAATCTACTCTCTCAGTTGCAGGGGTAGACTTCTCTTCTGGTTGGTTTTTTCATAGCCTACGTATTTTATTATATAGCTCTATCGTACGTTAACAACCTTTTTTTCTATTTTTTTTTATGAATGGAAAATCATGAAATGACTCCTCCCGCTCTAGGCGGATCAGAAGGGAGTGTCAGACTCTTACTGACTAAAACCCATCCGTGTTCCTTCTAATGCCCTATGCGTTGCAGGGCCGCGGTGACTCTTTCGAACAAATTCCGCAACGTGTTAACAACTCTAGCGACTTTCTTTAACATCAAACGTAGAGAAAGAAGCATAACATTAAAACGTGTCTCATTACGAAAAATTACTAAGGCTGGTCAGCATTTGGAACAGAAGAGGTAAAACAGCCAGTGCCTTGCAAAATACTCTTCCAAATTCCTAAATCTAAGAAGAGTCAAGCGAAGCTTAATATTGTTCGTATATATCTTATTAGCTTATTAGAGATCTTATCTAGCGACAATATTTTACTTTCCGACTTACTCGCGAAGAAGTCGCTTATTTTCTATTAGGGCAACAGCTAGTAGAAAATAAAGTAGAGATGTGAGGAAGAGGTAGCTAATATTCTGCGTCGATAGTAGGTGAACGACAGCTGACAGCAGGATAATAAGGATTCTTTATTAAGACTTATAAAGGAGATTGCCCATGAACAGTACTCTTTAGAAATGTTCCGTGTCTCAAAAAGTTCAACAGCATGAAATATCTGAAATAAAAATATTATCATATTTTTAAATAAGACTTAATTAATATTTATAATGGAATATTCTTCTATCTATTAAGATAGAAATTTCCTCATATTTTCAAAAGGCCTCATCATCCCATCAGATATGAATAAATTCACTATCAAGACATGTAACACTTGCAAAGAATAAATTTGATGCACCCTGATCATCGTTTTAAAAATGGTCCAAATAGGAGTTTTTGGGTTCCGTACCCAAGGGGTAATCTATTCTAAGCCTCCGCTGTCCGTTTTTCCATCCATCTGTCTGTCAGCGGGGCTGTATCTCAAGAACCATAATGAGTAGACAGTTGAATTTTCACAGATTGAGTATTTCTGTTGCCGCTACAACAACAAATAATAAAAATTAAGGTTTATGGTATGGAACTCATCGTGTGCGAGCTCGATTCGCACTTATCCGGTTTTTAAAGTTTGTTTGTACCCACAGTGTGTTCGTCAGATTTGCCTATTTATGAAATTTTGCGTCAGCCGCATCGATGAAATCAAAATAGACGGTTCTGAAGATCACGTTAAAAAGTGCCCTTTTTGGAAATCCAAAAGTCGGCCTCTCTAAAGTGTTTTCTATGGCAGCTAGACGTCATGGACTTTGACGTCAAATTGCGTATCGGACTTCTCCTTCTAAATGTATTATTTGAAGCTTTATAACTTTATCGCTGTTGAAGGTATTTAAAAAATAATTACATGATTGTTTACTAGAGATAATAAGTATTTCATTTTGCAAATAAAAAAATCGTTTGCATATTCCCTTATTTGACTGTTTGCTTAAAAAGTCTCTCCGCCTGCGTTTCTTCTTAATTTAATAACATGTCGAATTTAATTGGTAATAATTGGAAATTAGAATGGATGACATTGTATAAGGTAACTATTAGATGGAATTTATGAAATTGTAAAATTTTTATGACTTTGTACAACACAGTGGACTGTGCATTCACTTAGCATGGAAATGTATTTTGATATACCTACTGTGTTGAGTAATAAACATTTGAATTTGAATTTAATCCAAGTGGACGAAGCCTCGACAACAACGAAAGATGCTGCCATAATGACCTATATAATTTATATTAATTCCATTATTAGACTTATTAAAAAAAACGGATAAACCTGCCCGATAACCATCTAGCAGGGTTATGACTCCGGACACTAAATTATTTAAAACCTACATTGAAGAAAAAGAAGTTCTTCTGATGAATTTTGCCAGACTTCTCTTTTCCATTATCTTCTTTTACTCTTGCTCCTGCCGCCACCCACTTTTTAGTCTGTGCTCATAACTGACTAACGTCAATATTGGCACTACAATATTGTAAATAATCATGTATTTGTAATCAGTATCATCAGATAACATTTCCTTAAGTGTATCTTCATTGCAATAAACATTAAGCGCATTATTTTAATCAGTTCACTAGTAGGCAATCATTCAAAAATCAGAACTATGAGGTGTAATTCAAGATCATTTTACAAGCACAGAAAAATACTTTGGCATTTAGCTAAATTCTTTTCTCAAAATCCAAAAAGCGACTTTGTAAAATTGAAACACCTCTTGAATGCCGCAGAACAAGTCGTTATTTTATCTGGTGCTGGTATAAGTGCCGAGTCAGGTGTTCCAACATTCAGACAGCCCGAGGGATTGTGGAGAAAACTGGAAGCTTCGATTCTGTATAACCCCGTGACGTTTAGAGAAGACCCTGGACTTGTTTGGGAGTACTACCATTATATCCGGGAGCTGGTGTTGAAGGCACAACCTAACGCGGTGAGAAAAAAGAGCTTATTAAGCAAAATTCATCATTGATGTTCTCCAGTCCTGAAATCAGTTTTCATGGATTCTATGAATCTGGTTTCTGGTTAGAAAGAAACAATATATTTGACCCTTTCTTCAGTTATTTGAGAAAATAACTAAATAATCAGAGCCTCCTTTAATCAGGGCCACATAGCTGTAGCTCAGTATGAAAAGAGACACGCATCAAAAAAGTTGGTGACCGTAGTTACCCAAAACGTGGACGGTCTACACGCTCGGGCAGGGACCAGGAACTTAATAGAACTCCATGGAAATATGTTCAGAACACGCTGCACTAAATGTAATGAAGTGTTGATAAACACCGACAGTCCTATATGTCCGGTAGGTAGAGACTTATCTACATTATTTGTCACTACTTAAGAAAGCATATTATGTGATGGCCTTTGTCTTATATCTTTATAAAATATCTACCTAAATACTTATATTTTAGGCACTAGCAGGTACTGGATCTCCAACTTCTGATAAGCTTGTCTCTGAAATCAAAGAAAAGGATCTCCCTCATTGCAAAAAACCCGACTGTGGGGGTTTACTACGTCCACACATTGTCTGGTTCGGCGAAGTCTTAGAAACTTCTACTTTGGAAAAAACCGGTGATAAAAAATATATATATTTTTTACTATAACTAATTATTAATTATGGGTTTGCTCTTGACTCTAGTCTATGTCAGAGATGACAGAGACAAAGTCTACGATGGAGCGAGCTTACCCAGAAGGAGCCTGTTCACGTAAAGTGTAATTAATATGCCAGTTACCTACCCACATTACAAAAATTTATCCATAATTCGCTTTTTTCCATATTTTTATAGATATTGTTATGTCGAAGTGTAACGTGTGCCTTGTTGTTGGGACATCGTCCATCGTCTACCCTGCAGCCGCTTTTCCAACCGTAATAGCGGCCGGTGGATCAATTGTAGCAGAATTTAACATTGAACCCAGTCCAGGCACGCCCAAATTTGACTTTTATTTCCAAGGTCCATCCGCGACGACATTACCACAAGCTTTGAGTGATTAAACTGAAATAAAACACCAGTGGAGTTAGTTTTTTTTTCCTCAATTAGCAGTTACACATGACGTAATGTACCTAAGTAAGTAACATTGAGTTTGTAATAAAAAATAAAAAACCAGTCATGTGCGAGTCGAACTCGCGCATGAAGGGTTCCTTCATTGGTATGAAGGGTACCATCGTATTTTTATAATTTGTTGCTATAGCGGCAACAGAAATACACATTGTAAAAGTTTCAACAGTCTACCAATAGGGTTCCGTTGGTAACCCTTTGGGTATGGATCCCTTAAATCAGAAAATATAAGAATCACATTATTCACAATCATATTAATTTCTTTGGCATCAGTCAGTGCTTTTTTATACACTAAGGGGGGTAGGAGGTTTTTCTCGAGTTAAAACTAGTTTTCACTAAATGCCTTTGTTACAACTAGAATTAACTGCTGCTAATAAATGTCCATCAGTGAAAATTATTTGTAACTAGACAAAACGCGTGTTGTCGAAATGATTCAGTTAAAACTGTTTCAACAGAGGTCAAAGTTCATCGTGCTTTATTCTGATTCGAAAGACCTCGCCTGATTTGAGATTATTTGGTATCGGACGTAAAAGAATAGGTAACACCATTCCGTCGTAAGAAGCGACTAAAGGACTGACCAAAGAATGGACAGTAGCATTCTCTGTACATTGCAACAGCTACACTGCGATGGCAAAGCGTTGCGATAATAGTAAATCTTATTATCAGGAGAAGGCTTTTATGAAACAAAACATTATGGCACGTTTACACGCTTGCCGTGGCTTGCAACCACAAACACAAGCGTGTGAATGGGGTGTTTGGCTTGGCTTGCGTGAGCTTGCCGTCGATCCGGACTAGCATCGGCTTTTGAACACAGATCAAAGGAACTTGCGGCTAGCTCTTGCGACGTATTTACACGTTGGCGCGTGTTTAGTTTCGCTCACAAGCTCGACTCGTTTTACGCTACGATCATATTCTTATACCTTTAAACGAACAATTCTTGTTGTATGTGTATCCAAAATAAGTCAGTCAATTGAACAATCAGAACGCCAACGCCACCTAGTGGCGTTCGACGGCGCACGGCGTCTAGGACGTTGTGCTCGACAGAGGCTGAGCTCAGTCCACAGAGTACATTTTTATATAGGGGCTCAGTCTACTGGTGGCGGTCGAGCAGCGCAAACGTCTAGCAACCGCCGCGTGTTCCGAGTATTTTTATTCAGTGCAAGTGTAGGTGCCTATTGTGTGAGAATATTATAATTGAGACTTTGAGTGTGAATAATATTGATTTAAAAGCAAACGGTGTTTCTATTGCGCAATAACCAACACTTCCCATAGTACGCCCACTGTAGTTCTAAAATCCTGGCTGATGTAACCTGGAGAGTTGCACCTTCGTCGACATCAGAAGTGGGCTTCGTGTTGGTTCAGACGCAAAATGAAAACACTGAAAGTGACAGTTGACGTGTTTAAATCATTGTTACCGTGCAAAAAAATGTGACCGTGGAATTAAAAATTTTAATCATACGAGTGCTTATTGAAATATTATAAATGCGCAAGCGGAATGCATTGGCTTGCGATGGACGACAGTAGAGAAAGTCGTACATCGCCTTAAGTATCGAGTCAAGCAGCATCATAGTTGGCAGCGAAGTCCTTCGTATGCTGTGCCTGTGGAAAGCCAGGACATATCGCAGCCCGATGGACGAGTCCAAGCAGCGACAGCTAAGTGGATAGTGGAGCAGCTGCAGCAGACAATGAACGGCGAGTTGATGCAGCTTGAATAATACAATGACATACGACGTACTACTGCCAGACGGGCAAATGAGAAAAAGTGAACCGTATTGTTTTTCTGGTGCTAATTGTTTGTTGTCACAGACAGACAGACGGACAGACAGAGTTACTTTCGCATTTATAATATTAGTAAGGAAGTAAGAATTACTTATTTAGAAAAACTTTTACATCCAACCCTGATAGCTTCACCCCCACCCATCATATATTTTTACGATGTTGTCTATACACCATTCCTAACAACTATGCCAAAATTCGCTTATTAACAAATTATTTCCCCTATTTGGCAGTTTTTGGCTTTCGTTTATGTTTAAAAAAACTGCGTTCGCCACTTGCAACAATCACTGATATTGTTAGATTTGTTAGCAGAATACGCAGCGATATCCAGGGATATAATTCTTCAAACTTGTGTTTTTTAATAAAGTTTCAAGGTTTCGATAGGTGTTTCCTGAATGTCTTCGAAATTGTTTTGCCGAACCAAAAAATCGCACAACAAATTACCATCAATGTCTGATTTTTTCTTTATATCGAAAGAAGTAGGTAGGTACTCAAATTACGCGCAGCACCCTGTATGACCTGGCGCCCTCCAGTTGCTGGCGCCCCCAGCGGCCGCCCGTGTCGCCCGGCCCTAAAGCCGCTACTGATTGCTACTCGTGGTCTATAGTGAGTAGTGGCCGTAGTGGGTGAAAGTCCCACAATGTTCCACATGCAGCGAGGATGCACTTAGTTTGGATATGAGAGCCGTGGCGCTAGAGTTGTTTACTTGTGTGAGAGGTTCCCCGAGGCTTTGTTGCAATACAGTTGATTTTTGATGTGGATAGCGACCCCTGGCCCTGGGTGATGATTTCAATGTTTTACAAGATTTCAAAGGATTCATTCATTTAATTCTTTTGTAAAAAGAATTAAATGAATCGGGGATAAAGTTTTTCTGGTCCATATTGTGGTCAGGATTATCCGAGTCGAACAAAGTACTGTTGTTGAGTATTGGTTGCAGGTTAACACACGAGGCCGTGTGATAGCAAGATGGCCGTGTCGGAAATAAGTCAGTCAATTGAATAATCGGAACGCCAACGCAATCTAGTGGCGTCCGACGGATCTAGAAAAATCTTAAATCAATTAATCAATCAATGAATTAATTAATTAATTAATTAATCTATACTAATATATAAAGCTAAAGAGTTTATTTGTTTGTTTGTTTTTGCTTGAACGCGCTAATCTCAGAAACTACTGGTCCGATTTGAAAACGCAGATGTAGTTGCGCGGGTCAACTAGTAATATTTAAAGCTTAAGATTTTGTTTGTTTGCTTGAACGCGCTAATCTCAGGAACTACTGGTCCGATTTGAAAAACTCTTTCGGTATTAGATAGCCCATTTATCGAGGAAGGCTATAGGCTGTATATCATCACGCTAAGGCCAATAGAAGCGGAGCAGTAGCGAAAATTGTGACGCAGACGAAGTTGCGCGTGTCAATTAGTTACCCTATAAAGAGGGAGTTATAGGAGATGAAGTTCGTGGAGTACCTACAAAACCTGCGCGAACGAAGTATACTTATATATCAAATCTGAATTTCAGAAACGGCTCCAACGAATTTCATGGAATTCAGTATACAGGGGGTTTCGAGAGTGATAAATCGATCTAGGTTACATTTTAGAAAACGTAATCGTTAGAAAGCTCGATCATCCAGGTACTGAGTAGTAAATAACGATGAGGTTATGGTCTTTCTCGAGGCCTCACAACTTCAACATCTACGTCCGCCATGCTTCCCTGTCCAGAACACACTTGCAAGCGTGTAAATGGCATCCAAGCGTTTGTAAAGGCTTGGAGCTTGTGGACGTTTGGCAAGCCTCAGTGTTCATGTGTAGTGGTTCTTTTTAGCCTACGCACTAAGTCTGTCTTGTGGCAGTGTGAGGGGCAAAAGCTTATTTTTAAGCTGGCGCGTGCCCGGGAGAAAGCTACACGGGACATTAGCAAATGTCTTTGTGTAAGGGACGCCCAGGGTAAGCTGCTCTACGATGCCCCCTCTGTTAAGGAGAGATGGTGTACATACTTCGCGGAGCTGTCTAACAAACAGCATCCCCATAACCTTCCTCCGGAACCGCCTCCTAACCTTGGGCTTATTTCCCCTATTTCCCCCGACGAAACCCGCATTGCTCTTCGCCACATGAAGAACCGGAAAGCGGTCGGGCCTGACAATGTGCCAATTGAAGTGTGGAAGGCGATGGGCCCACATGGTGTGGACCTTCTGACGGATCTTTTTAACCGCATCCTGATCACCAAGGAAATGCCGAACCAGTGGCGATTTAGCCTGATTATCCCTGTTTACAAAGGCAAAGGTAGCGTACAGGATTGTGGTAGCTACCGCGGTATCAAGATCATGTGCCACACCATGAAGCTCTTCGAGCGCATCATTGACACACGGCTCCGTAGCGAGTGTACTGTCTCTGAGTGTCAATATGGCTTCCGGGCGGGTAACAGCACCATGGACGCAGTATTCGCCTTACGGAATCTGGCTGAGGCTTACAGAGAGAGAAGGAGAGCTTTGCATATGGCCTTTTTAGACCTGCAGAAGGCCTTCGACTGTATACCTCGGCAGTCCATCTGGTGGGCACTGCGCTTCAAGGGCGTTCCCGAGGCCTATATTGACATTATCAGAGACATGTACCGCGATTCCGTGTCCTCTGTCCAGACCGCTGTTGGCGAATCGAATGGCTTCCCAATATCTGTTGGCGTTCACCAAGGCTCGGCTCTTAGCCCGTTCTTGTTTAACGTAGTGCTCGATGTAATTACGGCAAACATCCAAGATCAGCCTCCATGGCTAATGATGTATGCCGATGACATCGCCCTCGTTAATCAGAACAAAGCCCATCTTGAGCGCAAAGTCAACATTTGGAAGGACACGCTTGAAAACGGTGGTCTGAGACTAAATGTGGCGAAGACTGAGTACATGTCCTGTGGCAGCACGGATACAAACACCATCCGAATAGGTTCGGACCTGATCAGAAAGTCCGATACGTTCAGGTACCTTGGATCCGTGCTGCACGAGTCTGGCATCGTGGACGACGATGTCCAAGCACGTATTGGCGCGGCTTGGGCGAAGTGGCGCGAGGTGACGGGCGTTGTATGCGACTGCAAAATGCCTCCGAAGCTCAAGGGGCAGATATATAAATGCATCATTCGGCCTGTCCTACTGTACGGGGGCGAGTGTTGGCCAGCACTAAGCAGACATACCCAGGAGCTTCGCGTCACGGAGATGAAGATGCTGAGGTGGATGAGTGGCGTAACGCGATCCGATCGCATGCGCAACTCTTACATCTGAGGTAGTCTTGGTGTCCGTGACGTGGGGGAAAAACTGCAAGAGTGTCGTCTGCGATGGTATGGCCACATCATGCGCCGCCCTATGGAGTACGTTGGTCGGAGATGCATGAATATGGCTGTTCTTGGGGCTAGGCCCCGTGGTCGCCCTCGCAAGCGCTGGCTGGACGTCGTCAAGTCTGACATGAGAGCCAATGGCCTGACTGAGAAGGATGTTGAAGATCGGGCAAAGTGGAGGAAGCTAAGTAGGAAGGCGGACCCTGGCAATAGCCGGGATTAACGCCAGGTGGAAGAAGAAGAAGACTAAGTCTGTCTTGTCTAGAAGCTGAATTGCCCCAACATTCACGTGTCGATGAAGTCTGTGTTCGTGGGCTTCAGCAAATTCTTGAATAATGGTGGAAACGAATTCCATTTTAAGGTCACGGTGAAGGTCGTCATTACTTATGTACCAGCACCTTGACAGCATTCCTGAGTACCTACTTTGTTTTGGATTTGTTGGATTATTTTGACGTTGCTTTGATTAGTACAACCCCAAAGAAGGATACCCTACGTCCAAATTGGTATCAGAATATGCTTGTATAGGGTATTTTATTTTGTACCTATTGATGGATAGAATTTCGTTCCGAGTAACCAATACATACTTTTATAGCGTATGTCGAGTTCCTGTCTTTTCTTTTTGACATGAGCTTTCCAACGCAACTTGGCGTCGAGATGCCAAGGTATTTGGACGTATTGATTGGGTGATAGTCCAAGTGTTTGTTTGTGAAGTCAATGTTCATTCAGCTTGATCTTCCATTTTTGTGTCCAGTCATAAACTTTGTTCACAGCTAGTTAGACTTTTTCTACTGCTTCTCTGTGGCTTCATCCGGTAGCCATAATTGCAGTATCATCTGCAAGGGTTGCAATGGTGTTGTTTGCCAGTTCCATGTCACATGTGTATAAAAAGTATCTAATTGGGCCTAGCACACTTCCTTGAGGTACACCAGCTTTTATAGCTTGCAGCTCAGAATATGCGTCCTCCTGGCGTATTCTAAACACTCTATTAGTTATTTACGACTCTTAGATATCTGCAAATTCTGGTAGCATGCGCTTGAACTTGAATATTTAACCTTATGCCAATCTTTGTCAAAAGCTTGCGCGACATCTAAAAACACAGTGGCGCAGACTTCCTTATTTTCAAGCGTTTTTTCAATAATGTTAGTTATTCTAAGTACCTGGTCTATTGTTGAGTGTTTTTCCCTGAAGCCAAATTAATGATTTGGAATAAGGTTTTTATCTTCGATTATTGGTTTTAGCCGTTTCAATAACAGTTTTTCGAATAGTTTTGATAACACGGGCAATATAGAATTAGGTCTATATGATGATACTTCATGAGGTGATTTTCCAGGTTTCGCAATCATAATGACTTAGTTTCGCAATCATAGTGACGTATTAGTTCTTTAGGAGTCACAAGTTTGATTCTTTGGCTTTGTGATACATTTTCACTGAAGAAGGTTGGCATTCAGAGATTCATCCTCAAATTGTTCAATTTTCCTCTTTAATCGTTTAGTTAGGTTATTGGGTGATGTTTTATCCGCGAGCACCTTTTTTGCTGCCACTGCTTCCTTTGTTTTCTTTTCTCAGATAGTAAATCCACAATATCTTTAGGACAGGTAAATCCCTTATATTTACGTTTTAATTGAGGAGTGTTATTCCATGCACATTGTTGGTTAACAATATATATTGTTTACTTCTGAATCAAGCTAGATCTCGGGTTTTTATCGAAGTTTTAAGGTCGATTATGTTATCTAGATCAAGGGCAAAACTTTCCCAATATGATATAACTTATTAACCAGGGTTAAGTGGATTTCCTTGAGTAGGGTTTTCTGACTCAGCATTAGTATAATCGACGAGTGGTCCGAGTTCATATGAAAACCTTCCTCCAAACTGACGTGATTGGCGGATATATTTTTACAAATAAAGAATATCTATAAGATCCGGTATTTTCTGGTGGTCAGTGGGCCAGTATATTTAACTGCACTTAAGAGCTGCCTTCCCTTAGTTGTAGTGAGTCTTGATCCCCAATGCGTATGCTTAGCATTAAAATCGCCGCCTAGGATAAATCTCTGGCCTAATAGTTCAAAGAGATGTAACTATCGATCTTTTCTTATCATATGCCGTGGAGTACAGTATACGGCTGCAATGGACACGTGACAATATTTGGTTTTAACAGATACTGTCACGGCTGCCGGACCAGCTCAACAGTACAGGGGTTGGCTATTACATAGATGGTCAGGTGGTGAACAACATAAGCTACGCTGATGATATGGTGCTGTTGAGCCCTTCGATCAGCGCCCTGCGGTGACTGATGGGTATCTGTGAGGAATATGCAAGGACGCACGGATTGATATATAATGTTAAAAAGAGCGAATTGCTGGTGGTGTGGTATCCAAGAAACATTGGATAAGAGCAAGAAGATGATGATGTGTAAAGTGTAAAATAATAAAACTGATTACTATTCTACTATAATAAAAATGTAGGGCCACCGCCAAACATTGACCGGTAGCCATTGTAAACTTTATTCATTGTCTTTGCACATAGTTTATTTTGGACATCGCTGCTCTTTACTCTATGGTTAGAACAATCGCGTTTTCGATATACATTCAATGATTACAAGCTGTATTTTATTGCTTCACCTGTGGTAATCACGCAGTGAATTTTAAACTACTCTAGTAACTTCTTGTCTCTGCCCTCTAGCCGTTTCCGCCGAGGCGCCGAGCTTCGCCCACCGCCATTTGCAATTGCAAATTTCTGTCGCAAGTGAATTAGTTGGTAAAAAGTGTGATAATTGTGAGTAACAACGAAATTGCGCGAGTGCTAAAGATTAAATAATTTAATTTGTGTGTTTATGTTGTGATCTACGTTAAAAGTTGTAGTATGCAATCAGGAAGCGGTCCAAAAAATCCGCCATGGGCCCGGTCAAACGTGAACACAAACATGACCGGCATGAATCCGCAAATTATGGATCCAAATGCAATGATGACGCAACAAGGAATGATGCAGTTTCAACAAACACAGGCTGTGTTTAATCCTAGTATGATGCAAGCACAAAGCGGCATGGCAATGCCAATGGCCGGACAAATGCCGATGAACCAAATGGCTCAAGGTCAGATGTATCCTGGTAACGTTGTGGCATACCCTACACCGCGTGCTATGAATCCTGGAATGTATCAAAACTCTCAATCAAATCAATCATCTAACAACACTGACCAGCGTGTTTTTACTGGCACTGTAACCAAAACTCACAACGATTTTGGTTTTGTTGACCATGATGTATTTTACCAAACATCAGTATGTGCCAAGGGTATTATCCCTAAAGTAAATGACAGAGTACTCGTTGAAGCTACTTACAACCCTAATATGCCATTTAAATGGAATGCAACTCGCGTACAAGTTCTCCCTAAAACTGGTCCCAACCAGAAATCAAATAATGCTCAAAAGAGTAATAATTATAATGCTGTACCACCTCCGGCTAACAAAAAGTCATTACCATCACGCCGTGATGATCGCCCCCCTCGCAGAGATGACAGGGTAAGAATTGACCTTTACTGCATTAATGTATACCTTCTGTCCCTTAGCTACCTCATAATATTTACAATTGAAAAGATTGAGGCTATTACAGGCTCCTTCTGGGTAAGCTCGCTCCATTGTAGACTCTCTCTGTCATCTCTGACCTAGACTAGAGTCAAGAGCAAACCCGTAACACATAAAAAAAAAATTGAGGAAATTAAAACCTAAAGACTTCCAAATACCATGTGCAATCAGCTAAAATAACACACCTAGATATTATAACCGTGCCTGTGTAAGTGTATACCCTTGAGCTTTAGAAATAACTTTCTTATCCAAATGCAATATTAATTAATTGAATCAAAAGAAAAAATAGAATCCTATTAATAGTTAAATATAGGGAATGAACTTCAGAAAACTTAATTCCTGCATTAACTTATTTGTGGTGTTTTTGTTCAATGTAAAAATAGGAAACAATTAACCTCAAGACAAAAGTTTTCCTAAAACTTCTTAATAATGTCTCAATATGTATGTAAATCAGTCTGGTTTCCGCAACTCTACAAATAAGCGTGCATATTTTGTGGTCTCAACATGTAATCCAATGAATGTATGGTAATTTTATGAATATGTTTGATTGGATAATCAATGATTGTCAATTTCGCCTCAAACTCTTATTAAACTGATTTGTATGAAAATAGAAAAATCATTAGACCTGGATTTGGAGACTTTACCCTAACTCATAACATCGAAATCTATGCGATACTTGTCAATTAGCATGTTGTTGTGGGTTAATAAGTACACCAATAAACACCCATTCTGTTTGTCTAGTTTGCACAAAAGAGGTCAAGGTCGAGGTCTCGCTCCCGTTCACGTGATCGTCGTGACAGCCGCAGCCGTCGCGACTCTCCTCCCCGCAAGCGTCCGGTCGTACACCAAGCATCACCTATCAAATATGTTGTGCGAGTACCTAGGATGCCACTTGATATGTAAGTTGTTGGTGTAATTAGTTTATATGGCTGTTTTTAACTACATACATTAATATGGTATCTAAAAGCCATATCTACATTAAATGCATTATGGTTCATACTTCCTTATGAACACATTTGCAGTGATATAATAAAGTCTATATCTGATGCACATGCATCAGGTATTTTATGTAAATAAAATACCTCACAGGTGAAAAACTCTGTTCTATTTCTGTATTAATGACAAGGATAACTCGGTATAGTAATAAAACTGCTGATCCATCCATCTTTACCTTACTAGATCTAAGAGCCCCATAACACAGGGGCGGAAAGCAATCGGCCATCTTATGCACCGAATATAAAACAATTGGTCCAACAGCGAATGTGTTAATAAAGGTGCACTGGTATAGGTATTAATAATATTTTTTTGTTTATTTTAGACACAAAATGGATGTGCCTGCTTTGTCACAAAGATATACAAACTTATATGTGCCATCTGACTTCTTCAATGCTCAGGTGAAATGGGGTGAAACATTCCCACCTCAAACACCGTTTTCCATCAACAACCCATGTGCCTATCATATCATGAACAAAGAAGTGGAGAACCCTGTTGCCAATGATGCAGTTTTAGAACCACCAGATGCAGATTACAGATTTTCAGCTAAAGTAAGTTTGTACTTATTTATTACTAGGTATAAATCAACAGCATTTGTAGCAGTAAGATAGTAGATGCCTAATTTATTTATGGATTCATAAATAACTTCAATAAAGATTTTCAGTTACACAAAAAAATAAACAAACACACTGCTATGACTGCTTTACTAATTAAGCAATCATTTTAATATTAGATGACAGAATAAACATTGCATAACACTTTTTAGGTGATGTTAATCAGCATGCCAACATTGGAAGTCCTGTATCAGAAATGTGGACTTACAAAAGTTGATGAAAAGGATAAACGCTCCAGTAAAAATCCATTGCATCCAACCAGACTGATCAAGTTCCTTGTGGGACAGAAAGGAAAAGGTGGTGAAAATTTCGCTATAGGTGGACCATGGAGCCCTTCCTTAGATGGTGAAAATCCTCAGTCAGATCCAAAGGTTTTGGTAAAGACAGCAATACGTACTTGCAAAGCCCTTACAGGAGTGGATTTGACTTCATGCACTCAATGGTAAGTGTTCTATCATCATTGTTAGGTCAACTAACTGCCCTGCTATGCGGGTATTTTTCGAGTAGAATTATTATGATGGGACGGAGTTTCTTCTGGGCTTCTTGAAATGGTTGGTGCAGTATTATAAAGAAACCCTACTGACTGATTGGCAAGTGACCAACAAACAGAAGAAGCTTTAACCTACCATCAATCCTTATAATAGTCATGGCACACACATTCCTTATGTGAGAGTATGGAGGCGTTAGTACATCTTGGATGGCGCAACTGATTGGATGCAGACTCGATGTACCACGTACCAAAACATCAGTTTGATTTTCTCTCGTAGCGGATGTGTCGTTTCCATGTGTGCAGTCGGGTGGGCGGCGCGCGCGATGCGCTGTGAGTATACCACTATAACTGTATTACCCATGCAGGTACCGAATGGTGGAGTTTTACTACTGGCGCGAGGGCAGCGGCGGCAAGTCGCGGCTCGAGTGTGTGGTGTTGTTCCTGCCGGACGTGTGGTCAGCGCAACCGTCGCGTATCGACTGGACCACCGTACAGGAGCAGTATAAGGCGGCCTGCGACGTGGCCATCCGAAAACTCGACGGCGATCATCCGGAGTCCAGCAAGGCCGAGCAGCAAGCTGCGGCAGCGGCCGACACTTCTGCGGCGGACAAATCGCAAATTGTTTGTTCCCAGTTTTGTTTAGTTACGATTCCGGCTGCTCGCTACTAAAATGTTGGAAGAGCAACGTGCCAGTGCTACCGACGACCAGCAGTGTTGTTGCCATGCTGACATCGCCTGGAAATAGATAATATTATTATAATCACTACCTTTTTACTCTTCACAGAATTACTTTAAAATAAATACATCCTCTTTTAGTTATCTAATCAAAAGTAAATTCTTAAAATTAAACTCAGCTTTGATACATAGACCTAAACCCTGAGTTTTGTTGTAAACTTGACAAAAATACTAATGTAACTATAACATTTTCAGGAGAAAGATCTGGATAGTACCACCATAACAATTGATGAGAATGATGATGATGAGGATAAGCCAGAACCAACACATTATTCAAAAATAGATCTCAAAACTTTTAAAGTTGAACAGTTACGGCAAGAGCTACGTGCGCGGAATGTTAGCTGCAAAGGTAACATGGAACATTGATTTTACTGGAAATACAGGGTGTTAGGTAAAACCATTGCTGTTTTTTTGGTTTAAGGTTGCAATACAAGACACTAGGTAACTTGTAAGTGTGTTATCAACTGAGTATGGTTTGTAAAAATTGTTTTTTTTTTTGTCTTCCACCAAACACTCTGTATAAATAGATTTTCATTTGGTAGATAAACAATTTCAATACTTTTCATCAGGACTAAGATCTCAACTCGTATCTCGTCTATCAAAATTATTAAAAACTGAAGAGACGGCAGAGGATAAGAAAGGCGATGATGTGATGGAACTTGAAGATGATGAGCAGGAATCAGAGAAGAAGCCTGACTCTCAGGAAGAGGAAAAAATTGAAATCAAAGACGAGGAAGAAGAGAAGAAAACTGAAACTAAAACTGAAAAAGTTGAAAAGAAAGAGGAAAAGGCTGAAGAAAAGAAAACTGAAAAAGAGATTGAAGAGGAGAAAAGAAAGGTATATTAAACTGTTCCCACCTTTATTTTCCTTTATTTATTTAGTTGTCAGCAGGTCAAACAAAAGATTTATTTTAGCCTTAGCAGCAATTGCCATTATGCACTGCCGTTAACAAATATTTTTTTATACAATATTTAACAATTCCTTTTATTTCACAGCTCGAGAAAGAGAAGCAGTTACGTAAATCTCGCTACGAGATTCCAACCACTCCTCACATTTTGGTGCACCCGTCAAACTCCGCTAAGGGCGGCAAGTTCAACTGCAATGTCGCCACGCTGTCGCTGCTGTTGGACTACCGTATTACTGACAATAAGGAACATAGCTTTGAGGTTTGTTTGGATTGCGTATTTTTCTAAAGTCAAACAAAGTTACAGTCATGAATTCATGATAAAGTCAATGTAACCAAGTAACTTGCTTCTTATATACATTTATGTTTTTTAGACTTTTTAAGTGTTTTTAAAAACTTATCGACTTGAATCATTAATTTAAATCATGTCTGATAGTCATTTTAAATTAAATTAAACAAAAGAACACTCTCTAAAACTTACCTAACATGAAACCTTGTCTACCACAGCTATTCGTGTTTGCGGAACTATTCAACGAGATGCTGATGCGGGACTTTGGCTTCTACATTTACAAGACCCTTTACACATTACCCGAAAAGGCAGAAGAGGTTAAAGAGAAGAAAGAAGGGGATGATAAGGCTGATAAGAAAGCAGAAGAGAAGAAAGATGAAAAGAAGGATGAGAAGCGGGAGGAAAAGAGGGACGACAAGAGAGAGGATCGGCGCGATGATAAGAGGGACTCGCGCAGGCGAGATAGGAAGGTAAGTCAAGATAGAAGTATTAACCATCAAAAACTGGCCAAGTGCGAGTCGGACTCGCATGCAAAAGGTTCCGAACCAATTTAATTTTTTTAACATTTTATTTTCACACTAAATTTCTGATAGGTTTTCCTGTAATCTTTAAGTACCTATAGAACTATTATCTGCACTTTTTTTTCAAGATTTTAGTCTCAGCAGTTTCGGAGTTAATGGTCATTTTTCGCCTAATTTCTTGAATAACATCAAAACTATTTATTTTAGGATATGAGAAAAATATAATTAGAACCCTCACAGACACAAAAACCTCACACACATAATTAATCCCTTTCATTTGTCAATGTCAATGAAAGGGATTACCCTTTAATTTGTCACACGATATAAATAGTTTTAAAATTTTTTTTTTTATCTTTTAGTTTGGCTCCAAAAGTGTGACCCCCATATTAAAAATATATTTATTTACGTAACGCGCCTGTGTTTGGGTCACAGAAGTCCCACCAAATTTCAACAACCAACTTATGCCAAACTAAAACAAAAATTACAAAAGCACGAAGTAACGCTTTGACTCATTTTAATAAGAAATGAAATCTGAAGACATTTACCCATTAAATACTTATACAATGTTTTAGTCTCCTCTTTTATTGAAGCAGGATAGCCCCAGTGATGACGAGCGCAGCAGCTCCCCCAAGCGTCGCAGCCGCGGCGTGGAGCTGCCGCCCGACCCTTACCTGCTGCTGTCGCTGGTGTACTTCGACACGGCGCGCGGGGGCACCATGACCAAGAAAGATCTTCAGAACTTGTTCATGAGCCTTGGACTACAGCTGTCCCGCTCACAGATCAGAGCTGTGCTCGAGAAGGTGTGTGTTAAGGAGATGTTTAATTACAAGTAAGTTGACCATTTCTGTTTATTTTTTCAAAACTACTCATTGGATTTTAATATTTCACTAAAACGTTTTTGTGTTTTCGCAAAGCTAGGGCTGGATTGCTTGTAAATGTTTTGCAATGGTTAAATGTTAAATTTTTTTTAGGTCACTGATCCAAACCATCAGAGATGTTGCATCGGGATCGCCAGAGGCGATACAAGATTTCCCACTGGACAGCGCACTTATTACTAGTGAAGTGCCAACACATGTAAGTAATTCATTTAAAATTAAATTGTCAATAGACATGCTGAGTTATTTAAAAGAAAAAAATCTTTAAGTAAATAAATCATGTAATCGATAAATATTTCGTATGTAGATTGCGGAATTAGAAGAAACAATCGCGTCTGGCAACCGCAACTTGCTGCCCATTTTCAATGCTGGTGGTGACGACTCGGAAACGCAGTCAAGTGATACAAGGGATGTCAGTGATTCAGGTAACATTTTAATTTATTTATTTATTATTTCTCATGTTCTTCATTTATCTGGAAAATAGGTAGAGTAGGTAGAGGCCCACATTTCCAGTTGTGTTTAAGACCAACGTAGAGCAGCTGTCAAACTAAACTGCCTAGCGATCGTCGCGTCGTCGCAAAGACCTCTCAAAACATCGGCGTAATGTGAGTCGCGCTTTCGATTACAGGCATGGTCATGTACAAGTCCCGCCTGGTGGACGTCGGCGCGCTGGTGAAGGCGGAGGCGCGCAGTGCGAGCACGCGCGCGCGGCTGGAGGCGGCGCTGGAGAGCGCGCGCGCGGCGCTGCGGGCCGCGCGCGCCGCCGCCGCCTCCACGCAGCAGGCGGAGCGCGGCGCGCAGACGCAGGTGTCCGACCTCAGCGCCAGCCTCGCGGCCGCGCGCGCTAGGATCGCCTCGCTTACGGTATGTACTCTATTCTATTATGTGATCATTCTAGCCAGCTGGAACACACTATGTTCGTGACTGCTCCCGCTCTAGGTGTTGCAGAATTCCGCTACATATTCGTGACTATCTAAGAAGTCAAATTTGACAGCAGGATACAATCATGATGCCTTTGAGTCAATTGAGAAACGAGCCAAGAGGATCATCGGCAATGAGAGGCTTGTCGCGACGAAGCTCCTAAGTCTTGAACATCGACGACGAGTTGCTAGCCTGTCGGTTTTTTACCGGTTGCATTTTGGGGAATGTGCGACGGAATTGCATAATTTAATTCCGCCAAGCCCGTTCCATCATCGGATCACAAGACGAACGGCGATGCGCCAACGGCACACGGTGGATATCCCACCCATACGCACAAAACGTTTTGGTAACACATTCATAATGCGTACAGCTAAGGAGTGGAATTCCCTGCCGGAGTGTGTGTTTCCTGATAGCTACAACCTGGGAGTCTTAAGTCAAGAGTGAATAGGTTATTTCTAGGCAAGCGTGCTCCATCTTCGACCACATCATCACTTACCATCAGGTGAGATAGTGGTCAAACGCGTGACTATTTCTCTGTACTCAGCTGTTAAATCGAACTTCTTAGATTGACATGAATATAACACTACACTGAATGAAATTTAATTTTGTCTATGTACCATCAAGTGTCTAGATATATTTTCACAATAACATACAATACATGTTTTATTATACTCATCTGTTGAATGTTTACTTATAGTTTTTTTTTTTTTGACACAGGCTAGCTCCAAAATATTCCATTCCGCTTTGAAGAGCATCCAGTCTAAAGTCGAGGCAGTAGTCAACATAAAATACGAAGATGACGACGTCGTGGAAATTGTCAATGGACCAGCCTCACAGTAAGAAGATATTCTATTTTTAATTATCGGAATCTAGCATCGATCACTTATAAAGAACTAGATACACAATCCCAAGTAAAAGTTCTTTTAAAACTATCACCAAATTCTGTTTTGGTAATGCTGTTTGAAATAAAGTTTATTTCACGAACCTTTGTACAAAAAGCAATTAATTTTTACGACCGATACCCACTGATCAACATAACAAAACATATTCAACCTTACATGCATGTCTTAAAGTTCGAATTACAAAGTACCAAAAAAAAGCAATTAAGTTTTACGATCCAGGATCGCAGCTAGGACAAGGAATGAGTGGAGTCGAACTGTCCAATACTTTTTAAACTGTAATAATAAATGTTTTTTTTTTAATTTCGTTAATGCAATGTATCAAAAAATTTGTGTATGTAATAAACCATATTTTATTCTACTGGTATATAGGATGTGCAATGATTATAATTTACCTGAATGTAAATGTTTTTGGATATGGCACCACATTTATTTATTCTTTATTTTTTATTTGTTACACTTATTTTGATCTAATCACTAGACTTATAGACTTAAAAAGTTAAAACTTAAATCTTGGATTTTATTACATGCTCTTACAGCCAGTTTCTTCATCAAGAACTAAAACTATCAGTAAAAGTAGTAACGTTTACTTGAACATTACTGTTATAATAGCAAATGTGTTTCTTCATCCAAGTAACAGCTAAACTAAAAGTCAATAGAGTTGCCACAACTTATTTTTCTGTGGTTAGCCTCAGTTTATCTTGTAACATTATGCTGAGGAACAGAAAATCAGCGTCGTCCCATTAGAAATGATCTTTGCGAATATTAAATTTTTTACGCCTACGCGATAAATAACTAACGATAAGGTCATTGTCTGATGAACTTGAACTTGCACTGGCTGGACGAAGTTCTTGATAACATTTTAAACTAAAATACAATAATGTGTTTTTTCCGCTGATTGTGTATCTAGTTCTTTATTAGTGATTGATGGAATCTAGAAACATTTCTAAAATATTGAATAATTTTAGAATTTTACTCATGTATGGATACTTAATTTCCAGAAGCACAAAAGAAAAGGATGCTAAAAAAGAAACATCTGTGCCTGCTGAAAAACAAGAAAAGAAAGAAGTGAAGGAAGCTTCTGTCACTAATGTGCCGGCACAAAAAACTGAGGACAAAATCGAATTAGAGGACAAGAAAGAAAAATCTGAAGTAGACACTAAAACGCAAGATAGTGAAATAAGTACGGCGGAAAATATGGATTTAGATGATAAGGAATAGAGATGAATAGGAACAAAACTCCCAAGAAATGAATGAACGTTTTGTATTGGTGTGTCTGACTTTTCAACGTTTTTTCTGAACTTTACAGCATACAAACTTATACTTAAACTTATACTTCATTGTAGTAGTTGAATGTCATGTTTACGTTACTATCTCTTAGAACCTAAGACCTTAGTCATTATTGTTATTAAATCAATGACTAAGTAATAAAATAAACTTGAAATATATTCAATTTCAATACCCAAGTTTCAATAATGATAATAGTATTACACGATTATACTGGTTTACTAGGGTTTATTACGTTGCTTATCCTGTATTTCTTAGACTTCTTTCAGTAAAAACATTGGCCGAATGAAATTTGGTACTGCTAACTATGTAAAACCTATTTTTTGACCTGCATTCATGATTATTATTGTAATAATTACATTTGTATGAGCATAGAAAGGAATTTTTTGATTACTAAGCAATCATGCAGGTTTTCAACTGTGCTTGGTTCTTTGAGTTACGGCGTAGTAAAATCCGCGCCAAAAAGGCGAAAGATATAAGCGCGCGGCCTAAAATCTCAAGCGGCTGTATGGTTTCCCAGACGGCAGCGCAGGTTGAAAAATGCTATGTGTGGCGTTATATTTCACACCACTATTATAATCCAATAGTGGTGTGGAGTATAAGGGAAGGGCGATGATCACTACTGATATGCTAAAACGAAAAATCGAAGCAAGCTGTTATTATAAATTGATCAGTGTTGACATGAATAAATAAATATCTGATCTAGACCAGAGCTCTATTTTTTTAAGATATTTATCAAGTATTGATTTTGTTAATTCCATTTGGTGATTAACTGGTATGCAACAAAAATATTGTTACATACTACATACATTGATTAGTCAGTAAAAATGCAGAGTTCCGTGTTGGAAGTGTTTACCAAAATTATTTTGTATCTTGGTAAGCGTGACATGTCTTATTGTAGTAGTGGATAAAAAGCATTCTAGTGCTTTTATTGGACTAGATTTAAGATTTCTTGTGCATTTAAATGCAATATTAAAAATTCACAAATTAATTAAATAATTTTTATTTTACTCCATCAAAAGTAGTTATTTTTGACTTTCTCGGGTCCCTGGAGACCCGGTCCTTTGATAGGCGTACGAGGAGCCGAAGCCAACTCGCAGAGGGCCCATTAGATATTTCAAATGGAATGGGGCACCAACCGACGATTATCCCTGTATGTACTGTGAAACCATACTCAAGGATAATCCCCGGTTAGAGCAGGACTATTGCAGAATATGAAAACAAAAAATGAAACGTTATGGGTTTGGGTGGTTTAGTGGACTGATAATCGTTTACTATGGAAGAACTATAGCCCCTGCCTGACCACTGATAATTAATTGGCTTTAAAATGGCTGGCGGTGACTTGCACACTCAATAAATGGGCCCCCGAAAACGGTCGCTAGCACAAAGTTACGTAGCGCTAAGGGGCAACATATCCTGAGGTGCTAGAGGAGTGGTTTACCACGGCTTTCAGGACTCTCGGAAGTACGGTCAAGATCCCTACCAGCATCTTACTGGATTATACATATTTCTCCTGAGCGCGTTTGCTCTTCCACTCAGACCGGCCAACCAATGTTTTTTTGTCGCTCTAAAGTCTTACGACCTCGTCAAGGCTTTAGAGCTTGGCTCGACAGATGAGCTAGCTGCTTGGCTCTTTGCTCAATCGATTCAAGCTGTTATCTGGCAGATCCGTCTCAGAGATGAGAGCAGAGGGCCTAGCACGAATATTTTTCTACTGTATATAGTAAGTAACGTAACGTAAAATTTCACCATAGCTACATACTCGTGTCGCACATAATATGTATTTGAATTAGTTGGTACTTTGTTCATATTTTTGAATGATTTAAATTGTGTTTGTACCATAAAATTAAACCTAAATACTATGAGGTTGTAGTTTTTTCACATTTAAAATTCACTTACGTTAACGTTACTATGTCAAAATATTCGTGCTAGGCCCTCAGTCAGTAGTACTTCTTCCATACATGATAGAATTTGCGCTTGATCAAGTTTGAGAAGCTGTTCCGGCGTGACGCACCATCTCACACTTCTGGTAGTTTTTGGAACGAATTTCCTTATCGCGTTGCGAAAGGGGTCTAGACGGAAAAAATTAAGACCAAAAGTTGTAACGACACTGCTATAGTTGTAAGCCATGCGGCGTAGGAACTTCGTTCCATCTGGGTGTCCCTTGACACCTCTCAAGTTGGAATGGAATGGAATAGAATACACAAATCCGATCCTGCATGGAGTATTCACTCCCGATATGGTAGGGACTGACCATTGAGATGCCAAACAGTGGGTCATTAGTTGCCAACGATACGATACCATCTTAGGGAAAAGGATAAAGTCGTAAAACACAGTCATGTTTCTAGTTTTATTACAATTCCTTCACTAATTATTAATCGAAAGGAACTTCGTTCCATCCGGGTGTCCCTTGACACCTCTCAAAACTGATGGAAAGCGATAGATGAGGTCTATGATGGAGCGAGCGTGCCCAGAAGATCCTGTTCACTCTTGCTTTGAATTGAAGGCAGACTGATGGATGGAGCTGGGTGAACCTACCTTAACCTTTTAGTGGAAAAAATACGCCTAGGTTATTGCAACATTCAATCAGACCATATAGGCGCCCTATTCGGAGACAGTGTTCAAAACAATCTACCCGACTGCGACAAAGCCCAAAAGGGGTAGGTACTTACTGTTTTTGTTACACAGCACCAAAACTGTCACTACTATTATAAGTACGACAGGAGATGAATGGGGATGGATGGTAACCTAATTACGCCAGAACGGCTGGAAGGATTTGTACATTATATCGGGAATAGCACATAATTACTTTTTTCCCCAGGGATAATTTCCGCCATTCACGCATGTCATGCCACTGACAGAAGCAAGTATCACTGCCTTTATTAACCGACTCATTGCCTCCGTCATTTTCATGCATACTTTAGCTAGACCCCGAACATAGGACGATGGCGCGTCATGGGCCTACATCAAGGATGACGCACTTAGAGCCCCCTGTGATGTTTTATGTGTATTATCTTGCGTCGATCTTCTAAGAGAAAAAGTTATTTGTGTGCTTCGATTCGTATTCGTTGGGTTGGGAGGAAATATCGCCTTACAAGGTAGGATATATTTATTTTAGTTGGATCAACATTTTTGTATTAGTTCATCTGTTTGTGATAATAACGTATTATTTGTAGATTATCAGCAAGGAGACGAAATTCCTGAATGTAATCAGGCAGTATTCACTAATAAGCATGAACATTAACAAACAAGATAACAAGAAAGAAAATGATGTATTTCCGGAATGTGGTCAATCGATTTTGCATTATATTTCAATGGAGTGTAAATTCATGGGACCATGTACCTACCACATGACCAATAGTCAATGCAAATTATTTTATTATGCTGGTGTCTGAATTATAATTTGTATTCTAAATTACAGAATACAAATTATAATTCAGACACCAGCATTGAAGAAATTATAGATTCTGAAGAAGAGGAATGTGAGAAAAAGAAAAAGTTTAAAGTAAGAATATCTAAGAAGAAACCTATGTCGCCCAAAATAAGTCAGACAATTATTGTAGTGCAGCAAAAAATATTTTAAAGCATTGTTCTCAAAAGATTTAAAAACAGAACTGAACAACGAACTGCCTCCAATTTATGCTCAGTTTGAACATGACTTGGGTACAATTCTAGCATTCAGATTAAGATTTAAAGAGTTATGAAAAGTTAATTAATATGGAGACTTGATGAGACAGTATGAAGACTGATATAAAAGACATTGATTGACATAATAAGCATTTATTGATTTTAATTATTACAAGACAGAAATATTTAGGATAAGAAGTGGTAGTTCTCTTTATGTTTTTGAGTAAATTCGATGGGATGCGCCTGGGGCGTCATTGGCAATGTGTCGGTTAATTCGGACCTACTACTAAGAATTTGATGTTGTGGAGAGTATATTTTTATTTATTTATTTATGGAGACCGGATCGTCATCAAGCTCTGAATATGTATGGACCTCGCAGCAACAGTGCTATATCAAAATAAGCAAAATACTGTTAAAGGATCTTTATTTTCATAATGAATTATATTACAAAATTGTTTATTTGAATAACAAAGAATAGGTAAACCTTATTTTATGTACCTAAGTTCTATGTCTAAATTATAATTTTCATTATAACTACATAATATTCTTAAATAACGCTAAAATTTGAATAAAATTATTAACTTACAGTTGAATATTACGAGTGTAACATTATAGAATAAATGTATACTTTAAAGAGATCATATCATAAAATGATTATTGATATGATTTATAAATTCCAGAAATATCTACAGAATTCATGCTACTCTTATAAAACGGCTATATTTCGCTAGTCACTATTGTTTTTATATAAACGACGATGGGATAAAAAACGCTTCTCTAGGTCTTAACCGTCGTATTTCTTGTGCACAAGTCATTCAGCGTGAACAGCCTGTCAAGACTCATCGAAATAGTGTCACAATACGCACATTATTTGATACAGCTCCTATTACAGCAATACAGCATATATGTCGTGTGCACAAGCTTACGTTATCTAGTGATAATAGAATGGGTATAGGAAAGTACAGTTCACGATTTGTAGCATTACTAAACGCAAGGCTCCACATAGTTCCCTGGGAAGAGACCTGTCACTCCGTCCATTACGCCTTCCCACCAGCCATCATCGTTCTTCTTCAAAACGTAGATCACGGCACTCTCTTGGAATGATAGCTCGTCCTCCTTGTCGGCGTAGTAATCGTATATCGCGACAACTATAACAATATCATACAATAACAATTACAATCTATGCAAAACTTGACTTTAAATAATGATTGTTTACTACATAAGTTAAGACTTTTACCTTTCTCAATGTAATTCTTGGGCACCCATCCAGGTAAATCTTCCTCATCTGGCACTATAGCAGGAACTGCGTTTGTGTATGGAGTGCCCATAGTACCCATTTTGTTCTAGAAATGTAGACAAACTATAAGTTAGGACAATGTATCACAACACCACTATAGTTAAATGTTAATCTCACCTGCACGGAAATGAAAGCCAAAAAACTGCTCTTAGCTCAGAATATCGATACTTTCATCAGAAATCGGATTGGTGGAGGTTGATAGCAGATGACTTTCATGTAAAATATTGTAATCAGCTGCATCAAGCATCGATGACTAAGGCCCGTATTACAGAACTACAATCAATACTCAAGCATTACTTAAAACTAGTCTCAGTTGGAGTTTTAATTTTAGAACTTGACTTGAGCAGAGAAACTACAATCAATAATCACCTGAGCAATGTCACTTTAAAATTTCATTTTTTACGTATTATAGAACAGTGCTTGAGGCTTGACTGAGCTGGACTCAATGTGTCCTTATTTTAAAATATCAATCAGCTCAGAATCACTGCTTGAGGCGAGATTTGATCTTTGTTTTCGCAAGTGTAGTCGAGACCACACTTGAGCATAGATTCTCATGAAAATCGTTGTGGATTTGGAGTAAATCGAGTACCTACCTAATCAAAATGGATATATTTCCAGAAGTAGATTATTATAACAATTTATTTAATAATAAGACAAATCGAACGTTTCAACTTAAATGTTCCTCTGAGATAGTTAAGAGATACGCAGGACCCTTATAATTGTGAAAACTTTAAGAAGAAGTATAGGTTTTCACAAAATGTCGTGAAACATTTAATTTTACCTGAGACCTCTTTATTTTCATTTACATCTTTTTTGAGTTCCATTAGAATGCGGGTGCAACACATTATAATTTTTTTTTGCAATATTTGTCAGTAAATGTATCGAGTCAGCCTTCTCGCAAACTTCGCTGAGGTAGTCAATACCAACAAAACTCTCAGCTCCATTTTACCGAGATCGCGCCTGTTTCAATGATTCCACATATTGTCCAGTTGTGCAGACAGTTGAGATACCAAACTATACCAATTTTACTTCACAGTATCCACCCACTAGCAGAGGCGGCTCGTTCTAAGGAGCGCTGGTGCAGTGCACTCCCACAAAAATGACAATAAATACACAATAAATTTTATTTATTTAAGACTATAAGTACACACTTACTACGTTACTACTGTGCCTATACATACACTCTTAAAAGCAGTACCTACTAGGAACTTATTATCTACGAAGCACAACATTTACATAATATTTGGAGTCGAGTGGAGCGCCAGCGATTGCGCTCCTTTGAAAAAATGTTTAGTACAATACCTAGCGCTCTATTCAATGAGTGCGAAAGAGAAATATCGACACAGTGCAGCACGTGAGACAGAAGATTTTGTATGAGATATTAGCCGAATCTGGAGCGCCGCTCATGCGCTGCGTTGCCGCTTTGTTTTGGTGACTGAGTGCAAAATGCGTTGTTGCCGATCTTATGTAAATAAACATTGTCGATTCGCGCGCCGGGTATTTTACGACAATTACGCAATTTTAATTATAAATATATTAAAAATTAGTTAGTGCGTGACATTTGTGTTATTAAATGGAACGATACAGTGTAACTTTTATAAAAAATTGCAAAAAAACTCTCGAAATGCGTCTCGAACTGAAAGCTAAGGGCCCGCCACGGCCAGTAATTGCACTTAGTCAGAAATGTAGTTCGAAAACTAAAAGTTTTACGCGAGTTTTTAAATCTGAACAATATTCCAAAACACCTTGGTTGTGTGGATGTGAGGACAGCAATAAATTATTTTGTTTCCCGTGTCTACTGTTTGGGGTTGGCGCCAGCGGTGGTGGTGAATCTGCGTGGACGGAAACTGGTGTTGATGATTTAGCGCATCTTTCAATAAAAGTGAAAAAACATTCACAATCTAGATTTCATATGTTGTGTAAAGTGCAATTGGCATCTATTGGCCGACAAGATATTCGTATGGCGTTGGATTCTGCGTATCGGAAATCTATTAGAGAGTTCAATGAACGAGTTGATGAAAATCGATAGGTACATTTTACGGCGTTTAATAGATTGCGTGGTATTTTGTGGTGCATTTCAAGTTGCCTTACGAGGACATGATGAATCTACGACATCCTTGAATCCCGGCATTTATAAAGGTTTCTCAACGTTAAATAAAATTAAAACGTTTACGCGCAATACTATGACGCAAGACCGTCTCAATGCGTTGTGTATGATGATAAGCATAGAGAAACGCTTAATTAATTCCATATCTGATTTTCATAAGAAAGTGATAGATGTCTTCGCTCGCCAAAAAGACCGGCGAATGGATTTTTTATACAAATAAAATGAATGTAAGTTCTAGTTTTTCGTTTTTATTTTTAGTGAACACCCATAAAAAAATATCACGAGCCGCCTCTGCCCACTAGGAATCAATTTGCGAATAATTAAAACAGCCACTGAACTTCACTCGAAATAATCCCGCCAACAAAACTCCGTTTCACAGTTTTGCTGTCCACAGAACATAATATGTACCTACTTTGAAGGGTTAAGGGTGGCTGTCAATGTCAATAACGTCGTGTCGTCCGCCTCATCCGGTTTTGATCGTGCGAAAAAAAAGAATTCCAATAGAAAACAAAATATTGTTCAGTGTTACTATAATGATTGCTTACTCACGTAATTCGTTTGAGGATAGTTCTAAAATAAACTGAACGCTTAATAAAAGTCGAGATTCTTTGCTCAAGCAGTAATCGGTTGAACGCAGTTTAAGAAGTACTTGAGTAAGGTTCTGTAATACGGGCCTAAGTCAGCAGGTAACAAGGTAGAGATATGATATGCAGCACCTGATTGGCTTTGATTTAGCTCTTTAGCCACCTATATCATATCCATTAAGTTTTCAAATGCCAAGTAAAAAAAAACACAGAATCATACATTCATGTGGTGTGGTCTGCCGAAATTGTCATGCGCCAGCTCGTCATCCATGGGCGGAGGTGGCAGCGGGGGCGACACGGAGCCGCCGCGGATGGAGCCTCCGCCGGCTGACGACGAGGACGCACGCTGCAATAGTGGCGCATGCTAGTAATGTGGTTACGGTGGATACTATACTCCGGTTATTATAGAATGAGCATTGACAGTTACGAGTGCCTCGTCTTATCGAAAAGTGGTGTCATCGATTTTCGATTTTTCACGAGGCTGTTACGACCGGCTGTTATCACCGCGGTTCGCCCACGTCCTGAGTAAACGCTCGGAATTATGTGGATTACCATAAAGGAACATTTACACGCTTGCCGAGGTTTGCCAATCGTCCACAAGCTCCAAGCCTTCTTTACACGCTTGCGAGTGCGTTTGATCTGTGTTCTAAACCGGCACTAGCCCGGATCGGCGACAACCTCACGCAAGGCAAGCCAAACACCCCGTTCACAAGCTTGTGTTTATGGACGTTTGGCAAGCCACGGCAAGCGTGTAAACACGGTGTAAACGTGCCATAAGAGTCGTTCCAATTCCAATCCCCACTTTAATTTGGGCCGAAAAGGAAAGTGTTGAATTATAGCTTCGTTTTCTATCTGATATCTGTACTGTACGTTTCCGTTTTATTTGCATCGGATCAATGACTAAAACATACCAATACGGCCCCTGTACTGATATTAACCAACATTTTCGACTGTCAACCTCTACCTAAAATAACCGAAGTACATATAACATTTTTACGGCGAAAAACCGAAGGGCAGCTATACCTAGATATAGCCGGATAGAACTAGGAGCAGTTGGCGATAGACCAACACGACTGGGTTAGGTTGAGCCTCCATCAATAGGTTTATGAGGTTGACTTGATCACAAAATGACAACATAAATTTGGTCAACCACTTATACAAAGACAACGGGTTAGATATGCACTTGACGACAAACGCAAGCTGCACCTTGTTCTAACCAGCTTTATGGCCCATTTACACGAGTTTCTCGCCTGTTTTATAACGATAATTTTATAGGGTCAGACCTACCCAGAGTGGTTAACTCGTAGGCGATACTCGCACTAATGGTAGTCATGGTGCGAGTAATATTAGGTATTGTATGTCTCAAAGATATTGAGGTGAGAAACTATTTCTCTCTGTAATGGAGCATTAGATATAGCCTCACTTCGGGTTTTAGCCGTAATAATATGTACCTACTGAATGTTTGTACTATAAATTGGGATCACTACAATGGTTCATTGGGGTAGGGTTTCAACTCACGACTTCCCAATCGCTGATGTTGGGCTATTCAATCTAGTCAAAAGAAATTTTGATAAATTAAGCAGCACTTGAATTAATTTCTTTGTAGGTTAGTGCTTCACATTGGGTACTTATGTTGAAGTGAGCATTGCGGTTTTGGCACCGTACTTTTACAACCTTAAATCCACAGTCAGTAATATAATTTATTATGCACTCAATGTGAAGCAGGTAAAAAACTTTTGTTTAACTGTTTTAGCAGATTTAACAAAATAGCATCTAAAGAGATATACAATGCATACCTGTCCAGGCAGGCTCATGGAATGTTGGCTGTGTTCACCATCAGAACCAATCAAAGGTGATGGTGGCGCTGAAATTTAAATTGTAAAGTTGGTCAAATAATTCAGTCACCAATCTATAGGTATATACTAATATATAAAGCTCAAGAGTTTGTTTGTTTGTTTGCTTGAACACGCTGATCTCAGGAACTACTGGTCCGATTTGAAAAATTCTTCCAGTGTTAGATAGCCCATTTATCGAGCTAAGACACACCACATTATTCTGCTCCGCTCCTATTGGTCTTAGTGTGATGATATATAGCCTATAGCCTTCCTCGATAAATGGGCTATCTAACACTGAAAGAATATTTCAAATCGGACCAGTAGTTCCTGAGATTAACGCGTTCAAGTAAACAAACAAACTCTTCAGCTTTATATATTAGTATAAGATGTACTTATATTGAAGTGAGTATTAAGGTTGACTTAGTAGGTAATTCACCTCTCCAAGCTCTGGTCAAACAGATAAATACCGCGCGGGACGAGATTCACTTGCGCCGATTCTATCAACTGCCTAAACTGGTATGGAGTGTACAAACTGGCGCGATTAGTCGCGTCAGTATCATTAAAACAACCGACGCGCAGTCTTTTCCGGCGCGGGATTTATTATTGTCGTAATCACTTACGTGGCATACTGGAATGTAAGTCTTGCTGGGAATAGTTCGAAGTAGCTTGATGTTGATTAGGGTGTACCATTCCCACCTGGAATAAAACAGAACAAAAGTGAATGTTTGGGTCTTTGACAAAATGCACGATAAACGTTGTAAATTTTTTTTGAACAAACTTTAGTCACCAATTTAGCACTCATGAATGTACAAAATTATCCCAAGGGAACATAAAACTAGGTTAAAAGTTATTCTACATGCTACTAATACTGCCGATAGTATACAGAGTTGATACGACAGAGGGGCATTAAATTAAACTACGTATAATACGTGTTCAGTATTAATTCGATACGGTACAAAAACAAAAAGCACCAAAAATTAGAAAATATTTTTTTCAAACAAACTAAATAGCTTACAAATCAGAATAAAACGCAACCACCCTTTGTAAATAAATTAGACTGACTGGCCGTAACACAGTGGCAACGTCGCGCGTGTGCTCGGCTGGGGGGCGGCCGGCGACTTAGGCCTCCGCTCGCGCTGGCTTTTATGTTTGGTAAGGTTTTGAAGTACGCGCACAAAAACAAACACACTAAATTTTTAAATTCTCGATGTTGTCCTCCATTCACATTAATGCACAAATTATACTAAGGGAGAATATTGTTATTTATTTTTCTAATTAAATCACTGTCCGTCACCAAGCACTTTTGTTTGCAATAGGGTATTTTACTAAAAAAATCTAATTCGTTTTGGACATTTAGTATCAATATTGGACACATATTTTGGCTTGGAAAATTTCGTACATTTTTAACAAGCCAGATGACGTCACGCGTGTCTTCAACTCGCTGTATCCTCTTTATTTTTTGTTTACGTGAAAAAAGAAAAAATACGTGTCCAATATTTTTTTTAAATCTATCAGACGGACTAATTAGATTTTTTCAGTAAAATCCCCATTGCGGCTGTCACCATACCTTTCTCTGTACGTTCGCAGAGCTAAAACTGCGTTTCCATTCATTGCATTCTGACGCCGTGAAGTTACACGAGGCATTGTTTAACACTTTAATTACACACACACATACACAACCAAAGTTTAATTACGTGTCCTACCACCATAAAAACAGTCAATCACTAAAAAAGAAACACTAATAGGTACTAAATAATAATAATCCCAAGTTACGTGTCCTGTCACAATAAAAATAAGAATTACTGTCTTAAACTTATTTAGTGTCTTATCACAATAACAAAACAAAATCACAATTATTATTGTTAGCGCGCGAATTTGACAAATCGTACGTTCCGAAAGGACTGAAAAAACCAGTTTTTTTAGAGGCCCCACTTACCGATCGCAAAAAACTAGTACCTATGCAACAAACTGACCTATTTCTGTTTCTGTCAGTCGCGCTATGATTGTCGCTTTCGTAGTGAAAGTGCAAGTGTGTGTGTATTTATTGCTTCCTTGTTTGCATTGCCAATTTTTTGTGAATGTCCTTCGACATGCGTCAGAGCGGCAACAACGCATCGTAGATTTATCGTTGTAAGGTTCATGACCTATGCTTAGACATAATCAGCTGTTAGAAAAGATACATGTTCAAATGGTGCAAAAACTTTAAAAATCATTTGCGCCTAAACTCAAAGGTTGAAAATGGTACCTAGTATATGCAGTTTAAAGGAAAGCCCCTCTGTCGTATCAACTTTGTATTTCTATTTCTTTCATCCATATAATTATGTACGATAATATAAGACGCCAGCAGATTAAGCTAAAACAATCTGTCAAATTTCTTTGATTGATTGTGATTAGGTTCAAGGTTGCTTGGGAAAATTTTACAGTTTCGGGTAGTTTGATGTGCTGGTGTCTACACTTTCAGTTATTGAAGTTTGCTTGATTAACAAAATATTCAAATAAGACTTTCACATTTTATATTAGTTGGATTGGAATATATGTTTACCTGGGGCTGTGCTACTGGCAAGGTGGAGTACCCTGGAGGTCGACGCGGGTAGTTGGGCGCGTAATGCGAGGGCACCTGCGGTGGGGCCACAGCTGGCGGCGTGCGGTATTCTCGGGAAGATTTACCTGTTAACAGGACAACGCACATGTCACTATCTTCATTATTAGAGGTGTTCCGGTTTGAGGATAAATTAACAAATAAGACATTGCTTAACTGGTAGGGTTGATGTATTTAAGCATTGTTTGAATTCTTTTAAGTACAGATACTTAATATAATAATAATTTATTTCACCAAAAAAAATTAGAAAAAATTCTCATAAGGGCTAAATTGAGGCTTAAAACCCTTGTAAGTAATTTTAAATACCCTGACTCCTAAACTAGCTGTATTATATTGTGATTGTAAGGAAATATTCGCCTTGAACTATGTCCACTACACAAAATACATTGGGTGATTGGGTGTATGTATTCTTGAAAATATATTCATAGTTGAGTATGCTTACCGAGAGTGCCTCTTCCCAGTGTTCCAGTGTTAGCAGCAGCAGCTGCGCGCACTGCCGCTGGCGGTGTGGGGGGCTTGGTAGTGGGTGCTGGCAGTGTTGCTGCACTCGGAGCAGAGCCTGACCGCCGCCCTCTTGGAGTCCCACTTGTAGCTCCATTCCAGCGAGCACCATGTCCGATATCATCCAGAGCTGATGAGAAAAAGTTTTAATAATGAGAAAACATACTATGTACAGTAAACTTCATAATTAGGTAGTAACTTTTTATAAGGTAATCATAAAGGACACACCTGTATACATACCTGTATAATCAATACTCTTTCTCACATATTTGATGGGTTTCTCTGGATTAGCAGGAGCAATGATTTTGTACTGCCTGTTAGTGACTTTATTTGCAGTCAACACTCCAATCTCTCGCCTTGCAACCTTCTCCTTGTGAATGGCAACAGTTTGAGCGATATGGTTCATTTGACCTTCCATTTCAGCCAACTGCATAGTTTGTAGTTCTAGTAGTTGCAGGAAGTTGTATGCCAAAGTATTGATTTGATATGCTACACTGGCTAATGATTGCGTAGTGTAGTTCTTAGTGCTCTCTAGAGCGAGCCTCTTGTTCTCAGATTGGAAGTAGTTAGCTTCGCAGTAATCAGCCACACGCTCGAGGTTCGTGTGGCTGTCTGTTAGATGGCTGCGCCCCTCGGGGATCTCGGTTTGCAGTAACGCTGCTAACTCGGCCATTTTGATGGTGCTAAAATCAATCACTAGAACGTTTTACACTATCATAGAACGAATATGCTTAAAATATCTGATGCAAGCACGCAAATACAGGATACATACGGTTACGAGTTTCAGACCCACAGGAAGTTAGGAAGGAAGGGGAGCAATCATACCTTTTGAGAAATACTGGACTATATATTCCACATAAACACTATTTTATATTAACACATGATCATCACTATAACACAAAAGTAATCTGTAAATGTACAAGATACAATTACAAATTACAAAAAAACACAAAATAATCTGAGTTTTGGGTGGGACGTTGCAGTGACACAAACAAGTTGAAACAAGGTTGCCATATTTCTAAATTTTGTAATGCCACAGACTAGACTATTGACTAAGTACTCAAAAGCAAACATTACAGAAAATTGGAGGAAAATAAAAATGTTCAATGTTTAAATGAGAAAAAAATGAAAATAAATATACAACCATACATGATTTCATAGATTTAACGGCTCTGGATTTCCACTTCCTCCTCTGGCTGGCCATGTAAGTTACTGGGACAAAAAGTAGTTTATGTGTTATTCCAGGATGTGATATGAAGATATGTGTGCCAAATTTCATCTAAATCATCCGTTTTTGCGTGATTGACGGACAAACATACAAACTTTCACATATTTCTATTTGCATCGTAATGACATCTATGCCACTTGTTGTCCGAATCACGATGATAGCCTGTCTTTGTACATTCCTTGACACTAGATGACGCCTCCTCTTGTTGCCATTTCCTACACCGCTGCTCCTGCTGTAGTTGTTATTGTGTCCCGAGATGCAAACTTTTAATAATATTATGCCTCTATATCCTATCCTATACCTATATCAACCTGTAACAGAATAAACGCAATATCTCTTAAGGGGTCATTATTCTCATCATTATGAACAATTTTCAATATGGGACCAACACTGAAAACGCGAAAAAAAAATCGACACCCATAAGTTTATGTGCGCATAACTCAACAAAATGTACTGAACAGATGTTTTTTTTTCGCGATTGGACATAGTAAAAGTTGTTCATAGTTATGAGTACAATGACCCCTTCAGAGGTATTGCGTTTATTCTGTTACACGTTGTATGTTCAGGATTTTTCTCTGAATACCACATGAGATCTTATAATATTTGTAAGCCTCTGCGGCTGCGCCCGCGTGATAAGTAGGTACCTATATATTTTCATTTTTTGTAGGTACGGAACCCTAACCTTTTTTTCAAAATTGAGTTAGGTACCTAGGTGCTTCTTAGGGCGCCTTCAAATTAGTCGCTAAGTGCCGAGCGGCAGCAGCAGCTGTCGTGCTGATGCCCCGCGGCACTTAGCGACTGATTTGAAGGCGCCCTCACAGTTATCTGCCCCGTCAAATTCGGTCCAGCTGTTCCGGACTAGCCAGAACATAAAAGTAAAAATTCAGTGTTTGTTATGACTATGAGTATAGTATTAGTATGCAAGGTAATTAAAAAACTGTAATTTTGATATTACAGACACTTCAATTTTATTTATTTGTATTGATGCAATCCTATGCTTTGGATTCTATTTTTATTAGTAAATAATTTCAGCTTATAGGCACTGCTAGGATAAACATGAATACTGCTCCAAAGTGAGATTGAAGAATAATGAACCTACCTATTTAGAAGTTTACCTGTTTAGAACTTTTATTTGGGTATATTTCAATTATAACAATAGTGGGTTCACACATCCAAAACACATTGTATCTTCATTAAAATTTTATTTAAATGTAGCTATTTTATATAAGTAGGTAGGTATTAAGCTTTTTGAAAATACTAAAACTTTAACAAATCCTCCAATTTCATTATAGGTAGCAGAAATTGTCTCACAAATCAAATGTTATATTCAGTTCTGTTTTATGTAGTTCTATTTACTAAATACATGATTTATTAATTCATTATCCACAAGCTCTAAACTGTCAACTACAATAAAATACACACATTTTACGTCTAATTTGACTAAAATAATGCATATTCATAATTTACCTTTGAGTTAAGAGTAATGTAATCTGTTTTTACACAATAGTCTGTCATGATGATAGTTTTATTCTAAATACAAAACAATAGTAAGTGTAACTTAATTAGGTAACTACAATAATTAGACAGATTTATAAGAAAACATGTTATGAAAGATATGAAATTTATCTATTTGATAAAACATTTCTGAATGAAAAAAGAGATATTTAAAAAATTATAAACTAACTGTACAAAAACATAAATTGGGTTCACATGAAACCAGATGGTTTAGAGTATATCATTTCATGCAGTCAATAATACATCCCAGTTTATTTCATTGTTATAAACCTCTTGTTCAAGCCACAACTCATAATTATCTTTAAATTCTTCATCAAGTTCAATATTTGCTTCTAATACACTATTTATATCTGTCTCAAGGGGTGTTAAATCAATTTCTGGTTCCCCACCCGCTCCATATCTTCTATGATTGAAGCGATCAACGCTCACCCTCAGGGCACATTCTTCATCTTGAAAATCCCATGGTCTTGCATCAACATCATTGCCGAATGCCCAGTCATCATTCAACCTGTGTCGCACTTTGGAATATATTGCACTGATAGTTTTCATATTTGTTTTCCTCCATTGTCTGCCCAAGTACTTAGTTTGCATTTTTAGAAGTTTCAGCACATAAAACTGCATCAAAGCATGTCTAACCTTTAATGTGCGTTTTAGGATAGGGGGACTTTTGAAAACAACAAGCATCATGATTCTAGCATTCTTCCATTTGGTCAGCTTATTTAAAATCCTCAATAGATTGATGCATGAGAATACATTCCTCCATGAGTATGGAACAGTTGAGTCTCCAATATCCAGACATTCCTTAGTCAGTTCTGGTTGTTCTCCAATTACACAAGCTGGAAAGTCAAATATTGGTATTGTGTTTTTAGCTCCAACATAGGACAAAATGTTCTGATTAAAGAATTTTAGCACTAATGGCATGCAATTAGCATATACAAGATGTTGTGACATAAACTCAAATTGGTATACATGATTTAATTTTAAATGTTTCAAAAGAAGTAACAATATTGCACTGACTGCTTTTACTATGATTTCTTTATGCCTGTTTACATCAATACCAAGTTTGAGGGACTGAAGAACAGTCATGGGCATCTCTTCTGGTAGTAAATCTGCCATAATGTTGATAGAATAAGTTTTAGCAGTTGATGTAGGTGCTGCTGCTAAAAGAATTTTCAACAGTGCAATCATGTACTGCGGCAAATTGGGCAGCATTGCTCTGTACAACACTTCTGCTTCTGTTTCTTCAACATCTTTTTCTCCTTTTGTGAGCGGGCTTCGAGCAATTTCCAGTTCTCTTTCTGTCTGCAATTCTGAAAGGCTGGTGTAAACATGTTTTTTTAGTATGTCTATTCCTTCATGTATGGGCTGTGGCAGTCCTGCTGTAGTTTGTCTATCTCCAGGAAGAGAATATCCCACAAACTTGATCCTGACATTATCAAGAAACATGTCAATGTCTTTTTGACGCACTTTAGACTGCCATGGAAGACTTCTTGGAAGCGGAGGTGGTGGAGGAGGACTGTCAAACTGTTTGAAGTACATATAGTAAGGGCAATTAGGGTTGTTTTCAGATTGTGAACCCTCACTTGGTATAGATTGAAATTCCATTGAGTAATCTTCTGAGCCATTTCCAGTTTCTTCTTTGTCAACAAATATTTGTTCATCAGATTCGTCAAGTGAGGTTTGTTTCATGAAAAGATGTCTGCGTATTTTCCCTTCCCTTTCATTTTCTTTAAGTAGTTTCCTTTGTCCAGGATTTTGGTTTTCTAGCATATCAGCTGCACTGGGAGGAGGTGAACTTGCTCTCATTCCTTTAATTATTTCAATTGTGTCTTCTGACAAAGCTGGTAGTTCATACTTCTCTCTGAGCCTAGCTTTTCTCTCTTTCAACTCCTTTGAACCTCCTAGATAAACAAGCAACACTTTCCACAGAAGTAGTAGGACTTTTTTCATAGGAAAGTGGGGAGTTGTCCCTGCACAAAGATGTGTCACCATGCTGAGTAATTTAACTGGCAGTAATTCTTCACCAAATGGTGCCCCTAGTTCTTCTTTAAAGTTTTTAACTAAATGTTTATATTCAGATTCAGGGTTGTCTTTTTCGGTTCTCATATATTCTGTGATAAGATACAGAACAGACAGGATAACTCGTAAGTTGGTAGAGTCCGCAAGAGATTCTGCAAGCTTCCTGGAAGCTATTGCAGAACTGCTCCGAACTATCTCGAGATTCAGTAATTCGACGAAAGCAGAAAAAGTTCCCATGTCGTACAGCATCATAACATTGACGCGGGCCCAGTGAGCCTGCTCAGCATCCGATTGCATCTCCGCCCAGCAACCCTGGGCTAAATACAGTATGCAGCGAGTTGCACGCATACGAATCTCACTCACGGCTACATCTAAATGCTCCAATAATTTCATTACTACAGTCCGGTGTTGTTTATTTGTCAATCGTTGCCAACTGGGTGGATAGTTGAACTCTTCCATTATGTCTTCGAATGCCTTGACATTGAGCTGATACTCTGGATGTTCCGTGTAACTGTATAATTCAGCAATTTCGTTTTGTTGAGTATCACAATCATCGTAAATGAAGTCGAGCTCGGGGCTCTCCATGTCGTTAACACAATCCCCCTCTTCCATGGGGCGGCGAACATCAGGTATTTTCGTTCCTCCCCGCCGACCGTTGCCGTTGGTGCCCATTTTTTAATAGTTTATGAACTATTTAAAATTCATAGTATGATTTCACATCTCACAATCTCAATAAACACTGATAAAATAGGATTTTTGGTAAAAAAGAAATTATAAGTTTCTCGTCTTTATGACACCACAGACATTTTATTTTTTTTAATTAATGACACCACAGACAATCCATGAAATCCATTCCATCCGTAGACAGAGAAATTCCATCCGATTCCATCCAATTAAAACCAAAGACAAAATTTACAGACAGATAAATTTCTTTTTTTGCGAGAAATCGCACAGGTTAAACAGACGAATGGAGTTTACAAAGACTAGAACTGGCCGCGGCAGTGCAAAGTAATGATTTTTATTTAGCCGTAATATTTATCTCGAGGACCGTACAATTTTATAAATGACGCCAGGTCTCAACATGGTGAAAGGAATTACTTTTCGGCAACAATTATCTGGGTTTTTATATAAATATGTACATGGTTACGTAAGGTACTTTTGATATGTAGAGGGCGCTACTTGTTGCAGTTCTTTTTTCTTCTTTACGGTAAAGTTTTACTAATGTGTCCCCTACGTCCGCTCATCTTTTGCGTGCGTGCGGATATGGACGGTGATATATGATTTCTAGGAATGTTTTTGCATGATTATGATTGATTAGTGTTTGGTTCTATAATGAAAATTTGTCAGTTTCGGGTAGCTTGATGTGCTGGCGTCAAGCTGGCGTCTGTACCTAACTTAGTTGACACATGCATGCCTCCGAAATTAGGTAGAGGTTATTTTGTCGAATGATGCAGAAAAGCTCAAAAAGCAACGGTAAAGTGGGTGATAGACGTACGAAATTATAGTACGCGGTTTTTAAGATCGCGAGCTTACTCGGCTTGACGTCGGTGACACACGTGAAAGCTTGCTCATTACTTTGGTACCAGGGATGTCGTCAATGGAGGAAACTTTTTCTTATTCAGGAATAATATTTTATTATAGCCACACAGGATGGATAAAATTTCCATTATAGCCCGCTACTTTGGAAGTTCGTATTTTTTTTGTAGATAGTACTCACAAATAGAAAGCTTTTTACAAAGTTTCAAGATTCGGGGAGTGACAATTTACGAGATAAAATTCATTAAAGTTTCAATAAAAATTGGAAAATAGTGCGCCATTTGCAAATTTTTAGGTTAGATAAATTGTCATGGTAGACGTCAAAGTTGACCATTTACGTTCCGTTGACGTTAGAAGTATTTTTATTAATTTATATGTCATGTTTTTTTCATAAATATAATTTTATTTTTACATATTCACAAACTTTTGGTGTGTAATAAATGTGCACAATAGTTGTTGTTGTATTATGCAATTACATTGGACTTTTTTACACAAAAAATTACGATTTTTTTTTACACTATTAGGAACGGAACGTGAAGCGACGCCATGCCATCTCTCAGCTGTCAATAACAAAAATATCATAAATAAAATCCCCAATAAATCTCCACTGACTACTACTACTGCTAATAGGAGAACTTGGACGCAAGAGCGAGCGAAGCGAGCTCTGGACTTGGGGGCACCCCGACTCGGACAGGTTAGGTTAGAAGGGGATGGCGGGGTCTATTCGCTCGCTTCGCTCGCTCACTCGACCCCGCCATCCCCTTCGTGGTTATTTTTTTATAAACCACCCAGAAGTAGGAGCCCCGCGAAGCGGGGCTCCGTCGACTGGGCCTCCCGTGACTGCAATGTTGAGCGGCTATAACACGTTTTGAGGTTAGGTTACTATAATTATTTTTTCTCAAGAACATCGCCTTTACGCGTCGCCTTTACATGGGAGTGGTGCTAGGGCACAGGGGGCACCTCCCCACTCCCTCCTCCTGCTAAATGATACTCAGTTTTACCTATTTTTCTAACTCAAATTCTATTCTAACCTCAAAACTTTAACCATGGATATCTCCATAACCATGGGGCTCCGGGGGGTGGGGGTGGTGCAGGGGCAAACCTCCCTCTCCCCCCTCCCCCTCCCACCCCCCGCGTCCCTTAAATCAGCGGGCTATAATGGAAATTTTAACCCACAGGATTCTTGTATGAGAGCAGCAAAGAAAAGAATTATGTTAATTATTAGTGTTACACAATCACACTCGACGTGTTACAAAACAAAGTAATGGCTAGCGGCTTACGTCTCGCGGCGCTGACAGACGTGCGACCCAGAAAATTTCAAACCTGCTGGATCGCTAACAAACTTACTCAGCGGTTTTTATTTACGCGTACTTACGGTGACACACGGATGAAAAAGCTCGTCAAGCCACAAGTACGCGAACTTGCTCGCACGTCTGTCACCCACTTAACATACGCGAGGTGGGAACTTGAAAGAGCACAGCACAGCTGAGCTCGCATTAGGCAATTTATTGTTTTCAAGTTTCTTGTCTGGGTATTCACTTAAATTAAAAATAAAACCGAATTCCAAAAACAAAACACTCCAAAGTACTTAAAAAATAACTTGAATTTCAGAAGTCGGTGTTCAAAAACGAAAACAACCAAAAACGCCGACTTCCGAAATAAAAGTTATTTTTTACTTTGAAGTCGGTTTTATTTTTTGTAAAAAAAGGTTTTTTTTTTACCTTTTTGGTGGTACGCAGGTAAGTACCACTAACAAGTGAAACTACAAACACAGCGTGCTGGCGTGAAGTTATGTACAGATTCGAAAAAAAATCAGTCCAGAATTGGCGGAGAAATCGGTGAACATACATTAAAAAAAATACACACAGCCGAACATACACGCTGGTCACTGCCCGGGGGAGCTCGTACAGGGAGGCAGCGTTGCTGGCGACGGCCGCGGTCTCACAAGTGGTGAGCCGCATACGGCGCCTTGGCCTGGAGGTAGCCCTCAACAAGTCGGAGGCCATAGCTTTTCATGGCCCCCGGCGGGCGCCGCCAGCGGGATCACACATAGTTGTTGGAGGGGCCCGTATCGCTGTCGAGTCCACCATGAAGTACCTGGGATTGGTTCTCGACAGCCGGTGGGATTTCGGCCCCCATTTCCGGCGGCTGGCGCCCAAGTTGTTGGGCGCGGCTGGGGCGCTGTAACGCTGCTTCCCAATTTGGGGGACCCGAGCACCGCCTGCAGGCGGTTGTACGTGGGGATCGTGCGATCAATGGCCTTGTATGGGGCCCCGATCTGGGCAGCTGACCTGACGGCCGGCACCATCACTGTTCTGCGGAAGCCGCAGAGGGTGATGGCCATCAGAGTCATCAGGGGTTATCGCACAATCTCCTACGAGGCGGCTTGCGTACTGGCCGGATCTCCGCCCTGGGACCTGGAGGCAAAAGTCCTTCGCGTCACTGCACCGGTGGCGTGAGGACGCGCGGGCGCGCGGCGAGCGACTGATGCAGCGGCACATTAAGCTGCGTCAGTCGTAGCTGCGCGAGGTTCTGGTGGCGGAATGGCGGAACAGGCTCTCACGCCCTTCCGCCGGCCTCGTCACTATCGAGGCCATCCGGCCAGTGCTCGAGCTGTGGCTCGGGAGAAGGCACGGCTCCTTGACATTTCGTGTGACGCAGGTCCTCTCGGGTCATGGCTGCTTCGGGAAGTTCTTGTGTCGCATAGGTAGGGAGCCGGACGCTCGGTGTCACCACTGCGTTGACTGTCAGGAGGACACGGCGCGGCATACGCTGGCGATAATAAAAGAATAATAGATTTACCAGGATTAACCAGAAATTCAGTGCACAATTCAGGTCTGTAAACATAAGCTTGGGTAGCACCAAAGGAATCGATCTCATCAGAAACTTTATCTGTGTCAATTTTTAAGCGAAATAAACCAATGTGCAGAAGATGTGAATCACATTGTTGATTTTATCATTATAGCTCACATTTATCATCATCGCTGACAATTGAGCAAGACTTGTACAAATGAACAAGCAAGATGAAATACGCATGATTTTAAACAATCCATTAGCGTATTTATATTTTTTAGCAGGAGGAACAGAAGGTTATCATTTCACAATCACGGCGAGAGTGTGTGTTTTGTGTACGGAGGCGTAAACGTACATGGCTTAGGACTTGTGTAGGGCCACCTCGAGACCCAGCTGCCGGATTCTCTCAATGACTAACCTGCCTTATGCCTACCTAAGTCTTGTTATCACACAATCGCTACTGTCGAGTATAGAAATTCCAAAGCTTGTCTGATCCGGGAAGCGATCCCAGAACAGGTTCGATTTCTGGATTGGGCTAGTGAACAAACTCTGGAATTTTTCAGTGACAGCCTGCGAGTCTGATGTTGAACACGGTGGATGGCAAAAGGCTCACCCTCTATTATATGAGACTTTAATATAGCTTGTGAAATGTTTGGTACTAACCTACTATTTATATGTCTGTGAGTACTACAGGCGCAGAGCCTGCAATACCTACACCCTAAGCCTTTTTTTTTTTGTGACGGGGGGAAATCCTCATCGATGTCCTCCGCCCTGGGGCGGGCGGAGGGGTCTGTCAGACTCTTACTGACTAAAACCACCCCGGTGCTCCATCTCTCACCAACCGGAGATCGCGAGAACTAATGCGACTTCCGTAATCCCCGGCTGGTGCCAGCCCGTCTCTGCGGGCCACCTTGGGTCAGCGGGGGGAGTGAGGTGTTTGACTCCCCGCACGACGTCAAAGAGGGGCGCACGGGAACACCACGCGCCGCCACCTCGGGGCCGAATGAATGGGGGGCGATGGACATGCCCAATTCCGCCGCCCCTGGACTCAGTTAGGGGGGCAGAGATGAGGGCACGGCGCGGCTCCTCCCAAGCGGCACACTCTGCCAGCGTATGCCGCGCCGTGTCCTCCCGACAGTCGACACAGTGGTGACACCGACCGTCCGGCTCCCTGCCTATGCGACACAAGAACTTCCCGAAGCAGCCATGACCCGAGAGGACCTGCGTCACACGAAATGTCAAGGAGCCGTGCCTTCTCCCGAGCCACAGCTCGAGCACTGGCCGGATGGCCTCGATAGTGACGAGGCCGAAGGAAGGGCGTGAGAGCCTGTTCCGCCATTCCGCCACCAGAACCTCACGCAGCTGCGACTGACGCAGCTTAATGTGCCGCTGCATCAGTCGCTCGCCGCGCGCCCGCGCGTCCTCACGCCCCCGGGTCAGTGACGCGAAGGACTTTTGCCTCCAGGTCCCAGGGCGGAGATCCGGCCAGTACGCTAGCCACCTCGTAGGAGATTGTGCGATAACCCCTGATGAGTCTGATGGCCATCACCCTCTGCGGCTTCCGCAGAACAGTGATGGTGCCGGCCGTCAGGTCAGCTGCCCAGATCGGGGCCCCATACAAGGCCATTGATCGCACGATCCCCACGTACAACCGCCTGCAGGCGGTGCTCGGGTCCCCCAAATTGGAAAGCAGCGTTGACAGCGCCCCAGCCGCGCCCAACACCTTGGGCGCCAGCCGCCGGAAATGGGGGCCGAAATCCCACCGGCTGTCGAGAACCAATCCCAGGTACTTCATGGTGGACTCGACAGCGATACGGGCCCCTCCAACAACTATGTGTGATCCCGCTGGCGGCGCCCGCCGGGGGCCATGAAAAGCTATGGCCTCCGACTTGTTGAGGGCTACCTCCAGGCCAAGGCGCCGTATGCGGCTCACCACTTGTGAGACCGCGGCCGTCGCCAGCAACGCTGCCTCCCTGTACGAGCTCCCCCGGGCAGTGACCAGCGTGTCGTCAGCGTAACACGTCAGGTCCACTCCCGGCGGAGTAAAAAGAGTTAAAGTTTCAGAGTATTTTTTATTAGCATTAAAATTACGTGCGATGTAATTATAGTATCAGAATGTTGGCTGAGTCCGAACACAGCGATTCCGTCACTTGAAGGGTGTAGGCCGTGTAGGCTTACAATACAACACTACCGCGCCTAGGAAACAAAATGACGGAGTCGTTGTTTAAGTTAGAGCTGAATTGCCTCTCTCTGTTACGGAACCTCAGTTTTTAGAAGTTAGCTGCCTGGGGAAATTGATCTGTGCATTGTTGTTCTTTATCGTTCACCTTCTATAAGGAATATCGATAATTTACTTAATGGGTTAAATGCGGTACTTACAGCTGGGTCCACTTATAAAAATACAGTTTTAATGTGTGACATTAACATTAATATTATTCTTGGAGGAGCTCGTGGCTAAATAATAACAGCCGCATGGGACGATCTTGAAGGTTAAGTAACGCTTGCCAAGATTGGTCTGTGGATGGGTGACCGTCTTAACATAACGAATTTATTACGTGTCTCGAAAAGCAGGTTAAGCCGTTGGTCCCGGCTGTCATTTGTAGATCTATGGCAGTCGTTACGGATTGTCAGAAGCCAGTAATCTGACTCCAGTCTTGCCAAGAAATACCGTGTTACCCATTTCATGGGTTGTGGAGGTCTGGTTGGCAGCCGCTCATGGAAAGTCATCATCTTCCTGCCCTTATCCTATGTTATTTGGGGTCGGCGCAACACGTTTTATTCTTCCATTCTGTTCTATCAGTCGTCACTCTATCACTAACTCCCTTTTCATTCATATCGCTTCTCACACAATGCATTCATCTTTCTTTGGCCTTCCTCTCCCTCTCCATCCATCCACATTTATGTTCATAACTCTTCTAGTTATATGCGTTTCATCCATCCTCTTCACATAACCATACCAAGACAAGCGATTCCCTTTTAACTTTTCCGTCACTGGCGCCACTTTTAAAGTGCCTCTAATGTACTCATTTCTCACTTTATCCACTCTCGTTACTCTACACATCCATCTCAACATTCTCATCTCCACTACATGCAATCTATTTTCATCCATCTTTTTTGCAGCCCAAAGTTCTGATCCACACATTACGACAGGTCTTATGACGGACTTATAGATTTTCCCTTTCAATTTGAGGGGCATCCGAGGGTCACAAGTTGTTCCAGTGACCTGTCGCCATTTCATCTATCCTGAGTTGATCCGGTACGTTACGTCTCAGTCTATATCACCATCTCCCTGGACAAGCGACCCGAGATACCGAAAGTCGGAGAAAATCGGTATAGGCGTTCCGGTGAGAGCTATAGGTATTGTCAAAAGTCATTAAGAACATAACTAACAAGCATCGAACTGAATCTTCTCCTACCAAGTTACTTTAATGCTAACCCGGATGCAATAACTTCAATTAATAATGTTAACGATTTATTCGCAAATATTGGCAAAAATCTAGCTGAAAAGTTTGCCCCTAGGTCACCTACCGGAGGACCCATATGCGACACTCCTGTCAACTCCTTCGTTCTCTTACCAACTGACGAAGCAGAGGTTGAAAAAATTATCACTGGTCTGCGTTCGGATGCCAATGGGTTGGGGTGGAATACCGTCACGCCTCTTGAAATCCTGTTCACATGCTCTTGTCCCAGTGATAACTCATAATTGCAACTGCGCTATTGGGTCGGGCTGCTTCCCCAAAGCTTTTAAAAAAGCCGTTGTACATCCAATCTTCATCCAAAAGTGGGAACATACACAGTGTTACCAATTATAGACCTATATCTGCTTTACCTGCCCTATCCAAAGTCTTGGAGAAACTTCTTAACACTAGACTAAACAACTTCCTGGAATCACATCATCTCTTAGCTAATAACCAGTATGGCTTCATAAGATGCAAATCGACCGAAGACGCTGTTAGTTTTTTATAGACTACGATCGCAAAACTTGATTGCAGGAAGAAGTGCGTGGGTATCTTTCTGGACCTTTCCAAGGCTTTGGACATTGTGTCTGTTCCACACCTCCTGTCAAAACTGGAAGCAATTGGTGTGCGGTGTGATACCCTTAAAATTTTTCAGGATTATCTCAATGATCGGGAGCAGTGTGTCAAGATTGATGGGATGGTTAGCGATAGCAGAATTATGAGTTTCTGTGTACTACAGGGCTCCATCCTGGGACCGACCCTCTTTCCAGTGTACGCGAATAACTTGTGCAAACTATCCCTGAAAAATTGTTCAATATTTGCTTATGCAGATGACACGGCTTTGCTTGTACACGGTGATACCTGGACCGAGGCAACGACTCATGCCGAGAATGCCCTGGCGGTAGTGATGAGCTGGCTCTATGATAACCTTCTCACTATTAATATCGCAAAAACCAAATTTTTTCCTTTTTCCTCGCAAGCCGATGCATTGCCCGCTCTAGATGAAATTGTTCTAAAAGTTCATTCCTGCTCTCCAAACTCAAACATCACACAATGTTCCTGCCCTCCGTTGGCCAGATCATCCACTTTTAAATATCTTGGGGTTCAAATTGATAGCCTATTAAATTGGAAATCTCATGTTGATGGAATCACTTACCGGGTTCGTCTCGTCGTTCATCTTGAGCGAGCACAGAGGGCTGTCCTGAAAGTCCTTGACAGCCGGTGGAACTTTGTCGAGCATTTCCGACGTTTGGCTCCCAGACTGGAGCGAGCCGGGGCTGCCTTCCAGCGGCTTTTGCCCAATCTAGGGGGTCCAAACGCCTCCTGCCAGAGGCTTTACGCGGGGGTCGTGCGGTCCATGGCCGTCTACTTTGAGGAAGCGACCTGCCCGTTACCTCAACGCATCCCAGGGGTCATGACCATCCGGCTGGCCCAGGGACACCGCACGGTCTCTGGCGAGGCGGCGCCATGGGTTTTAGGGTTCTAGAGGCGAGAGCCCTCGTGTTCATTTACGAATGGCGCGTAGAGGCGCTACGCCAGGGCGAGACTCCTCTGCTGCAGCAAATCGCAGCACGGCGGACGGAGCTCCGACAGGATCTCATGGCAGTATGGAGACAACGACTGTCGCAACCCAGCGCTGGGCACGCCACCATTGCGGCGATAAGCCCCTTCTTTGAGGAGTGGCTAGAGCGGCGCTACGGCGTCCTTACTTGACGCAGTTACTCACCGGACACGGTTGTTTCGGAAGGTACCTGTTTCGAATTCAGCGGGAGGATACGCTCGGGTGTAAAAACTGCGAGGATCGCTTGGAGGACAAGGTGAAGCATACGATTGAGGTCTGCTCTGCTTAGGTGGAGCACCACCGTATCCTCGTCGAGGCGATCGGCGGCTGCGATCTCTCGCGACCGGCCCTGGTTCAAGCCATGGTCCAGAGCGAGGAGAGCTGAAAGCGGTCACCTCCTTCTGCGAAGCAGTAATGCTAGCAAAGAAGGAAGCCGAACGCGTGAGGGAGAGGGAAACCTCACAGCCCAGCCGCCGCAACAGAAGAAGAGGCCCGGGTCGATGGCGCGCTGTGTTCCACGCGAACCTTAAAGAGCGTTCAGCATTAAAGACGGGGCCCGTCAGGGCCAGTGCTACTGTGGCTGCGGACTTTATTCGAAAGAGGCACCGTACCCTGGAACGCAAAGGCCACTAGGAGGAACACGAGTCTGACACTCCCTTCTGCTTCACCCAAAGCGGGAGGAGACATTTGATGATTTCCCATCCAAAAAAAAAGGTACATGGCAGGTTCTTTATTAATTAGAAACCTACAAACATTTATTTTATTTCTCTAGCTACTACACTCGCCTCTTCCAAAAATAATATACCTACCGAGTTATCTAGGAATACCTCCGAAATAACAACATCAATTTATTCTAAGACCAATTAATTTAAATCCCTCTCAAAATCTGTTTACCTGGTGCAGATAAAAAGCTTTCTAATGGTGAGGCAATATGGTTTGTTCTCACGTCAAACGTCTCAGATATGACATCCGAACATTTGTAATACAACAATGGATCCTTTTACCCCTAAGGGGTATTAAGAGCAGCAGGGGGCGGGTTGGGGTGTTTTCTAATGGACTGTGTACCGGCCGGGTTAATGTCGACACACTATTGCGTAGACGAGTTTCTTATGCTTTGGAAGATTGGGTATTGTATTTGATTAGATACTTATTAAACCGTTAGTTTCTGTTATTGAAATTACTTTCGTCGTTACTAGAAAATAAAAGGTAACTCCAAATCCCATACTTTTGGCAATAAGCAGAAAACTAAAAAAAATATTTCCTAATTTAACTTTTCATTTTATATACTAATTTTGAGTTCTACGAAATTTTGGCCGTCTTTTGCCTCATTTAATTACAATTGTTTACAAGAGTTATTAACGAAGTTAGCATGAAGTTACACCCCTGAAAACCTAAAAAAATATATACGACCCATTATTAAACAGCCTGGTAACAAACGCCTGCAGTTAAACACATACAAGGGTAATTTCTGTAGTTGTAAAGACCATTTTTTTTGCAAAATACCTATGTAGATACACCCTGTCATTATTACTAATGCAATGACTCTATGATCTATTTTATTAAGAAGCAGTAACGTAGCTAGCATGGACAGCACCCGGGGCGGATAATGTGGTGTCACCCCACAAATGAACCTCAAATAAGATTTCGAAAATTAGCGTGATTTCATTTATTTTGATTTTGTTTTCATCATTATCTAAACCCAATTTTATTGAGTAACGCAAGTAAGCTCAAGATCTAAAAAAGGGCTGAACGCAAAAGCGATCTCGAAAATTTTCTTTAGATCATTCATATCATACTTAAATAGAAGTATCTTTATGGACTGATGCAAGAAAGCTCATTAACTGAGAGAGGGCAGAACACAAGAGACAGACACTCGGAAAGGTTTTCTTTTGATCATCTCATACACAAACAAACACACGAGAAAAAAGAGAGTGCAGAAAGTAAGAGCGAGCAAAGCGAGCTCGCAATTTTTAACAGCCCACCACAGACGGGTTTCATTACGTCGCTCGTTAAGGGGTGACACCCGACCGTGACAAAAAGTCAACGAACAAGTGTCACCCCTAAATGCAGAAAACCAGGACTAAAGTAATTTTTTGTACCACATCTCGGAAGGTTATGATTGTATTTTGAACATTCATACTAAAATTGAAGCTTTTTCTTTTTAATTATAAACTCAGGAAGTTAGAGGGTGTAAATGGAAAAGGGAGCGAAGAGAGCTTAAAAATGTTTGTACCCCACTCCCGTCAAACGTTTAGGGGTGCCACCCGTTAGTGACAAAACCAGTCAACGAGCGCTCAGGTGTCACCCCTAAACTAATCTATCTATATACTAAAATATGTATAAAGCTGAAGAGATTGTTTGATTGTACGCGTTAATATCAGGAACTGTGGGGACCGATTTGAAAAATTCTTTCAGTGTTAGATAGCCCATTTATCGAGGAAGGCTATAGGCTATATATCATCACGCTAAGACCAATAGGAGCGGAGCAGACAAAGTTCCGCGGGTCATCTAGTCTATTCTAAAATGACAAAATTATGTTTCGTCGCTAACATTCTCTCCCACAGTGCACAGCACTTCATTTCCTTGAAGCGACGAAGCAGCAGGAACTAGCACGATAGTCAGTCGCTTTGGACGCCGAAGCACTCCTCCCGACGTGCGCATGTCCAGCACTCAAGAAAGAAAATCGCATTTATTGGCACAACAAAAAACACCTTATAAATAATCGAATATAAAAATTATGCACAATCCGTGCATTTAAAGCCAGGTGGCAACTGGTTCTTTCGTCTGGTCCAGGGTACGTCTTGATGACTTCGCCGCGAGGCCAAGAATTTCGTGGCAGTCTGTCGTCAACTATTTGCACGACGTCTCCTTCTTTAGGGTCGATAGACTCTCTTCCTTTGATTTTTCTCGGCATCAGGAGAGGTAAGTACTCTTTGACTCATCGTCTCCTGGATAGTTCTCTTGTTCGCCTTTCCGATCAACTCTGTATCGTCGTATTGTGCCATTGCTCTACACGATCTCCCCAGTAGAAAATGGTTTGGGGTTAGGCTTTCTTCGTCTTTAGGATCCATGCTGACGGGTGTGTATACTGTGTATTCAACGTCAGTTATCATCGTGTATAGCACTTCTCCAGGTAGGCTTATTTCATTGAGAACAACTGCCAGCGCCGTCTTGACTGTTCGCACGGGTCTGTCCTATGGACAGGAAGCGCAAACATGGGGGATGTTTGGGCTTCCTGTCCTCTTCCCAATTCTTATTTGTCCCAACAAATTGGTCCCCTTGTAGCTGAACTTGGGTTGGCTTGTTCTTGGGTTTCCTCTTCTCGCTTCTTGCTGCCATCCGCCGGTCTGCCATGATCATAGAGCCGGTACTGAGAGAAGGTACCAGCTCTATGTGAATGGCTCTGGTAGTAAGACGCGTAAGTAAAGCTCCCCAACGCTTCTCAACTCTTCTCCCGATTGTGAAAGAAGTGTTTACGACTTGGTTTTCAAAACTATTTTTTTCACCGTAGTGCAGCGCGCAATTTTAAATATACAGATAGAAAGAGCGTGAAAAACTAAGTAAGACTGCATCAAAAAGTAAATTTGGCCAAAATGTTCTTTACGCCCTTTGTAGCGGAAAGCGTCGATACTATTGTTATATTATTATTACAGGGAAATTGAAAAACATCGCAACACGTTAAGAAATATATCAGTGTCCGAAGTTTGTTGATAACCCAGTTGGTGCCTAGGTGCTCTCTGTTTAATTAAGAGTAGATATAAATAATCAATAAAGCCTAGCTATTCTGGAGTCTTGTTTAACAGGATGTAGCTGGATATATGGACCAACTGCATATCTCACCTCTACAACTAGGTACCTGGGTTACACGATATCCCTTGGCAGGACTGGTGTTAAAGTCAGGCTTCGGTCTTCTGTTGATCTAAATTAAATCTTTAAATAACAGGGACGTGATCAAGGCCTTAACATGGTTCCCGAGACATGGAGGAAACTCAGTAAATAACCGATGTTCACGCAGCCTCGGCCCGACCTCGAAGTTCGACCCTTGTGGCTGTTATTGTTGATGTGGCCTTATGGGCCTATGTAATGTTTTCTTCATCTATCTTTTCTGTAACTTATATGGTGTATAAAAAAAGAGTATTCTATTTTATTCTATTATTTAACCACATACTGGTAGAAGAAGAAGCCTACTTGTCGGAACCAGTGCGGCATCGCGCTGGCAGGACCAAACATGCTGCTGCGTCCAGCAACACCTACGACGCAGCTTAAAGCTGTACGTGTCCCGGCTACATCACTCCACGAAGATCGTGGAATACATGAGAATGAAGATCAACTTGCCTTTGAAGATCAAGAAGTTGGAGTCACGCCACAACACAAACTTCAAGTCGTTTGTGGTGCAGGTTCTGACTCATCAGCTCGAGATGTTCCTCAAAGCAGAGTCTTGGTCGTAAGGTGTCGTGTATCAACGTTTCCGCGGCCAGTAGCGCGACAGTGAAACATGACGCCGTCGCCGGTATGCATTAATTTATTGAAAGTTATTGTTTTATGTATTTTATTTAATGAGCCCTAGATGCCTGAAATAAAGGATTAAATTAAATTGAAGTAGACAGAAATTCCTTCATTGTCATCATCATCATTATCATATCAGCCGAAAGACGACCACTGCTGGACATAGGCCTCCCACAAGTGTCGCCACAACAACCGATCCTGTGCGTCTTGCATCCATCGGCTACCTGCAACCCTCACCAGGTCATCGGTCCTCGTGGTCACCTTGTGGAAGGCCTTTCGGTACGAGGTCGCCAATCCAGAACTTTTCAGCCACATCGACAATCTGTTCTGCAAGCAATGTGCCCTACCCACTACCCCTTTTGGCGAACCTTCGGGCTATGTCGATAACCTTGGTACTCTTGCGGATATCATCATTCCTGATTCGATCACGCAAGGAAACTCCAAGCATTGCCTTCTCCATTGCCCTTTGAGTGACTTTAAGCCTTCTTTATTGTACACCTACACCACCACACGTAACAAGCAGCTCGCAGAACATCAACCACCTTGCCTTTCGCACAGTGGTCAGTGGGCTTACAGCTGTCTCAAGAGTGTCTCGCTTATTCATAGATGTCTTTAACTGTCTGACATGCATGATGATTATGGCGACACGTTGTTTGATGCCAATAATAATGACCCTATTATAAGTTAATAACACACGATATAAGTAAGATAGCAGCTGCACGTACGGGTTGATCTTCAAGGTTAAGAAACCCTTACTGTGGACGATCATGATCATTTCATGTCTACCGACACCCCTCGCTGCCTTAGAAAGCACGCATATTCTTGCGTCCTGGTCTTCACTTGTAGATCTTTGAAATTATACATCTCTGCATTTGAACGCGTCGCTGCAGCGCTGGTCGCGTCGAATGCAGAGATGTACATTTATAATGTAACTGCTCGCGCTGCCTGCAGCGCCGCTGCCAAACGGGTAGTCAGGAGCCCGAAAGTCTGACAGTCTTACCAAAGGTTTTCGTGTTACCCAGTAACTGGGTTGTACTAGTGGAGGTCAGGTAGGCAGTCGCTCTATCTAAAAAACTGATATTCAGCTGAATCCGGTTAGACTGAAAGCCATTGGGAGAGTGCTAAGCAGATTTTTTTCCAGATTCCAGATCTATTTAGATCCAGTGAGTGTTCCACTAACTTAGAACCTAGCCACAATTAAAAGACTTTTTTCCAAGATCAAACCTACTCGTATTTACTTACAGTTATGTACATTGACGATAATATCTAAACTCCAGCGCATGTCAGCGTACCATTTTCCGCTTTATAACTCGAATAATACATTCGTTCAAGATACTCATAGTGTGACATTTGTCATCTTACTGCTTTTCTAGTAACACATAGATCTTCAAAAAACATGTTTAAATTAATCATATTTTTCATAGTGAGATATTTGGTAGTGTCAGCAAAAATGTTTGAGAGTGAGCTAAATGTGAATGATATTTTACGTTCGGATCTTATGCCGACGTATTTTATGGTAGAGGGTGAAAACCAAAGCATTGAAAGCGTGAATCAGACAGTTAATAAGCCCATAGGACAATCGATTAATGGATCCATTGATGCCGCATTGTCTACGCTGGATTTTCACAGGTACTCGAACCTAAAAATAAATGGTTTGATAAAATAGGCGTAAAATATAAGTATAAATTTATTATTATTTTTAATACTGATAAGCGGATTCTTAATTCAAATTTTCTATACATTACGTAGGTAGGTAATAGAACAATCTACTGATTAGTACAAATGGGGCAATATGATTGGTTTAAATTGATTAGTATTTAAACAAATCATAATGCCCCATTTCTTTATGTTTAAGTTTGTTCATATTTAGCTTAGTCTAAGGCTTAAGGTAGATAAAGTATAGTAGAAAGACGATGACAAAGAGATAAAACTGCTTAATACAATAGGTGTAAGACAGTCCCTCGTTTTTAAGAATCTCAATAGATATCAACATAGGCAGAATATATTTATATTGAGCTCAAATTGGACTACGAACAGATAATTTAAATATATTAACTATTAATTTAAATTAATAAAGCCTCTGACGGCAGTTACTGATGTCTGATGGTCTGTTGTTATGGTTAACTTTATTGAAACTAATACTTACTTACTAATGTTGCTTCCAGAAAAATGATGAACGAGTTTCACTGTCGCAATTACATTGCTGATCAAATCTTAGAGGAAATGGGCAAGAGTGTCCTGCAAAACAGGGTTGGGAAACCGTTTACTGAAGTTAAGGATAAAGTGCTGATGCGGAGACAAGACCTGAGGAGTAATGTTATGTTTGACGTCGGCTCTGCTAACTATCAAGAGTGGTTGGCCAAGTAAGTTTTGTTTTAAATAATAAATCAAGCGGTAGAAGAGAGTTCATAACTTTTTTCTACCGCTTGTCATTTATTTGAGTTTTGTAAATATACCGTTTATCTGTCTCCAGATTTCTTGGCTTTCTCTATGAGAGATTTGTTTGTTTAAAACCAATAAATTCGCTTCATTTACCTAGCCTCTACTACTACTTATCGTTACTGTACGCAAAATACGCGCTTAGTCGTGGAGTTGCGGAAACCAGCCCGATTTACATACATACATACTACTTATCGTGTGGGCACGGAATCATCTTTTTATCAGACAATCAGGTAATTCAAACCTGCAATGTCCTAGCCAAACTGGAAACAACTTTACATGCTTTGCGTGGGAATCGAACCCACGACCACCGGGTCACTAGGCAAGCGCCTAAACCACTCGAACACGGAGGCAGCCTCGCAATAGAAATACACAAATTGTGAAAATTTCAACTGTCTATCTATTACGGTTCCTGAGATACAGCCCGCTGACAGACAGATGGACGGACAGCGGAGGCTTAGTAATAGGGTTTCGTTGGATACCCTTTGGGTACGGAACCCTAAAAAGTTAGGGATCCGTATGAAAACTTCGATAGTGTAACTTAAGGTGTGAAAAAAATATCAAAAAAGATCCTTAAGATATCGCGTACGCTGTGGAAACTATTGACAATATATGGAATAAAATTTTAGGGTAGCTGCCCTCAATGAAGTCCACAATGCTGCTAACATCGGCGTTGCAACAAACACTGGTGCAGACAATACTTCACTAGCAGGGGTAGCAGCTCCACAGCAGACACCGTCGCTGCAAACCAGGGAGGGGTATGAAGTTTATGAAGGAGGCAAGGAATTTACAGGGTACTCGGCTCCCGAAGTAGCAGCACCAGATATTGCTAAGTATAGTAAGAGTTCCCATAATAATCTCATTTAAACCTTTATTTTACTTAACTACTTACCTTCCTTTGAAAAATTGCTTTTGGCTAAACGGCAATCAACAAGGCATTTTTCTTAATATGATTTTAAGTGTGTATTTTTAAGTAGGTAAACTAATTAAAAATACACCAGTTAGGATTTTTCTCCTTCAAATAGTTTCTGACGTCGATTCCTAGCCTACGACATAATTCAGTCCATAGGGTTCTTCGTCGAAGAAGCATTAAAGAAATCGCAATACTAGCAATTGCATCATAGCATCGTGCAATTGCTAGTACATATAAAGAGGCAATTCTTCTATTTACAATATCCTTCCTCATCTCAGGTAAAATCTTCATATGCGTCATTCAACTGTGTCGCTAAATGATAAAACTATAGAGGGTTATTTGTAAAACACCAATAACCTCTTGAGCAGTGAAAGTACACATGATTATGAACAACCTGTACTTTGTGAACACTCTCCATGCAAACTGCAATATTTAGCCAATGAAAATGTCTGAAACAGCTGATATTTTCTTTCGAGTTTTCAGGGTCGGTCTTAAAGTAAAAGTTGTTTATAATCATGTGTACTTTCACTGCCTAAAAGGTTATTGGTGTTTTACAAATATTGATGTACGTAATTTGAAAAGTCTCCCCCTGGAGGATTAGTCTAATCCACCGCTTGGGTTTACTCGATCTCTTAGTACTTGTAGAGAAGCTTTAATTACCATATTCGTACACGTTATTAGGCGCTCCTTTATAATTATTGACTTCTCTAATTTGAACAGTTTCCCCCTCATCATCAGGTGGTGGCTACGAGTACTCGATGCCTCCACCGCCGCCGCCACTGTACCACCACCCAGCAGCCGTGCAGTCTCCGCATGTGGTGGAGGATTACTCTGATCACAGCCACGGTCTTGGGTTAGCTGACCTGTTCGATATCTCGCTGACGGGGATCGCGTTCTTGTCTTTTGGGATGTTCATTCTGCAAGTGCTGATGTGTATTACTATGGTAATTATGAGATTGATAAGTATGAATAAAAAAAAATCGTATATTGTAGTCTTGAAATTAAATTTTCTGAAGCTGATATAGAAACGAGGTTTTAAAAAGAGATTTAGGCTGCGATGTGCGATGTACCAGAGATGTGCGGAGATGCTTGGCGTCGGACGTGTTTCTTAAGTATATTGGAACATCCAGAATCGCTGGATTTTACTCATCTTCGTACATCTCTGGTGGAAACACACCCTTAACATCAGTTGATGTGATTTTCCTGTACAAATGAAAATACACAATACATTAGTTTGAATAAGTAATTGAACTCCCAACACTACTACTACCTGTACCATGAAAGATAAAGAAGTTTCTATCTCTTGCTTCTTTTTGGGATAGAACAGTTAAGTTTGTTTACTGACCGGAGGACGCCATCCATTCATGTAGGTATTAACGCTACAGTGACTGACATAATAAACCCTGACTGACGCAACCTGTTTATACATCACAGATGATAATCTAAGTTTAATCTAAAAACCATTACTAACTCCACAGAATCCGCAACAACCACAAGTGATGCAGATGGTGGACAACGGCGGCGACACAGTCAACGTTGACGATGTGTTCCGAGTAAAACGGGATACACACGAGCCTCCAGCGGCCACCTCCATTCCCGCTGTGAACAAGATGGCGCGCTACGCGTTGTTGGCACTGCGGCCACGCTCCACGCCTTGTCTGTTTCGAGCCTTATGTGTGGGCAACAAGCAGGCGCGGAATCTACGGGATGGCAACTGGTATTGGTTGCCAGTTTGGCAGTAAGTAGATTTATCTATTCAATTTCAAATTAATCATCATCTTCCTGCCCTTATCCCATGTTACTTGGGGGCGGTGCTATACGTTTTTTTCTTCCATTCTGTTCTATCAGTCGTCACTCTATCACTACCTTCCTTTTTTTTCAAATTAATGATATAATGTCAGCAAGCCATGCTGTGACTGTTAGGATTTAGAAATTTGCGATAAACTCATCCCTTTTTCCAATTTCCAGAAAGAAACTACAGAATGATACGGCCCTTTGGTTTTCTGCATTTAGTTTTTTGTTTTCACAAAAATAATTCCCGTACAATCTCATAGAATAACAACAACTAAGAAATAGCCATTGATACCAGAAGCGAGTCAACCGTTGGCGCACAGTCAATATGCCGTCGGTTTTCTCACGTCACGGCCGACGGCCGTGTCAGCGGCAGATTTATTCTGTTTTCCAATATAAGGTTGGAACGGGGAAGTAATTCGTAGAATTGTTTTCTTGATAATCGAAAGTAATTCTGAAATTTTTGATCACAGTTAGCCTTTTTCTTTAAAAAATTCAGTTCGTTGACTTTTTTTTTAACTTTGATAGGGAGTTTGAGCAGCTGTTCCGTCTTACCTTTGCCGGGATCCCCAACTTCTAAGCTGCCACTTGAGCTTCTGCTTCTATAAAAGAGCCAAAATTGAGGGTAGACGTTAATGTAGCCCCAAGAAGCTCAAGTGGGTCGGTTATCGATATAGTTACACCGCGGAAAGATGAAGCTGGGTGGAACTGGCTCCTTTTGGCGGAAAATAACACGCTTGGGTCTTGGCAGTATTGAACTTGACCAGATTGGCATCGCCCCATTCAGAGATAGCCTGTAAGGACACGTTCAAGCGCTCAACCAGAGCCTTCCGGAGAGACTGGATCTGTGACCCACCAGCTCGTGCGTCAGACGTATCTCTCAGCAACAGTGCTGTCGTCTGCATACCGAAAGGTACCGGGTTTAAGCAGATCATTAATATGCAGCAAGAACAGTGTTGCCGAAAGCACCGACCCCTGAGGAACCCCGGCATTAATATCCAGCAGTCCAGACGGGCAGCCCTCTATGACCACTAGGATAGAACGATCCCTCAGGAAATCTGCGATCCATTCACACAAACCCGCGGGCAGACCGAAGGAAGGAAGCTTACTAATAAGGCTTTCATGCCAGACCCTGTCGAAGGCCTTCGAGATGTCAAGGAAGACCGCTAGTGCTTCCCCGTGCTTCTTTTTTCTTTCTCTTGACTTATACAAAGTAAAGGCAACGTTTTCTTAGGTTTCTATTTTTTTGTTTTTCCAATTATTTTTTTTTAATTTTTATAGTAACACTGCTGCTAGTGTTACTTTTAAAAAATAACACTAGTAGCAGTGTTTCGTCGTCAGAAACTAAATGTACACTATGATGCTCGAACCCAGACGCGCTGCCACTGCGCGGCTAATTTGAAGGCACCCTAAGTAATTAGGAACCTATTTCTAAGATTGAATCTTGAGTACAATGATATAATTACAATGTAAGAACTACTTGCAAAAGTAGAACAAACATTCTTCAAAAGCAGAGTCGGTTTTGACTCTTGTCCATTCTGTTGTACGTGTTTCATAATTATTTTGTAACATAATCATGTGCTGCTACTGCTAATCTGTGTTATCTGTGTATTGCAGTGCAGGAGTGGCGTGGACTCGCGGCGGAGCCCTGGGTGCCTTACGAGCCGCGACCCTGGGGCTCGGTGGTGCCGACTGTGACACCCACTACCCTCGGGCCCACTGCACCAACAACGCTTAACACCACGATTAATCAAATATTCGAGCTTATTCATAAACAATTCTAACTATATCCATCTAATACCTTTAAACGAGCAATTCTTGTACCGATATCTACCCATATATACTCGTAGATATTATCTGTATCTCGGAAACAGCTCCAACGATTTATTGATTTATTATTTTAACGGCGATGCGCCACCGGTACACGGTGGATATCCCACCCATACGCACAAAACGTTTTGGTAACACATTCATGATGCGTACAGCTAAGGAGTGGAATTCCCTGCCGGAGTCTGTGTTTCCTAATAGCTGCAACCTGGGAGTCTTTAAGTCAAGAGTGAATAGGTTATTTCTAGGCAAGCGTGCTCCATCTTCGACCACATCATCACTTACCATCAGGTGAGATAGTGGTCAAACGCGTGCCTATCTATAATAAAAAAAAAAAAAAAATATTATGTACTTTATTGTACACCAAAAAAGCCAGTCCATGTAAAATACTGGTATTCAGCTAAATCCAGCTTGACTGGAAGCCGACCCTAATATAGTTGGGAAAAAGCTAGGCAGATGATGATTGTACACCAAAAAAGAAATACAAAAGGAAACTTAAAACTAAAACACATACGATGGGCGGCTTTATCGCATTCCGCGATACCTTCCAACGATTTTCATGAAATTTAATATACGGGGGATTTCGGGAGCGATAAATCGATCTATCTAGGTTTCATTTTTAGAAAACGTAAAAAAAAAACGATTGAAGCTCGGTCATCCAGGTACTGATTTGTTTAAATACTGATGAGCAGATTCTGATTTCAGTTTTTATTTTAAATTAGAGCTTATTATATTTTTGAGAACCACGAGGAAAAGTTCTACTTTTTTAAGCAACGTTCGCATTCGCATCTCAGACGTCAATCGATCTGTCAACATGTGGGACATTAGAGATGTTTTTGATAGATTGCGACTGAGATGCGAATGCGAAAGTTGCTTAAAAATTGTAAAAATGTCACTCAGGTTTTTTTGGTAAAGGTATGTTTATAAAAAATAAATAAGTTATATACTGTAACTAAAATTTATTGCATACGATATTGCTTTTGTGTAATGGCTAAGTTTTAGAAATATCTATTTACATTTTGGACATATTTTAAACTTAGAAATGTACTACTTTATAATAATAAATCTACAATAACTTTGCTTAATATCTAGTAGCATATTATTTTTAAATAACATGTTCTAACAAAACCTTATGTTATTACTACTTTAGCGCAGAGACAACAGTATAGTCCCATGCGTGTTATATTTGACACCTTCAATATAGAACGATGTATGTGTCAAAAGTAGCAAGTTAAGTAATTATGTACTGTTCGCGGAGCAATCAAAATAGTTAACACGCTTTTAAACTATACGAAAATAGACCAGACCTGGTGCTTGAATGACGAAATGTTAGGCTATTAAAATGGGTGTAAAGCTATTTAGAACGTGTCCAAATACGTTTAGAATTATCAATGAGACGAATGTCGTAGTGGACAGAGGAGTATGGAATGGTTTCTAGAGTTTATGAATGACAAAACTAATCTCGGAGAATAAAATATGGAGAATAAAACGAGCCTAAGAGAGGAAGGCTAAAATGAACCTCGCATAATTATGTGAGAAATTAGTTTAATTCAGCTAATTGTAAGTGTATGAGGCTGGCAGAAGATCGTGAGGATTAGCACACTAAAATAGGGAACTATGCTCAGTAGAGAGCGAAGTTGGACTGAGCGAATTTCAATGTCTGTTAAATTCCGTCTTTTCGAGATCATACAAATGAGACACATTTAATTAGCCAGATTTTTGTACATTTCAAATACAGCTTATGCTATTATCTAAGGTGGTGAAGACGGTAATGTTACAGGTGTAAAAACACAGCTGAGAGGCGCATACGCATACGGGTTCAACAGTGAATACGCCGGAGGTGCGTGTCCGAAGATCTGCCCCGGGAACAACCCTTGCCGCTGAGCAATTTTCAATCTCGAAGTCAACTGTTTCTTCCATTTCGTCCGCCGATTTTGAAACCACGTCTTTATTTGTACTTCCGTAAGGCCTAAAGCTTTTGATAGTTCCATTCTCTTCGATACGCTGAGGTACTTGTCGATTTTGAACTCTGCTTCTAGTCGCTCAAGTTGTTTAGCACTGTATGCTTGCCGCGGTTTTCTCTCTGGCCCGGCTCGACGAGGTCTTCTGTTATTCTTGTCATCTACAAAGAAAATTACGTGATAAGTAATAATATTTAAATATAAAATGAAGGTTCCTCGGCTCTATACCCGCGTGGCCATATACCGATTATTACCGACAGGGCTTGCGCTGTCTTCGAGTTGTAGTGTTGGTGCATGACGCGTCTTTATTTACGTATTTGATGATAAGCAATTTAGCAGAAATCCTGTGTGTTTCGTAGGTGTGAATAAAAACTGCAACTTCATACTTTTGAGGTTTTAAAAGCAACTTCTCCATTTACAAAGTAGCTGCTCTCGCTAAAACAAATACGTAGTAAAGTTTTTTCGAACACTAATCGGAATTGTCACAGGTTCTCGTTAAGTGGCTATAAACACAATCTGTCTGTTTGTGCAGCGCCTGCGCGGTTTGACATCTCGCGTGTCAACACCGCATTGTGGTCGATGTATGTGCGATGGCCGTGCTAACCGACTGTTAACTATTTACGTAAGTTTTACGATCATCCAGGTTTTTCAGTATTTTTGTACTTGATATGAAAAATCATTACCTGTGTTAATTTCAGTCACAGTACACACAATGCATATGTGAGTCATGTGATATACCGTTCTACAAAGATTTTAATATGTGAATAGCCCTAAAGTATATTAATATATAAAGATATTTCCAGTAAGCTCTATCTATACAATTTATCTAAATAATTTCTAAGAGAACTTAGAAATTATTTTTTTTCACCACACAGCCAGTTTCGTAATGTTTTTATCCCTCCTGTAACTCTCTTTACTCGCAAAGGTGTGAAGAAATTAAGTTTCATACGCAATTTTTGCGGTTTACGATGACCTAGCTGGTCTCCTAGACATTTTTAAACCATCAATAGTAGTGCGTGACCGACGCATTTGATAACTTAAAACCAATCATGTAACTTTCTATCACGCATCTACTTTTGAGGGCGTTTCACCTTGACTTTTATAGTATTTTTGCTCAGACCAAACATTTTTCTACTGATTTAGAAACTGTTCAAGAAACCATAAAATGCCTGTGTATCTAAATATGTACCTCCATTTAAGAATTTCTATATAAAATTAACAGCAGTATTGACAAAGTCTATTTCTCGGTATGTAGTGCATAGAGGCGTGGTGTAAAGTCAGTTTCTGGATAGAGTTCGATCACAGCAGGGCCCGCGTTAAGGCGATGTACAAACACGAGAGCTTTGTTGGTAATTATCGTCGCGGCAGCTGTTTGCCCACACCTCGGTGCGAAGTCGCGACCACCGTCCGACGGCTGGCGGGCACTGGCGACATTTCGTCGAATGTGCCCTCGGACTAATCGCGCGAACCATAACGCTATGTGTAACCAAGTTGTTGGCCGTTACAATTAGTTAGAACGGTCAACAGATCGTGTTAACACCAGTTTTTACAAGACACGCTTGCGTGTGTCGCTGAATTTAATATCTTCACAGATTCACAGATTATTATCTACTTTATTGGCCATTTCCTGTTGTTAGGATCATTCAAAAGTTTTTCTATTGTTGAGTTGCGAAATGCAAATAGTTATTTTTGAGAACTGATAATAGCCCAATTTGCGACTGTCACGGGCAAAATACGTTTTGTTTGTCTGAAAATACAGTTTTGTCACGACCGATGACGTACTTTAAGGTGGATGCTCCAGGGTGGCCCGCGAAATTCAAATATTTTTGTGTTTTTTGCAATTTGCCGGTCAGTGTGAAGCTGTATGTGGACCAAATGCGATCTGCGACCGTAACGCGTATGAATATGAATATTTCAGAAATAATCATTCTTTCGAACTACATGAACTTAGAGGGCTATATTGATGATTAAAATGGTTATAATTCTTTAGATAAATACGCGTTACGGTCGCAGATCGCATTTGGTCCACATACAGCTTCACACTGACCGGCAAATTGCAAAAAACACAAAAATATTTGAATTTCGCGGGCCACCCTGGAGCATCCACCTTAATGTTTTGATTTTGAAGGATTTGTCGTCTTCAACTCGATTGCAAGTGCGTCATAGAATCGTGGTGTTCATAACATGGAGTGAAAGAATGTCAAATGTCAACGCGGTTGTCGCGTCTCGTTGACATAGAAAGCTTGTGTTGGACCCCCGGGCTATTCCCGGACGTTACACACTCACACTAATTTTATAGCCACCGAAATTCCTTCTCGCTGCGGAGCCAGCAAATGTGACAAAACTGATGATAAATATACAGATTTACTTGAAAGTTCGGTGTTTAACTTACGGTAAATATGATTCACCGTCAACGCTCAACAGTCATTTGAGATGGTCAATGGAATTTTTGTGGTGTAATATTTATTGCAGTCAAATGCTGGAGTATGCATCCTCGATTCGTCACCAAATAACGACATTCTGACTTAATTTATGTTTTCTAATATTCATTATCCTACTTTGCCACTATCTTACTCGTTGTTATATGATTATAATTTAAATATCTGACCCGCGCAACTTTGTCTGCGTCACAATTTTCATTACTACTCCGCTCTTATTGGTCTTAGCGTGATGATATATAGCCTTCCTCGATAAATGGGCTATCTAACACTGAAACAATTTCAAATTTGACCAGTGGTTCCTGAGCAAACAAACAAATAAACAACTTTATATATTAGTATAGATTTTACTAATACAGGACGCAAAACGACACATAAAATAATCTTTAAAAACAATACTTCATTTTGGGGGTTTATAAGCATTTATTTTTACAGACTATTTGTAAGGCCCAGATTTCAAGTCTTGATCTTCAACTAGACTTCACCTCGAATCATCAAATTGAGTTATAGCTTCTATCTATTGACATCTTACGTTTAGCAGTGTACGGCAATTGGCAGATACCTATATGATAATGATGATGATGATCTATTAACATGAATCACGGGATTTTTGGGTGGTCTTGGCGGCTAAAACATGTGGATGTCATTAAATCTGACTTGGAAATTGGGTTTTAATCATAAAATTCTAATAATAACTTATTATGAAAAAAACAGATTCTTGATGCAGACTATTAAAAAAAGAGAATTTTGCTAAATATTTGCTTAAGTGGTGCTAAGCAGTTCAGAGATTATCCTGAATAAGAATATTTACTCATTTTCTTCCTCATAATTAATTATATCGCAAGTTGATTAATTAATCGTTTGCATCACTAAAACAACCAAAGTATTCAGAAGTACTATCACTCGTAAGGTTAGAGCAATGATAATAATTATGAATAAATAGTTAATTAGATATTATGTGCGAGGGATGATTGCGTGCGAATTAGGCGTGCGAAGTATCACACCGGGTGTGATTGCACGCGATTGTAACACGCACGCACATTACGTTATTGTAATGGTAGTGTTAGGGTGTTCAACGTGTTCGGGTTTCACGGTTATTTTTTAAGTGGTTTTATATTGGTTGAAAGTGTCAGTTGTACAGTTAATATTTTAGCCGTTTATATTTTTGTGGGATTTATAGATCCGTCGCATTTCCAACATGAGGCCCACATTGGAGTGCCCCAAGTGACCTATACCTGTACTTTTGTGGATATATTTAATGCCACCGATGCTGCAATTAACGTAGCCTACTGGACCCAAATAACCTAAGGCGTTAACCATCCAAAAGAAAAAGAAGACTTTAACTGTTTATAGAAGGGCTCAAAACAAGTGTTGCCAGTAAACTTGACAGTCAAATCAAGGTCGTAATTTCATAGATTTTATTTAAATATTGAACCTTATGAATATTTTGACCAGCTTTAGATATTGTTGGGGCTACCTCGGTTTTGTAGCGCGTCTGGCATGTTCGCTGAAGCGAGATTAGATGATTTTTATGCCGTTATGCGCAAGCGATGTGCGAGTATGCTGAAGCGATTCAGGGGTAGCCCCAACAACATACTGGCTACACTGGCGGACAAAATTGATGGGCCTTTCATTAGGCACTGGGCAGCTAGGCATGTGCGTACTGGCGTACATGTCGCCAATTAATTTAAGCTTTTTATGTACTAACAATAGGTTAAGATTTTACTAACACTATATGGATCAATGGTCTGAATTAAATAAATTATTATTATTATTATTTAGAGCAAAGGGTATGTATTAAAGGGTTAAGGGGCTGATTAATTCTCCATCCAACTCCAGTCCGTGTCAGTCGTACTATAGGTATTCTAGCACCTCTACAAAACATCTCTCCTTTTTTTTCTCGGACATCGTTCCGTTGTAATTTTACCTAACACAAATACTTACAACCAGACTTTTTATACCAATGTTTTTATAGAATAGGTACCTATACATTTGATATTCCCAAAGAGAAATGAATTGCACTCAGAGCGCGCAGCTATCAAAATATATAAGTACCCTGTGGGTGTTCATAGTAGACATGACTTTACCCAAGTACTTAATTGGGACCAATTTTTTAAGATTACGAAATCATCAAATGGCTCCATCAATTCTGGGCGAAGCAGAAGAGAGTTTCAGACTCTTACTGACTAAAACCCTACAACCCATCCGTGTTCCTCCTAATGCTCTTTGCGTTCCAGGGCAACAAAAAATCCGCAACCCTGGTCACTAATGTTGCGAAATGTGTGTAAAGTGTATCAGCAATATTCGTATTAACCGGATAGTAGTATACAGCGATAAATTTAGTATCCGGATATCATTACCCGGATACTAAATTTGACGGCTATCCGCATTGCATGCCCTAGTTGAGATCTAGTCTTCAAAGGAAGGAAAATATGTTTTATAGTTACCATAAAGAGCAGCGGAGGGTTGATGTGTGGCCAGCCAGTGCGCGTACGCATGTCCGGCGAGCAGCCCCGCGTCGCTCAGCGCGTTCAGCTCCGGACAGGTTGACGTTGATGACACTAATCACATGAACAATGAAATTATTATAAAAAACATACTTAATAAACTTCTACGTCAGTAGTAGTAATAAATTCCAGAATGGTCTCAACTATAAACATGATTAAAACGTTCCACCATCAGATTAGCGACTTCCAAACTTCCACTTTTTATCTATACTAATATTATAAAGAGTAAAGATTTGTATTTATGTATGTAACGAATAAACTTAAAAACCGATTTGAAAAAGCAATGGATAGCTACATTATGACCGAGTAACATAGGCTATTTATCCCCGTACTCCCACGGAAACGGGAATTACGCGGGCGAAACCGCGTGACGTCTGCTATAATATCTTATCAATGGAAAAAAAGTGTATAAGTGGAAATTTTATAAATATAGGTAAAAAATTTCCAAGGAGCTCAAAAAAGTGGGTGCCTGACAGCCTGACTGTGGATGGCGCCGCCAAGGCCGGCCCTCTAAGAAAGCCACTTTAGTAGAATTTCAAATCAAATTTCATTTTCACCTTTATGTCTAACGCATTAGGTTCAAGGTTTATTAGGAAAATTTGACAGTGACAGGTAGTGTGATGTGCTTGTTAAAGTGGCTTTTTGTGTGTGGTCGCGACGTGATCCGGAAAAGCCTGAAAGGATTTGGGGGTGGCCTTTGCCTAGCGGTGGGACAGTATAGGCTGAATATAAAAATAAGAAAGAGAAAGTTTGAGAGTGGCACCGGTGCTGATTGATAATTTATGTGGAAATCGGTTCTCATGGTTTATGATGCTGAGAGTTGGGCAATATGTCGAGAAGAAATTTTTGAGTTTGGATGTGGATGATTATTTATCTATACTAATATTTTAAAGCTGAAGAGTTTGTTCATTTGCTTGAACGCGCTAATCTCAGGAACTACTGGTTTGAATTAAAAAATTCTTTAAGTACTTGGTAACCCAATTATCGAGGAAGGCTATAGGCTACATAACATCACGCTACGGCAAATGAGAGCGGAGCATTAATGAAAAATGTGACGCAGACGAAGTTGCGCAGGGCATCTATAAAAGTACGAAAAGGCCAAAGAATCAGCTGATAGCCTGTGTGAATGAGTCTTCATACACTCAGGCCATCAGTCGTTTGTGGTTGGAAAACAACCTAATTGCTGAGATGACCACCATCACTAATAGTGTTGAATGGAATAAAAGGAGGTTGTGACGGCTCTCAATAAATAAATTGTCATACGAGCAAGAGGACAATCCTAAGATTTGACGTTTTAGTAAGTTCAGAAAAGGTATAATTAAAAATCAAAATAATATGAATTTACTAAGGTCGCTCGTTGATGTCTTTGGCATTGATTTTTAAGTGTATTTGATTTTCCAAAAATCTGTCACGGACATCGCTAAACTACTTTTATTAATGCGGTGTAAAAATGCAATGAGGAACATTTGTACCTTTTTAATTAAGATAAAAAATCCAGTAAATCTGACTCCAGTCTTGCCATGAAGTACCGTGTTACCCATTTAATGGGTTGTGGAGGTCTGGTAGGCAGCCGCTCCACGTGAAATGCTAGTACTCAGCTGAATCCGGTTTGACTGGAAGCCGACCCCAATATAGTTTGGAAAAGTCTATGCAGATGATAACTATTAAACGAAGCTTAAACAAAAATTAATTTCTAGATGATTGATGAGGCTAGGTTATGTTATATGAGTAAGTATGTCCATACTCATAATTCCGACATCCTTTCTCATGGAGGATAGGCAGAAGCCCAGAAGGGACATCTGACCACGCACGTTGTTTTGGGATTGAGTTGCAGCGCCAAATCCTTATGGACCAACATAGCAGACAATGAAAACAAATAGGCCTATATTTATTTTTTCTTTGCGTGCTATGTTGGTCCTTAAGGCTTTTGCTTTGACTAAAATGAAAAGTAATATTAATATCAGGAACTGTTTTAAAATTGGGTAAATCTGTTTAAATGTATTTGACCGAGATATGCGCGATAGCGCGACGGTTCGCGCAGGTTCCGAGGGCGGCCCGTGGATGGGTGGCCATTAATTACATAACTAGACTCCTCCGTGCCTCGAAAAGCTCTAAAAAGCCTTTCGATTTGAAGATCTTTGACTGTCGTAACTGATAATTAGAAGTCAGAAAACCTTACACTAATCTTACAGGGCCTCAAGTCTGCTATTACAAGTGTCAGAATGGTCTATCATTGATTTCATAATTGTTGATTTGGCAAGTTTGGTAATCTATTAATAGAATAAAAGCGTTTTCAATGGTCAACCACTGACACTCCATTGAAAGAAGTGGCATAGAATAGTAATCTCGTACATAATGACAAATAAAAAAATAATTTGTAAAAATATATACAAAAGAAATCTGGCATAACTTAATGTTCAAATTTAGTAGTAGTTTTTCAAACAGCTAATAAAAAATAGCAATACAAAAATGTCTTTCTACCACGATTCTATTACAAGACCACTGACCGACCAATGATCGACCATTATGAATTAGCAGATTACGAACTTTTAGCAAAATGACAATGGGATCGTGTCGTGTTGGGATTTGGTGTACAATAAAGTATATATAAATAAATAAATTTATAAAAATAACAGACTTGGGGCCCTGGTAGTGTATTTATGAGATTAGGAGGTCAGATAGTTGCTCCCCACCGTCTGCATGTAAACGGATTCAGTTGAGTACCAAACTGAATCTGTTTAGTCATAAAGCCGACCCCAATATAGTTGGGAAAACGTTCGGCAGGTTTGTTGATGATTTCAATATCTTCTGACAGATAGTGTCAACTCCTAAGCTTTCCGAGTATTTAGGAAATTAGTTAAAACAATTTGAGATGTTATCGACACTTTAAAATCTTATGGCAGTCTGCGGAGGCGAGATATCTTAAAGAGAGGTACCGGCCGTCCCACATGTGGGGAATATTGCGTAGACAATTGTCTAAAATTTTGCGGGCCAGACGTGCCAAAGAATTTCATCGGTTGATAATTTTTTGACTATTCAGAAACGGGCTTTTGGGAGACTGTTTTCGTTTTTACTTCCAAATGAAATAGCAGAGTTATCTCAAATTTCTGTTACTATAAATATATTTATTGATATAGGTACATATTTACGTGTGTTAAAAGTTAGTTTGTAATGTTAGTTTAAATAATAGTTATTAATTATTCCACTTTCTTCGTTTCTATCAGTGCACCTGCCATGCTATCTCTTCACCACCCTTGGTTGACTGGTAGAGCACCTATATGCCTAAGGCATTAAGTCTAACATTGTACCTTTGTGAAGTTTAAATAAATATAGATACAATAAAAAAGTTATATCTATTTTCAAAGAAATGTTAGAAAATATTGAAATATTTTAGGGCAAGAGGTGCGTTTTCATATTATGGAAGCTGATTTAGAGGTCTTTTCGTAAGTCGTAATCCGAGATAGTACTGTGGTACTGCAGGTAATTGACTGCTGCAGCACCCCTGGAAATTACTTATAAAATGAAAAACCGATTGGATTCAAAGGATAATCATATTGAACACTTGCCCAGATGAAAGCTTTTACAGTTCTGTCATTCTAAAACAAGATCCATTCTTCTACATAATTATATACATATTTTTTAAACTAGTTGACCCGCGCAACTTCGTCTGCGTCACAATTTTTCTGCCTGCTCCGCTCCTATTGGTCTTAGCGTGATGATACATAGCCTAAAGCCTTCCTTAATAAATGGGCTATCTAACATTGAAAGAATTTTTCAAGGCGGACCAGTAGTTCCTGCGATTAGCGCGTTCAAGCAAACAAACAAAAAAATAAAAAAAAAATCTTTTTTAATAAGTCCTCCAAAGCTTTATCGACTGGTCAATGCAACCAAAAAGGTGCATTACATGAGCTACGCCCCTACGAATAGAGGATACAGTACTGAGCGCTTAAAAAAATATATGGGTAGGACTGATATACCAATCTTCTTACCATTATGTTCGTCGGTAGTTTCTTCAACGTCGTCACTATCATCTGGACGTATGTTATTAACGAGTTTAGTACTATTATTTTTATTATTCCCTAATATACTGTCTATTAGAAACGTTTTACTTTTGCCATGAATAACACTGTTCATTGAACCCTTTGTACTATTTTGCGAAGGTTCACTATTATTGCATAGATTTCTAATATTCTCAAATGTTTTTGTAGGAAATATCACTCGGCTCTGTTCAAAAAAACATAATTTTTCTGAATTTAGTAAAGGATTTATAACGGTTTTAATATTTTTGTTTTCGGTGTTTCGATGGCTTGATTGTTCACTATTATCACATATATCTATTGTTTCATTTTCACTGTCATATTCAGTTTCCGATTCACAGTCATAACTTGAGTCTCTTTCGGTACTACACAACGCACTATTATTTTCTGCATTTGAAATGTACTCGTTTTCGCAAGTGCTTGAAATATCTTCGATCGTATCCATCTTGAAACTAGTTTTAATCTTCATTGCTTCATAATTTTAATGGTCTCACTGGTCACTATTACGTCTACGTAAAATGTCACTTCACTCGACATTCAAACGTGTGCCGCGGAGATTAAAACCCAGACTAAACTTAGCTTCAGGTTTGCCGGAAACTGATAATTGCATCCGAAAATAGGTGGTGCCAAGAGATCGCTCGCGGTGGCTGTAGGTATGAACGAGATGAGATGCTCTCACGCTACTGGCTGCCTGATAAGTGGAGGGGATGGCGCCATCTTAGGTAGGAGGGGCCTCGATAACCACCTGTGAAAATTCACACCTTTCTTTTATTTGATAACACGTTATGTCAGAGCTCTTTAGCTCACAAAGGATCTCTAAAAGCTTATGATGAGGTGAGGATCCAATTTCTACCGGTTATTGTTTGATTAATGTCGCAGATTTAAGTGATTTATTGTAAACGATCCGAGATGCTTAATGCGGTGTGGCTGGAGGGAATACTTGTGGAGATTTAATGTACCTAATGCTTGAAGAGTTTTGAATTACTTTTAAAATGTACTCTATGCAAGATTTCTAGTTTTATACGCCAAGAAGGTGAAGCGATATATTTCATCTTTTAGGCTTAATTAACTTGCAATTTTTTTTTGTTCTCATATAGTTTCCCAAGGAGCAATGAGAAATGTATCTATTAGAGAGACTTATGCCCGGCTTCTGAGGTAACGCTGTAAAGTCATACAAAAATACAGTTAACGGACAGATAAACGACCGATAAAGTACCTCAGAAACCGGGCATAAGTCGTTTGGCAGGCTGGTTAGAACAAAAGGATGTTTAACTATAAGTTATAGGTAAAAAAAAAATCTGTCATCGAAAAAGATTTGTTAGTGATGGGATTCGTGCCCTTTGTTGCAAAATGCAAGACGCTAAATGCACTTTAAGTCATTGAGTGCTTTATAGTAATAGCGTCAAGCGTAAATGGCGCGAATCCTATCACGAGTACTAATAAATCTTTTTAAATATATACTTAAACATTTTACTACAAAGGTGACTACTTTTTAGCGTTCCGTACCTCAAAAGTAAAAAAACAAAAGCTTCATATGATCAGTTTGTTGTCCGTCCTTCCGTCCGTCCGTCTGACTGTCAGTTAAGACCCTTTATCTCGGAAACGCGTCAAGGTATCGAGTTGAAATTTTTCATAACTGAAGTCAAATAAACAGATTGTAGATTTACAACATTTTTTACTTAATTAATAACAGGTAGTTTACTTAATTAGTAACACAGAATTGTAGTCTACAATAAGGTGAATGAAGCTCTGTCCTCCTGGCTAGGTTACAAAATAGCCAGAGTTAAGGAGACAAAACTAAAACCATATACTCAAGTCTACAGTCCCTTGAAGCTGTGAAAAAATTAAATATGTAAGCTTACTTAATAAAGGGATAGGTACGGCCTTTATGCAGCTAAAAACGTATATATCGACACTCAAGGGAATCAAAATTGATAGGGTATTTTCCGTTGACCTAGAACTATGAAATTCGGCAAGTAATACCGTATTATGCTACAAGTATAATGAAAAATATTTCAGACAGATAAGGTTGAAGGGATAGTGGAAATATCCAAAATGCTTACAATATAACTGATTCTTATAATCTCAACATCAGATAACTACTGCATTCAGCGCTCTCTCTTTTACATCCAAGAAAATACAGGCTCTAAAAGTCCAAGATGCGTAAAACTTCTCGCAGAGAACGTTGTGTTCTCGAGTTTGAAAATTATTTTAAACATTTCATACTCCGTCGCTAGACGGCGTTGTAGCGCGACATCAATGAAAACATCGTCTTCAAACATTGGGAAAGTCTACACGTTCCCCACAAATTTTCACCACATTCCGCTTTGCACTGCTAGATGGCGCTGTACGGTGAAAATGTTGAAATGACTGTGCTATCAATAGATAGTGACGTAACCTCTGCTATTTAGAGAGGGTCACTATTTGAGAGTTCGCTCGTCTTCTCACTACGCTTACTTTTATCTACGAATGAGGACAGATGGCGCTACGATACTCGTCACTTCAGATTGTCGCAGAGGGCGGGAAGCGAGAATTTTCCCGAAGAAGTTTTCGCGTGGGTTGAAAAATTAACAACGCAAGCAAAAGTAACTGTAAAGTAAAAATAAGTAACTGTAAAGAGATACCAAAGTTTAGACATGGAAAGGTCTGATAGGCAGCCGCTCCACGTAAGACACTGGTACCTATTCAGCTGAATCGTGTTTGTCTGGAAGCCGACCCCAATATAGTTGGGAAAAGGCTAGGCAGATGATGAGACATGGAAAGGTAGAACTACATTTTCTTTAAACTAACACATGTAGTGTTAAAACTTTTATGATGATATTCAAAAAAAATTATTTCATATAAACCTATGTGTAGGTACGTGGGCCGTACTTGGAAATTTACGAAACGTCCAATGCACAGTTCAAATTGGTTGTCTTTAAGAAAATCCGTAAAAACTAAAATGATTAATATGAAAAGTTGGATATATAAATCAGATACCTATCTATATCCACTTCAAACACGGTGTTTACTACGGCTTCCTTACTTATATAAAGAATCGTATGAAGATATGTTACGTTCACGAAAACCGCAGAACTATAATATCGTAAAAACGCAATCGGATTCTTCGTAATCTCGTTGACGGAAAGAAAATAAACATGCTGAAGTTTTTGCGTCACTCTTCTTGATACCGACTGAGAGTTAGATCGGAGTATAAACTAATGGATCTATTAGTTTCAATATGTTCAGTAAAACACAAATTAGTAGGTTAAATATTTATACCTACCTACTTATACAATAGAAGATTTGTACGTACGTTGGTTGGTATTTTTTAGGTATTTTTATTAGGTAGGTATTCAGTTTTTTTTTGTCACTAAAATGAAATAGGTACGGTACCTATATTAATATATTTTTTTTATTAGTTTTGAAATACACAAATTGGAGCAATTTTTTATCCAATAAGAGGGAAAGGGCGGCATGAGTGACGTTCCACAATTTCTGCAAATCACGTGACGTGACAATAGACGAACGGTTCCTATTTTCTCTTGAATACAACTGTGATTTACACCTGTACTGGATCTTTAGCTGCAGCCTGCACACCCAATGTCTGCTATAATGGACACCCGATGGTTTTTCTCTAAAAGTAGTTTAATGTATGTAGTTTAACCTGTGATCACCTGGTCGCAACAATTGAATAGTTTTATTGTAAAAAAATCGTCGGCCGCCATGTTTTTGGTCGATGGGGGCCATAGGATATTAAACACTGCGTTTTAAAAAAAAAAGAAGGTCAAACTGCGTGATTTAAGGTATGGCATGTAGGATGCCATTAAGCGTCAATTTCAGTTGACTCCTAATGGCACACACGTGTGGCAACGACAAACCACAGGTTAAAACCATCCCTGTTTTCATCATGTGACTCTGTTACTAGATATAATTAGCGGTGCTTCTATGACGTTGAGTCGTGAGCACATTCCCCATTCATCCCTCTCATCAGCTCTGACGCTTCACTTATTTCAAGCACGCAATGTACGGTGAGCAAGTTTCGTTTGCCCACCGTACATTGGCAAGGCCACCCTGCTACATTCATCTGTACTCACGACTCGTGCCGGCTATACCCACACTAAACTACGTCACAAACAGTGTAGCAAGTAGCATAATCCTGCATATCAACAAAAAAAACTGGCCAGGTGCGAGTCGGACTCGCGTGCAAAGGATTCCGAACGAATTTCTTTTTTTTAACTTGTTATTTTAACACTATAGAATTCTTATAGATTTTCCTGTAATCTATAGCTAAAGGTCTATTATCTCCGTTTTTTTTTTCAAATTTTTAAGCACAGTAGTTTCGGAGATAATGGGGGAATAGTAATTTTTCTTCTAATTTCTTGAATAACTTCAAAACTATTTATTTTAAAATTATGAAAAAAATAATTAAAACTTTCACAGTAAGCCCTTTCGTTTGATATGTCACACAATATTGTTCAAAAAACGTTTTTTTTTTTATTTTCTAATTTGACCCGCAAAAGTGGCCCCCATACTAAAAAAGTAATAATTTACGTAAAGTTTTCGTGTTTGAGTCACAGAAGTCCATATGTGTAAAAAATTTCAACAGAATCGGTCCAGTGGATCCGGAGAAAACTGACTGTGACAGACGGACAGACAGACAGACAGCCACCAGAGTGATCCTATAAGGGTTCCGTTTTCTGTTCGGAACCCTAAAAACCATTAAAACAATAACGTCACAACATTTGGTGTTAAGATAAACATCATGAATCTATAAATCATAAAACAAATGAGTCGTTTTAAAATTAGATTCGTTATATCACGGCACCATCAGCGAACTCAAGTGGAAACGCTCGCTAACTCATGCGAGTTACGTCCCATTGTGTAGTAACATTATCATTATTTGTATTGTTAACCGTATCCAGCGATAATTTGTCTTTGACGAGACCCAAAACGGTGTTTCTTATGAAGGTGTCCAGCAAAAACGGTTAAATTAACTCAACCCGTAAAAGGGTGAGCCGCGGGTGACGCCGCGAAGCGGAAAACTAGTCGTTAGCATAATGTAGATATTTACCGAGCTGCCAACAAGTTTTGTTTTTTGTTTCAAATCTCTCTTCATAATATCCGGATTTTTTGACAGTTGGCTCTGCAAGATAGCATAATAGAAGTTTGTGAGCGCAGACCGTATGCTTTGGTTTGGAGAACTTACAAGAAAAACATGAAGCAAGCTTAGTGGAGCTACTGATAGCAATTAAGCGCTGCCTTTAAATCGCAGAAATCCGTGCGACTTACTACTCAACCTCATCATCATCATCTGCCTAGCCTTTTCCCAACTACATTGGGGTCGGCTTCCAGTCAAACCGGATTCAGCTGAATACCAGTGTTTTACGTGGAGCGGCTGCCTACCAGACCTTCACAACCCATTAACTGGGTAACACGATACATCTTGGCAAGACTGGAGTCAGATTTACTGGCTTCTGACAATCCGTAACGACTGCCAAAGATCTACAAATGACAGCTGGGACCAACGGCTTAACGTGCTTTCTGAGGCACGAAGGAAACTCGTTATGTTAAGATGGTCACCCAACCACATACCAACCTTGGCAAGTGTTGCTTAACCTTCAAGATCGACCCGTGCGGCTGTTATTATTTAGCCACGAGCTCCTCTCTCTTACTACTCAACCTCTCTTAGTCAAATTATCAGTTATAGCTTGTTATATGTTGACAATAAATGTTCCACATAGAGTCTCGAGAGGAATGATGGAGGAAGTTAGCTTCAAAAGGATTTTACATGACATGTGACTGTCACTACTGAAGTTGGTTATGAATAGAATTCCTACGTGTATTTTCAAGGAACTATCGCTTTTGTTTCGCAGTCGGAAACTGTCAAAAGCATCTCTAATTTGCCTAAACCTTTTTTATAAGTTTTTGTCATTGTCACTGAGTTGATTTACAAGAACGAACGCATACAATCTTAATCTCTTCATAGTAAGAATGAACAGGCTTCTTCTGGGTAAGCCTAAGCTCGCTCCATCGCCGACTTTGTCTCTGTCATCTCTGACCTAGACTAGAGAGCAAACCCGTCCCAATAAAAAAAAAAATTGATTGTCTGTGAAGTCGGTTTCACGGACGATATTTTTACGTGATAACGACATTTTCACAAATTCAGTCCTTAACAAACAAGCCCTTAAGCCAATCGTGCCTCTCTATCGCTTGTTCCGCGCTCTCGTTTGTACGCTCAGCTCAGGCGGAACGTGACACTTTTTCGTGCGTGCAGCCGGCGTTCATCGATTTACAAGACGTTATCACGTCAAAAAAGAATTGGCATTCAGAGTACTAAATATTGGTGCACTTTAAATCTAAAATATGTCACAGCCGTGTATACAGCTTTAGCGTTTGTCGAAGTATGGACAAGACGACGGAAATATCACGATGGATCCCCTGCGTTACTCGTACATTAGCGACATAGTAACGAGGCGGACTTGGACTGAAGGAATCTCCGTTCGCTAGTCTCACATATTTTGTAGTTGTTTACGAGAACTAGAGCATATTTTAGATTATTCGACAGTAATGCTTAGCTTTGAAACTCGATTCCGAAATTTTGTAGTTTCAGTACGGTAACTTTAGGCTCGTCGGTAATATTCTATAGTGATAAGGATTGTCAAACGTCTTAAATGTTTGGGATTGACCGAGAGAGATTTTGGTGATCTTTGGACATTAACCCCCTTCCCCACCCCCTTGGTGACCTTCTAATCTCACGTGAGATTTTTCAAAATGCGTATTTCTAGGGTGACAATCTGCAAGTATCACACTTTGCCTGGTGGTGCTGCAGGTATTCTGTGGACCGCACAACGGTTCATAAGCTGAGAAACGCGTGATATTTTACTGAAATGATTGGTGAATGACCACTTTTCTCGCAATTTTACATTGTTGCTTCAGTTGTTTATGGAAAAAATATGTGATGCCCGTGCATTGGATGAGATTCAGCTATACCCCTGCCTGCCCTAAAACGTAAGTGTAACTGTCGAGAGGCGTTAGACAAAGCCACCAAAATACAAGACATTGATCACGTGTCACTTCGACAGCGTTTGTACCATACATTTTTGACGTTATGACAATCGCTTTCATCACGCTACTGCCGACAGAATGTGACCGTCTAGAGTCTCAGGCCGTCTTAGTTGCGTCCCATTGCGTGTCGCCCTGCAGTATCCAGCAGGTCTCAAACCTTCTGCCGACGTGGAAGACATTAGTGGCAGTGCATCGTACTGCACTAAAGCATGGTTCCTAATTCGCATCGCATTTGTAAGGTGATAGCTACATACTTTTTTCAAACCCCACATCCTCATACAATCCAATATTTTTGAACCAGCACCCTGCTTCTAGAGAATCCATATAAAAAATGTTTTCCGCAGAAATAGTGGTAACTATTTTCATCATCATCATATCAGCCGAAAGACGTTCACTGCTGGACATAGGCCTACCCCTTTTCAGGCGGGGTGGCGATCGCAGTGCATGGTGTTGAGCTTTACAGAGAACACTGCTGCCATTCTCTGGCGAGGTCCTTAGTCGCCTCTTACGACAACTGGGAAGTGATGGGATGGTATTATTCTTTTACGGCACCATACGGCACCGGCCTTTAAAACCATGGTAATTTAAACCTTATCAATATTAAACGAGTTTCATAATTGAATATGGTTCCCATTAGATTACAGGAATGAGTATGGTCGCATACTTAGTGCCTACTCTTGACGTATTCGCGATCATGTCACGATCGCAATCTGCTGGAAACGTAGGAAAGTAGGTATTTGATATGTGATGTGCTTGCTGTAAGTTCCTCTGATATCATCGTTATGTTAGCGTAACTTAATTTGATTTCCTTGATGCTTTAAGAGGAAACGTGGACGGAAAGACTTTGTATGTAAGAAGTTATAATTCGAGTTATAATTCGAGTTATAATTCTTGATTTCCTTATAATCATGTGTACTTTCACTGCCTAAGAGGTTGCTGGTGTTTTACAAATAACCCTGTATATTAACCGTATATGCACTAGAACCAAAAATTGTCTGATGAACCGCTGTCAACAGAGCCCTAGTGCAAAAATTTGGCAACTATTAGAAAAAACATAGAGACACAGTAAATATCCTTGTTATTCAGTTTTTGAAATATCTTTTAAATAGCAGTCGATGCTATCGTAATCCTTTTTGTTATCTAGTAATGAAAAACGGTTCATAATTTATTTTTCCAGTATCTACAAAGGGATATTAGGGAACGGTCTATGTACTTTATTGCACGTTTATCTGGCGCCCACCATAGACTAATGTCAGATTACCTGGCTTCTGACTATCCGCGTGACGACTACACGGAAGAGTATTGGAATGCTATGGACCGTCACCCATCTAGCGACCGACGTCGGAAACATTGCCTTACTCTTGAAGATTGACCAATAAATATTTGTAAAATTAGAAAAAAAAAATAATCTTTGTTGTTATTGATTAAAATCCTTTTTTATTTTTTTAATAACTCTCAGAGCATTTATATTTTGACATGCTGTCACGCTGCTGCCCTCTGCCAGTCGCAACACTCACAGCTACGCAGCGCTGCAATTATTATTATGTGTTTTAAGTAACTGCTGTCCACAGCATGACCTTCTAATAAAGATTATAATTTCCAAGTCAACCTGTATAAATGTAGATTTATGCAGGTTGTCTTGGAAGACTGTTGTTGTTGTTGCATGCAAGTTGCATGCCAAGGTTCATCCAAAAATGTTCGGCCGTTAAGATGTGTTTGATCAACAACATCGACTTTCACAATGTAATATTACTAGATTTTGCCCTCAACTTCGTACGCGCATAACGCGTATTTTCCCATTCCCGTGGGAATTTCGGGAAGTCCTCTCTTAGTGCTCCACTACACATCCCAAGGAGTCTACATGCCCAATTTTAACTTTCTACGACCAGTAGTTTCGGCTGTGCGTTATCTGTCAGTCACTCAGTTTCTCAGTAACGGTAGAATTTTAAATATTAGGATTGTAGCAGGAGATTCAAGTCATAAATAAATGTTACGTTAAAATCGGTTTAAGATCAAGTGACGCCTGAAATGAGTACCTACGCTCACTTTACAAAAGACGTATGATACGTAGGTAATACAGGGTGTTGGCATGTGCTGGCATTTTTAAATATTACGTAGGTTTTTTTTCTCAAAATTATACCAGACATAGTTTCAAAAATAAATTAAAAGAGGAGCTCATAGCTAAATTCAGCTGCACCGGTCGATTTTCAATGTTAAGCAACAGTCAGTTCGTGATGGTGATGGTGACATATCGAGATTCTTTCTAGCCTCGGAAAGCACGTTAAGCTCTTGGTCCAGGCTGAGTGGTCTATTGGAATTGGTTTGGACAAAGCACAGTCGAAGCTACGGGTCGTAGAAAGTTGATATTTCGCATGTAGCTTCCCTACACTCCTTAAGGATTACGAGAGGATTTCCCAAAATTCCTGCGGGAACGGGAAAAACGGGATTAAGCGCGTATTTAAACTGAAATCAAATAGAACTACAATTTTACCAATAGCAAAAAACAGCAAAAATACTTCATTTTCAAAACTTTTTGGGAACATGTTCATAGTGCGTACAGCTAAGAATTGGAATTCCTTGCCGGAGTCTGTGTTTCCCGATAGCTACAACCTGGGAGTCTTTCAGTCAAGACTGAATAGGTTACTTCTAGGGAAGCGTGCTCATCTTAGACCACATCATCAAAGAATATCGATAGTGGTCAAACGCGTGCCTATCAATAGTAAAAAAAACGAAAATGACATCCGCGCGTCGTAGCCCCCTGTATATTCTTATTTGTTATGTGATGTGAAGTGAAGTGATCCTTTCTTGATCATTTGTATCCCGCAATACTAAAGAAACATGGCGTCCTATATATCAATGCGGCACGAGTGAATGAATATGCGGGATCCGTTTTCACTTTCGTCACTGATAACATGTCAGGTAGCGTTGCCTTTTAATACAAAATATGATACAATTTGAGGTTTCTTTTTTCATTTATTTGCGAAAGGTTATGATTTTTTTTTTATAATGGTGGCACTGTCTTGCTTAAAACCTTTGCAAATACAGTGTTGTCTGGCGTTCGATATGAAAATATCAGTAATGACATAAAAGGCTGCTTTTTCAAAATTCTTATAATTTTAACCGAAGAACGATATATAACGGTTTTGTCATTTTTTAATACAAAGCTGTATTTTTTTTAGAAGAAGAATGTTCCCTAAATGTAATATACTTAGGCACCTACATATGTAATTGTTTACTAATATTCACATTAATCTTTTGCCTCAATTAACGATCAAAACACCAGTTTTCAGTTTTTATTTTTTATTAATTTAAACGTAACTTGAAAGCTCGCAAGTCTTAGACTTTGTAAAGAATCTTGTTTTTAGTTTAAAAAATTAATAAGACAGGCTTTACCTTCGCAATATGCAATAGACGTTTATGTTCTCAAAAATAAGTCTTTTTTGACGTCAGATACGCGTAAAGGACCAATGTAAACTAAGCTTAAAACGGAACATGCCTAAGTAACAAACATTTTTATACTTACTGTGGAATCATGTGACAAGGGTCGCATTGTCATCGTACTCTATTGGACATGTCTTGAATCAGAGAAGGTCTGCCCATTGAAATAACTTTACGTATCTACTGTTTGATATACCAGATATTCTGTTAACAATCATGATATTTCGCAACTATGATGTTCAATTTATTTTAGAGCGATTTTCTTTAAATTTTAATCTACCTCTAAAAATGTCTTAATGTTTTTGATAGCGTCAATCTTATAAAACAAACGTAGACTTTCTATACTCTTAAAATATGCAGATATTTACCACATCTATCTATACTAATATATAAAGCTGAAGAGTTTGTTTGTTTGTTTACTTGAACGCGCTAATCTCGGGAACTACTAGTCCGATTTGAAAAATTATTTCTGTGTTAGACAGCCCATTTATCAAAGAAGGCTATATATATATATATATCATCACGCTAAGACCAATAGGAGCGGAGCAGACGAAGTTGGGCGGGTCAAATAGTAATAACAATATAATTTTGTAATTTAGGTGAGTTAGTCGCCCGACGTTTCTCAGTCCATACTAAGGCGAATGGAGACAGAATAGATATGAGAGCAAAATACTGAGAATCACAAGAAGTTTCAGTTTTCAGTCTGGTATGTCTATGTTCTTACATTTTTGAAAACACTGTAGTGAGTTGTTACGGTGCGCACACATTCAGTTGGCCTGGGACTCGTCTGCGAACCCTCAAAGGCCCAAAACCATGAACTTGTAGGTGCTTACAACCGTACAACGTATGTTCTTGTTGAACAAGCTTGGAATTTCTATTTATATATTTATAGTTTGCTATTTTTGGGGTCTAAACTTGTGGCCGATAGTGTTCCGAGTTACATAGACAGTTTTGTTTGCCGTCGACTGTATTTTGTCGTTTTCAGGCGGACAATAGTATCCCTGATGTACTGCAATGGATTTTGTTTACTGACTTTGTTTACCACTGTAAAATACAGGCATTTTGGAGCCAGCTTTTCGTATTTTTTAACCGTTTCATGAATATCATAAAACTTGTATGTGACTTGTAGGTATGTTAGCGAGAGTGTTTAGTTATAAATTCAGCTCTTTCGCAAAGTATGAAAAACTATATTTTGTTAAGAAGTGCTTTTTCAAAATAATTACTTTTTTTATCACCAAAGGTAATAAAAAAAAAGTAACGTAAAAAGTATCAGTCAGACAAGACAAGCGAATAACTTTTCTAGTAGCTTCACGGTGTTTCAAATACTTGAACTGTGATTGTGATGACCTACTCAAACTTCTCATTCGTTTTCTGTGTTCCATTCTCAATTTGTGTCTCCGTTACCACATTCAACAGCCGTTAAATTGTTCCATCTACAGCCAAGTATGCCTATACCTACGATTCCAAATTTTTGATAAAACAAAGACAGCATTCAGTCCGCAGTCAGGAAAAGACAGTTTCCTAAGGCACCTCCTCCACGAGCGAGTGAATCGCCGCGAATTCTCGTTAGAATTTTGTAAAGTGAAAGAAGACTGCGTCTTGATAGTCTTCTCAATATAACTAAAAAAAAGAAAAGTTTCGGTATCGTAGGTTGTTCAGCATTGTGTAGTTTCAATTCTATTGAAAGTAAGATAAACACTAAACGTAGGAAGAATCACAAGAAATTATAAAATCCTTCTTCACTGCATAGGCTGCAGCGTGAGTAGAGATCATGTCTGCGTTGTCGGGTAATCTCCACGAGTCGATTATTTTTCAGCATATTTTATCCGTATTGTCACGACCCGCGACAAATCGCCGCATGACCGCAGCGACACCTCGAGTGTTGAAGGATCAGCACGTCCACAAGAAATCATTGCACATTGTTCTGTTGAAAAAGTTTTTAAGACGAGTGAGCAACGAGAAGATTGCGTATCTCACTGCGTGTGGCCTTGCTGTGCTCGTCGATGTCACATGTCGAATCTTTCATAGAGTTATTATAGACCAAAGTGACCGGACGTGTATCGCCCCGAGACACTCGCTCATCGAGGTGGCACCATACAGCACGGTAGCGACGTGAACGTATTTCTCACTACTCACACCTCAGATACATGTTTGCAATAAAAGTTGTATTCATATTGAGATGTTGTGAATGAGGATGTACCTACGTCTATTATGACCATATTAAGGATGATTGTTTAAACGAATAACCTTATTCTATTTTAAGTCTTTGAACGTATAATTTTTCCCCTTAAACGTTGTCACAAATAATAATAATCTATCTTTATTTCGGACAAAATCCTTATAGTGTTAGTAAAACATACAAAAATAACTTATTGCCTAGTGTTAGTAAGCATAATGGAGCCACCGACTTACATACCACCGACGTGCACTTCATAACCGCGTATCAAAAGAACATAAAAAACACATTTACTACTTCCCAAACATGAACATAATATTCAGTAATAAATGGATTATACCCGACAGCCTCTAAAATACAAACAAGACGAAGACCGAAACGAAAGGCTCACAAAACCCGAGTTTTAAATACACATCCCTAGAGGATAATTGTGGGTCTCGCAAAGGAATCAAAACACTCCTTTAAATATGCGGTGTGCCGGCATTACTTTACACCTGTTACGTTTTGGTTAACATTGTTTTCCGAGTCTTGTTCATTAATTTAAATTATTTGCTTTGTAAATAGAGTAAGCACATAGGGTACGAGACGTTTATGAAGTTGTACGAGTATGCTTGGATGCGTTGGTACGTTGGTGTCTCCTCGATTTGAAACTGTTCGACCAGCTAATCGAATTGATTATGACTGTATAATTTCTTGTTCCATCGTCACAGTCGCAATTCTAATAGCAATCGTGTTATATATTAATTTCTTGAAACATTATGCACAGTAATGACTGACTCAAAAACAAACCAATTTGGTCGATAAGTTATCAGGATGAAAATGGTTGAAAATTACCTCTAGAACATTTTATTTGAAGGAATGCTTAAAAAAACCATCTAGCTAGATAGAGACAATTTCCTCTATTATTAAGCTGTTATCTCGTGGCTAAATAATAACAGCCGCACGGGTCGATCTTTAAGGTTAAGCAACGCTTGCCAAGGTTGGTATGTGGATGGGTGACCATCTTAATATACCGAGTTTCCTCCGTGCCTCGGAAAGCACGTTAAGCCGTTGGTCCCGGCTGTCATTTGTAGAACTTTGGCAGTCGTTACGGATTGTCAGAACTCAGTAAATCTGACTCCAGTCTTGCCAAGAAGTACCGTGTTACCCAGTTAATGGGTTGTGGAGGTCTGGTAGGCAGCCGCTCCACGTAAAACACTGGTATTCAGCTGAATCCGGTTTGACTGGAAGCCGACCCCAATATAGTTGGGAAAAGGCTAGGCAGATGATGATTAAGCTGTTTGCTATGTTTACTTAAATGCTGAGTAAAGGTACAGAGACGGGCATATTATAAATAACCTACTACAATTATTATTATTATTCCAGTTATTCATTAAAATACATTCAAATTTACATTTTTAAATATTTCAATAAAAAAAAACATTTAAAAATATAAAAATAGTTGCCCACCGATATTGGGAACAGAGTCCAAGTTACCGGTGTATCATTGTTATTATTATTACTAGCCCGTACTACCCCACTGCTGGACAAACGCCTCCCTCCATTCTTTCTAATGCTCACGGTGTTCTGCCTCTTCCTTCCAATTCGTAAGGCAAACATCCAGGTCCTCCCGCCATCTCCTTCGCGGTCTGCCGCGGCCTCGTCTCGCTGTTTCATTGTTCCAATCCTGTATATTACGGACCACAGCTGGTCTGCGGTAAACATGTCCTGCCCAATCCCATTTAAGTTGAGCAGCCTTTTGAGCCACATCGACGATTTGCGTTTTGGAGCGCAGTGTAGTGTTTCGATCGGTCTGTTAATTACATACTGATATACTGCGCTCTATCTACTACAATATTCAACAATAATACAAGTTAGCCATATTCTGACCTTTATTTACTTTGTGCGTTAAATTCTTCTAAATCTACTTAGTTCCTATGTACTCTGTCTTTTAGCCACATGTGTACTTTGACGTGTTCGCACTGCCTCTAAACTGAACTCGTTACTACCACTAGTCTCAAGGGGGATGTTAGTGCTTTTACCGCTGCGAGACAAAGGCTCGAGCGATGCAAGCGCTGCGTAGGTATACCTACATGGAGATGTACGCTATCCCGGCTGCTGTAGACTTTTGTTTCTGTTTTGGATACTAGGCTGACCAGGGATTAAGAGAGTAGCTACTTACTTGTTGTAAAACGAAAATGCAAATTAGTTTTATCATGATCGTGTAATTATATTGATACTACTTTTCATTACCACTAATACTTTAACGGTACCCTCCTCACTGCAACTGGTTCAATATCATCCACTCAGTTCTTCCACATTACATCATACGCATAGCCAAAGTTAACTCTCTATCAGCGCGTGTATTCTCTACTGCCCATAGCCCGTCGGCTCTCAAAGCAAGAGTGGTGAATTGGCACTTCTTAGTAAGCTCGTTCTACCGAAAACTCATCCATTGCTTTCATCAGGACGCGATCAAGTTCAGGGCTGGATGGGATTGTGAAAAAAATAAATGGAAATAGGTAACGGTGTTATTCTGACCCTGGAATAGATTTAAACTGACAGAAAGGTTCGGGCCCCACTCCAAGTCGAGAAAATTCATGAATTGAATTCACTCATTTTGCGACAGTTTTTGGTAAACTTTTATTTAGTTTTACGTTTTACCAAAAAGTAAAATGATAGATAGAGCTTCTAGAAAAGATAAAAGTTTGTACCGTTACGTTGTACATCACTGATAAATCCGTATTTATTTCTACATAGTGCATGTCATCCCCAACTGTTGCACGTGCCACAAAGCTTGTTGATATCAATTGACACATTTCTAACCCTCTCTAGGGCTAAAAGTAACGGTAGATTCTGTTAGGTTGGTATAAATAAACCGTTCACGGAGAATGATCAACAAGTGCCACATTACTGGACCATTTCGCTCGCTCGGCATTGTATTGTGTTCGCGACAATGTATGTAGATTGTAGAACTCGTGACGACGGTAAACGTTTAGTTATTATCTGATACTTACGGTTCAGGAACTTCGATTACAGTGTCTGGCCGTTAAAAAAGCACGTCGTGTTTTAGAAAAAAACTTGGTTTTTGTATAAAGTCGTAACAGTCACTCATACCTGACTTACGTCAGTGAGTTCTTGTAAAACTTGATGTGTCATTTTTACGTCCAGTTACTGTTCATAGACTTTGCAATACCTAGCAGTTTATAGACGTAATAGACTAAGTTGTTCTCCCATGTCTGTGTCACTTTTATGTACCAACATGTAGATTTGATTAATTTATGTCTGACTTTAACGCGCAGGTATTCATCCTTTACGAAATTTTATAGGTTTCTTTCAAAACGTAAATCGTTCGCGACATCACAAACAAGGCACAAGTTAGGAGCGGTATGGTCCTTCTAGTATTTTTTATTTTATCACTTAAATAAAGATAGGTTACTACATTTTATTTTCTTGTCAGCTCTTGTCAGAATTGTGAAAGCAGGCTTACTGAATTTCTCATTCCGTCTCTTTAAAATTAGAAGCTTAATTCGAAAATTAATCGTTTCGCTTTTACTTTTAAAATCTGATTCCAGGGCTTTTCATCTGCCAAACATAATTCTTATGGCTGTTAACCACTTTGTAGGAAATACTTTACCGTATACATTTTATCTGAATTTAGAAGTTATTAAGCCGAAGCAGTGAATGAAAACAATGCATAGTCCCAGACTGGAATGTTGTCTAAACGAATTTCAATGTTCCCGAACTTGTTGAAAGGGCTTATTGTAATGAAAAGATAAAATTACAAACAGGAGATATAATTTAGTTACTTTGAAATTCCTTCTTGTGTGAGTGAAAGTAATTAATTTAGCGAGTTAAGTAACGTAACTACCTGTGTATATATTTAATTAGTTTCACGGGATTATTAATTATAATTATACGTGTCTTTTGTTATTTAGGTAGGTTTTCACGATTGTTAAAAACACGTACATATTTGGAATCTATAATATTTAACTGTTAAACCTCTGTTTGTAAGCCAATACACCTAGTTGCTACTACGTTTGTTTATCTATATAATTTCTTGCATTACTATGCATGCAGTTTCAAAAGCAAGAATATCCACCTCCACCTCCAGTACACACATTAAGAATATCCTCCTCCACCTTCCAGTACACACGTAACAAACTCTCGTAACCATTAAATATTGTTTATTATGCCAAAAATTGATAAACAGTTGTACATTTATCAGCTATAAATAGTTCCATCTGTATTGTGCAGTATAAATATTTTGTTAGCTGGTAGCGCCACGCACCGCCGCTGTGAAAATGTTTAACGTTAGCTAATTTTTCAGGTGAACACGTATTTTCTAGTTGCATCCCGCTTACGCTACAAAATTCAGCGGAGGACGGTTGCCAATACAGATGTCCCTTGAGAGGGTGTCGCAAATATACCCGTCACGCAGGCTCACGACGTGAAATATTCCTCCACTGTTTTATATCATCCTCCTTTTTTATGCACAGCACCCTCGGTCACGATATTAGGAGACGTTCGCCTTTCTATCGCTTTGCCGACCCGCAATATTGCTCGCGTCTTAATGAAAAAAGCCGCGTCTAAGATAAAGATAAAATTTAAAAATGAGTTCTTTTTTTAGCCTTTGAATTTTCAACGTTGCACGGTTCTTATTTCGTATATCTCATTAATTATGTAAATCGACGATGTTAATACACTGACTGACGTTATTAATGTAGGTGGAGAGAAAAGTATCTCGACTGATTGTTGAAAATTATATTTTCTTTCGTTTTCCTTTCATCCATGTTTTCCATAGGTCGAGGCTGATGTAACAAATTATGTAGTCGGCACGATTTGCACCGTAAGGAATTTCCCGCTACATATTTATGCACAGCGCGTCGTACACTGTATGCTTTGACAAAAAGTACGTGTTGTTTAAAATAACTTTTTTTAAGGAAATTGAGTGAGAGAAAAGGGAAATTTTGTTTGCTAGAAAAGGTATATTTATAATGCTTATGACACTATCATGCTTGATGGTACTAGGAAACGGCCTTTATGACATGAATGCAGCTCTCAATGGGAACACTGAAAGATTTCATAACCCACCCAAACGCTTGATATTGACCGAATACAAGCTACAAATCAACAACACGTATCATACTTACGCCATATTTTGAGTTAGTTTACACCGAGAAGATATCAATACATCTCGATGTGTTTACTAGAACAGAAATCATGCAATTTTACGAGACTCGGCATCCCATTATCCTAGTTTCGGGATTTCGGCGTACGATCCGAGTCGAATACCTATTTGGAGGGTAAACAAACTATTTGTACGTGGTTAATGATGCGATTACCCGAATAGTCGATTATAGGGACGTGCACACTTCGTAATGCTTACATCTGTATTGGTAAAAATAGCTTACACTGAGACGCGGCGCGATGTAACGCGATAATGCTTAAAAAGGACAGTTGTTTTCCGCTGCGCCACGATATGCATATCTGCTTCAAGTTGCGCCGCGACAAGTATCACTGCTTCAAGCTGCGCCGCGACAAGTATCACTGCTTCAAGCTGCGCCGCGACAAGCATCGCTGCTTCAAGCTGCGCCGCGACAAGCATCGCTGCTTTAAGCTGCGCCGAAACATGAGAGGCTCTAGATAACTCAAAATCTGCCAGCGGTAGCGTGGCGAAGGCGATTGGTAAAACGTCAAAAATGTATGGGATTGTCAAAAGCTGTCAAAAGGTCTCGTGATCAATCCCTTATATTTTAGCATTTCGACAATCGCATATGCTGACACAGGACCGATTGTTGAGGCCACACTTGGGGAGGGCTATGTCCAGCATATCATCTTTGGTCATCTTTTGTCTGATACGAGTATGATATTGATATACTTACATAATTACACTTTGTCTACTGCCTTAGGTACCTCCACCTGGGACGGGCGGGTAAAAATACGACTTTACTAACCTAACGGTAGGCACCATCTGGTTATTTTTTGTTCAAAATTCATGTAGCCTATGTCTTTCGCACTTCAGACAATGACAACTCATTTGTTCAAATTTATCTAGCCGCGGCAGGGTGTGCTAAAGAAATAGACAAACAAGCATACAACTTTCGAAAAATATTACCCTCCTTCAGGGCGGTCGGTCGGGCGCAGCGTCACGTCGTGTCGTCTCTTTTGGTGTGAGCTCACCCTAATCGATTATAGGGACGTAAACACTACCTAACGATTACATCCGTGTTGGTAAGTCGTTCGAGGAAACGTCAGTAATGATCACATTCATGACGAGACTGAAATGAGATTTATTAATCAGGTATTAAGGCATTGAGAGTTGTTGTACCCTGTGGCTGTACCTAATATTACTGAGAGTGTTATAACAGTATTCTAACTTAGGTACGAATAACTTAGTTGATATGTCTTACGGAATCATCAAATCATTAAACTAAATAAGTAGGTAAGGATTCTTTCTATTTGTTTGTGTTTATTCATTAGTAGGTTCTGCTAAATGTTAGGTGTGAGTTCTCTGACTTCAAGAGAAGCTCAAAACACTGCAATGCAGACGCTAAAAGGGAAATCTTTCAACTTTCTCAACAATATTGTAAACTAGCCTACGTAAAATTAAAAAATAATTCCAAGGGAACATTCTTCCCATAAAATAAAGTATTCTTTAATAATTAAATGTTGTTCGTTTTTATGTATAAGAGTAACACACATCCATTCAATTATTAAAATAGATCATAACTTGATTATTAAAATAGCAAATAAAAAGCGCAACGTTATAATAATTTTCCTTTAATACTGACTTACCTCATAAGATAAATTCTTTTCTTAAAGTCGTATGAGCGCAAAGAAATTGCGGCAGGGTATTCTGTGTCAAAGAGGTACCCCGATGCGAGCATCGTTCCTGCGTGAGTTTCATCAAATTGACAATATGAGATCCTTCGAATACGGATTTCGGTAACTTTGTCAATCTTAATTCAAAAAGAGATATAAAGTGTAACTTTATGTTCTCGAATGACAGTTGATGGTTATTAACATTACATACCTATTAGCTAAATCAACTATTTGCTTTAATAGGTATAAGAGGAAGGTCACTAAAAACATTTAGAAACATCTCTAGTTTTTTTTTTAGTCAACGTTCCTATATTCCGAACATTGCTAGTTTATTACAGGAACTGCTGTTTTTTTTATAGTCGATTTCAACTCTTCGTAGTTTATTTGTTGTTCACAAAGCAGCTAAGTCTAAAAAAATAACCTATGTAAAATCAGCAGGCAATACCTGCCGTCACAGATAATTTCAGGCTACAAGTCTTTAAGTTAAGATTGCCCTATATTATATTGTAGTCTGTGGTTATGATGTTACGTACAGAAAACACGTTCAATATTACAATGAAACAGATACCTGCGTCTATTTATAATCAGCCTATAATGTTCCCGCTGCACTGGGACTCAGGACCTCTTTGTGAGAGGGAGAGTGCCGTAATACAACGCGCGGGCCCAGTGCGGCCCAGTACTCGGTCATCCATACTCACCAAGTATTTAATAGGGAGTTATGCCGAACTCTCAACGTCAAAACACTCAAAGTGCACTCGTTTTTTACATTATAACCGATTTCCCATGAGTTTGCTCCGAGATGAGAAATAGAAGCTCTACATATTTTTATGTACAACTATGTACTTGTACAACTAGCAGATACGTTTTTTTTAAATAAATACCGCGGCAGACGTACGACAATACTCCACCGGTACATGGTCGACATCCCACTTATACAACCTGTAACAGAATAAACACAATACCTCTTAAGGGGTCATTGTACTCATCATTATGAACAACTTTCACTATGGGACCAAAACTGAAATCGCGAAAAAACAATCGACTCCCCCATACATTTCTGTGCGCATAACTCGACAAAATGTACTGAACAGCTGATTTTTCTTCGCGAATTCGCGGTTTGTCCCGTAGTAAAAGTTGTTCATAATGATGAGTACAATGGCCCCTTAAGAGGTATTGCGTTGATTCTGTTACACGTTGTATACACAAAACATTTTGGAATACCGCTAAGGAGTGGAATTCCCTTTTCCCAACTATATTGGGGTCGGCTTCCAGTCAAACCGGATTTAGCTGAATACCAGTATTTTACACGGAGCGGCTGCCTACCAGACCTCCACAACCCAGTAACTGGGTAACACGGTATTCATGGCAAGACTGGAGTCAGATTAACTGGCTTCTGACTATCCGTAACGACTGCCAAAGATCTACGAATGACAGCCGGGACCAACGGCTTAACGTGCTTTCCGAGGCACGGAGGAAACTCGGTATGTTAAGATGGTCACCCATCCACAGACCAACCTTGACAAGCGTTGCTTAACCTAGAAGATCGACCCGTGCGGCTGTTTTTATCTAGCCACGAGCTCCCCGGAGTCTGTGTTTACTGATAGCTACAATTTGGAGGACTTTTAAGCAAGCGTGCTTCAGTGTTGACCACTTCATCACATACCATCTGTGACTAGGTAAAATAATAATTAAATGGAGCCCATAAAATATAATAATACAAAATATGTAGGTATATTAGATAAATACGATATGTGAAGTCGAGAGCTGATTGAGGAGAAAGAACACCTATTAGTTTTCTATAATTCCTTCAGTCAACACTATCCCACGGCTGGGCAAACACCTTCCCAACATTTTGTAGCTATTCTGTTCTTCGTATAACCAATTTTTTCCCCAGGCCGGCCTCGGTGGCGCCATCCATCAGTTTGAACGATCAAAATCACCGACAAATGAAATCTTAGTAAAGTAAACGACGGTAAAATTGCCATGTCTAACCCGTCGATCTAATCCGTCTGGGGTTCCCGACGGCCGTTGGTTCCGCGTGTTAATTATTCCTATCAACAACCTCTACTAATCAGGATTATTTAATTAATTTCCACGTATTCGTATCCTTCGCATTCGCCGAATTAGGGTTCGTTTATCTGGTCGGTTTCAGAGGCGGTGGTCCACATTGGGTGCAGGCAGAAGCGTGTAGCATTGGTTTATTTTTTTTACTATTATTGTGGCAAAGCTTTCAGCGCTTGCTGTAGTGTTGCTCGTTCTATTGTTCTTGTAAGATAGGGGCTATAACTATTCATTACATGCATGTACGTGTGTGTGAGTCTGTATTATTTTTAATTCCACCTACTTTGTACGTTCATTCGTGTATTGTGTGGTTTTTGCGTGCGGTAAATTGAAATACTTTCTGATCATCATCTGCTTAGCCTTTCCCAACTACATTGGGGTCGGATTTCAGTCAAACCGGATTAAGCTGAATACCGGTGTTTTACGTGGAGCGGCTGCCTACCAGACCTCCACAACCCATTATTTTATTTTATTTCATTTCATTTCATTTCATTTCATTTCATTTCATTTCATTTCATTTCATTTCATTTCATTTCATTTCATTTCATTTCATTTCATTTCATTTCATTTCATTTCATTTCATTTCATTTCATTTCATTTCATTTCATTTCATTTCATTTCATTTCATTTCATTTCATTTCATTTCATTTCATTTCATTTCATTTCATTTCATTTCATTTCATTTCATTTCATTTCATTTCATTTCATTTCATTTCATTTCATTTCATTTCATTTCATTTCATTTTATATTATTTTATTTTATTTTCAAAAGTACAGTGACAGACTACAGACTAAGACAATTCAGCACAGCTATGACAATATATTATACATAAATCTGAAGTCCAATTATTACTGTACACAGCACTCATATCTAATATGCTTCATTAGTGACAATTATAGTGAAAGTAGGTTGCATAATTATTTAATATGGAGAAGTTACTAAACGATAGTGTTGAATTACAATTTAAATAAATAATTTCTAAATTCGTTAAAACTGTTAAAAAACAAGTCTACCTCAGAACATATTGCGTTATATTGACTGCACATTCTGGACAATGGATTGTTTTCAGAAACATTATTATTACTAGCGGGAACACTGAATAATTGTGGAGTGCGCACAGATCGAGTTGGTATCTTAAAGTTTATCTGGCCTAGTAATTGAATGTCAAAGGTTCCATTAGCAATTTTATGCAATATACTTAAATCACCAACCCATCTTCTTCTCTCAAGACTCTTCATGTGAAAGTGGGTGAGTCGCTGATTGTAATTGGGTAGTTTACACGTCTGAGACCATATTTCGCACTTAAAACTCTGAAATCATCTCTGTATAGATTCTATGCGATTTATGTGAGTGTTATATATTGGAGATCACACAGACGAGCAGAACTCCAATAAAGATCTTACCAAGGAGTAGTACAGTACTAACAAAGATTGCGGGTGTTTAAACGGTTTGGTATGTCGTAGTATAAAAGACAGCAAACGGTTAGCCTTGTTACAAATGTGATCATAGTGTGGTCTAAATGACAAAACCGAATCAAACATCACACCCAGGTCACGTACCACTTTTACCCTATCTACTACTACTCCCCTGATATTGTAGCCATAATTATTAACTGGGTAACACGGTACATCTTGGCAAGACTGGAGTCAGATTTACTGACTTCTGACAATCCGTAACGACTACCAAAGATCTACAAATGACAGCCGGGACCAACGGCTTAACGTGCTTTCCGAGGCACGGAGGAAACTCGTTATGTTAAGACAGTCACCCATCCACAGACCAACCTTGGCAAGCGTTGCTTAACCTTCAAGATCGTTATGTGCGGCTGTTATTATTTAGCCACGAGCTCCTAAAATTGAAATACTTTCTGATGATTGGCGTTAATTCATAGTGATCGTGATTCAATTCATTTGCGTTCTGCACACGTACAACTAAGTATGGTTTACTTTCCGAAAGTATTTACAACGCAATATTCCAAAAGATTCGATCCCGCAAAGCAACATAAAAGAACGTCAAATTATCATTGTTATCGGTTAGTAGAACAGATTCTGTGGAAGGGAAAATGTCAAATAACTGGCATTTTTCACCGAATATAAGCTGAAACTTTTCCATCGGACGACTAAGTCGCGACATTCCACAAATTGTGACCGTTCTCGTTATGTACATTGCAAAAATGTTCCAACTTTATAAATCCTTCGTCAAACGGGCCCAGTATGCCGCTTGGTCGGCTTCAGCGCGATCTTGCAATAATTGGCTAATGTGCCATCGCTAATTGATGCGATTAGCGTCTTTACGCCTAGTTTAATAGGGGTTATAACCGTATTCCATTTTCCAGCGCTTCCTTGCTGTCGGTAGACCGTACTATGTTAGGTATTATCTCGGCATTGCAATGTGCATATTGTCTTTTGCCTTGGATTATTTGGTATGTTACATAGAGCGAAGACGTTGTCAGTGGTTCACACATTTAAGAGAACAAACAAACCAGATTTGAGAAAAAGGTGAGGAGGCTCGGATGTACCGAATGTCACTGTGTGATATTGTTGTGAATATGTTTTGAGCATATTCAAAACAATTAACAATATTTACTTACAGTACTGAACAGAAACATAACAATCTTAATTTGCTTGTCGATGGGAGATCGAAATGTATCTCACTCAATACACCTTTTTTACTATTGTTAGGCACGCGTTTGACCACTATCTCACCTGATGGTAAGTGATGATGTGGTCGAAGACCTATTATTAAACGACAGAAGAAGCGTTCGTCTGTCCATATTTTTGACATAATTCTTAGTGAACAACAGGGTATTAAGTACCATCACGTTTTCCCTTTCGTAAATTGTCATTAAACACATTACATTACGCTTCGTCTACGCTTGGTATATGCTCCACCCACGCTACGTCTACGCATCGCCTACGCTCATGTGATAACAACTTTACACATTGACATCGAGTTGAATAACCGGATTCAAAAATATAAAGTTTCCTGTACGGACGGAAAAGTTATTAATTTTATGAATTGACCTGTCCTTCTATTTTTGCTAAAAAGACATTTAGGTACGACATTTTCTTTTAGTGGTAAAAACATATTTCGTGAAGAAGACTGTCTGTACGGGGTTACTTTTCAAAGTTTTCAATGACCAGAAAATGTAAGGGCCAGTTGATTTTAGTAGTATATTAACACAAGTAAAGATTAAAATAAAATTAAGGTAATAAAAAAATAAAAACTTTCATTAATTTAAAAATGAATAACATGTTTATTTAAACAAAAAAAAAGTAAAGATTTTACAAGTATTTTTACTAAGCTATCATCATCATCATCATATCAGCTGAAAGACGTCCACTGCTGGACATAGGCCTCCCCCAAGCGTCGCCAGAACGACCGGTCCTGTGCGTCTCGCATCCTTCGGCTACCCGCGACCTTCACCAGGTCATTGCTCTTTCGAACAAAGTCCGCAGAACTAGGCCTACCATATACCTACTCGTAGTACCCAAATTGTACATAATTCTTATTTCAAAGTACTCAAGGCAATGCATACTTGGTTGCAAGTTGCAACGAACTCAATCGTGGAAAAAAAATGGCAGTCGTAGAAAAAGCAATTTCCAACCTCCTGGCAAGCGGAAGACAGAAAGATTAAACGAGAATTGGAACTAATTACTGAGAACCGATGGTAATATTAGCTAGTCTGGCTGTAGAACACTTCGTAATATGATTTTTCAGTAGCTAATTAAGAGGAGAGCTAATGTTTGTTTGGGACATGTGGCGTAAAGTATGGATGGTAATCTAACTAGGTATGCTTACATATACCTACCTACTATATCTAGGGATAGGCACCTAGGTATCTCAGGAGCCTATTCCGACGTCGGGCGCGGTACCATTAAATAATAGGCTTATTCGCGAACAGAAATAGGATGTATTAATTCAAATTCTTTTTTACATCATGATTAAAATCACTTGATAGCGGCTTCTGTCTGTCATAAGATTTGAATTCGTGTTCATGTCTTTTATTCATAACCTGCCATTAGATTTCTGAATCTCTAAAGGGGTCCTGATACAAGAGCTCGACTCTACCGTAAGTAGGATACCTATCCTTACACAGAACTTCGTAATAAAGAACATGGTATGGAATCTGCGTATAGAGAACAATCGGTGAACCTATCTGACTTACCATCTCTTTGAAATTTTAATGTGTTTTTGACATAAATAGTTCGACTTTTTATTTATATAGTTCGACAGTCGAGATTTTAATAGAGTATAAGTACATCGTGTTATTTTAAGACAAGTATTATTTTTTGCATTGGCTGACATTGCGCGTAGAATCAGCATGCTGAAGTGGAAGTAGGCCGGCCATGTCTGCAGACGGACAGACGGTCGATGAAGCAGACATGTGTTAGGATGGAGACCACGTATGGGCAAACGTAGTGTGGGACGCCCTGCGGCACGATGGATTGATGATTTAAAGAAGGTGGGTGGCAGCGGATGGATGCGGACTGCTCAGGACCGGGATGATTGACGCTCTTTGGGGGAGGCTTACGTTCAGCAGTGGACGGATATTAGCTGAAATGATAATGATGATGGCGTATTTTTTTTAACTATGCAAAAAAGTACTTTATTTAAGTTCATTAAATTTCGTCCATTCTTACATCAACTATTTTTTTTTGGTAAAATCTCACAGTTGAACTGTCAAGTAATTGAATTCAATTAAAAGTCGAACTTATAGTAGATAAGCACATCATAGTCATATCCATTAGGAAATTAAACTTATATGAATATGATAAAGTAATACGCTGGGCTTTGGAAAAAAGATCGCAATTTATTATCGCGTCTAGGGTTACAGACTTTGTCACCTCTAGATCCTATCGGTTTTATTAAATTGCAGAAAACTGCAATCTGTCGCCACCAACTCCAGTATCGAGTTTACATAGTAATGTGTGTTTGTGTGTGTGTGTGTATGTGTGTACTTTAAGTTGATTTTTAAGTGACCATCTGTATTAAAAAATACGTAAAAAAATATGTATTGCATTGGAATCAGCCGCGTATGGTAAAGAGTTTGTTGTTCAATTTGTTGGTCATCAAGAATTCTGAATTCAAAAATGATGCTCGGTATCGGCTAAATCTGTTCGTGGAAACATCACGAGTGACATTGTTAGAGTTTTGTGTTTAGATAGTTGGCTAGTTACTGGAACAGTGTGGCAACACAACGGCCGAAAACGCTTGCTGAAAAATATTTGCTTATGTTTTCCATGAAAGTTATACGATACTATGCAGCCGACAGTCCAGCTCTCCCAGTATATCCCGCAGAATAAAAAGTAAAAGTAGAATAAAAAGTCTGTGGCTCTAACCGATAGTGTAGCTGTGTATCAGTGAAATAATATTCGTTATTGCTAGCAAACTAATAATAAGTATATTTTTTATAATATTAACGGACAATTAATTTTCGTATTTAATAATAGTGTTCCAATTCAATTCGCAATCATCTCAGCAACTCATCTGCCTAGCCTTTTCCCAACTACATTGGGGTCGGCTTCCAGTCAAACCGGATTCAGCTGAATACCAGTGGTTTACGTGGAGCGGCTGCCTACCAGACCTCCACAACCCATTAACTGGGTAACACGGTACATTTTGGCAAGACTGGAGTCAGATTTACTGGCTTCTGACAATCCGTAACGACTGCCAAAGACTACAAATGACAGCCGGGACCAACGGCTTAACGTGCTTTCCGAGGCACGGAGGAAACTCGTTATGTTAAGATGGTCACCCATCCACAGACCAACCTTGGCAAGCGTTGCTTAATCTTGAAGATCGACCCATGCGGCTGTTATTATTTAGCCACGAGCTCCTCAATCATCCCAGCAACTGAATCTCAAAAACTTGACAAAATGTCGGGAAATCAGAGGCTCTAGCTAGAGAAGAGACATTCTGTCAGCGCTAGTTTGGCGAAGGCGATTGTCAAAACGTCATGTGTTCCCTCGCTTATACTTTTGTACTTTGACAGTCGCATTCGCTGATACCTACTATAGCAATTTGTTGCCAGGTGTTTTTGTCAGTTTGCGATTGGGATGCGAATGCTCCTTAAAATTGAAAATTGCCTTTTCATGTTTTATAAGCTGTGTTTACAAGGAATTAAAAAAATATTGCAGACATAGGTACTTTCTATCACGTAATTTCTGAAAATATGTTAGACTACAGTTTTACGTCACAGGATTTGTCAGTAGCAGTGAAAGGGTGACAGGCTAACCCGTTACCGGTTCGAGTATTCGGAGTGACAAGTTGGATAGTTATCCCGCCATCCGTCATTCGTCAGACCGTCGTCAGAGATGCTCATCTTCACATTCAAAGAACTATGTTTTTCGCACTTACACCTTATCTACCAAGTATTACAAAGGTACTTATTACTAATCCTCCATTGTCCGTTCATCCGTCGGTCCGTCCGTCCATCCGGCCGTCTGTCTGTCAAGGGGCTGAATCTAAAGAACCGTAATATGTAGAGAGTAGGAATTTTCACAGATTATTACAACAAATAATAAAAATTAAGTTAATTTGAAACGTGTTTTTATCTGTTAATGGTACGGAACCCTTTGTTTGAGAGGCTGACTCGCACTTGGCCGGTTTATTATTATGTTATTGATAGGCGTATCACCGCAATTGCACCTGATGGAAAGTGATGATGTAATCGTCGACTGAGCTGATGGCTGTAGCCATCAGGGATCACAGAATCCGGCTGGGAATTCCACTCTTTGGCTTTACGCACTTTGAAAGTCTTTGTGCTTAAGAATGTCTAGGATGTACTAACAAGGAGATCGTGGCTAATTTATGATAGCCACAAGAGGTGGTCTTCAAAGTTGAGCAAAACTTGCAAAGTTCTTGCTTTTATGGTTCTCATTTGTAGATCTTTGACAGCTGTTACAGGTAGCCAGAATCCAGAAACCCTGATACCAGTCTTGCTAGTGCTTGCAGCTTGCTATCCTATTATCCAGTTACTGGGTTGTGGTGGTCAGGTCAGCAGTTGCCTCTTGTAAAATACTGGTGTTCGGGGTAGAGTGGCAGCTGTAGATAAAGTGGTTTTTAGGGTTCTGTATCTCAAAAGGAAAAAAAACGGAACCCTTACAAGATCTCTTTTCGTTGTCCGTTCGTATCTCGGGAGCACGTGGAGCTATCGAGTTGAAATTAAAACTATACACGTAGGTCTACAGTCCCTTGAAGCTGTGAAAAAAAAACAAATTTTTAAGTTAATTTAAAAAAAAATACGACCTTTTATGCCGCAAAAAACGTATATTTCGATACTCTGCATAAGCATAATCAGCCTATAATGCTCCCACTGCTGGGACACAGGCCTCCTCTCGGTGAAAGGGAGTGGGCCGTAACGCAGGCCCAGTGCGGGTTGGTAGATGTCACATGTCTTGGAATTTTTGGTTCTAGGACATGCCGGTTTCCTCACGATGTTTTCCTTCCCCGTTCTGAGAGCAGTAGTGATGAAATAATTTACACAAAGTAAAGCGCCTGCCTGGGTTCGAACCTACGACCTACAACTCGTAAGTTTGTAGTTCGTACCGGGCCACCACTGCTCTCATTTCGATACTCTGAAGGGAATCAAAATGTATAGGGTATTTTCCGTTAACCTAGAACTATAAAATTTGGCAAGTAACACCGTCTTATAAACCTATTTATAACAAGTATAGGAAAAAAGAAAACTATACATGTATAATTAAATCATAAAAAAAGAAATTCTTCATTTAAAGTAAAATGTTACGAACAAATTTGTACGGAACCCTCGGTCGGTTTTTCATTGATAGGCTTGACTAAAATCTCACCTGATGGAAAGCAGCGATGTGATCGAAGATGGAGCACGCTTGCCTAGAAGTACGATGTTCACTCTTGTTCAGTAAACGCAAGGCAGATTAATTGACTTTGTAGGTACTAGGTACACAGCTCAATATGTATGCTGCGGTTAATATTCATTGGATGTTCTGGGATTATGTTAATCCTTATTGTATGATCAGGTATTAAACGAGTTTGAAATTGCGGAGAAACTGTGGGAAGAGCTCGCGATGATAAATTTAACTTATTTTCTGACGTAACTTGATCAGTGATCACGTCTCGGCGCCTATTAACTTTGTCAGTGAGGTGTTAAATGATTTTGATGGATATTGTTAAATGTTTGGTCTGTTCTGCCATTTATTTATTTAAACTGTAGCATTTTCATTAAGGCACCAATCACATGTTCTATTCTTCTTTCTATTACCAATATTGAATAGATTTGGCTTTGTAAAATACTGGTATTCAGCTGAATCCGGTTTGACTGGAAGCCGACCCCAATAAAAATTGGGAAAAGGCTAGGCAGATGATGATGAATAGCTTTGGCCACAAAATGCAATGAACAAATCAAGGTTTCGTTTCGGTGACTGGACTTGGTCACCGAAATGTTTTAAGTGGCATTTTCTGTTTTAAAGTGTTGACGAAAACGTAGACGTTGCCTAAGACCTGTTTCATGTACCTACCTATGATCCACAATAAAGATATAGATTGACGAATTTTGGAACTTTTACTTAATTAATATTACTAATTACTATTCCTTGTGCTAACTTCCTTACTAATATTATAAACACGAAATTAACTCTGTCTGTCGCGCTTTCACGCCAAAACTACTGCACCGATTTAAATGAAATTAGGTACAGAGATAGTCTAGATCTAGAACCTGAGAAAGGACATAAGCTTATTTTTATCCGGGGAGTATGTTCCCTAGTGACCACGCGGGTGAAGCCGCTGGCAGAAGCCCGTTACTATTAATTTTACTGTACCTACGCAGCCTTTTGTAATTCGAGTAAAATGAAGCCTTAAACTTTTCTTCAGTGGTGGTTTTATACTTAATACCACGATCTTAAACATTGGTGCAAACACCCGGACTGAACAAATATCTGAAGGACCGGCAAATATTTGTTTTGCGCGAGTATCGAACCCTCGACCCTCGGCGAGAGAGCCAGTGATTACTCACTGTGTCAATCGGATCAGTGACGTTTGAATACCAGAGTATTTTACCAATCGTAGATATAATTTGTAAAATAAACTGTTCGAGGATTTCTGATCTCAAAATAAATCTCTTTATTAGTTTGTAAATTAGGTTTACTACCGTTGTCTATACCAAAGAAACCGTGCAAATCGCGAAAATGTAGCTTTCTATCAATTTGCCGGATTAGTTCGAAACGGTTACCGCGGCACTGGAACGTAAAGGGCATTTGGAGGTGGGTTTTAGTCAGTAAGGGTCTGACACTCCATCCGCTCCGCCCAGAGCGGAAAGGGTCATTTGAAGATTTCCCAACCAATAAAAAAATAACCGGTCAAGAGTGAGTAGGACTCTTGCACCGAGGGTTCCGTACCATCATTTAAAACGCGAAATGTTTTGAAATTTTCATCGGCGAGGCCTTTATTCGTCAAAGAATTTTAACACTGCGGTGTATATTGCAGTTATAGATCAGCGCCATCTCTTGACCGCTAGGGGAAGTAATGTAATTTTTGTAGATGATTTCTGAAAAAATGCTATTTAGAGACATCGTTATATTTTTCCTGTAATCTTTACATAAACTTCTATCACATAGAATAAGATCAGATTTTTTTCTATGCAAACTTTGGAAGTAAGGCACTTATCTCCAAAGTTGGCAATCATCTGCCTAGTCTTTTCCCAACTATATTGGGGTCGGCTAATCTCCAAAGTTAGTAATGTTTTTGCATTTATCGTCAAAAGTCGAAAGCTGTTAACAATACATAGTCTGTGGTTGAACGAGGCCACTAAGTTGGCAATACTGCCCGGAACTGCCAACTTTACGTCCGTGCGGCCGCCCGCCGCCTGCGCTGCGGCCGCGCGCGCCACCATTGCTATCTTTTCTATTGCAACAAAACACGGCATCGTCCACAACTCCTCACGTAATTCTGCATCATGTAAATTCCAAACTGTAACTGTGTAATATTGCATTCAACTTAATGGACATTCATATATTTTTAATATGCCTCCTACAACCTGCACAAAAGCTATGCGGCCTCAAAAAAAAAAAAAAAAACATGAGAATGTGCAAATAGCGTTCTATCATATGACACACCACGTGCCTTAGTAGCTCCACTTCGAAAAAAAATAAACTGTTTAATTTCTTTCTTATTTGCAAAATAGTTGAGCAAACGCCATCTAAAACTACTCCAAACTAGTTGATAGCATTACTAGTTCTTGAGATATCCAGCTGTGACAGACGGACAGACTTAGTCACACCATAAAGATGTCTTTGTACCATTTTAGTACGGAACCAACACTAAAATAACTTTTCCAATTCATTCCTGAGATTAGCGCGTTCAACCAAACAAACAAACTTTATAATATTAGTATAGACTGATACATCACCAAAAAAAATTATCTACAAACAAATGTATCTATAAAAAGTGCAAAATTTAGTTAAGATGATGGAAATTTTCTTCCCACCATCAAAAAAGGCATTAGATAGAGACGATTTACCTACAACAAATACAAGTACCATAAAATAACTTAAATAGACTTTCAGTTATAAGTTCAACATTTTATCCAATTTTAGGATCGAATGCGGAATTCTAAATTCGGCGCTCAGTCTAAAAGACCAGAGTCCAATTTCAATCTAAAAATAAATTGTTACTTAAAAATATTTTTCTTTTTCACTTACCGCCTTTGTAACAGACAGAATGTCGGCACATTCAATTTTACCTGATTCGATGAAATTGAATATTTTGTGCTGTTTCCGAAGTGGTGACAATTTGCTGAAATAAGTCCATTTTTGTGTTTTTACGAGTAGGTGACACGAGTGTGTGACGTGAAGAAAGATAGAGTATTATTTATTGTACTTTCGTTTATCAAGTCTTAGAGCTAGATAAATCTTTGGGAAAAAGACATAAATTGTTACAAAAAATGTATTTAGTTATTTATGTCTACATATAAAAGTCCAGTTGGTTCTCAAGTGACCGAAGTCAAGTTGTCTCGCCGAAAAGCGAGAGTCCTCCATGTCCCTACTAGAGTATACCCGACAATGATGATCGGTGGCCGCTTAGCGTTCCCGTCCTCTACATCCCTTTGTGGGATCCAACGGATCCGCCACAGTAAACAGAGCGGCGAACGTTCCCTTTATTAAACTGGGATTACTATACCAGTTCTCATATTCTACAACAAAGAGTTTGGGAATATAATTCAATTTATATGTAGCTAGAAAAATCTTTGGGAAAATACATAAATTGTGACAAAAAATGTGTCTAAAAATAAAAGTCCAGTTGATTCTCAACTGACATAAATCATGTTGTTAAGACGATAAGCAAGAGTCCTCCACATCCCTGACAATAATGATAGGTGGCCGCTTAGCGTCATCTCCGCCGTCTACATCCCTTTATGGGATCTGCCCGATCCGCCACAGTAAACAGAGCAGCGAACGCTCTCATTATTAAACTAGGATTACAAGTTCAGATATTCTACAACAAAGAATAAGGGGATAAAATTCATATTTTTATGCATAACGCTTTCGTGTCCGAGGTATCTATACAGTTCTAGCAATGTCTGGTTTGTCATAGATTTGTGTTACTATGGGCGTTTTACGTCAGCTGAAGTGTCTGTACAAAAGCTGAAATGCAGTTGCAATCATAGTAAACAATGTTGTTTATTGCTTGAGTAAATATAACTTAAAGTTGGTTTTGTTGGTTGGTTGGTTTTTTGAAGTATTCTCTACCTATATATGCATGTTAGACCAAGCGCCGCAACTATGAAAAAAAAAATCAAAATGGGGCAATGCCACAAAGGTTCCATCCCCTTTACTACGCCACAGTAAAACTGAGTATCCTTTTACCAGCATCGTTATCTTCTGGGTTCACTCGGTTCATCTTCTATGGTGTAAATAGATCTCATTAATTCTATCAGGAAGAATGAGCTTAAAGGAAGGCTTACCATGAAAAAAAAAACTAATTCGCGATGTACAGTAGCTATAATATTTTAGTTTTGTTTGACAGGGACTGCACTTTTGATTCCTGACTGTACTAGCGTAGCTTTCACGCGTAAGGCTGCTTTTCAACCAGAGATGTGCTATGCAACGTTGCTATGGATGCGTTTGATATCCACCAATCACACTCATCGATCCACATAGGGTAGCACTGGTGGAAACTGATTCAACTAAGCTACGTTTTTTTATATGGTAGGATGCGTGCTGTGGATACATGCTATGGATGCGAGCTATGCATGCGTGCTATGGATGGTCGTGAGGTGTGTAGCTATGTGCAGAGCAGTGCGTCACTTCCCTATTGTCGATACATCGCATACCTCGAGCTGCGCATCTTCCTCGCACACCTACATAGCTTAGCATCAGCGGAAACGGTTACATAGTTTCGTAGCTTAGCTTTTACATTCTCGCAGCATAGTTGCATAGCACATCTATGGTGGAAAAGCATCCTGACACTTACTCGTATTCCGTTTTATTAACCAGGCGTATTCTTCTACCTGCGAGGTGCTTGTAAAGAGCAATCGGAAAAGCGAGTATCGTCTTATCTTTCACACGGTAAGCGTTCCGGAAGGAATTGGGAAACGGAAATCAGGTTTCCGTATCACGATGCTATCTCTTTGTTGCAGATAAGCATCTTCCTTCCTAATACCATCCTGTAGTCGCCTTTACGATAGTTGCGACAACGGTTGATTTTATTTTTATTCGCATTTTTATTTTTCCATTTCCTGTTATATGTAGGTACGTACTTGTAGATAAAAAATTTGGTATGCAAAATCGATATCTGCATAGTTATCAGCGGATATAAAACTGCCACTGCAAACATCAGAAACCATATCAAGCCACCACAAACTCTTATTTTCCCAATCAATCTTGAACCTAATGCTTTAGCGATATAGATGAAAATGAATTTGACAGATTGTTAAATGATTTATATTATGATGCTAATATGATTCTACTAAAGCGGCCTTAGACCACCTTTTTTTAAAGGTTGGGAAATCATCAAATGATTCCTCCCGCTCTGGGTACAGCAGAAGGGAGTGTCAGACTCTCACTGACTAAAACCCGTCCGTGTTCCTCCTAGTGTCCTTTGCGTTCCAGGGCCACGGAGACTCTTTCGAACAGTCCGTAGCCCCAGCAGGTACTTACTGGCCCTAGCGGAAATTAATGTTCAAAATATTTTACATGCAAATAAAATTATGCTGGTAAGGATATTTATTTCGTTTCGTCACTGCACTAAAAAACTTAAGTCCACATTGGAGGATTTTACAGCCCCTCTATACATAGGCCTCACGCCTCTTGATTTCTAAACAATTATAATAATTTGTATTTTTAAACCTGACAAGCGGCAAAAACTGATTGATTGAAAAAGTTGTTTAATGTAGCAGAGAATGTGTGAAATTATGTGCAACATTGTAGAATTGTCAGATTGTCCATTGTCGCTCGTCACTATTCTGTTTTATTAAATAGGCCCCTGATGTCAGTTGAAAATTCGATTATTTTGTAATTTTATAACCGACTTCAAAAGGAAGAAATTCTATGTTCGACTGTATTTTTCCATTATTTTCTTCTATTTTATACAGCGAAAATAAAATACGATAGCTATGTCAATTCTCGACAAACACATTGCATTGTGAGCTATATTAAAGTACTTTCTGCCAGCGGCTTCGCTCGCTTGAAAGCCGGAAACCATGCCTAGGGAACATATTACACAATAAAATGTATTCCATGTCCTATTCTAGGGTATAGTGTACCCATGTGTCAAATTTCATCCTTATCTATATAGCCGTTAAGACGTGAAGAAGAAACAAACAAACTGCTACAAGTATGGATAGACTCGTACGGCCATCACCACTTTAGTGGTCCGCTTCTACACCGCTTTGCTGCACCAGGGCTCCACTGAATGGTCATTTTGACCCACAGTTTAGCCAGTATATTAATGGTTATAATTTTACTAATTAGGTTCCCATGTGGTTTCCTTGTTGCATCATGTGAAGCGCTTTGATGTGGTCAGATTGTTGTGGTATTGATACTGTTATTGTGGTCCTAATTATTAATTAATGACCAATGGCTGCAACTACAATGTCCTTGGTAATTGGCTGTATTTAGATTTTTTACCAAACATGTTCAGTCCTATAAATCAAATATCATTTGAATTTCCTGAAAGCTATCAGGCTTTTACATATTTAATCGGAAATTGTAGGCATCACAATACTCGTAAGACAAGCTTATTTTGAAAACTAATTTAGAAGTTCCTATATTCGATATAGAGAGTTTCTTGATTTTATTATGAAAAGAATAAAACAATAAGAATCCGCTAATTAGTGTTTAAACTTAATAATAATTATGCTAAGATTTTTTTCTTATGTTAAAAAGAAAACATTCTTAGCAGCTTATGTCCTGTCCTGGCCGTACCTTTAAGCACAAATCCAGGCCGGACCCTTATAAACACCTTCTATGGGGTGTTTTACCAGATTAGAATTTTTACCAGAGCTCGGTAGGTATCGAACCCAGCAGTCATTTTCAGCCATGAGACCTACGAGGCAGTTCTGTATCCCAAAATCTCCATTACTTCACCAGAAAAGGGAATTAAATCGCAAATATGTAATAGGGGGCCTATACTCGTCTATTGCCAAAATAAATAAAACCGCATAAATAGAATGCAAATAACATTTTCATCGTTCACCCACTATTTGTCAGGCTACACAAACATCATAACGACCAACACGTGCGATCATATAATTAGTCTTTAGGCTACGTGACTGCTCCACCAATATCAATAGTTGGTCCTTATTCATCATCTTGGAAAATCCCCGGGAGAGATCTTACGTGGATAATCTCCGCTTACGGCCAAATGTAATCTGAAGGAGTAGCTTTGGGATGTAATGAAGTTCCCTTTTTATATGATTTCTAGTTTATTTCATGGGTTCTTAATAATGATACCCTTGGTTGATGCGTAGTATAATATATACTTATAGCATAAGCAGTGTTTATACGTATTTTATCTAGCTTTAATATTTGATTGTGTTTCTTCTAGCTGGAAAATAAATACTTACGCACCTACCTTTTTATGGTTTCAGCATATTGAAGCAGTCTCCTCTCCTAGTGCCTAGGGCTGATCAGTCCAAAATAAAGTTTTAGGTATTCGTTAATTGTTACATAATGTTTTATAATACCTAAACAATTTTATCTGATCTGTGACACAATTCACTTTGTTTAGCTGCTGATCCCAAAACTAGGTAGGACATTAGGCTCTTGGCGTTTTCGAAAACGGCAGGTTATTTTCCGGCCATATTTAACCTTGAGCATCGTTCGTAGGTAAAGACTACATTATTTGTAATCATCATGCCTCACCTGGCAGTCGGAAAGATCACAATAAGGCTATTATTGAACCTCCGTTGTGTTTCACTGCATAACACAACAACAAGACAAGTCTTCAGAAGGCCAATCAAATTTTTAAAGGTACTTGCTTCAGCCCGCAACTTCTTACGCGCTTTTCCCGCTTTATCCCATTCCCGTAGTAATTTCGACTGTGCGGACGTCTGTCAGTAATCGAAGGTTTTTCGATTACTGCCCTCGACTTTGTACGCGCTTATACCGATTTTTCCCGAAATCTCGGGAAATCCTTTCTTAGTGCTCCCGTACACACCTCTACATGCCAAATTTCAGCTCTCTACGACCAGTAGTTTCGGTAATGTGTTGTCTGTCAGTCACTCACTCAGTAACAGAAGAATTTCATATATTAGGATTAAAAAGCATTAAAATTCAGATCACAACATATGTCATCTCAGCGACAATTATTGCCAAATGTAGGAAAATAAGATATTTTTAAGTTTGCTTCTTAAAAAAAGCGAGGATTGCACCTTAGATTTCAGTTCATTTATTCAGTAGTTACAAGGTATTTAGTTCTTGCTTAAAATGCTTAATAGCAGACGTTAGTTCCCCGCAGTCTGCCCGGTCAACCTAAGAGTGTCGATACACCTGTAATTAATTTGTGGGGTCTTTATTTATAGACGTCGCCCCTCGTTCGAATAGTGATGCTTTAAGTGTGTCTAATTAGACTGAAAGTTGTAGCTAACGATGTTTCTAACAAGTTAGGAGTAGAAATAAATCCAGAATAAAGATATCTTCATATTTTAGTTTTATTTTTATTTTTATTTTGATGTCCTTGTGAAAGGTTTGTCTCGAGAAGTGGTACTTTACTGTCACGATACAAAATAATATGTTGTATCTATTTGTAGCGCCTAGCAGTTTTGTTGTGTTCTAGTTTGAATAGTATGAGTAATGAAATACACTTAGGACATACGTGTGTTTAAACCTGGAAACCTCTTGGCAGGTTAGAGTGCAACGGGTCTGCGGACGGCGAGCATTGGGCGGCTCGCCGTCCGATCAAAACTAGGCCCGTGTCGGCGGCGCGCTGTATTCCACGCGCGCATCAAAGAGCTGTCAGCAAGGGAGACGGGGCCCGCCAGGGCCAGTGCCTGCCGGGGTGCGGAATCCGTTCGAAAGAGGCACCATACCCTGGAACGCAAAGGGCAGTAGGAGGAACACGGATGGGTTTTAGTCAGTAAGAGTCTGACACTCCAGAGCGGAAGGAGTCATTTGATGATTTCCCATCCTTAAAAAAAAAAAAACAAAGGTTAGAGTGCAAACCATAGGCAGCAGAAAGAGAGATTAATTTCGTTGCGGGATCCTTGACAGTTGAATCGTTTCTCCGGGACTCGTCGAGCTTCATTGACTCGGCGTTTTTCTGGTGGTCTCCACTGTTGATTCTGGCATACAGGAGTTGTAGTGATTGGGAATGCGTGGCGGGCTGGTCCCAAAAAATGGTAGCAGACCCTAGATTTGATCTACCTTTTTATGTATGTATACCTTTAAAAGTAGTTTCTCTCTAGTTTCCGCAACCATAAGATTAATTGAAGTATCGTAAACCACTACGGACTAATTAAATAATTTGGGCTGATGATAAATGATATAATAAAGTGGCTTATGGTCCCCGATTAGACTCATTAACGGCGCACAATGGATGGTCGACCGAGCGGAACTGATGTCGCAGTCGAGTGTGAACTACCCTTGTATCAGCCTCGATACGATGCTACGTAAGGGTTGATTGTTGTTCCATTGTTTGCATTTCGAAAATCAAACTTATGTTCGTAGTGATAATAGGTATTCGGATTTCATATTTGAAAAGAAAGAAAGAAAGATAAATGTTTGCTTGAAATTGGGCTGATTGGGTGTTATCGCTTTACGTTTTGAAGGAATGATAATGCTTTGACATCATGATCAGCGTTAAGGCAATTGTCTGTTTCGGTAGGTTCTACCAAACCTACATATATACCATACTAGATATTTACATAAATGGCGCATTTTATAACTTTCCATTTTTGTACGCAAAAAAAGCAAAACTGTGCATAGATTTTTTTCTAGCATGTTATGTACCTAGGAACTTATTATTCTTAAGTAGTGTTAGAACAGAAAAAGGAGGAGCTCGTGGCTAAATAATAACAGCCGCACGGGTCGATCTTTAAGGTTAAGCAACGCTTGCCAAGGTTGGTCTGTGGATGGGTGACCATATTAACATAACGAGTTTCCTCCGTGCCTCGGAAAGCACGCTAAGCCGTTGGTCCCGGCTGTCATTTGTAGATCTTTGGCAGTCGTTACGGGTTGTCAGAAGCCAGTAAAATCTGACTCCAGTCTTGCCAAGAAGTACCGTGTTACCCAGTTAATGGGTTGTGGAGGTCTGGTAGGCAGCCGCTCCACGTAAAACACTGGTATTCAGCTGAATCTGGTTTGACTGGAAGCCGACCCCAATATATTTGGGAAAACGCTAGGCAGATGGAGTGTTAGAACAGAAAGAATTCCTGGGTAAAAAATATGACGATATATTGTGTTTTTTTCTGTTAACTGACGAATAAATAGGTTTTTAGCAATGTTCCCTGTTTTTGTGTGAAATTAAGTATTCCCTATCTATCTATCTCACATTGACACCACAATCAAAAGAATTACAAGAAGAGAATTTATTAGATAGATACAACATCCTCCTCATAGATTTTTTCCCGTGGGGGCTGAAAATGCTGTGAACAGATTATGTGTAGAGGTTGGTATAAATCCGTTTGCAAAGCGTGGAAATCATAACAATGCTCTCTTGAGACCGTACGTTGTAACAGGCTATGAGAGCGAGGGTCAATGTACACTCGTGGGTGGAGTGCGAACTGATATCATGTGAGCATGCAATTGTTCATATAGTTGGTGTGCGACGTGTTCTTAAAATAACTCAAAACTTGAAAAGGGTTATTTCATTGTTACCCACTAACAACTTTTAATATGGGTATGAGACCGATTCGGATACTAAAGTCTCAAAAAATATGCTGATATTTTTGAAACTTGCATATTCGAATCGGTACATCACGGTTGCTCCCTACCTACAGCTGTCTAGGGAGGTGTATGGCTCGCTGACTCCTTTAAGTATGGAAGGTACAAATACTTGAAAAAACCGGCCAATTGCGATCAGACTCTAACATGAAGGGTTCCGCACCATAAACCGAAAAAAACACCTTTCATATAGCGGCAATAGAAATATATACACTCTGTAAAAATATCATCTGACTACCTATTATAGTTCTTGAGATACAACCTGCTAACAGGCAGACAGACAGCGGAGGTTTAGTAATAGAGTTCCGTTGGTTATCCTTCGGGTTCGGAACTCTAAAAATGCATAGAACAACTGTAGTTTTCGCGACATTTTATACATGTAAGTGTATTACATTTTTGGTATCTACACTTTTTCATACTTCAAATATTGGGATTACCCTTAAGAACCCACTAAATGTGCCCGAGGCTTATTTCAATATCCTTAAAGGGGTTGCGGTAATTGGGCTCCTTTCTAATCGGTCGCTTTATTGTAGTCGCCTATCTCCGGCACAAATACACCCACTGCCTTTAAACATTATAAGTAGGCCCCTAGTTACACAAAATAAAAGAACAGGAATCTTCATCCAGAAAATATGTTTCCTATAATAAGATGTGCGACGGTACCGTAGTAAAATAAAATCATTTGAAGATATAGTCAAGAACGTATTCAGATTTATGATTCTACGAGAGAGCACTTATATTTAGATATCCATTAACGTAATTGAGTACATACTTCGTGACGTAAGTACTTACAAGTATTTACTGGTGAATATCAAAGCTTGCAGCGGTGCGTCGCATGTTACCATCTAGGATTATCTATATTTTTATTATTATTTCGTTTATTAATTTTTATACACATACCTATATGTTACATTTTTAAATATATCTTAAAAAAAAACTCATTAAAAATACATTTAAAAATATAAAAAATAGTAGTCTACCGGTATCGGGAGCAGGGTCCAAGCTACTGGTGGTTAGGGCTCCAGAGAAAGGAACCTCCTCACAATACGAGCCGTATCGAGGAGTACTGCCTTCTGTATCAGGCCCTTTACCCAACCGCGTAACGCCAGCTTCGACAGATGGTCGTCGAAGCTTTTGGCCATCAGGCCATTAGCCGTAACGATTAATGATTATTATTATTATTTTTTCTCTTTACAAGAGGTAAAGTTTGTGAGTTTGTAAGGTTATAGGGGTAATCTCTAAATCTACTGAACCGATTTTGAAAATTCTTTTACCAATAGAAAGTCACGTTATTTGTGAGTGTCATAGGCTATATATTAACCCGAAAAATACTGCCAAGTGAAGTGGGCACGGGTCAGATAGTTAGTAATAAAAAGATTTATTTCTCCCCACAATATAAAGTACATTTAACATGGTACAAGAATAATACATAACAGCTACAGTTTGATAATTACGTTGTGGGAGACTTGTGCCTAAGCTAGACGTAAGGCCTGTTTTTCAGGACACCAGGACTCTCCCCATTCGGAGATACATATACAGTTACATTTGTAGATGATTATGTACTCACACATTATAAAATGCGATAAGTTTTTATTACTAAGATGTTTACAATTATGCATTGCAGTGTTAGTATTTCAGTGAAAAATAAGTGAGTAGTGTTACATCTATATTAATACAGTCCTGTGGTATTTTAATTCGGATGTGTCAACGCTTCTGTATTTAAAGTATTTAACTTGTCATGTCATGCATTTTAAAATAGGACAAACATTCCGTCGTGGAAACAATAACATTAAGCTCTCGTTTGTGGGAACGGTGAGCACTTTATTACTTTTCTTTTGAATTATTGCGAGTAACATTTTATTGCACCTTAAAAGTGCTTCAACGTAGTATGCATAGTAATTTTGTTGTTGTGTTTTGGTCTTTTTTTGTAAATCCTCTGCTCTGAAAAATTTCACATATATGTTCATCTAAGTATAAACAATACGAGGTACCAAGTTCTAGTTTATCTAGTACTACCTACCCAGACTACCCAGTTACTGGATTGTTAGGGTGGTTGCCTTTGCACTAGAGATGTGCTATGCAGCTATGATGCGAGAATGTTAAAGCTACGCTACGAAACTATGTGACCGTTTCCACTGAATCTAACTCGCGACCATCAAAAGCACGCATCCATAGCTCGCATCCATTGCTTGCATCCATAACACGCATCCTTCCATATAAAAAAGTAGCTTAGTTAAATCAGTTTCCACCAGTGCGTGCTTATGCTATGTGGACCAATGAATATGATTGGTCAAACGGATATCAAACGCATCCATAGCAACGTTGCATAGCACATTTATATGTATAGCTATCCTTTTTTAATGACACAAAAACCAGACATTTATGCATTACATATGGCACCGGATTTATTGCAAAAAACGTAAGTCTACAAAATATCTTGACAGATTGTAAACTCTCGATAAATCTACGCAAAATAAGCGCACGCGCGCGCGCGCTTAATACTTACGCATCAAAATTTGATAGTTTATAATCTTTCAAAGTCGCAATATTGATGCGTAAAAAAGTATTCCAAATGTTCAGTTGACAATGTAGGGAAAGTTTACAATCTCTCAAGTTATTTCATATTTTTACGGAGTTTGCCATTTTCCGGTGATTCATACACACCGATAAAGATTTTTTCCTTTGAGGGTAGGAAGAGACGACATGCATTAAAATACCTACGTACTTACGATATAACGCTAACATTTCCGTCACTTCTATTTCAGGTAGAACTGCTAAGTAGGCGAGCGCTTCCTAAGTGTCTACGAGGTGTAGAAGCGTCCATATGGATTGAAAGTTTTCCAACTTAAGAACATATTTGCACTGGGGTGGCTATAACTTGGGAGTTTTCACACAACTTTCATAGACAATGTAAGCCTTCGGAAAATCTACACTAAGAACGTTCCTTTTAGTTCTAATTGAACTTAAGGCCAGGTAGAACGAGTAGGTATCTAACGTTTCCATACTTTACGCGAAGCGAGCCGTGCGCTCACGTCGACGGCACGGCGTGAAGCCATATTAATTTATTTTATTACTGGCTTCTGCCCGTGATTTCGTCTGCGTAGACTTTAGGGCTGACGCGCAATTTTTTTGTCTAATATTCTGATTCTCGGAAAAACACCTTCACGATTCTGGTATCCTGATAGTTTGTGAGTCTTTGCTGTTCTTACTTTCAGCCCCAGAATCACTTCGACATGTTTGTGGTCTCCTGGTACTTGTGAATCTATAGCGCTCATAATTGTAGCCCGGAAAAACCTTCTACATGTTTCTGTTCTTCTGGTACTATTGAATCCTACCTTTTTCATAATTCCAGCGACAGAAATATAATTTTACATGTTTCTGGTCCCCTGGTACTTGTGAATCTTTAGCGCTTACATTTCCAGCCCCAAAAATATCTCCATTAAGTCATGTAAGTTACCGTGATAAAAAGTAGCCTATGTCTTATTCCAGGATGAGAACTATATGTGTGCCAAATCTCATCCAAATCCCTTCAGCCATTTTTACGTGATTTAGGCACAAACATACAAACTTTCACATTTATAATATTAGTAGGATTAAAAGAATTAAACTATTATGCAAAATTAAACCAGAGTTGTTTCTTCTATATGCTATTAATCTTTCTTAGATGTGGTATTAGAAGTATAACTTTCATAAGCTTCAAGAACAATAAGAAAAACATTAAAAATGGTCTAATTTTTAGCCCCTATATATAAAATGTTAAAGAAAATATTAAATATAAAAGAGAGATTTAAATATTCTTATATGAATATTTAAATGTCTCTTTTCAGACCAAATATCAATTTTACATTTCCAAAAAGTCAACTGTGTTTTAAGGGTTGTAAATAACTATGCCCATAATGCCTTAATTTTCCTGAAAGTAATCAGTCAAAAGGTTCAGGCTTTAGTTGATAATTCTCAAATGTAGATTTTATCAATAGATTTTCTGGATACCCTAACTGGCATGGAAGTACTCGCTTTGCTACGAGCAAAACAAAAGTCGATTAACACTTCTGATTATTTATTGAGTTTAATATTTAATAAAAATTGTAACAGAAGTAAAACTTCTAGAATACTAGCTTTTGCTCACGGCTTCACTAGCGTTCATATCGATTTTCGAAAAAAAGTAGCTTATAGGTGAAAAGTCTCCAGGATCCTTTCTATTTATTTGCCAAAAATCAGTGCAGCGGTTTAGGCGTGAAAACATAGCTGCAAACAAACAAATAAGTTCACTTTGGCATTTATAAAATAATTTGGGATTAATTTAATAATCAAACAATTTTATATTAATTTAGAAGATGTGTAAAAGTAGCAGTTTTAAACAAGTTTTGTAACTGATCGTACCTGCGAAGGTAGAACTAAACGAACACAATCGGCTAATTTAATAACCCATAGGCTGATTGCTCAACAAATAAATTCCAGTTAACCATAAAAGCGAGGAATCATTAGCTTGAAAGCATTGTATGGCCACATTACTTTAATAGAAAAAGTTTATAGTTACAGTCGACGTGTTGGTAATTTTCTTTCGCGAAATGTAAATACAGAAGTACGGACGAAATAAGGCTTGCCAGTAAAATAGTTCTAAAAACAATGAGCTGTAACTGACATTCATTTCACGTTTAATCCACTTTGTACTTTATTAAATTTTAGTTTTGACATTGTTAGTCTTTGTTTAACATGTGTTTAGTATAGTAATAAGCTACGAACAGTTCGTAAGAGTTCAAATTAATATTTGAACTTAATGAAAAATGCTAATTCGTGAAATGGAGGTTGTAAGTGAATTAGTTTCAATTTGTGATGCGCTACGTCATTTCCTGTTGGATTCTATTTGGGGATAAAATTTTGTTCAAGTAATTTGTAAAAATTTCGAATGCTATATTTTATAAAATTTAATAACTGTCACATGCAAGATAGTTTATTTGTAAGTGCAAGTGAATAATTGGAACTGCTATATTAACTCAAACTGGACCTTATTTATTTGTATATACTCGTACTTTATTGACACCAAATTAAAAAATACGAACAGAAAATCTTAAAATAAAATAATACAATTGGCGACATTAGCAGGAAACCTGTCATACTGAATCATTATTTAATCAAATAATTTTATTCAGCGACCGATGATTGGAAAAAATATCATTTTTTTCATAAAAAAATGCAATATTTAGCTGATAAAAATGTGTGAAACAGCAATTTTTTTCAAGTTTTCAGGGTCTCAAATTAAAAGTTGTTTATAATCATGTGTACTTTCACCCCAAAGAGGTTGTTAGTGTTTTATTTTAAAGATTTATTTTTATAAATCAGCGCCCTGATTGCTGAATACGCTAAATTACAACTGAAGTAAATGCCTGATCTGTCGCTTCATATATTTAAAAAATCGTCTACTCGACAACGTAAAACACGTAATGAAGATTGAATAGTAAAAATAAAACGCATTGCAATCGATTTTTTACAACTACCCGCGGGTTCTGAGTCCACGTACAACCATCATATGTACGTATACATACATACACATATACACACACACACACACACACACATACACACACACACACAAACACGTACATATTTATGTTGTGCAGGTTTACTCGCAGTATTATCATAACTCCACCATGCTACAGGAATTATTTCGTGAAGAATGCCTGTACTTTATTATGTGAAATAAATGTTCCTGTTGACTTACTCGCCGTAAAGGTTGTAGCTGTAATCCAAACGTTAAACTGAGATTTTGTTACAGATTATATCGTCGGTGCACTTGGCAAATCTGATTTGTGTTTTTCATCAAGTTGACAAGGGAGACAATAATCTGTTGTATTTCAAGATTAATTTATGATTTTTTAATAATCAATTGACTAATTCATAATTACAAAATGCCGTATGAACTGAGATACAAGTGAAAATGATAAAATATACTGTTGATGTACATGATTTTTAAACATATTTAGTAACAAGAACATATCAAAGAAATGCAACGTATTAGATTTGGCAAGCGCGCCGACGATATATACCTTTTACAACAGGATGTTAAACAATGTCATCTTATAACTATTTCATTTTGTTAACTATTTCCAGTTCACTATTATCAGCATAATCATTTAAGTAATTGTCATATACTTGACTAGCTTTTTTCCGCAACTTTGTACCTACGCGCATATCTCGTTTTTTTCCGGTTCCCATAGGAATTTCGGGAAATCTTTTCTTATTACTCCCCTACACTCTCCAAGAAACTTACATGCTGAATTTCAGAATTCTACGATCAGGGAGGGCCCCAAGTCTGCTATTTGTTAGAAATTCGTCATTCCAACACGATCCCATTGTCATTTTGCTAAAAGTTCGTAATCTGCTAATTCATAATGGTCGATCACTGGTCGGTCAATGGTCTCGTAATAGAATCGTGGTAGAAAGACATTTTCGTACTGCCATTATTATAAAACCCGTTAGTAGAAATGATTTTCGAAAATCTACTACTAAATTTGAACATTAATGTCAGATTTCTATTATATATATTTTTACATATTATTTTTTTGTCATTATGCCATTCTATGACATTTTTCTTTCAATGGAGAGTCAGTGGTTGACCATTGGAAAGTCATAGTGACGCTTTTATAGTAGTAGATTACGAAACTTGTCAAAATCAACAATTATAAAATCAATGATAGACCATTCTGACACTACTGTAATAGCAGACTTGAGGGCCAGTAGTTTCGGCTGTGCGTCGTCTGTCAAACACACAGTAACGGAAGATTTTTATATATTAAGGATGTTTATACACCTTTAAGATACAGGACAAACATTTCTAAACACAAGTGTACAGTGGTCAGTCTTTTCGCACAAGCCATCTCTTACAGACAACCTTTCGATAGACTGAACGATAGGAAATAAATTTGAGATTGAATAATTTCTCGTACCTAGAACGAACCCAATAGATAGTCCTCACTTCAACGATAAATGCATTTTCTCATTATCATTTCAACAACAGTGACGATGAACTAATCTTATAAATTCAACAAGCTTTGTGACGACAAGATAAAAGCTTATTAACTTCATTTACTTACCGACTTCCTACAATTTTATTTCAACGTCTGTGAACGCTGTTCAAAGTTTTCTTTTTACGACAGTCGACGTGAACTGTCAGAGGGTTATTAAAATATCATTTAAATATGAGGTGCCAAGGTATTAACAAATGTTTTGTGCTGTCAAACTTGCGTGTGAACAGTTTAATTTTGAGCCGAGTGTAGCAAGTTTGGAGTACAAATTGTTTGGGAGGCTGCATGGTGGCAACACAGTGGCCGCATAGTTCGGAGGGCGCCCCGGGAGGAATGCCACTCTCTCTCTCTCTGCCCCACCTCGCCGAACCCTACCTTTTCTCTACACAACTTGTAGGTATATATTGCACGCTTTTGTGCACACACCAACTTAACATGTTAACCCTTCGACGCGTCGCAGAAGACCCCAACGCTCCATAAATATAATACGCAACCGCCGCCGACCAAATGATACAACCGCTTATTTTATAAAGATATTTTATTAAACATTTTGTTCTGTAAAATAGATTAATTAAAACTGACATTTACAACAAACAACTATAAAATTCTTTGTATCTCCCTCTAACACTAATTACGTTAATAGGTCCAGTTTAATATTTGGAATTGATCTCTAGTATAGCCGAATGAATGCATTGACAGTTCTCGCTCAGTGGCGACATCTTACAGATAATCAAACGATAACATTTGAACACGTAGCATATCGTATCACACGAGGATGGGAGGGGATGCGGATCGCAATTAAACTAGTACATACATTTAATTGTCGATACACATATTCGTAACTAGTAGTTGCACAGCGTTAGTCTTGCTCCACACAGGGCGGATTGCAGCCTGTCGTAAGCTCAGGATTGCCTTTGGTAATGCGCCGGAGGTATGCCAGACTACCTCGGATACACCGGCTTCCCAAATATGTGAAACTATGATCTGGATTAATCAAAATGTATTTCAGAGGCAATCTGAACGATCAGTAGATAAGGCTGCAAATGAGCACTGTGCAGGGCACACACAGATGCTTAGCTCACATTAACATTATATTCGTAACATGGAACAGCAATGTTCACTCAGTGTTTTCTTGCTACCAGCATTGTAGTTTATTATCTAACCACATTTCAACCAAGACTTATTTTTACAAAATAAATTGTTATGTAAACTTCGTACAATATAGATATACAGAGTGAAGTTTAATTATTACTGGATAATAAATTAGATTCGACCCGAGTCGGTCGAATAGTTTAAGATTAAAATCATGTTCAATATCGCAGATAGTTGTTGTATAAATCCGGATTATGTTCGCTAGCGACCCGCCCCAGCTTCGCATGGAGGATGGTAATAAAATAACGGCAATCCGTATCCTGACCTACAAACTTTATTCATTTTATTATTCACACTTTTAAGATGTTGCAAATGCAATTTTGTTTTAGAGCTTTTGCGGGAACGACAACTGGTAAAATATGTAGTTTTGGGAATAGTTTATTTTAGGTCAGGTTATACAATTAATGAAGGATAAAGTCGTTGCGCCGATAAATAAGTAGCGTAATGATTCTGGCAGGTAAGTAGGAATTGATTTTATACAAATTCACACGAGACATTGTACAGGCGCAGAAAAACTACTGGACGGATCTCAGTGGGACTTTTACATTGATCCATAGGGCTTTGTAATCAATATAATTGCCAAACAAGTATATTTTTGTAAGATACATAGGCCGAAAAAATCCAAAACCAATGCTTAACAGTATATTTTATAAAATATTGAGAAAATATTTAACACTAGTTGACCCGCGCAACTTCGTCTGCGTCACAATTTTCATTACTGCTCCGCTCCTATTGGTTTTAGCGTGATGGTATATAGTCTATAGCCTTCCTCAATAAATGGGCTATTTAACACTGAAATAATTTTTCAAATCAGAACAGTGGTTTCTGAGATAAGCGCGTTCAAGCAAACAAACAACTCTTCAACTTTATATTTTAGTACTAGTTGACGCGCGCAACTTCGTCTGCATCACAATTTTCATTACTGCTCCGCTCTTTTTAGTTTTAGCGTGATGATATATAGCCTATAGCCTTCCTCGATAAATGGGCTATCTAATACTGAAAGAATTTTTCAAATCGGACCAGCAGTTCCTGAGATTAGCGTGTTCAAGCAAACAAACAAACTCTTCAACTTTATATATTAGTAGATATAGATAAAATTCAAATGGATTCTTAAAAATTAAAGTTGCGCGATCGAAAAATGTTTCATTTACTGATCTACTGGTCTTTGCTAATGCTCACCAACATGCCTGATTGTCTTTTTCTATGAATTATTTTTTTTTAAAGTGTGCGTTTTGTCGCGTGTACTTGAAGGATTGTGTTTGTTTTTATACCCAATACGTTGTTACAACTATTACAAAGTTAGCTTTTATTAGCCCGGCTTAATGAATAATTATGTCGAGGTTATAGTATAGTTTAATTTTTTAAAACTCTCTGTTCTACTTTTTACAATATTTATAAAAAAAAAATATATATTAGCGAAGCTGGGTACAGGTGCCGTGAATGAAATACCTATATTTATTGTTAATTTACATCAAGTGAACAGAAAACTGTTCCAGACTAGTTAGTATTTACAAAATCCTTTGCGGATTCATAGTAAAGGTATAGAAATATACATAGATATATGAGGGCCTTTTAGCCTAGTAGATTACTTTAAATGCCAAGATATTTTCAGTTGGGTAAACAGTCTAATTTAAACCTTTGTGGTAGAAAGAAAACACTAAGTTGGCGGCAACGACCCGCTTCGCACTTCAACCTGCAATACTGAAAACCGACTAAACTGTTTAGCAATTATGACGGTAGAAACCATCATGGATGCTAATCAATATATTCAAGACATTAACACGTAAACATAGAACCTTGTAATAAACCAAGTTATTTACAATCTGTATCATCACGGAAAATTTAATAGCTTTCCGTAGATTAATTAAATTACATTTACGTCGTACGTCATTACTTGGAGAGACAGCCATCCATAATGTAATAAAGGCGATGGTGTGACATTACACGCTGTGACTTCCACAAGCTTATAATTATACACTGGCCTTAGTGCGAGTTTTTAATGCTAAGGGCCTAGCACGAATATTTTGAAGTATAGTAACGTTATAGTAAGAGAATTTTGAGTATAAAAACTGCAACCCCATAGTATTTTGTTTTTAGTAAATGCGACAGATACAATTCAACAATATGAATATAGTATCCAATTTAGATAAATATTATGCGCGAAACGAGTATTTTAGCTGTAGTAAAATCTTACGTTACGTTACCAGACGTCAAATATTCGAGCTAAGCCCTCAAATCGCGTTAGCGTGAACGTCAATTTGTATTAAGACTTATAAGGTGACAATAACGGAAACCTTTTTTTTATGCAATTTGACATGCTAAAAACTCGCACTGAGCCCTCAGGCTGTTCAACACTTGTTTCATGAGCCGTTAATCGCTGAAGAATACAGGCTGAAGCGTGAAGCAGTACGCGCTGTGTTCAGGCGCATACAATGCCGCGCCGGAGAACGATTACATATTTTTATATATCATTATATTTTACCTAACCGCTCTCGTCACTTCACTGCATCGAAGTCAATACTTACGACAACAGATCCATCGGAGCGAACGACACTGATTTTTGCAGCTCTATTTTACATACAAGAATGCTCTTGTAAGAATAATACTACAACAACTACTATACAAAAAGCTCTTATTTTATAACAGTTTTTTATTATTATTTTAAGCGCAGTTTCGAAAGCTCTTGATTAGAGTTGAACGATAAGTTCAATATTAACAGTAGTAACTCAAAATTATTGTGCTCAAGTTCAGTAGTGCTATTCTGTAACAACATTTTCGAGTCTCGACAGCGGAATCTGAGGTAAGTATAAAAGTAACACCTTTATGTCGTGTGGAATAAAGTTCACTTTGCGAGCTTTGTCACTGAGGTGAAGCTCGATATCGAAATTGTTACTTACAGAGTAAACTAGCAGGTAAGACTCACTTAGTGAAATACAAACTTGTATGGCAAACAGTAAGAATATTAAGTGTTTTGTTCTGTGATTAATAAAATAATACTATATTGTGCTCTTTGATTAAATTATAAGCTTTATTTTCTTGTTATACATACGTCAATAGAGGTGCCTATTAAATTCATCGTCAAGTTTGATAGCTAGGGGAGTTATCTAAACATGCGGGCTTTAAATTATTTCATTGTGCATATAATGGCACTATTTCCACACCACCAAATATTAACATTAATTTATATAATTTTATTCAAATAAAGAAAGAAATCTAACTTGTCCTTATTGTATTGATGATTGTTCCCGTTTGAAGTTGGTACTTTATCATTATGTTATGTGTCGCATAGCACATTACACAGTTATATCAAATCTACAAACATCCAACATTCTAACCGCAGTCTCTGTCACAGCTCAGAGACACATATTCAGTAATGAGTTTCTTAGATTTATACTTTAGTCATTCATATTTCATTTGGTGTGCGAAATACAGTTGAAGTTGAATTAGCAAATTATATTTCTTCCTTTAGTTCCACATAACGTGGTCTTAACATAGACAATTGCATATTTAATAACTATCGTGGATTATTGACTTCCTGTCTTTTACATCCTATCCGATACGTTTCAACAATAACATTTTCATTCTTTACTATTTGTTCACAATTTCACATTGGCTACCTACACGTCCATTTCGTCACTCTCAAATTCTCAATTCGCGAACGAGTAACTTATCTATGTCTACGAATATTTTTTCAGTTCACATACCAGTGCGTCACAGCCGTGGTGCGCCTAGCGCAGTCAGTGCGTCCCACGCGGGGCTCACGTGGGGCCGGGAGGCGCGGGCGCGGGCGCGGCGCTCACCGGCTGGCGGCGCGCCGCCGGCTCGGGCGCCGGCTCGGTGCTCGAGGGCTCGGGGTCGGGCTCGGCGGGCTCCTCGGGCGGCGCGGCGGCCGGACGCACGTGATCGAGGCGCGGCCGCGGCGAGTAGCGCGGCGTCAGCGCAACGCCGACGACTGGGTGCGATTTAAGACTCCCGCCTGGAGGACGTCGTGCATCATGCGCTCGTTCTCCTGGCGAACTGCGGACAAGCACGAGCACGGCTTAATCAAGGTCACGATACAAGCGAGTCGGGGACGGAATTTGCAAGGGGCTTATCCCTACACAGTCGGTACCATCCGCTAAGAGCTACGGTGGAGGGTACATTCTCGGGTCGGGAGCATATCACCAAAGGTCAGTGCGGTGGTTGACCTACCAGTCAAGTCACACAGGAATCACTCGATCTAATAAGGAAAGTACACATACGGTGGAATTGTGATTTTAATTTACTGGTTGTTTGAGGTTCAATGCTCTAGGGGTGACATGTTTACAACAATGGCGTCTCATGTTACTGATTAGAACGCGATATTAGATTTGTGAGTAACACAGGCTGCGAAGAAAATTAATATTGGTTAGGGGAAATATGTAGTTTAGTCATAAGAACATACACTGGTTTATGTAGTCAGAATCATAACAACTTATAGATACGTAGATATTGAGATGTAATTTCTTCACATTGTAATCTGTTTCGCCAATTAGCTTCTCATTGATATTCTAAATTAAATTTGCAGGCTGGTACATTCATTCGTATGTAAGACTTAGGTAGCTTTACATAAATTCGCATTATGGTACAATGTACAGCCTGCCTGTGGAAACATATTGCCACAATAGTGTTCATTAGTACGATGCTTAGAACTGCATGTTGTGTTTCAGCCGTTAATGTCAGATTCATACCTCATACATTGTGGTATAGGAACCTGTTTCCAGTATTATTTCATATTTTATGAAAAAACCCCATCAGTTTTTCATAAATAATAAACGAATTAACAAAACTCTTTCTCAAATAATAGAAATAGCACCATTGCCCAGCTAAGTTCTCCAGAAAATGATTCTATAGCCCAAAGATGTACGAAATCATTCTATGGCCCAAAGAGTATCACATTGTTCAACACACATTAGCAGTTTGACACTCAATGATTTCATTCTGAAGCTGTTCTCAAAGTTGGCAACTAGTTAAACGATCGTCCTAAACAAATAAAGAACGAGTGTCACCCTAACGCGGCTGGCTAATTCTGACGAGGGATAACACTGTTACAACTGCCGCTTCGAGAACGCTTAAAAGTATTAGACATTCATATTTAATAAACTTTATTACGTTTTATTTTAACTCAAAGGAATATTCCACTCAACATTGATAAAGGATTCGGAGAAAATTCGAGATTCATTAAAAGGAGATTGTTAAAAAAAAGTTTAACGTACAAAATCTTTCAATTAGCTAAAGTTTTTTTCCAATTAAAAATAACTTTTTTTTTTTGTATAGCTTCGTAGTTGTGAATATGTAGGCTGTTGTTCGTCTTGTTATGAAATGCAAAAGTTTTTTCTCATGCAAATGACAAATCTTAAATTTAAGAAAGTTTACCCAGTTTGCGTAATACTTCTTCGAAGCGTCCGCTTTTTCTGTTTAGATTGTTTTTCTTTGATTCAATTTGAATTTGTTCATTTATTTACCTTATCCATACTAAATATTATAATAATAAAGCTCGTCAATACCGATCGTAAAGAACGCGAATTATGCTAGATAAAAAGCAAAGAAAAACTAAACTGTAGATACTTGCCTTCACAGCAAGCTGAAAATTTTACAATCGAAAAAGTTCCGAAGCGAACTAGTTCTTTTAGAAAATAATTCGACAGAGAGTTGCTCCTCTCTGCCGTTCATCAGAATAAGTAAGTAAATACTTGAAACAGATTATTTTTTTTACATTAATTGTTTTTAATGTCCAGTTTTAAAAGTGAGGTAGTTGTTTTAATATCTAAATAAACAAATATTAACTTAATTCATTTGAATAGATGTGTAGTTACCCTAGCATCATAGACAGTTGCAATTTAGAGGGTTGTGAGAGGCAGCATAAACCCAGCAGTCCGCACTGCAGAAGACCGCATGATCCTCAGAAGTAAGGAAACGACGACGTAGACGTGCAGTTTGCACATCACTCTTCGACGTCGTTTCCTCACTCATAATAGCCGAAAGACGTCCACTGCTAAACGTTGCCCCACCCCAATTGTCGCCACAACAACCAGTTCACTGCGTCTCGCATCCATGGGCTACCCGCGACCCTCACCGGATCATCCGCGCACCTTGTCTTCCACAAGGTGGACGGGTGATCTGGTGAATGCCTTCCAACGCTGCGTCTTCCGGTACACGGTCACGACTCCAGAACATTTCGGCTCAATCGACCATCTGTTCTACGAGCAATGTGCCCAGCCCACTGTCACTTCAGTTTGATGATCCTTCGGGCTATGTGACAGACATACTGAAGTAACTATGAGTTAACCATGAGGTAACCATGGTGCATCCTAATTGAGGCATAGTCAATATTTGTATCTAGTTCTACTGCGTTATGTAAGAAGTATAAAGAGGTAAAAATAAACTCAGACAAACCGAAAATCTGACAAAGAACTCACGGCATTAACAGATAAAGTGCAGACAAACAAAGAAATAAATTCTGCCCAACATTTGAGGTTATTATTTTTGCTATAGGAGAACTGAATTGTTCTCGAACAATCATTTGTTATCTTTGTTTATGGAGGACTGTACAGTTATACGGTTCTTTATTACATCAGTTTTTTAATCCATTTGCGCACCCCAGTCGAATCCGATGATTTTTTCCGGGATTATGGCACAGCGTCGAAGCTTATTCGTTAGTAGTTTTTTCGTTCATGTTATTGTGGGATTTTCCTAGTATATGGAGATGAGCTAGCGATGTTTTCATGTGGGAAGATTCTGTTGTCATAACATCACTTAGATGCCTGATTTAATCCCTTACCAGACACTAACAGCACTCACGGGAAATAGAGCGCACCGCTCGGGAAAACGCTCGGAAAATGTTTTAGCAGGATGACAGGCATTTTGGACCGAATTAGCATCGTATTCCTTCTTTAGAGTAGGTATTTTGTTTTTTGTATATTTAGTTTTTTATTTAAGTGCATTTTTAAGCATTTTAGAAGTGTGTTTGATAATAGTAGGAATATTACTAAACATTGATTGTGACTACATACGAGTACCAGTACGAGTAGATAAGGATAACTTAGAGACTTGCGTTATATATTTAAATCTTTAATTTATTCTGTAAGATTGACTAGTTATACATTTAACTTTTTCCTGCGACTTCATGAATTTCGGGAAATCCTCTCTTAGTGCTCCTCTGCACTTCTCAAAAGTCCTACATGCCAAATTTCACTACTACGACCAGTAGTTTCGTCTGTCTTTTCTGTCAGTCACTCATCAGTAATCAGAATTTTATTTTGATTAATGTCATCTCTTCAACCCCATATCCACAGTGAATGCTCTACAAAATCCTTACAACAGATACAACTTTACCTGCTAGGGTCGATTCACATTGCAAAACGTTCTATGAAGCTAACCAGCCTCTCAAGATACAATAAGTACCCCCATTTATATTATTAGGCATGTAAACAATTTGGAATATTTCCGTCTGAACGCACTGGCGAATCTCCAACCTTCTATTATTATGTCTTTCACGACGTAGATTGATACTTGTTCTAATGGAACGACGAGGCTTAATTACTTAATGTCCCCTTGTGATCTTACAAACGTAAATGATTGTCATGTATCTTTTTTTCTCTGATTAGATAAGCTTTAGAGCTGAGGCAGCCGAATTGACGGTGTCACTGAGGTTCCAGAAAGGCTAATCCATTTTATCTGTTGTCGAAATCCGCATCAAGTGACATACGAGTAATTAGTCGATTTTATTTTGCTGAACAATCATAACAGCTATGGATTGGTAACAGTGTTGGAGATTTGGAGATGACTTGTTTATAGGGTTCCATAGTTAGTAAAGAACCCTTATAGTTTCATGCCAAAACCATTTTTCCGTCCAAGGATCCGATTGCGGAATATGAAGCTTTAAGTGATGGTTTTTGTTAGAGTTACGTGTCTCCCCCCTCTGCCAGCTAAACGGTTGTTTTTGAAGGCGTGAAAAGAATCGTTATGTATACGTTCGTTTTTGCTTTACTAGTTAACGAGTAATAGTCGACTAATCTATAAATGTCACAATTGTGACGTGCAACAACGGAACCTTACAATGCGCGTGGCCCGACACGCTCTTGTTTTGTTATAGATTAACTGAACGAAGTTGCGTTATTATATTTGCTACCGCCGCGTCTGTCTGTCAGTACGCAATAAACTCAAAAACTACTGCACCGATTTTCATGATGTTTTCACCAATGGAAAGTGGTTCTCGAGGAAGGTTTTAGTAGATAATTTGTCTGGAAAAAATTAGAGATCCTTAAGAAAATTGCAGCGCGGACGAAGAACTAGTTTAAATTAAAAAGGTGACTCTGTTTTGTGCAAGCAAACCTTAGCCACCAAGTTTAAGTGTGACAGTGAATTCAAAACTAAAGTTTCATTCGTCGGTCGACGGCACTCGCCCTCTTACAAGTCATGATCTATTTGCCATTAATTTAAAGACAGTATTTGCGTAAAGCCTTTACTGCTACGAACTTCCTCACAATGTTTTCGTTGGCCGTTTGAAGCTGGTAATAAATTTGAATTGTGTTTGAAACATTATTGGTACACGCCCTGTACAACTTCTCCATGGAGCCATTACTTCGTTGTATCAATAAACTTTACTAAGAATATTTATAGAAGTGCGGTTAAAGGGAAATTACATAAATTATTTAACAGTGTGCATGCTTCTTTAATTTTAAATTATAAAGTAAAATTTTACATGTATTTCCGAGTATAAATATATTAATTAAATGAAAATTTCCGACCAGTATCAGTAAGATACAATGCTTATGAAGCAATACGTACGAATTGGTATAAAAGATGATAGAGGAACCTTAACCAGTGGACTTTCATAATAATAGAGATTTACTCAATCCCGAAAGATCGAATATTCAAGCAGTAACGCGAAAACCAGACACGTGCAACGTGCAATAGAAAATGTGCGTGGGAAGAAAAATGAAGTCGTTCACTACAGCATCCACAAGATTAATAAACCCAAACATGTGGCACGAACAGAACGTAAATCCGATTGTACTAAAATCTCGTAAGTGTATCGTAGTACACATATTCATGTATTATTGGGCCAGCAGAGGCTCAGTTTCCACCTGAATGCACTGGCGGTCCTCCAAACTCTTTCGACTGGTATCTGCCGCATGCGTCGGACAAAATTACGTCTCACAAGCCCCCCGACACAGATTTATGAATACGGATTGAAAACGTATTCCCTATCGTGTCTACGTGAGAATTATGGATCCAGCTTATTCACTACACTGCTTATGTGCACACACAACTATTCAAATAGCTCGTTTTCATTCCTGTTTCACATTTATTAGTTTCCACTTTCTCGCAATGTTTTTGTTCTCAAAGTATTAATCTAAACTATGTTTTGTAGAGCAACCTTCTGATCGAACTCGACAGAATTTATAACAAAGCAGAAATGCTAAAAACTTTATGAATAGAGAAACAGTTCTTTGTTTTTAGTTTTTAAATTATTATTCTCTTTTTGTTCAACTCGAAAATGTTAAGCGGAGTAATATTAAATTTTGTTTACAGTGAGTTTTATAGCTCATTATATTTCTACACCAACGCCTGCATGAATAGTCAGCAGTTACGTTCACGAAATTATAATATAACGTAACAATGATAAGAATAAGTACTATTCCAGAATTATTATTTGGCAGCTTTTTGTTGTTATGATTGAAAAGGTACAATATTCATCAACCAATCACTTGTGAGAACGGGACTTTATTTTACTTAATAACTCCATAAACCATATCTATCTAATCCCAAAAACATGAACAAAAGGAAGACAGCGCTCTGGCTGTTTCCGTGGTAGGCACTCTTACATACCTAAATACTTAAATGCCTTTTCATATCATAGTAGGCAGAAACTAATTATCTCTTAGGGATTGAAAGTGCACTAAATTATAAAGAACTGTTACTTCGAGACCAAGCCTGAAACCTCAAAAATAAAAACAGCTGTTTCAAACAAAATGCAATATTTAGCCGATGAATATGTATGAAGCAGCTGATCTTTTTCAAAGTACAAGTTGTTTATAATCATGTGAACTTTCACTCCCTAAGAGGAGTGTTTTAGAAATAACCCTGTACAACACTGTCAGCTACAATCCTTAAATACTCCTTTTGCTTTGTTTTTATTTACGTTTATATGAGTACATCTCTCTCATACCTGCTTGCTACTCCTACAAATCAATTCGCTACAATTACAATAAAAATGGAAACACAGATCGAATTTAACATTTAACCCCATGAACCTTTCAAATCGAACCGCTGTCGACACTTAAACCACATAAGAATAAACGACATCCAATTGGTTAAAAAAGGAGGTGATGGCCCATCCAATAAATGTTTACGATCTTTAACATTTTTTTCATGCCTATTCGATGTTCGGCACGCGACCCCTGCAATAAGTATTCCAAGCCCGGGGCGGAAATGGCGAAATTATTTGTGCAAAATGTTATATTACGGAATCTGTCATACAATTTTGTACTATCCGTAACACTAGAAGAATTTGTCTTTAAAATATGGAATATGTTATGACTGAAAATCGTTTTTGAAGAAATTCAACTTTACTCAAACAGTTAAATCATCATCATCTGCCTAGCCTTTTGCCAACTATATTGGGGTCGGCTTCCAGTCAAACTGGATTCAGCTGAATACCAGTATTTTACGAGGAGCGGTTGCCTACCAGACCTCCACAACCCATTAACTGGGTAACCCGCTTCGTGACATAACTGGAGACAGATTTACTGGCTTCTGACAATCCGTATCGTCTGCCAAAGATCCACAAATGACAGCCAGGACCAACGGCTTAAGAGGACGCATTGGAAATTTTGGCGCCAATGATCTCAATTTTTTTCAGTAAATACAAAACGGATCAAAATATAAGTTGGTGACCTGAAAGTTCATGATAAAAACCTTATTTTGTTAGTTTTCAATACATGATTAGGTAACTTTTTTAACAGAGAAAAATATATCAAACATACCTCTTTTTAAAAAGAGATTCACATCTTATGGGCAAACGGGACCGATTTAAGCCTCTTAACTTTCTATGTAGATGAGTCTATACATACTCTTTAAAATTCTAGAAGGAATTTCTCAAATTACCGTTTCTAACTAAATAAAATAACAAAAACCATTTTGTCGCTTACGTCCTTTAGTTATAAGCTAGCGCGCGTATGCAATCCTCGCCCCGCTCAGACGCTCAGTCCCCTCTTGACCATTGTCAGCGACGGGAATAATTGTTTAACAATTCGTCGCCTTAACGTGCTTTCTGAGGCACGGAGGAAACTCGGTATGTTAAAATGGTCACCCATCCAGAGACCAACCTTGGCAAGCGTTGCTTAACCTTAAAGATCGACCCGTGTGGCTGTTGTTGTTATTTACTCAAACATTTAAATAATACTCAGACATTTAGCGGTTCATTCCAATACTCAACATTTTGTAAATAATGCTTTTAGTATTTAAGGCTTTATGCCAAAGATTTATTTTTATGAAAACATTTCAGGAGTAAAAAAAAAATCAGAAAAACAAAAGCACCACGACATGACAGCTGAAATCAAAACAATTTTCTCAAAAGAGGGTTAAGTTAAGAGTCGCCCCGGGCTACGTTTTATTTTTTGGGACCCTATTATGGAAAAAGAAAAAATGTTGACTACCACTGCTGGACTCTACAGTAGGACACTACCTTATTTCGAGTTGAAAATTAGGTGAGTCTGCTGAGAGCGGAAAGTGAACACAATCACAGAAAACCTGATTGTCCTGGCAGCATGCCAGGATAGTTTCTCCCCAGCAGAAACTATCGGGTTATGCAAAGATCTGACAATTCAATTCAAACTGTAACCGACCTCAAAAATTGTCACTACTCTCTCATAATCCTTTCAAAAGCCATTTGATGTAGAAGATTCAGTTTAAAAATAAGTAAGTACCCAAATGAAATTGAATTTATCTAATTTGCATTTTTATTTTGTTCGACCGTCCCGTGTTGGTAGTAGATTTAAATAAACGTATTGCAGAGTGAGGTCACGGTTCTGTCAACATTGTCTTTAGCTGGTCTGGTACACGCAAAATAAAATGTTTTTCCCGAGGGAGGGATACCCAACCCATACACATTACAATACACGGTTTGAAAAAGTAAACGTAGAGGGCACGAGAAAGCAAGTGAAACTTAACAATAAAAAAGTCACAACAGAATTACAAAGTTCTTTCTTGTTAAAAGTTTTAACTCAATGATATCGATTCACCAAAATCCTTGGGCGTATAAAGCTACATAATATCATAAACAAATAATCTGAAGGGTAAGGGGAGGATAACTGTGTCGGAGACACTTCACCCAAATCAGAGGGGACGGAAAACCGAGACGTAGAAGGAGAGACCAAACATTGGTAAGTGACAGAAAGGAGTGAAACTCAACATACAAAAGTGTCAAGACATAAATAATAATAATAGGGAACGTGCAATATATTCAACTCGCTTCCATTTTAAATAATTCTATGTAAATTAGACCATACATCAAATTTAAAAAATAAAGCGCTTTAATTTCTTTTCAAAATTGCTGTTTTAAACTGACAGTTCGATATTTCGTCCGAAAAAGGAAGTTGAGTCACTCCTGTATGACACTTGTCATGAACTGCCCTAACTCAAAGACATAAGGTTGCCTTTTCGTTGTCATAACAGCAGTGACGTCACCAAACGCTGATTTTTGCTTTTAAATACGTTCCGTTTCACGTTACTTTAATTTATTATTTTTGTTAAAAATCGATATAACTAAAATAAAAACGTTGCAATGGCCTTTACTTTATACTTTTTTATAATTTTACTAACAACATTCTCATAAATTATGTGTCTGTGTCTTGCCTATTGTAGGTTACTTTTGTTGGAATGTAAAGTTCACTATGATTCTACTATGATCAAGACTCTCAATTTTCATTCGTGTGTTCTCAGAGACCTATAATAGTGCGAGTTTTTAAACGTACTAATAACTTGAGTTTTTAAACGTTTAATTGACATATTCGAGCGTTTACGCGATCAGCGTTAACGTAAACGCTCGAATATGTCAATTTGTATGGAAAAAAGTAGGTTTTCTGTTCATGTCACCAGACGGCGCTTATGCAGTTTCAATACAAATTGACGTGTGATTGACTACGCTTGAAAATTTGTACTAAGGCACTTGATAGTCATTTTATATGAAGACATTTTTAGTCATTTAATATGAAGAAGCTGTATAACATGACTTTGGGTGACTTTTGTACCACGTAGACACATAAAAGTTTCACATAGCGTAGTAGGCAGTCTACCGAATGACACTGAGTGTCAAGCGTGATATAACTCGTAGAGTTTCAATATTTGTTTAAAGACCATTATTGCTTGCGTTACATGAAATCTGAAGCCATGTGTAGGCGATATGAAACTGGATACCTGCGTTACATAAGCCTTCGATACCAAATTCGTCATTAATCAAGGTTTGGTATGTGTCAGCTAGGAAATCATAGATCATTCACATTACATATACTATTACTTTACTATCCATTTCATAAATGCGTAAGTAACTCTGTCACCTTTTCACGTATTAACGGCTGAACGTATTAAGATGAAACTTAGTACATGGGTTGATTCTGATGCTCATCATTCCGGGAGTAAGTTCCCTTGTGACGATACCCAACATTAACGCGCGAGAAACCGCTGACAGTTTTGTAAAACGATCAAAACTGGAGAGACGACTAATTTCTTTTGTGCTTATTTCGAGTTTTAGCCTAGAAAAAACAACCTTATTGATTACCTGTTCGTATCAAAAATAAATAGTTTAACTAAAAAATCATAACCAAACGACCTTCCCTGCAAAACGCGCAAAACAAGTCCATAAATAATCATCATCCTACAAATGATATCGCTGGTCGGATTCACAAAACAATAATAGAAACTAATATTTATTCCAATCTGAGTTTCGATCACAAGCCCGCAGGTTTACCAACTACATCAGTATTGGTACTACATCATAATATCGTTCGAATATTATCTGATGCAACCCACGTGCCCAGCAAGGATGGCCATCTGTCGGTTCAGATAAGGGCAGCATTATAAATTTGCAATTAGTACCTTCGCACCAGAAACGTTAAAGAAAATTAAGAAAGTTAATGAAATTTGAAAAGAGAATTCAGTAATGTTACCTCGTTTACAGCGTTGGGGAAAAACAGCTAGGCTATAGTGGGATTGGGCAGGCGACGTCGTACGAATGCACAATTACTCACTAGACACCTGAAGGAGTCGCCATCTACCAACCACCACGGCGAAGGTGGTGTGACAATCTGAGGGCTAATTCTTCCATTTTTTAACAACTTTCGCAACCGCATCTCATTCGTAATCTGACAAAAAACCCTCAATTCCCATACATTTTTGTCAGATTCCGACTGACACGCGAATGCGATCGTTGCTTAAAAATTTATAGAATTGACACTCTGATCAAGTTTGCGGGTCAAACTTGATTAAAGATACGAGAGATTTGGAAAGAGAAAAAGCAGAACTTTGGCCAGTAGTGGAACAGAAATTAAAAAAATATCATTTTACATCCTTATTTATAATCGAATGATTTATTTACTTTAAAACTTCAGATTCCTTAAATTGCGTCAAGGCATTGCATTTCAATTTAACTTTCAACCTTATCCGTCAAACCGTTATCAAGTGATTAGGCAACATAGTTACGTATTTATAATCTCGACCTCAAATTCAAATATTGATTCTCCTAATAGGTTGTTTACCAAAACTTAAAGGTATATAGTATACAAGTCATTATGCTAGATTACTCTGGCATTTACTGGAGCATAAACATTACTGAAATGTTTCATGTTTCTGTTTAAAAACATGAACTATGTCATTATTCATGTTTCAATTCTTCTTTGTTAGTGTTATTCTTAAAAGCGTGGAATGAATCACATCCTCGTTGCCCCCTGTACCAGCTGGGACTTTCGCGTCTCTTGTCTAACCTGGTCTGTTTCACTTCTTTGTTAGTGTTATTTCTCTCCTCTACTCTCTGGGCAACAGCAACGCTGAAAATTTTCGAGATGGAGTACCTATGGACCGTAACGTATGTATATCGTTATGAGATAACATATTTTCGACTACAAAGTTCAGTTTTTCTTTCAATGCTACTTATATTTTCGACAGAAAACAAACTAAGATACGCGAGTCCGGCCATTTTATTCTAGAAGTTTTATAGAAACGTTCCGTCCGGAAGTAGTGAGATTAACTTCTTTGCAACATAGAACCAATTTTGTCGAGGCGTTAACGGGCTGTTGTAGCAGAATCGTGGTGAGTTGTATGTGGCTAAGATTAGAGCATAAGCCAATGGAACAACACTAGCATTTGTTTCAGGAAACTTTGGTCACGGAGAATAAATAAAAGCGGTAGTAATAAATTAGGTCGAGTCAACTCGGTGAAAGAAATAAATTACGTTTGATTGTCGACATTTAGCGGCGGGTTACCGATGAGCGACGGGTCGGCCTCCGGTTTAAGTGATAAAGTTAGGATTATCTACAGCCATTATTTCTGAAACGATGAAAACTGTAACTTTACACCAGACAAATATTTTCAGTGATCAAGAATCGACTTACCTCGAAATCAATCTGAAGACTTTAAAAACTAATTCCAAAGAATAATTAAAACTTTGCAATCTTTGGATTTGGTTTCAAAGAGTTATCAAACGGTTGGTTAAAGTTACCGGGGCAAACTAGACCTTGTTTAGTTCTAATGAGCCATTGAAGATGTTCTGTAAATCACGGGCGGAGCGTCGGGACCCGAGTGTTTTGTTACAAACCGAATACCCCAGAAATGTTCTAGTGCTTCAAAGGGTAAGATTCATAAGTATTTTATAAAATATTCTTCTATCTTTTGTGCGACTTTTACAGTATGAAATTCTAGACCACTAACACTAACTACTGAAAAGGTTTTATCAAACTTCAAGGCATTGCAGCTTAACAGAATCATCAGAATAGCACGTAGGCTAGAATTTATAAAAGAGGGATGTACTAATTACACAAGGTCGAAGCCGCGGGCGGCAGCTAGTTATTTATTAAAGTATTGTTTATCTAATACTTTACGCACACACATTTACTGAGGAATTATGCCGCAAGCATTTTCAGCCAGTCAACCTTATTATGCGTTATAGTTTCGAGATTTATATACAAGCCTATAAACGCGCGGTATTTCAGATTAACGTAATTAAAACTGCGCCACATTTGCCTATAATATACACCGTAGTTACTCAACAATATTGGTATTTATTCAATTAAGCTCCCACATAGAATATTGATCGACTCGAACATTTCAGAAGGCTGAACTACTCCACAACTAATTAAGACAAAAACCGTTTGCTCTATGAATTTCCAATCTCTTGTGGGTTTGGGTTAATGCCTAAACGTATAATGAAGCGAAAATTTGCTCCACTTTTCCGAGGTACAAAGAAATTTTTCAAGGTTGCACTTTACATCGTGGCATTTCTAGGTCTTGCATACACCGTGCATTTTATGTATGTATTCTAGGTAGGTCCTTTATCGGGAAATTAAGTTTTCAAGGATGTTAAAGGTATTTGAAATTTTTTCTATGGGAGTTGGCATAGCCCGCTAAAAATATCTCGGCAAGGAGACACTTTAGGGCACCAGGTTCCTAAATTTTTTTGTTTGTTGAAGCGCGCGCCGCATCTTTGATAAAAAAAATATCACCGCGGGGGGTATGCCACAAATGCTTCAATGTCCTTTGTAAACTGTGTTGGTATGTAGAAGAACAAACAGCTTGTAGATTGTATGTGTTCTGTAGAAAGGCGCTAAAGGCTAAATAAAGCTCGACACGTACACATTCCGTGGTCATCATCTTCCTGCCTTGTCCCATGTTGATTGACGTCAGATACCTACACGTTTTCTTCTTCCATTCTGACCTGTCAACCGTCTCGCTATCATTCACTATTCCTCTCTCTTTTCTGTGCTTTGATCGTTCGTATATTTTAAAACATCATCACGTAAGTACAGAACGTTCCAGAAGTGCGTGGTAAAATTCAAGAATTATTTATTTATTTATGTACACACAATATGAAATAATTAAATATATATAAAAAAAAAATATATAATATTATATATTTAATAAATATTATTTATATGAAACGATGTTGGGTCGCTGTTACATATAAAGGAAAAAATATCAAAACATAGCAAATTAAACTTTTAAACTACAAAATACGAATAAAAAGTTCCGATGAAATGACTTGTCAAACAGTCTGATGCAGTTGGTGACTACAAATCTGTGATTGAACTAAAGTAAATAAATGTCACTAACTGCTTGAAAAGTCATTTCATCGGGACTTATCAGTCGCTAACCTGGTCGTTTTTTTTTAAAAAAAAACGACATTATTTTATGTGTTAGTATTTTTTCCCTAATATATATCAGCTACACACCCTAAAATATGAATACGTATTTCTGGAAGACTGGTGTATGAATCTCAACGCAATAGAGAGGCGACACTCTTAAGAGTGTCGGTGGATGTAATTAATTACATCCACCGTCAACTTCAGAATCTTAACCAACCAATTCATTTCTTTATGAATAAAACCCCGTTGACTTAAGGTTGACTCGCTTTCATACGTTTCAGAAAATTCTTCATTAGATACATATTTCTCATGCAAATGTTCAAGCATAGTAATGAACGTTGAGCCCTATTGCTTCTTTTGTTTCAACATTCTACAAGTTCCGAAAGCATTGGCGGAAATTGCACTTTGAACAAAATAAAAAGTGGACTTCAGACGGCTTTTATCCGCTTGCAGTAGGTATGCTGTAATTATGAAGACCGGGAAGAGTATAAATATTACATAGATTCTCAGTTGCTTTAGCTTTACTTAAAATATATTTTCCTCTTTATTTGTTTGTATGCACCTGCTATGTTAAAATATCTCTTCACCATCCTTAGTTGACTTATAGAGAATGCCTAAAGCATTAAATCCGCCAGTGAACTTTGTGTTTCATGAAATTTTAATAAATGAATAATATAAATTAACTTTTAGTTGCTATAGCTAGCAAAAATATTGTTATTTTTGTACCTATTATTTAGTAGAAATCCTTGTGTGAAGAAGTTACTACAACACAATGTCAAATATTAAAAAAAGTCGCTTTTTATGTCTGTATGACCGCACTGTTCATCTAAACTACGCAATGGATTTTATTGCAGTCATACTAACTTTTTGAGAATTCATTCCGTAATGATAATGTGTACCTAATACTATAGTATTTGAAAAAATAATTTAATTGCTCTGTTAAATCGTTAAAACCGTGCGAAGCTACTTGAAATGTAGAATGATCTTTAAATGATGAGTGGCCAATAGGGAACATGGAATATTTCCATTTTTGCTTTAATTTTAAAGAACTCCATCTAGAATAGACCACCACATAAATAAGAAATGAAAACGCTTTAATTTATTGCCAAAATTGCGTCTTTAAACCGACAGTTTAAAGGTTCGCGCGAAAACGGACGATGACGTCACTCGTGTCTATCACTGGTCAAGAACTGTCCTAACTCAAAGACATAAGGTTGCCTTTTCGTTGGCATAACAGCAGATACGTCACTAAACGCTGATTGTTTTTTTAAATACGTTCCGTTTCACGTTACTTTAATTCATTATTTTTGTTAAAATCGATATCAATCAAAATAAAAACGTTGCAATGGCCTTTATTTTATACTTTTTTATTATTTTACTGACAAAATTCTCATAAATTCTGTATTTGCATCTTCCCTATTCATCCAAAAGATCCATCACAAACCCAAATACTAAGCCAATTTATTTCCGTATTTTCTGTTTCAAGATATAAACCAGTATTTTAACAAAACAGTTAATTGAGTTCATTAACATGTCCAAGTAAATAACAGAAGAGCTCTTCACTTCGTTTAGAACTCGCTTTACGTAGAATGTAACGTAAAGTGGGGTACAAAAGGGACCGCGCCGCGTAAACTTTGTCACGCTTTGTTCCTGTTAGGTTGGCACTTTTGGACATGCTTTTACTATTTAATAACAATTTGAACTGCGGTTAAACTATGGTAGGGATTCGCCAATAGAACGCGATCGGGAAAATTCAAAAATATTTTTGTTTTTGTTAATATTTTTGAGCGCATAACTCGACAAAATATATTGAACAGCTGATTATTTATTCGCGATTTTGTGGTTGGTCCTATAGTAATAGTTGTTGATAATAATGAGCATAAATGAGGAGCTAGATAATAACAGCCGCACGGGTCGATCTTTAAGGTTAAGCAACGCTTGCCAAGGTTGGTCTGTGGATGGGTGACCATCTTAACATAACGAGTTTTTTCCGTGTCTCGGAAAGCACGTTAAGCCGTTGGTCCTGGCTGTCATTTGTAGATCTTTGGCAGTCGTTACAGATAGTCAGAAGCCAGTAAAACTGACTCCAGTCTTGTCATGAAGTACCGTGTTACCCAGTTAATGAGTTGTGGAGGTCTGGTAGGCAGCTGCTCCTCGTAAAATACTGGTATTCATCTAAATCTGGCTTGACTGGAAGCCGACCCCAAAATGATGATGATGAATGATGAGTATAAATGACTCCTTGGCGCTATATATCTATATAGAAGAAAGCTCACGTGCCTGTTGTTTGCTCACTTTGTTTAAAAAATCATGTATGAGTAGGTAGGTACTGTAGGTATACGTTCAAAAGAAGGTTCGGTATATCTTTAGTTCTTTATATAAATAAACAAACCATAAATAATGTTCGGAGGAGCGTTCCCCGAAAAATTTTAATTTCCAAGCGGATAAATAATTTTATCTGAACTTTTCATGGACGGCTTTTATAACCAACTTTAGCAACTTTTAAACAGTAATCATTTTAAGTGAATAACGCTATAGTCCCTAAGATAAAGGGCCAAGTAAAAGCATAAATCATTACATCCCTGTATAAACAGAATTGAAAGGTTTTCAATACAAACAAAGGGATGCTATTGAGAAAATTTTGCGAATTAACGATAGATTCAAAGTTTATAGAGTTAATTTTTGCTATTTACATTATATAAAGAAACACGAAAACCGTATGTTGGGATGCTTTGTGTATTAATCATATCCCAACAGGTAAAAGAATTTTGATCTCCAGGAGGTCTTTAAGTTAAGACTGCATAGGTTACCTCCAGACAAGCGTGCTCCATGTCGACCATCGCTTTCCATCAGGTGAGATGGTGGTCTATCAATAATGTGGACCCTAATAATTAAAAAACCGGCCAAGTGCGAGTTGGACTCTCACACGAGGGGTTCCGTACCAAAATCCGAAAAACAACAATCTACTTGTTTGGGGGCTCCCATACAAGTAATGTGTCTTTTTGCCTTTTTTCTCTTGGACATTGCTCGTCGTACAAACATAGCTCGCCTAAGATCCAACAGGGAGGTGTATTTACTCTTTGGGTTTTAGATAATGCATATATTCGATTAAACCTAAATTAAAACAACGGACACTTTTGAGAATTCTGAAAAAATGAAAACACTTTCGGATTTTGAGGTTATAATTTCGTCAATAAAAACATTCGGTATGTAGCAATAACTTAGCATTTATTACCGAATGTAAGTACGACAGATGCGCGCTTCTTGACATTGAACTCTAGGAGTCGAGAGTCTTATGGACATGAAAAGGTTTTATTAAGGATTTACTTTTTCATTTTCGTGTGATTATAAAGTAGGTATAGCATATATAGTACATACGCGCCGAGTGACATTACTACCAAATTTCAAATGTTGTCATCTGTCAATTTGTCAACTGTCAGTGTCGATATTATTGCTCGTTTCAAACAGCGCTTTCAATCGAATTTTTTGATAAGGCTTATTATAGGTCCGCGACATCATAACGGACTGTTTGTAACTAAAAATCATTATCGTATATCAAGTGTTGAGAATACTGACGCTTGTCTGTGTCAAACTCCTATTAAAAGTGCTGTTACAAAGACTTGTAACAGCACTTTTTATAGGAGTATGAGCTATAATACCTTTGCGTATTAAAAACCTTAAATTGAACCAAAAAATAATAGAACTATCACCGAGGATTATGACGGAAGCTAAGGACGAAATTGAATACTTTTTAAAATGTTTTCGAAATTAAAAAGTGTCCGTTCTATTAAAATATAAGTAATGTATATTATTAAAAGAACTAGTAATTATAGTAAATATTTCATGCGTGTTGGTTCATAGGCCATTTTTTACAATGTCCAAAATTTGATTTCTATATAGAAATACACACATTGTGAAAATGTCAACTGTCTACCTACTACGGTTCTTGAGATACAGCCCGCTGACAGACAGACGGACGGACGGAAGGACGGACAGCGGAGGCTTAGTAATAGGGTTCCGTTGGTGACCCTTCGGGTAAGAAACCGTAAAAATAGAAAAGGGTTGCACCATGGCCTGTAATTTGGTAACAGAATACTTTAAATTCTCGTAGTAGGTATGTTCCTGTGGAGTAATTTTCTACTTTAGTGCAGGTTCTGGCAAAAAGTAGTAGACCATATTTAACAAATTAAGAAAACGAACAAGTGCGTGTCTGACTGGCGCATCGAGTTTTTCGTACAAACTCGTATCATGTAAACAGTTATAGTATCCACTTTACCTTCAAAAGGTAATTGTGTACGTAGTAAAAAAAAATATCATAAACTACAGCAGCACCGAGCATAAAGGTACAGAAAGATTGCAATTGGAAACTTCCCAGCACAAAATTGATAAAATTTAAATCAAGCTATAAGAAGTCTCATTAAAAACCGCTAGTTCCTAATGAATTCCACTAAAGCGCCATGAATGTGTCAAGTGTCAGCGTATAGCTATGACGTTCGATACAAAGGGAATATATTAAATATCGAGACGGGAGACGAGGGCTTTGAAGTGTTCTGACGTTGCATACAATGTAGCTGTAATCTTAATTAGGAGGGTTTGGCTTGTCAAGCTAGTATGGTATTGTAACTTATGACATGACTTATTGCGAATGCGAAGGTTCTTTAACCATACGAGAATTGGCCCTCTGAACTGCTTTTAGGGTTAAGGCCGTAAGTATATTGTGTAAAACTATGTAATGTGACAAAGTGAATATATTAAATATCGAGACGAAGACGAGGGCTTTGAAGTGTTCTGACGTTGCATACAATGTAGCTGTAATCTTAATTAGGAGGGTTTGGCTTGACAAGCTTGTATGTTATTGTAACTTTTGACATGACTTAATGTAAGAGGGGCAATTGCCGTACTTTTAATAGAATGTTAGTATTCAAATCTCAGTTGCAATCTGTAAAAAACACCTCTTATGTCCATACGGCTAAGAGATCATAGATGGACCAAAAAAGTAACATTCTGGAACGCCCCACTCGGTCAAAAAACAAGAGGTAGACCTATTACAAGATGGGAAGATGATATTAAAGCAATAGCTGGTCCAAACTGGAGACAAGTAGCTGAAGACAGAGTCAAATGGGCATCACTGGAGGAGGCCTTCACCCATTCTGAGGTTCCGGTAGATTAAATAAATACTATGATATAATTTAAAGGATACTTACACATAAAATTATATTAAGTAAGAAATAAATTAAAAAACATAGAAAAGACTAAGTAAAGCTAACAGATACATACATTTTAAGAAATATTAATTAGCTGGAAATAAAAGGCTTTTTTATTTGGGTATAATTTAGACGGTCACCAAAAATAATATTTTTAAGACTCTAAGCCTAGGCACCAAAATGGATCAACGGTCACCAAATTCTATCCAACTCAACTGTGATTGCCGTAAAATGTAGGCTTGGGGTTACAAACTGGATAAAATAGGTTAGGTTAGGTTAGAATTGTGACCAACCGCGCGCGAGCCGCGCGAGCGAAACGAGCGGTGCCGCGGCAGCGGCCGGCGAGCGCTACTTCTCGAATATTATTTGGTGACCATTTATCTGTTTTGGTAACCGTTTAGAACTTTTTTGGTAGTAAAATAGGTACTTTTTTGGACGGTGTTTAAACACAAGCCTTTTTATTTTATTTATTTATTTATGTCCATTTCATTTTGAAAGAATGCGACAAAATGCGACAACAATGCGAGGTTCTTTACACATACGGAAATTGGCCCTCTGAACTGTAATGTTTTATTTTTCTGTCGTTTTTGTACCTTATATTGTGTATTATTAAAGTGCATTCAATAAAATATGACAGTTGTATTTGCGATTTTTTTAATGAATTATTTTTAACTGACTAATCAACGTTGCGTTCTGCCTATGCCGTAGGGAATACAGGCATGGAATTATGATACTCATGTTACGTTATCAAGCCCTTACCGCCGTGTTATCGAAAAAGCATTTTTTTTTTATCTTAACACTTAAGGTATAAAACGGATTTTAGAAAGCTTTTCGCTTACGATAAATAGAGGGTTAAGGCTCTGTATATTGGGCTTCTCTTGATATTACTCATAGCTAAACATATAGCTCATATTTAAACAATTAAATGAAAAATAATTTAAGTTTTACCCATTTAAAGATATACTAGACTAGACATACTATAGAAATATATTATTATTATAAAGCTGAAGAGTTTGTTTGATTGCTTGAACGAGCTAAACTCAGGAACTACTGGTCCGATTTATTTGAAAAATTCTTTCAGTGTTAGATAGCCCATTTATCGAGGAAGGCTATAGGCTATATTATATCATCACACTAAGACCAATAGGAGCGGAGCAGTAATGAAAATCGTGAGGCAAACGATGTTGCGTGGGTCATCTAGTACTAAATATAAAGCTGAAGAGTTTGTTTCTTTGTTTCTTGAACGCGCTAATCTCAGGAACTCCGGTCCGATTTGAAAAATTCTTTCAGTTTTAGATAGCCCATTTATCGAGGAAGGCTATAGGCTATCATCACGCTAAGACCAATAAGAGTGGAGCAGTAATGAAAATTGTGACCCAGACGAAGTTGCGTAGGTCAACTAGTACTCGTATAAAATTAGGATGTGTGTGAACTAAATCTTTACATTCCCATTTCCCGAAAATTACGTTGAAATTATTAAATACATTTTTCAACAACAACCTTCAACTTTGAAAACACAAAGTTATTTTTAACTTCATTCCTTGAAGTTTGAATGTATTAAAAGCAATAAAAAAGTAAATATCGATGAAGTTTTAAATATTTTGTAGATAAAGTTCAACAGTAAATATTAGTTACAGCGTTTTAAATTGTATATTTCTGCATTTTCATTCCAAATCCAGGTCAAACGCCGAGATGTGTTCTGGGATGGGACAATTAATCGTAGTTGCAATATGTTGCTACCCACCCGCCAGCGCCTTGATACAACTGACCCCTATCCGGAAATCAGAGTCGCTCTCAATTTGGCCATTCAACATCGGGGTTAAAGGAAAAAAGATCCATCGCGACGTCAGCACATTATTTCGGGTAGACCTAGTGTAATGGTGCCATTAATTAAGAATAGACGCTATAAATTACGTAATGATTAATGATGGCAAGACTTAAGTGTTGCCAGTGGCATAAAAAAGAAATAAAATAGACTGTTAAACATTTTGAGTGGAGAGCTGTGTAATCAACAAAGGTCTAAAGTTTAAAAAATATGGCGTTCGTTTTTCAATATTCATAGGCTCAGTATATTGTTAAATGGTTTTCAAACTAGAGGTAACTTGGCACTTATGTAGATAATTTGTTTAAAGATTGTTTGCCGTTCTGTGGAGTCACTTTCCAACAATATTGAACAAAAGTTAGTAAACAAGTGGCTGTTCGGACGTGTCCCCTTCAATTAGGTACATGAAACTGGAGTCGGGCTTTGTTACCGTGGACCGTGTTAAGAACGCACTTTCAATATTATTTCGTCTAGAGTTGACGAAGAAAGACTTAAATATAGCATTTCTGGTTAGGCACTACGAAGTCCCAAGAAGAAGTCCGAGCTAATTTCGCGCAGCTGAGTCCTGTCTGGCAGTCACAGTAACTGACCACAAGAGTCAAACTCAAAATCATCGGGTCCAATGTCAAATCCGTGCTGTTTTACGGGTCCGAAACCTGGAAGGTAACCAAGATCTAAGATCTTCGTTAACCGATACCTTCGTCGCATTGTCGGTATTCATTGGCCCGAACACGATCGACCGCCAGATCAAGCGTCGTAAGTGGAAGTGAATTGGTCACACGCTCTGGAGGGATCCCGATCATATTCTCAAACAGGCCATGGACTGGAATCCTCAGGGGAAAAGGAAGCTTGGTCGTCACCGTCAAAGCTGGCGACACACCGTGTTGGCAGAAGCGACGAATTACGTGAAGTGAAACGTGAAGCTCAAGACCGCTCGCCATGGAGGACTATTGTGTGCTAGGGGTCATTTGACCTTAAGTCACTCAAAGTTCGGAAAGCATCAATAGATTTAAGTCTGTCCATGAAATAGAAAGGGAATAAGTCTGTTACTTTCACGCAAACAATTTTAAACGTCTACAATGGAGGATTTACATTTCAATGGAATATCAGTGGCACGTCATCGGAAAACATAATATCGCAACTTTCTACAAGATGATCACAAAAACAGTCAAATTCAACTAAGGGCGTCAATGATCGATCATCCATTCCAGTACAAGAGAATTAGCAGAATTAGCCTGGACAGGGACACTTCTATCGTTCCCTGTACAGTCAGCCCCACTCACAAACACCACTCACTGCACTGACGAGCTAATCCTTTATCACTGACATGAACTATTCGGACAACTACTGACAGGAAATGCAAGGATTATTTGTTTCAGCATGTTATAATTGACGGCGATGTCAATTTGCCGACTTGTTTATTGACATATTATGTTGACTCCGTGATTTATTCAGGCCTATTTACAATGCCGTATTGTGCAATCTCTTAAGGGGTTATTGTACTCATCATTATGAACCACTTGTACTAAGGACATGAACATTACATACTGGACATACAAATAATCGTGAACATTTTTCGCTATGAGACCAACGCCGAAATAACAAAAAAAAACTGTTGTTCGGTACATTTTGTCGAGTTGTGCAAACCGGAATTTATAGCACAGGAATAACCTTAACTAAAATATTTAAATATTCAAATAGCATCCTAGAAATGTATACTAATATATAAAGCTGAAGAGTTTGTTTGTTTACTTGAACGCGCTAATCTCAGGAACTACTGGTCCGATTTTAAAAATTATTTCAGTGTTAGATAGCCCATTTATCGAGGAAGGCTTAGGCTGCATATCATCACGCTAAGACCAATAGGAGCGAAGCAGTAATGAAAATTGTGACGCAGACGAAGTTGCGCGGGTCAACTATTTATATTGTACAATAGTCCAACGTATAAACGATGCATACAGTCGGTGCCTAAATAAAACAGAACTTATATTAAACTTTTAATTTCGCCGGAGAAGCCAAACAATAACATAAAAAAGCTATCCGATACTGCGAAAAATCCACGAAAATAAATAGAGATACCAAAAGTAAAGTTAATTGAAGTTCGTTCAATCCCATTTGAGTCCCTCGACGATCCTTTAATAGTTCATCACATTCTCTAAAAGGAGGAGCAGTGGCTTAGTAATAACAGCCGCATGGGTCGAACTTCGAGGTTAAGCTACCCTTGCCGAGGTTGGTTTTTGGATGGGTGACCATACAATACATACCGAGATTCCTTCGTGCCTCGGAAAGTTCGTAAAGCCTAGTCTTGTCTTAGTATTAATTGTCATGTAACATCTTTGACAGTTGTATGGGGTAGAGAGAAGCCAAAAAATTCTGACACCAGTTTTACCAAGTTTGTATTACTTAGTGACTGGGTTGTGGAATTCAGGGGGTCTAAAAAGGCCACTTTAGCGGAATCAGAAAGCACATCACGCTAGCACGCTACCAGTCACTGTCAATTTTTCCAATCAACCTTGAACCTAATGCGTTAGCAATAAAGACGAAAATGAAATTTGACAGATTGTTGTGTGGTTAATATTATGATTCTAATATGATTCTGCTAAAGTGGCCTTTTTAGACCTACAGATAGGCAGTCGCTGCGTATAAAATACTGGTATTCAGCTGAATCCGGTTAGACTGGAAGCCGACCTTATATATATATATATATAAAGGTTATATATAGAGGGTTATTTGTAAAACACCAGCAACCTCTTAGGCAGTGAAAGTACACATGATTATAAGCAACTTTTACTTTGGGAAAACTCCGAAATCCCGAAAAAAAATATCAGCTGTTTCATACAAAATGCAATAATAGCAAATAGCCAATGAAAATGTATGGAACAGCTGACTCTAGTCTAGGTCAGAGATGACAGAGACAAAGTCTACGATGGCGCGTGCTTACCCAGAAGGAGCCTGTTCACTGTAACTTTGAAGAGATTAGGGTTGTAAGCGTTTGGAAACACAGACGCAGGCAGAGAGTTCCACTCCTTTGCTGTGCGCATTAAAAAGACGTTTGGAAACGCTTAGTGCGAATTGGTGGAATAGCAACAAGGTAGGGATGGTAAGATGCAGTGCGTCTGGATGTCCGATGGTAGAAGGGGGCAGGTGGGATGAAGCCGTGGAGTTTTTGGGCACTCTCACTGAAGTATAATCTGTAGAAGACCAACAAGCAGGCAACCTTACGGCGATGAGCCAAGCTATGTAGCTTGGCATCCACCAGTTTTACGTCACCGAGGAGCCTCTTAGCTCTGCGTTCCATCGAGTCAAGTGTGTCAAGCTGATACTTAGCTGAGCCATCCCAAAGGTGGCTACAATACTAATGATATATAATATATTTTATAATCTTACGGAGTTTTACGGTGACATAAACATTGAGAATGTTTATGTCACCGGAAAATGGTAAACTCGTTAAAGTACTAAATAAAAGGATTTTTTTAGTCTTTAGCTACAGTTTTGTTTTCACAAAAGGAGGAATCTGACGAGCCCCTGAGCAATGAGTTTTGTGAAGAGTTCAGCTTGAATAATGAAGCAAGGAAAATTTAGTGAAAGTAATAAATAATGTTCTTCGCTTTGCGGCAGCGGCAGGTTTGTCAGTCCCTTAGAGCCTTCTGCTCCGGTATTACTGATCATTATCCATTTATAGATTAATCTTTGTTTATGGCGAAGTTTTTCGAAGGACGGTTTAATTTTTAAGCTGTTTAGATGTTAACTGTTGAAAAATACATCAACGAGGTTAATAATAAAATAATTAGAAAAATTAAAAAACCCGACTGCAAAATAGTCAACTTATAAGATTTGGTCTTATAAATTGACTATTTTGCAGTCGGGTTACCGGACCGGCACATTTATATGAACGAAAACTGTTTCTTAATTGAATTTAAACATTCATACTTATCTTCACCTTCATTTAATTTCCTTCACTTTGTTTTGATACCCTACTTTACAGTTATGGTTCAAAAAAATAAATTAACGACTTACAATTTCGCGCCCAAAATCCGCCATATGGTTTTTTTTTTAACTTTCTAAGGACACATGGGTTTTTGAAATATATCTAACGACACCTTAATAGTCGAAATTCATTCACCGTTTCGAAGATACGAAGTAATAAAGAAATTTACAAACAAGCAAAAATACAAACAAGACACGCGCGAAAAACATTAACTCTTCCTTGGCAGTTGGATAAAAATTTCTTCTGCAGTTAGACAGTTAATCTGCCTAGTCTTCCCCAAATATGTTGGGGTCGGCTTCCAGTCCAGCTGGATGTACCGACTTCCATTTTGTACATGGAGCGACTACCTCTTTGAACCCAGTAACAGGGTTACACTATACCCGTTGTTACACACAAGACAGGGGGTCTAAAAAGGCCACTTTTGGAGAATCATCAAAAGTATGGCAGCCCTCAAACTAGGTGGATAGACGACCTTCGCAGGGTGGCTGGTAGCAGCCGGAAGAGAGTTGCGGAAGATCGTGCCAAATAGCGTGCACTTGGAGAGGCCTATGTCCAACAGTGGACTGTTATAGGCTGATGACGATGATGATGAAGAGAATCATATTAGAATCACAATATTAATCATGCAACAATCTGTCAAATTTAATTTTAATATTTATCGCTATCGCATTAGGTTCAAGGTTGATTGTGAAAATTTGACAGTGACGGGTAGCGTGATGTGCTTTTTTAGACCCGCAAGTGTCAGATGTACTGGGGGGCTAAAAAGGCCACTTTAAGAGAATAATATTAGAATCATAACATTAATCATACAAAAATCTGTCAAATTTAATTTTCATCTTTACCAGCTGTCAAAGATCTTCAAATGACAGCCGGGAGCAACGGCTTAACGTACTTTCCGACCCTTGAAAGAGTCTTGGTATGTAATGGTCACTCATCCACGGATCAACCTCGGCGAGCGTCATTTTACCTCATAGAACGACCCGTTCTTCTGTTATATTTAGGTATATATAGTCACGAGCAAATTACTTCTGAAAATTGTCCTATTAACATATTTTAGTATGAAAAAATATACCATGTATAAATAACAAATAACATCAAGAATTTCGTAGGTAAGTAAGACATCCCTCTTCTCAAGCAATTCCACGTACGGATTACGATCCGATTTACGGAAAAATATCATAAAGAGGTTTTCCTGATACAGTTTCCTTCGTTTCATAGAATATAAGGCAATTACGTTCCCAGCATGTAGCAGGTTATCAAAACGACACTACGAGTATATACAGCTACTATCTGACTCCACTAAGTGCTAAATGGATTGTAAGTGTACAATGTAAAGTGATTTCCCCATAAAGCTATAGTATTAAACCTTGAGAGCTCAATAAACCGACATAAAATGAATAGCGAGTCGTTTTAACGAGTCGCTTATAGAAAATTATCGTATAATGGCTGGATCACATTTTATGGACCACTTTTGGTTTGTATGAAGATAAGTAGGTACATTTCCTACTAACGTGTCTTATCGGTCGTTTATCTGTCCGTTAACCACTAACCACTGCCAGGGTTGCGAAATATGTTCGAAAAAGTCACCGCGGTCTTGGATCGCAAAGAGCATCAGAAGAAACACTGATGCATTTTAGTCAGTAAGAGTCTGAAACTTCCTTCTTCTCCACCCGGAGCGAAAGGAGTCATTTGATGATTTCCCATCCCTAAAAAACCACTTGACTATACAACTAATGATGGCGTTACGACCAATAGCTTTAACGGACAAATTAAATTAAAATTAAATTAAACAATCATTTTTTTAAATTCAGATCATAATTAAAATTGAAACCACAGTAATTATAATTAGATAAAAATAATAAATTAATCAAATAATTTATATTATTAAAAGAATTTAAAAATAAAATTGTCAAAACCAAACCTAACCTAAATTAAAATAACATAAAATCACAAAATTAAATTAAATTAAAATCATAAATATAATCATAAAATAACATAAAAATTTCAGCAGTACACCTGCCTCTGAGTTATTTGTTTGTAATAAACGACCTATAAGAACCTTGGGAACCGGGTATTGGTCATAGTATACTCGTACAACTAGGCTCTTATTACAATTCAGTTTCACGGACGAAATAGTTGCCATGACAACGATAACAAACCCTCGATCATGATCGAATTCAAGGGACATATGAAATAAAAATAAGATGGTCAGTAAAAATAAACTGCTGATTAGTCTATTTTTTTAAAATGTCACCGTGAAAATGCGCAAACATGTCTTATATTTAACGCAGAGTTAGTTGTTAGTACGAGGTTAAATTACTATACATATTATATAATTTATAATTATTCCAACCATAAAAACTCCGGGTTAAAACTTACTCGGAGTTGACTATATAACTCTGGCTTTGAGTGCCAATTCTACTATTTAAAAAATAAAAATAATTATTAAATTTAATGTAATGGATCAATGGTTGTCTGGAATTAAATAAATTAAATTAATTCGCATGTCAGCCACGTTTTTTTTTATTTATGGAAATTGAGGCTATTTTGACAGATTATTACGACTTGGATGTGAATGCGAACCTTGCTTAAAAATATTAGTAGATATTTAGCATCTTGTCTATAGCTTAAATTCAATCCATCTTGACTCAATGGATTGACAGCTTAAAAACTTTTTGCATCTTCACCTAAATTAACACGCAGAGAATTTTTACTCACGTAATAGCACCACTTTTCGTTTAGTTAAGGGGAATATTGGCACCCATCGTATATTAAGCTACATACTTATGTACGCGGTCACGTGTGGCTACCCAAGTGCCAGTAAAGCGGAATTAACTGCGTTTGCTAAACTATTAGGCTCCACTCAGACGGACCACAGCTTTTAGTCTGTTTTATACCCTGTCTAGGGCAGCGATTATGGCAATATACACCCACGATGTTTCGTCGTAAAGGTTATTTCAATTTTTTTTCAACTTTTTGACGTTTGTTTTTGACCTCGTAACATAAGTTCAGCGTGCATTTGGAAACGCTTATTCCATGGCTGTTTTTTCAACTAGTTTTATACATTTTTTTACAAGTAATTCAATTTTGAATACTTAGGTGAACATAGAATACTTTAAAAAACAAGTCTTTTTTAGTACATGCATTCAGTTAAAACTCGCATTTTTTTTTCTGTGTACCATACAATTTTTGCGTTGAGTTCAAAACGTGTGAAACCAATAACATTGGACAAACGTGCAATCAGAAACATGAAACATGAATTTTGTGAAAACATGATGATTCGAATTTTAAATTGTATTCAAAATGCGAAACGGGCTTAGAGAACGAACATACACTGAATTTCAAATTCTTGAAAATATTTGTTTGAAAATAGACCTCGCTTCTGCGATACAGGCAAACTGTATTTTCCACGAAGGTTTGGGAATACCGGTTCGGGTAATGCGTGTAAACTGTAAACTGCTTTGATTACAGATTTCTGAGAAGTTTATATGAAACTGAAAATTAGAACAAACATGATACATTTTTATATTCAAAAATGTTGTTCGACTGGCAATTTTTTAATAGTGAAACAATTTTTTTAAATAATCTCTTACTTTGCCAGAGCACACACTGTAACTATAGAAATCAGCAACACAAATCTTATTTAGCCAATGAAAAAATTTCCTGCATTCCAAAATTTAACGAATATAAATCAAATAATCTCAAGAAAATATATTTTGATTTTCACTAAAATGTGGATTTCAAATTTCTTATATTTTTATTTAGTGAAAATCAAAGCAACTTTAAGTTATGAAATGAATTAAGTTAGACGTCCGATTCTTCAACAGATTGAAAATCATGAAGCTAGAATATCAAACTAAAATTTAACAAACAGCCATTTGATCGAGCGCAGTGAACGACAAACCAGCACTTAATTAATTTAATTGGATATAATGGCTATAACGTGTCAGAATCAGTAACCCTTACTGAGTTTCAATTAGTATCACTTACGAATTAATTAATTATAATATTGACTGGTGAAACTGTGGTAGCACCTGTGTGTTTAAGTCTGTGGCTTGGCATGAAATTGGCTCGGTACCCATTCTCTTCTTTTGGGTGAAGCCTTTTCTCTAATCTACATCTACACTAGTAACAAAGAGGAAAAACTTCTTTGTTTGTTTGAATTGAAAAGGCCCCGAAACTACTAGACCGATTTAAAAAATTTGTATGAAAACTTCGATAATGTAACCCAAGGTGTAAAAAAATACCAAAACAGATCCTTATATCGCGTACGCTGCGGAAACTATTGACAATAGAGCAAAGTAATACAGTTTTATAGAGGACATTAATATGTACAAATAAATCTGCAAAAGTATATATCTAACTATTATGGTTAAGTCACAATGACCACTTTTTGTTCAAATTATTCAATCAAAACCGGGGTGCACTGGAATAGTGGTGATTTTAGTATCATGATATTAATCCTTATCTATTTAAATTGTCTAATAATTAAGGTTGGTTATGCACAAATCGGACCTTTCGTTTTAAAATTATGATGGGTATAAAAATACTCTAAATAGGAAAAATGTTGCAGTTTGCGCGAACTGCCGTCGTCGAACGTTTAATCTATTAATGAGTAATTTACACGGGGAGATGAAGTTCGTGGAGTACTAACTAAACCCGCGCGAACGAAGTCGCAGGCGAAATGCGAATCGTTAAATATATTAAACCAAGTAAAGTAGCTGTCTGCCGTTACCTGATTCTCGATTACTTCTCTTAGAAGTAATCTATGCACAAAAAAATCCGTCGTGATTCAAAATGCAGTAAATAAATTTATGAACTTTACAAATAACTTTTACTGTGGAATAAAACTGGTGTATTTACGCATTTTTAGCTTTTAATATAAAATATATCAAGCCATTTTTATTACTCAAACAAAAGTTGCCCAAAAATTCTAAAAAACCGCTCTTAGTCAAATAGTATTTTTTTATACAATACAGGATGAATATTCTGTAGATGTGATACCTGTTTGAAGGTTTCGAGACAAATCTCAGTACACATACGCCTTATAATAACACTTATAATAATTTAAGATCTTTATGTAAATACCTATGTTTTACAAATAAACATTCTGATTCTGATTCTGATTCATAGGTACAATTCCAGTCTATTTCAAAACACTTTCTAATGAAAAATTTTTTTTTTACTAAAACTGGTTAAATACAAACCCTTGATCAATTTTATACCTAGTAAAATTGGGATTTCTCTATATAAAATTTACTCAAAAGGATCTTTTCATTTTATTCTTGTTTACAAAGATAATAAAACGCGAGAGCGAGATTAAACTGTAAAAGGAAAACGATGTAACAATCGATATTGTAGTCTACGGGTACCTAATTAATACAGAAGCGTTGTTCATTTCAGAATACACATAATAGGAATATAATACACTAGCTGACCCACGCAACTTCGTTTGCGTCACAATTTTCATTACTGCTCCGCTCCTTTTGGTCTTAGCGTGATGATATATAACCTATAGCCTTCCTCGATAAATGGGCTATCTAGCACTGAAAGAATTTTTCAAATCGGACCAGTAGTTCCTGAGATTAGCGCGTTCAAGCAAACAAACAAACAAACTCTTCAGCTTTATATATTAGTATAGATAGGTATAGATTTACAAATTGATTTTTAAGGTCCCGTACGCCCGAATGAAATACGGTAACCTTATGGAATCACTCTTGTATTTATCTTATTTTCCGTCGTCTATCATCATAGCAAATTTTCTCTGGATCTATTAGACCGATTAAGTTTGGTACACATATGAACTTCCGTGATCCGAAAACGGGCGCGTCGTCGCGTAGGAATTTAATATATTTTTGAAATTGGAATTTAAAAAAATATCAAACTGCGACATATTATCATTGTGAAGTATTGTTGTGAGGATCTCATTTTTTTCATATTTTTTAATTAAATAGGTTTAAAGTTATTTATGAAAAAAATATAAATATACAAATTTTTAGACATACAGAAAATAGTTTCTCACTTTTCATTGAAAACCTGTAAGAAGTTTTTGATTATAAAAAAAATATGAATCGGACATTTTTAGAGTTTCGTACCCACACTGTAACCAACAGAACTCTATTACCAAGCCTCCGCTTTCCGTGCGTCCGTACGTCCATCCGTCCGTTTGTCTGACAGCGGGCTGCATCTCCAGAACCGTAATAGTTCAAACAGTTGAAATCAATGTTTATTTCTATTGACGCTATAATAGGTAACAAATAATGAAAATGAAATTAAATTAAAAAGTAAAGGGTACTATATCATAACACGTATATATATAACAAGATGTAAACCTTCATGTTAGAGTTCGACTCGCACTTGGCCGGTTTTCTATAAATCGTGCGTTTAATTGATTGATGGTGATAAAAAGTCAGAGAGTATGAACAATATAAAAGAATATATATTGTAGTACAGTAATATTTCACAGTGGAACCACACATTTACTGACTTGAAAGCCGTTCGACGTTGTTACAGCTTTCAGAAAGCTTTTATGTCATTTCGTTACGAAGAGAAACAGTGACATTACACGCTATTTCGCAGATTTCTATTTGAATTTCATAAATATTTTATGGTAAGGAAATAAGTGGGTAGGTACATATTCGACGAATCGACCAACCCAAAACGGCTTATTTAATATTTTCTTTTTTATAATATTAGAAAAATAATAAGGTCACTTTTTTTAAAGCACGAATGATTTAAGATATTTTTTTCTAGATACTGCTTGGGGGCTTCGCTCGCATCAGTTATAGGTACGTTTCCCGGGAATAATTTCCTTGGGAGACTTAAAGTCAAGAGTGCATAGGTTACTTTTAAGCAAGCGTAATTCATCTTGGGCCACATCATCGCTTACCATCAGGTGAGATAGTGATCAAACGTGTGCCTATCCTATATAATGGTAAAGAAAAAAACTATCCCGCATGTGAAACCGCAAGCAGAAGCTAGTATTTCATATTATATAGATTGATGGTCACGATATCTAAAAGATGAAACACACCTCTATCAAATACCTAGATGTGATCGAGTATCTTGCTCTCGTTTTCCGGACATTCATAAAACTTTATTTTACAAATTTATAGCGGGTACCAGCGATAAACATGGACGTCGATACTCATACTACTTTAGTGCCGTGTCATGTCTACGCAAATACAGTGTAAATAATTTCTCGCGTTATTACTGTACAGTCTTGAATATTAAACTTTACGATCTGGATAATACTGGCTGATAATAATCTAACGTTTGAAATATATCGCTTTATTACCGAGCTTTACTTTTAGTTTAGATTAATTCAGCAACATCTTAATCCAGATGTATTCCAGCTTCATTTGGCTCGCGTTATATCACCCGCCACCGTCCGCCTCAAGCGTCATCACTAATTCTAACATACGACATTGTAAAACCACAAATTGCGCAACCATTATTTTTCCAGACGCTGTTGTAATTAAAAATAGTCTTCTTTTGTTACTGATTTATACAAAACGTTCCAAACTCACCTCTCGACAATTTGTACGAAACGGGCTGCATAATTACCCTCCTAGTTTGTTCGTACCTAATTGAAATTTAATATGAACAGCCTTTAGTTGTAACGAGAGGTCGACAAAGTTGAAGGTAAAACCAAAGAGGTATTTAGTTAAGGTTCTTGTTTTTGTTGTGAAATTATTACTACAACATTCTGCTACAGATCACCAGCGGTATTTGTAGCAAATATATTAAAATTGGAAGGAAAAAAGATAGATCCGTCTCGGCAAAAAATATTAATATAAATGTGTTACGCAATCCACGAGAATAAGGTCCGACATTCTAGCGGTATCTACATAAATCCAAAAATTTGCGACCTTAACCCACAGAATTGCATTGTTTCAGCTTTAATTGTTGGCCAAGCAGAAGCCCTGAGACATACTCGCTCGGGAATGTTCTCGAAGCAACCGCAGGAAAACAGATTAATTAAGTATGTTGTGTAAAACCACGGCTTACTATACTCTCGAACTACCTGTACGAGGCGCCCCTGATCCGAACATGTGACTTTACTTAACGGACCAAACTTGCTAAGTACTTCAACTCTTCAACTAAAGGAAGTTGTTTGATGTACACCCGCCAACAAGGAGACAAAACTAGGCGCCTAGGTGTTCCACATTCTCACGAGATAAGTTTAATTCTGAATTTCAGGAACTTGAGTACGAAATACATGCAAATTCGTGGTGGCGTCTTAAATTGTATGACCGTGCATTAAAATGAACGTTTATTACAAAGCGGAAAGGTATAAAGTAAAGTACTCAAATTAATTAAAAATACCAGTGGTTCTAGTATATCTGTTCTCATTACTATTCTTTGTTATTCCCGACGCAAGTTTCAATCAAGTAATGTAAAGCTTCTCTTCTCTCTTTTTATTTTATATCTTATTTACAAGGTGCATACATTGTAGTATCGAAACGCTTTCAACTTTTGCAATGAATATTCCGCCTGAATCAATGGGAGTAGGTCGACTTTGTTTATACCATAGTACGCACCAGTCTATTGAATAAAGACTACAAGGCGTAGGAAGCAAGCGTAATGTTTTACATAAAAATTAATCTAACAGATGTTCATTACGCCGTTGAAGAAAGAATTAGCGCGCTTCACTCTGATAAGCTGAGAGTGAATTACTCGTAGTAAAAATATAAAGTGAATAATTATACTAACAAACTAGCAGCTGTTGTATGGAGAGAAATTCCTACGGTTTCCAGCATGTACCGAAATAGAGCAATCTTTTAAGTTTTAAAGACTGGAATAATCGCTGGATATTAATCAGAGTCGAATTGAATGGGAGTTGGATTGGAGAGCCACTTGTTGCCGATCGCAGTACGAACTGTATCTATAATTGCGACGATCTATTTCCTAGAATAGTGCTGTGATGTCCGAAAGTAAAACATTGCAAGTGCATCGAGTGTTTGGCACGCGCTCCCCTCCAGTAGATACATTATAAGTGGCCACACCTACGTTGCCGTGCGAGCGGGAACCCTTTGATGTCGCCTTTGCCGTGTGTACACGCGGTACAGAGTGTACGGTACGAGTATGTATTGTGGGCGCCACACCAGCGTGATAATTACATTGAATTTAGTCTAACGCGAGGGCCCAGGCCCGCACTGAATCCTTCATCAGATTTGCTATAACGAAATCCTAAGTGCTCTTAAGGGGTAATGAGTGCTATTAGATTTTCGCTGAATGGACAACTTATCTGTAAACTCTTAACGCTCAAATTTTTCGCTGTCGTAAGCATTATTTATTTGGACGCTTTTGGTGTAATCTTTATTTATGATTGCACGTTTTTTGTATTATCCTTTGTTATTTTTAGCTTTATCAGCTTTCGAGACATGAATTATCTTGATACAATGTAGGTAACTTTATAGCATCGTCATCATAGATAATAAGCTTTTATTTATTTTCCAATATGGCGCGCTCCCCTTCGTATCAATCTCTTATTTTTGGATGGCATCTAATATCTTGTTTGAGAAAATAACAAGGACGTACTTATAGTTCTTTTTGTTATATTTAAATGTTGTGTGGCAAAATTTGACTTCACCGTTATAGGATTTATGGTTTTAGTCTATGCTTCAGAGATATTTTCACAGAGCCTTCTCAACTTTGAAAGAGAATAAGTAAAGGGTTTGAGCTTGTTGGTATATTTATAGAAGTGAAGTCTATAAAGTGTTAACTATTTTGAATCTGGGTTTTATTTAAAGTAAAAGCAGACTAAGAAATTTGAGAAGATACGAGAAAAGGTCATCGTGGGAAGATCAAATTGAAACCCTTCAAAGCATAAAAATAAAGAACTAGGTAAAATACTAATATCACGTTACTTTGAAGCTCATAAAATCGCAGAACTGTATTTTGAGAACAAGAGGTAAAAACGGAAAATAAACTTTTTGTCAAAGTCATTTAGTTAGTATTGATAGCTAGTAGTAGAAACGAAACTTGTACCGAAAAATAACAATAGACCAAGAAACGCGTAAGCAGGCAATTGCTTGCAAGTTTTTCATTTATTAGGGTTCCGTAACCAAAGGGTAACCGACGGAACCCTATTACTAAGCTTTCTATGTCCGTCCATTCCTGTATCTAAAGAACCGTAATAGGTAGAGCGTTGAATTTTTCAGAGTGCGTATTTCTATTGCCGCTATAACAACAAATAATAACAATTGAATTAAAATGGTTTTTTTGTTAATATTACAGAACCCTTCGTATACGACTTGCGCTTGGCCTGTTTTATATAATCACAAGACGAATATTTTTATTTCTAAAACAAACTCACGTCAAAATAATTTACGCCCTCCATTTCTTCAGCACCATGTTTTCAAAGGGAGGTAAAACACTAACAAACACAGAAACTGTCAGACCAGAAGTGACAGACAGCGAGTCCCTGACCCACAAGTAGAAACAACATAACAATACGCGTCTGCAGACAAGTGACACAAAGTCATAACATGGCTCGTTCCACAAACACATAAAAATAGACGTATCCAGTCTGAGTTAAAGCTTTGTATTTACTGGGCCAAAATCAAAACGCGCTCAACATTGCACAAAACAGCGCGACTTTCTGAGATAGCTTCATAAAGCTTGACAGTGCTCAATATTGAGCAATATCTTCTTCGTCAATTTTGGCCCAGGGTATCAACATGGCTATATTTATGTACTACAGATTGTAATCAGTTCCACAAACACATAAAATATATGCATTCGGTCTCAAAAAAAAAGCTGTGTATTCACTGGACCAAAATCGTAACGCACTCAACATTGCACAAAACAGCGCGACTTTCCAAAATAGCTCAACAAAGCTTGACAGTGTTCAACGTTGAGCAATATCTCCCTAGTAAATTTCGGCCAAGGGTGTCTACACGGCTTTGTTTTTTACATTTCATTCTGTCATTGTTTCACAAACATACAAAAATATATGTGTCCAGTCTGAGTAAAAGCTATGTATTCACTGGACCAAAGTCGCAACTCACTCAACATTTTTGAGAGACGGTGCACAAAATAGCGCGACTATCCGAGATTCTAACTAATATTATAAATGCAAAAGTGATTTTGTTTGAAACCTCTTTACGTCTTAACGACTAATCATATCCTGAAATAGAACACAGAACTTTGGTCCTGGGAGTAGTTATAGTGCCAGGGTTGTGGAATTTGTCGGCCTTGGAACGCAAAGGGCATTAGGAGGAACATGGATGGGTTTTAGTCAGTAAGAGTCTGACACTCCTTTCTGCTCACCCAGAGCGAGAGAGTCATTTGATGTTTCCCATCCTAAAAAAAATGGTAGACGCTATAGTGACTAAATAAAATTTGACGGTGCTCAACATTGAGCATGTCTTTCACGTCAATTTCGGCGGAAATATCAACTCGGCTTTATTTCCCACATAACATTTTCTCATTGTACCCATTATCTGTACAAGGTTCAATTTAAGCGGAGTTTACAAAAGACGGCTCGTAACTAAAGCCTGTATTAGCATGTATTAGGGCAGAGACACAATATTCGTTGCCCAAAGCCGGCTTAACTGTCGTATCAACAAGTGCCTCATAAAATTTGTTCCGTGCGCCAGCTATTGTTAACTTCAGCGGAATTGATTCACGGAACTTTTGACTTCTCGCTGATATGATTAACTTACTGAAAGTTTGGTGTTCTTGTATTATTCGAGGGAAAGGGGAGAATTTGCATGCGAGTTCGCGTTTCGGTTCGAAGGGTGGAGTCAGGAATAAATATTATTGGGAGTTTGTAGTGACACCTTCGAGTTGAATAATCAGTTTGAATTGAAGAAAATAATTGATGTTGGTCTTAAGGCTTGTATTCATGCCACCTTTTGCATATGAACGGAGCTAACTACCCCTCCGCGCGCCACTCCGCTACCCACATTTTATTTTTTTTGTAAAAATAATGCATGTTTTTAAAAAGTAACGAAACCAAATAATTTTTAGCAGCAAAGATATTTTTATACCAACTCTTTTGATAAGATCACCTCCAAATCTTTGAGATGACTACTCCTTCATGGAGTAAAGTGGTTTTATCTCAAAGATTTGGAGGTGATTTGGTGGTTTTGTTTTTCTTATTATGTGATACCGATAGATAAATTCTGGCTAAATCAAATTACCTAACATATCATGTAGATTACTATAAATTTTTTTCAGATGTAATTTCTCTGTTAAGCCGACAAGAAGCTGCACGCTGTTTTCAAGCATTTTTCGAGAGAGCAGCCTAAGTTGTTTTACTAAGCTCTATTAAGTGGGTATAAGCCATGTTAAAGCTTACGTAAGCTTGGGGTTCTGGCCGACAGTACCAGTGTAGCAATGTTCCTAAACAAGCCACCACGAGTCAGTATTAACTACCAATCAACCTTTTCAGATCGTCGACGTAAGTTCAATCCCATTAGTTAGACATGTTTTGAAATGTATAAGTTATTTAGTTAAAAAATAGAATCTTTACTATGTAGGTACCCATATACGTTACAGAAAAGAAACTATAGATACAGAAAATATTACATAGCATGACGCAATGGGCGGCCTTATCGCTAAGAGCGATCTTTTCAAGACAACCAAAAAAAAATGAAAAAAAAATAATTGTAAAATACTAGCTGACCCAGCCACGCGTTGCTGTGACTCAGTAGGTATAATAGATTAAATTAATAGGTCAAGAATTAAGATAAAACTATCCTATCTTTTAAGTTGGATCAAATAACAGATAGTTACGAAGTTTGATCAAAATTGGTTCAATAGTTTCAGAGTTTATCTCGAACATACATCGTGACACGAGATTGTTATGTATATAGAAGTGTTTAAAGAAATTCATTAATTCAGATTTAAAAACTACATGGCCGAACGATAAATACTTAGATAGCTAAAAACCAGCACAGTAACAAACGTGTTTATAAAAGATTTTGAAAAATATCGACTCCGCTACATCGATTATTCTTCGTGCGACAGGGACTTTATTTCCACATGGTTGACGTGAACGACACGACACTGATAGATGAGCACAGAGCCCGATCACTGTATGAAATAAACTGTAAGCCGAACACACCTGTGATTGACTTTCTTTACTTACACCAGTTATTCCCAAAGTGGTCTGCCTGAGTCCCCAGGGACCTACACAACAAAACCTACAAGAAATATAGGACCGTGAAAAATAAAACTGGGGTGCATGAAAGTCCGCGAGAGTTTTTCAGCTGGCGCAAATAAAAACGCTTTTTCTTTCTTTCTTTTTCTTTTCTTTTATCAACTGAACTATATTACTAAGCCTCCGCGGTTGTCTCTCAAGAACCTTAAAAGGTAGACAGTTGAAATCTGCACAGATTGAGTACATATTTCTATTGCCGCTATAACAACCAATAATAAAGAGGTTTATGGTACGGAACCCTTCGTATTAGAGCACTTGGCCGGGTTTTTTGAATCAGTACAGCAAGAGGTCGTCCCAATACAGAATAATTAACAGGCAAGGGGTCTGTAGGGGAAAAAAGTTTGGGAACTTCTGACTTAAACGGTGTTGCCAGGCTTGCCTTTAAATATATCTCCTATTAGTGCCATGATACACGGGCGCGATTCGCTGCGGGAAGTATGTCGAGCATCGCTTGCGGCACTCATCTATACAACTTGTTCTACAGTGAAAAGCGTTCTGGTGAAACATGGGAAGCTTGATTGTTCGATTATTTATTCATTAATTTCGTTTCTTTGGAAAGTGTGCCTTTTGTAATTGGCTGCACGTCTCATTACTTGACTTTGCTGAACGTAAATTTTCACGTATTTCATGCGTAGCCGGTTAAATTCTTGATATAATTATTACATCAGGAACATTTATCATTTTCATTTTATTCAAGCAGAACAAAATAGGTACCTACATTGTAATTTTATGTACCTACTATACTCGTATTCTATAGTATAATTAGTAATAAGTTATGTAGATATAATCAGTGATCATATTGACACATCACAAAAATTTTGGACCTATCTAATTTGTATGTAATTAATTCCTGTAGCTAATATATGTGCAATTACCATTATGAATATAACGTTAAGGCTTGTATGCATGCTAAAGACCTTGTGCATACAAAACGGAGCTAACTACACTTCTACGCGCCACTCCGCTACACGTGTTTTTAATTTTTTATAATCAAAATAGTACGTATTTTTAAAAAGTAACAAAACCAAATCATTTTTGTTTGTATTGCAAAGCAGTAAATATAGTTTTATACTCGTTTGATAAAAATTAAGGAGTAAAATGTTTTCATCTCAACGATTTGGAGGTGATTTGGTGTTTTATTTTTCCTATTACGTGATTCCGATACATTTTTGGCTAAACCAAATTATTCATGTAGATTCCTACCTACTTTTTTTAAATGTAAATGCCGACGAAAAACAGCAGTATTGCGTCGGCATTTACTGAGAAATTACATGATTTAATTAAATGAAGAATATGAATATGAATTAGATGAAGCATCGTCTGCACGCTATTTTTAAGCTGTTTTCGAGAGAGCAGCCTTTAAACGCGTCACAGTCAATTTCTGCTCGCGAGCGCGCGCGGTTAGATCGCAACGACTCATGGCAGTGGGCCGCAGCTCTAATCGAATCAAATATGAAATGGGACAGCGGATTCGCACACCCAACATACATACATTAAAAGCACTGTTCTTTGAAACTATGTACGTTAATATAGTGTTAGTGCTGCAAACACAGCCCAGTTCTAATTACGTTACATTATCAATTAGTTCAGGGCTGTTCATAACATTAGCTTAAGTGACTTAATTGCCTCTTTAAATACCGCTCTTTGGATAGTGTTTTTTGTTTTGATGCTCGTGTTCCTAGTTTATAGATATCGTTTTTAGGGTTCTGAAGATCCTTCGAAACGGAACTCTTAAAGGATCACTCGGGTGTATGTCTGTCTGTCACAGGCAATTTGCTCCGAATCTACTGGACCGATTCTGTTGAAATTTTGTACACATATAAATTGCTGTGATCTATAAGCAGACGCGTTACGAAAATAAATACATTTTAGTGTGCACTTTTAGGGGTGAAAATAGAAAATTACAAAAATAAGTTTTTCAAACTGTACCGTGCGCAAATCAAATGAATGGGCTTATTGCAAGGGTTTTAAAGAAATTATCATAATTTTATAATAAGTTGTCTTGAGTTTTTCCAAGGAACTAAACGAAACCTGACCATTCCTTCCCAAGTAGTATTAAAATAACATGTAACAAAAATGAAATTCGTTCGAAACCATTTGCACGCGAGTCCGACTCGCACTTGGCCAGTTTTTTCATTTATTTTGCTTACTAGGTAACCTTTGTAGGGTCTCTCAAAGGGCTCCTTTATTAAAAAGACTGTTATCGAAGTTGATCTAAGATCACTTCAGCACAAAGTCAACGGAGGAATAAACTTAAAACACAGACATTCGTTTACGAAATAATTGTACAAACTTAGTTTTTAACCGACTTCTTCAAAAAGGAGGAGGTTCTATGTTCGGCTGTGTGTATTTTTTTATACGTATGTTCACCGATTTCTCCGCCAATTCTGGACTGATTTAAAAAAATATTTTTTTTTAATCGAAAGCATATACTCCTGAGGTGGTCCCATTGTCACCAAGTTAGAATCTGATGATGGGATCTCATGAAAATCGAGGAAAAATAAAATAAAATAAACCCTCAAAGATAAGCACATACAATGTTTTTCATAAACTTTCCAACGAAATTTAGATATTTGTGCCTGGTAATCATCATTTCATGTTGCTGAGCTGATGATGGAAGGTATAAGTCAGGATCTGATGATGGAATCCCATGGAAAATGTTTGTTCAGCGATATTTTCGCCAATTGTTAACCGATTTGCAGAATTCTTTTTTTGTTTGGAAGAGTATTTCTCGGACTGGTCCCATTTAAACTTGGTGAAGATCTGATGAAGAAATTTGGAAGTAGGCAACGGAACTCATCAATAAATGGTAGCAAATGAATCGAGATTTCTGAAATCGCATGTCTGTTGGTTGTTTACACCAGTTCATAACATAAAATCACGCCGGCACGCTGTGTTTGTGGTTTCACTTTTTAGTGGTACCTGTGTACCACTGAAAAGAGAAAAATAAAAAAACCTTTATACAAAAAAATAAAACCGACTTCTAAAAACAAAACACTACAAAATAAAAATAACCAAAAACACCGACTTCCGAAATTAAAGTTATTTTTTACTTTGTAGTGTTTTTGTGTTTAAATATTGTAAGGCAGTTCACGCGAGCACTTTAAAAAACTTTTGACCCAGTTAATTGGTAAACCTATTTGTTCCAGCTTAGTGGGCAGAGTTGAACCCTTTTTCCGCACATTCAATTTCAATTGTGCATTTGGAACAAAGCGAGGTAACTTAAATAAAATTAATGTATTTCAAATGACGCAAATCATTGGTTCAGAAACGTGTACGCTGTACGTTGAATGACAGAACGTGGCAACGTGCAACGTCGAGTTCTTGGCATTCGCTGTTCCGCAGTCGCGTGGAAGTTTTCGAATCAAGCGTGAAATGAAAAAAGTTCCATATTCTCTATGTGTATAGGCAGGCACCTATGAATCTATGAGTGCCGTCGCTCACTAGTGTCTACTTTCCTCGCCTCACTGGCTGCTTGTTAGTGGTTTTCAGTAAAAAGTTTCATATGAATCCCGTAGACGGCCATCAGCTCGCTCTACTAAACTAGAGTAGCCGACTTGATTAAATTATAAACGCTTTTCATCATATTTTATGGAAATAAATATGGAATTTACAATATTAACGTCGACATCGACTGAACCGGATGAATTAGATGTTCAAGTCCAAAAATCTTTAATTTGTATAAGGAGGAAATTTAATAGGAATCTACGATCTCCAAGTTTTTCTTGAAAGCTTTAACTATTTCGCGATTAGGGGAGGAAAAGGAAAGAGTAGTAAATCAGCTAAGTATAGCCCCTTTAATATACTTAGTTTTATCAATGGGTATTATCTCACCCTTAAAGTCTTCAAACATAAAAACTTTATTTTTATACGAAACCAGATCGCGAAAGACGCGACTTGCAACGTATTGTTGTTTTTATTTTCGCTGCGGGTTTCCCTAAAAATGCATACCGTAAACAAAAAAACAATGATTTTCGTTGAATGTTTTCTAAGCTATTCAAAGCCGCGGTTACTATGCCAAATACAACCCAATTAAACATTCACAAACAACTTGAAATAAGTTATAATTAATGTTAGATGCCTCCGGCCATCACAGGATGGATGTTTTAAACCTACATTTTCTGTACGTCCCTTCCTTTATGGTTTATAGAAAAGGGAAACCACCTCTTCTGAAGTCATAATGCTGGGTAAGGAAAATTCTGAGATGATATTCATTGAAACCTTTTTCTTTGTTACATTTTGAGGGGTTTTGTACCGCTTCCATTCGGGTGTGACTTCTCGATTTTAAGCTGTATACAAATTGTTATTGATCGATGACTTGCAGTTTAATACAATAGGTACTTGCGTAACCTGCTAAGTGTTGGGGCATGTCTACATAAAATTTTTGGTACTCTGTTAAAAAAGCCAAATCAGCATCACTATCGCTAAGTGCAATAAAAGGCTGTTTTATTTCGTATCAATGTTCATGAGATCGATTCCTGGCTACACTAGGAAAAATAAAAAAAAAGTCGTTTTTTTTTCCTAAACTGAGCTTGCCATGGGTACCTACATGTTATTATCTTCCTACCATTTATCTTATGCTTTGCTTTACGTGGTGTATTTATCAAAAATTCTCGTTTTTAGAGTACCAAATACAAAATTAACGTACAAAAACAAGATTAATTTTGTATTGCACAACTGATGCAAACATTTTACAAGTACGCCAAGTAAATTGACAGCATTTGCCAAGTGCGAGTCTGACTCGCACTTGGCCAGTTTTTTCTTTCCTCTCCCTCTCTATCCTTCATCAATTCCTTATATTTATCAGTCTTTTAGCCTTACAGTCTTCTGTCTATTATACCATAATGAATCCGTTTCGAAAAAAGGATACCTGTATGGCTCCGTCTCACTCGCATATTAGAAGCATGGCGTCATAGTAAGGCCATTCTCCAAAATCCACTCTGCAAAGCCTTTTAATTGTGCAGTGTGTATTCTCTTAATTATATACCAGGAATCAGCATGCTCAATTAATTTGTCTTGGCAGTTCAATTTATCATTTTGCAAATCTAGCTAATGAATGCAGTCATAATGTCAATGTATGTTTTGTTTCCAATCAAATATTATTTTTTTCCCTCTAATTAATTATAACTTTACTCATTAACTATGTATTAATCCTATTCGCATTGTTCTGAATGATATGTGTCCTTTTTCTAGTAATTAATTGAATAGATCTAATGTTTTTATGGGTAGGGCTCATTTTTCGTAGATCAGACGGTCAATGGGGCCGAAAAGTTCTGGAGAGGCGATCCCGTACCGGAAGACCCAACGTTGGAGGGCCTCGCACAGGGTGGACCGATGACCTGGTGAGGGTCGCGGGTAGCCGATGGATGCGAGACGCACAGGACCGGTTGTATAGGCGACACTTGGGGGAGGCCTACCAGCAGCTGACAACTTTCGTCTGATATGATGACTATTTTCATTAGAATTGATTGCTATGTCTTCTTCTAGAATGCACTTTATGGCCTCTTTTTTAATAAGGTGAGTTGAAACATCTAAACGAAATAAAAATCGAGATGTTAAATTTTCAACGATCTACTGAGCGCCAAGAGATTCAAATACAACAATATAAAAAATACAACCGACTTCCAAAAACAAAACACTACAAGGTACAAAATAACCTCGGAATAAAGAAAAGAACTTTAATTTCCGAAGTCGGTGTTTTTGGTTACTTTTTCGTTTTTTGACCGACTTCCGAAATTAAAGTTATTTTCTTTCTTCCGAAGTTATTTTGTACCTTGTAGTGTTTTGTTTTTGGAAGTCGATTGTATTTTTTGTAAAAAAAAAAAAATATTTTTGTCTTTTTAGCTGTACCTGCGTACCCTTAACAGCGTACCGGCGCAATTTTATGTTAAGAACTGGTGTAAACACTAAAAAAGTATGAAATTCAGCAATCCCGATCCATTCGCTATCATTTATTGAAAAGTACCGTCCGTTGCCTACCTCGTTCTTCGTCAGATCTTCACCAAATTGAAAATACTCTTATAAACAAAAAAATAATCATCCAAATCGGCTGACTATTGGCGAAAATATCGCTAAACAAACATATTTCATGGGATCTCATCATCAGATCCTAATTTATACCTTCCATCATCAGCTCAGCAACATGAGATGATATAAAAAAAAAATATATCTGAATTCCGTTAGAAAGTTAATCAAAAACATTGTATGTGCCTATAAAATTTGAGATCCCACCCAAAAAAAAAATTAAAATCGAGGGGTTGCCCTCGATTTTCATTTTTTATTTTTTTGATTCTGACATGGTGACAATGGGACCAATCGAGAAGTATACCCTATCAGATGAAACAAGAATTTTTCAAATCGGTTCTTAAATGAAGGAGTTATGAGGTAACACACATAAAAAAAATACAACCGAATTGAGAACCTCCTCCTTTTTTTGAAGTCCGTTAAAAATATTTAGGTGTCTATTTGGGTATTTCATACTGATAGTATAAATGCTTACGATTTTGGCAAAATCATCAATAGGAGTTTTAAAAGATAAAGAAAAGATTAATATTTCGTAAGGAATTTTATTATTTCAGTCACTTACCGAATATTTCTTCAAGGTGGGTTACAGTACAGCAAAGAAATTAAGCAACTACAAACCAATTTCATTTTAGCACATAATTAATTTATATTAATTTACACGTGTAATAAGAAATGTATTTCTGCTTTATTTTAATTTGCTTTTGTTCTAATGGTTTCAAACAACAAAAGAAGAATTTTCTTTACGCAGAGCAAAAATGTCGAACTCTCCTGAAACATTCCAACAACTCGGTAAGAATTTGAGATTTTGTAATGTAAAATAAACGGGCCGGTTCAACAGCCTGTTTCGACAAACATTGCTTTGCTATTATGAATTAAATATCGTGTTTTTACATGATAAAAGCATGTTAATTTACTAATTGACGTTTTTCATCAATTTAATGGTTGCGTTTTTAGGGTTCCATGATCCGAAAAATAGTAGAAGATAAACTGTCATCGTGTGAGTTTGTCAGTGTGTTTAGTTTCAATAATGTTTAGGCCTATCTATACTAATATTATAAAGATGAATTATTTTTTGTTTGTACCGAATAGGCTCCGAAACTACTGGTCTGATTTTAACCATTTATACAATTTAAAATTTCAGACAGCAATTTTAATATTTAATAACGATTTTGACACACGCTTCCAGCCATTTAAGAAATCATCATCATCATCCGCCTAGCCTATTTCCCAACTATATTGGGGTCGGCTTCCAATCAAACCGGATTTAGCTGAATACCAGTATTTTATGCGGAGTGGCTGCCTACCAGACCTTCACAACACCCAGTAACTGGGTAACACGGTACTTCATGGCAAGACTGGAGTCAGATTAACTGGCTTCTGACTATCCGTAACGACTACCAAAGATCTACAAATGACAGCCGGGACCAACGGCTTAACGTGCTTTCCGAGGCACGAAGGAAGCTCGCTATGTTAAGATGGTCACCCATCCACAGACCAACCTTGGCAAGCGTTGCTTAACCTTGAAGATCGACCCGTGAGGCTGTTATTATCTAGCCACGAGCTCCTCCTCAAGCCATTAAAGAAATAACCACAAAAAATTAGCTTATATTTTATTGGTGTAATTTTTAACACTTAACAGAACGTACATCTGTAGTCACCACAACGTGTAAACAACACTGCATTGAACTGAACCCGATTGAGTTCAATGTTTGAACTTTGAAGACAGATACTCGAAGTCGATAGATATAGTATTATTGTGCAGCACAAACGTAAAAGCCCATTCACACATGTATGCGATATGTTCAACGTAATCCATACTAATATTCAGATTACTATTATTATGAATGTGAAAATAACTCTGGCTGTTTATTTGTAATGTTTTCACGCCTAAATCACTAAAACAAATTTATAAATTTTATTTTGAAAATATATCGGACCTTACACATGGCTGCACTGAATGAATAGGATCACTGAAATATTGTTAGTTCTCGGGAGTAATTTGAACAATATTTTATTTTCAGCTAGCTAGGTTTCTGCCAGCGTCTTCGCCTGCCTGAATGTCGGAATAATAGAAAATAAAAAGTAAGTCAAGGCGTAATCTGTCTCTGTACCAAATATGTACCAAATTTCATCAAATACGGTTTAGTGGTTTAGACGTTAAAGTGTAACAGACAGTGTGAAAGTAACTACTTTCACAATAATATTAGTAGGGAATAGCAAATATTTGTATGAACTTAAAAATAGACCTCCGAGTTTGTTGTGGTGTTTATTCCTAGATGAATCGGCTAGGAAACACAGAACTCCGTGGAACGCAGAGCTAAGAGGCTCATCGGTGACGTAAAACTGGTGGATGCCAAGCTACATGGCTTGGCTCATCGCCGTAAGGTTGCCTGCTTGTCGGTCTTCTACAGATTGTACTTAGGTGAGTAAGCCCAAGAGCTCCACGACCTCATCACCGGCCCCTTTCTATCATCGGACATCCAGACGCACTGCATCTGCACTATTCCTACCTTGTAGCTATTCCACCAATTCGCACTAAGCGTTTCCAAACGACTTTTATAATGCGCACAGCAAAGGAGTGGAACTCTCTGCCTGCGTCTGTGTTTCAAAAAGCTTACAACCCTAATCTTTTCAAAGTTAGAGTGAACAGGCTCCTTCTCGGTAAGCTCGCTCTGTCGTAGACTTTGTCTCTGTCATCTCTGACATAGACTAGAGCAAACCCACAACAAATAAAAAAAAAAGAACTTTTCTCATTTTTATGGAATAAACTTTAGTAAGTATTTGGCTCGTTTTTAAAGTTTTATCTTTTTTGCGGCTTTTTTCGTGTACCTATAAATGTTATTGGCATGATGACAACTCTACAACCATTCATCAATGATATAATATTATTCACACTAAAAAATGTTTTTTTTTTTTTTGTTTTGGATGACAATGCACGGTAAGCTAATTGACATAATTCTAGATCCAATATGGCGCACTTTGAAAGATGGCGGATCAATATTTTTATGCACTCCACGTTATTGAGTGAGTTTTTTTGAATTTTGTTAGTTATAGTTAAATATTAATATTCTGTATTAAGTGATTAAGTTTAATTTTATATTTTATGTTAAGATTTTAATAACATTAAAAAAAGGTTTCGTTGTTATTATGATATTGTACATATATATAGATTATGATTTTAATAGAGTTTAGTGTTGTTTTTTTTACTTTTTAATATTTATATTTTTAAGTAATAGCTGTAATTAATTTTTATATTTGCAAACCACTATTATATTGGGGTCATCCTGTAAAGATAGTGTGTGTAAGTTAAATAAATAAATGATTGGGTTTGCTAAAAGGAAAACAAAAACTAAAGAAGCTTGTTTTTACGTTTTTTGTTAATAGAACAGGGATTAGATAGGCTTGACTAGTTCATTTAAATTGTCTTCGATAGCGAATTTATGTTAAACAAATGGTCAAGGGCCGGTATATGTGTGTAGGGGCCGCAACACTGCTCTTAGTAGGTAATAATGCCGTGAATATTTAGCTTCCACCGCACTAGCAGAGTTGCATAGCAGAGTCCACAAACCACGCTGAATACTTCAGTTATTATTGGAAACTCTCTATACCCGTAGCCTGGACGTCATGCAATAACGTGCTCTTATTTTGGTTTAGCTGATTCAAACATTTTCTTATATTACGGTGCACTAGAATTCGAAATATGGAAACTTTTAAGCCGCTTTGAAGTTTGGACTGCAGTGGATGTTTATTATTTCAGTTGGTTTGTTTTTTTTTCTGGACATCCAAACTGAATGTTAAGTAAAATGTAGCTAGCATTTTGGAAACGACATATTTTTTTATATACACCTGGTGATTGGCACTAGGTGTAGGTACATTCAGTCAAAAAGTATCGGGAATGAATGATTTGTTTATGGTTCCAAATTCAAATTTTTGTTTCTTTGTAGTTGTTAGATTGGCACAACTGTTTTTCATTTTGGCGCGGAGTTTGAGTTGCATCTGTTATTTATATTAAATACAGTGCTGGTTTTAGTAATATCATATATAGTGTGTATTGCGAATTTCATAATGGACAAAAATATCGAACAAAGAGTTTGTCTTAAATTTTGCATCGCCAATGGAATTTCGTGTTCGGAGTCACTGAAAATGTTACAGAAGGCTTACGGTGAATCGACTTTATCAAAAACTCGTGCTTATGAGTGGTTCAAAGCGTTCAAAAGCGGTCGAGATGTGATGGAAGATTTGCCTCGCTCTGGTAGGCCGTCAACGTCTGCAACTGAAGTTAACATCGCAAAAGTGAAGGAAATAGTGACTGAAAATCCCCATTCAACTCTGAGAGAGATAGCCGCCGAACTTTCTGTATCTCACGAGTCGATCCGTACCATTTTAACTAATCATTTGGGTATGAAACATGTTGCTGCTCGGCTAGTCCCAAAAGATCTGAATTTTCTCCAAAAACTCAATCGCATGAAAGTCGCTGAGGACATGCTAGAACGAGTCAGTTCGGACCCAACATTCATGAAACGCATTGTTACTGGTGACGAGACGTGGGTTTACGAGTTTGACATGCAAACTAGTCAACAAGCTTCGGAGTGGCGCCTTCCAACTGAACCGAAAAAACCACGCCAAAGTCGATTAAAAGTCAAAGTCATGTTGACTGTTTTCTTTGACTATCGCGGTGTTGTGCACTCTGAATTCTTACCGGAAGGTCTAACGGTAAATAAAGAATATTATTTGAGCGTTATGCGGCGTTTAAGAGAGCAAATTCGACGAAAAAGGACAGATTTGTGGAAAGAAAATTCTTGGATTTTGCACCACGACAATGCGCCTTCGCACAAGGCTATCATTGTGAACGAATTTTTAACCAAACACTCAACAAATACCATCCAGCAACCACCATATTCACCAGATATGGCTCCTGCTGACTTTTTTCTTTTTCCTACACTCAAATTACCACTTCGTGGCACCCGTTTTCAATCGATAAAGGAGAATTCGCGACGAGAACTGAACTCAATTCCGGAAGCAGCGTTTAAAAAATGTTTTGATGAATGGATTATTCGTTGGCGCAAGTGTATCGTTTCTAAAGGAGCATACTTTGAAGGTGATAAAATAAATTTGGATGAATAACAGACATTTTGTGTATTATTGATCTTTTCCCGGTACTTTCTTGACAGAGTAGTATATAAAAAAAATACGTTGAACGCTGAACTGAGATTTGAACCTTTCGACATCGAACAGGTCTTGTTAGGGTTCTGTACCCAAAGGGTAACCAACGGAACCTTATTGCTAAGCCTCCGCTCGCACGGACGGATGGATGTACATCCATCCGTCCGTCTGTTTTTCAGCGGGCTTATTCTTATAAACCGTAATAGGTAAACAGTTGACATTTTCACAGAGTGCGTATTTCTGTTGCCGCTACAATAATAAAAATGAAGTAAAATCAATAAAAAAGGGGCCTCCATATAAGGAACATGTTTATTTCGGCTTATAGTACGGAACACTTCGTGTGCAAGTCCGTCTTGCACTTGGCCGGTTTTTATACTTATTGTTAGTTTTTAATCACTTTACTTTATTCTTTCCCTGTTCCAAGTTAATGTTTTTTCGTTCTTTCTTTTAATGAAAAGTTCGCTGGAAGAGTATGCTAATGAGCACGAAACAAATCAAAACATCTTTAATTTACCTCTCCCCAAGAGGTCGGAAATCGAAAAAATAAAGACGCTGACATTTGCATCACTGCATGAATTCCTCTCAAACGTTTACGGAAGGAAACCGTCTGTAAAATCACATTTTCAGAAATCAAACCATTCATTGAACAAATAAATGTTCAAACGCTCTTTTGCACGTCAATAACTGATTTATGAGCTCAGCGACGATTCCGAATTTTATTATTCCTGGTGACGGGAAACGATGGAAGTCAAAATAATGCAGTTCTAACAACGCCCGGAAAGACCTTGTACCCATTTACCTTCATTTTTTCTAGCAGCCGCAAGCGTGCATTTCGAAAATTATCTCGAGGGACTCCCAAGATAAAGTATCCCATGTGTTACTCCAGGCTATAATCTACCTGTGAGCCAAATTTCATCAAGATCCGTTCAGCCGTTCTGATGTGATAGAGTAACAAACGTCCATCCATAAATTAAAACTTTCGCATTTATAATATTAGTATATATAAGTATGTATAGAAGTAAGTATGGATAGAATAGATTTATTTTATTTTTGCTTAAAGAAGAGTGTTACATGCCATACTAATACATGTAAGTATGCATTAATAGTATTGATTCTAAAGAAAAATACAATCTGCTTGTTTTTTTATCTTCATAAGTATTTTGTCGTATTATTCAGTAATATTAATTACTAGCGACCCGCCCCGGCTTTGCAAGGGTGCAAATTATATACTAAAACCTCGAAAACCACTCTGTCTATTAAAAAAACCGCATCAAAATCCGTTGCGTAGTTTTAAATATTTAAGCCCTATGTATCCCTATGTATATAGGGACAGAAAGACAGCGGAAGCGACTTTGTTTTATACTAAGTATGTAATGATTCCCTTTTACCTACTCTATGTTTGCTGCTGTTGTGTTATATCTGTGTCAAATAAATATTTTATATACTAGTCAATTTAAACACTTTTATTTTCCTAAAATATGCATAGGTTTTACACATATTGATTTCGAATCATCTAATTCCGAGGTTATGCATTACAAAACGTTACAGTAACGAACTAACAAGGAATTCTGGCGAACGTTTACAAAACTGACGTCACACGCAGACAAACATTCCACCACCATTTTTATACAACACATAAATTGCTTTTGGATATTACCATAATCCACATCGGCCTATATAAACGGCCAGTGCTGAACATGTCCCTCTAATAGATCGCTTTAATGAACGGAACAGAGGGAAAACTGCCATAATCACCCCGCTTGGCAAGCTTATCAGTGATAGTCATTGCTATTGAATATAATGGACTCAATCAATATTGAAAAACCGTGTTACTACGTGCCAAAAATATCGTGTTAAACTGTATTGTCGTGTTAAACAATGTTCTAGGAGAAACGGGCAATAAAATTGACCACAGTTTCCGCGAACAAGACAATGTTAATGCATCACATGTTTTTAATATAAACAGATATTTTAACGTGGAATACATTCTGTGATGGCGTGAAACGGAAACCATTTCTTCGATCTGCGTAATTGAAAGGGATCTAAGAATTACGATCAAACATTGAGAATGATTTTCGTGGAATTATGCAGTTAATCTCATAAATCAAATAGTTTCAAATATTGTAAAATAATTAAAAGAAAAAAAAAGTATGTTAAAGCAACCAGTAGCCCTATTATGACATGCTAATGCCATCATGATTAAGCTTTGAAAAAGGGATAGTGTTATGCGTGTTGTATAACTCCGTCTCTCTCTCACACCGTTATAATGATGGTTTTAAGATGTCATAATAGGCACCCAGGCCCCCAAAATACAGGCGCTGCCTAGTTTGGGGATTACTGTATAATTAATAACCATAGCATGGTCATATATATATAAACTTTGTATTTTATATACCATTTGTCATATTATTTTTGGAACAATGGACCAATAGATTTCCTAAGTAATATATTGAAGTTATTTTGAACAAGAAAAATATATGAAAGCACAACGTCTGATTCGTAAAAAACGAAGAAAAGTCGTAAGTCAGGCTTCTCCATTGATGACCTATTTACCTAATAATAAGTTTTGACATGAGTGATGTGCTCCCGAAAAGTTTCGCGGTCGAAGAAGAATCATGATCGAGTTCATACATTATGTAGATACGACCGAAACATTATACCTCACGTTGTTCCCAAGATTATATTATTAGGTCTCGCGGGTGGAAGTTTTTCAAATGAAGTTTGTATAAACACGTCACTTTATATAAACTTTTTATTTTTGACATTCGTGTAAGTGAACAAATTAATTGTAGCTACGGTGGTTGTACAAAATAAAAATACCGAACTCTAGGAAAATAAATTTTCTTTTCTCAGTGTATTACGAGTTACAGAACATAAGGTCAACAAAAAATAAATTGCCAGTGACATGTTTAAAGATGACGATTTTGTTCACATTATTTTCTGTCAAAAACCAATACTTCTTTACCCTCATTAAAACTGTTCGTAAAGGACACAGTATTCTATGACTCCCACTTTGTTTAATAGGAAATTTTATTCTTTTTGCGAGACGAAATCTAAATGTTGTGACGAGAAACGAAGGTAAGCTTTTAAGATGACGTTATTATTATTACTGTTGATGTTTTAAAAGGACCTCTTACTGGTTGGTCATTGGTTTGTAATCATTTTTTTTTTATTTACATGGCTTAAATTGTTTGAATTTCATCGTGTTTCAGTAACAATCGTCGAGTCACGTGAGGCATGTGGATTTGTAAAACATTTTATTGTAAGGTTGGCTCTTGTTTATTCAAATTTTATTTGTTAATTTATTTTGTATTGTTTCTAACGTTGAGAGAGGGATTGAATTAAAATTGTTTTCTGAATTTCTGATAGATCAATTAACGACGGTAAAAATAAATCAGTTTGTTTTGACTTGGGTTAAAAAGAGATTAATCTTCTGTGACATTTCAGTCACATAGGATGATTCTTTTAGGGCAACAGTTCCGAGTTGTATTTCGAGTACTTATAAATCTCAGTTTATCTAAGTTGTTGCACCATTTTTGCATAGTTTAAGATACTTAGGATGCACAATGTGTAAAAGTCCTTATAATAAATAAATAATAAAAAACACTCAGGTGATTGTCGATCTTCAAGGTTAAGCAACGCTTGCCAAGGTTGGTCTGTGGATGGGTGACCATCTTAACACACCGAGTTTCCTCTGAGCCTCGGAAAGCATGTTAAGCTGTTGGTCCCGACTGTCATTTTTAGAACTTTGGCAGTCGTTACGGATCGTCAGAAGTTAGTAAATCTGACTCCAGTCTTGCCAAGAAATACCGTGTTACCCAGTTAATGGGTTGTGGAGGTCTGGTAGGCAGCCGCTCTACGTAAAATACTGGTATTCAGCTGAAACCGGTTTGACTGGAAGCCGACCCCAATGTAGTTGGGAAAAGGCTAGGCAGATGATGATGAGGTGATTGATGATTTTAGGGGAGTTTTGGTTCGAAGTACAGTTACCTAGCCCATCTGATTAATGTTCAGCATATTTGTGTAAAGATGGCGATTTTGATTATCACACCAGGCTTATGTTATTTTTGGGAAGACAGATCATTAAATATAACTTGATGATCAATAATAAACCAATTACTTCAGTTCCCTATTTCAAAATGTATCGCAAGAACAATAAGAGGTATAATTTATGTTCGTTGGAGTTTACGTAAGTATGGTCATAAAGACGTTCATAGTTAGACACAAATAGATGTTATAATTATTTCAACACTATATCATAGTATACGCCTTATGCTCTCGACAGTTCATAATAATCGTAGCAAGCCATAACTTATGAACTTGATACAAAATACGCTGTAATTAAAAGTAATATAACAGTAACATTTACCATCACAAACACGTGACATCTATATTATACAGTAACTAATCATGCAGAAAGGGGGTTGCGAACGTGCGTAGCATGTGTGGCCTGTATGGACTGAGGCCACTACGACAACCTCCAGGCGATGCCGTTCAACACCATCAACGATTGATGATCAAGATATTTGTACAAAAGCTAATAATGGCAGAGTTTTCTACCATGATTAACTTCTGTTCCCATTTATCGTTCCATCAGCTTTTCAAGTCTTGTACAGGAGACGTTAGGAATGCGATGGTGCTGAACAAGATCACTCAGCAGTTTGTCATCAAAAACCCCAGAAAGTTTGTTCATGTGTGTATTGACAATATTATATACCGCATATGGTGGCGGTGATGTGCAGTGGAGCCGCCTCGGCGACGTTCGCAGCCCCTGGCACTCAGGGTCGGAGACAGTCGCATGCGAAGCGGGAGGGGCGACGGTGGGGCAACATGAACGGGGCTCACTGAGAGGATGGTGCGGCGGCACGGAGAACGTGTAGTACTTGGCCGTTTGGTTGTGTGCGCGGAGCACAGAGCTGTGGGTCAGCGTCACCACCACCACCAGCACCGACGCCAGCGCCAGCGCGAAGAACGACGCTGCCACTGCCGCCACGACGCGCCGTCTCCGAGCTTCCTTGCCGGCGTCTTCTGGGGGGATCTCTGGTTCGGGAGGAGGCGGCGGCGGCTCGGGGGAGCGGCTGCGGACGCTGGGCCCGCGGCTGTTGGGCAGCTCCAGCGTGTGCCGGCGGGAGCGACGCGCGCGCTCGCATTCTGCTGCCGACGAGTGGTGGCGGCGGAGGCGGTGCGGTGCGCCAGGGGCCACGCGACACGATGCTGAACGCAGCGTGCGCACGGGCACCATCAAGTCATCGCTTGCTGCTCGCGGCACGCGGGCCGAATGCACCGAGCGGAACGAGTGGTCGCGAGTTGAGCTACTTGGAAAAGCGAGATCCACGGAAGCGCGGGAAGAGTGCCTCGAGAACCTGTCCCGGTCGCGATGGTCTACGCGCACCGACATCGTGCGGGCGGAGCGCGCGGCGGCGGCCGCCCGAGTGCCGCGAGCCGCTCCTCCCGCCCGGCGCCGCGCGCCGCGCACCCGTGTTTACACTTGTTCCCGATCATACAAAGAACGCTTACAAATATTCCTCCACATCACATGGTAACGTCGTCGTAACGTCTCACTCGAATGTCGTACATTCAGTATTTGCACGATTAAGGGTGTTTGGACTTCCTTTTTAACGTTAAACTCCGAATAAATGTTTATTCGGGTGTTCAACTGGCTAATCTTATTGAGAGCAGAGGACTAGTTCAGGGTATATTGAAAATGCATTTTACAAAAAGATTAGTTTGCTTTCGGAGATAACTTTGAAATCGTTGAAAAGGTTTGATCTGAATAGTTTGAATTTATTTCCAAAATAGTAAGTCGATCAACCATCAATCAAAATACTACTTTGATTTAGTTTCATCCAAAACTATGTAAAGTTTTGCACGAGAAAAGCGTTTAATATCAACGACTCTCCTATTGGCAGAGTCTGAGCGCTAAATAGAGCGAGCAGCCTTTGTTGTAGAGTCCACGTTGTCAAGTTAAATTGTCTCGCAGGCGGGAAACGAAACAGATAGTAGAGAAGTTGTCGCGAGGCCGCTACATCGACACTATTCAATAGCACGGAATACTATACACGTCGCGCGGCGGCGGCGTCTTTATGAATACTGTGCTTAACTACTGTAGCTACCACATTCGTGCCTTTTTGACTAAATCTACTTTTGTGAACTACTCTTAAACTATTAAAACACATCCTTAATATCAAACTTTCTCTATAAATCGCCCGTTGATCACAGAGTAGTAAAAAAGAAAACAAACCAAACCGTATTAAAAGAAACATAAGAAACGGGTCTATCTACCACAAGATCTGAATTAGTCATGATACCTTATAATTTATTCAGTATGAAAATAATGAAGAAAATGATCAGGTCGCAAGTTTTCGCTGTCCCTTGTTGTCTCAGTTCGCGATTGAAACGCAACTGACATACAATGCCCGCGACACAATGATGCCCGCCACTCTATTGGACATCCCTTAGATAAGATACGAATGCCTCACTCAGAACCGGAACCTTTGACGTGTACATGAACTGTATTTGACGCTAAATTAACGGACATTTTTCTCATTATTATTTTTTTCCTCAGAAATGTGACCGGAGACTCAAAATAATTATTCCGTTACTTGTTACCTAGATTGTATATTTAAATGTTTGCCGACGTTTTCTGTTAATGATTGATAATGAAGATAAGTAAAAAGTTTGTTCGACTGGGTCAAATTTGTTTGATTCTGAAGCCTTTGAGTTTTTCAACAACAGTTGTTGACTCAGTGACACTTATTGGGGTTCTTGGCGATGAATAATGTATGCGGCCAACTCGTTCGCACCTGTAAAACCCGGAACCCACGCCAGCAGGTATATCGGGAAAGCTAAATGAGGCGCAGCAAGTTCCAATTATCCAAAAATAGCCACGATCCTACACAGAGGCATCATATTTATGAACGTCTTAGATTAGTCCAAAACTGCTGTTTAAAAGTTTGTATAAATAAAAGCCCACATTGCTTACGTTACCTTATAATAATAGAATGTGGCGGAAATCTGGACAGAATCATTTAGTTGCGTAGGTATTCAAATTTAATGAACGCTGTTTATTGAGCATTGTTCTAAATAGGTTTTGAATAATTCATTGAAAATCGGTTTTAATAAGGAGACTGGAAATCAGCTTGGATGATTTGGTTATTGAGGGCGATCCTGGAGCTCATGTTTGTTATCACAAGTCACGTAGAGATGATCTTATCCATTCACGCCGCTTGCATTAGTGCAAGACTTCGACGCATAAATCTGTCTTACACCGCACGTTGTAATAAGTCATTTCGAAGTCAACTACCGAATTGTATAGTTTTACTGAAACATTACAAAGAGCGGGGCGTTCAATCCCCGAAATATTAATCTTCAAATTTGCTGTCGGGAATTACCATTGCTTAACTTTTTATTCTTTTACTGAAGAACGAATACTTTTTTTATCTTCAGAGATACGACGTGGTCACACTGGTCACGCATAACTACTCCAACCAATGTTAAAGGCGATTCGCATTCCCTCTCATGACACGCAGTAAAACGAATATGGCGCACCCGAACTACCGATCATGATAGTTTGTTGATATGTTGACAAGCACCGGAAGTTTTGATACTCAAGAAAGATACAAATATGGACCCGACTCAGGAAACGCCAACTGTAAGCATGTGGCAGGTCGAGAATATTCGAAATAAATACATGGAAAAATAAAAACATGTTAGTAGCTCCAATAAATAGTATCGTACCAACTAGAATTATTTTAACGATCCGAGTACGAGCTAGAGATACGCAAACCCTTTAAATTGCCTATTATAATCCGATACTCCGATTCAAAACCTGAGGCAAAAATCTATATCTATACGTACTAATATATAAAGTTTAAGAGTTTGTTTGTTGTTTGTTTGCTAGAACGCGCTAATCTCAGGAACTACTGGTCCAATTTGAAAAAATCTTTCAGTGTTAGATAACTCATTAATCGAGGAAGGCTATAGATTATATATCATCTCGCTAAGACCAATAGGAGCGGAGCAGACGAAATTGTGCGGGTCAACAAGTCTAATATAATCGATACAAAAACAGACGTTTGGCAAGTTAACGTCGCCGGGGCTCAATTATGTTAATATCTACCTCTGAATATATATACACCTGCAGAGTAAAAACCCTCAGACCAACTAATTATTATGGGAACATTAAAAATGGAAGACACTATTCTAGTAATTAAAATTGTAATAAGATAAATCCTATTTAAAAAGTCTTTTTCTTTTTAGTAAAGTGTTTCTAAATGAGTTAATTAATATGGCATTTGTGATGAAATATTATAAAATGTAGGTATTAGGGAAAATTCTAGAGCAGAGTGCTAAGAAAGCTACGTTAGTGGAAATATTTTTCATAACCTATCTATTTACCTTTACAAAAGAGCCATTTTGTTCACTGCTTATTCGTTGATAGTTGAATCAGCTGTCCTAAATTCTAATACGTACCGGTCTACATTCTTTTAAACAGGCTCGTATACTTATTTGGAACTATTATTTAGTTTCGGTTTATTTAAAATCTGTGACCAACATAATCTAACCCACCTGATTATTATTCGCTAATAGTCAAATGGGTTAGATAATTTTGGTCATAGACCTATCCCTACTGAGATGCGAAAGTAATTCTGGGTCTGTCTGTGAATCTGTTACCCTGTCACGTTTTATCATTTATGAAGACATATTGAGTGTTTTGAAATTATTTCTTTGTAGCGTTTGACCATCTGGAACCTTGTCAAAGATACTTCGCATATGAACATTTTTGTTTTTTGTACATATTTGTATTTATTGATCTCCCTCTCAATACGTAGAGCTTTGCAATACTGTGTATGTAACTGCAATTTTGTTTTAATTTTAAGGGTGTGAGCCTGGAGCTCCGTCATACAGGCCCCGTGCCCAGTATAGACTCCAGCTCTCACAAAGGTCTGAAAACCATGTATGTTTTTATATTTTATGTACCTAACAAATTGTACCTTTTTGAGAGAAAATAAACATATTTATTATTATTATTATCGGTTGAATGGATTTAGATGAAGCTTGGCAAACGGGTAAACAAGAACCCGGAAAAGGACATACGATACGATACTTTTAATCCGGGGAGTCTGTAATATCACGCGGGCGAAGACGCTGGCAGACGCTAGTAAATGACAAATTGAAAGCTGAATGCTGCTGTCTGATATAATCTCTTTGTTGGGATCTATTCTTAGTCGAGTAACAGAGGACCTATCCCATTAAAATAATTAAGTTAATTATTCTGAAAAAAGAATAAGGAAAGATTAGGTCAAACTCCAAACGAAGTGAATCTGCATAGTAAAGAGACAGTATGTATATATATGCTAACGACGTACCATTGCTTTTATAATCATACCTACTCTTCTGGTAAGGGTCGAATCTCTAAAGTCATGCAATATGTATATTCAGATTTTCAGTAGGATTAGGTATATAATATAGAAACAAGATATATTTATAACTACTATCTACTACTACTATGTAACCTCTTTACGTCTTAACGGCAGAACTGACTCGGATAAAACTTGGCTCATGGGAAGGCTATGTCAGGCAAGGCCTACCTATAAGCCAAGGTACTAAAAGTACCCTATGTCTTATACAGAATCAGCTCATATGATATATATAAGCTAATTCTATATACTCGTATGTATGTATATGATAATTTGACGCGGGCTAAGCAGCTACCAATACCTAGTTTCACATAATGATTTCAGAAGTCAAACAATATGGAATTAGATCACAATGTTGTATCTTGATAGATTCCCCTCGGATTCTGAATTTCGAATGTCGTAAGGAAAACTATACATATTCAACGCTTATTTTTCCAGTCAATGGCATCATTACTTAAACATTCGGAGGTCGTCGTCTTGAAGGGCTTGCGTCGTCGTCACCGCATTTGCAAAACTTTTTCTGCACTAGGAGAAGGAAACCTCAACACGGTGTGAAACTTCGTCGCACCTCAGGAAATGATAAAGAATTCAGATGCCGTGTCTCGAAACAATTTGGTGTTCCTTGCGAATAAAGTTTAAGCGAGAAATAGTCAAAGATAGAACATTTATTTGGTACAGCAAGAAAAGAAAACACAACGCAGAAGCACAATTACTTGAATCATAAGGTAAAATCAAACTATAAAATACTTACATAAAAAAAAACACTACATTATCACTCAGACAATCTTGACCTGAATGTAGTACGTCTACCATGAGTTTTATCAATCTATACTCGCTAGCGACTGTGGTTAAAAAAATGCATGAAAACTGTTACAAATAAGTTTCTAATTTATTTGTAAGTTGTAACAAACAAACACTATATTCAGCTGAATCCGGTTTGACTGGAAGCCGACCCCAGTATAGTTGGGAAAAGGCTAGGCAGATGTTAACTAACAAAAAAGCAAGTTGTAAATAAAACTTTAGTTAACAACTAAAAAAAAATATAAGAAACTTGTTTTTTAGGGTTCCGTACCCAAAACTATAAGGGTATCCAACGGAACCCTATTACTAAGCCTCCGCTGTCCGTCCGTCCGTCCGTCCATCCGTCCGTCCATCCATCCGTCCGTCCATCCATCCGTCCGTCCGTCCGTCCGTCCGTCCGTCCGTTTGTCTGTTAGCGGGCTGTATCTCAAGAACCGTAATAGATAGACAGTTGAAATTTTCACAGATTGTGTAGGTATATCTATTGCCGCTATAACGACAAATAATAAAAACTAAGGTTTATGGTATGGAACCCGTCGTGTGCGAGTCCGACTCGCACTTGGTCGGTTTTTTTAACTACAGTCGCTAGCGAGTATACATTGATAAAACTTATGGCAGACGTACCCATTTTGTAATGCATGAACGTAATCAGAGCTGCGTACGCTGCGGCGCAGGTATCGCGACGCAAACACCTATGTTTGCCTCGCTTGCCCTACCCTGCAGAATCTGTACTGTACTGTGCTGCGTCACCTATTTCTTAGCATATGCTTAGACTAACTCTTTGCTTAATTTATCAAAGACTTTAACGCATTTAAGGCTTTGTCCAACCTGCGTCGGTAATGTATTTTTGAAAAATTATACACACGAATAAATCATCAAAAGGCAGTCTTTGGTCAAAATTAAGAAAGATGACCGTTCTATAAGGTAGTAATGTCTACCTAACTAGATGAAAAGCATAAAAATAGGTATGCCAATATAATAAACAAAGTGGTTTACAAAATGGATGGGAAACTTTTATTATTCGATTACTTACCTACTTCAGTATCACGTAGAGTGCATTTTATAGTGCCCGAGGGAATTCGTATGTAATAAACTAAAATGCATTAATATGACCTTACATGATTGACAATGACAGGGAGTAGGTATGTACTTATGTATTAGACATTTACATTACTTATGTATCATCCGCCCAGAGCGGAAGGGGTCATTTGTTGATTTCCCATCCAAAAAGAAAACGTACAGGATGTTCCAAACAAAGGTACTTTTGTGGAGTTTAAATCTCTATCAATCATTGACTTTAAGGTATTCAGAGTAGCTTTTTATCTTGTTATTAATTTTATGTAGTTTAATAGACACCTATGTAGATAAAATCGGAAATAAAAACCGGCAAAGTTCGAGAAAAAATCACGTCCCTTAAAGGGGTCGTTTATTTTCCATTGTTTTTTGTTATAGTGTTAATAAAAATACAAACTCAGTGAAAATTATAACTGTGTTCCTGTTACAGTTCAGATTCAGCCCGTTGACAGACAGACGGACGGACAAAACGTTTTGGGAACACATTCATAATGCGTACAGCTAAGGAGTGGAATTCCCTGCCGGAGTCTGTGTTTCTTGATAGCTAAACCTGGGAGTCTTTAGGTCAAGAGTGAATAGGTTACTTTCAGGCAAGCGTGATGCATCTTCAACCACATCATCGCTTACCATCAGGTGAGATAGTGGTCAACGCGTGCCTAAAATAATAATAATAAAAGAAAGGCTTAGGGATAGGATACCCTACGGAATCCTGAAAAACGACCAGTTTTTTTTTCTGAAAATTAGGATAGCCTAATTGACAAGTAAATATTCAAAGGTCAAAAAAACAGGCCCATTTATTTACGTAACCCGTATTCGAGGAAAAAGCTTTTACAAAGCTATTAGTTTACAAGTCGAATATTTGTCTTATCGATAAATGTCTTATACCACTGATTGATTCACTAGCGAATGGAAGAACGATATTTAATCTGAGCACATACCTACCTACAGTACCGCCGAAAAGAATTTGGCCACCCAAAAAAGGAATTTTGTAAATAGCAATTCTACAAACATAAAAAATACTTTTTTATTTAACTTTTAATTTATTATTTTGTCCATCGTTGTTTTAAATGATGACCTCACAAAATACAAGTGTTTGAGCGGCAATGTGAATAATTTTCAGAAAAAAGCTAGGTAAATTAGTCAATTTTCCTCAAAAATTGACAATCTTAAAAGAATCACATATTGGTCCCTATAAGGTACATGACATAGTGCTGCGGTTGGGCTTAAATTATTGCTAAGTGTGGTGCCTTAATACTTTTGAGCGGAAATGTGAATAATTTTCAGAAAAAAGTTAGGTAAATTGGTCAATTTTCGTCAAAAATTGACAATCTTAAAAGAACCACATATTGGTCCCTATAAGGTACATGACATAGTGCTGCGGTTGGGCTTAAATTATTGCTAAGTGTGGTGCCTTAATACTTTTGAGCGGAAATGTGAATAACTTTCAGAAAAAAGTTAGGTAAATTGGTCAATTTTCGTCAAAAATTGACAATCTTAAAAGAACCACATATTGGTCCCTATAAGGTACATGACATAGTGCTGCGGTTGGGCTTAAATTATTGCAAATCTAAGTGTCTTTATACAAATGCTGAAAATTACTTGTTAAAACTGGATAGTTTTTGACTAGAACAAAAAGTGAAAAAAGTACATCGCGTGCTGCGCAGCCAGCACAAACTTTTTGAAGTTGCAAATTTGGATTCACTTCATCCTAACTGGTTTATACAACATATCAAAAATGCAGAACTACATCGTGCTTTGCGATTTTAATGTTAATTTCCACTGGGCTAATTTACATTCTTTTTGTTTTTTCGAGATTGTGAGTGAACTATTTTCTCACATACTTCGTTCTATGCTTACATAAAGGAAAGTTAAAATAATACAACTCTTTTATTGATAACTTTTCTCATAGGACGAGCGATTTGCCAATATTTTGCTTCGGACGGGAGAAAACCCAAAATTTACAATTTTCGCGAAAAAATAGAATCTTTGTTGGGCTATATCTTGGTCCTTGTAAGGTTCAAAGAGCTGCGGTGGACTTGAATTGTTGTAAATTTAGGTGTTTTATATGATTACAAAATGTTTATTGGTCGAAAACGCATAGTTTTTTACTTTTAGAGCAAAAAGTGAAAAATGCTCCAAAATTCTGCAGTTTATCGCATAGTACGCAGCGAGCAAAAGTTTTTCGAGGTTGCATATTTAGATTTACACTATTCTAACTGGTCCATACAGCTTTGCGAGATTAGCCTTTTTTAGCGTCGATTTCTACTGGGCAATAGACTACTTTTCCATTCGTGCTTGACTGACAATGAATGATATTGAATGTTTGATCTGTTAATAAAGGGCGTTGTTTATTCTCCGTGATTAGATCCTTAGTGCAAACAGAACAGTCCGCTATTTCTTTTCGTTTGTCCTTTGAATATTACTGATATTAGGTTTACATTGCTTGGTCAAGAAACAGGTTGTTGGCTCCTCTGGTCTTTTATAATTAAAAATGAACGAATGGAAAATGATTTAACAAGGAATTATGAAATACTAGCTACTAGCGGGCGAAAGGCACAGGCAGATCAGCGTTTACTCCCGGGATAAATAGTATCCTATATTCTATTCCAAGACATGTGCTAAGTTTCATCCAAATAAGTTCAGCCGTTAAGCCACGAAAAGGTAACAAACGGACAGAGTTACTTTCACAGTAATAAATAATATTATAGTATGGATCCGTTTAATCACATCCAATGTTAGATCAACACAAAGTTTTATACAATCGCTACGTATTTAAGGCTATACAGCACCCAATTAATAAACACAAAAAGCAACTTAAATCCGCGCAACACTAAACTAACTTTACGACGAACTTCTACTAAAACTAATAAAATAAATTACGTCTACATCAACTCTGTCCGGTCAACGGGACCTTAAAAAGCTTTTAAGGGTTCCGTAAGAAATAAAAAGGGTAAGAAAAACTTACATGCGGCTACTTACACGAAAATATAACCAAACATTGACAGTATAGAGTATAGCCTCGAACTTTTGTTTAGAACAAAACAAGATCACACTACTTTGCCGAAAATAGAAATATATGGACCGAAAGTTACCTCCATCAATCACTTATTGTTTTCAACTGTCATTGACAGAATAAGAAATCCCTACGAATCACTATATATAAAACTCTTCCGTTTTTCGGACATACACGTCAAGTAATTTTATAACATAGAAATACGGAATTTCGTATTACTTCATGCTATTTGTCTACTCGTTTTTGATGAAATTTTCCCACAGACATTCATGCCAATCTTCCAGTACGACTATACATCTAATTAAATAATTTCGGGAAACTTCACTGTAAAGATCATAAAGCAGAAACTCAAAGAAACTTTGTCCTAAAACTATGTACATTAAATACCAGTGTCATAAAGGGTAGAAGATCAAAAGAAAATAATGGGAATTCCATTTTGTTTGGTGCTCGCGGGGAGTTGAGTCGAGATGCAAATACAACGGTTGCGGTTGTATGGAGCCAAATTTGAGATAATTTTATAACAAGCACTCGTGTGTGGAAAACTGACGAGATTATTTTTAGCATAATGATTAAAACAAATACATTCACTAAGGCATACATTCTAGGACCTTTGAAGGAAACTTTTTCTATTCTATTCGGTCTGAAAACGGAAAATGAACCTCGATTGATAAGAATGTAATAATGTACAAAACAACTCACAACGCGTTGTGGTTTATTTCAAACGGCCAACGTTGTGAAAATGAAGAAATTCCATGTCGTGTTCTGAGCCCTGACTGATTTAACCACATCGCGAAAAAAGTTTGAGTTTGAGGGAACTTAGGACAACCCAACACCAGCCACCAACCCAGGATAGGTTAGGTTCAAATGGGATGACGGGAGCTAGAGCGAGCGAACTTAGCTCCTAACCTAACCTAACATTAATGGTACAACCATTAATGTTAGGTTCTTTTATACAATGTAGACAGAAGGAAAGGACCGTCCGACTCCGTCGTCGTAGTCAGGTTCGACTGAGAATATCTAAATACTTACTTCACGATGTAGTTGCATCAGTAAGGGCTCAAAAAAGAGAAACAAATCCTGAAAGAACATACTCCACGTATGACACCGTAAGTTACTCCTATGTCTTATTCCAGAATATGGTTTACCCATGTGCCAATTTTCGTACAAATCTATGGAAAAATAATGTAGAAATAGCGCGAAAACTTAAAGAGGCAGAACAAAGTTACTATCACATTTATCCTCTTAAGTATGGAAGTATGAATTAAATACAATGGGTATGTGTCTCTATGAACAGTATTGAATAAAAATAACCCGAAACCCCATTTTCGTTCCCTTTACAAAAAAGTACCGAACCCAAACCGTTAGGTCGGCACGCAACTTCGCCAAGTAAGTTCGATTAGGATAAATGTCACTTTCTTTTAACATAAACCGGTCACTTTGGAGGTGCTAAAAGAGCTCATTTAGTTTCATTTGACCTTACTGGCTCACGGGGCTTGTTGGCGACAATTAAGATTTATAGTCATGAAGGTACCATGTATGGGTGGGAACTTACTGACTTGGCTTCCTACTTCTTGTTACTGGTGATAAATGCGGGCTAGTTCTATGTCACTATGTTTTCAATTTACTTTTCGTCTTTGATTTTTGTTGTTTTTAGAAAGTTACTTTTTGGTGTTCCTGGTTTTTCTCATTTCCTGGGTAAGCTCTACTTTTACTTGTACGCGTGACCTTTGAAAATTACATATTTTTGAAGTGAAAACTTCTTTAGGGGCGATGTGCACTTTTATTGTGATGGGTAAAAAATGTTAAACTCGCGTCAGGACACGTGATCCTGATCGAAAACTAACTCGGGTCAGGGCAATTCGTAAGACGGAGGGAGAGAAGCACGTATTCAAGTTTTCACTTCTGCCGGCATTCCCGGATTGCAAGCCGTTGTTTTTTTTTGTGGAAAGTGTAACGGTGATTCACCACACAGAAATAAAGTATTTATCCTCAAACTTGATTAATAAGTAAAACTATTTAAGAAGGCAATCAGTTTTTTGAAAACCGACACTAACAAAGACTACAACTTCGGGAATCACACGGAAGTCTCTATTTTACGGTATAGGCACGCGTTTGACCAATATCTCACCTGATGGTAAGCGATGATGTGGTCGAAGATGGAGCACGCCTGCCTAGAAGTAACCTATTCACTCTTGACTTAAAGATTCCTAGGTTGTTTGTAGCTATCAAAAAATACAGACCCTGGCAGGGAATTCCACTCCTTAGCTAAACGCACTATGAATGTGTCTCATATTAATCTTTGTTTCTAGCAAAGAGATGTGAAATACTAAAGTTCCAATAGATGTACTTTACAACAACACACTCATTTTTCATCGTACCTTTTTTAATCAACTCACTGTTCGAGAATTCAACTCGGAGAATTGCTAAAATATTTTATTCATCCGATAAACAATTACGTATAATTAAGCCGTTTGGGTTCAAACTTGAAACAATAATAAACATTCTGTATGGGGATTAACACCAAAATTTACCCCTTTAAAGGCTAAAATTAGGGGTTCGTGATTAACATGGCCAAATATCGAACCTTGTTAATACGATCAAGGTTCCTAAAGTGTTAGTAGGTACAACCTTTATACTCCGTGTTGAGAATTTTCAGAACAAAATCCTTACGTAAGAAAGAAAGGAATAAACAAACAACATAATACCAACCGATATAATTATATTTACATAATTGATTTGTGAATTTGATCCTTGTACAAACAATCAAAACTCACTCAAGGTATAAAAAATGGACGACCACAACTTACATTTCTTTCTACTTTCCTTTCACTACATTAATTTTTAATCAACTGAATTCGGAACAGCCATTCCGCTCGCTTCAAATCTTAGGTTGCAAGACTTTTATCAGCATTCAGCGGTTTCACAACAACCCGCGGATCCGACCAAACAAGCTATATTTACATTCGAAGTCTTATTTAAACAAGAAAAGTATGTTCATCAAAGAGTCCAAAGGGATTCTTAAGAGTCGCTCATGACTGAAAAATCTTTGTCCGATTACAAAGAGGCGCGGTATGCATAATAAATGGAGGAAGTCCGCAAAAGAACTTTATTGGTGTCTTTTTAAATAGCCTTTGGATGAACTTTTAATTTGTTGAGTATCTGCGAGTTACCTACTAGTAATAAACTGCTAGTAAGCATTCTTTTACGTAGGTATGCAATAATACTTGCAGAATATAATAATAAACTCAAGTCAGTTTATCTCGCATTTCAGTGGATATCATGGCTATAAAAGGCCAGATAAATGTGCAATAACGGTCATTGACCCACATACATTTATTGACTTTCTCAATATCAAAAACAGAAATAAAGATGTCCTGAATCGACTTCTATATCCCGCACTCGTATAGTTTCATAGATTATTTTGAAAAACATACATTAAATTCATTGTGAAGTCCTGACTCTAGAGCTAGATATGTAAAACCTGTATTTCAGGAGTCAGTATCTTCTTCCTTAATACATGCCTCTTATTTATAAATAAATCGTGATCCATTAGGTACGTTCTCTAGTAATGAAAAACGGTTCGTAATTTGTTGTTCGGGTTAGATACCCGAACAACAAATTTTAGGGAAATAACAATATATCTACTTTATTGATGCTTATTTGGTGGCTACTCCACACCACACATTAGTTTTGATGATACCTTTTGTCGTCGCTCAGTGTCTGAGAATAAAGTGTATTCTGCAGTCTAAAACATCAAAATATTCCACTCAATCTTGACCCACGACTCTGTCAGTGTCGAATCTTCGTCTTTATTCCGTAGCTCCCCTGGCACATAATTTAACAAAGAAAATTGTGATATACAAACAAAAAGCTATAGGCCGTCGGTCTATCGATTACGAACATTATTTGATTACCCGTCCCCCGACTGACAGCTTGTAAACTATGGTGGATACAGTATTATTCTTTTAGTCCGACATCGGCTGAATGATGGACTTTAGCCTCTGTTTTGACAGTTTAAAAGCTGCTCTACTTTTAATTTCGTTTTGTTCAAGACGTACACACCGTTGACGTATGCGCGTTGGAATGATGTCTTTCGTAAAGATTATTCGTACGGCTGTGACGTAAATGTTGCCATATACTTGCAGCTAAAAGTCCAAGCCCTCAGTTTTACTACACGTTACGTTTGCTTTGAACTTTACTGAAAACATTTCCTTGAAATCCTTGTTACATATTACGCACAAAGTAAAAGAAGATTTTGCGAAAAATAATGACTTTGAAGAGTTGTGATTCTCGTCGAATAAAATAGAACAGTATTTAGCATACCTGAGCGTTTTCAAACAAACTAGTGCAGTTTGCAATAAAAGGGGATTGCCTGTACTGAAGGTATGCCAACAACTGAGAGGTATTTCATTGAATCAATGTTCACTTAAGGCCGCATAGCACTGACAGCACACATAGTTTCCAGAGTTCCGTACCCAAAGGGTAACCTACGAAACCCTTACCAAGGTTCCGCTGTCTGTCCGTCTGTCTGTCAGTGAGGTGTATCTCAAGAACCGTAATAGACAGACAGTTGAAATTTTCACAGATCGTGTATTTCTGTTGCCGCCATAATAACAAATAATAAAAATTTAACTCAATTAAAAATTAAATTGAGCTCCCATACAAGAAACGTGTTATTTCGGTTTATGGTACGGAACCCTTTCTTTTCGTGCGATTCCGACTCGCACTTGGCTGGTTTTTTACTTTTCAACATTGCGGTGTACGATTTCCATTAAAACATAAAAGATTTAATTTTTATTCAATTGATGATTGCAGAAATTGAGATTTTATTTGTGAAGACCAATCGATTTTGTCTTTCAAAAATTGAATTATATTTGTCGAACCAAATATGAAAGGATCGCAGGAATTGCGGATGATTTGCTGTCGTCCGTCAAGGGTTACTTTCTCTTTGAACTGCTTCATTAGAGTGACCACCAAAATGGGTTCTACCTGACTTAGTTACCCTTTTGTAAATAAAAAATACTTTCACAATCAAATAAATTGAAATTGAGAACCTGCAAATCAATGTTTTTGATGTTGCCTATTAATATGTCTGGTTTTTAAATAGGTAATGAATTTAGTGTTATCATGATTACCTAATATCAACTAATTATGTATTATTTATGAAACAAAAACCTTAATAAGTTTGTTTGGATGTTTAAACATCTAATTCTTACATAATATTATTTATGGTTAACACATAGTTTGTAGAACTTAAACGTTTTTAAAATTGTATATCATCACAATATTAGGCTTATTTATACTGACTTATTAAAATGATCAGAGTCATCCCTCACTGTGAGGGACACTCATAAACCTCAGAACAGATATCAAACCTACAAAGGTAGCTTTTGTTAAAGAAAAATACGTAGATATAGAGGTATCTCTCCAATTAAATGGAGTGCCAGAAACAGCCGCTACTACGTGAAAAACTGTGGGAGCTCAAAAACTGTTTGTTATAAAACCATCTGCGAATGTCATTCTCTTAACTGCTGCATTTAAATGGACAAATGCCTTTAGGAAATACTATTATGGCGTCAGTAGAATGGGGGAAATGGAATATGGTAAGTTTGTACAATGAATGGGCTCTAAAATAGTTATAATAAAGCTACCTAAATCGTGATTCCTGAAGCAACAGGTTATAATATACTTGTAGGAAAGTCACAACTTTGTCATAAAATACTATCTCAGAAGTAAAAGGGTAAAGTAAAATAAATTAACTTTTGATTTAAACTTTTTCTATTATAAGTCTCCCGAGTTTTTACAAACACGAAATGAGGTTTAAGGCTGTAAGTTAGTAAAATCGCCATAACAGTGATTCAGACAAGACAATTGCTCCTGAAATAGACGCAACCAGAATTAACTGTAAATACGGTTAAGTCCGTCACCAATAATAACCCAAAAGCGCGAGCTATTTTCGTAAACAGCATAATGTTAAGGAAATAGGGGTTCCTGACCGCAAATCCCGTGAGCCATTATATCGCCACTCCTAAACATGATCTGAATGTATAATATCTTTCAGCGTCTCCATTCAACATTACTTTACAATTCAAAACGGGCGGTACATAAGAAAGATTTCTTCCGAACTACAGAGTCAAAGTATAAAGTAGAAAGGCGTTGTCCAGAGTGAACGGCTGTGAGGCGGGGGCGAGACGACTGCGAGCGTGACCCGCCGTGTGCCGCCATGCCCCGCGTGTCCCGCCTTGCCCCGCATGTCCCGCGTGCCCCAAGTGCCGCGAGCTCCATTAAAATGTGCTGACAACGAACAGAACCTTCCACGGGACTAACTGGGGATAAGCACGCTTTTGAATATATTTACATATATGCAAAACGACCGAATCAAATGAGAAATCTATTAAAAGTTTAATTGCGTCAATTTTGAGCGTAGAACGCACTCTTAAAAGTTTATAGAGCTGTTTGTATATCAAGGTCTCAGAAAACAATGTCGTTCATTTTTATGAGTAAGTCGTAGTTTTATGGTATCAAAGGGGATCAAAACAAACATAGCTAATGTAGAACTTTTCTATTGTTCACGTTATAACAAAAGAACTCGGTAATAATCACTTACAAGGGAAATCACTATGGTCCGAAGTATTCCAGGGAGGCTCGTCGAATGTTAAGTGAGCAGAAATGGCCAAAATCTTCGCCTCTATATTTTTCCGTGACGCATTACTTATTTCAATCTTAACTGTGGTGGCGTGTTAATCCGGGGAGCGTTAATAAGGGGTACTTTTAGGGCAGAAAGCTGAGTGGATCTCGGAAATTAGGAAGTTTCTATCGAGCTCGGAATCCTACAAAAGTGCAGCTTCCATCACGATTCTCGGTCTCTGGATATAGTCGCCATATACCCTCGTTTCCAAATTGAAAAAATATCGAAATTCATTCCAAAAGAATTCGCAACTTCCACGTAAAGTACTCGACGGAACAATAAAGATCCAATATTGGGGTATCGGCTCCTATACCCGAGCTGAACAAGTATGAACCAAAGTCGTGGACAAAGGCTTCCGTTATAATAAAGGAAGTCGGGCTTCCACCATAGTTGTCATGTATAAATTACCGGCTAGACGGGAACTCCGGATTGATTACTCGAAAGGGTTCTCTCAGCAGGTTTTCGCGACACGTTAGCGTGTTTTATTCATGAGGGCGTTGCTTGACGAGCTCTAACGTGCTTGTAGACACCACTTAAGGCTACGTATATGCTTAGGTATCACATAGTTTACATGAACTTAGTTGGTCGTGTTTGTCACTAACACTATAGTGCGTATAAATAGGCAGTATCAGTGCTTAACTAAAGTGAAAAGTCGATTCTATTCGCTTAGTCGATTTATTCGCCACGGCTGTATCGGTCATCAATCCGATATGATTAGCTACTACTAGAAAGTACTAAACTCATGTAAACTACGCCTGATTCATCGTCGTAAACGCCACTCTTACAATATTTACAACAATTTTAAACATACTATTCATTGAAATAAAATCCTCACGGATCATTTTCTCTCCAATTCTTTTTAAATTCTTTTGCTTTTCCCCAAGTTCTACAAAGCTCGAATTCGCGAGAAAATTATACACCTAACTTTAATGATGAAAGCGAAATAATTTGTAAACTTTCATGTCTGTTTGAAATATGAGTGGACGTTTATAAATGTGTGTATGAATTTATTTTAAATCAGCATTGCCATTCAACGTGGCAAATGGCAATGCTGCCAGTGTTTTGGGGACTCTCCCGTTCATAGTCATGTCAACGAATTTTTCAATAACCAATGAGCTTTTACCTCCTCTTTAGTATCCTGGTTATGCATATGTACTCATATATACGCTGTATTTATGAATATACTTATTTAGGTAAGGCTATTAAGGGTATTAACTTTTTATATGACATACATCAGGGCGACATGTTTCGCATGAGTAATTTCTCTCGTAAATCGTGTTTAGTTTATCCCGTAGGATGCAGCGTCCCGGCTGGCGACGCCATGGCGGCTTGGTAATGGTGTACGCGACCCGACTGAACCCCGCGCTAATGAGAGAAGAATGACAGCCAGCCAGAGGCGGATCAAGTGTTGCTAACGCCCTAGGCAAGCACCTCATCGACGCCCCTTTACTGGGCACAAGCCATTATAAATTATATCCACTCATACAGGTGTCAAGAGTGAAGAATATAATACTCCCGTGTGGCAAACCTGTAAGTACGCAGGAGATATTATTGTATACAAATGTGTGTCCAAGCACAAGTGCAGTCTCTGTTCCTCTACTCTCATAGTCCGGTGGGACGGACCGGCCACCGGGAACACTACCAACTTCCAACCTCCGGTCTGGTACTGAAAAATTACTAGTAGAAAAACAGAGTGCCACTGCCCGACCGACGGGAATCAAACTAAAAACCTCAAGCTCAGAAGTCGTGGTTTGCGACCACTAGACTAAGGGGGCAGTCGAAAGCAAGAGAGAGCGGGCGCCCCTTTACCATTACGCGCCCCTAGGCACGTGCCTAGTTTGCCTTAAAGACAATCCGCCTCTGCAGCCAGCCAGCCAGCTCAGCGATGGCGCCACCGAGCCCTGTGTGTTACCCGATGAAACATGAAACACTGTTTTTATAACCACTTGATGTTTGATAGTAAACTCAGTTGATACTTCGGAAGTTTCAGTTTATTAAGGTTCCGTACCCGAAGAGTAACCAACGGAACCCTTTCACTAAGCCTCCGCTGTCCGTCCGTCCGTCCGTCTGTCTGTCATCGGGCTATATAACATGACACGTAATCGGTAGACAATTGATTTGTTCAGAGTATGTACCTATTTCTATTGCCGCTGTAACAACAAATAATAAAAATGAAACAAATATAAATGACTCCATTTAAGAAAAATGTTTTATTCGGCTTATGGTACGGAACCCTTCATGTGCAACTCCGACTTGCACTTAGCCGGTTTTTTTTTAAGTTAAGTGGTGTGATTGTGATTCGTTGCTCTTCTGCTTTGTTAATGTTCTTGACTTGCCTGATTGACAGAAAGTGCAGAGTGGTTTAGATTCGTCTTGAAAAGGTTATTAGTTGAGGTTTTTAAGTTTATGTATTTGCGTTCTGTGACAAATATTTTTCTTTATTTTTTCTTCTGAAGGCGCTTAAGATTGTATACACTAGCTGTTAGTAATAATTACAATATAGGTAAAACGATATCAAGTATTTTCTCCATTAAAATCACAGCTTCAAAGGCTGCTAAAAGCTCAGGTTTAATTACTCGGCCAGCGCACAACTGTGTCATTATAAATCCAACGGTGAATAATTAGAGTAATTATGATTACAAAGTATGTACCGCTGTATAATATTTATTTAGGCCGAAGACAAAAGAGTCTACGTGCGATTTTTTTAAAGTCATTTAATACTTAATTATGACCTGAGCAAAGAGTTGTTCCAGAATTAGAATTACCAACCCACGTAAGTAACTACTATTTTCTCGATTTATTTTTAGAACCTTTTCATATTCTGTGGCGTCGCGTCAGTTACAACTTTCCGTATTTTGACAAAGTCATTGACCCAGTTATCCATGATTGAGTAACAAAGAAAAGTAATATTTCATTTTATATTCCGGAGGTGCCTCTCTGGTCGAGATAAAAAGTGTTTTTGTTTCCTCTTTTTCTTTCGTGTTTCTTCTATGTATAGTTTTAAAATTATCCATTATGGAATGGCTAATGAGAAAAGCAAAAAACAAACTATTAATGGCTAATAGAGATTTCTATTTTGGGTTACCATCTTAACATACCGAGTTTCCTCCGTGCCTCGGAAAGCACGTTAAGCTGTTGGTCCCGGCTTTCATTTGTAGATCTTTGGCAGTCGTTACGGATTGTCAGAAGCCCGTAAATCTGACACCAGTCTTGCCAAGAAAATAAATACCGAATACGGTATTTATTTTCTTAACCCATTAACTGGGTAATAACCCAGTTAAGGCTTGTATATTTGCCAATGACCTTGTGCATACAAACGGAGCTAACTACACCTCGGCGCGGCACTCCGCTACCCGTGTTTTTATTTTTTTATAATAAAACAAATACATATTTTAAAAAAGTAACAAAACCAAGTTCTCTTCGTTTGTATTGCACAGAAGTAGATATTATTTTTTTAGTCTTTTGTTAAAAAATGAAGGAGTAAAATGGTTTCATCTCAACGCTTTGGAGTTGATTTGGTGATTTTTTTTCCTATTATGTGATACCAAAACATAAATTCTGGCTAAACCAAGTTACGTGCAATATCATGTAGATTACTACCTATTTTTTTCAGATGTAATTTCTCAGTAAATGCCGACGAAAAACTGCTTCATCTGCACACTATTTTTAGGCCTTTTCGAGAGAGCACCCTTAATGGGTTGCGGAGGTCTGGTAGGCAGCCGCTCCACGTAAAACACTGGTATTCAGCTGAATCCGGTTTGACTGGAAGCCAACCCCAATATAGTTGGGAAAAGGCTAGGCAGATGAGAGATTTCTATTTTATTTTTGTAACGTTACGATTCGATTTGGCGCAAGAAAAGAGTGTCTTGAAAGACTGAGGGAGGCCTTTGCCCAACAGTAGGACACAACAGGCTCACAAAAAAATACAATCGGGTTGTCTTTTGAGACACCAAATTCGAATTTAGAAACGAAACGAAGGCGATCCGCCACGAAAAAAAAAATTTGGAAGCAAACACAACAATGCAAACGTTCCATTCAGCCTCTTTGACAAGGAGTATGGTATGGTAAACATGTTGTGGTTAATTAATTATGTGTCCAATTCAACGTGCCATTATTCATTCCGGAGTCGCAGTCTCGTCCGGTTACCGCGTACCTCGCACGTCGTTTGCATAATTCGGATTTAGCGATCCAAGAATCACTGACGTACGAAATTGAGATGTGATAACGTAACTCAATATTCCTTGCCTTAGTAAATATGTAAATAGCTTTTTACGAATTCGATTATTTGTTATGTAAATCATAAAGTCAGATTGGGAGGTGGATGAGTATTTATTAACATACCTACTTTAGAAAACAAAATCCTAAAAAGAAAATACGCATAAAAAAATCTCTCCCAAACTATTTGCATGTCGTATGTCATTCACAACCCAACGGACCAACGGCAACGCGTAAGTGAAACCATTGTTTAATCCGAACGCACAATGTAGAACCAACCACCTAATCAGTACAATATTACTGACACTGATTAAGTAATAAACAAAGCATAGCAGTGTCTCTATCAAACGCATGACAAGCAGCTTTAAAGAGGCATATAGATAACAAAACCGTTGACGTTATTGTAAGCTCGGCGAACGTGTCTCCGCAAAAATACGGCCAGAAATTCCGCTGAAGGATCGCTTCAATTCCTTTATCTACTGTACCTCAAAAACGAGAGAGCCATACTTAGTTATAGAGCTTCATACTTAATCTCGTTCTTAGTAAAAACGAGTGGTAAGCCGAGGTAGCGTCAAGTGTGAGTGACGTTATCGCAGCGGTGCGACTCACCGCAGACGTGGGCGGCGACAACGTGCCCCAAATAAATTTATCTGCCTTACCGGCCAACGTCTGCTCACAGACCTTTTAATTACCTCAATTTGCCCTCTTTCCTTTCCCAATCACATCTCTTTTGCCAACCCTAACGTGGAATCCTTGTGAATAAGATAAAATGGCTTAGAAATTTCCAATTTCAGCTGGCGTTCTATCGACGGCTTATGATAAGCCTCTTTATGAAAATCATTGAGACGTGTTTTGCGTCTCGTATATGATTTATGATTACGGTTTAGTATTTATGTATTTTAAACGTAATCGTTTATTTATGAAACAGATACCATTAAGGTGAAAAAGTGAGGTAAAAGATGTTTATCGAAATAATCTATATAAATAAAAATAAATCGTTGAAATGTATGTACGCGCATGACTTCGTTACGACTGAAACAAATTGAATAATTCTATTTTTGTGCGAGGTTTGTACGAAAGAAGTTTAAAAAAAATATACATCCATAGCCGGGGCGGGCCACTAGTATACCTACTATAAAGCTATGAGCAACAGCTATAGGGCATTTTTTTTATTTGTGGCTACTAATGAATAACGGACACTTAAATTTGGTTAATGTGGGGTTTGGATCAAAATTTGGATTGACAAAATGGTCATAATAATAACCATTCATTAAAAACTATTATTGAATAGTTTTGAGGAGCTCGTGGCTAAATAATAACAGCCGCACAGGTCGATCTTGAAGGTTAAGCAACGCTTGCCAAGGTTGGCCTGTGGATGGGTGACCATCTTAACATAACGAGTTTCCTCCGTGCCTCGGAAAGCACGTTAAGCCGTTGGTCCCGGCTGTCATTTGTAGATCTTTAGCAGTCGTTACGGATTGTCAGAAGCCAGTAAATCTGACTCCAGTCTTGCCAAGATGTACCGTGTTACCCAGTTAATGGGTTGTGGAGGTCTGGTAGGCAGCCGCTCCACGTATGACACTGGTATTTAGCTGAATCCGGTTTGACTGGAAGCCGACCCCAATGTAGTTGGGAAAAGGCTAGGCTGCTGATTAAAAACTATTATTGAATAACTAACAATTGATCGCAAAACGCGTCTTAACGAAATATTTATCAAAATTTTAATAGGTTGAGTTAACTACGGATCAAAACTCGCTCTTTGTCGAATGTAATATGTTGTTTTTCAATGAGGTATATATTGAATCCTTACTTTAATATTATAAATGCGATAGTAACTTTGGCTGTCTGACGGGCTTTCACGCCAAAAATACTGAACCGATTTAAATGAAATTTGGTACACAGATACCTAGAATCTAGAGCCTAAGAAAGGACATAGGGAACCTAGTTGCCTAGGGAACATACTCCCGGGATAAAATATTTTTTTTCCCGGGAGTATGTTCCCTAGGCATCACGCGGGCGAAGCCGCTGGCACAAGCAAGTGATCTATAAGCCTGTCTCACTAATGACTACTTAGTATACTCCCACAAGTGACCTAAAAAGACAATCCCTGACCTAATAAATAAAAAGCCTTGGAGGAATAGCCTACAACTCGTATATTTCATGCCATGCTATTTCTCATTTTCTCTAGTATAATTGTTTATTATAAAATCATTGTAATTTATATTTTCAATGTTTTTGCTTTCTCGGGTCCCTCTTCCTAGAGACCCGGTCCTTTGGTAGGCTTACGAGGGGCCGAAGCCAACTCGCAGAGGCCTCTTTAGACATTTCAAATGGAATGGGACACCAACCGGCGATTATCCCTGTATGCACTGTGAAAGTATACCCAAGGACAATCCCCGGTTGGAGCAGGACTATTGCAGAATATGGAAACAAAAGATGAAACCGGTTTGGCTGGTTTAGTGGACTAATAATCGTTTACTATGGAAGAACTATTGGCCCCTGCCTGACCATTGACAATTAAAACGGCTTTAAAATGGCAGGGGGTGACTTGCACACTCAATAAATGGGCCCCCCGAAAAGGGTCACTAGCACAAAGTAACGTAGCGCCAAGGGGGCAACATATCCTGAGGTGCTAGAGGAGTGGAGAGGTATACCACGGTTATCAGGACAATCCCGGAAGTACGGTCAAGATACCTACCAGCACCTTACTGGATTATACATCCTTCTCCCGGGCACGTTTGCTCTTGCGAATCTCCACTCAGACCGGCCGATTAAGGCAAGAAAGAGGTGGAAGCTCTGTTCCTCGTCAGTTTTCACCCCGGCCAGCCAATAAAGGCAAGCCGGAAATGAGGAACAAGAATTCTCCCTGGAGATCAGGTCCGTGGGGTCGCCAGTGCCCAACAGTTCGCCACAAAACTGCCTTGCGGATTAATTTATATTATTTTTAGTAAGACAAAGCTCGATAGATGGCGTTGGCGTCGAGTTAGATGGCGGTATGGTTTCGTTACCGCCAATTAATGGGGTCAATGAATTTTCTACCATGAAATAACCAGCTAAAACCAGATTAGTTCATAACACAGTTTGCACTTTTGCAGTTTTATTTTAAACCCTACTCGTGTCAACACAAGGTCAACATTACTACTTCGGTAGTAAACAATAATAAAAAAGCTCAAACTTGGAACACGCATTCATTATAAAGGGTGAATCGGTTAATTGGATAGTATGCGAGTTGTACGTGATTATTCATCCTAAAAATCCTCGTTTCAGGGAATTTTCAGAGAGTTTTAGTTCGTTATGGCAGGTAGATATTAGTGTTTTTAGGGTTCCGTACCCAAAAGGGTAACCAACGGAACCCTATTACTAAGCCTCCGCTGTCCGTCCGTCCGTCTGTCTGTCAGCGGGCTGTATCTCTAGAACCGTAATAGGTAGACAGTTGAAATTTTCACAGGTTGTGTATTTCAATTGCCGCAATAACAACAAATAATAAAATGCTACGGAACCCTTTGTGTGCGAGTCTGACACGCACTTGGCCGGTTTTTAGTCCAAATAACACTGAAGTCTCGGCTCGAATCATACCTACATAAAAGTCCACAGTCAAACTTTTTTTTGTTTTGTCTCAAAGAAGTAGTACATAATAAAAATAATTTAGGTACACAATATCTGCGTACATACCAGTATTTATGGGTATATATTTATTCATTTTGACATAGTGGTGGGAAGCCGTCTCACCATAAGCTCTTATGAACGCATAACCAGGTGGATCGGACCTCACTGATAAACCAGACCTGACGTGTCCAGGTGGTTATCTTATATTCTAATTTATTAATTAAACGGCCCGTTGCCATGGGGACAAGCCTCACAAACCGAGTTGATTTCGTAAACGGACGGGATTGTAATCGATACGTTTGCCGAGCCCCTATGGATCTACAAAAGAGTATCGATTTAATCGCGAATCCGGCGAAATTAACTCGATTTGGGTAATACACGCTTCGATGTGAAGTTGAGTGAAATCATTTTATAAATCTGGTTATTTTTAGTCAAATCCAATCCTGAAATAACACATACACATTACACTATCTTGAACATGAGAACGAAGTAATAAACCTTAAATATAATAACAATGGATTGTATTAATCAATGTCTTTATTAAGATGAGCTACGGAATCTACAAGAAAATTAATATCGCAAACTGCAATTACAGAAGATTTATTGATAATCAGAAATTAGTAATACAAGTTACTCGACAGTAGACGTAGTCTATAATTATTTGGCAGTTCTTAATTAACGGGTGATTGTGAACGGTGGAACAACTGTCGTCTGTTGGAGACACGCGATGCGCCCTCTTGTCTGTGACCCTGCTTGTTATAACCAGTTATAAGTCTACTTAAGAAAACTAATTTTAATATGCAGATATTTATCTAATCTAATCATCATCGTCATATCAGCCGAAAGACGTCCACTGCTGGACAAAGGCCTCCCGCAAGGGAGGGATATGCCATAATCGCCACGCTTGGCAAGCGGGTTGGCGATCGCAGTGTATGGTGTTGAGTTTTACAGAGAACGCAGCTGCCCATTCTCTGGAAAGTCCCTTAGTCGCCTTTTACAACACCCACGGTAAGTGATGGAATGGTATTATTCTTTTACGACACCATATGGCACCAGCCGACACCATACGGCATATATTATCTAACCTAGCCCGTTATATCCCACACGGTATATCTTGGCAAGACTGGAATCAGATTTACTGGCTTCTGACTATCCGTAACGACTGCCAAAGATCTACAAATGACAGCCGGGACCAACAGCTTAACGTGCTTTCCGAGGCACGGAGGATACTCGGTTTGTTAAGATGGTCCCCCATCCACAGACCAACCTTTTCAAGCGTTGCTTAACCTTGAAGATCGACCTGTGCGGCTGTTATTCTTTACCCACGAGCTCCTCTCGAAATTATACTAATATCTATAAGCAATCGATACAATATAGTTCTTGTAAATTCACCCACAATACAACAGAAAAGGTCCGCCTTGTTAGCAATAAGCAACTTTTTCATCCTGATAAAATACGCATTTCCTGAGGATTAAACCGCAGGAGTGAAGCCGCGTGAAAATGCTAGTGTCCAATATACGTCTCAGAGTCACCACGCGAGCATTCCGAACACTGTTTCGCGGAATTCCACTAAGCTTTAAATGATATTACTTAGATGTCTTAAGAATAACACTGTTCCGAGATAAGGCTTATGCCATATTCTCTGTGTAAGTCAAGCTCGTTGCAGACGGTGTCCTTTATCGTCCTGGTCGGTGGTGTATAAGAAATAGGTGGAACCTTGGATGCAGTTAAGGTGCAGATTCGCACGAAATAAACGGGAGATGAGCATTTGAGCAGTGTGTAGGTGTAATCATTGTTTTAATTCAATCTACACTAACAATATTATAAACAGGAAAGATTTGTATTTATGTATTTTTTACGAATAAAATCAAAAACAACTCAACCGATTTCAAATTTTCTTCTTGATTAGAATGCTAGATTAGCCTTGAGTAACATAGGCTAAATTTATTACTAAAAAAAAATAGGGATCCCTACCAACTTGCAGTTCGCAAGGGTTTAACACCCGCGCGAACGAAGTCGCGGGCGAAGTGTCTTAAGTTCTTCAATACATATCCGTACTGAGGTTTTCTGTGAGAAAACCCAATGCTGGATGAAGTTCGCTTTTGTACATAAGCTGTCCTACTGGGTTTTTGTGTGCAATAAAGAATAAAAAGACGTGGTAACGACTAGGCAATACTATAAATAGTCATTTTCAATTGTAAGATCAACCACTGGAAACTCGCTAACAATAGCTTGCCAACGAATGCAGTAATATTTCAAAAAGATGTTTCCAGAATACACCTTTATTTATTTAATATGTCATGCACACAAATGTACAGAGGCGGACTTAATGCCTCAGCCATATTCTACCAGTCAACGTTTGGGTGACAAATACTTAGTGAAAAATAAAAATATGTGTGATTTATCCCAACATTAAAAACAATTAAGAAGTGTGCCACTGAAATATGTGTATAAATCACACATAGTTTTATTTGCTTCACACATTTCAGAAGAGAAAAAATAACCAATTGGTAGATAAACAAGAAATGACATTTCAATGTCATATGAATTAATATTAACGATTTCTTATCAGTTACTGATTGGTCTGGAAGAAATCTCAAAACCTGTGTTGCATAATATATGAAGATTGTTTTCTCATTTGTTGCTTTATAAGGCTAGCATCATCTTGTTTAAGTCGAAAATGCCTTAAATAATTTCATATTTATATTCTACTAGTGGTCGAACGAACATATTTTTAGAACTTTAATTTATTTTTCAAGCATCATTATAATATATAGTAAATATTTTGCTTTTTGCACTACTTCTCTATATAAACTCTAACTTTTCCAAATTTCATACTCCTCCATCCGAATAATTTTCGTAAAAAGAGGCACAAAGTTTTTGCTTCAAGTATTAATTATAGATTCTGTGTTTTTATTTATATACTTCTCTGTATTTTTATGGCAAGTCATTACGACGTCTCGAATCTCCTCGTTTTATCGTTGTCTTATAGACCTTGAAACCGTCTCAGTCGCAGCCACTCCATAATAATGCATCTTTTGCTACAGTCAGAAGAAAAAGCGGGAAAAGTTCTGTATAAATAAATATGTAAACATGTCCTATGAACGAACTTCAACGACAAAGAGGAAAAAAGTTATAAAGTAACAGTAATAAATTGTCGTTATACCTACTATATGTTCAGTCAACTATGATTAATGTCATTTGGCTTAGGCGCCAACCGCAGAATCCAAGTGTATTCAGATAGTTCTATAACGAAACGATTTGTATCTTTCCAATACAGTTGGATAAGAAACAATATCCAAAAGGAGGGGAGAATACTATCGCGATGTCTACGTGTCACTTCACATACTAAAAGCCAGAGCGGCCGTGTCACGCTTCACTTTCTGCATTCTCGATATATTGTGTCTATTTCAACCAAGAAAATCGTCTGCCCAAGAAAAAAAGCTTCAAAGCTCGCATGCATCTTTTATTTCGTTCGACCAAGGCGGTGACCTTATACACTAAGCAAACATCAACATGTGAGTTCACAAACAAACTTGTGTAATTTCATTACCAACATGTTGGTAGACGTAAAATTTTTCAGTAGCCACTTTTGTTGGCGATCGTACCGTGTTATAAGGACGCTAGTAAAATCCCCCAGAGTACTGTGCACGGTGAATGGAGCATGATTACTCGGCGCGACCAACCAACCGATGTTTTCAACTATACTGCACAATATCTTGGCTATATTTAAGATATTACGTCATAAACATCATCATAATTTTGTTGAGCATTTCTTTCTACTCTCACTCTCGTAAAACTAAACTAAATTAAATTGTGCTCGTTTGTGTAAATAAAGTGAACGATCGCGTTCTTTTATTTTTGCGAAGGAATCTTCGCGAGTGTAAATACGCTACGTTGATTTTTCTATTAAGAACACAGTATCTTTTATTTTGTATAAACATTTCTTCGCTATACGACTTCATATCTTGGCTTTTAAACAAGTAGAAACAAACAACATGAATTAATTTATTTCTACTCCCCCTCATCAAAAGAAATTATTCATCTTGGAATTGTTGTAGTGTTGTAATTAAGTAGGTACTACGGCTAGAATGTGTGAGAAGAAAGTAAATACGGCTTTGAGTGCCTCTAATTCTCATCATCGCATAATTTAACATAAAACTTATGAGAAAGTGAACTTGAGACGCAAATGCTGTCAAATGTCAGGTTTCATTCGCGTACTATTTTTTTAATGAGAATCATAATAGTTAGTCGTTAAGACATTGTCCTTGAACCTTGAGCTATGATGAGATTATGTGATTTTCCTCGACTTAAATATGTACATCTCAATTACATTTGAATTTATTCCCAAGGACATAGAAATAATAAAGTGAAGTTCTTACATTGCGATATCCATACAATTAATTTCGTGTATTGGTAAGTAATTGTATAGAAACCAGAGCGTTTCTAATATAATGGTGCTTTTATTCTCAGTAGATATATTTATAGTGTTGATGAAAATTCAAATCTTTGGGTTTATTATATTTTGATTCTGTCACTTCGACTTCAAAGTAGCTACCTAATTGTTATATTGGAGCTTCAGATATAAAACACTAAAACAATCACCAGTGGCGGTATAATAGATACTATTGACTATTGACTTATAAACGATATCGTATTTTTATGTAAGACTTCATGACTTAATAACAGCCACATTCGTCGTTAGCATAAAACCACGACGGAAAGCTGCATTTGCCACCGTCATTGCAAGGATGAGTGATCATTTTCAAATGAAGTTTCGAAACTGACCTCATAATATCAATATTGCGCTGAAATTGGCGTGTGGGGGCGAAATGCCAGTCGCGCTACATGAGAAATATTGATATTCCGTCGAATCTAGTTAGCCTGGAAGGGCACACTTACCTAGTTGGGGAGAGCACGGTCTAGACCATCAATTTTCAATATTCACTAGATCGAAAATTCTCTAGCTGCTCCTCGTGGATATTTCCACACGAACCTATTAATGTTAGGTAACCATAAACTATCATCATCTGCCTAGCCTTTTCCCAACTATATTGGGGTCGGCTTCCAGTCATGTCGGATTTAGCCGAATACCAGTATTTAACGAGAAGCGGCTGCCTACCAGAAGTCCACAACCCATTAACTGGATAACACGGTACTTCATGGCAAGTCTGGAATCAGATTTACCGGCTTCTCACTATCTGTAACGACTGCTAAAGATCTACAAATGGCAGCTGGGACCAACGGCTTAACGTGCTTTCCGAGGCACGGAGGAAACTCGGTATGTTAAGATGGTCATCCATACACAGACAACCTTGGCAAGCGTTGCTTAACTTTGAAGATCGACCCGTGCGGCTGTAATGATTTAGCCACAAGCTCCTCAAGGTAACCATAAACTATCTCTATGAATAAAAATCACTTCAATCCGTAAATAGGCATGTCAAAAATATTTAAGGAACAAAATAAGGGCCAATACTGCAATTTTTAAAGCTACATACCTACGTCGAACGTAGCTTACATTCGCATCTCAGTCTCAATATCTCAAAATGTAGGGAAATTAGTGACGTGTTGGACAGATTGCGACTGAGATGGGAACGCAAGCGTTGCTAAAAACTTTGCAGAAATGGCTGCGGGGTCAATGTTTCCTATCCGACTAAGCTGAGATGAAACTCCAAAAACAAACTCAGAGGTCACAGTCTCTTTTAAAGTCTAGACAATATTATGCTTCGTTAAGAAAGACGGACAAACTAACAAATTCACTTTCTTATTAGTAACACTACGAATACTTGTTGTAAAGCTTGTCATCCGAGACATTATTAATCCAATTAAAGTCAAATACTCAGTACGAGATACATGTAATAATATAATATATGCTATCTTGCTTTCACAAACGCATATAGGAGCCGTGTGAGGGATATGTCGCGCCGCTGAGCCGCGATGAATAGGCTGTAATTACTAGCGTCACACCCAATCTTGAGTACTGGGTTTCAATAATTGAGCGTTGAGTAACGAAGAGTGAAACATATGGTAATAGTTTTCAGTAATTGATATAGTCCTGCAGTCCTGCTATTACTGCAGGACTATATCAAAACAGAATCCTTGCTATCATACATCGCTTGACATAATAAACCTCATCATAAACCAATAACACCACAAATACTCCAACACACATACACAATTACACATACATACATCCATACACACTCCCACTCCCTTCCCACACACACACTCATATTACACACATCTACACTCACACATATTTGATTAATACTAATATGAATTTAAAATGGTAGATCGACACACTTTCACTCTTGTAAACTTCAGTTTTTATTAAATTCCATTTTTGGCCGATCACTGTCTCTTAAGATACAGGTCTCCTAGTTTAAGAGACAGGGTTCATTATTATTTTTGTATGCATAGACTCTTTCTTATTTTTTTTTTCTTTGCTTGTTGTATCTCTGCTACCTTGTTTTGAACTGTGTCTGTGTGTATTACTTGGATAAATAAACAATTTATTATTTTATTATTATTATTATTATATAAGTCAGCAATAGAATTTTGTGGAACATAAAACTTAGTGATAGAGACGGGAAGGTCACTTAAACTACAACAAGCTATATTACCCCGATTTCTGAATAACGCATTTGGATATTTTTCAAACTCTACTTCAGCCTGAAATCCTGTCAATATTTGGCATTGAAGTATGCTTTGACACGTGTTTTTCTATAAAATTCAATACAGAAACTAAGGCCCACTTACACAAACCAGAGTTATTTTTATGGTTCCGTACCCGAAGGACGGCGCGCGTGGATCTGTCCGTTTGTCTGTCAGCGGGCTGTAACTCATAAACCGTAATAGGTAGACAGTTGAAATTTTCACAAAATGTGTATTTCTGTTGCCACTTTAACAAATCAAAGGTGGATCCCCAACTAGAAACGTGTTTTTTTTGCGTATTTTGCTCGATCTTAATAATGGCAACTGGTAGACCCTTGAAATGCTCATACATATTGCTGTTTGCTAAAACAATAATAATAATAGAATAAAATAACGATTAAAAAAGGGTCCCCCCCCCCGTAAAACAGACGTGAGACGACGACGTGAGATATTAAAATCGAATGAAAAATTATTGATTTTAACAGCATAATAGTGGATAATACGAGTAGCAATGGCGATGGTACGGAATCCTTCATGCGCGAGTCTGACTCGCACTTGGCCGGCTTTTTAACTCAGAATGATTTTACAATTTAAGTGCTCTATCATTCGTGTAACCAAATTGATTGTACGACCTGATGCATTTTTCAAATAAAGTTTAAATAAACTTTTTTTATGTTTACATAATTTATACGTAGAAAAATATGTCAAAATTCAATGAGATCCAGAGTTAAAAACTAAGCAAATTTCCAAAATGAGAAATATCAAAATAACAATTCAGTACATTTATTTACTTCGGACCTGCAAATACAACATTATAACAGCCGAAATAATTATGCGAAGTTTCAGACTAATGAGATCTCAGAGAGATATCTCATCGAGTTTGAAGTTTTTAGCATAAAAAGGCTCTATAGATCCATTGTTTACGATCTGTTCAATATCTGTCGCGCGCTCGGTCAAGCTCGGTCGGATCCGCGTAAACCCTTCATGAATATAATATTCGCAACACGTACAACATCCAAACAAAGGCTTTTCTTTCTCGCACGTAACTTAACACCGTAATTGAAAATTTAATAAAGTGTTCCTCACACCGTCCCGCAATATAAAGTATCTTACAACCACGAATATTATTACGTGGCAAGTTTTACACGACAAAAATGAGAACCACTACATTCTCTGCCCAACTATTTTGGGATCGGCTTCCAGTCAAGCCGAATTTAGCTGAATACCAGTATTTTACGAGGAGCGGCTGTCTACCAGACCTCCACAACCCATTAACTGGGTAACACGGTACTTTAGGGCAAGACTGAAGTCAGATTTACTGGTTTCTGACTATCCGTAACGACTGCCAAAGATCTACAAATGACAGCCGAGAACAACGGCTTAACGTGCTTTACGAGGTACGGAGGAAACTCGCTATGTTAAGATGGTCACCCATACACAGACCAACCTTGGCAAGCGTTGCTTGACCTTGTTAATCGACCCGTTTGGCTGTTATTATATATAGACACGAGCTCTTCCTGTGTGAAATGAGAACCACTACATTATAAAAACATAAACAAGAAAGTACAAACTCAGTATTAATTAGGAGGCTGATGCTCCGCTTCTTACCACGAGTATTTAAATTATAAAGGCGCATCTAAAAATTCTTTTACTTCATTATCTCCAAGTTGTCAAGATCGTATCTCACATTGTTCTTGTCTCCACAAAGAAAGATTAACAAAAGGTTTCGAAAGAGATTTTTATTTAATCATTCATTTCAATCTACGTAGAGATGAATGTCCACGAAAGCCTTTGGCTAAGTTAATTGAAAAGTTTTACAACGAAATTAGACACTAATAAGAGAGTAAAAGTAATCTTTGCTAAGTCTTTAAGAAGTTGTAGTTGACATCTATTTGGCGCCATTTACTCTGAGAAAGTATTCACGCTTAGGCGCTACCTGGACGAGTGATTGAACCGCGGCGATATTATCGTCCTGCCTGATCATTTTATAACAACTCTTTAAACGATGAACATATCATTGTCTCCACACAGCGATAGAATCACGGCGATTCTAGGAATGTCATTGATCGTCAACGAAGCGCAGCCGTGCGCCCGTAGCGTATGTTGCACACACACAAAACTTTATCAACGAAACATTATGTGCAACGATTACATATAGGTATGCGAAAATCGATCGTTGCTGTCACGTCGACGATAGGCTGGCCGAAAAATAAACTCGTGGCGATAATCCAGCCATAGTATAGTGGCCGCGCGAGTCCGCAATACTACGACTCATTCGCTGATGAAGGTAGCGCCTTAATGCTACGCCGAGGTCGTGCTACGGGCTACGAGCTAATTGCTACACGGCTACGCGGTACGAGCTACAATGTTTGCCTCAAAATTGTAATGACCACTTTGAGCGCTAGAAACTAATTTAACTCTTAAACTACATTTTTATTTAGCTCATGTAATTGTCACTCATATTTTTGTTTCATTTCGTAGTTGAGAAACTCATTTAACTCTCGTGTGAGTTTCGAAATCCCATGCGTCGACGCTTTCGTACGAAATTACGTAAGTCCCAAATCTATATGGCACCTGTCATACAAAGTTAAGATATTTACGGAGTTTACATGATCATTGTGTTGAGGCACACATTGATGTTGTTTTAAGATTAAGGCCACTTATTTTTAGGGTTCCTTACATCGATATTAAACGGAATCCTTACAAGATCACTCGGGGGTCTGTCTGTCTGTCCGTCTGTCACAGCTAGTTTTCTCCGGGTCTACAGGACCGATTATGTTGAAATTTGGTACACATATGAACTTCAGTGACCTAAACACGGACGTGTTATGTAAATATATATATTGTTTGAGTACGGGGGTCACTTTTGGGGGGCAAACTAGAAAATTAAAAAAAAGGTTTTCAAACTGTATTGTGTGATATATCCGATGAAAGGACTTCCTGTGAGGGTTTTAATGATATTTTTTGAAGTTATTCAAGAAATTAGACCAAAAACTACTTAGCCTAAAATTTTGAAAAAAATTCAGACAATAGTTCTTTACAGATTACAGCAAAACCTATAAGAAGTCTATATTATTAAAATACCTAATATATTACAAAAAAGAAATTGGTTTGGAACCCTTTTCACACGAGTCCGACTTGCACTTGGCCAGTTTTTTTTTTTTGCATTTTATGTATTTGTACAAATACTTAAAGTAAACATTTTTTCCTGAAGAATACGGGAATATCTTAAGAGAAGCCGGGATTTTATGATTTGTGACAAATATACTGGTGAAATTTGGGTGGCCACCTCTGCCAAACTGTTCGTGGGATACGGACGCCATTTTATGTACGTAGAGATACATTTGAATGTACCAAAAGAGAGGAATAAAGGTTTTAACGCTGGTCACACATCTACGAAAGTGCACTTTTCGTGTGCCGCTATCTATTTTGCATGCATAACGTAGGGCACGAGCTGTTCCCACAACGTAACATCGCGTCGGTATTCTACCAAAATATGCCAACTAAGTGCATTTTCGTCGCACTATGTTGGTATTCCACCCAGGATGTATGCACACCTTATTTGAAAATGGTATACAGATATTTTCATACTCTTTGTTGAAAACAAATGTTGATTTTGGTGATGGCTTCCCTTAGTGGTGCTATGGATACAGTTAGTGTTGTGAAAAAATGTTGTGTTGTGTGTAAATGTGAAATCACTTCATTTGGTAGAACAAACTTTAAACTACGCTTATAACTTCGACACTTTCTGGATGGTGTGTAAAAATTTACATAGAATAAAATAAAGAGCTCGAACTTAGGCCCGCTTGCGGTTAATTGCTTGCCTACATTTATAAAAATCTGCAGGCGCTTTCGTTGTTTTTCCATTGGGAACTTCGGGTTAGGAATCCAAATAAGTACCTAAATCACCAAACGTCTCAAGCTAAAATTGAAAGTGACCAGATGTTATTTTATTTTCATTATACACTAGCTGACCCGCGCGTCTTCGTCTGCGTCACATTTTTAATGAGTGCTCCGCTCCTTTTGGTCGTAGCGTAATGTTTTATAGCCTATAGGCTTCCTCGATAAATGAACCATCTAACCAAAACAAACTCTTAGGCGTTATTAATATTATTAGTATAGGAATACAGTATAGATTTATCTAGTGATTTGCAATGAAAGCGGGCCCTAGAGAGAAGCCATTCCTATACAGAAGTTAAATGCCACCTGACAATAATCCCCCAGATATTAGAAGTAAGTCGACAAGTTCCCTAGTACGTGTACACGATAAGGCGCGGTTCCATCAAGGTGACAGCTCAAGGCGTTGACGCCGGTCCCCCGACTGAATGCCCCGAGGCGGCTGTCATCTTCATGAGCTTTGTCAAGGACGAACTGCCGTATCTATAATTAATATCGTTTAGGAGGTACCGATTGAACATGTGTTTACCACTGTATACACCGCTCACACATACCGCTGTTTTGAACTAAATTTAAGTAGCCCACGAAGACAGTATTTGTCGAGACGCACTATTTTTTATTTTATTTTACGGGCCAGTCACCGTAGACCGATTAAACGCGTTAGGTTGCAGTAAATTGCACTGCCCAAATTTTTTGGGTGGTTGTTAGGATAAATGCCAGTTTTTCAACCTTGAAAGACATTAAATTCGGTTATTTTTAAGATTTAAGCATAATTTTTCTAAATGGTGCGTTCCACGGAGAAAGTCAATCAGGATACTTATAAAGTTGACAAAACTTGCTACAATTTGAATGAGACTGTTACTCCGTAGGTTTAGTCGGTGTTGAGGTACAGCACTTCAAACATAGCTATATTTCTTTTTCCAAAAAATTCGCGATAGGGATAGGCTGTATCGTTACACTATCATATTATTTGCAAAAAACATCTAAGAACACTTCAATGACTACACGACGACGTATAAATTACTCATATAAACTTGACCGTTGTGAAATTAAGGATGATTCTTCGCGCAGTGAGTCTAGAGGAAAATCTTTGAATGATGCTGTCTGCACACGAAAGTGTAAGTGCATTCACGGGCAAGGCGAATAAATACATTCTCAGAATATACAGCGTGTATCTGACATCGACGCACAAACGATTACCAGGGGTCCAGGACATGATTCTGGACACCCCTGCTTTGGAATTTTTCGTCGAATTTTTCCTCATTTTTTCATTTTTTTTTCAGGAGTTTTTTTTACTTTAGCCTGCTCATAATCGTTATTCTGACCTAACCCAATAAGATTTTTAATTAAAAAGTCATTAATTCACTATTTTCACAAAAAAAAGCAATGTAAATAAAACTTCAAATTAGGTAGCTATCAGCTGTGCAAAGTTCAAACGAAAGGTCAACGCATGCCAAGTAGGTACCTGCGAGTGAGCATGTCAAAGGCACCGCTCAAAAATACCGTCTAAAGACTGCCGTCATTAGAAAATAATACGTATCACAACAAAATAAAGTAAGCGATTTCCAACATTAAAATAATTGCTTAAAGACGCAAATCGGTTATTTTGTTGTGTGTCGCCAAATCGTATTTTCTTATAGCGGCAATACGTAGCGCGCTCTTTGACATGCCGACAATCGAGCCGATCTAGGTATTCTGTTGAACAGAGTGTAAGGGGCGGTTCAGTGTCTCGCTTAGTGGTGATGGTGACACCTGACCGAGATTTTTTTTTTTAAGTGAAAGCTTCTTTAGCGACGTTGTGCACTTTTTTTGTGATGGGTAAAAAAATGTTAAGCTCGCGTCAAGACACGTGACCCTGGTGAAAATGCGTGAGATGGTGACCTGATCGAAAATTCGTAAGACGGAGGGAGAGAAGCACGTATTCAAGTTTTCACTTCTGCCGGCACTCCCGGATTTTTACTATTAATAGGCACACGTTTCACAAATCATAATAAGGCTTAAGTTAAAATAAGTAATGTTACGCTTATCTCAATTGGTTCGGTTTCTTGCAGCTTGGGTTCTCTTAGATCTTAATCTTTTTTTAAGGCGATCAAGTAACTACATGGTTAAGTATTTCAACAAAAAAAAAATCATTTGTTCATCTTTTTGTGAAAGTCTGTTTTCGGAACGTTAGAGAAGATAAGTTTTAGTTTGATCCCAAAACTAATTTTCTCTCTGTGTTTGTGTGTCTGATTTAAAAATGTCATCTGGACTTGTGGAATCGGTGGATCGGTAGATTCGGCCCGGAGCCATTGCCAGCTCACTCACCAGACTCGACCCCATTCGATTTTTTCTTTGTGGTTACGTCAAGGACAAAGTGTTTGTGTCCGAGTGCGCTTCCGCAGCCGAGATGAGGAATCGCGTCGTGCATGTGTTTGCGACGTTGCGTGAGGAGTGTGCTCAGGACCCAAAGTTTCTGCTCCGTGTCCACGTTGAAACTCTGGGCCATGCTCAGATATGCGAGCGTGCTGGCGGCGGCCACTTCGAACCCAGGGGTGAGCGACCTTAAGTGAGTTAGTAGTAGGTACTTACATTATCGTATCTCAATGTAGGTAGGCCGAAGCGTAACCAACGAAGCCCTATTACTAAGCCTCCGCTGTCCGTCCGTCCATAGGACTAGGTAATTTACGGAGGCTCGCATACAAGAAGCGTGTTTTTTGAGTTATGGTACTTACAGAACCCTTTGTTTGAGAGTCCGACTCGAACATGGCCGGCTTTGTTATCAATTCTTATCAGAATCGCGTTCGTGATTTTAAGAGAGCATGTTCCACAAGGATGTATTCCAGCGACCCATCCAAGGTGACCTTGTTTGGGTGAATTCATAGCCTGTACAAAATTCGCGGATGGAAACCAAGCTCCAACCAAGGTCACCTTGGATTGGACATTGGATGCGGTAAGTACATCCTTGTGGAACATGCTTAAGCTTATGACTCCTTAACTTCTGCGTAAACATGTCAGTTGTTGTCGGCTACGGGTGTTATTCGTCGGTACTTAGGTACTTTCTAAGTGAGTGAGGCGGTTCAGTAGTTACCTACGATACCGGATCTCAATGTAGGTACTTCAAGCTTATTTTTTATAATCAATCCTTATCTGAATCGTTATTTTAAGAGATTAATCTTATGGCTCCTTCTCTTTTTTCTTCAAAAACAAGTTCTTACCATCAGCAGGTTAGTATTTCTGAGTGATAAAAATGATTCATTTTAAGAGATAGGTATTATTGTTGTCGGCGAAAGGCGATATTGGTAGGTACAATCAAAGTGACTTAGATAGTTCATTAGTTTATACCTACGTGAACGGATCTCAATGTAGGTACCTACTTACAAGTTTTCTTTTTTATTATCTTATCAATCCTTATCGGAATCGTGATTTTATGAGACTAAAGACATAACTTGTCGATTCTTTTCTTCTCTTGAATTCTGCATAAACATGTTCCTACCATCATTAGATACCGTAGGTATTTCTGAGTGATTAAAAATGATTTTATGTGATATTGTGGTCGGCGATAGGTAGGCGATATTCTTAGGTAAGTACATTTAACGACAGAAGCTCGCGCGGCGTCGCAGCTTTGAGTGTGTTCAAGAAGTGTAGGTACGTACTCCGTACAACGCTCTCGCGCGTTTGGATCGCGTTGTTCACAATACATTGCGCGCTCGAAAATGACAATTTCTGTAACCGATCATTAGCGAAATTAATGACTTCCACAATTTGATTAGTGGCATCAGGTGTAGCCTTTTCGCGAAGTTTGCGTTACGATGTCCCGGACACCCTGTATAGGCCTACCACACATAGCGATGCAACTTTTGAATCACGAGTTATAATATATGATTTACATTTTCCACTGAGCTATCTTTCATATTCTTTCAAACGTCCAACAATTCGCAGGGCTCCATTTTTTAAAAACTAGTATTTCGTTTTTTTCGGATATATGGTTCGTGTTTTATTTTTGCAATAATTGTAAAAAAATTGTCTTCTTAAAAAAAGTACGGTTTGACTTTTTACGTAGAATTCACCGTTTAGAAGATATAATAAGCCTAAGTCTGAAAAATGACCTATTTTATTTAAGTTTTCCGATCACCAGGCAGTTTGCACAGGCCTTTCGAAGTAGAAAAATGGGGTGTACACTACTGGCATCTACCCTAATAACATCCCAAAAAATTAAGACAGTGCATTTTATTGCGACCTAAAATGTCTTAAATGACTGTCTTATTACGACAGTGGAAATTATATTCTTTCCTACTCCTCCGCTGTAATTTTCTGATTAATTTCGTTGCAGGACCCAAGACAGTTGAATCGTTTCTCCGAACTCGTCGGGCCTCATTAACTCGACGTTTTTCTGGTGGTCGCCACTGCGGCTGCCTGTGAACGGCGAGCATTGGGTGGCTCGCCGTCCGATCAGAACCCCGGGCCCGGGCCCGGGTCGGCGGCGCGCTGTGTTCCACGCGCGCCTCAAGGAGCTGTCAGCATGGGAGACGGGGCCCGCTAGGGCCAGTGCCTGCCGGGGTGCGGAATCCGTTCGAAAGAGACGCCGCAGCCCTGGAACGCAAAGGGCATTAGGAGGAGCACTGATGGGTTTTAGTCAGTAAGAGTCTGACACTCCCTTCCGCCCCGCCCAGAGCGGAAGGAGTCATTTGATGATTACCCATCCTTAAAAAAAAGGGGTTGGGAATGTGTGGCGGGCTATTTTCCTATTACGACATTGTCAAAATTCATATTTTTACCTTATACGTATAGATATTGAGTCACCTCAAAATGGTACTACAAGAAATGCAGTACAAAACATGCATTTTTCATGACAGTTCCTTAATTTTGAAAACGTACACCAAACCTTAAGCCGCTAAAGTATTTTTATGACGTTTGCGTCAACTTGAGGTGGTTATTGGACATTAATAATAAAGTCTAATGTTTTGACTTACCTCACCATTCTGGATCTTTGATTGGATTCTGGAATACTATTTGTATAGGTAACTATAACCTAACTGTACCTACCCAACAACATTCCGATGAATTGAATACAAGGACCATGCAAAAAATCCCCACCCACCAACAGCTTTCAAACGTTTCTCAGTTTATATACATCTTGACTGCCTGATGATTTTCTACTGTGTACATCCGTCGTAGGAACGAGGTTTCATGCCAAAAATCGTATTTGTTTATATACATATACAACGTTGATACGACAGAGGGGCTTTTCTTTAAACTGCCTATACTAGGTACCATTTTCAAGCTCTGTCCCAAAAATAAATTAATTAGGAGCAGTAGTTTAGTCGCAAATGATTTTTAAAGTTTTTGCACGGTTTGAACACGATGTATCTTTTCTAACAGCTGATTATCGTCTAAGCATAGGTCATGCACCTTACAACGATAAATCTACGATGCGTTGTTGCCGCTCTGACGCATGTCGAAGGACATTCACTAAAAATTGGCAATGCAAACAAGGAAGCAATCAATACACACACACTTGCACTTTCACTACGAAAGCGACTAACATAAAGCGAGCGAAAGAAATAGAGATAGGTCAGTTTGTTGCATCCTTGTTTTTTGCGATCGGTAACTTCGGTAAGTCCCTCAGTGCGCCGACGCTTGTTTTTCGGAACGTACCTACGGTTTGTGGAATTCGCGCGCAAACAATTGTAATTTTATTTTGTTATTGTGAGAGGACACGTAACTTGGGATTATTATTATTTAGTATTAGTGTTTTTTTTTGTGATTGACTGTTTTTTATGGTGATAGGACACGTAACTTGGGATTATTATTATTTAGTATTAGTATCTCCGGACCTCACTCCCATGGATTTCTTTTTGTGGGGTTACATCAGGGGGTGAAGTGTATGCCTCAGAGGTAAATACAATTGATGAGTTAAAAAATAGGATTATTTTAGCATTTCACAAATTAAAGTGCTTAGCGACGGACAGTGATCTAATTAGAAAAATAAATAACAATATTCTCCGTCGGTATAATTTGTGCATCAATGTGAATGGAGGACACATCGAAAATTTAAAAATTTAGTGTGTTTGTTTTTGTGCGCGTACTTCGAAACGTTACCTAACATAAAGCCAGTGCGAGCGGAGGCCTAAGTCGCCGGCCGCCACCCCGGCCCGGCCCCCGCCGAGCACACGAGATACCGCACAGCGCGCTCCGGCGCCCGCGCGACGTTGCCGCTTTGTTACCTAGCGGTATCTAAGGTCAATGTCATTTTTTTACAAAGGGTGGTTGCGTTTTATTCGGATTTGCAAGCTATTTAGTTTGTTTGAAAAAAATATTTTCTCATTTATGGCGCTTTTTGTTTTTGTACCGTATCGAATTAATACTGAACACGTATAGTATACGTAGTTTAATTTAATGCCTCTCTGTCGTATCAACTCTGTATATCTTTTTGACATTTTCCTGTAAAATTCGATATAATACTACTCTGTCAAGAAAGTACCGGGAAAAGATCAATAATACACAAAATGTCTGTTATTCATCCAAATTTATTTTATCACCTTCAAAGAATGCTCCTTTAGAAACGATACACTTGCGCCAACGAATAATCCATTCATCAAAACATTTTTTAAACGCTGCTTCCGGAATTGAGTTGAGTTCTCGCCGCGAATTCTCCTTTATGTCTTCTATCGATTGAAAACGGTTCAGTTGGAAGGCGCCACTCCGAAGCTTGTTGACTAGTTTGCATGTCAAACTCGTAAACCCACGTCTCGTCACCAGTAACAATGCGTTTCATGAATGTTGGGTCCGAACTGACTCGTTCTAGCATGTCCTCGGCGACTTTCATGCGATTGAGTTTTTGGAGAAAATTCAGATCTTTTGGGACTAGCCGAGCAGCAACATGTTTCATACCCAAATGATTAGTTAAAATGGTACGGATCGACTCGTGAGATACAGAAAGTTCGGCGGCTATCTCTCTCAGAGGTGAATGGGGATTTTCAGTCACTATTTCCTTCACTTTTGCGATGTTAACTTCAGTTGCAGACGTTGACGGCCTACCAGAGCGAGGCAAATCTTCCATCACATCTCGACCGCTTTTGAACGCTTTGAACCACTCATAAGCACGAGTTTTTGATAAAGTCGATTCACCGTAAGCCTTCTGTAACATTTTCAGTGACTACAAAATTTAAGACAAACTCTTTGTTCGATATTTTTGTCCATTATGAAATTCGCAATACACACTATATATGATATTACTAAAACCAGCACTGTATTTAATATAAATAACAGATGCAACTCAAACTCCGCGCCAAAATGGAAAACAGTTGTGCCAATCTAACAACTACAAAAAAACAAAAATTTGAATTTGGAACCATAAACAAATCATCCATTCCCGATACTTTTTTGACTGAATGTATTTCACAAGTCTGACTTCGTATAAGTTTCGAAACCAAAAGAACTCACGTATACCCTTTAAGAACTTTCCTTTTTCATCAAATAATTTAAAACCGTTTTCAGAAAATTGATGATTCGTCCCTTACACGTGAAGATTTCGAAAGTAAACGGTCTCTTAAGTTTCCTCAAGTTTCAAAATCTTATAAGTATGCCTGTAATCCTCAGAATTTGGGACAAGTAATTTCGAAATTGATATAATTTGTATGGTTTTGTCTTTGAAGGAGTTTCAGTCAGATATAATTTTGCCCGTAGTTTAGCGAATTTTAATACTATTACTCTTATGCTTATTATTATTTATACTCTTCATAGCTCACAGAATAAGACCATGAAAACACACCCTCCGATGACGCACATTAGCAGTGATGGGGTTGCTATAATTAACTTGCAATGCATCATATGTAAATTGACTAATCAAATGTTTAAAGAGTAATTAAAAACGAGACTTGTTAATGAACTTACAGGAATCCGAGGTGAGTATCAAATTACGTCAAACGTAAGACCTTTATATTGTGTGCAGTAAAGCTCACTTTGTGAGGTTTGTCACTCAGGTGAAGCTTGATATCGAATTGGTTATTTACAGAATATACTAGCTGCGGTTCTAAAAAGACCGCTTTAACAGAATCATAATAATAGGTCTTTACCTATTTTTACCTATGAAATTGCCGTTTTGTATGAAAAAAATTAAACGATTTTTTTTCATGTATTTTTTATTTGTATTAATCGAAGTAATCACCCATGCAATCAATGCATCTTTGCCAACGCAGTGGCAGTTTATTCATGCCCTTCTTAAAGAAATCAGCTGGACGGGAGGCAACAAATTCTTCAAAGGCATTTTGTACTGCCTCTCGGGTATTGATTTTTTTTCCCGCCAAGAAGTTATCCAAATTCTGGAAAAAGTAGTAGTCTGTAGGCGCAAGGTCTGGTGAGTAGGGCGGATGACGGAGAGCTTCCAACCCCAGTTCTTGCAACTTGGAGACCATCTGCTGTGCAGTATGAGGTCGCGCGTTGTCGTGCAGGAGCAGCGGAGACGAGCGATTGACCAATGCTGGTTGGAGATGTGCCAGCTTCTCCATCATTGTGTTCAGTTCTTCACAGTACACATCTGCAGTAATGCTTGCCCCGTTTGGTAAGAAGCTGTGATGAATCACACCGGCGCTAGACCACCAAACAGTGACCATAAGTTTTCGTTTAGGGCATTGTTTAGGTGCTGAACCAGGATCCAACCAACTTGCTGAGCGCTTGCGGTTATCAAACAGAATCCATTTTTCATCGCAGGTAACAATGCGGTTAAAAATTCCTTCATTTGTGTGTCTGTTGAGCAGTGCAAGGCACGTCTCGACGCGTACTTCGCGCTGGCGATCATTGAATTCGTGGGGCACCCATTTGTCAAGCTTTTTTACCTTGCCAATTTGACGCAAATGGACCAATATTGTTTTGACGCTAACGTCGAAAGCTGCTGCTAATTCAGCCGTAGATTGTGTATCATCAGCTTCCACAATCGCCTTTAATTCGTCATTGTCGACCAAAGTCTTCGGACGACCGCGAGGTTCATTTTTCAGGTCGAAATTTCCAGAACGGAAGCGAGCAAACCAATAACAGGTGGTGCGTTGGTTTTTAGTGTTAGCTCCGTAAACGTCGTTGATGTTGCGTGCCGCTTGTGCCGCGTTGCTGCCACGACGGTATTCATATTCCATAATTACTCGAATTTTTAACGTATCCATAATGACGAAAAAGATATAAATGCGATGAAAATGTAACACTAATCAATAAACAAATGACTACTTTTGGAAAAAAAAAACATGTTTTTAAAATAAAATTAATTTGAAATTAGAATTCTTAGCCAAACAAAAATTATTTTGATTTGAAATGGCCAGTACTGCAGAACGGCAATTTCATAGGTAAAAGACCTAATATCCTATAAAGACCTATAAAGACACAAGAATCTGCCAAATTTCATTTTCATCTTTATCGCTAACGCATTAGGTTCAAGGTTGATTGGGAAAATTTGACAGTGACGGGTAGCGTGATGTGGTTTCTGTTTCTACTAAAGTGGCCTTTTTAGGCCCCTAGTCTCCTTTTGGTGCAACCTAAAAATGCACACCACACTATGGTTGTTCTTTCGTTTTATTTTTTCTAAGTAGGTAGGTACTAACCTGTTACATACCTAATGTACCACTTCCTTTGTTTTAAACGGTACGTGCCTTTTTGTTATATTGGCACCACCTTACTAAAATTATTGTAATTATTTTGATATTTGTAATCGTTATAATTCTTCGTGTTTAGTTGTTATCTTTTTTATAAATCGATACTTACTGCTTTTGTGCATAGTACTTTTTTGTAGTGGTAAACCGATACATGTTTAATTAATCCAACAAAGAATTGAGTATCAAACTTTCGACACGTACCGCCAAAATGGCGCCGTCTCTATTGTAACTACAATATTACTACACCGAGAGTTATCCAAGTGTAAAGAAACGGACGCCTATGATCTGGGCTATTTATAGAGCACCCTATCTCTTCCCCTAGTCGTAAGGGTTTCGTTTAGGAGGCCGTGTGACATAGGGTTTGGTTCACAAGATTGACCTTGAATGCCAGTAGTTTGTGTATCGAGTAAGGTTTTATATTATCAACACACTTTGATACAAGAAAACTGGCTCCTACACTACTCTATTTTTTTAAATACTTAATTAATTTCTCAGTAATTTATTGATAGATTTCAAATAATTTTTGACAGGTTTATTAATATTGATCTATATTTTAATGCCATTGCGTTAAATACATTCAGTCAAAAAAGTATCGGGAATGGATGATTTGTTTATGGTTCCAAATTCAAATTTTTGTTTTTTTGTAGTTGTTAGATTGGCACAACTGTTTTCCATTTTGGCGCGGAGTTTGAGTTGCATCTGTTATTTATATTAAATACAGTGCTGGTTTTAGTAATATCATATATAGTGTGTATTGCGAATTTCATAATGGACAAAAATATCGAACAAAGAGTTTGTCTTAAATTTTGCATCGCCAATGGAATTTCGTGTTCGGAGTCACTGAAAATGTTACAGAAGGCTTACGGTGAATCGACTTTATCAAAAACTCGTGCTTATGAGTGGTTCAAAGCGTTCAAAAGCGGTCGAGATGTGATGGAAGATTTGCCTCGCTCTGGTAGGCCGTCAACGTCTGCAACTGAAGTTAACATCTCAAAAGTGAAGGAAATAGTGACTGAAAATCCCCATTCAACTCTGAGAGAGATAGCCGCCGAACTTTCTGTATCTCACGAGTCGATCCGTACCATTTTAACTAATCATTTGGGTATGAAACATGTTGCTGCTCGGCTAGTCCCAAAAGATCTGAATATTCTCCAAAAACTCAATCGCATGAAAGTCGCTGAGGACATGCTAGAACGAGTCAGTTCGGACCCAACATTCATGAAACGCATTGTTACTGGTGACGAGACGTGGGTTTACGAGTTTGACATGCAAACTAGTCAACAAGCTTCGGAGTGGCACCTTCTAACTGAACCGTTTTCAATCGATAGAAGACATAAAGGAGAATTCGCGGCGAGAACTCAACTCAATTCCGGAAGCAGCGTTTAAAAAATGTTTTGATGAATGGATTATTCGTTGGCGCAAGTGTATCGTTTCTAAAGGAGCGTACTTTGAAGGTGATAAAATAAATTTGGATGAATAACAGACATTTTGTGTATTATTGATCTTTTCCCGGTACTTTCTTGACAGAGTAGTATGATTTTAAATACATAATGAAATTTCTCCTTTGAAACCTACTAAAGTTAATAGGCAATGATAAGCAACACATCTTAAAATTAAGGCTGAAAAACATTGAAATACACATTTTTGTTACTGAGTGTCTGAATAAAATATACTGGAATTTAGAATCCGATGGTTAATTATGCAGTTTATACGTGTTTAAAGCACAACCATTGCATTACCTCACATGAAAGTTATTTACCTAGCCGAGGACATCGCACCTCAATAACCAAAACTTATCCATTTTTCAATCTTATGATAGTAGGTACTTACCCATGTCGTCGATGAGAGGCGCCATCCGCAGCGTGACGCCGACCAGCAAGAGACAGAGGAACAGCAGCAGACATGCCGTCACCATGATCGTGTAGCGAGCACGGCGAGGCAGCTCGTCGGGGTCCAGTACCTGTGCCAAAATAGACCAAACATTTAAGAAAGACAAAAAAAATGTCTCGCACAGGACGAACCACAAAATAAAATAATATTAATACATAGGTACCAATACTATAATAACGAATCTGACCGCCGTCGGAAGCTTGGACCCCTGCTGTTCCGTATACAGGTATTTAATATTTTTAAATATTCTTATATCTTTGTATTTTAATATGAAAAATGTAATTTATATGTATACTAGTTGACCCTCGCAACTTCGTCTGCTCTTCTCCTATTTGTCTTAGCGTGATGATATAATAGCCTATAGCCTCCGATATCTAACACTGAAAGAATTTTTCAAATCGGACCAGTACCTAGTTACTGAGATTAGCGCGTTCAAGCAAACATACACTCTTCAGCTTAGTAAAAGATATAGGTACAATCGTAGATAAGATCAAGATCCAAGATCTTACCAATAAATTTTATATAACGGACGTTATTAACGTCGTGACATTTTTCTCAAAGTGTTAGGCAAAAGCGCCAGATATGCAAAAGTGCTACACGTATGAATCCGGTGAAACTAGAAGTTAAAATAATTTTTGATGGATTTCACATGTTGAGTTCAATAAATAAAGTATGTATTAGTAGCAGCATATTTCTTTTCTACGATTTTAGGAGCATATCTTAGTAACCATCCAAGTCAAACAAAGCCACCTATCCATAAAACTTTGAACCCGCTTCACCTCAGTTCATTAAACGCCATCTAGCGGGTGGTTGTTTCAACAGGCTAAGCGGTATGTGAATGTTGCAGTAGGTAGCTGTCTGTAGTAAGGTAACTAAATATTCGCAAACTAGATGGCGCTACGGTGCCGGTTAAAACTGGAAGTTGCTATGCCGTGGAGAACTTGGACGAAACTTTTGTTGCGTGAATGGCGGGAAAGCAATTTGTAGACGATAACAATAGCAACGATTCTTGTTGTTAGTGCAAATAAGTTTCCGTTTGATTCCATAGGTTGTGTATATAATAGCTAAGAAGGATTGTTACACTTCGTGGACCGATAACCGATGGTAAATAACTGTACCTTTCTATACATACTTTTTTTACCAATTCTGTCTTCTAAAAGAGACATCTGTTAACATTATTTCAGACATGTTCTGCTATTACTTTTACCACCTTTTTGACAGATTTGAAAATATTCAACTTTACAACTTGTTTAAGAATTAAACTGTTAATGACAAAGATGTAAGCTATAAACTAAAAAAATAGACACAACATGTAGAATACAAATCAATATAAATAAAATTATTCCGTTATCGAGTGACTGACGACGCTGTTTACGTACAGCCAAAACTTCTGATCGTAGGGCATTTAGGTATGGGTTCCCTGGAGATAGGATTTCCCGAAATTCCTACGGGAACGGTAAAAAACAAGATATACGCGTACAAAGTCGCGGACAAATGCTAGCAATTTATAAGACGCAAAGTATATTTGTATTCTACATGGTGAAAATCCCATTTTAAAGACAAAATTGTGCAACACACTTCCAAACCTATAGGTATATACAAAATCGCTAGTGCATCAACTCATTTTAATATCTGACGCCATATCTGCCTCACGTTCAAAATGTTTACTTACATGTATAACTTTAGCCTGTTCATCGATAGCCGAGACGAGCAGCGTGCGGTGCTTCTTCGGCTTCTGTCCGTGCACGTGTTGATGGCGCCTGCGCCGGCGACGGCGCCGCTCCAGTTCCAGCTGCTCGGGGATCTCCATTTCTCTGGTGAAAAAATTGCAAACGTAGTATTAGACTTAAAACACTTCTAAAGCTTTAGTACGTGCAATAACAGTAACTTGTGCAGCAAAGGCATTGCTGTGTAATCTGTCTGAAGCTTCAATATAAAATAAAAGCCGGGTTTCTAAGGTTTTTATTGGTGGTTTATCCGTCCTATAACGCTACTTTTTATTACGCCATTGGTTGGTTAATGGTACTTTAGAAACCGGGCATAGGTGTTCAACTTATTTTACCTGGGCTATATACGAGTAGGTACCTACATAAATTGACTGATTAATTAATTATAGCCATACTAGGTCGATACCTACGCGAACATATTAGTACGAGTATACTTTTGCGTAAACTGATTGATTAAATTATTGTGATTGAGCTGCTTACCTACGTCGGGTTTGCAGTTTAAGTTTCTTACGCTTATGCCTAGCAATCTCATGCTCGCACCAGTGTGATGGCAGCTCTTCGCCCGGACTGCCGATGATTGAAGCCTCCTCTGGAATTGAAACGAAAACATACAAATTAGTACCACATCCTACATAACATAATAATAATATAATGTCCAATTGAGGACAGCTAAAGGCTGATGGATTGAACCAAACTACAAGATGGATTTGGGAACCGGGTGATCAATTGTAGTAACATATTTCAGTAGAGGCCTCTGTCCAACAGCGGAAAATGATAACACTATCACACTCAACAAAATTGATTGATCGAGTTTAAGGGCGAGTTTTTTCATCCGTAGCAGCAGCCTAAAAATCACCCAGCAGTTTAAAAATTTTCGTCACGTCAAATACGTTCTTCAAAATTTTTTTAATTCTTCTAATAGCGATTTATCTGACCGTTGGTACTTGGTACAGTTTAATATTGAACGGAAATCACATACTAACGGTTCAATTACTAATACCAGTGGGTAACTACGGATCAAAAACTCGCTCTAAGAGTTGTGAACATCATTATAACTCATCACGTAGAAGAAAAGGGTTCTAAAAGCGGTTATAGGTTTACAGTAGTAATAATTATTCATAAACACATACTCTTGGAATATAACCTACCAAACATTTCTATATACATTTCATAAGTTCAAGAGCATTGACACAACCTTGATAGTTGCTACATTGCAATTTAGATAACATCTAAAGGGCTATAACCATAATTTACACCGGGATTTCCAACTACGACCATTAAGATAGTATTCCCGTAACGGCCTAGCTTTCTATCGCCATCCTATAGTGGGTTTACCGATGAAATGAGTACTCAAGTGTGATAAACGTGTTGACTAGAAGCCGTAAGTTTCTTGAATTAATTTAATACCCGAATTGAATAAACAACTTCAGTTATTAAATTATCAACTTCTTAAGTGGGTGATAGACGTACGAACTTATAGTTGTAAGATCGCGAGCGTACTCGGTTCGACGTCGGTGACACACGTGATAGCTTGCTCACTCTGGTACCAGGGGGACCGCGATTTCGTCAATGGAGGAAACTTTTTCTTATTCAGAAATATTATTTTACTGTAGCCAAACAGGATATTCGTATGAAAGAAGCTATGAAAAGAATTCTGTTAATTATTAGTGTGAATAGCTTCGAAAATCAGTATTTTTTGCAACACAACAGCACTAGACGTGTCAAAGCAATGGCTCGCGGGTTGCGGCTCGTGGCGCTGACAGACGTGGGAGCCGAAGCGAGCTACGAGTAAAATTTCAAATCTGATGGATCGCCAACAAACTTACTCGTTAGTTTTTATGTACGCGTGTTTACGGTGACACACGAGCGAAAAAGCTCGTCGAGCCACAAGTACGCGTACTTGTTCGCACGTTTGTCACCCACTTTAGGCATCATGTAGAATATTTAAAATTATCTCCCATTTTTAAGTAACGTGTAAAAAGTACTCTAAAAGGCCTTCGACAAAGTCAATCATAACCATGTTTTACATTATTATGCTTACTAACCCTAAAAAAATATTGAGTACTTTTTAAGTTCTTACTATGTTTAGTTTTAACTTTAGCGTATGTTCACTAACCGTTTTTCTTGTCGGTAAACCATTTCATGAATTATTTCGAAAGTGGTTGTCTCAGGGTTCTATTTTAAGGCCCCACTTTGTTGGGCTACTTCTTTCTATATTGTTCTGCACCTCTGTGTACAAACAGGCAAAATTATTAAAGTGTGTTGGAGAAAGTCATTTCTCCAACACTCTTTAATAACTTTGCCCGTTTCACTGTATTAGCTTGGAGCTAGGTTTTTCCCTGTTTACTGGTAATGAGCACCCGTTAACTACCTATATTGGAGCTCAAATTTACATTTCAAGTCATTTATTCAAATAAGGTTGATATGCAGCACTTTTGTAAACGGCAGTTTTTCGAGAAAACCGTCTTCCTAATCGGCACCCATCACATGACACATAGAACTTAATGATGAATGGCTGCGTATAATATGTTACGCAGGTAAGTGTTAACTGACCGTCGGGCACGGGGTCTCGCAGCAGCAGCAACAGAGGATGCCGCGCGCGCCGCCGCGACTGCTCGGCGTGCAATGCGCGTGCTTTGCGCTCCACTAGCGCGACCAGCACCGCCTCCAACCGCGCCGCGCCGCTCTCCTCCGTCCATACTGCTTTGTCGACCGTCTGGAAACGTGAAGTAAATATTAGCACCATAGATATTTTTACAACTTTTGTATATTTATATGATAAATGCGGACAAATAATTTTGAAGTAACGTCAATGAGACATAATAATTTGAATGTTCAAAACGGAAATAAGCATTTAAGCCAGTTAATATTCCCGAGATTGACTTTGAAAAGACAATAATAAAATTATGAAACACAACCCAGTAATATTTTTACTTTTACGTTACATAAGTGAACATTTCGAACAGAAACGTTTTTTAACTTTCTGTGTACCTGAATTCTTAACCTTTGTTACCAAATTCTTAACCAACGCTGAATAAAACAAAGATACAAAACGTTGTTTGAACGTATTTGAATTCCATATATTCAGGGTTTTAAATGATACAACACACGCTAGAATAGGTACTGTAATATTTATACCTACTCGATTCCAGAGGAAATCGACTTTTCCGTTTTTCCTTTTCGAGGGAAAGAACCGTAAGAATTGTGTGTAATACAGCCTCTCTAAATATATAATAGCTCCTTTGAAATAAAGATTTTCATTTCGATACGAGTCTTTGAACGAAGAGGTTAAAGGTTTAGATAGATTACATGCAATTAAGCTGCAGACAAGACACGTAGCATTAATAATTTAGTTGAGCAGCGTTGAGTAGTTTCCAATATTTCAACATTTTGATAGCTGCCACTGCTACCAGTAATAATCCATTACAGTAGTAGGGAGTAGTGTGATTGATTACCAAATATCACGATATTTTCCCACATATGTACGGTATCAATTACACGTATCTTTTGAGCCGTCCACAGCGTCATTAAAACTTTACTAAAATTAATTTCGTTAAGTTTTTCTATTCAATAAACTTAGGGCCGTTTTTATCAATTCAAACTGATCGCGATCAGTACATCTGAACTGCGTTCAAGAGCTGTCAGTGTCAATATTCCAAAGAAAATAACGACACTGACAGCTCGTAAACGTGATTTGTGATCGCGATCAATGTTGTTCGCGATCAGTTTCTTTGGTGAAATTCGCCCTTAGTAGAATCGGAACTTGTTATAATAGAAGGTGACAGCAAACTGGGATGAGAATCGTGGCTAGATAATAAACGGCGCACGGGTCGATCTTCAAGGTTAAGCAACGCTTGCCAAGGTTGGTCTGTGGATGGGTGACCATCTTAACATAGCTAGTTTCTTCCGTGTCTCGGAAAGCACGTTAAGCCGTCGGTCCCGGCTATCATTTGTTGATCTTTGGCAGTCGTTACGGATAGTCAGAAGCCAGTTAATCTGACTCCAGTCTTGCCATGAAGTACTGTGTTACCCAGTTACTGGGTTGTGGAGGTCTGGTAGGCAGCCGCTCCACGTAATACACTGGTATTCAGCTAAATCCGGTTTGACTGGAAGCCGACCCCAATATAGTTGGGAAAAGGCTAGGCAGATGAAAAGATGACAGCAAACAGTGTATCTTAACATCGCAAAGAATCGGATGCAGTGGATTTGATGCTATTCAGATATTTTCAATTTTTTTTTCTAATTTCATGTTTGCTCCGCTAGCGTGTGAATGAATGTATGACTGATTGCAGGGTCTCTTGGCACGAGTTTAGGAAGCGCGCGTCATCAAGCAGTGGCTTGGGAATTAGAGTTACATCCACAAATAGTAGTTTATTTTGTACCATGTGAAATTAAAGAGGCATCTAGCAAAGACATGTTGACAAATTGACGTGGCGATCATTATTGAAGTCAAAATGTTGGTGCTTGCCCATCTATATTTTGTGAGACTAAAACTTTGTGAGACCGTCTTTTCTAACAAAGGTCCACGCATAGATTAGTAAAAACTATATTGTCTTATAAACATAAGGAATAACTAATAAATAATTCTATGGGGTCGTTTAATTTTTTTCAGACTTTTACCTATTCTTGGTGATCAAATACTTTTGAGCGGTAGTGCATTCTATGTATAACAGTGAGTGAAGCTGTAATGACGATGGTAAACAGTGGTATACTGACATCGGTCGACGGCTGTCGCATGGTGAGCGCGCGGCCGACCCGTGTGGCCGATCATCGCCTCGCACGCGACGCTACCGAGCGCCTCTCCGCACCTGCAACCAATCAGAATCGATTTATATTAACCTGTCATTACGCATTATGAAGGGTGTCACACATACTGCCAGGGCTGCGGAATAACCGCGGCCCTGAAACGGATGGAACATGAGTGGGTTTCAGTGAGTAAGAGTATTGGTCCCAGCCGCTAAATGGCGTTCGTTAAATAAACCATGTCAGAGGCCCTTGAGGCGGTTTAGAAACTCTGACACTAGGGTGTGGGGTCGTTTAGACCTTACGATAAGAAGAAGAAGTAAGAGTATGACATTTCCTTCCGCTCCGCACTGATTATAAATAATAAAATATCGGTTTTTAGATTTATTATAAATTTGTTTATTATAAACGTCCAGATACTGCCTCGCGTTATGATAAGTATTATAAATGCTTGCACACGTTTACAAAACTGTGCGCGTCTAAAAAAAATTGTGTACTTCATGTTTGCTAAATTGAGGTGACATAATTATATCTAAGTATCTGGAAATTTATTATAATCAAACCGGTAAAAAACCGACTTTCAAAAACAAAACACTACAAAGTAAAAAATAACTTTAATTTCGATATATAAAGTCGGTGTTCAAAAACAAAATACTTATTTTTTGTAAAAAAGTTTTTTTTTTCACTTTTTAGTGGTACGCAGATACCACTAAAAAGTGAAACTACAAACACAGTATGCCGGCGTGATGTTATGTTATGAACTGGTGTAAACGATCAACAGACATGCGATTTCAGAAATCCCGATCCATTTGCTATCATTTATTTAAGAGTTCCGTTGCCTACCGCCGAAGTTCTTCATCAAATCTTGACCAAATTAAAATGGGACCAGTCCGAGAAAATACTCTTCCAAACAAAAAAGAATCATCGAAATCGGTTAAAAATTGGCGAAAATATCGCTGAATAAACATTTTTCATGGGATCCCATCATCAGATCCTGACTTACACCTTCCATCATCAGCTCAGCAACATGAGATGATGATTACCAGGCACAAATATCTAAACTGCGTTAGAAAGTTTATGAAAAACATTGTATATGCTGATAAAATTGGAGGGTTTCCCTCAATTTTCATGGGATCCCATCATCAGATTCTAACTTGGTGACAATGGGACCACCTCAGGAGTATAGGCTTTCAAATAAAAAATTATGTTTTAAAATCGGTCCACAGTTGGCGGAGAAATCGGTGAACACACAAAAAAAAATACATACAGCCGAACATAGAACCTCCTCCTTTTTGAAGAAGTCGGTTAAAGAGGCACCGTTGGTTAGACATTGTCTAACTGTAGGCGTTTTTAGCCAAAATCATGATGATGATGATTATATTAAATACAATATGACAGGAGCAGAAAAAAATGCAAAAATAATACCTACTCCAAACATCTAAACACCAGAACATAATCTAGTGATTTTGTTGTGTAAGATTCAAAGCATTTTATTTGAAACCTTTGAAACGTCAAGGTCGGTCAGTCAAAAACATGGAAGCTATTTGCACGTTCCAAAGCGTAGATCTCTATGGAGAAGAACGTGCAAGAAACTCCACGGACACTCTTTTAAATCATGTAGGTGGGATAGGCACTCGCTTCATGTAAAATAATCCAGCTGATAAAAACCTAAACTGGAGTTCGCTCGCACCATCGTCGTCATTATGCATAGCGTAAGAGCTCGAAAATCATTACAATTTTTAGTTGGACGAAATGTTAAAAATCCTGGAGTTTTTGCAACGATGCCTGTGTATTATGAAAGAAAAATGTCTTCCGTAGGTGTATAGTGTACCTAAAACAGTAGGTATAGTCTTCGGTCACCTGTAGTTTTATTCAAAAAGCTCTAACTTTTAATTAAAAACCCCTTCCCTGTGTCCTGTGAATGTCCCAACAGGAGAGAATTTAATTAAATTCCCCTGCACTTATACAACGAACGCTAATTTATTCAGCTGCATCTGTCTAATGAAATGCTAATTCCCAGAAATACGCTACAGGTATTTGTGGGCTATAAATACGTTTGATAAACAAACTTTTAAAGAAAACTGATTACATTTTCATTAGGAATCCTCTTATTTATGTATTAAGGTTTAATTAACTTATTTTTCCAAAGTGAGATAATTTTGCCGTATTGTGTCGGCTGGTGCTGTATGGTACCGGAAAAGAACAACACCATCCCATCACTTCCCGTAGGTGTCGTACGAGGCCACTAACGGACTCACCAGAGAATGGGCAGCAGCGTTCTCTGTAAAACGCAACACCATACACTGCGATTGCGATCGCTAACCCGCCTGCCAAGCGTGGCGATTATAACAAACCCGCCTTTAGGGAGAGGCCTATGTCCAGCAGTGGACGTCTTGTCTCGGCTGTTATGATGATGAGATAATTTGACTTGAAAAAAGCTTTCAAATCTTTATTCGTCAGGTAAAAACATTTGTGTTTTTAAACATGGGCCCTAAAATAATTTTCCAATACCTGTGAAGTTATAAAAACATTTGAAATGATTCAATTATTTTTATGTTTTTGCAAGTCCGAGTTTTAGGCTGCTACTGTATATGGAAAAACGAGCAATTCTAATTTAGATGCCATTAATCACATTACGTGGAGGCATTCTACGACTTTTAATGAGAGAAGAAAACGCCGAAATTCTTACGACAAGATTAAATTGAAATGCTTTGTAAAGTAAATGGCTGCCGTGACTCCGTGAGGGATTTGGAACAGAAAAAAAACAAAATGCCATAGCAATTTTGTGGAGAGAATTTTTTATTCGGTGTGTACAAAAAATGTTTCTATATTGTGGCTACAGGTATCTGACATACATATTTGAAGCATTTTTGGTCCCATAATAATTTATCAACTCTACCAACTGTTTTCTTTTTTTTTTACTTGGATTATGGTGCATTTGTGTCGAAATACGGAATTTCACAGCAATATCGAGCAAACTGTCTCTGACACCAATTTTTCGATCATTTGAATTTCACTTTCGTAAAGTTTTTAAATTTTTCACTAAATTTCCGCTCTCAATTTTTACTGAAACAGGACATAATACTGCCTTTTGTCCGGCGCTGTACGTGAGGCTTTTATCCGGCTCGTATTCACACAAAAAACTAACATATGTAGTACATTTTGTTCGATCACTCGTACGGATATCGGGTAAAGGCCATTGCACGCGGTGCGATAACCTTTTTATGTGGACGAGAGGTCTCGAATCGGAACTATTTCATTGAGTATTTATTGGTTACGAGTATCGTTGAACATGGTATCACGGTATCGTTTCAAGAGTAGTCTGAGAGTGCGTACATTCTCAGAAATAATCGCGTGTTTATGGCTTTAGATTGGCACACTTTGAGAAGTTTTGCGGATACAAATTGGATCTTAGTTTAAGCTCTACTTAAACTTGACTTAATTGTGACTTAAACGAGATTACATGAATAGAGAACTCGCTTTAAAGACTTTACCTAATTTTGTTAAGTTTTCCTCTCATGCCAGTTTCCGCGAAAACTATTCGACACCTACAAATAAAAGCCCGCAGTTGGATTTTTAATGCTTAACTCAGCGCCGAGTGAGATTGACAATTCAAACAGTACAATTACGTTTAGGAATTATTTCGGTATCACGACCTAATGTTAGCGAAAACAGACATTAGTTTATTACTTGCCTCAGCATTTATACTCCAAACTAAAAATAAGCTCAGGTATATTTGATTAAAGCGCAATTAATATTCGTCAAGAGTATTTAATTGCATAGATAATTACCAATCAATGGTATTGCACAGTTCCGAGTAATACTTCATCCATGTTATTACTGCACGCACTAATATCGATAGCTATTGTGTGTGGATTAGCATCAGGCATTATTCAGCCTTTGTCTAACTTGACTGAAACCCTGTATCAGACGATGCCAGTCGGTAACGTACACGCAGGATACCGTACGCTTTGTTTCAATATTATTATAAGATAATTGATTTCGGCGTTCATTAGAAAAAAATTTGAATAACATTTTCTAAACCAAACTCTGTATATTTTCCCTTCGAATTCAATCATATGAACCCTAGGGAGTATTCTACTAGCTATAACAAAGCCTTCTATTCGAGAAGTAATTTAGTTTTGAAAGTATTTATCTAATAGGCACCTCTACTATGTACTTCAAACACTAATTGCTACATAATATGTATTGAAACAATGAACCATGTGTTCATTCAGAAACATGTGTTTACCAGATAATAATTATGAACCTTCAAGTATAATAATTATGTTGGGCTTATCTGAAATATTTTGGCATAGTCTAAATCAGAGAGGACTAAGCGGATAATATGTGTCAGTTATTCCCTGAACAGAGGGTTTAGCACGAATATTTTGGCGTATTGTAACGTTAGCGTAAGTGAATTCTGAATGTGAAAAACTACAACCCCATAGTATTTTGGTTTACATTTTTTTATTTATTAATAAGGCACACCAACAACTTTATTTACAAAATTAATGTTATAAATTAAATTGTCACATCGAAGGTACTGTGTAAAACAGGCATGCACAACTTTCACAGTTGATGTATAAAATAATACAAAAAATTTGAGCAGTAAAAGTAAAAATAACATTAACAAATTGATAACACATAAACGGAACTGTTGTAAAATATAAAGATAAATTGAATTTTAAATAATTGAATTATAAAATTGAAATTTAAATTATTGAAATTATGGGACATAAATCAATTTACTTATATCATTCAAAAATATGAACATAATATTATCTAATTAAAATAAATATAATGTGCGAAACGAGTGTTATAGCTATGGTAAAATATTCGTGCTAGGCCCTCTGTTTACTCAACGTAAAGTTTAGTTGAAAACCAAAGTCAGGTAACTCCTAGTTGTTTTGCAATTTGCTGAACTCAGCCACACAATGTCCTAATCATCAATATAAACAAAATTCTTCCGTTTCTGAGTGAGTGAGTGACTAACAGACAATGCACAGTCGTTGAGAGATGACCGTGGGGAGAGTAGGGGAGCACTAAGAGGATTTCCTGAAATTCCTAGGGAAACGGGAAAAAACGGGATAGGCGCGTCCGAAGTCCCCAAACTACTTGTTTTAGATTAAGCTTTCTTTTAATTATACCTACATCGTGTGACAAATAAAAAGATTTTCTTTCTTTTTATTCCATGGTACGTATGTAAGCGTAACTAAAGTATAAGGTTGATTTTTGTCAGGATAAAACCTCCTTATTAACAAAAATCTAACACAATTACAAAGCCCGTAATATCAGCGAAAAGCTTCAACATAAGCGCAATACTTAACTTTTTATCGTGCACAAAGTAGGCAGCACTAGTTTTCTGCTTCACATATGTACCTACTTTCGCACTCTGTACAACAAATGTTACCGCATTGTATCCCAAACAGGAGCACTGTGATACTGCGGTTATATTCAATATGCAAACACTAGGCCATCCGCGGCACAGACCTCACGTGACATTCATTTGCATGAAAATTAGCGAGCGCCAATATTGCGATAGGTTTAACGGCATTTTATGTGTATACATAAATAAAAATGAAACGTTTTTCGATGGTTAGAGCATCATTTAACAGGTTTTCAGTACGTTTAGCAGACACAATAGTAAAACAATAGTTTCCAGAAAAACCTCAGGTGGTTAATGGGTTCCTCGGACTACTACGATTAGTTACGATACGATTAGTTTGGTGGTCTTAGAGAAAGGATGTGTATTATCAGATGCTGGTGCTCATCGGTAGAATGTGTAACTGTGGTGTTAATGTAAGTTTATTTTTTTAAATTACTGTAAAAATAAAACTAAAAAATAAAAGGGGATGATGTAGTAACAGTAGTAACGGAACGTCACTAGACGCTTGACACATGACAGCTGTCAAGAAGCAATGTCATACTCATAAGAGATTTGTAAGAATTGCACTGATTAAGGAAGATAATTAAAAATACGTTTATAACAAATATTAAGAGAAGATCTTTTAATTCAAAAGAAATAACAATACGGTAAACTGTATTAAGTGAGTCGTGGTGGTAATGGCTGCGACTTACGAGTTGTAGGTCGTAGGTAGGTAGGTAGGTACCCAGGCAGGCGCTTAACTTTGTGTAAATTATTTCATCACCACTGCTCTTAAAACGATGAAGGTAAATATCATGAGGAAACCAAAAATTCGAAGACATGTGACATCTCCAACCCGCACTGGGCCCACTCCCTCTCACCGAAAGGAGGCAAGTGTCCCAGCAGTGGAAACATTATAGGCTGATTATGTTAGCCAATTTTAAAATTAGTTAGCCAATTTTGAAATACAGGAAATACTGAATTTTTTTTTTATCAATGGGTTTTTTAACAACGTTTGAACAAGACAACCTCTGTCGAGTCAGCTGTTAGTCAGTTGTTAATATTCAAAAAACGTGCATAAATAAGTTACAAATAGCAGCAATAGTAGCAGTGAAGGGTAAAGTTCTTTTGTCCCTGAGGGGGTTGTAGGAAGCTAAAAATGATGCAAAGAGGATATACAGCGACGTGAGGCGTCCTTCGCGCTATTTCGTTTGTATTTCGAATTCGAACTTACGAACCTACTTACGAATAAAATATAACTAGCTGACCAGCGCATTATCGTCTGCGTCACATTTCTCATTAATGCTCGCTCCTATTGGTCGTAGCCTGATGCTATTTAGTCTATAGCCTTCCTCGATAAATGGGTTATCCAACATTAAAATAATTTTTCAATTCCAACCACTAGTTTCTGAGATTAGCGCGTTCAAACAAACTCTTCAGTTTTATAATACTAAAATAACACTTCGCCCGCGACTTCGCCCGCGCTGCCATTTTCTTAAGGATCTCTAATTTCTTTCTAGACAAATTATAAACTCAAACCTTTCTCGAGAGCCACTCTATCCATTGGTGAAAATAGCATGAAAATCGGTGCAGTAGTTTTTGAATTTATCGTGAACAGACAGACAGTCGCGGCGGAGGACTTTGTTTTATAATATGTAGTGATTACATTTTGGTATCGAAATGAAAGTATATACTCGTAGTTTGTGGATCAATCACACCCGTTGGATGGAATGACCACAGCCTGGATTAGGAAACGGAATATTGTTCCTGTTGCCGTGCTGGTAAAGACAATAGCACGATCAAGTTGGACATATTTTCTCTATAAGAAGTATTTGCAGTTTCACTATATCCTTTTCAGTCCACACACGCTCAGCTGGAGCTTTGAAACTTTAGTCTAGATCCAGAGGTGACGGAGAAAAATACGACAATATATCGAGCTTTCCCAGAAGAAGCCTGTTAACTCTTACTTTGAGGAGAATAGGGGTTACACGGGGGGACACGGTTGTTTCGGGAGATACCTGTTTCGGATTCGGCGGGAGGACCTAGTTCAATCTATGGTCCGGAGCGAGGAGGCATGGGAAACGGTCACCTCCTTCTGCGAAGCAATAATGCTAGCGAAGGAGGAGGCCAAACGTGTGCGAGAGAGAGAGACCTCAGGATCCAGCCGCCGCAACAGAAGAAGACGCCCCGGGCGTAGGGAGTCGCAGGGCGATTTCCGGCCACCGTAGGCGCGGGCCTGCGGACGGTGAGCATTGGGTGGCTCGCCGTCCGATCAGAACCAGGCCCGGGTCGACGGCGCGCTGTGTTCCACGCGCGCCTCAAAGAGCTGTCAGCATGGAAGACGGGGCCCGCTAGGACCAGTGCCCGGGGTGCGGAATCCGTTCGAAAGAGTCACCGTAGTCCTGGAACGCTAAGGGCACTAGGAAGAACACGGATGGGTTTTAGTCAGTAAGAGTCTGACATTCCCTCCTGCTTCAACCAGAGCGGGAGGAATCATTTGATGATTTCCCATCCTTAAAAAAAAAAAGAAAAAATTGTTTGCTGTACGCACAATTAAAGTATTCCCAAAACGTTTTGTGTTCATCACCCTAAAGTCAAAAAACAGAGCTGATAACTAAGTACCCGATTCTAGAACACCTGCTTCCGAAATAGTTCCCGTCTTAAAACAGAATTTATTCTCAGCACAAAAGACGTGTCCTTAGAGAAGACCTTCACCCTGTCTCTAAGTGTCTGGCTTGAAGTACTGTCACACTTCAACAATGAGATTTATAACATAACAAAAATTATACAAAGCGCGAAGTCTAGTGTTACTTACGACAATTTCAGATTTATTACGTCTTTATTTAGTTGGATAGCAATATCTAAGTATTATAATACTACTAATGTTATAAATGGCTATAGTTTTGGATGTCCGTATGATTGATACATCGTATACACTTTATTGTATATCATCAATCGTGCCTCTACGATCTCCTGGATCAACTGATTTCCGGGTAGACCAAAAGACGTGGATCAGGACATGGATACTTTATTCAGGTTTCACAATCCAGATGAATGTCCTTTCACGCGAGAGCAGCCGATCATTAATCTTTTTTTTTAATTTAAGTGCTATGTAATAAAACTTATAATTTCAAGGATATACTCATCTCGCAGACTGACAGACCGTCGTGACCAGGTAGCACTTTCCATGGCCATAGAATTAGCATTGCCCTTCGACGTGGCTGTAATGCAAGTCTTCAGGATTCGTGATCACGTTTCCTGATTTCAGCAATGTGGAGTTACTTATGTACATTTGTATTTTGTTTTAGTTTTAAATTATTACATTTGCCATTATAAGTCAAAAATCTAAAATTGAGGACAAGGTTCAAACAGAGCCACAGTTCCAGATGAAGGAACCTCCCAAAATGTAGCACCGCATTCGCCACATTATTCTGTATCACGCACTTAATGCAACTGCCGAACAAGAGCCCTTCAGGTGCTGTCTCGGCTCTTAGCCATTAGTCCATTAGCCGTAACAACTCCGTACCTAGCTACAATTACCGCATTGTACAACATCCCAAAAATATAGTAAGTTTGTGTGCCAAGCCAGGACACCTCGGTATTCTATTAAATCATTGAGGAAACTAAATATATTTCACTTTCTGGGGTTTCACGTGGTCCTCGTAAAAAACATCTAGTGAAAAAGTCGCAAAAAAAGTCTCTTAAAATCTCAACTCGATGGTTTGGTTTCTATCTCAAGTTTATTTATTTGTTTAATACTTCATGCGCAAAAAGTGAAAAGGCGGATTGAATGCCTGATAATAATGATCCTATTACGAAAATCATACTTCAAGTGAAAACTTGAAATATGATTGGCCAGTTTCAAGTCGTCCCTGAAAAGGCTCGAAATAGGCAACAGGAGCAAAACCGCGGCGAAAAACTAGGATACCTTTTATAATTTCACACGTAGCTTCAGTCCAATGCCACTTCAAGCAGCGGGTTTATTGTGGTTACGTTTACCTCAAAAGGGGAAAAACATCGCTACAGTAACATTATGTATAAAATATTAGACACCCCGAAACCCTCTTTACTTCGTTCACGTGAATGTTAAAGTGTGTACACACGAGAATACGCGTATCAAATGATAAAGTATTGTATGAATATGTCACGGCAATTAAGCCTGTGCTGCAGGTTTGTTTCACTCAGATTTATCGATGTGTAAACACCTTTATACAAAATTCAATTGAAAATCTGCACTACAAACAGCAGGCAAACAATTCTATATCGATGAAATATTGCACTGTTTTATTGAACTATTATTTTGTGTGGAAAACCGGATCTGTTTTTCATCCGGAAAACATGAATTCTGTTCTGAGCTCTTTTTTTATCAACCATCGTAATTGGTCTCCGTTGTACTGGAGCCCGACATATACGACCTGCAGAAACTTTAAATAATGCTAAACTTCTTAGTAAATAAAAGAAAGCAGACGGGAGCGGAATCACTATAACTTTATCCCGTTAACAGAGTTGGTTTACAAGTATAAATTAAAATCAAATCAGAAGTAGTGGAGTGTCGTCAAATATATAATAATAATAATAAAAAAAATAGTTATTCATCTGCAAATTTAATATGTGGCTAACAGATTATTTTAGTAATTTGTAATTTGAGGGAGATCTGGGGTCTAAACTAAGCCTAAGCATGTATTTTAGAGCTCCAGGTACATCACATCATCCTAACCATAACCTTCCTCCCGAACCGCCTCCTAACCTTGGACTTATTTCCCCTATTTCCCCCGACGAAACCCGCATTGCTCTTCGCCACATGAAGAACCGGAAAGCGGTCGGGCCTGACAATGTGCCAATTGAAGTGTGGAAGGCGATGGGCCTACATGGCGTGGACCTTCTGACGGATCTTTTTAACCGCATCCTGATCACCAAGGAAATGCCGAACCAGTGGCGATTTAGCCTGATTATCCCTGTATACAAAGGCAAAGGTAGCGTACAGGATTGTAGTAGCTACCGCGGTATCAAGATCATGTGCCACACCATGAAGCTCTTCGAGCGCATCATTGACACACGGCTCCGTAGCGAGTGTACTGTCTCTGAGTGTCAATATGGCTTCCGGGCGGGTAACAGCACCATGGACGCAGTATTCGCCTTACGGAATCTGGCTGAGGCTTACAGAGAGAGAAGGAGAGCTTTGCATATGGCCTTTTTAGACCTACAGAAGGCCTTCGACTGTATACCTCGGCAGTCCATCTGGTGGGCACTGCGCTTCAGGGGCGTTCCCGAGGCCTATATTGACATTATCAGAGACATGTACCGCGATTCCGTGTCCTCTGTCCAGACCGCTGTTGGCGAATCGAATGGCTTCCCAATATCTGTTGGCGTTCACCAAGGCTCGGCTCTTAGCTCGTTCTTGTTTAACGTAGTGCTCGATGTAGTTACGGCAAACATCCAAGATAAGCCCCCATGGCTAATGATGTATGCCGATGACATCGCCCTCGTTAATCAGAACAAAGCCCATCTTGAGCGCAAAGTCAACATTTGGAAGGACACGCTTGAAAACGGTGGTCTGAGACTAAATGTGGCGAAGACTGAGTACATGTCCTGTGGCAGCACGGATTCAAATAGGTTCATCCGAATAGGTTCGGACCTGATCAGAAAGTCCGATACGTTCAGGTACCTTGGATCCGTGCTGCACGAGTCTGGCAACGTGGACGACGATGTCCAAGCACGTATAGGCGCGGCTTGGGCGAAGTGGCGCGAGGTAACGGGCGTTGTATGCGACCGCAAAATGCCTCCGAAGCTCAAAGGGGCAGATATATAAATGCATCATACGGCCTGTCCTACTGTACGGCGGTGAATGTTGGCCAGCACTAAGCAGACACACCCAGGAGCTTCGCGTCACGGAGATGAAGATGCTGAGGTGGATGAGTGGCGTAACGCGATCCGATCGCATACGCAACTCTTTCATCAGAGGTAGTCTTGGTGTCCGTGACGTGGGGGAAAAACTGCAAGAGTGTCGTCTGCGATAGTATGGCCACATCATGCGCCGCCCTATGGAGTACGTTGGTCGGGGATGCATGAATATGGCTGTTCTTGGGGCTAGGTCCCGTGGTCGCCCTCGCAAGCGCTGGTTGGATGTCGTTAAGTCCGACATGAGAGCCAATGGCCTAACTGAGAAGGATGTTCAAGATCGGGCAAAGTGGAGGAAGCTAAGTAGGAAGGCGGACCCTGGCAATAGCCGGGATTAACGCCAGGTAGAAGAAGGTACATCACATCATCCGAGGCTCGCTAGGGCCAGCGCCTGCAAGGGTTGTGGAATTTGTTCGAATGAGTCACCGCGGCCCTGGAACGCAAAGTGCATTAGGGGGAACACGGATGGGTTTTAGTCAGTAAGAGTCTGACACTCCCTCCTGCTTGACCCAAAGCGGGAGGAGTAATTTGATGATTTCCCATCGATAAAAAAGGCGCATCACATCATAAATAGCAACACAACCACACAACATTTTGTAATATATAACCTATAACATTTGCATGCTATAAACAAAACTTGTAAGCTCTATAATGTCTGTAAAACAACTTTATACACCATGTTTTATGCAAATAAAATTAATTGATTGAATAGAGATTGTCAACGCGGAATTAGTGCGACTGGGTGATGGTGTTAAGTATATGTTGATATGTGTTAATACACGAATACCAAATAAATACATTGATTGTACAATCAATACTTTATAAATAGGTATACAACGTGTAACAGAATAATCGCAATACCTGAAAAGGTTTCATAGTACTCATCATTATGAACAATTATGGTATGCGGAACAGAGAATAAAGTCCCACAAACCTCCATTGAGAAGGGAGGATCCTCCGACCAGGCAGTTGTTGTGTCTGGCAGGCTACTGCTCGATAGTTGATATTCGGGCTGATGTATATTTTCAAATCGCACGGTAAACTCTGCTTACGCGATGCAGGATTTCGACGTAGTAGTTCGCTGCTAGTTGGATAGATGGCGTCGCGGTTCTTTTTGTTGCGATGTAGATTTGCTCCGTTGGTTTTTTTTTGCGGCGGCATTGATGCCGCTACATTACTCCCCTCTGAAGACCGGAGGTCGATAGTGGATGAGATCAGAAAAAAAAACGCGAGAAAAAATCTGCTGTTCAGTACTTACATTTTGTCGAGTTATGCGCACATAAAAATATGGGGCAGTCGATAATTTTACGCGATCTCAGTGTCGGTCCCACAGTAAAAGTTATTCATAATAAGGAGTGCAGTGACCCCTTATCAGGTATTGTGTTATTTCTGTCACACGTTGTATATTTACATCAATCATCAAATAATTATTTGAACATGAAATAAAGAAGCGCCTATATCGATATCAAAGATAGCCTTTCAACATAACATCAAACGTACATATTATCGATCCTCAATGACGTAGGTAGGTTGATTTCACTAAATAAATTACTGTGTGTCTCTTTACGGTTCCATTCCGCCCACAAAGCCTCTATAATTATAAGCAAATGTTAGCATGCAAAGGTATTTGTATCGAGTTTATTTTATCAACAACAAGGCAAACAATAATCTGATTGCCAATTATTTTGAATGCAGTTGTGTTTATTTTATTTACGAAAATGATTTTTTTTATGGTAAATCGGAGCGGGAGGGAGTGTCAGACTCTTACCGACTAAATACAACCCGTTTTTCTTCTAATGCCCTTTGCGTTCTAGGGCTGTCGAAAAAAATCTTTCGAATTTTGTAACCCTAAAATGGAGAATTGAAGGTCTTAAGAATCAACCCTCGTATTTTAAACGAGCATTTTCAGTCGCATATCGTCAAACGGGGTTAATAGAAACAAAACTTTTATAAGGTTTTTCATTTTATCGTAATATTGGTTTTCTAAGTACCTAATCAACTTTTTTTTTATATCCATTCAATCAAGTCGGTGACCGTAAATGCTGCAAATAATAATAATAATGTTAATCCCACCTCTTTCTTGCCTCAATCAGCCGGTCTGAGTGGAGATTCGCAAGAGCAAACGTGCTTGGGAGAAGGATGTATAATCCAGTAAGATGCTGGTAGGGATCTTGACCGTACTTCCGGGATTTCTCCACTCCTCTAGCACCTCAGGATATGTTGCCCCCTTGGCACTACGTCACTTTGTGCTAGCGACCTTTTCGGAGGGCCCAATTATTGAGTGTGCCAGTCACCGCTGCCATTTTAAAGCCGTTTTAATTGTCAATGGTCAAGCAGGAGCCAATAGTTCTTCCATAGTAAACGATTATCAGTCCAGCCAAACCCATAGCGTTTCATCTTTTGTTTCCATATTTTGCAATAGGTAGTCCTGCTCCAACCGGGGATTGTCCTTGGGTATACTTTCACAGTGCATACAAGGATAATCGTCGGTTGGTGTCCCATTCCATTTGAAATGTCTAAAGAGGCCTCTGCGAGTTGGCTTCGGCCCCTCGTACGCCTACCAAAGGGCCGGGTCTCTAGGGACCCAAGAAAGTGAAAAACTTGAAAAAAAATGTTAATATAATAATAATAACTATTCTAAATACATGTAGGATTGTCAGGTAATTCATACAGATAGACGAAAACGAAGTAGCACCTCATCACACAGCAAATTAGAAACTACACGCTACATTTACTTGGCTTGTCCCGTAAATGTGGCCGAAACCAGCCGAAGAGCTGAGAAAAACAACATATAATCGAAAATAATGATAAAAATAAAACTTTATTTCAGACCATCCAAGATCCATATTCGTATTTCAAAATTTAGAAACAGTTTTTATAATAAAAAAAAAACATTAAAAAACCCCCTTCAAAGTTTTGTTTCAATTCAACCCTTCATTTCTATTGTTGCCGTTCGTAGGTACTGTCATACCAACTCTAATTTTCCTACTACTATTTGACATTGATTGTCGCTGAGATGATATTGTGAATTTGAACGCTTTTTAACCGACTTAAAAAAAGGAGGAGGTTCTCAATTCGACTGATTTTTTATAGGTTTCTGAACAAAAAACGGAACCCTTATAGGATCGCTCGGGTGTCTGTCTTTCTGTCACAGCCAATTTTCTCCGGATCCACTGGACCGATTCTGTTGAAATATGGTACACATGGACTTTTGTGGCCCAACCACGGACGTTTTCCGTAAACTATTATTTTTTTTTGTATGGCGGTCACTTTTGGGGGTCAAACTTGAAAATAAAAAAAAAGTTTTTTTAACAATATCGTGTGACATATCAAATGAAAGGGTTTAATTATATTTTTTTCATAACTTTAAAATTATTTAAGAAAAAAAATATTTCAAAAATACTGAGCCTAAAATTTTGAAAAAAATGGAGATAATAGACCTTTACCTAAAGAATACAGGAAAATCTAGAAGAAGTACGTATATAGTGTAAAAATAACATGTTTAAAAAAAATTCGTTGAACTCTTTGCACGCCAGTCCGACTCGCACTTGGACAATTTTTTTAAGTACATCAATTTGCCTACAAATATCACTGCTAATGAAAAATGGTTCCTTTTCTCAGAAATAATTAAGATCTCATTTTAATGAAAATTAAATGCTGAAACGAACAAAATCAAAACATTTTCTTTTTCCTTTCAATTATGTGGAAAGAAATTAATTTGTTTTCTCGACGACTTTTCATATTCCGTTTGTGACTAAAAAAGTAATTGTTTCAGAAGTAAACTTCAGATTTTAGCCGAATTATTAAAATGGGATAAAGTTATCTGACAAGAGGGGATTTTGTACAACTTTGTAATTTTGTAACAAATAACTTTTAAATGGTACTCCGAATGGTCCTTGAAACTTGTATGAATTAAATTCTTATTTATATAAGGTACTTGTTTAGTGATCAGGTTTTAAATGCCTCATACCTAACGTCCTTTCACAGTAATTTTCTCAAGTGCCTAACTTTAAAAGAGTTACCGCGGTGGAACGCAACGGGCAATTGAAGTAACACAATGGGGTAAGGGTTTAGTCAGTAAGAGAGTAAAACTCCCCACTACTCCTTGCATCCATATAAGAAAGGTACAGGATAGCCCGTTCCATCATCGGACCACAAAACGAACGGCGATGTGCCACCGGTACATGGTGGACATCCCACCCACACGCACACAACGTTTTGGGAACACATTCATAGTGCGTACAGCTAAGGAGTGGAATTCTCTGCCGTAGGATGTGTTTCCTGAAAGCTACAACCTGGGTGTCTTTAAGTCAAGAGTGAATAGGTTACTTCTAGACAGGCGTGCTATATCTTCGACCACATCATCGCTTACTAACAGGTGAGATAGTGGTCAAACGCCTAACAATAGTAAAAAAACAAGACTTATTTTTGATCATATCGGAGATCATTATATCAGATAGAACCACTCGTACTTAGTTCCCCCGTTAGAAACGCTTTGATTGATATTTACTACCCCGATAAAATCACCCCTCACATGCATAAAATAAGGATTCTATAAATAGATGGGTAATTTCCGTCCTTCCTTCCTATTATCGGCCTCATTCTGGTATAAATAACAGTAATTGTTTGTTGGGAAACTCAATGAACTAAGGGTCTGTACCATAAGCGATATTTAGAGAACTTTGATCGGTGGTATTAGCAACACGTTCGATGTAGACTGATCGAACTTTGGGCAACTTAAGTGGGATCGATCAAATTGTATCTAAAGCTGCTTTGGTTTACAGCCTGTATCATCTTACTGCTGGACAAAAGCCTCCCCCCGTGACTTCAAGCACGTCAGATACAGTACTAATGTCGACCACAAGGGACACACTTAAAACGAGCGTACTAACTGCTAATGCCGTCATGTTATCGTGAGAAAAGGGTAGTGTTATTAAACTGGTATAGTTTCGTCTCTTTCTCAAAACAATGGAAATCAGGATGGTTTTAAGACGTCATCGTAGGTCCCCTTTTAGCGTTTGTTCCGTACAGCTCGTCCCTCCGTCTACTGCGGGATCCACATTGACGCGTTAGGGTAGTGCCAGGGGTCTTTTGCGTACTAGTTATTTGCCAAAGCTGCTTTTTAATTTACAAAATTTTATAACGCGAAGGAACTGGTTCTATTTTGTGAAACAATCACTATCTTTACCTACCTACATAGTACAACATCAAGATCGTCAAATAATATGGTAGTTCTTTTGAACTCGGAGATTATACGATTATAGCCTCAAATACGCTCATCGCTGATTCCCGCTTCTAAATGAGATCGTCCATGTGCTTACGTCCTTACAGAAGTCAAATAGAACATTCCCATGTACTTATACATAAGTTAATGGCCATAGTTGAGTCCGTCCGGCTAATACATGGCCACCTTTGTTGCAGACTTAGTTATTTGAACACGAACTATTGTTTATTTGGGTCAATTCCAGCGGCCGGCTAGCTGTGGCTCGACTTCGAAGGGAAATTACAGCCATACCATAGATGAAAACAGAAGGGGAATGTTGGCATATAAAACATCACTAAGGCCCATTTAAAAGATACGTTGTTTCCTTTGTTTGTGTTTCCTTACAGTTAAAATCTGGGGTTCATTTAAGTCAAGAGTGAAAAGTTTACTTCTAAGCAAGCGTGCTCTATCTTCGTCCATATCATTGCTTTCCACCAGGGGATCTAAAAAGGGCCACTTTAGCAGAATCAGAAAGCACATCACGCTACCCGTCACTGTCAAATTATTCCAGTCAACCTTGAACCTAATGCGTTAGCGATAAAGATGAAAATTAAAGGACATTGCTCGTCGTACAAACATAGCTCTCCTAAGATCCAACAGGGAGGTGTATTTACTTTTTGGGTTTTAGATAATGTATATATTCGATTAAACCTAAATTAAAACAACGGACACTTTTGAGAATTCTGTATGTAGCAATAACTTAGCATTTATTACTGAATGTAAGTACGACAGATGCGCGCTTCTTGACATTGAACTCTAGGAGTCGGGAGTCTTATGGACATGCAAGGGTTTTATTAAGGATTTACTTTTTCATTTTCGTGTGATTATAAAGTAGGTATAGCATATGTAGTACATACGCGCCAAGTAACATTACTACCAAATGTCAAATGTTGTCATCTGTCAATTCATCAACTGTCAGTGTCGATATTATTGCTCGTTTCAAACAGCGCTTTCAATCTAATTTTTTGATAAGGCTTATTATGGTTCCGCGACATCATAGCGGACTGTTTGTAACTAAAAATCATTATCGTATATCAAACTCCTATTAAAAGTGCTGTTACAAAGACTTGGCTGTATTAGCTATAATACCTTTGCCTATTAAAAACCTCAATTTGAACCAAAAAATAATAGAACTATCACCGAGGATTATGACGGAAGCTAAGGACGAAAGTGAATACTTTTTAAAATGTTTTCGAAATTAAAAAGTGTCCGTTCTCTATTAAAATATAAGTAATGTATATTATTAAAAGAACTAGTAATTATAGTAAATATTTCATGCGTGTTGGTTCATAGGCCGTTTTTTACAATGTCCTTTGACAGATTGTTGTGTGGTTAATATTATTCTGCTAAATAGTCCTTTTTAGACCCGCAGGTGAAACTAAACGAATTTTTGCTAAACAAGTGCTTTTTAATCTGGGTTTAACCAAAGATTAGCGCACAATACGTTTTGGGAACACATTCGTAATGCGTACAGCTAAGGAGTGGAATTCCCTGCCGGAGTCTGTGTTTCCCGATAGCTACAACCTGGGAGTCTTTAAGTCAAGAGTGACGTCGACCACATCATCGCTTACCATCAGGTGAGATGGCGGTCAAACGCGTGCCTATCAATAGTAAAAAAAAATAAAAAAATCGAGTATATTTACCACTAAATGTTTCAGAAAGGTCTCAATTTATTTGGAATGCCGTCAGGATGGAATCCTCTGTCAATAAGACATTATTGATCACCTCTTCTTCTAGTCCCTAACTATTATTTACTGGAATTAGCTTATTGGTTGTGTAAGTATAATACCAATGACACCAAGTGTGAACCCCTGTACGAAGATATTTTTCAGATCGGATTTTTCGTAATTTTGGCATTGAGTCAAACTACTACAGAAAAAGCTATATGTTTAAACGATAAAAAGGAAAGATATGGTAGTTAGGTAGCATAGTTTTCCTTTTTTTAGGGTTCCGTACCTCAAAAGAAAAAAAAACGGAACCCTTATAGGATCACTTTCTTGTCCGTTCGTCCGTCTGTCAAGACCGTATATTTCGGGTACGCGTGGAGGTATCGAGTTGAAATTAAAACTATAATTATACTAAGGTCTATAGGCCCTTGCAGCTGTGAAAAAAATCAAACTTCTGAGTTAACGTAAAAAAAGATAAGTTTGGCCTTTCCCGTTGACCTAGAACTATGAAATTTGGCAAGTAATACCGTCTCATACTAGAAGCATAGGAAAAAGTCTGAAAACTATACATTTGTAATGAAATTATAAAAAATATAGTCTTTATTTAAAGTAATTTTTAGCTACAAATTTGTACGGAAGCCTTGGTGGGCGAGTCCGAGTCGCACTTGGCTGGTTTCTATTTAATATATCTAATCTTTTTCCCGTGGCTTCGCTCGTGTTAGTTTTATTAGTAAGTTTTATTTTCGCCCCATTTATTAAAAGTAACATATAACCGTCTACCGGGTTCCATGTATAACTGTCTGTACCAAAATTCATCATTTATTTAGGATTCGTCCAAACGGTCCTTCTGCGACCCTTTCTCCTACGTTAGCCAGTGTCTGATCCCTGTAGCCCATTCACGAGTGTGTGGGAGTGCGGGGCATGATGACTCGCTTGTTTCTTATGTACGGCACAGGAAAACTGCGCGCCAACATCTCAACGTGTTTGGATGACATCAGCACAGTTTCTGCCTTCAGTATAACTTCATTTTGCGAGGTTTATTCGTCAAAGCAAGAAATTTTGATGTTTATTTTTAAATGAATTTTGTGTCGAGGCAATTGTAACGTAAGTTCGATATTATGAATCGCAGTTCGATTCATGGAAATGATTAAATTCACGATTGTAAAAAGGAATTGATTGATTGATTGACAAAGTGCAAACAACAAGATATCCTATTGTGTGCAATCATCAATAATTAGTTCTGAAGCTAACTTACTTTTGCAAACTTGATACGCTCAGTTCATAATACACAAGTATATATTCTTTGATAAGCTCATTAGAACGTAATAATATCTGAAAACACAAAACTCTTGGCACTCACATGAAATGCTCACCAGTGTTTAACTATCACACTTTAGTAATACTAGGTTTTTTTATAGTACGGGGTAGAGTATTACGATTTTAATTTACAGTTTGAGAGACAAGGGTTCAACAAAGAATTAATTTCTTTGTTGAACCCTTGTCTCTCAAACTTAAAATTATATAATAAACAAGTTTCAGTTTTTTATGTTCGTCATAAAGCTAATACAAACTATACATTTCTAAGATATTGTTTCAAATCCCTATTGTGTACTATTGTTTTATGTTGATTAAAAAGAAAACATTATTGTAAACATTCTCAGACTGGTACTGCATTATAATTTATTCGCCGCTCCAGCGATTTCAATAACAGAAGTGTATAATAAACATACTCGGGAGCTAGTTATGCGTAGCCAACCCTTAACAAGAACTGTATTGGTAAACTAACACGACACCATGCCACCCATCAGTTCCAGATAGTCTTAAATATCTATAATAAATTCCTAAGTAATGGCTACCAAAACAATTAGAATAAGATCTGGTATGCAAGTAGTCTCCAGTTGCTGGCCCACTGTGAGGTCCAGCCACAGACACACACATGTAAACCTTCCACTAGCATATAAGCCCATGTAACTTAGACTAAGGCGTTCTTATTATTATAAAGCTCATGCTGAGCATACGTGTTTTTAATCAAATAAATATATTTTTTTAATAAGTCTTGCGCGTTCATATTTGACTGGCGCAGCCGGGTCGGATTAGTAAAGTCGCGAACAGTGATCGTTGATGGACACATAAATCGGTCGCAACGTTACCTAAACGCATAAACTTCTATTCCGTAAAGAACCTATACAAACAAATTCGTCAAAAGAACGTCGCGTGTGCAGCCCATCAGCAGCAGCAGCCATCGACAACAACAGCAGCCCAGCGGCAACAGCAGCAGCAGTACTAAGAGAACCGGCATGGGATCGAGCAGTCTGTGAGTAGACCCTTTTTCGCACTGTTCCTTTCCTTGTCTTAATCCTAAGTAACGTTTAATTGGACTAGACATCGCCATTTAACGTTTGGACAAAAATCGCCAAATTTTTAGTTTTTGGTAATTGGGACTCACATTGCCATTTTACCTCGTTTGTGTTAATGACTCGAACATTAATCATTGTACACATTTTAGCGTAACAACGTTGTTTGGACCAGAATCGCCAGCTACGTAACATTCTTTTTCTTGCATTTTAAATTAAATTGTGAATAATGAATATTCAACTTATCCCTAAGGAAATCCAAAGCATCATCCCAAGATTCGATGGGGATGATAAGTTATTGAATCTTTTCGTCTCTAAATGCGAATATGTAATCAGAAGTTTTAGAGGGGAGAACAACCCAGCACAACAGACCTACCTATTTCATTGCATTACAAGTAGGCTAGTTGGTAAAGCTGCCGTTTTAATTAGCGAACGTGAAAACGTCACTACTTGGGAAGCCCTAAAAGAACTTTTTGTCCAACACTTCGGAGACCCGAGATCCGAAGCCTGCCTTAGTATAGAATTAGAAAACCTAAAGATAAAACAAGGAGAGTCATATATAGATTTTTGTCACCGTATTCAAAATGTTAGAAGCTCACTTATATCTAAAGTAAACCTTCTCACAGATGAAGGAATTAAAGCAGCAAAATATATTATATATAACAATACTGCCCTAAACGTTTTCCTATACAACTTACCGGAGGACATGATTAAGTTTGTAAGACTAAACAAATGTATAACACTAGAGTCCGCATTAAGCATAGTAACCGAGGAAGTTAATTTCCAAACTAGATACAACGCCAGAAACAAGGTTAAAACAATCCCTAGTAGTAATACGAGTATTAACCAATCAAACAATACCAAAGCAAGCCTTACAACTCCAAATCAATATAAATTTGGTATTCCGGCAAATAACAATCAAGGTTTTAGACAAGTGTATGGTTTTAAACCTAATTTTATTTCAAACCCCAATAATAACAATCAAAAAATAAATCAACCCCAAGGATTTAAACCAGGCACTGGTAATAATCAACCAAAAGCAATAACTCATCAACCACAACAGATTCCGCGAACATTAAATAACTACAAACAATCAGGCTTCTTTAAAGCCAACCCAAATCAACAATTCCGATTTGGCATAATTAATCAACAACCTAGACAAAACACTGACGTATCGATGAGAACAGTTCGTAATAATATGATCGAAGAACCACTTGAACTTGACCCTGACTCTAATTGCGAGCAGATATTCTTGTTAGATGACGAGAACCTTGTAGTGCTAGTAGACGAAAATAATCTGCAAAGTGAAAATGAGCCTGCAAATTTTCAAATAGAAGCCTCAACGGCAGACCAAATAGATCAGAAACCGAAGTAATTAACTTAAATTATAGTGGTCTTAGACTACCGCACATTTATTTACCGGAAATGGAAGCCATTTTTCTTATAGACACAGGTAGTACAAGATCTTTTATTAACGCCGAACTAGCTGACCAATACTTTAAATATTGCAAAAGCGAAGAACCATTTGAGGTTATTAGTACACATGGACGTAGCAAGCACAGTGAAGTCGCGTATATACCCTTAACAGACACCTTTAACACAGATATTCATCATAAGTTTTACATATATAACGTAGATAAAGCATATAACGGCCTTATAGGATCAGATCTACTAAAAGAACTAGAAGCTACTATAGACATGAAAAATCAAGTCTTAAAGACCAGCACTACGGAAATTCCTATTTTATACAACCCATCTTATCAGATAGTACTATCCCCTAGATCGGAAACGCGTGTTAGAGTCCCAACAATGTTAGAAAATGGAAATGCAATTTTAAATCATATCGAATTCTGCCCAGGAGTTCGTATGCCTGACGCTTTAGTTAACTGCGTAGACTCTTTAGCTCAGACTGTCATACAAAACACTACTGACACCGAGATGACTATAACATTCACAAAACCTTTTAAAGTTCATAATATAAAACAGGACCTAACAGATGATTGTCTAATTCATAATTTAAATCACAATAGTCTTGATTTAGAAAAATTATTAAATGAAAATTTAAACAAGTTACGTCTTGATCACCTAAACAAAGAAGAAAAGTCATTAATAATTAATTTATGCACCGAGTATAAAGACATCTTTCATTGTGAACATGTACCTTTATCTTTTACCAACCAGGTTAAACATAAGATCCGTACAAAGAACGAAGACCCTATTTACATACGCCCATATAGACACCCTTTTAGTCAAAATGAGGAAATACAGAAACAGGTGGACAAGCTTTTAGAAAATAGAGTTATTAAAGAATCACACTCACCTTGGAGTGCCCCTGTACACCTAGTTCCTAAGAAAATGGACGCCTCAGGTGAACAGAAGTTTCGGATGGTTATAGACTATAGACGACTTAACGAAATAACAATAGATGACAAATACCCACTACCAAACATCACGGACCTATTTGATAGACTAGGAAAAGCATCTTATTTCACTACGATAGACCTAGCTAGTGGTTATCATCAATTAGAGGTAGAAAAAGAAGATCAACCGAAAACTGCATTCACAACACAGTCAGGACATTACGAATTCGCTCGTATGCCCTTTGGTTTAAAGACAGCCCCAGCTACTTTCCAACGAGCCATGGATAATGTACTCCGTGGACTCCAAGGCATACATTGTCTTGTTTACTTAGACGATATTATTGTATATTCAACCAGCCTTCAGGAACACATAGATAAACTTAAAAAAATATTCGATAGGCTTAGAGAAACGAACCTCAAAGTAACCCTTGACAAATGTGAATTCCTTAAGAAAGAAGTGTTATATTTAGGACACACAATAACAAAAGACGGTCTTAAACCAAATAATGACAAAATTAAAGCTGTGTTAAAATTCCCTTTGCCCAAAACACCAACAGAAATCAAAAGTTTCCTAGGTTTAGTAGGATATTATCGTAAATTCATTAAAGATTTTTCTAAAATAACGCAACCCATGACAAACTGTCTTAAAAAGAAAAACAAAGTCACCATAACTCAAGAGTTTGTAAACGCATTTGAAAAGTGCAAAGAGTTACTTACTAATGCACCCTTATTACAGTTCCCAGATTTTGAGAAACCCTTTCTTTTAACAACGGACGCATCTAACTTTGCGATAGGAGCAGTCCTATCTCAAGGGCCAATTGGTAGCGATAAACCAATAGCTTTTGCGAGTAGAACTCTTAACGATGCTGAAACACGTTACAGTGCTATAGAAAAAGAACTATTAGCAGTTGTTTGGGCATGCAAACATTTCAGACCTTATTTATACGGTAAAAAGTTTACGATAATAAGTGACCATAGACCATTAGTATGGTTAAATTCTATTAAGGAACCAGGAAATAGACTCACAAGATGGAGACTTAGACTCTCTGAATATGATTATGAGATTAAATACAAACCCGGTAAACTAAACAGCAACGCAGATGCATTGTCCAGAATCAAAATAAATGCTCTAGACAATGTCTCAATGCTAGTCAATATGGATAACTCCAAAACCGTTGTCATTTCGTCTGACGAAGAAGACAATATTACTATTTCATCCAGTACTTCAAAAAACAGACCTAAGTCACCCTATTCAGTACCGTCAATAGGAAGCGAAACGGTCACAGCTTCTGAAAGAGCAGACTCTTCTTTGGTGACTATCCATTCGGAAGACAATACAGACTCATCCGATATCCCAATATTAAAGGAGGCCATAGATACGAAACCCTATCAGATTCTCGTATTCACTTGGCATAAAAACGAGTGCAGCGTTAAAAACCTATCTAGAGACAAACAAAAGATATTTGAAGTACACATACCAAGAGATAGCCCAGAATTAATAAAAGAATTTCTAAAGGAATATATTCGTCCTAAAATAAAATATTACATCTACTTTGAAGATGAACGCCATCGTAAAGAATTCTCAAATATAATAACAACCTTGTTTAAAAAGGATGCAATAAGCATTTATGAATGCACCGAGAGAGTCATTTATGTCGAAGACGAAAACGAACAGCGGGAAATAGTCCTAAAATACCATGTTGGAAAAACATGCCATCGTGGCATCAGAGAAACCGTAGCCCATCTAAAAAGGACTTACTACTGGAATAATTTAGAACATACTGTAGCCTGTATAATTAACTCATGCGAAGTTTGTAAACAAATGAAATACGATAGAAAGCCAATAAAACCCGAACTACAACTAACCCAAACTCAAACAAAACCATTTCAAGAAATATTCATAGACATATTTTCGATAGAAGGAACCTACTTCCTTACAATCATAGACGCTTTCAGCAAACTAGGTCAAGCATATGAAATATCCAGCAGATCTACACCCGAAGTTATAAGAGCACTAATAAAGTATTTCGCCACATACGGTGTACCATCAAAGATCAGTTCAGATCCAGGTTCAGAATTTAATAACAACCTATTAAAAGAAATGTTAACATTCTATAAGATAGACTTACACATAGGTACGCCTCATAATCCAAACTCTATGGGACTGGTAGAAAGATTCCATTCCACCATTATCGAAATCTACCGACTTGCAAAGTATGAAAGAAAGATAACCGACGCCGCATCTGTCATGACGTATGCTATAATGTCATACAATCAATCTATTCATTCAGCTACTGGATTAACACCATTTGAAGTAGTCTTTGGACATACTGACGCTTCAAGTACTTTTGCAGTAGATTTTAATAAAAACTACACCCAACAATTAGTAAAAGACCATTTTAAACGTACTAAATATCTATACAATTATTTAACTAATAAAATGATACAATCCAAAGAGAAGGTCAAAGAAAAACGTGGTGGTGAAAGACAATTTGATATTAAAGAAGGAGATCGGATTTATATGAAAGGAGTTAATACCAGACGTAGTAAAGATAAGCCCAGATACCAAAAAGCGATAGTTATAGATAAAGTCAAGAGAAATACGGTAGCCGTCCAAAATGAAGCCCGTAAAATTAAAAAAATACCCGTTAAAGACATTAAACGTCCTTCACAGGTTCGCCCTGGTGGTGACGATGCAAGCAACCCTCAGCCTGGGCCTTCAACTTCAAAGGATTGAAGACAATCCGGGAATTCTTCCCGTTAAAGAAGGTCAAGCGTCACTAAGCCTTTATAATTGGCATATAGTTAAGAGACTAGACTTAAATTTAGTTCATAGGAATTTAGAATATAACATAGAAAAGTATAACGATATTTCCAACTATTTAAAAGATAAGTTAAGTATATACGTTTTAGATGGTAGTCTTGTTGATGCAGAGTTGCAAGCCCAATATATAATGAACATAACTATAGAACGATATAACCAGTTAATCCCAAACATAAGAATAAAAAGGCGACTAATCAATCCTGTCGGATCTATAATTAAAGCTATTACGGGAAACTTAGACAACGATGATGCACTTAGATATGATAAATGGATAAACAGCATACAATTGCAGCAAGATGCAGTCGTAAATAAAGTTACTTTAGTTTCCGAAATAGTTGACACATTTGTTAATATCACTAACTCAACTAGAAACAACTTCATAATACTTGAGAAAACTATTAAGGAAATAGAAGAAATTTTAAATCAAACTGAATTCCAAAGGAGTAAGAACCTTGTCTTAAATACTTATAACATGTTAATTCATAATTTCCAAATATTATTAATTCGCTTAGACGAAGTGGAAACTGCATTATCATTTAGCAGAATTAATGTATTACATCAGTCTATATTAGATACCACTGAACTTATTAATATTCTACAAGACATAGAGAAAATAGATAAGTTAGTCTTTCCTGTTAGTAATGAAAACTTAGTAAATATAGAACATTGCATTGACATCAAAACTTATGTAAAAGGCAAACAAATAACTTTTATTATGTCAGTACCAACGGTCCAATTAGATGTCTATAATTATTACACGCTACATCCTTTTCCTATGTACAATCTCCATCTTGGTTTATCTTTCCTAATTACCCCTAAACATCCCCATATCCTTGCAAAAGGGTCGAAAATAGTATCACTCTCCCAGCCTTGCAGAGAAATACACGAAGGAAAGTTCCTTTGTTACGAGAACAACGTGTCTTCAGACGAAGAAAATAACTGCATCAAGGATTTGATGACATTCTCTGCGAAGATAACATCGTGCCTGCCTCTTCCAGTCAACGCATCTGATGTTAAAATTAAACTCATACATCAGGACTCTTGGATCATTTTCACAGGACATCCTACATTCCTGATAGAAAACTGTGACGACGACAAGAGCCAACATGACATCATGGGCACCTACATCTTAACCCTTAACAACGCCTGCGAGGTTAAAGTCGGGACAACTACATTAAGAAAGCGCCGTCTTCAAACAGGAGAAGTTGTCTTTCGCAGCTCACCGTCAATACATCTACCCAGTATTACAACACCAAAAGACACCACGCTACGCAAAACGATCAATCTAGACGAGATTGATTTGGAAAATCTACAGTTCCTGTCGCACGCATTGAAAATTACAAGTAACAGTGAAGTGAAAAACAGTGAAAGTCATTTTGTGGATGTGCACAGTGTTAGCATAGGAACTGTCTTAATTTATATTATTTTATTCTTCGTACTAATTTTAGTTATACTGTACCGCTATAGAAGCATACTATTGCGTAGGTTTAATCAAAATCATCAACCTCGTAATGTTACTTCGGACGATGATTTTGCTCTTACGGAGGGAGGAGTTATGCGTAGCCAACCCTTAACAAGAACTGTATTGGTAAACTAACACGACACCATGCCACCCATCAGTTCCAGATAGTCTTAAATATCTATAATAAATTCCTAAGTAATGGCTACCAAAACAATTAGAATAAGATCTGGTATGCAAGTAGTCTCCAGTTGCTGGCCCACTGTGAGGTCCAGCCACAGACACACACATGTAAACCTTCCACTAGCATATAAGCCCATGTAACTTAGACTAAGGCGTTCTTATTATTATAAAGCTCATGCTGAGCATACGTGTTTTTAATCAAATAAATATATTTTTTTAATAAGTCTTGCGCGTTCATATTTGACTAGCTAAAGAGCTAGTGGCAAAATATTAACAAACACACGCTTTAGGGCAAGCACCGCTTGCCGAGGTTGGCCTGTAGATGAGAGACCAGGGGTCTAAAAAGGCCACTTTAGCAGAATCAGAAAGCACATCACGATACCCGTCACTGTCAAATTTTCCCAATCAACCTTGAACCTAATGCGATAGCAATAAAGATGTAAATGAAATTTAACAGATTGTGTTGTGTGGTTAATAATAATTCTAATATGATTCTGCCTTTAAGTTTGTTTTAAGTGGCCTTTTTAGACCCGCTGACATAGTCTCGACTCGTCGATTACCGAGATTTCTCCGAGTCTCAGAAAACAAATTATCGGTTGGTCCCGGCTGTCATTTGTAGGTCTTTCATAGTCAATACAGGTTGCCAGAACTCGGAAGTCTGACACCAGTTCCGCCAAAAGATAACGTTAATAATAATAATGTTGTCAAATTCCAAATAAAATACTGGTATTAAGCTGCATCCGATTAGAAGCCCTAAACCGTAGGGTGTCGGCCAGTGCCGTTAAAGAATAATACCATTCCATCACTTCCCGTGGGTGTCGTAAGAGGCGACTAAGGGACTCGCCAAAGAATGGGCAGCAGCGTTCTCTGTAAAACGCAACACCATACATTGCGATCGCCAACCCGCCTGCCAAGCGTGGAGATTATGGCAAACCCCCCATAAAAAAATTGGGGAGGCCTATGTCCAGCAGTGGACGTTTTTCGGCTGATTTGATGATGAAGCCCTTTGCCAATATGTTGGAAGTCAACCACTTATTGGCAAAGGGCTAAGCAGAATGATTGTTATAAAGAGACTGAAGTAACGTTAGCACGGCTATAGAGTAACGAATAAGTTTTTATGTGAATTGATCAAACATTGATAACTTATTGAATGGTTACTCCTGAGAGATAAAGCTCGGTTTATGCGCACATTTACATGTAAGTATAATATTTAATGGCTGGCCACAAAATGGTGATTGTGAAAAGTTTTTCGTTATTTTTTTATCAAACGTTAAAATGTGCCTTTTCAAATAGACTGATAAACCAAAGTTAGTAGGCAAGTTCATAGACAACAATATTTATTCATGATTTAAAATATAGGTCAAAGAGAAAAATACGTGTCGCTGAAAACGGCATATGAATATTTACAACTAGTAGGTTTAGTATTTATGAAATCATACCTAGGTCTGATTTCATAGATACTCTTAAATTACAGGAAGAAAAATAATATAGCCAACATAACCATGTGTGCGTGGAATCAGATAAAGCTGCCAATTAAATAAATAATATGTTTTATGCTTTTACCCTTCGAACAATATTACCAACATGTTTAAAAATACCATATGAGAAATCAAATCTGCCTTGTCTTTTCTGAACTGCTTCCGGTCTAAGCGGATGCAGTAGGTACCTGTTTTTTTACGGAGTGACTGCATATCTGACCACCTCAACCCAGAAACTGGGTAATACGGTACTCCTCAGAAAGCCTTGTGTCAGGTTTTCTGGCTTCTGATGGTCTAAAAAGGCCACTTTAGCAGAATCAGAAAGCAAATCACGCTACCCGTCACTGTCAAATTTTCCCAATCAACCTTGAACCTAATGCGATAGCGATAAAGATGAAAATGAAATTTGACAGATTGTTGCGTTATTAATATTATGATTGTCCTAAAGTGACCTTTTTAGCCCCCCTGACTATATACCCATCACGTCTGTGAAAGATGTTCAAATGACGGCCGGAACCAATGGCTTAGCGTGCATTTCGAAGCAGACTTTCGGCGACAGGAGACTTTGTATGTAATAAACGGTCACCTATCCACGGGCCGGCCTCAGCAAACGTTGCTTAACCTTGAAGTTCGGCCCCGTGCGGCAGTAATTATTTAGCTTCGAGCTCCTCCAGAAGAACGGATGCGTAATTTAATTCTATGAAAGTTACATTTGAATAGAGCGTAGTTCTACGCCTAAACTGAAAGTAAACATAAAATTTAATAACCGGAATACGAACTTTCTCCATTATACGTAAAATTAACAGCTTGTTAATATTCAGTGGTCCGTTAAGGACTTTCCGTTCTATTATCTAAATACGACGGAAGGGAACGCCCTGACGCAATAGGAAGAGCCTGTTACAATAGTTAGGGTTTTGGGACGCCCTTTAGGCCTTTTCACCTTCAAGATAATACTGTACATATGTTTAACGCGACTGTGTTGTCATTGTAATAAATAAAAATTGATACTTTCGTTGAACCGACTTTATCTGCAAATTCAACCATCCATAAATGGTGATGGTGCGAAAAGTCTGTTCTAGTTCATGGCCCAAATGTCATCTGTAGCTCTGTAGGTACAGGTGTTTGGAGTATGAAGAGCCTGTCATACGCATCGCGATAAAAAAGAAGAAAATTTAATCTATACTTATACTCACTAATATATAAAGCTGAAGAGTTTATTTGTTGTTTGATTACTTGAACGCGGTAATCTCAGAAACTACTGGTCCGATTTAAAAAATTCGTTCAGTGTTAGATAGCCCATTTATCGAGGAAGGCTATAGGCTACATATCATCACGCTAAGACCAACAAGAGCGGAGCAGTAATGAAAATTGTGATGCAAACGAAGTTGCGCGGATCAAATAATATTGTTTAAATAATATTGATACTTTGTACCAGTGGCAAATAACAGTTAGTAGGTACTTGTAGTCGGAAGCAAGAGACGCTTAGTTACTACTTACTCTAATACTAGAAATCTCTGTCTGAATTGTCGCCGTGTCACCCAACCTACTTTTATTTAAGATTCTACGAGCTTTAGCCTCTACATTAACTTAGGTAACTTAATGGATGGTTCGATTTCGTTCGATGTTCGATGATTAGATTTAGACTAAGCAGTAGTTATTCAAAAATTCAATATTAAAATGCTTGAATTTGCTTGTACTTGCTTGACTCCATTTTTGGAATGGCAAAAGCGATCTGCTGATTCGTCGAAAATAAATTGCTAGAACTTACTACTCGCGAGAAAGAGTCACTTATTTTATAGGAAAAACTGTGAAGGGAAATGTGATATTCAAGATGCAATTTTATAACAACTTCACAAAAAGTCTTCGCTTCCTTGCTGCACTCCTACTTTTTTTATCCACATATTTACTTCTTTCTTTTTCTTCTTTCTTTTTCATTCGTATTTTAATACATAGTAAATTAGGTACATCATGCAAATGTCCCGCTTGCACTCTTCGAAGCGTTAGACAGAGACATAATAATTATTGAGCGCTCACATTACTCCAAAATCTATTAATTCAGTCGGTAGACTCGTATTTTTTCTATAGTCACATAAAAAAAAATTAAAACCATTACCTAAGACACCACTGCGTTGAAACCCGTGAAGTCATGCTTTGGAACACTTATTACCAGCAATGACGTCACCAGCCCCCACTCCCGAACTTGGAGGCGCTTTGTATTTATCACTTTTTATTTCGAGCAGGCAAAAAATGTGTGTCCAGTATTTTGAGGTAATCCGAGTGAAAATCTAATGCGGGGAATACACGTTTCAATAATTTGATCAAACAGGTTGGTTCAAACTGTTTGATCAAATTGGCATGAATGTCTTTGAGAGAACTTGATCAAAAATGAGTCGTCAAATGGCATACTTCTTAGGCTGGTTGAAACTGTTGATAAAAACCCGTCTTCCGGCCGACCGGTATTTTTTTGGTTTTTTGACACCGACTTCCGAAATTAAAGTTATTTTTCACTTTTTAGTGTTTTTTTTTTGGAAGTTGATTTTAATTTTTGGCAAAAAAGTTGTTTATTTTTCAAACACAGCGAACCGGCGTGATGTTATGTTATGAACTGGTGTAAACAATTAACAAACATGCGATTTCAGAAATCTCGGTCCATTTGCTATCATTGATTGAAGAGTTCCGTTGCTTACCTCCGAAGATCTTCATCAGATCTTCACCAAATTAAAACGGGACCAGTCCGGAAAAATACTCTTCCAAACAAAAAAAAAAACATTCAAATCAGTTAAAAATTGGCGAATATCGCTGAACAAACATTTTTCATGGGAGCCCATCATCAGATCCTGACTTATACCTTCCATCATCAGCTCAGCAACATGAGATGATGATTGTCAGGCACAAATCTGAATGGCGTTAGAAATTTCATGAAAAACATTGTATGTGCCTATAACATTTGAGGGTCGATTTTTATGGGATCCCATCATCAGATTCTAACTTGGTGACAATGGTGTTTTTTTTTTAAATTGGCGGAGTAATCGGTGAGCATAGATAAAAAAAAAATACACAGCCGAACATAGAATCTACTTCTTTTTGAAGAAGTCGGTTAAAAATGCACTATTATGTAACTGAGGAGACTATTGCTATTACTGATAGATATTTAATCAATGCTAACCCCCACCAGCCGCTACCTATTCACTAATTGCAATAAGTTGGTTACATTTGGCGAATTGACATACCTAGTGCTAGATTTCAATTACTCAGTTCATTAGTACTTCAGGCATGCTTCAACTATTAAGTGAGTTGCTAAGTACGGACATACATACATTAGTTACAGGTAAGTGTCGTTCAACTATGTGTTAATACCTCGTGAACCCTCGTTTCGTATTTATGTATTGGGTTCAAACGATCGCAATTACGCACAAGTACGGGAAAGTAGTTACCCTGCTGACCAGAACACTAAATAGAGAAAATGTGTTAGTACTAAGTGCCTGCTAAAACGTATTTTATCTGTTTTATCTGTGCACTTTGATGTTAACGATCTGTCGGTGCAGGTTTTATCCTTGTCCATTCAGCGTAACTACATACGGTTCTTTACCAATCTCATGATACCTAACCCTTAGTTTTTAGAGTTCCGAACAAAAAACGGAACCCTTATCGTCTCTCCATCTATCTGTCTGTCTGTCACAGCAGTTTTCTCCGGATCCACTGGACCGATTCTGTTGAAATTTGGTCCACGTATGGACTTTTGTGACCCAAACACTTTCGGGGGTCAAACTAGAAAATTTCAAAAAAAAAAGTTGTTTGAACAATATCTTGTGACATATTATTTTTTTCATAATTTTAAAATTAATGGTTTTGAAGTTTTTCAACAAATTAGACCCTTATCACCGAAACTACTGATCCTAAAATTTTGAAAAAAATTGGAGATAATAGATTTTTACGTATAGATTACAGTAAAATCTATAAGAAGTGTTTAGTGTTAAAATAACATGTTAAAAAATGAAATTGGTTCGGAACCCTTTGCACGCGAGTCCGACTCGCACTTGGTCAGTTTTTTCGGAATAAAATGTGATCTGGTTTTATAACAAACAACACAAATTACGTAGAAACTTCTCAACGAAGTTTTATGCTTAAAAAAACTTACAGAAGTAGACAGAACCGCCTCCTTTCGGAAGTCGGTTAAAAATAAGAAAATCCTTTTAAGAATACTTGTATGCAATACAAGTATTCTTAAAAGGATTTTCTTATTTTACTCGTACAGTTTAGGAGTAAAAATTCCTACCGCAGTCTGCGATTTCCAACAGTCATAACCTGAGGGTCTTTAAATCAAGAGTGAGAAGTAACGTAACTTCTAGTGAGGAGCTCGTAGCTAGATAATAACAGCCGCATGGGTCGATCGTCAAGGTAAATCATCGCTTGCCAAGGTTGGTCTGTGGATAAGTGACCATCTTAAGGTGGATGCTCCAGGGTGGCCCGCGAAATTCAAATATTTTTATGAATATTTCAGAAATAATCATTCTTTCGAACTACATGAACTTAGAGGGCTATATTGATGATTAAAATGGTTATAATTCTTTAGATAAATACGCGTTACGGTCGCAGATCGCATTTGGTCCACATACAGCTTCACACTGACCGGCAAATTGCAAAAAAACATAAAAATATTTGAATTTCGCGGCCACCCTGGAGCATCCACCTTAACATAGCTGGCTCGCTCCATCGTAAACTTTGTCTCTGTCATCTCTGACATAGACTAAAGTCAAATCAAATCAATTTTTTTTATTTGCTAGAATGTAGTACAACGATCTTAAAACTGTAATGGCCCCTTACATTCTACCATTACATATGGTGTGCAAATATTACATTTTATGCTGGTATTTACATTAAATAATACAAAAAAATAGAATACAGGCAGCAACAGTTCTCAGTGTTAAAATTATACCATAGATGTCGTCAGTTCACAAGATACATGTCAGATTAAGAAGATATAAATAATTGTAAGGTCATAACTAATATAATAATTTCAATGTGTCAGATTAAGGAGATATAAATAATTGTAATTTTAAATTGTGATGTCATAACTATTATAAGAATTTCAACGTAATATTTTAACACTAATCAATTACTAAAAGGTATTTACCAATATTATTCATTCATGTTTTCTTCTCCGAGATATGACAAGAGCAAACCCATTAAAAAAAAAAAAGTCCTAAATATAATAGTTTCCTCCGTGCTTCGTTAAGCCGTTGGTCCCGGCTGTCATTTGTTTGGCAGTCGTTACGGAGAGTCAGAAGCCAGTAAATCTGACTCCAGTCTTGGCATGAAGTACCGTGTTACCCATTTAATGGGTTGTGGAGGTCTGGTAGGCAGCCGCTCCTCGTAAAATACTGGTATTCAGCTAAGCCGACCCCAATATAGTTGGGAAAAGGCTAGGCAGATGATGATTATAGGTTACTTCTAGTCAGGCGTGCTCCATGGTCGACCTCATCATCCCTTACTATCAAATGCAAATGACGTACGTGAGCCTCAGATCAACAATATAAAAAAGATATATACAAACCTACACTAATAATATTATAAAGAGGAAAAATCTGTATTTTTGTGTGTTTGTTACAAATAAACTACTGAACCGATTTCAAATATTCTTTTACAATTTGAATGCTACATTATCCCTGAGTAACATGGGCTATATTTATTACTAGAAAAATTCGGGATCCTTAAGAAAATTGCAGCGTGGGCGAAGTGCTAGTAATAATACTAATAAAATACTTTTCTATTAGTCGTCAACTCCATAGTAAGGGGGACTAAAGAAGGGGTCTCCAGGGGTCACCCTCTGTCTAGCCACGTCATCTTTCACACAGTCTATCCATCTATCTAATGTTCGATAGTGACTTTTCCCTTCTTTCCAAACCCATCTCAAATACCTGAGTTTGCTCTAAACATTACTCAAGCAAGATAAAGTAAAACTGAGCTAATTAGCGCAGTGGAACTTTATGAAAGATTTCGTGTTCAGTGTTGCCACTGCCGGCAAGTTCCGGACTTATTCCGGTAAATTAACCATTAAACTGATGAGAACAAAGGACTACTTTGAGCTTGTTACGTGCCTAGTTGAGATGCTTATATTATTATTTGTCTAAAGTTTGGTCCTGCACTACTCATTTGAGTTCAATCGTTTGCTAGTTGGTGTCTAAATTTACTTAATTTGGATGATACGAGCACCTACTTACTAGTAATATCCTTCACATGCCCTTACTGGTAATAAACTTTATCATCTACAAGTAAAATTCGGGGCCCAAAATATGAGAAACTAGTTGACCCGCGCAACTTCGTCTGCGTCACAATTTTCATTACTGCTTCGCTCCTATTGGTCTTAGCGTGATGATATATAGCCTCGAAAAATGGGCTATCTAACACTAAAAGAAATTTTCAAATCGGACCAGCAGTTTCTGAGATTAGCGCGTTCAAGTAAACAAACAAACAAACTCTTCAGCTTTATATATTAGTATAGACGGAAGAAAAAATAGTTTATTTCTAATATTCTTTAGATTATTAGATAACTGAAAATAACGTACTCGTAAACGTTATTTTTGTGTAATAAATTAAGTTAAGTTTTAAGTAGATAATAATAACTCTCCAAGTACATTTTTTTTTACCTTAAAACGAACTATTACAAAAATCGGACCGTAAACCGAGCAACCAACTACAGCTACCTATGTGTACGATATAAGTAATGAGAAGCTTCTCATTAACATTTATTAAACTTTGTTTAGCCAGCCAGGTATGTTTTTGGCGTATTCAGCGAAAAGCTTTCATATATCACGGAATACGGAGTTTGGCGAACTATTCCGAACATGAGGTGCAGCGAGCAGATAGGATAGCTACTAATTACGGACAGGCTGAAGCTTATTACGTGGCCAGCCAGTATAGTAGCCATATAATATGTAGTTACACTGCCGTGATAAACAAGCCAAGGAAACAACGTCCCTCCAGTGTATTATATATGACTTACAAACTGTGCCAGCGAACTAGGAACCTTTTTTCTTTTCATTACATTTCTAAAGAATATCTTTTAATAAGAATGTAACAAGAGGTGTATCTCTTTATGGCGTGTTTTAATTTTTGTTTTGTGTGGTGAATTATTTCATTCTCGTCAATTCTAAAGATAGTTGTGGTTCTTGTTATTTGGTGGTTCGTACATCGGATACGAACTACACCAATTGGAGGGTTGAAAGTCTATGTGCCACATTACAAAAATCCAATATTTTTATAAAAATCCATTTTTAAAAAGAACTCAAGCCACGTTTTTTTAAATTTTTCAATTGGTACTTAGTTAAATTTGAGGGTAAACTTACAACCCTTCAATTTACTTTCACGATGCCTCCAAAAGGCCCTTGTAAATAATTTTTGTTTTAAATCGAAAATCATCAAATGACTCCTCTCGCTCTGTCAGTATGAGTCTTGATACTTCCTTCTGCTCCGCAGCAGAAGGGAGTATCACGAACTCATACTACTACTACTCATACTACTGGCTAGACTCATACTTACTAAGACCCTCCCGTGTTTCTCCTGATACCCTTTGCGATCTAGGACTGCGGTTGCTCCTTCGAACAACTTCACAACCATATGAGTAGTTGACAGAAAAAAACCCTTTACTTTACGAGGTGTCACAAAATTAAAAGCTTTCAGCCCTTTCAGCCTTTCAAAATCTAATCTACTTTATTATATATATAATTCTAATGTACGTGTGTATGTCACTGAACTCCTAAACGGCTGGACCAATTTGAATGAATTTTTTTGTATGCGTTTGGGTGGCGCACTGGATGGTTTGAATTCACAAATCAGCCCGGCAGATGGCACTGCAGTCGGGCAGGACAAAGTCTGTCGAGTCCGCTAGTATTTTATAAAAATCTTGTGTCACAGTGTTTGTTATTGAAGTCCTCCGAAACGGCTTGACCGATTTGTATGATTTTTTTTTTTGTGTATGTGGCAGGTCTGGTAATAGATAATAAGTCGTAGGCTATTTTTATTTATATGCCAAAACAATGTTTACCGGATCACCTAGCAACATATATAGTAAATCTGACTTGTCTATGCTAGCAAAACTAATTCTGCTCCATCGATACAAGCCAGTTAACCAACAATAATAATTAGGTATTATTGCTGTAAATCGGTTGGCAGTAAGGTCTAACGATCCCACACACCCTAGTAAGAAGAAGAAGATTGCTGTAAATGAGTTGTACGATAAAAAATACTATAATCAGAAGAATGTTTTCTCTGAACATAACAAAACCAATAGTAGTTTTGGATCGCCTTTAACCTTTCGCAACAACCGTTACGAACCAACGTCCGAACCTCACAAACATTAGGACAAACAACCAAAGGCGAGTTCCTTTGAATAAGTCCTAAGCCATTGTGCATTATCTATGTATGTCCGTTCTAACAATGCTAGGGTTTGATTGATGGCTTCCTAGTACCGCAGTCTGTTTATTATTATTGTATGCCTCGTTAATCACGGCAATATTATCGATATAAAGGGTATATTGCGGATGTTACTATATATATACGCATGTGTGTAGGTATATATAGAAGCTCGTGGCTAGATAATAACAGCCGCACGAGTCGATCTTCAAAGTCAAGTAACGCTGGCCAAGGTTGGTCTGTGGATTGACCATCTTAACATTCTGAGTTTCCTCCGTGCCTCGAAAAGCACGTTAATCCGTTGGTCCCGACTGTCATTTGTACATCTTTGGCAGTCGTTACGGATAGTCAGAAGCCAGTAAATCTGACTCCAGTCTTGCCATGAAGTACCATGTTACCCAGTTAATGGGTTGTGGAGGTCTGGTAGGCAGCCGCTCCTCGTAAAATACTGGTATTCAGCTAAATCCGGCTTGTCCCAATATAGTTGGGAAAAGGCTAGGCAGATGATGTGTGTATCTATATATCTGTCGTATCTTAGCAAGTGTATTTAGATCAAGTGGTCGCAAGGGCCACAGCTGTGCATGATCCTGGGTTTGATTATCAGATCGGGCAGACGGTTATTGTTTTTTTTCCTATGACATGGGATACATACTGTCGAAATGTGGAAATACAAAAAGGTACATTTCTGCCTTACCCTTCGGGGACTAAAAGAGCTGATATTTTTTATTTTATTTAAGTATTACCAACGTCTAATATGTATGAATTATTATTTTCTAAAGTAATGATTGTACCTCGGTGCCTATTGGCCTAGTTCTATTCTGTCTCCTTCTTGATACGGAGGGAAGATTTTTTTTTTTTTTCTACACCTCCGCTGTACTTTTCTGATTAATTTCGTTGCAGGATCCAAGACAGTTGAATCGTTTCTCCGGGACTCGTCGGGTTTCATTGGCTCGGCGTTTTTTTGGTGGTCGACACTGTTGACTCTGGTTTTCAGGAGTTGTAGTGGTTGGGAATGTGTGGCGGGCTTGTCCCAAAAAACAAGTGGAAAAAAAAAGAGAAAAGAAAGAAAAGACGTTTATTTCCTCAAAAGCGACGCACAAAACATAAAATCATTAGGGAATAAATAAAAACTTAATTAAAAATGAACTGTGAATTGAATTGTGTCCAATAATAAAATTATAGGCACTAGTCCACCACTGCACAAGCACGGACTGATTGATATACTCGTATAGTTTAAAAGCTAGCTAACCGTAGCCTCGTGTTACGAACTGTCTGTACAACAACAAAGTTTAATTTGATATCGGACCACATGAAAGCTACATTGCTTTTCGGAACGTTTAATATAGACGTAGGTGTAGAGAATATGAGACGCAAGCCATCGAAATGAGCCAAAATAGAAACAAAGGAACAAGTATCAAAGTTTGAAAGCAAATCCGTTGAAAACGCTAACAAGCCAGTGTCAAACTACCCACAAACAAAACTTTCGGACCACGCAATTCGTAAAGTTACAAACTTCGACGAATTCGTACGTGTAAATCTATTTGTTCTATTCTCCTAAACGTGGGCACTTTAGTCTGTTCATAATACGTAATCTTGTCATAACTAAGTAAATAGTTAATTACCGGTGTCCCAGTTGGGCGCCACTACTCCAGGCCTGCCTTTTACCCAACTTTATCTCTTATTACACACGGAACATTATACCTGTGTGCCTGGATGATAACATTTGTTTTAATACCAGTTTGTAATTAACATTAGAGCGGAAATTCTAGAATCGTACGTGTCTACAATCCTACCGTTCTCGTGTGCACAACGGAATATGTTAAGGTAACTTAATATGTCTCATCAAAGTGATGATAGCATATTTTATTCAGGAATAAAGTCTGATGTTGACACTCGTTATATCTTTGTGATATCATATTTTAAGCATTCGAATTATTGATCAATTAGTTATGCGCTTAGTAATCTTACTACAAGAAAATTAAAAATCATTTAGAGAAAGAAACCACTCACGGCAAACTAATTACGTCTCTCATAATTGAATTTAGTCATCGTCTCTAAAATTTAGAAAATCTAATTAAATAAAGATTTAGGGTGCTTGTCCATTACAGCGGAACGAGGCAGTGGAGCGGAAAAACGGAAAAATTTTAACCAATGAAATTGCATAAAATCCCCGCACCACGTGGGTCACCGACATTTTGACTGACATGATTGGTTAATATTTCTCCGTTTCTCCACTTCACTGCTTCGCTCCGCGCAAATGGACAGGCACACTTATGAACCTGCAACATCACAAAGCCTTGAAACGAACCTGTTTTCAAAAGTAATTAATATCGCACAGCTTCGAATATCGGCAGCCAGACAGGAAACTGATCGGAGCATAATACAGGAGCTTAAGTTTCCATTATAGGCACTTTCAGCAGCTCAGCTTCCAATTTAAAGGATTTGCAAGACTTGTGAGGCTCGGATGCTGGGCCAGGTAGATAACGAGCAAATCAATCGACTCTAGTTTCTCCATAGTTCGAATGAAGCTGAACTTTGAGGTCAGCTACGCGACCTATTTAATGAGAATGGAGACTGTCGGTGTATTAAGGCTAAGCACTAACCATACTATTTTCGCTAGGAGTTACTAGATTATATGAGGAACGTGGTGTGGGGGAATTTTTTTAAGAATTAATTTGATGCGAATGAGTAGTAGAGAATACTACTACCTCTACAACTAAGAACCAATGAATGGATATGTCAAAAATGGTGCTAGAGGTGACTTTTTCAGATGTCAGAAAATATGCAAGTATGGAACGAGAGATGCTGTGATGTCCGATGAAGGCAGGAGAGTTATGAAGAGTTAGATTGCAGTACTGCATGCTAGTGTCCGTTTCTGGCGGTCGCCATTGTTGATTCTGTCCTTCAGGAGTTGCAGTGGTTGAGAATGTGCGGCGGGCTTGACCCAAAAAAAAAGTACCAGCACCCATATTTACCTATTTGCATGTTGCAGAATCTGTTCGAAAGAGTTAAAGCGGCCCTAGAATGTAAAGGGCATTTGGAGAAACACTGGTGGCTTTAGTCAGTAAGAGTCTGACACTCCTCCTTTAACTTCAAACAAAGCGGAAGGAGTAATTTCATGATCCAAAACAAAAACAAAAAGTACCTAACCCCCTAATGTAACGTGTCAATGGCAAAGGTTGTGAAAAAGAGGTAGTTACTCGTCTGAAGACTGAATCCAGATTCAATTTATCTCAAAAATTCAACGTATTTGTCTTCTGAATAAATAAACTTGCAACCAAGTTCCTATTGTGAAAATATCTGTGTTGTGTACCGCGTTGCTACCGAGCTTTGTTGTATAAATCACGAAATATTTTTCACACATTTCTGTATTTATTGTTTTTCGATATGATTGTTTGAATATTTTATTGAAATCACGTCATAACGGCTGAACTGGTTTCAATTTCTGTGCGAAGCTTTTCGTATTATTGACCACGAATTTACTGTGTTGGCGAATTACTTTATCATCACAAATACGTACATAACTTTATCATATTTTATTCATAATAGCAAATAGTTACGCAGTATATTCAGTTTCATAAATTTTGACCGCGAGAAGTTTTCATAAAATATTGATGTTGTTCTCTAAAAGTTGGTGCACAAAGCGAAACATGGTGGTTTCATTTTACATTCCACGGCACTTTTCCATTTGCTATTTAACGTCACAAACAAAAGTTGGAATACCTTTCTTTATCTATTTTTGAGTGCAATTTTCGCTACTTGCAATGAAAAGATTTTTAATGGAATATTTGGCATTCTTATATGAAAACTGCTAAATATTAGGAAAACCGCTGCCTGAAAACTGAATATAGTTATTTATAGCTAAAGTCTAAGACAAGCTAGGTCATAAAATATCATAACCCATAAAATATTCTAGTTTACTACATACCTGTGAACTCTTAATAATAAAAAATCTCATAAAAATATTGCTTCAGACAAGAAAAACAAACCAAAGATATGATCTATAAAGGAGAAAACGTCCCAGATATTCTTTGCGTTATCTTACTTGAAGTGCCTACCAATGAAGTTACTATTACAATTTTCCGTCCAACTTTATTGGCTTCCATAAAAACTCAGTGATTTGGGCACGCTCTGTTCGTGATTTTTACAACTGGTACTTCCATTCAATCTTATCACTTGTCACATTTTTCTCTATCTTTGTACGAGAATACTGAGGACTTTATTGGTGTTACTTCTTAAAGGTACTACGAGTACCTCAAATTGATATAGGCCAAATATTTTTTTTGTGTGGACTGCTTTTTTGCTCTAAAACTGTTAATGTAATTTTGCCAGAAAAGTGAAATTCGCCATACTACGCGAAACTGGTAGATCTACATAATTGGTTTTGTTGGTCACGCGCTGATTGTGATTTTTATTAAAACTCGAAACAAACACCTTTGATTGAATCTTGTCGTATATTTTTCTCTATTGTGGTAATAAATGCCCAAAACCAAGGGTATCGACATAGCCCGAAGGATCGCCAAACTGATGTGGCAGTGGGCAGAGCACATTGCTCGCAGAACAGAAGATGGTCGATGAGGATGGGGCTGAAACGTTCTAGAGCGACGACCGCGTACCGGAGGACGCAGTGTTGGAAGGCCTCCCATAAGCTGGACCGATGACCTGGTGAAGGTCACTGGTAGCCGATATGTGTTGTTTACCGACCGATTGTTGTGGCGACACTTGAGAGGGGGCCTTTTTTTAAGGATGGGAAATCATCAAATGACTCCTCCCGCTCTGGGTGAAGCAGGAGGGAGTGTCAGACTCTTACTGACTAAAACCCATTCGTGTTCCTCCTAGTGCCCTTTGCGTTCCAACATTACGGTACCTCTTTCGAACAGATTCCGCAGCCCCAGCAGGCACTCGGGCCCTGTCTTCCATGCTGACACCTCTTTTAGGCGCGCTGGGATCGCAGAGCGCCGCCGACCCAGGCCTAGTTCTGATCAGACGGCGAGTCACGCCTAACGATTTTTACTATGATAGAGGTTAGATACCAGTGCAATAACAGTCGTGGACCCACATACATTTATTGACTTTCTTAATATCAAAAACAGATATAAGTCATTATTTTTGCAGTTAGAAGTCGATTCAGGACAGCTTCATGTCAACGAAGCTGTCCTTAATCGACTTCTATCGTAATCGTTTACGTTCTCTAGTAATGAAAAACGGTTCAAAATGTATTGTTCGGGTATCTACGAAGGGATATTAGGGAAAAGTCAATTTAAAGAGGAGCTCGTGGCTAAAGAATAACAGCCGCACGGGTCGATCTTTAAGGTTAAACAAAGCTTGCCAAGGTTGGTCTGTAGATGGGTGACCATCTTATCATACCGAGTTCCCTCCGTGTCTCGGAAAGCACGTTAAGCTGTTGGTCCCGGCTGTCATTTGTAGAACTTTGGTAGTCGTTACGGATTGTCAGAACCCAGTAAATCTGACTCCAGTCTTGCCAAGAAATACCGTGTTGTTACCCATTTAATGGGTTGTGGAGGTCTGCTAGGCAGCCGCTTCACATAAAATACTGGTATTCAGCTGAATCCGGTTTGACTGGAAGCCGACCCCACCGATCCGATGATTAGGGAAAAGTCAATTTACTTTATTGCACGTTTATCTGGCGCCTACCATACCTTATTTTGTCTGAAATGCAACTGAAGTGCGCCATATTCCGCGAATATATCTGCTTTGTTTGTCATTTGTGTCCGTAACAATAGTAGTAAATAATGTTAAGCGGACATTCGAGAAGCCTATTTATTTCTGAAGAAAAGGTAATGAGTTCTATTTCCGAAATAAACAGGTAGTTACTGCCTTATGAATAAATGCTTTACTCCAAATTTAGCAAGATCAATGGTACCGAATTATGCAAGAGATGTAGCTAAGTTTAGCATCATTAATCATTACAACACCCTTGGTATCTTGTCTATTTGTAGACCTCCATACATTTCGAGTTGACGACTCAATATTGTCGGCTAAGTTAAGATACAAAGATTGAAACTTCAAGTGCAAAGATTTTGATTCTTTTCACCAAACAACTCACAAAATAATACACATTACATAAAATCTGATTTCTTTGATAACTGGTTCAAAAGAAAAATATACTGTAAATATAGTGCTCATACCCGAAAATTCGTGAACAAAAATATAATCGATAAGGGTACGGTCGTAAAGGCAAAACGAGTCCCTGTACAAAGCTTTCATCTGCCTACGTACAAGTTAATCGGTATCGGACCGAGATCATTTAATTTTGTTGCAGTCATATCGAGCTTTGAACTCGAACCTATCCCCCCCTTCCCACTCCTTTAATCTTGTTCCCATTGGAGGGTGAACCCAATAAGATACTTGTTACGAAGATCGTTTTACAAAATAATTGAATTTCTGAGAATCTAGCTCCGGAGTAAGAGCTCTATCAACATTCATTATTTTCGATTCGTTGTACTTGTGAAAGTTGGTTTAGCATTATACTCGTATGTACCGTATTCAATTATAAAAAAAGTGGCAAGTGTGAGTCGGAGTCACACACGAAGGGTTTCGTACCAAAATCAGATAAGTACCTATATGTATTTTCTAGTTTGGAATACACGTTACACCCATTAAAATACTGATATTCTAATCTGGTTTGACTGGAAGCCGACCCCAATATATCTGAGGAAAGGCTAGGCAGATGATGACACTTTTCATCCTTTTTAGGGTTCCGAACAAAAAACGGTACCCTTATAGGATCACTCGGGTGTCTGTCTGTCCGTCTATCTGTTCATCTGTAACAACCAGTTATCTCCAGATCCACTGCACCGATTCTGTTGACATTTAGAACACAGTCATGTGGATTTCTGTGACCCAAACACGGAAGCGTTACGTAAATTAAAAAAAAATAGTATGGGTGTCACTTTTGGGGGTCAACTAGAAATAAAAAAAAAGGCTTACTGAGGGTTTTAATTTTATTTTTTGATAATTTTAAAATAAATGGTTTTTAAGTTATTCAAGAAATTAACCGAATAAGTACCATTCCTCCCCCCTTATCTCCGAAACTACTCAGCCTAAAATTTTGAAAAAAAATTGAAAATAGAAGAATAGATCTTTACCTACTTATAGATTATAGGAAATCTATAAGAATTCTATGATGTTACCCTTTGCACGCGAGTCTGACTCGCACTTGGCCAGTTTTTTTCCATGATTGCTCACTACAAATAAGCACTTAGTGAGAATTTGAACAGTGTACATATTACGTTTCATGAGATACAGCCTGCGGACAGACTGATGGACGGTCGTATAGCTGAGGCTTAGTAATAGGGTTCCGTTGGATACGCTTAGGGTACGGGGAGCTATTTAAAATGGATATGCTTATATTAAATGTCCTTGTCGCTAATTGTAGAAGAAAAGTTGGCATCTAAAGCTTCATCACTATTATTGTATTTCAAAAAGCTTTAGATGTGAAGATCAAAACAAGGATTAATAAAGAAAGAAGTTCTCATAACAAAAGAAAAACACAAAAAAAATCTATCATTTATTAATAATGGTGCCTAACTTAGCCAATTTATACGTGAAACTTCGAAGTATCAAAGTTGCACATAGAGGCTCCCATGAATGTTGAATTAACTTACAGAGACTTCTTTACAAATTCTTTATTAACTTTGTAACAAAAACTTTTCTAAGAGGTTATTACAGTTTGTGTGGGCAACTTCTCCCTAACGCGATCGTGAACTCGTTACGAACATGTCAGATTTATTAAATTGTTTAGGTAGCCACGTAATGTTGATCTGCCTAGCCTTTTCACAACCATGAAGTCGGTTTTCAGTCTGGTTGAACTAAAAACCGACTAGAAAGGATTGAACATGAGCCACACATTGTAGTGCCCCAAATATTCATATACCTTTACGTCGGGTGGTTTAATTAAAGGATCTACCTAATGGGCAAACCATCTAAGTAATCATTGACTCACGAAGAAGAAGTAGAATATGTACACCAGAACCTGGTTAAGACCGTGACATTATGGGTACCCCTAGGAGGGTCTAGTTGTCAGGCTGACTTCTTGTCCCGTTGGTCTTCTGACTACCCGTGACGACTTCCACTTCCCTCTATCAAGCAGGAGACAAAATGCCCACGATTGTCAAACATCTGCAGATCACGAAGTGAGCTGTCAATCCAAGTAATCAAAATGAAATAACATCTCACCCAAGCCTTCACTTCGACATATTTACAGAATCGACGGGCAGTATGTATCGGATGATCACCCATTAACGATCAGACCTCAGCAAGCATTGCTTTACCTTAAAGATCGATCTACGCCAAGGTGAGAACATAGCCACGAGCTAATAACTCCCGTCAGTCGTCACAGGTGAATCAATTAATTGTAAAACAACAAAGAGCAAGATTGTCTTTGAAGTGTTGTCAAGGAACCTCGGTCTTCAAGAGGCAGTTCAATTTAATTCTACGTCAAGCGATTTGATTGACTGGTATGATTTCCGTCACTCAATCAAAGTAACTAATTAAATTTCGACAGCTCGTTTATTTATTCATGCCCGGGATACACGAGACTAGTTTCTCACCCATTTCTTTATGTATAGCAAATCAGCAAATGACTCCTTCAGCTCTGGATGAAGCGGAAGCGAGTGTGAGAGTCATATGGTAAACCCATCCGCGTTGTTCCTAATGCCCTTTACGTTCCAGGGCCAGGGCTCTTTCGAACAAATTCCGGAACGCTGGCAGGAAGCCATTTAGAAAGCTCTTAATACTCTTAATCTTACTACTCTGCTGCTTGATCCAGCTAACGTGGTCGTCAAAGCTATTCGATTAGCTATGGTAGGGGCAGATAAATGTATAATACATACACACACACATACACACAACACACACACAACACACACACACACACACACACACATACACACACATTTACACACACATACATTTATTGATTTTCTAAATATCAATAACACAAATAAAGACAAAGTTGTGCTGAATCGACTTCTATCGTGATCCTTTACGTTCCTTAGTAATGTAAAACGCTTCATAATTTGTTAGGGAAAGGTCAATGTAGGTACTTTATTGCAAGTTTATTTGGCGTCTACCATAGTGAGCATTCACTTTACTTCACCGCCGCGCGACGTGTTTGATACCTTATGGGAGTTCTACACGTACGTTCGAAGGGCAAGTATCATCAAACATAAATAATGCCACGATTTCGAGCAATAACTCCTAAGTTATAGCAGTCTATACGTTCGATTTAGATGGAATGAACGTAAAAACGTTGAACTCACGTGTAGACTTTAACATTAGGGTTATTTTTTTATTTGTAGTTAACTCAACCAGTTTGAGTAAACGACAAAATGCCTTCTTTGAACAATTTTTAGTTTTTTTTTAACTATTAATCGGCATACGTGTGGTCGAAGATGGAGCATATTTGCCTAGAAGTAACCTATTCACTCTTGTGTTAAAGACTTCCAGGTTGTAGCTATCGGAAACACAAACACCGGCAGGGAATTCCGAGTATTCTTAAATTCCTAGCTAACTATTGTAGCTTCAAAAACTAGCCTTGAGTATCCAGGGCATTACTTATCAAATATCTACTTGATTAAACTTCAAAACCCAGGCGTAATCTCTTATTATGCGTTTAGTGTTGGCAATATTTTTCCTTCTTCCTTTTATGGTTCTAACGATACTAAATAAAAAAAACGGTCAAATGCCAGTAGCACTCTCACACGAAGGGTTCCGTACCTTAAAACGAAAACAACACGTTTCTTGTAATTTTTACCTTCAATTTATATTATTTGCTGCGGCAATAGAAAAACACAGCCTATGAAAATATCAAATCAAACTCAAAGCATTTAATTAAATTAAACCATTTACAGGCACTTTTGAGTTGTCAAGGTCGGTGGGTCAAAAAAGATGAAGCTTTTTGCACGTTCCAAAGCGTAGATCTCTATGGAGAAGAACGTGCAAGCAACTCCACGGACCCTTTTTTTTAATAATAAATTGTTACAAAGTTTTGTTTACATCATGTTGAAATTAAACAAACATATGACAACAATGTTAAAAACGAGCAGGATAAAAGCGTCTAGAAAAAAAAGGAACAATAAAAAAAATATATTAATATAAACCATGTTAGCTGAGAAATGACTAGTCCCAACTGACGACGCCCGTTCACGAACATGACGCATGCGCTAGCACCATTCAGCTCAACCATTTTGAAGGGAGCCAAATGATCCAACGCATACGCCACCATCAGCTAGGTTTTTGAGTGAGCATGACACTCCCAACCGCCAGAGTACATTCAAGTCAAAAACAAACCTAAAACTGATAGCTATAGTTTAAATTTAAGGTACACAGTACTCACACATGTGCCGACTGCCTATTATGGTTCTTAAGATACAACCCGCTGACAGACAGACAGACGGACGGACGGACAGACGGACACCGGAGGTTTAGTGGTAGAGCTCCGTTGGGTACCCTTCGAGTACGGAACCCTAAAAAAGGGTAATCACACATGTTATGTCGTTCGTACAAAAAATACGACATAATAAACTGGTGTTTTGGTTATTGTGCTATAAAATTGTAATAAACAAATTCTTATCATTGAAATAAACTGAGGTCATGTTTGGAGAGATGTACATCTAGTGAGAAAAGTGTGGGCGTCGTATGTAAGCTTTTTGTTATCTATTTATTAATTGGAACAAACAGTATGTTCTAGATTTACATTGTTCTTTTTCCCATTTAAGAGGTATCTGTAATGTTCTGTTAGGAATAAACGTGTAGTCTACAGAGCTTTTTTGGCCTCTTTTCTCGTAGTCATGCTTGAAGAGATTTCTGAAAAAATAAGCATCACTTTTGTACATTGATATAGGGTTTAAATATCAATGCCTTTGTACCTATTTTTCTCTTCCTTTTTCTGTAAAAATACTGCTCTCTCCACCTTTATTTCTTCAGCTTAAAAAAAAAATTTCATTCATAAGATTCTTTCATATTGATATACTTGCACTTACGGAATTACCTTTATATTCATTAGAATATCAAAACTTAATAACACTTTTACTTTTAAATGATTTACAAAGTCGTCTTTGTCTGTGTCACCTCTGACCTAGACTAGAGCCAAGAGCAAACTCACTCAAACAAAAAAATACATAAAATAAAAATAAAAAAGTGGGTGTGACAGCGAGTTTGAAGGATGGGGTACAGCTCAGCGAGTAGCACAGCCGTCATGGTTTAAATCGATCATATAAAGAAACATCACGCAAGTAACAAAAAAGTACAATATCTCCGAAACGCCTCATCAAACCTTCCTCCTCATATACTCAGCGACGCAACATAAAATAAAAACGTCGTCGCAAACGTCGTAGATGACGCGTCTCTAAACTTCATAAACTGTCCCAACATTTTCATACTAAACCGACTTAAGTTTGAGTGTTGGCTCTCGCCTCAGTCTGGAATACTCACGGGCTACGTGACCCGAAATTAACCATACAAGTTAGTGGAGACCTTAGGCCAAACTATTATTAAGATTAAATCGAACAAAGTCATTACAGCGTTAATTTGTTGAATTCATTTTTTCTAAACGTCGTTATTATTTTTTCATATGTATGCATAGTTTCTATGTATTTATGATTGTATTTCTTTTCCTCTCTGTTTGTCTTTCCTGTTGCACCTGCCATGTTGTCTCTGCACCATCCTAAGGTCGACTGGTAGACAATGCCTATGGCATTAAGTCCGCCTTTGTATTTTTACTAGTGCATCAAGTATTAATAAATAATTAATAAAACAAAGTGAGGAACATCACTTGAAAATGCGAAAAGAAGATGTCCGGAACGCCTCATCAAACCTTCCTTCCTATATACCTACTCTACGATGGTAAATAAAACGTCGCAAATATTGCAGATGACGCGTCTCTAAACACCGTAAACTGTCCCAACATTTTCATACTAAACTGACTCAAGCTTGAGTGTTGGCTCTCGCCTCAGCCGAGAATACCCACGGGGCCTTCGTAACCCGAAATTAAACAAACGAATTAACGACCTTAGGCCAAACTATGATTAAGATTAAATCGAACAAAGTAAGGAACATCACTTGAAAATGCTAAAAAAAGATGTCCGGAACGCCTTATCAAACCTTCCTTCCCATATACTCTGCAATATAAAATAAAAAAGTTGCAAACATCGCTGATGATGCGTCCCTAAACGTCATGAACTGTCCCAAACATTTTCATACTAAACCGACTCAAGTTTGAGTATTGACTCTCGCCCTTGTTTATTATATCTATGCTCTCGCCTCAATCGCGAATACTCACGGGGGCTACGTGACCCAAAATTAACCATATAAATTAATGGAGACTAGGGCCGTTACTACCTAAATTTAAATCTAATTTAGAGTGGAACATCACTTGAAAATGCTTAAAAATATGTCCGGAACGCCTCATGAAACCTTCGGCCCCGCATAGTCTGCGATATAAAATAAAAACGTCGCAAACATCGCAGATGTAGCGTCCCTAAACATCATAAACTGTCCCAACATTTTCATACTAAACCGACTCAAGTTTGAATGTTGACTCTCGCCTCAGTCGGGAATACTCACGGGGGCTACGTGACCCGAAATGAACCAAACAAATTAGTTGAGACTTTAGGCCGAACTGTTAAAGTAACAAATATATCCCGCGACCCTGCCTGCCTCGCTAAACAAGCTTGGCGGATTATTTTAGTCCAGCTGTTTTCTTATTTCTGTTTGACAGGCGTAATTATTTTAGTTACAATGAAACGCAAAAGGCTGAGGTTTGTCACGAAAATGACCTCTAAATTGACCTCTGAATTGGCTTACACCTCTGACAATATAACTACTACTCTAAGCAAGCGTGTTTCATCTACCACGTCATCGCTGTGGTCAAACAAGAGAGAAATGTACGGGTCGTAAATTACTGACAAGTGATATAAGGCGTTGGTGGTCGCGTGTGTAAGTGAGAGTATTGATACCTTCTCGTATGATGCAATACATTGAGAGCCTTTCTGAAGGCAGAAAGCTCTATTGCCAACGCAAGCACGTAGCGGTCTAAACAAAACTAACAAGAAAACTCGTTTTTCCTCTAAAAAGTGTGAGTAAACATCTTTTTGTTTGTTTTTATTTTGTACTCCCGTTTTCTCAATTATACGTTGAAGTTGAGTTAGGAACATATCAAACTCTGCTTTAGTCATGAAAACCTGTCCAAATAGCATTAAAGTCGAGTTTTGCACATTGTTGACTTCAAATTAAAATAGATTGTTATCTTTACATATTTCTTACGAATTATCCTCCGGCGTCCAGGCGTACATAAGTAATACGTTTTTACCATTAATATTCTGGTACTACCACTAGCAATAAACAAATAACAGAGGGAGCACGAATATTTTTGACGTATAGTAATGTAACGTAAAATTTTACCATTGCTACATTACTCGTTTCGCGCATCATAATTATTTATTCGATATAGTTGCTATATTCATATTTTTGAATGATATAAATTGTGTACGTCCCATAAAATCTAACCGAAATACTACGGTGTTGTAGTTTTTCACATTCAAAATTCACTTACGTTAACATTACTATGCGTCAAGATATTCGTGCTAGGCCCTCAATTAATGTAATAAGTTATTGATTTTACTGTTATTACATCATAGCATAAAATATTTGTTTGTTGACGAAAACAAAGCAGTAATATACACGTTACAACAAAAAAATATCACTTTTACTTGCTATAAAACTTTTCCTAAATACAGGAAAAACAGGCTCGTTTCAACAGCTACAAGACCCGTAAATAAAATATATTCTTCCGAACAGTTGTATTAGTTTATTTATTGAAATGGTTTTCGGTGCCCGGAAAAGAATGCTTTGCCCACTTTTCCAATCGAAGCCATATAAACGATAAGGTGATTAAATATGTAAAGATGAGCATTTATAATATTTCTATAGTTTGTGCTTCATTACAATATTACTTTTATTGTTTCAGTCGCTCACCAAAGCGAAAAATAATAGATACTCCAAACCCCTCTCGAACTTAATTTTGAAATTCTGTTGTACGGTCAAACTATTCTAGTTTACTAACTAGTATTGCCTTTATAACATTCCTAGAATATTCAACAAGATACAGACCTTCAAACTAACATAGTACACAGTCGTAACTCAGTTATCCAACGCCAGATACAAACGGAACAAGATAACATCACTTGTTGCTGTGACCTGTATTAATCACTAGCGTACAAAAAAAGCACAAAACGTTGACCCATTTAATTACTGACCGTGCAAGTGCAAATTTGTGTTCACCTGCTAATTATTAATGTTGCATTTCGACTGCACTATCGATGGGTGAAATGTATGTGGCAGTTTGCAAAATTGATAGGCGGAGGAGAGGCTGTGTATGACAATGCTCGCGGATCCCCGGAGATCTCGCTCTACTCGAAACTCGGCCACGCTCGGCGGAAACACGGCCGGCCGAACACTGTTCGTGATATACGCCGCGAAGCCGAGCAATAAATATTGCCAACACTTCCCTGCAACGCTACATACACCTGTCGTAATACAAGTTCATATTGTTACGGAAAAAATCGAGCAAACTGTGTAACGTACGCATCAGGAAAGTTGTTTAACAACACAGGCTTTGTGAACAATTTCTGAAAGTATTTTTGTACTCTAAGAGGAAAATTTGAGCTGCCATTAATGATGCAAGATTTAATGCGAGCAATATTTTCAGGAGTAATATGTTACGTGAATTTTAAAATAACTGTTTTGCAGAAATTTCTGCGGCTTTACATGCCTCATCGATTTCTAGTCGTACCGTGAACTCTAGCTTAGATTTCACAGCGGGTATCCATTATCGTGTTCGTGTCTCCAACGATGAGTTACATTTTTATAGACATCTAGTTTCTGCCAGCAGCTTCACCCGCGTGAAAGTTGAAAAGTATCCCAAGGGGGCATAGTCATTAAAGGGTGTTATTAAAGGATTTTTTGTTTTTTAAGTCCCGGGATAAAATTACCCTGTTTCAGGACATGGTCCACCCGTGTGCCAAGTTTCATACAAATCCGTTCAGAAACACACAGACAGAGCTACTTTCACATTTATAACATAAGTGTGGATAATATTTTTCGTCTTTGATTGAAAAGCTCCCTTACTGTAAATCAATTCCATAAGGGTATGAAACGAAAGTACGTACTACATAGTATTTTCCAATTTCCATTTGTAACACCACATAGCGATAAAACCAAACGGCCCAACTGGCACTCGGATAGCAAAACGAACGTACTTGTTTGAACTTTTTTTCGTTCGTTTCGTTCGTTTTACTTCATTTCCTACACTACAAAACTTTCCGATCACCCAAAAAGATTTCATATCCAAAAGGAAAATCAATTTCCACGTTGCTTTTCAAAATCTTTCAGTAGCTATGAATCTAAACGCTAATGTAGGACAAAGAAGCATCTTTTCATCTGGTGTAGCATGCAAAAGAGACCAGCGCATAGTACGAGGCTCGAGAGTGTATTACGGAGGAAACGTCTCTTAACTGCCAGTGGCACGGCGTCACTAGCTATTGTCTCATAGTACGTCGGGTTTTTATCATCTTGCGTGGTTTACGGGTGGGGAAGATCGGGAGGTGTGTTTGTAACTTGGTTAGTAAGTCGTACGGAAATAAAATTGCCATTGTCGTTGCCTGACTTTGTATCAACAATATTTCCATTTGTTTACTATCTCTGAGTGTCATCCCCCCCCCCCTTTGGGGAAGGCCTATGTCCAGCAGTGGAAGTCTTCCGGCTGTTATGATGATGACGATCTTTGAGTGTCATAGCCTACATTTTAATTTCGGAAAAATGCGAAACTCCTGCGAAATAGACTACGACAGAAACCTAATACACGTTGAATCTTTTAGCATAAAACACGTTGAATAAAAATCTTTGCTGAAAACGTAATGGAATGTAAACAAGATATAAAAATACATAGTGTGCATAAAGTAACACCTCCAAGCTTTTATGTTCCCGTTTATTTTATGATCTTTGCCCATTTACCTGAATTTTATGACTGAAATATGCTAGCTTTTAATGGAATCCAAACTAGTTCAAAACATTTTGAGAAAATTGGCAGAACTTTGTAGGGTAGTTTTTTTAGTATGATGGGAAATCATCAAATGACTCCTTCCGCTCTGGGCGGAACGGAAGGGAGTATCAGACTCTTACTGATTAAAACCCATCCAAGTTTCTCTTAATGCCCTTTGCGTTCTAGGGCCGTGGTGACTCTTTCGAACAAATCTGCAGCCCTGGATAGAGAAGTACATTGCTATTCGCATGAATCAAAGTCAAATTAAGTGACAGTGGCAAGCACATTGCTCGCAGAACACGTAGTGGATGGGGTCCAAAGGTTCTTGAGAGGCGACCGAATACCAGAAGACGAAGGGTAGGACGGCCTTCCACAAGGTGGACCGATAAATGATATTTATTTTGCAAATAGGTTACAAGTACTTAACTCTTTTACACGTCATTATTTTTGTCATATTAATCTAGATGAGGCTGGAGTTTCCTAGCTGACTACCTTGAGAAGAAACCCCGAAACAAACTCAGAGCCTCTTTTGGAGTCCATACAATCGCCAATAACATACGAAAACCATGTGGGTTAACGTCTGAGGTGGACCTGTCCAGACAGTGCAAGCATTTGTCAGTTATCGTGCAGCTCAACTCAGAATTTTGAGAAGCTCAACGAACCGACGAACAATACCAAAATAAGGAAATTTGGGTAAACCGCATAGTATACTCAAACTGCCAGACAGTCAAGAAATCAACCCTTAAAATTAACAACCTACATAGTCCTCAGCATAGTCCTCATATACATTCAGTCAAAAAAGTATCGGGAATGGATGATTTGTTTATGGTTCCAAATTCAAATTTTTGTTTTTTTGTAGTTGTTAGATTGGCACCACTGTTTTCCATTTTGGCGCGGAGTTTGAGTTGCATCTGTTATTTATATTAAATACAGTGCTGGTTTTAGTAATATCATATATAGTGTGTATTGCGAATTTCATAATGGACAAAAATTTAAGACAAACTCTGTCTTAAATTTTGCATCGCCAATGGAATTTCGTGTTCGGAGTCACTGAAAATGTTACAGAAGGCTTACGGTGAATCGACTTTATCAAAAACTCGTGCTTATGAGTGGTTCAAAGCGTTCAAAAGCGGTCGAGATGTGATGGAAGATTTGCCTCGCTCTGGTAGGCCGTCAACGTCTGCAACTGAAGTTAACATCGCAAAAGTGAAGGAAATAGTGACTGAAAATCCCCATTCAACTCTGAGAGAGATAGCCGCCGAACTTTCTGTATCTCACGAGTCGATCCGTACCATTTTAACTAATCATTTGGGTATGAAACATGTTGCTGCTCGGCTAGTCCCAAAAGATCTGAATTTTCTCCAAAAACTCAATCGCATGAAAGTCGCTGAGGACATGCTAGAACGAGTCAGTTCGGACCCAACATTCATGAAACGCATTGTTACTGGTGTCGAGACGTGGGTTTACGAGTTTGACATGCAAACTAGTCAACAAGCTTCGGAGTGGCGCCTTCCAACTGAACCGAAACCGAAAAAACCACGCCAAAGTCGATCAAAAGTCAAAGTCATGTTGACTGTTTTCTTTGACTATCGCGGTGTTGTGCACTCTGAATTCTTACCGGAAGGTCTAACGGTAAATAAAGAATATTATTTGAGCGTTATGCGGCGTTTAAGAGAGCAAATTTGACGAAAAAGGCCAGATTTGTGGTAAGAAAATTCTTGGATTTTGCACCACGACAATGCGCCTTCGCACAAGGCTATCATTGTGAACGAATTTTTAACCAAACACTCAACAAATACCATCCAGCAACCACCATATTCACCAGATATGGCTCCTGCTGACTTTTTTCTTTTTCCTAAACTCAAATTACCACTTCGTGGCACCCGTTTTCAATCGATAGAAGACATAAAGGAGAATTCGCGGCGAGAACTGAACTCAATTCCGGAAGCAGCGTTTAAAAAATTGTTTTGATGAATGGATTATTCGTTGGCGCAAGTGTATCGTTTCTAAAGGAGCATACTTTGAAGGTGATAAAATAAATTTGGATGAATAACAGACATTTTGTGTATTATTGATCTTTTCCCGGTACTTTCTTGACAGAGTAGTACATGCAGATTAGTGTCTAAGATGGTCTTTAGAAGAAAGAACCACACAAATTTAAGTGAACCTGTCCAGAAAGTGCAAGTGCATTTGTCAAAAGTCATGTAGCTCAACTCAGATCCACTTAGGAGCTCAACAACTCGATGAACAATACCAAAGAAAGGATATGTGTATAGGCCGTACAAAGCACTCAAACTGCCATGCGCTGAGCTGGTGAAAACTGCGGGAATGTGGACTGGTCGATGTGATGACTCTTGGGGGAGGCCTTATGAATCAGTTGACGTCTTGCTTCTGAGATGATGATCAGACTGCAAATTTCAAGCGAGAAATTAAACCTGATGAAGTCCTTGCTTTCTTTAAGTCATAATCACTAATATACATTGTTTGCCCGGAGAATGAACGAATCTTTTATCAAGCTGTACTTTTTTGTTTTACGAGAAGTAAAGGAAACCGTGTAAAGGTAAAACTGAGAAAACTAGAAGAAGAACTTCTACTCAGAAAAAAAGGCACTGCGAATTCGCTCACTTGAGTTTATTCTGGTTTGACTTTGAACGCACGGCGACTAACCGCCAAGACGACCCTTTAAGTAACCAAATAGCCGAGCAGATGACCCGATAACCATCTCATTTGTCAGCTTAAATACTCAGCCAATATCAGAAAGCGATGTCGTTTGATAGGAAAATAGAAGGAGTTTAACCCCAGGCTCTAACTTGAGTGAGTTCAATGTGCGAAAAGTAGATAATTTATTCAGAAAAAAGAACTACCTAGCATTTTTACATCTGTAGGGTCGGCTTCCACGCGGGCCTGCGGACGGCGAGCTTTGGGTGGTTTGCCGTCTGATCAGAACCAGGCCCGGGTCGACGGCGCGCTGTGTTCCACGCGCGCCTCAAAGAGCTGTCAGTACAAAAGACGGGGCCCGCTAGGGCCAGTGCCTGCTGGGGTTTCGGACTTCGTTCGAAAGAGGCACCGTACCCTGGAACGCAAAGGGCACTAGGAGGAACACGGATGGGTTTTAGTCAGTAAGAATCTGACACTCCCTCCTGCTTCACCCAAAGCAGGGGGAGTCATTTGATGATTACTAGTATTTTACATGAAGCTATCCTTATCTCCACAACAACGGTAATAGGGTAACATAATACTCCTTAGCAAGACTGGTTTCAGATGGTCTGGCTTCTGACTACTCGTAACAAATGCCAAAGATGTTTAAAATATCGGGACTACGCGCTTTCCGAAGTGTGACGTCACGTCGCTAGTAAAAATTTATCCGTTTCTCCGCTCCGCTTCCTCACTCCGCGGCAATGGTTGGGCAGCCTTAGGGTACCTACGCATTGCGAACGGGGCGGCGGAACGGAGAAATATTAACCAATCATGTCAGTCAAAATGTCAATGACTCACATGGGACTCACGTGGTACGGAGATTTTATGCAGTTCCATTGATAAAAAAATATCCATTCCTCTGCTCCGTTGCCTTGCTCGCTCGCAATGGACAAGCACCCTTAATGGTCACTCATCCACGGACCAACTCTGGTAAGCTTTGCTAAACCTCAAAGATCGAGTCGTGCGCAATCATTATTTAGCCACGACTCACGATCTCTTTATTCAATGAAACCAAAATGCAAAAAGCTTGAAATTACTGTGACAGCACAAAATGTTAATCTTGAGCTCAGTACAAATTCATAGGTACTCGTATGTCAGCTGTAAAAAATCACATGCAAGGATAAAACAGTAAATCATTTTGAATACAAAATTAGGCAAGGAAGGTTCACTCCTGGGAGGTCGGCTACTCCGGCATTTATACAAAAATATGTAACGCGAGATGTTTCAAATAATTTATTTCACACTAAGAATGCTAATGTACGGGAGTTGCTTTATTTATTTTGCACTGTTTTACGTTGAGAGAACGTATTTAGCTGTGAACGTGAAATTATTTTTGGGGCCTTTTTAACTTGGAAATTAGGCTGAATTGTATCATAGCTAATCGAAAGGTTCTGAAGTGATGACCGCGTACCAGAAGTCGCAGCGTTGGAAGGCCTCCCACAAGGAGGACCCATAACCTAGCTGGTGAAGGCCGCGGGAATACGGTTGGTTGTGGCGACACTTGAGGGAGGCCTATGTCCAGCAGTGGACGTCTTTCAGCAGATATAACGATGATGCTTCGATCTAATGTGAAAGTCTGTATTTTAATCAATAGATTGGATGATATTTGGTGCATAGGTAGACCCAAATTGAACATAGCGGAGACTCAGCGTTAAAACCCGTGGGTTTTTTTTTGGCTTAAAGGGGGACTTAGTGCCTTGGGTATTCTATACCAGTATATCAAGGGTGTGGATATAACATTTTTGGGACAATTTAGGACCTTCGCACAAGTGAAGTCGCTGGCTAAAGTTACAAACGTGATAAGCTCCTGTTATGTGTCAAATATACACAAAAAAAATTGTTCATCAATATTGCCATTTACGCGATTTTGTACGATGCGAATTAGGTATGAAAATCCCGGGATTTATCCGTGAAACTGACAATACATAAATGATCCGGTGTTCCACAATAAATAGGATTCCGGGTAAGTGTTTAATAATTCTGTTGATGAATTTAGAGTGTTATTTGTTTATTTCTTGGTAGTCGAGACAATCCCAAATGAAGGTATCTTAAATACAAGCTCACACCCGCGACTTTGTCCGCGTAGATGTCGGCTTTAGAGAACTAACACGGTTATACGAACTTTCCCCTCCCATTTCGACTTTAAGGGGTCAATATAATATTATACAAATAAATAAAATGAAATTTCTGGTTTTAATATCCCAGCCTTATATAATATACCTTTTAAACAAAAACACATTTTGTTTTGTCTATCTTTCTGTCAGACTACGATAGATAGAGATACGCAGATGACAGCACAGTCTCAGAAAGATACTTTTCCTGTGCGGGAGCCGGCAGGGAGGAAACAGCTACTCTTAGAGAGGCTATGGTGGAGCAAATGAATTCTACCTTAAATCTCGTTTCCCAGTGGGGCGACAACAATCTGGTCAAATTCAATGCTCTGAAAACACAGGCGTGTCTCTTCACTGCTAAAAGGAGTCCATTTCATATATATCTCCTACATTCCGAGGTACACCTGTACCTGTTACCGACCGCCTGGAGCTTTTGGGCATGGAGTTGACGTCCAATCTCAACTTCGGCTCAACAATAGAGTCAAAAGCACAGACTGCAGCCAGGAAGCTGAGCATCATAAATAGGGTAAGACGGTACTTCACATCTGGACAGCTTCTGAGTCTGTACAAAGCACGAGTCCGATCCTGTATGGAGTATTGCAGCCACTTATGGGATGGCTTAGCAAAATGGTGACGAGACGTTGGTGGCTCAGCTTGACAGCCTAGGTCATCGGCGAAATGTTGCCTGCCTGTCGGTCTTCTACAGACTGTTTTTTGGGGAGTGTGCGCAGGAACTCCACGACCTGATCCCACCATCGCCCTTTTACCACCGGAATACCAGACGTACTGCAGGGTACCATCCGTACTTGGTCGATATCCCGACTAGTCGTACCCAGCGCTTCTCTTCCACATTTATTATACGCACAGCTAAAGTGTGGAACTCTCTGCCAGCATCTGTGTTCCCGTCCACATATAACCCGTCTGCCTTCAAATCAAGAGTGAACAGGCATCTTCTGGGCACGCTCGCTCCATCATAGACCTCATCTATCGCTTTCCATCAGGCGTGATTGTGGTCAAGAGCTAGCCCATTCCTAAATAAATAATAAAAAAAAAAAACTGTCTGTTTGTTTGTTTTGGCTAATCTCCGAAAAGGCTGGGACGATTTTGTCAGGAGTGTTACTGACAGATAGCTGATGACGTGAAGAAAGAAGCTCTTATTTTAAAAATCCGGCCAAGTGCGAGTCGGACTCGCCTACCAAGGGTTCCGTACAAATTTGTAGGTACAAATGATACTTTCAATCAATACTTTATTTTTTTATGATATATGTAATCACAAATATATAGTTTTCAGACTTTTTCCTATACCTGTATTATAAGACGGTATTACTTGCCAAATTTGATAGTTCTAGGTCAACGAAAAATACCCTATACATTTTGATTCCCTTGAGTGTCGAAATATAGTATACGCTTTTTTGCGGCAAAATTGCCGTATCTTTTTTTACGTCAAGATAGAAGCTTGATTTTTTACAGCTACAAGGGACTGTAAACCTGAGTATATGGTTTTAATTTCAACTGAATACCTCCACGCATTCCCGAGATAAAGGGACAGACAGAGGGACGGACACAAAATCATATAAGTGATCATATAAGTGTTCCATTTTTCCTTCAAATAGGGGTTCTGTGGAAAAAAAAACAACTATTAGACGTCAGCTAGTAATAAATTAAGTATCCTATTTTTATTTAAAATCAAAAGTCGTTTATTTAAATCAGGCTGAGAGACAGCACTTTTTGAACGCCAATTTTTACAAGAGACAGTCCCCTAAAACGCCCGCCCGTCACCACTTCCTAGTGTTTTACAGCTAAAACACTAGGAAGTGGTAACGGGCGGGCGCGAAAAAGTAGCCAACAAACTCCCCAGCAACACATATGTCTGTTACGTTTTCAGAACTTGAATTTATATAATACTCGTAAGTATGCAAAGTAATTAATACATGACACGAAAAAAAAAATATTCGTCACTTGCTAGCACACTCTATGATACTGATACAAAAGTAAATAAAAACTAAATAAAAAAATTGATTGACCTACATAGTCAGATAAATTAAAAAAAAACAGTATTAGCTAATTACTTATAGAGAAAAAACATGATAAATATAAAAATGACATTGTCTTGCGTTCAACACAGCGACGAACTAATCTTATCGTCTAAATAATCATTAATAAAATAGTATTCAACTTTCTAGACTTAGTAGTTTTGTCTGTGCGGTGATAGTCAGTTAGGGATATCGATTATATAGGTATTGATAGAATATGCTTGAATTACCTATAAGGCATTTTCTAAATAAAATCTCAGAAATCAATTGAGATTTGCTCATTTGTATGGTATGGGCCAGCTGACGCATCGCGTGTTTGACAATCATTACTTTTATGTACTTTCATAAAGCTTTGAATAAATTGTTTTCAACGCTTTTACGATATATTAAGCTATTAACTTTTTGATGCAAAAAGCCGACATCATTTCATTCCGTACCCGAAGAGTAACCAACGGAATCCTATTACTAAGACTACGCTGTTCGTCCGTCCGTCTGTCTGTCAGCAACCGTTTCTAATAGCTACTGTCAAAATTTTCATAGAGTATGTATCCTATTGCCAAAACTACAAACAATAAAAAAATTAAAGGATTCCCTCATAGAAGTAACTTGATTTTATCGGTTAATGTTACGGAACCCGTTGTGTGTTATTACGACTCGCGCACATGGCTGGTTTTAACCAACGATGGAAGTATGAGGATATGCTAACATGTATGAAGATACGCCATTACCTACGCACCAAAAAAGCCATGAAAATATTGTGTTACGATTGTAAATCGAACGGAATGGAAACTGGGCGTCAGGCAAGCTTTGATAGAAGAAAAAAGAAAGAAAGAATAAACATTTATCGGGTACAAAGGGGTTCGAACTTATTTTTCTATCGATCTAATGCTACAACAGAATGTATAATATTGTACAACAGAATGAATGTATTGATGTGTCTTCTCCCATATATGCATATAGGAGAAGACACATCAAACAAAACATGATCTTAAAGAGCCCTAAAGTGACGCATTGCCGAGATATTTGAAGGTAAAGTCACCATATAAAAAAATCAGAAAAACTCGGACTCCAGCACGGAATTCCACTCTTTAGCTGTACCCACAATGAGATTCCAGCATGTGGGACATTGAACCAAAATTCAACATTCAGCGATACTTCTTTTATTCACGTCCCTGTTAAAATAAGTGTCCTAATAAAACATGGGTTCAAAATGGATTCAATATTCAACAACACCTAATTCTGTAAACGAAAACAACGCGATAAAAACATTCCCTTATTTCACAATGCGAATGAAAATTGCGAGCGAATGATCCATTGGCACAAATCTACATACATTAACTTGCTATTCCGAGGGATTGAACCAGCTATCAACCTTATTATGCAGTGAACGTTGACATGGGAATGTACGCAATTTTGTTTGGAGATTTTCATGAAATATTTATTTTTAATTTTATATCTAGCCTTCGCTGTCCCTGGGCAAAGTCTCAAGACATTTTTTTCAGCGCCGTCTCGAAGCAGCTCTCGCATCCAATCTACGCATCCAAATTAGCTGGCTGCCTCTTTCATTGGCAGATAAACAGTATACCCACTGCGTGGAGACTCTTGCCCAGCAGTCAGTGGGCATGGGGCTGACGCCCAGTCTCGCTTGAGCCTGGCAGCCTTACTTGATTAAAAAAAATTAAATAACCGGGACATGCATGGATTTATTCATTTGTAGGTCGGATTCAAACAAAAATGTCATCATCATCATCATCATATCCGCTGAAATACGTGCACTGCTGGATATAGGCCACTCCAAAGTGTCGCCACAACAATCGGTCCTGTGCGTCTCGCATCCATCGGCTACCCGCGACCCTCGCCATGTCATTGGTCCACCTTGTGGGAGGCCTTCCAACGTTGCGTCTTCCGGTACGCGGTCGCCACTCCAGAACTTTTCGGCCCCATCGACCATCTGTTCTGTGAGCAATGTGTCCTGTCTACTGCCACTTTAGTAAAAAAAAAATTAGTTTGAAAAAAAAATTTTGAAAAGTAAGCCTATCTCTGCTGTCGCGCAGTCGGATAGAAATAAAGTCCCGGCAACCACAAGCCTATACTTGTACAATATCTTTATCATCCTTTGTAGGAAATTGCTCTGTCAGAGGAACATAGCGTTTGCCCGCGTTTCCAGCTTTTAATTCTAACCCAGTCTCTAGAGAAATATGACAGCCAATATGTAGAATTGAAACGCCTACGTAAAGATTTTCATTTCTCCTACTTTTGATTTCCCAGAACACTCTAAAAATAGATATTAATAAATATTACTTTGTTCAACAAAATCGACGTTTTCTCCTCTTCATTGATTCCGAACAGACGTCAAATAGCCACTTAATCTTTCCAGAGCAAACCAAAGCGAATCCACCGAAACAATATTGGAGTGAAACTTAATCCATAAACGATCCATCAAAGCCAAAAAAATCTGGCGTTTTGCTATCAACATGGAACAGTGAAACTTTGGAACAATTTTTTTTTTTATTCTTATTACCTACACATTCTGTTATTATTACACATTCTGTTCTAGCAGGAAATTGAAACAAAAGGGAATGTGTTTCTTTTTTGTATTGTTTTTGTACATCGAGCCCTTATCGAGCAAAAAATCGTGCTTTTATGTGTCCATAATCGAAACGGTTTGTATATTTCTGTGATTTTTAGAGGTGGGCCGCCAATACAACTTATGCCCGGTTTCTGTGGTACTTTATCCGTCCATTTACCAACCAATGGCGTTATGATAAATAGCGGTAACTGACAGATAAATGACAGATAGAAACCACAGAAACCGAGCATTAGTGTAGTAGGTCTTGGTTGGAGACCAGACTTGGGTACAATTCAAATTAGTACAGTGTTTTTTTTTTCGATTATTTCTCTCAGATTGAGAGATACAAGTCATCTGGCATGCCTAAGCAGTAATTTATATTCTGGTTCAGAGATTTAATTAGATAAACAAAGTTAATAGATTTTTTATCCGAACACGTGACGCCGATCGGAGATAACGCAGGCTCCATTCCAGCCTCCTTGCACGCTTCGTCACAAACGTAACGAATACACGTAGCTAACTATAAATAATCTTGTCGCTATTTTTCGGAGTTTGATGATGAATTTGTAATACACACATAAAAATAAGCAATGAAAGAATAGATCACATAATATATTATTTTTAATATTTTTAGGGTTGCGATCACCCATAAAGAAAAACGCGTAACCTTACATGATCACTCGTGTATTTGTCTGTTTATCGGTCAATCTAAGCTTAATGCGATATTATAAAAACCACTGGCCAAGTGCGCAAAGGATTTCGGACGAATCGTATTATTCCTTAATCAATTATAAACCGAGACACATGTCAAAAGGATGGGAAATCATCAAATGACTACTCCCGCTCTGGGTGAAGCAAGAGGGAGTGTCAGACTCTTACTGACTAAAACCCATCCGTGTCCCTCCTGGTGCCCATTGCGTTCCAAGGCTACGGTACCTCTTTCGAACAGATTCCGCAGCCCCAGCAGGCACCTGCCCTGCGGGCCCCGTCTTCCACGCTGACATCTCTTTGAGGCGCGCTGGGATCGCAGCGCGCCGTCGACCCAGGCCTAGTTCTGTTCAGACGGCGAGCCACCCACTGCTCGCCGTCCGCAGGCCCGCGCCTACGGCGGCCGGGAATTGTCCTGCGACTCCCGACGCCTGGGGCGTCTTCTTCTGTTGCGGCGACTGGGACGTGAGGTTTCCCTCTCTCTCACACGTTCGGCCTCCTCCTTTGCTAGCATTACTGTTTCGCAGAAGGAGGTGATCGCTTCCCATGCCTCCTCGCTCCGGACCATAGATTGAACCAAGGCTGGTCGCGAGAAATCGCCGCCGCCTATCGCCTCGACGAGGACCCGGCGGTTCTCCGTCCGAGCAGGGCAGACCTCTACCTATGCTCCACCGTGTCCTACGAGCGACCCTCACAGTGTTGACACCCAGGCGCGTCCTCCCGCCGAATCCGAAAAAGGTATCTCCCGAAACAACCGTGTCCGGTGAGTACCTGTGTCAGGCGGAAGGTAAGGACGCCATGGTGCCGCTCCAGCCACTCCTCAAAGAGGGGACTTATCGCCTGGATCGTTGCGTGCCCAGCGCTGGGTTGCGACAGTCGCTGTCTCCATACCGCCATGAGATCCTGCCGGTTCTCCGTCTGCCTTGCTGCGATTTGTCGCGGCAGAGGTGTCTCGCCCCGGCGTTGCGCCTCCACGCGCCACTCGTAAATGTGCGCGAGGGCTCTCGCCTCCAGATCCCATGGCGGCAGTCCGGCAAGGAAAAGCTTGCCGCCTCGCCAGAGACCATGCGGTATCCCCGGGCCAGCCGTATGGCTATGACCCTCTGAGACGCGTTGAGAAAATCAACGCTACCTGCAAAACCGAAAACACTTGATATTTTAATAAAATATACTATTAGACTTTAAGATTCTCTTAGTAATTCATAAATATTTATGTTCAGAAACTTATTAACAAACTCCGGTCTCGAATAGAGAGTAAATCTGCTTTTAATAACTCAAGATGGGAAAACTAAAAGCAAACACCCCTGGACGATTAAAGAAATTCGAATCTTTGATTAATAAGGGCCTTTGCACACGGCGTCGGCAGTTGTCGCGCGCAAACGTGCTACAGATGCAGACAGCACCTACTGCCTTTTGTTAGTCATCTACAGTGACAGGCGTAAACGCGCCTTCGTAAAACGTGGGTGGGTGGGTGGACCGGATTATAATTGCACATATACTTGTAAAAGGGAGTTTAAAGACCAATTAATGTTTTCCAAAATTGATTGACCTACATAGTCAGATAAATTAAAAAAAAAACAGTATTAGCTAATTACTTATAGAGAAAAAACATGATAAATATAAATATGACATTGTCTAGCGTTCAACACAGCGACGAACTAATCTTATCGTCTAAATAATCATGAATAGAATAGTATTCAGCTTTCTAGACTTAGAAGTTTTGGCTGTGCGTTGATAGTCAGTTAGGAATATCTTATATAAAGCTAAAGAGTTTGTTTGTTTGTTTTTTGTTTACTTGAACGCGCTAATCTCAGGAAGTGCTGGTCCGATTTTAAAAATTATGTCAGTGATAGATAGCCCATTTATCGAGGAAGGCGATAGGCTACATATCATCACGCTGAGACCAATAGGAGCGGAGCAGTAATAAAAATTGTGACGCAGACGAAGTTGCGCGGGTTTACTAGTCGATTATATAAGTATTGATAGAATATGCTTGAATTACCTATAGGGCATTTTCTAAATAAAAATCACAGAAATCAATTGAGATTTGCTCATTGGTATGGTATGGGCCAGCTGACGCATCGCGTGTTAGACAATCATTACTTTTATGTACTTTCATAAAGCTTTGATTAAATTGTTTTCAACGCTTTTACGATATATTAACCTATTAACTTTTTTATGCAAAATGCCGACATCATTTCATTCCGTACCCGAAGAGTAACCAACGGAATCCTATAACTAAGACTACACTGTTCGTCCGTCCGTCTGTCTGTCTGTTAGCATGTTGCTCATTAACCGTTTCTAATAGCTACTGTCAAAATTTTCATAGAGTGTGTATCCTATTGCCAAAACAACAAAGAATAAAAAAAATAAAGGATTCCCTCATACAAGTAACTTGATTTTATCGGTTAATGTTACGGAACCCGTTGTGTGTTATTACGACTCGCGCACTTGGCTGGTTTTAACCAACGATGGAAGTATGAGGATATGCTAACATGTATGAAGATACGCCATTACCTACTCACCAAAAAGCCATGAAAATATTGTGTTACGATTGTAAATCCAACGGAATGGAAACTGGGCGTCAGGCAAGCTTTGATAGAAGAAAAAAGAAAGAAAGAATAAACATTTATCGGGTACAAAGTGGTTCGAACTTATTTTTCTATCGATCTAATGCTACAACAGAATGTATAATATTGTACAACAGAATGAATGTATTGATGTGTCTTCTCCCATATATGCATATAGGAGAAGACACATCAAACAAAACATGATCTTAAAGAGCCCTAAAGTGACGCATTGCCGAGATATTTGAAGGTAAAGTCACCATATAAAAAAATCAGAAAAACTCGGACTCCAGCACGGAATTCCACTCTTTAGCTGTACCCACAATGAGATTCCAGCATGTGGGACATTGAACCAAAATTCAACATTCAGCGATACTTCTTTTATTCACGTCCCTGTTAAAATAAGTGTCCTAATAAAACATGGGTTCAAAATGGATTCAATATTCAACAACACCTAATTCTGTAAACGAAAACAACGCGATAAAAACATTCCCTTATTTCACAATGCGAATGAAAATTGCGAGCGAATGATCCATTGGCACAAATCTACATACATTAACTTGCTATTCCGAGGGATTGAACCAGCTATCGACCTTATTATGCAGTGAACGTTGACATGGGAATGTACGCAATTTTGTTTGGAGATTTTCATGAAATATTTATTTTTAATTTTATATCTAGCCTTCGCTGTCCCTGGGCAAAGTCTCAAGACATTTTTTTCAGCGCCGTCTCGAAGCAGCTCTCGCATCCAATCTACGCATCCAAATTAGCTGGCTGCCTCTTTCATTGGCAGATAAACAGTATACCCACTGCGTGGAGACTCTTGCCCAGCAGTCAGTGGGCATGGGGCTGACGCCCAGTCTCGCTTGAGCCTGGCAGCCTTACTTGATTAAAAAAAATTAAATAATAGGTAGGGACATGCATGGATTTATTCATTTGTAGGTCGGATTCAAACAAAAATGTCATCATCATCATCATCATCATATCCGCTGAAATACGTGCACTGCTGGATATAGGCCACTCCAAAGTGTCGCCACAACAATCGGTCCTGTGCGTCTCGCATCCATCGGCTACCCGCGACCCTCGCCATGTCATTGGTCCACCTTGTGGGAGGCCTTCCAACGTTGCGTCTTCCGGTACGCGGTCGCCACTCCAGAACTTTTCGGCCCCATCGACCATCTGTTCTGTGAGCAATGTGTCCTGTCTACTGCCACTTTAGTAAAAAAAAACTTAGTTTGAAAAAAAATTTTTGAAAAGTAAGCCTATTTCTGCTGTCGCGCAGTCGGATAGAAATAAAGTCCCGGCAACCACAAGCCTATACTTGTACAATATCTTTATCATCCTTTGTAGGAAATTGCTCTGTCAGAGGAACATAGCGTTTGCCCGCGTTTCCAGCTTTTAATTCTAACCCAGTCTCTAGAGAAATATGACAACCAATATGTAGAATTGAAACGCCTACGTAAAGATTTTCATTTCTCCTACTTTTGATTTCCCAGAACACTCTAAAAATAGATATTAATAAATATTACTTTGTTCAACAAAATCGACGTTTTCTCCTCTTCATTGATTCCGAACAGACGTCAAATAGCCACTTAATCTTTCCAGAGCAAACCAAAGCGAATCCACCGAAACAATATTGGAGTGAAACTTAATCCATAAACGATCCATCAAAGCCAAAAAATCTGGCGTTTTGCTATCAACATCGAACAGTGAAACTTTGGAACAATTTTTTTTTTATTATACATTCTGTTCTAGCATGAAATTGAAACAAAAGGGAATGTGTTTCTTTTTTGTATTGTTTTTGTACATCGAGCCCTTATCGAGCAAAAAATCGTGCTTTTATGTGTCCATAATCGAAACGGTTTGTATATTTCTGTGATTTTTAGAGGTGGGCCGCCAATACAACTTATGCCCGGATTCTGTGGTACTTTATCTGTCCATTTACCAACCAATGGCGGTATGATAAATAGCGGTAACTGACAGATAAATGACAGATAGAAACCACAGAAACCGAGCATTAGTGTTGGAGACCAGACTTAGGTACAATTCAAATTAGTACTTACACTGTTTTTTTTTTTCGATTATTTCTCTCAGATTGAGAGATACAAGTCATCTGGCATGCCTAAGCAGTAATTTATATTCTGGTTCAGAGATTTAATTAGATAAACAAAGTTAATAGATTTTTTATCCGAACACGTGACGCCGATCGGAGATAACGCAGGCTCCATTCCAGCCTCCTTGCACGCTTCGTCACAAACGTAACGAATACACGTAGCTAACTATAAATAATCTTGTCGCTATTTTTCGGAGTTTGATGATGAATTTGTAATACACACATAAAAATAAGCAATGAAAGAATAGATCACATAATATATTATTTTTAATATTTTTAGGGTTGGGTGGGTGGGTGGACCGGATTATAATTGCACATATACTTGTAAAAGGGAGTTTAAAGACCAATTAATGTTTTCCAAAATAAATTTTCTTTTTCTTCCGTTTCACTTCCAGATCATTGAGCACATATTTTGATATCAATGAAAGAATATCAGGCAAAAAGAAAATTAGGTACAAGTGAAAGAAACGGATACTGGAGCCGATAATATTGCAGGAGCTTAGCATTCTGTCAGACGGGATGACAGCTGTCCAAGTTATTCAATAACGAAAGATAAATTCAACCCGGATTTATGGATACTTTGCACCACCACACTAATATTTTAAATGTAAAAAAGAAGAATAGTATACCCCTAACTATGTAACTATAAGTTACATCTATACCTAACAATTTTACAAATAGGTAAAGTTTGTGAGTTTGTTAGGTTATCTCTGGATCTACTAAGCCGATTTTGAAAATTCTTTTACCAATAGAAAGCCCTGCTATGTGTGAGTGTCATAGGATATATATTAACTCCGTCCAATGAAGTGGTCACGGGTGAGCGAGTAAATGATAAATTAAGAAAACTTTACATAGGGCGTCACAATGGGCGGCCTTATCGCTAATATACCTTCGTCGATAAATATACCAAACAAACTAAAAGAAAACAACATACAATTCTTTTGAAAGCGACGTGTCCACAATGTGTCCAGTATCCCCAAGTGTCCACATATCGTAGTGCAAAGCTTTGTACAACAGACCTGTATGGCATAGGTTAGTAGAATCCACAAGGAATTCATTCAAGAGGCTTTGCTTTAAGCGTAGTGCTCACACACAGAAACAAAAGAATATCGGTACTCGATATTATTGCTTTCCAGTCCTTAATTCTATTGATATATTTAGGTTCTATCTTTGGACCTATGCATTGGTGCAGGTATTTTTATAAGATGATATTTTGTTTGAAAATAACATAAATTAGTATAAAATAAACCACAAAAAAATCTCGTAAAAACCTATTAGTTATTCCAAAACCTGGGAAGAGAGACTGCTCACCATACCTTTTAAGTTTTAATACATTATACATATTGAAATATTATAGTACCTACTTATAATAGTAATGTAACATTTCCCGCAATATCAAAATTCCTGCTGTCTCAAATGTTTATTTATGGGTCATAAAGTCCACCAAAATGACGGTATGCGAACCGAATAAGACTTTTCCTGACCATTTTATTGACTATTAACTGGGTATCTATTGAATACATTTCAATTATACGGACTCAACTTTCATTTATTGCTACTTCATGTTACCGTACAAGGAGTAGAAACAACTTTTTAAAAGTTAGTTAGTACATATTAGAAAGAGTAATGTGGACAATTTATTAGAGCAAATATTTTGTAGGTAGACACTTGAATCATGCCTATTTTGAGTCTATAGGTTAGTTTCTGAATTATAAAATTGGAGATAGTAACGAATCGAACCCTTATTTGATGCAACAAATACACACATAAAAAAAATTAAATGGAAAAAAGCTTTTATTTAAATGCTCTATAAAAAAGAAAATAAAATTTTCCTTTAAAATTGATCATAAAAGCTTGTCGCGAGGTTTGATTAATTAAATACTTATAGGTACTTACACAATATTGGATTTAGAATGACGTCACAGCATATCGTATATTGTCATCCAAACTAAACGTGTATACAAAATTTCGGCTCAATCGGTTGAAGATATCTGCTTCAAAATTGAGTAGCAAGATTCCACCCAAACAAACACACATACATACATACATACATTGCAAGTTAAATAAAAGCTTTTAAAAAAGTTCGCGATCACTAACATATTTGAAATTGAAATTAAACTGAATTGAATTGCTGAAAGCTGTTATATTTTTTTTAATTTAACTTTATCAAGAAAAGTTATTTGTTGTGTGTTTTCTTTATATAGAGAAACCCTATTTGAAATTAAAAAAAAATGGATTAAAAAATACTGGATAAGCACTGGTCGATGATAATGCGCCCGCACATCGAGCTCAATGAGTCAATGCTCTCTCCAAGAATACGACATCACAAGGTTAGACTGGCCTGCCGGCTCGCTTGACTTAAACCCAATAGAGCACGCGTAGGATGCTCTTAAGCGAGTTATTTGGAACTGTTTGCCACGTCCCAGACAGTGCCAGTGCTCATGGAAGCCGCTATTCAAGAATGGGACAGGTTACCCCAAGAAATACTGGATAACTTGATCCTTAGCATGCCTAAGAGGATCTCCGCATGTGTTCGAGCCAGGGGAGGAGTTATATAGAATATTAACCTTTTATTAATAAATTGTTGTTTAAGTTTGGTTAAACAGCACCACAGTACCGCAGTAGCAGTACTTTCTATCCAATTCCTGTTACATTACATTCTGATTAATGACCTACTCAACTTTTGTTAATAAAAATAGTTTTATATTTAATTTAAATCATTTTCTATTTAAAGAAAACACACAACAAAGATTTTTATTTGAAAATAAACAAAACAGTTTTCGCAAACTTTTTTTGATCTTCAAATTTCTAATTGTGACATGGGTGCTTCTTCTTCTTAGCGTGTCGATGGCAAAAATTAAATTTTATTTTACCTGTGCTTAACATTAGGCATGTCACTTATTGTTAACAAAATTAATTCCAAGCCTTTAAACTGCGTATAAAAAAAAAGTTGAATTATAATTTTGAACAGTCCTCGTTTGTCTCCTTCAATCGTGAATTAGATAAACAAAACAAAACAGTTGTTACCCCTCACCGAGGCCAACTCGAGTGAGAAACGAGCGAATTGGAACGCGGTCACATCTCTACAGACACTTGAAAGGGATTGAAGACCCCAAACCTCGTTAAATGTTCTAAAAAAAACATCTTTTGTGGCAGTAAATATGTCTGAAATTACCCCTCTGAAGTAATATAGATATTATCCAGTGATATTCTGGTCAAATAATTATGTTGTTTGTACTTATAGTAACGATCTTGTGGCCTTGCCAAATTATACGTATTTGCTAACTTTGTGGACATAAGATGCTTGTTTGTCCGTCACAGACAAGGCTATAAAACTAATGAATACTTTGAAGGACTGAAGGTATATTAGATACCTGAATATATAATTTGTTTGTTCAGTGTTAGTAGAATAGCTGAATGTCTGCGTGTATGTGAAACATTTTCAAGCAAAATGAACCTCAACACACTCTATCTAAGCAACTGTAAAATCATTTCAAGGAATAATAAATTCCTCATAAATTTTAAAATTCACTACACCGCTGCATACTTGATAGGTTGTATTCTTATATTAGTTTTCCTTTTTATTATCCGAAACAAACCGCTTTTAACACTTTAAATATTTGTAGAGATTTCGTTGTAAAAATAAGAAGCTTCCTTGTAAACCGTTGTTTTACTGCAGTGAGAATTTTATTCACCTGTGGATGGTACAACTTTCAAATCGCTTGGGACGCCACGATCGCGATACTTGGCTCCAAGATACGAGTGTTCTTCGTAGAAAGTATTTTATTTAAAACTTTATCTTGTACACAGAAAATCTTGGCAAAGATACCGAATGCAGTAAAAGTTGTTTATTGGTGAAGTATGATAAATGAATTGGAGTTTCATTGGAATGAGATATTATAAGTCAAACAAATATAATAAAAAGTTTTCAATTTTTTTTTTGTAATAGGCTTTGTTTATTGAATGGTATTTTATTTGTTAAAAAAAAGGTCTCTTGTAAGATTTCAAAGAATATCCAGTGAATTGAAAAAAAAAGGAATAGAAATTCAAATATTACGTTCTAGCTTTTGCGAGCGGTTTCACTAGCAATAATGTATTTTCGCAAAATAGCCAGTAGTACCATTGACCTTTTCCAAGGTCCCATCTGTTGTTTGTTGTTCAGCAATTTTCACTTTCGTATTTTTATAATATTACCGTAGTATCGTTTTTTATATTAAAAAAAACAAACAAACAAACTCTTCAGCTTTATATATTAGTATATATTACTGACGGACTGGGCAAACGTTGTTTTACCATGTAAAAAATAGCCTGCTACCTATTCTCAGACCTAACAAATTTACAAAAAAAAAAAACATAAAAGTCGGTCAAGCCGTTTCAGAGGAGTTCGATAAAAAACACTGTGACGCGAGATTTTTATATATTAGATGTTATGTTCCGTGCGACGAAAGAAATGTATATTAACGAACGACTTAAAAAAATAATTGAATCCTTCAAATCGCTCTTTTAATTGTACCAAAAAAATCCTAAATTGCTTCCATTTAAACTCGTCAGCAAAAGTAAAAGTTCTTTGTACTGCTTTCAAGAGTTGATCAAACTAAACGCGTTTATATTCAAGTTTCATCACTGAAGGAGGCAAGTAAATGAATCTGTCTTAATTATAAGCCAAGGTTTCCGCTGTGGGACCTTTGGGCTAATTAGCGCTTTTAACAGCAATTTGCCTGTTGATAATGGCGCTTATAAATAATCCTTGAGAGCCATTTACACAAATAAAAAGACTTTTTAATGTAAGTGATAATTGACGTATAGTGATCAAGAGATTGGTAAATCAATAATGTCGTTGTAACCCGTCAGGCCTTGCAAAATTAAAAGACAATAGCAAGACTCAACACCATACACTGCGATCGCCAACCTGCCTGTCAAGCGTGCCGATTATGGCAAACCCCCCATCTTGGGGGAGGCCTAAATCCAGCAGTGGACGTCTTTCGGCTGAAATAATGATGATGTTGAGTAAGACAAAACGCCCCACATGTGGGACGGCCGGGCCTGATCATCATCATCTCATCTGCCTAGCCTTTTCCCAACTACATTGGGGTCGGCTTCCAGTCAAACCGGATTCAGCAGAATACCAGTGTTTTACGTGGAGCGGTTGCCTACCAGACCTCCACAACCTATTAACTGGGTAACACGGTACATCTTGGCAAGACTGGAGTCAGATTTACTGGCTTCTGAAAATCCGTAACGACTGCCAAAGATCTACAAATGATAGCCGGGACCAACGGCTTAGCGTGCTTTCCGAGGCACGGAGGAAACTCGGTATGTTAAGATGGTCACCCATCCACAGACTAACCTTGGCAAGCGTTGCTTAACCTTCAAGATTGACCCGTGCATCTGTTATTATTTAGCCACGAGCTCCTCAAGGCCCGGCCTGATATTCATTTGTAATTTTACTCGTATAGTAGCAGTCTGGTGTTTAGAAATTGGTGGCGTGACTCCTGCGTGCCTCAGGAAGCACGTTAATCTGTTGGATCGCTCCAGTATTGCCGTCCCATCGTATTATGTATAAGAGTTAAGAAACTAGAGAGTGCACCTGTGTCTGCTCACACACTTGTTCACAATAATTTCTCCTGCGTACTTGCTTAATCTCTGTTGAAAATGGCCACCGTGATTCGATTGGAAGTATATTTTTTAATGAATTAATTTTCGTCAGATTTTGATAAAATATCTAATCTGAACTCATTCATTGTAAAAACGTTGTGATCAAGGCATTAACCCGTATTGGTGAATTGCAGTATTTGGCCTACTGCGAGAATTCAGGCTGTAATTAACAGTCAATAGACAACATTACATTACCAGTCGTTGTGGTGATGCTTGGGGGAAACCTATGTCCAGCAGTTGACGTCTTTCAGCTGATATGATGATGATGAGATGAGACAACACTAGATAAAATGTCCATTTTAAACTGTAACAAAATTGTATTGGTATCCAGGACATCCTTTTGGAAACATAATCTTCAATTCTGCATTAAACATTAATTATTTAGACTAGTGTGTTTCATTTTTCACAGAAATAATATTTAATCAATCGTACTGACAAATACTTCAAACAAGGGTTCTCCCCATAGATCGGTAATACGAGAATTACAACCATGGAAAAGCCAATAAAACTCAGCTATGACCACGCTCAACGGCGCCGAATGGGTGTTATTCTGCTATTATATTATCATACAAATGTATGCTTACGAGTGTCCATTGTGGTTGTTTGTTAGGGTAATTATGGAGATAGAGAAGTAGGAAACAAAATTCAATAAGCTTTCTGAAAAGCGATTACAAAACTAAATACAATAAAATACACATTTTGAGTCATGGCATTTCCAAGCCAAAGTCAAAAGAAGGTGGTAAATGTGTCTTAGGCTTGGAAAATATGAGACATAGATTATTACGTCATAATCAATGCTATGAAAAAGGTTAAAAACTGTTTTTACAAAATACGATTTCAGTTTATATTTCACGTTATTGCGGGTATCGGCACCACTACATAAAATACGTAACTACGCGAAAAGTTATGTAGAACACGATTTTTGACAGTCATTACGGATTGAAGCCCTCGTCGGAGGAGCTCGTGGCTAGACAATAACAGCCGCATGGGTCGATCTGCAAGGTTAAGCAACGCTTGCCAAGGTTGGTCTGTGGAAGGGTGACCATCTTTACATACCGAGTTTCCTCCGTGCCTCGGAAAGCTCGTTAAGCCGTTGGTCCCGGCTATCATTTGAAGATCTTTGGTAGTCGTTACGGATAGTCAGAAGCCAGTAAATCTGACTCCAGTCTTGCCATGAACTACCGTGTTACCCAGATAATGGGTTGTGGAGGTCTGGTAGACAGCCGCTCTAAGTAAAATACTGGTATTCAGCTAAATCCGGTTTGACTGGAAGCCGACCCCAATATAGTTGGGAAAAGGCTAGGCAGATGATGATGATTACGGATTGAAGCCCGAAAATCTTGCACCAGTCTTGCCAAGGGTTACCATATTCCCCACTATCTAGTTACAGGGTGGTGGAACTAAAGGCGCGTGGGGTGCCTTAAGGCCGCCTATTGTACTTAGGGGTTTTAGTTTGTAATTTTTATATTATTATCGGTGTACAATAAAGTATATAATAAATAAATAATAATAATAATAGTCAGTTGCTAAGGTACTCGTCTGCATTCGGTTAGACGGAAAAGGCAAGGCAGATTAATTGATTTGCTAGTACCATTAGTTTCAGTCATAAAATAAAAACGAAAGCATTCAATTTCGTTCAGCGAGTTAAATTTCAACGTTAGTTTTATGCGAAGCTGAGCTAAAACCAAGCTTTAGATAAAACGTAACGGCGTCATTCACAGCACTCCCTCGAGAATACCCAGCAATCCGATACTCAGGCTTATCCACACCACCCCCTCCCCTCTTACTCCACTCCACCCCTTGCTTACAATCGGTCAATCACTCTTCAAGATGAACCTCCTCCTGGTTTAATGGTACAATAGAAACTAAAAAATGTACAAAAATGTGTGTAAAAGAATAAATAAATAAATAATAAATGGCCGATTTAGAATTATGTTAAAACTGTTTCTTACCGAGACCCAATTTTTGTTACAAAAATGATTGAAGCGCAAAAAAGTGACAGTTGTTATTCATTTGCTAGCGATATTTTCGTGATATGCTATTCGTAGTTAGGTATAAATTACACGTATACAAAATCACAATACATAAAGTCTGACATCAAAGTACTCCTCCGCGTCACTGTCATCTGAAAACGTGCCCAGAAGAGTGGCAGTATTCATTTCTTTGGACATAAGCCAGCCAGCTCATTCAAAAGGAGACGTACTTGGAACCCATAACCCAAGCGCTTCTACCCCAAACGGCTCAAAACTGTGATTACCCATAAGTTTACAGTATTTGCACCGCCTCAATAGCTGGACCGCAACACCATCTGCCTAGCCTTTTCCCAACTATATTGGGGTCGGCTTCCAGTCAAACCGGATTTAGCTGAATACCAGTATTTTACGCGGAGCGGCTGCCTACCAGACCTCCACAACCCAGTAACTGGGTAGCACGGTACATCATGGCAAGACTCAGTCAGATTTACTGGCTTCTGACTATCCGTAACGACTGCCAAAGATCTACAAATGACAGCCGGGACCAACGGCTTAACGTGCTTTCCGAGACACGGAGGAAACTCGGTATGTTATAAATATCATTTCGTTTTAGATTAGATTACATTTATGAAGTAGCGTGTTTTCAATAATAATAATGTTAGTTTTAAGATTAGTTTAATTAAGTTTTTTTTTCTCATATACAACTTATCCTTAAAGCATGCGGAGTTTACCTATAAGTGATTGTTACACTATTGTACTCTACTCTATTGCTAGTTACCTTTAGAATAATACCAGTGTAAACAATTGTTGGTGAACCAATAAAATAAATAAATAAATAAATAAATGTTAAGATGGTCACCCATCCACAGACCAACCTTTGCAAGCGTTGCTTAACCTTGAAGATCGACCCATGCGGCTGTTATTATCTAGACAATAGCTGGACCGCAACAACCACTTGAAAATCCTCTATTTCAGTCAAATAGAGGATAAAAATTATGAGTATAAGAGTAAGGGCTTGTAGCTTTATCAAAACATACAAATTCCCAAAAAAAAATGTTTTAACATAAGATACAGCTGTCAATTCAAAGTTCTATCAAAAACTGAAATAGCACGTTACTGCAGCGGCCAGCAAAAGAGACATTGATGGATGAACGTGTAAATGTGGGCCGAGGAGTGGCCGAGGCACACGTACGAGTACCTAAGTCCATCAATGCCTAGTTGTGGCCAAGGCTTGTATAGTACTTTTCTCAAATAATGCGCGGAAATTATAAAACAATTACTTTTCTAAATCAATGAGGAACAACGATCAACAATATATTTTCCACGTGAAACAAATTAACACAGTCATGTGCGTTTCTTTTTTTTAATAATCAGCTTACTATTAGCAAGCCAGTTCCAAATTTTAATAAATCCTTTGGTAAGTTACCTCCTTGGCTGCCATGTTTCGGAGTAAAAGATCGTTCCATTTTTAAATTACACGACAGATATGAATTTACTATGAAATTTATTTGGCCGCTAAACACGATAGATATGGATTTTCATACAACTTTTACAGTACAGCAATTTCGATTTATCTCGAAGAAGGTTGTCAAAATAATGGTCATATTTCCAAGCACGTTTGAGAAAAAAATATTTTGACTCTGAATTGCTTACTTTCTTACCTACAAATAAGATAAAGACACCTTCTGTTTCTAAAAGTAAGAACTGCCATGTCAGCCAAAAAGTTTAATTGGAGTTTCCTATAACACACGTTCGGAACTAAATTGGTCCCCAACAGATGTATTTTTCGCCTATAACTGTGGCGCCCGTAATTGGTCTCCTGGCGTTTTCGACTTTCAATATTCGGAGTCGACACGTTGTCTGTCTCAACAATTGACCGTCATAACTTATATAGGTAGACTCGCATATGAATAATAAGGCTGACTGTCCACTGGAGCGGAGAGCAGAAGAGCGAAGAAATATCAACCAATGGGATTGCATAAAATCTCCGCTCCGCGTCAGTCTATGAGATTGTGTACAATTACATTGGTTAAATTACTTCGTTTCTCTGCTCCGCTGCTTCGCTCGTCGTCAATGGACAGGCACCCTAATATAAAGTCTCTATGACGCCTATAGTTATTATTATGCTTGGCCCAATTTTTGTCTATTATGATAGTGTTCAAAAACAATGGTGTTTATGAAGCGCCCGTAATCCTGGAGATTTTTAATATGAGAAGACGGCACGTTGCCTGTCTGAAGTAACTTATATAAATCGGTTTAAACACTATGATAGCCTAATCAAAATATTATTTGAACATACTATTTTTATAAGAACCCCTTCATTTCGTAACAGAAGTAAGTTAAGCAGTTATTTTTAAGAGCTGATTCGCGCTCAAATTGTATAAGTTTTTTTTTTCATTTCGCTCTCTCTACATTAATTTACAAACCTTTTTGGGTTACTATTTCTAATATTAACCCTTTGGCGCTTGTTACATCTGCCAGACTTGTTTTATTAATTAATTCTCTTTATCTTGCGAAGTTTTGACATTTCATTTTATTTCTGTGCCACCGACAAATGAATATTAATGATTGTTTTAAACTCAGGATCCAAATGTCTTATTTAGACGCTAAAGTACTTTCATAATAAAAACAAAATTAATAACCCCTATAAACTTGTACTTGCTACGCCGTAGCTCGTAGCAGATATGGTTACGGCGTAGACACTAGCTACGAATTCGTAGCAAAGGAAGTTGCAACTGTCAAATCGTTGATTGATTTCTGCCGTCTATATATTATTGGTCTTGGACAAGTAATATATCTGAGACAGATTAGCTAAAAGTTTGTGGATAAACACACATCTAAAATCAAATGTAAAAGATAATCGCGGTATGCAGAGCGCAAGATACATTGAACTCGCCAAGAAATCGAAGACGACATTGCATGCACTGTATGACGTTAGCAAAGCCGTTGAACATTTATCGCCGCATCAAATATATGCTGTCTTAGTATTTGAGAATTTTATTCATCTTTCGTCGTCGCAATATTTCATGTTTATTCTGTCTGATATTGAGAAAAACTTTAATACATTTTTTTCGCTCACCAATGTAGGTAAAATTATTCATCATATACAAGGTATAAAATCAGAAATAACTCAAAATCTGAAAAGGGGTCATTGTAGTAGGGTCATATGAATATAACTAAAGAACGGTCTTCAATATATATTTAAAAGGTCGGAGAATGAAGTAAATATGAACTATGTTTTTGAGGTGTTTATATAAATCTGTAACATTTCTACTCTATAGTAAGAAGAGTGCACGCCAGATAAGGCTGCGCGTGGCTAATACCTTAACTTGAACTAATTGAAGGGTACAGTGGAAAAGCAAGGAATGCAGCACTTAAAATTCATTTGACTTTTATTTTTTAATGATACAGCCAGATAATGTTAAAAAAACAATGTTCAATCGAGTCGACATGACGTTTCTTAGTGTACCTATGAGGTTCTCCTGACATTTAAAGGGATTATTTATATCGACATAATAATATACATTTTCATTGGCTAAATATTGCATTTTGTATGAAACAGCTGATATTTTATTTTAGTTTTCGGGGTTTTCTCAAAGTAAATGTTGTTTATAATCATGTGTACTTTCACTGCTTAAGAGGTTGCTGGTGTTTTACAAATAACCTTATGTACTTAGAACTTTTCTGACACTCACGTGCAAGATAGTCGTCATCGGCTCATTTGCCAAAGAAAAAAACCTTACTCGTCAATTTTTGTTTAATTGACAAAAATAGAGAGGAGAATTGTAATTCGTTCAAATTTAGATATTTACTGCGTTCTGATAAATAAAGTAGTATTTCTTTTTTAAAAAAATTCTCTATTTCCCCAGCTTTTCAAAATAAACGAAGATATGAAATAATAACATTAACAATACACAACATATTGGTGATAGGTTCACCTCAATAAATGTTCTTTCCAACTCCGTAAGATTGTATTATATCTATATTAGATTATAGTTTTTCGATATATTATGAACACATCATTTTGAACACAATTAATCCTATCCAAATTCAACAGTTTCCAATAATCGTGTCTTATGGACAAATGAGTTTGCTATTTCACGCGATATTTTACAATCTTACGTCGTCTGCAATTATTTTTTTGTTTGTTAAGGTAATCTCTAGAAGTACAGAAAGCTTATTCTTGAAAGTAAAACATGTGTAAATATAAACATACACGTCCCAATATTATTTGAGCGACAATAAATGTCAAGAAGACGTGAAATCCTAGGTTTTTTATCAGATTGAGAACGCAAATGTGCCTTATAAATCTTTTTCCCTTCTGATTTCAAAAGCAATAGTTTAATAAAATTGTGCCTCTGCCTACCTAACCTTTTCCTAATTATACTGGGCTTGACTTCCAGTCGAATGCAGCTGAGTACCAGTATTTCACTTGAAGCAGTTGCCTATCTTACCTCTGGAATCCAGTAACTCGCTACCAGGATACTCCTTGAGAAGACTGGTGACAAATTTCCTTAACGACTGTCAATGGCCTTCAAATGGCAGCTGGTACAAGTACCATCCACTTATCGTGCTGTCTCATGCACAGAAGAATCTTGATAAGTTAAGATGGTCACTGGTCACCCACCCACGGAACGACCTCGCTCGTTGCGCTTTGAAACTCGACGTCGACGTGCGGCTAATATTATTTAGCCATGATGATTTGAAAAGCAAGTATTTTAATATATATTAATTGTAAATTCTACAAAGTTTTGGTAATCGATTGTAGACGAGTAACCAATCGATTAACAACAAAGGAGTTCATAATATTCCGAAGGGTATAGAAGAATTCGAAAGTTTTCTCCTTCTCCACAAAACAGTTTCAAACAAAGTTATTTTAGCTTGAATCAGTAGGTAAGTCTGGGTAATAATCTTTACAATTAGCTCTAAGTACGTATGTAGAGGAATAGAAGTATGATAAGGTTGGTTTACTGTTCTTTTTGTTTTTCATGACTTAAAATTCCCAAACACATAACATAAAATCACGCCTGTATTTTGATTAGGCATAATGATGAGCCTATGCTGTCTTTCTAACAAAGTAACCGATTTCCTACTTTAAGGTGGATGCTCCAGGGTGATCCAAAGAATGAATATTTCAGAAATAACCATTCTTTCGAACTACATGAACTTCGAGGGCTATATTGATGATTAAAATGGTTATTATTCTTTAGATAAATACGCGTTACGGTCGCGGATCGCATTTGGTCCACATACAGCTTCACACTGACCGGCAAATTGCAAAAAACATAAAAATATTTGAATTTCGCGGGCTACCCTGGAGCATTCACCTTAAGTTATTTTCTTAATTTCGTAAATCGGTTACTTCATCTTTTGTAGATACGTCCTTTTAGTCTTATGACAAGTGTACACCTACATTTGGCCCGTGACGTTCAAGTACCGTCTTCCGTTTGATCACAATCTACCTGATAGAAAGCGATGACATTGTTGACGATTGACGACCATAAGACCAACAACGTGGCAAACACAGACTTATAGTTTTTATAGGAATAGTCATACTAATAATCATCAATCAGAAATATCCAATTCTAAACAAAATCACTAGTAACGTGATTTCTAGTGGACTTTTAGGCGAGCAGGTCAAAAAATTAGGCACAGCTGAAATTCATGGTCGGTTGGCCTCTGAAGTGAGGGCAGTGCATTTTTATACCGGTGAGGTAAAAATACTACCGTTCTAACCAGATTTCATTACGGGAACGAAATTAAAAACAAACACTCATCTGAACGAAGAAAAATAATTTTGTTAAAACTGATTTTTCACCTGAACTGACTCTCTATTTTAACTGTTTTGACATTCTGTTTTAATTTTTATTTATTTTATTTTTTATTCTCTTGACATCAATTTTAATTTTTATATTAAATTTTTTGACATGTTTAATTTTATAATATTTGATCAATTTTGATATTTTTTAACTTTTAATCATATTTTTTTAATGTGTATAATTTATTAATTTTTGATTTTTATTCCTGTATCAAATTGTATTTTACTTTTAGTTTTAATAGAAAGCTTATGTTAAAAATTAATTACTTACAAAACTTAAATTATTATTTCAAGGCAGCAAGCACTATGTTCTGGTGAGCGCTATGTACGCCTTAATTGTCATGTGCATTAGAAATGTTGTTATTGAGCTTTTTGAAAATTATTGTACAATATATGTGATGTGGCTGTACTTATTTTAATAAACAAATAAATACTGTATATAATTTAGTTGTGAATTTATTTTGCCAAGTCTTGCCATGAAGTACCGTGTTACCCGGTAATGGGTTGTGGAGGTCTGGTAGGCAACCGCTCCGCGTAAAATACTTGTATTCAGCAAAAACCGGTTTGACTGGAAGCCGACCCCGATATAGTTGGGAAAAGGCTAGGCAGATGATTAGTTGTGCATTTATTTGAATAAAGAAAATAAGTATAATACAATATTTTACGGTAACACAGGATGACGTTCAACTCAGTTGTTGTTCAACCTTACTATGGGCCCAACCCTTAAATTAAATCTCAAAAATTAAATTCAGCCGTTCCCTACTAATCAAGCTTTGCGAAAATGATGTAGTGGGGCGCTCCATAAATCATTGCATTCCAACTAATGTTATACTTACGAAAGTGTGTGTGTGTGTGTCTCTATGTACATTTACTAATGCCGTGCATGCGCCATGTTGACGGTTAGAAAGAAAACTTATACAGTTTGAACATTATAATCGTTCGTTTTTAGGTTTATTAAAAAATTTATGCCTAACATAACACACCCCAAAGTAAACCCAACCGATATCGGACAACCAGAGGTTCATTTACATTCCATTACATTCGTAACTTTATGGCGTACATGTGACGTCACATCTGCATAGACCAATGAGAGCCTTGTTTCTTGTAAACCTGTGCTCTGATTGGTGTCCATTTTATGTCTAGAGAGCCTTTGTAGTATTAATTAACTGTAGGCGAGTCATCCATAAGGTATTTCATACATAGTTGAAATATCCAATGCCTTAAAAACCATTAGATTAATCATTCGTTAGTGCAATTAATTTTTGTTGCGGGGCTCCTTTTTATCTACAGGGTTTAAAGGAATCTAACCAAACCGGACCTCGGGGTGCCCCTAAAGTTGAACATCATAATGCATATGCCCAAAAACAGACAATATCTGTTTTTTGAAGTGAAATCTTCTTTAGCGGCGTTGTGCACTGTTTTAGTGATGGGAAAAAAAATGCTAAACTCGCGTCAGGACACGTGATCCTGATCGAAAATTCGTAAGATAGTCACGTGTCCTGCAAAATTCTTTAGCGGCATTGTGCACTTTTTATGTGATCGGTAAAAAATTTTAAACTTGCGTCAGGACGTGACCTGAAAAAAAATTCGTAAGGCGAAAGGAGAGAAGCACGTATTCTAGATTGCACTTCTGCCGGCACTCCCGGAGTTTTTTTGAAGACGATTTACCTGCTGTTGTAGGTGAATCAGTCGTTAATTCAATCAACCTTCGGTTTATTGATTGTAACTGAATTTAAAACCGTAGGTGAATCACTTTAGATATCATAATACGTAGACATTATTTAAAATATTATGATTGTAATCTATCTGAAATAAATAAATTGAATTTGAATTTGAAAAACTAAACTTAGAAGCCATTTATTTTGAGCAGCACTGCAACTGATGCTAACGTTGAAGTTTTTAGCAATTATGTAAATGTTTTTGGATAAAACTACGTTTCCGAGTACAGCTCAACTTTCTTATCGCAAGGCACTAGAATATACCAAACCTTAATTATACTATTTACTTGGTCTAGACTTAGGGCAAGGTTGTAATTGTAACAAAATGAGTTTTTGATCAATTGTTAGAAATTAGCTTATATTTTTCGACGAAATAGTCCTAACTTTTAACCATTGGATAACTGCGGATCAAAAAACTGGCCTTTTGTTGTTTTCGTAACGTAATGAGTTCGAAGACACTACCTATTTGCAGATAAAGTGTAAACAGAAATCGACCTATTGGTATTATGGTACTAGTGGCCCTGGTATTATTTTTTTTCAAAATTTTCTTTTATACAAACCTCGCCTTGACAATTACGAACACAAAACAAAATATTATCCAAGTTGGGTCAGTCGTTACGAAGTTATGCGCGTACATATATTTCGGAAATTCATTTGTCTATCCATACTTCCATAATTATCTACTAATTCTATAAATATGAAAGTAACTTTGTCAGTATGTTTGTTTGTTACGTTTTCACTGCTAGATCGCTATACCAATTTGATGTCTTTGATTGAGAGACTATTAATCACGACAGGACATTCCTTTGGCATAACTTCCAAATTTTAAACGGACAAAGTCGTTAGCAGAAATTAGTTTATCATAGGACTACCTGTGTCTATATAAACAGGTGTTACGTCTCTCTGCTGTTTGATAGTTGCTTTGGGTTCCACTTTGCATAAGCAATGGTTTTAAACTAAGTGCACATAAAACCCACCCTAATATTTTTTAATGTACCTACGTATGTTTTAAAAATATATACACACGTACTTATATAGATATTATATACCTTACAAATTCATATTGACGTCTTTTTATTTTATGATCTCAATGTAGATAAATCTCAAGTCGACACAGGTAAAATCGTGTTATTACGGTTAAGATTTAAATAGAAATGTTTCTTGTGTGCGTGAAGAATATAAAAGAATTCTTCCGTGTCAAACGCAATCACTGACTTCCTTTTTTTTATATCACTCCACACACGATCCATGCATCTTTTTTTTCTCTCTCTCTCTCCATCCTTCCACATTTAAGATATTGATATTTTAATCATAAGTACTGTAATAAGGGAGTAATCTCTGGAAGTACTGATCCGATTACGAATTCTTTTACTTATAGAAAGCTACATTATCGCTGAGTGTAGAAAAATGCGCGATTCTACTATTAATTGGTTTAGGTAATGGTAGAAAAGTATATGTTTTCAAAAGTCAAATTACATTTTTAATTTAATTACATAACATCTGCTAAATTGGCAGTAGTTTCTCGTACATTACGTACAAGGGCATACAAAAAAAGCTAATTAATGATTTACTTATGTACAATAACCTAACCGTTGTACCTAGAGTTCAGCTCTGTCCTCACGTAGCTTTCATAGCGTACGAGTAGATGGATAGCGGGCCCGAGATTATACGGCATGCAATTTGCAGTAACGTGATTTAGTGTTACCAGCTCACATACTACAAAGGTGTCGTGTAAATTGGGTCTTTGCGTTAATAATATTGGGATGAAGTACTACCAAAACTGAATACTTAGTCATATAACTCATATAGACTGATACGGAAAAATAGGCTTTGTTGACTAATTTGAAAACAGCTGTTATAATATAAATAATATAGTACATACCTTAAGCACATTTATGACACGTAAATATTTTTCCAACACCTGAAATCATAGTTGACTCGTACCTAAGTTTGATAATATATCATAATGATGAAGAACACCAAACTGGTTCGCCTGTTCTATCACATCGTAGACAAACTCATTTCCTTGAATTAGTTGTTATAAAAGTACGACAGTCTAGTCTCCATTGTCAATAAAATCATTCCTTACTATGAGGTGAGATAGTGGTTAAAAGGGTACCTATCAATAAAAAAAATGTAAGTAATCAGTGGACTTTAGAACGATGCCGGTCATAACACGACCCAACATAGCGGTGTTCTTTGACGAAAACCACATGTTACCGCCTCCGGCTCGGTAAGCCGTGAGCTCATTTGATCGCGTAATGTAATATGCGGTCACAATCCAATTGTAAACTTTTGAACCCTCGCCGAACAATAGGGGTGTTGTTTCTGACACTTTGTACGTTGTTTGGTCAGTGTTCATTATAATTGAAGTCAATACCCATTTGAAAACTGGGTGGCACCAGACTGCCTAGTCTTTTCTCAACTATGTACGGGTTGGGAGCTGAGTCGCTAAATGTTTCATAGTGATGTATACTGGTATATTAAGCACGGAGCGACTGCCTACCTGACCTCCACAACCCAGTCAGTGGGTACTTATGTGCTACCCACTGGTTGTTCTCAGACTTTCGGGCGACTAACCGTAACGACTGACAAAATATCTAAAAAAAAACCGATTACCTACAACGAATTATGAACTTTTCGAAACACGGAAAGATTGGATTGTTGGGTGACAGTCCACGGTGCACCTTCGGCAAGCTCTAAGCCACTGACTCGAATATATATAAGTATAAGCATTTGTTTCCAGCCACGGCAGGAACAAATGTCATTAGCAACATCAGTATCAGAAAACGTGCTTTGCAAACCCATCTCAAAGACCTTAAACTGTATTTTAAGACGTCGACTTAGATTCCGAAGGCGATGGAAAATGGTGTAAGGAATCTCCAAAAAACCAAGTTTTTACCAGAACTTAGCTAGCTTAGCCAGTAGTTTTTACCCAGCGTGGGTACCACATCTTCTTACCTTGATTGAAGTATTAATGCAGCTACATATAAAACAATTACTTGAACACAGATACTCGTAGATTTTTTACATATTATTATATTTTGAAAAGGCTTTTAAGAACTTTAGTTTTTTTTACTTATTGTTTCACACAGACCGTGTGACCACAATCTCATCTGATGGAAAGCGTTCATGTGATCCACAATGGAGCACGCTAGGCTAGCAACCTATTCACTCTTGACTTAAACACCCCAGCTTGTAGTAATCCGTTTCAGTGCACAGTCACTGCACAAACTGCAGTCAGAAACTTTTATGTGCTAGTAAACATTGAATCGAGAACTGAACTAGCAGTTTTATAGCACAATAAATATTTTATAGCACACGCGCATTTTGAGTTTTAAACCAGTTTTGTGATACGTTCGTGTCTTTCAATGAGAGAAAGTAACATCAATTTAGAACAATTCATTTACGTAAATCTATGATGAGTTTCAGAGTACTAAAGTTGTTGTAGGTTGTAACAAAATTTTGCAAGTACATTCAACTAATTAGCTACAAGTACTCACCGATCGTTCCCAGCAAACTTCTCAAAACACTTAGCTTAACTTCCACGCCGCTATCATCTTCCATTATAACACAAATAAGTTAACACACCATTAATACAGCCGATAAAAATATCAAAATTACAACAATAAGCCTATTATGCTTTGAATTCTATTGTTGCTAATGGACGCAGGTGCCCTCGGCTTATTCATTCCGACGAATTAAAGGGACATTTAAATTTCCCTAATACCACCGTTACGTTTACACGTTACAAGAGACTTTTGAGCGATTTTATATGTAATTATTTTTTTCCAAAGTCCATTTCGCAGCGTAAATAAATAATTTAAAAAAATAAGTGGGAATTATGGAATGATGACTGAAAAGTGTAAGAGGGGATAGAGTTATGGTGCTTAGGTGAGGCGCGGGGGGTGTTGTGAGTGGATGGCAGTGTTGCTGTCTGGTGGTGCGAGTGCTTACCATGGGGCATGATACCGCGGCGTGGTCTGGCCGACTCGCGGGCCACGGCTCACGCGAGCAGACTGTTGCTCGCGGCCGGGCCGGGGTTGCGCGCGCACACTTTCCACCTCCCCTCCACCCGCACCCCCTACCTGCCTGCTAACCCTCCCCCCACAGATGACGCCGCCGGCCCGCCAAGCTCGCGCCTCACACTGACATGCTCTCGGCTGCTCTCCTTTGTCTCCAACTTAATTGTAACATTATCTTCGAATAAAGTCGTCTGCGCCTGACTGACGGAGAAAAGTAACAAGAACTTATTGTTACGATGATCGCTGGAGATATTACGTCTCATTTTGTATTGTAAGGCTTTTATATTCTGCTATAAGATGCACGTAACTGTATTAATGGTTTTAGCTGATGTTTCTAAGTGTATTAAATGTAGATACGAGTGTACATCAATATCTAATATTAGGAACTTTCATAATTTAAACTAACTAGTTGCTAACACCGCAAGTCGAATAGTTGAGCAGCGAATAGTGCCGAAAAATTGTATTTATGTAGATATCTTAAAAACCTATGACTACAAATCAAAATGCTAAAATTAATTCTATTTTTCCAGTGATAATGTTGATGGACTATGAAAATAATAAACCCTTCAAAATAGCTTACATTGAATAGTTAACGTTATTTTCAGGCACGGTTACTTTAAAATGGTTCCTTTGAAAATATTATTAGTAAAATGGAAGCTTAGAAAGCGTAGGCAGTCCAGCAAATTATGACTATAATATAGTCGTAATTTGCTGGACTGCCTACGCTTTTGCTACGCGGCTACGAGCTACGTCAAAATTTCGTAGCACTGAACCAATGCGCTACGAACGACCGCTACGCGACTTGTACAAATAGTTTTATAGTCTTACCTATGGTAAGACTAATTCCTTCTATTATTTCTAATTTCTTCTCTGCTGGTCATGAGGTTCTGGGTTCAATTTCTGGGCCGGGCAAAGTGTTTCACCAGTTGTTTTATAGATTGAAATAAAAAATAAACAAAACGAGTTAGATTATGTAAAAATACACCTCTGCCTAACTCTTCGTGAAAATAAGCATGATGGATGATATATAATAATATTGTCTTCAGTTGCTATTATCCCTGTCACACAGACTCCATTGTAAAGCTAGACAGCCAGCGATTAAGGGTGCGTTTACAAGACTAAAGGCCATTCGTGCATTTGAACTCTTGAACGAGCATTAAAGCACTCAAAGTACCTGTCTAGACCATTGTGAACGCTCGGAACCATTCGTCATTATCTTCTCATATTGATATCTACCTCAATTATAGGCTAGTAGGTGCGACGAAATAATCAGTTCAGGTACAAACCCCTGCCACAAACCGAAGTGATTTTTTTAAGTCCGAGGTAATTTAAGCCCGGTATCATTATGTATAAATTGTTAATAACCTCGTTTAAGCAACTAACTTGAAGTTAAAAGATAACTCTGGTTTGAGCAAGTGGGCGTGTATGTATACACGGGGCCATTTTAGTCGTCTTATATAGGCGGCCCACTTAATGTACCCGACATAAACTACCTCTAGGCGCGGTTATTTTTAAAAAATAAGTCATAAAGATTATAGGTACAATAAAAATAAACAATGCTTTTGAATTATAAAGACCCTATTAATAATGATTTATGAAACTACACACCATTCTACGCCGTCCTTGAAACACAAGGCTCAGACTGCGCTCACTTCTGGATTTTTTAAACTACGTGATGCGTCATGAAAATGAATAAAATTATCTTTTTTTTAACATATCATTCAAATTTTCACTAATATTATATATATTTTTTTAAATGAATGCGTAGCACTCATTGGATAGATAAAATGGGCTGCCGTTGTAAAACGGCAACCCGTAACGTCTTTGGAATGTCTAGTTTCTTACAAATGACAAGCGGTGCACGGAAGTTCTTAGTATGTCAGTTAACATAATGGTCACCCATTTTCGGACCGACCGCGACAAGCGTTGCTTCGCAATGATCAACTACCCGTGCTACAATTATTATTTAGCAACGGGCTCCTTTCTCATAATTAATAATATAAATGGACAAGACACGTAGCTATAATTAAAAATAATAAGAGCTTCATTATAATTTAGTTTATAATAACAGCTTCTGTTTCACGTGGGATGGCAATTTTAATTAAGTAGGTACATCCCGTTAAGTTAGGCAAAGTGGAATCGGCCAGTTTACGAGTTGTAAGTCGTGAGTTCTAACAAGCCGGACAGTCGTTTTTTTTTTTTGGTATGTTTCATCACTACAGCGGGTCTAAAAAGGCCACTTTCACAACTATATTTGGTCATATTTTCCCAATAAATCTTGAACCTAATGCTTTAGAGATAAAGATGAAAATGAAAGACAGATTTTTGTGTAATTAATATAATGATTCTACTAAAGTAGCCTTTTCAGACCCGCTGCTTCAAACGTTTCGAATGTGGCGATATAGATGGCGCTAAACGCCTTCTATACCGCCACATACGAACTAACCTTACAAGGAGGAGGAGCTCGTAGCTAAATAATAACAGCCGTACGGGTCGATCTTTAAGGTTAAGCAACGCTTGCCAAGGTTGGTCTGTGTATGGGTGACCATCTTAATATACCGAGTTTCCTCTGTGCCTCGGAAAGCACGTTAAACCGTTGGTCCCGGCTGTCACTTGTAGATCTTTGGCAGTCGTTACGGATTGTCAGAAGCCAGTAAATCTGACTCCAGTCTTACCAAGAAGTACCGTGTTACTCAGTTAATGGGTTGTGGAGGTCTGGTAGGCAGCCGCTCCACGTAAAACACTGGTATTCAGCTGAATCCGGTTTGACTGGAAGCCGACCCCAATATGGCTGGGAAAAGGCTAGGCAGATGACGAACTAACCTTACAAATATGGACCTGACGTCACAGACATCCTGTATCGCGCTATCAAAGTTCTCCGCGCGATTTGAAGAGATCCTCGGGCTAGATGTAAAACCTCGTAAATTCAATCTGATCAATTTTTCAGGAGTGACCAGAAACTGTTTTACAAAGTAGGTAATTCATATTTTTATTAATTTAATCTGGCGTTACCTCGTAAGATCTAGCTAACTTATCTTACGAGGTTAGACCAAATTAGTTGTTATGCTTGTTACGAGAGCTCACGGCTATTAATTTTATTCTGTCAAATGAATAGTTTCCACGAGTCATTTACGAGTTAACGCCAGAATTATAGTTTGAAGCTTTTTGCATTAAAATCACATTTTAACAAAATATGGTAGTTACGAGGTGTCACATGTAGCTACACCGACGATATGACGATATGCAACATTTCCACGAGTCATTTACGAGTTAACGCCAGAATTATAGTTTGAAGCTTTTTGCATTAAAATCACATTTTAACAAAATATGGTAGTTACGAGGTGTCACATGTAGCTACACCGACGATATGACGATATGCAACATTTCGGCCACAATCATCGGGCAGTTGCCCATCAAAGACGATAACCGTCTGGTTCGAGGATCCTCCTTTTTCAATGCAGTCTTTACACGGTGAAGGAAAATATCGTGAGGAAACCGGCAAGAGCAAACCCATAAGAAAAAAAAATGCCCAAGAAAAAAAAACCGTCCAAGTGAAAATTGGACAGTCACACGAAGTGTTCCGTACCATAAACCGAGAAAACACGTTTCTTTAATGGCTCCCTTTAATTTTTAATTAAATTGTTTTTTTTTTTATTTTAATTACTTGTTGTTATAGCTGCAATAGAAATACACACTCTGAGAAGTTTCAACTGTCCACCTATTACGGATCTTGAGATACAGCCCGCTGACAGAAAGACTTAGTAACAGGCAGAGGCTTAGTGATAGGGTTCCGTTGGTTACCCTTTCGATACGGCACTCTAAAAAAACCGATGACTTGTTGTGACATCCACCAATCCGCACTGGTCTCGCCAGGTGGATTACAGCCCAATCCCTCACAGAGCGAGGTCTGTGTCCCAGCAGTGAAACTGATTATGCGACCTACATAAGACAACTTTGTTTAAATACATGTTCCTTTCTCGCATATTTTTAGGGTTCCCTATCTCACAAGGAAAAAAACGGAATCCTTATAGGATAACTTTGTTGTCCGTTCGTCTGTCTGTCAAGACCGTTTATCTCGGGATTGAGTGTAGGAGTGAAATTAAAACCGTATATTCAGGTCTATGGCCCCTTGTAGCTATGAAAAAAAACAAACTTCTAAGATAACGTAAAAAAGATACGGTCGTTTAAGCCGCAAAAAACGTATATTTTGACACTCTCACTCAGGGAATCAAAACGAATAGGGTATTTCCCGTTGATCTAGAACTATGAAATTTGGCAAGTAATACCGTCTTATACTCCAAGAATAGGGAAAAGTCAGAAAAATATACATTTATAAATTTATCATAAAAAAGTATAGTCTATATTTATAAATTTCTAGCTACAAATTTGTATGGGACCCTCGATGGGCGAGTCCGACTCGCACTTGACCGGTTTTTTTATCCGCGATCAGTCACTATGTCGTGGGTGCAAGTTGTCTTGAAGTGCACATCTTCCAAAGAAGACCGCTTCTTTATTCAGTAGCCCGGCTAAGAGCCCGTGATCCAGTTCAAACAATATAGGTACGTACCGATGTATAACAGAATAACTTATTTCCTTACGTCAAACCTCACTATTCAGATGAACCATGAAAACTTAATTAGCTTTTTAGGTTGTAGCTTAACGTATTAAACAGTAAGGAAACTGTCATGCTGACGAATGCCCAGAGTGCAGAAACCACTAGTTATGATTTTTGCTTTCCCTAAAAGTACTGTCCTGTTAGTTTTTTTTTAGAGTTATGAATATAAATGTGGATGGATGGAGAGAGAGAGGAAGGCCGAAGAAAAGATGGATGGATTGTGTGAGGAACGGTATGAAAGAATGGGAGTTAGTGATAGCGTAACGTCTGATAGGACAGAATAGACGAAAAAAACGTGTTGCGCCGACCCCAAGTAACATGGGATAAGGACAGGAAAAAAATGGCACTGTGTATACACACAAGGCCACGGTGACTTTACGCCGAAATATCTCAGCAACGTGACACTTTAGGGCACCATGTTACTAACACACTTTGTTTGTTGAAGTGTCCTCTTCCCATATATGCATATTAGATCGAGGGCCGCAACTTTGAAAAAAATCAAAATGGCAGCGGGGTCCTATGCCACAACCAACGGTTCTATCTCCTGTGAGGCATAAGTCGGTAAACAAAAATTTTGTTTATTAATTATTTTATTTAATAATAAAGAAAAAAATTAAAACACTTACAAAAGCAAATTACGTGAAAAACACATAAAAAATATACCTTTTGTTGAAACCTTCCTGTATAAAAAATGTTCACTAAGATAGAGCTACATCGTACTGATGGAACTCGTGAGCCATATCCATTATAACTTTCTTTATCTTATTCGTAGTTATATTAAAACACATATTTTTATCCCGGGGATCGCTCCAGCCACCACTGTTATCCACGTAATCAAAAATTACAAAATCATCGTCATCCAACTCAATATCAACGTATACTTCTAGATGAGAGGGATATAAATCTTCGTTCATATGTTCTTGGGTGTGCAAAATTCGATTAATTATGTATATTATGTCGTATTCCACAAATTGATCAAACAAAGCTAAAGAGCTAGTTTTGAACGCTCTTGGCAATGTACTAGACATGACTTTGTATCTACCACCATCTTTTCTGTTTAAAGATAAATAGTATAGAGATCGGGCCCAAGAATAATCGTCGATGCTGCAAAAAAGGAAATAATGCGCCGCTATAGAACTCCAGACGGACGAGTCAAATGATAACACAGAAGAGTAGTCTCTGGGATTCCAAGTCGTTAATTCTACCTCGTACGAACTGTACGTACTTAAATTATCAAAATATGAAAATTGAAAAGTAGGTGTCAGCAAAGATATAAATTCACAAACAGTTATGAACTGACTTATTTTCTTCATTTGCATTGTCATATAGATGAAATCTTCCATTAGAAATACATCATCATCTAAAAATGTAAAGATTCCTGTGTGATCTTGAGTAAAGGGTAAATTGTCAAACACTTTATTCATTGTCCACCACCAGTAATGTTTCTTTTGGGCCTGTATGGGATCTCTATAGAGCCCATGTATATCTGGTGTATCGGCCCCCGTACAGTTGACAGATTTAGCAGTATCCATATCCATATTACGCGGACAGTCACCCTGTTGGTATCCTGGGAACTCATTAGGGTATATCTGCATGGAATATGGATAGAAGATTTGTAAAACACGAGCAAAGTCTATCATTTTTACTAAATTATTGATGTTCTCATCAAATCTGGAGTGTGAAAAAATTATCAGGGAATCTTCTATTCCTGCCACGTTTGACAAAGATACCAGCAGATACTTCAGGTTTATTTTGAACTTATCAACGAATATAACAAAAATAGGGGCGTTTGGTTTTAGGGGCCCAAAAACGTCTAAGTTCAAAACTCGTTGTTCAGAGTTAAAGTTTGTTATACAACGTTTAATCGTGCTTGGTTGAAGGGGTTTCAAATCATTTAGTGTTTGGAATTCGACATATTTTATTGCACTTTTTGGAATATTTGTTATCACTTCATTCTCCTGGATTCTCTTCATGCGGAAAAATATCACAAAAGCGAGAACAGACAGTACACATAGAACATTACGTAAAAACGCTAAAGCCGTGGACAGTTTTTTCCGTGACATGATTTATATAGAAATTAATATATTAAAAATTAAACAAACTAATAAGTGACTAATATTGTGTAAAAAATACTTCTGTCAGATTAACTGACAGCATATCAAAACTTTGCAATTCATAAACAATAAGATATAATCGAAACTTTTGTAATAAACCGTTTTTATGTAACAAGTACTTCTTTGAAAGAATCCTCATATCCCTGTTCGGACTTCTTACCTAGTTAATAATTGCAAACAATGAATGTCCTTACTAATGTGAATTTAGAATAGGTAGTACTTATATTTGTATTTTCTTGCACATAATTTATTCTGTTACACGTTGTATGACTTAAATAAATAATGGGCAAATGCTGGCTTTTACCTTGGACAGAGGTTAAGCATCGCCCAACGTAGCAATGCTGCCAGCCTTTTGAACGTATTACCAGTGGACAGTGATGCGAAGAAATTTTTCAATGCCATTCATCATCATCATCATCATCATATCAGCCGAAAGACGGCCACTGCTGAACATAGGTTCCCCCAAGTGTCGCCACAACAGCCGGGCCTGTGCGTCTTGCATCCATCGGCTTTCCGCGACTCCCACAAGGTCTTCGAGGCCTTCCAACGTTGCATCTTCCGGTACGCGGTCGCCTCTCCAGAACTTTTCGGCCCCATCGGCAATCTATCGTACAGCAATGTGCCCTGCCCATTGCCACTTTATTTTGGCGATCCTTCGGGCTATGTCGGTAACCTACTACCTAGCTGGACCGTTTGCCCCAGGTAGGCGACCTCATCTACAACTTCGAGTGCCAAGTGTAGAGTCTCCGATCTTGATAGGAGTGGGTGCTACATGGGTATTTTACCATGACCTTGGTTTTGTCCATGTTCATTTTAAGGCCCACTCTTTCAGAAGCTCTACTGAGGTCGTTGAGCATTGTACTGAGGTCCTCCGTAGTCTCAGTCCATGACGACTACATCATCGGCAAATCGAAGTTGAGTGATGTACTCGCTATTGATATTAATACCTAGCCTTCACCCCGCTGCAGGAGAATAGGTTTCACTTCGTTTACCGATAGTCGATTTGGTACAGTTGGAGAGACTGCAGCACAGCCCAAGTCCCGATCGAACCAAAGGCTTTCTCGTAGTCCACAAACACTCAGGCAGAGGGGCAGATTATTCTCTTAGGTCTTCTGTAAAACCTGCCGCAGTTTATGTATGTGGTCTACGGTTCTGAATCCTTATCGGATTCCGGTTTGTTCGGGAGGAAGGTGGAAGTCGTCGAACATGCGCGCGAGACGATTCGTGATGACTCTGGAAAACAGCTTGTAGACTCTTGTAGCTCAGAAGTGAGATGTTCCTGTAATTTTTAAGCAGGGCATTGTCACCCTTCTTAAAGAAGAGTACCACCACACCCTATGCTCTATGCCTGTGGCGTTTTCCCCTCGAGTATGAGGGAATTGAACAGTTTTTGCAGAGCCTTAAGGACTGGTTTTGCACCCGCCTTCAGGAGTTAGGACGTGATTCCGTCCTCACCCGATGACTTGTTGTTTTTAAGCTGTTTCAGAGCCATCCGAACGTCATAAAGGCTGACGTCCGGGATGTCCTCGGTATAGTGCCGAATCAATTTAGCTTTTGCGTCGTTAGCTAGATTCGTAGCTAGTTTAGTCATTGACGTGTATAACTGTCCATAGAATTTCACGATCTCCCTCATAAACTCCAGTTTGGCAGACACGGTACTGCCATAGGCGGTTTTCAGTTTCGTGAGCTGGCTCTGCCCAATAGACAGATATCTTGCAAAGATCTTGGTGCCCTTATTCTGCTCTATTGCATCTTTAACCATTTCAGTATTCAAGCAGCTGAGGTTGCTTTTTAAGGACTTGCGAGATCCGTCTATGTAGCTTTTTTTGCTTTTTAATTTGAACGCATCAGCTGAAGACTGAAGAATCATCTTCCGCCGCTCCATCATGAGCTTGAGAGTAGGATCAGAGAGCCTCTTGTTCTTATCTATACGGCGAGTGTTAAAGAACTTAGACCCGACCGTAGGAATAGTTGCCGGAGCTCCCTTGGCACTCAAAACGATTTTGAAGTTCGATCTGAAAGCTTTCGGAGTTTTTGAACTGGATCTATGCTAGACGGAGCGTAGACTTCATTAGTCAAGACCTTTCTAGCTTTATATTTAGATGCCATAAATAAACTAAAATAGTTTTTTGTAAAAAAAAACGATTTTATATTTTTTACCCGACTGCGAAAGAAGGAGGATTATGTTTTTTGAGTGTATGTACGTATATTTCTTTGGCACGCCCTAGAGTCTAAATAGTTCGATGGATTTTAGCTTGAGAGGTTTCGTTAGATTACTGAACCTTTTTAATGTGAGAGTGACACTGGGTATACAAACACAGCGTACCGGCGTGATGTTATGTTACGAACTGGTGTAAACAATCAACAGACATGCGATTTCAGAAATCCCGATCCATTTGCTATCATTTATTGAAGAGTTCCATTGTTAACCGACTTCTTCAAAAAGGAGGAGGTTCGATGTTCGGTTGTATGTATTTTTTTTATGTATGTTCACCGATTTCTCCGCCAATTCTGGACCGATTTCAAAAATTATTTTTTATTCGAAAGGCTATACTCCTGAGGTGATCCTATTGTCACCAAGTTAGAATCTGATGATGGGATCCCATGAAACTCTCAAATTTTATAAGCACATACACTGTTTTTCATAAACTTTCTAACGCAATTCTAGATATTTGTGCCTGGTAATCATCATTTCATGGTGCTGAGCTGATGATGGAAGGTATAAGTCAGGATTTGACGATGGTATCCCATGAAAAATGTTTATTCAGCGATATTTTCGCCAATTGTTAACCGATTTGGATGATTCTTTTTTTGTTTGGAAGAGTATTTTCTTGGACTGGTCCCATTTAAATTTGGTGAAGAACTTCGGAGATAGGGAACGGAACTATTTAATAAATTATAGCAAAAGGATCGAGATTTCTGAAATCGCATGTCTGTTGATTGTTTACACCAGTTCACAACATAACAAAAAAAAAAAATTTAACAAAAAAAATAAAACCGACTTCCAAAAACAAAACAATACAAAGTAAAAAATAACTTTAATTTCGGAAGTCGGTGTTCAAAAACGAAAAAAAACAAAAACAGATTTTTTGACGTCAATTTTTTTATGAAAATAATAATTTGTATACATTTTTATGTTTTGTTACATTCCTAAACAGCATCTCAAGGCTTGAGCCACAAATCCTAAAACTTAAACCGCTTAAAACCATATTATGTACTTTTAACATACACACATCAAAAAAGTTTGCGATCACTAGCATAACCTGTTATATTTTTTTAATTTAACTTTATCAAGAAAAAATATTTGTTTTGTGTTTTCTTTAAATAGAAAAAACCCTGTTTGAAATTAAAAAATAAAACTGTTACAAAAATTAAGTAATTAATCAAAATGTTACCAAACTTATACAACAATTTATTAATAAAAGGTTTATATTCATTATAATATAACTCCTCCCCTGGTTCGAACACATGCGAAGGTCCTCCAGGGCATGCTGAGGATCAAATTATCCAGCATTTCTTGGGGTAACCTGTCCCATTCTTGAATAGCTGCTCCCCTGAGCACGGGCACTGTCTGGAGACGTGCGTGACTGACGGTTCCAAATAGCTCGCTTAAGAGCAGCACACTGTTTGGACTGTTTCCCGAAAGCGCTATATTATATTGCTGGCAGTCCGTGACCCAACAATCAACGCTACTAAAATAAAAGCAGAAGTTCGGGCCGCTTTTGGGCTTGAAGTTAGCACTCAGACCACTCGGGGTTGCTTGCACGAGGCTGGATTACGAGCAGGGAGGTCTTGGCGAGCGCCTCTCAATTCCCGGCAACGTCAACGACGGAGATTGCAGTGGGCTAGGCTAGGGCAAAATGAAGATGAAGAAGAAAACATTTAGCAAAACTGCGTCTTTGTTGACGAATCGCGAATCAGTACTCATCCAGATAACCGACGTGTCCTTGTCTGGAGAAGACCAGGAGACCGTGAAAGGCAAAGAGCTGCCACTGGAACAGTTAAGCAAGGCGGGAAATCGGTGTTCTTTTGGGGTGGTATTATGATTGTATCTAGAACGTCTTTGATCCTGTATCGGGGTGTCATGACAGCAGACATGTATAATGCAGGTGCTATTGATGGAATTTTCAGACCAATCCGAATAAGCCATGGGTACCAATGTGTAAAAAAGTTGGAGCAAAAATTAGGCCTGCAAGATACAAAATGCAATATTTAGCCAATAAAAATGTATGAAACAGCTGATATATTTTTCGAGTTTTGGGGTTGATCTCAAAGTAAAAGTCGTTTATAATCGTGTGTACTTTCATTGCCTAAAAGGTTTTTGGTGTTTTGGAAATATACATGGTAATTTGTTACCATGTATATTTCCAAATAACTGCAGATGATCGCGCCTTGGCAGGTGCAGTATACAACGACTAACGAGTAACAGATTGAACGCAAAACCGGAAAAGATCCTTAAACATTGTGTGCAAAGCGCAGCAAAATATACCTACTGGACTAATCGACCCGCGCAAAATCTGCATCTCATTTTTAATTAATGCACCGCTCCTTTTGGTTATAGCGAGATGTTATGTATGCCTTCCTCGATAAATGGACTATGCAACACTGAAAGAACTTTTCAATTCGAACCAGTAGTTCCTGAGATTAGCGCGTTCAAGCACACAAACAAACTCTTCAGCTTTATATATTATTAGTATAGATGTTATTCTCGAAATTACAGAATGTAGGTAGGTTATGAACCTACCTACTATGATTTATGAAAATCTTGCTAAAATCTGCCTCTGCTTATAAAGCTGTTCAGGCAATTAAGGCGAAGACTGAACCTTTGAACAAAGCAAACAAACTGAGTTCCCACACAGTTCCAGAATCTAAATAATCTTTTATCGGGCAAAACGTACAGTGTAGTGTAGATAGGTACCTACTTTAGTGTTATCAGTGTACACTGCTGCTACTACCATGACCACAATGCCTACTGTATACCTACCTAAATAGAAAATATCTGTGATCATAGTTAAATGGTCGCTGCAGTCTGTAAGCGAGCGTAGGTTTATCTTTATCAAAATAATAATTGAATCAAAAGTCCCCTAATTTTAAGCCAAACAATTCGAAAGTGTACCTATTGTCTCAAGAACTTGATCGTGGCAGTGACACGTTGTATTATGTGACCAAATTTTAATCTGAGTAAACAGTGTTTTTAGCTCCTCTTATTCTTTAAAAGCTTTGTAAGTAAAATCTTAGAAAATAAAACGTGAAATGTTTTTAAATCTTCATCGGCGAGGCCAATATTCGTCCGAGAATTTTAATGCGGTGTATATTGCAGTTATAGATCACCGCCATCTCTTGACCGCTAGTGGAACTAAAGTAATTTTTGTTGATAATTTCTGAAAAAGTGTGCTATTTAGAGATATCGTTTTATTTTCACGTACAATTCTCCAACTGCAAATATAAGTTAGTAACTACAAAAAAGTATTTTATTGTGATAAAACTACTACTTGATTTTTATGATGATCTTCTCAGGAAAGTAATAACAACGAAGTGATACTATATGGGTTCCGTATGTTTTTCCTTTTGATAAACAAAGAAAAACACAATACTTTTCTCAAAATCATATTCCCAACTCATGCCATAACGGGTATACTGTCGTGAACATGCTTGCCCCTTTACTGTTTAGCCGGTCAATAAAAACTATACTTTGATGATTACTTTTGAATACTACTAATTTAAACAAATTATAATTTCAGAAAAATATATTGACGATTCCACACCAATTATAATAGTTACAATAACCAATAACGCATTATCAAAATAAAGAAACACGCTTTGCCGGCTACTCATACCACAACACATTTTGTAAATGCCGCCTTTTGACCGTCAACCTCGCTACTACACACTACCAACGTAAGCCAGAACGAGCTAACGCAATTTCAGATTTAAGAATCCAAACAAGTGCTTTGTGGAGTTTTTGATGTTTTCAATATTTTTTTCATTATTTTAGATAGAAGTTCAAGTTATTTTTCAATGTATTTATTGAGAAGCGTCATTCCAAAACACAAATCAATTGCTCAACTGTACTATATCCGGTTGCTATATTTCGCCACCAGACGGCGCCTCTAGTACGACGTCACTCGTGTATCTATAGTTTCCTTCTGTTTTGAAACCCAAGCTTAGTGATTTAGTTCCTTGAGAAATATTAAATACGCGAAAAGTGTTATAAACTGGAAACCAACAAACTCCCAAAGATGGAAAAGAGGGTCGCCTTGGAATTGAGAGGAAGAAATCCTTCACAGGTACACGAAATCTATTTTTCGATATATTGGAATGTTTTGTCGATACGTATTTCATCAGGTACATAAATGTTATACTTAAAAAATGAGATAATTGTCAGTAAATCAGCATTATCTTCGGTTCCTATCATTTAGATATACAGTAGTATGTAAATCCACTTCCTAATTAAAGATGTGGCATTATTATGTATAGAAATTAGCCATTGCCGATTGTTACGTTTCATTCATGTGCACATAATTATTATACATTCTAATGAAGTATTTGACCAGGCAATCATTTTCTATGCTTCAATAGATTTCCCCGTGAATGATTAACTTGCTTATTCTAATTATACAAGCAGATGAAGCATTCCTATTGTAAATATTCGGTTATTGAGGTTAAGTGTCGAAACTTATGGATGTCGGACGTGTTATGTACCCTTATCGGAGGCTAATTTACGCTACTGAAAGTCAAATTTCTACCTAATCAGATATAATACTGTACTTTCCTCTATTTGTTAGGTAATATTTATCTCAAAAACTTGTGCTTTGAAAAGAGGGCTCATTGATTAATGTGTTGTCAATGTCAAAGGTATTTTACGAGTTGTACAAGTTTTTAACGAATACTGCATTGTAAATAGAATAGTAGACAGATTAAATTGTTGTTTATAACAATTGGAAAAACTTCTTATCTCTAAATAATCCTGTAACATTCTGCTCAAAGTGTAAACTTGACTAGCTACTTCATGATATAATTTCGCGCCCTTTCACCTAAGTGGACTAAACTCCCCATAAAAACTTTGAAGTGGTTGTTATGTTACTATAAAATGTGTTTTAATGTGTCACTGAACATGTTTTTGTTACTAATTTGGTCTATTTACACTTTCAACTGCAGTCGTATTATTGACGCACGCCTTACCAATATAGCGGCCATTTTTATTGCGTCGCGATGATTCGTGTCATCCGCCATTGCAAAGTAAAAACGATCTCAATTCTATTCGCAATTACAACACCGCAAATACATGTCTTTATGAAAACTGCAATACGAACACATCCCTTTCATGTTTCAATGAATATTTCCCCAAAATAATCACTCATTTCATGGATTTTACAAACTACGCCTGTGTCTTTGACAACTAACACCATTTTGACGTTTTGGTTGACTTGACTTTGCTTTCAATAAATACTCAGCAAGCCAGTAACATTACCCATTAAATCTATTCCTCATGCATTGTTCTTCTGTAAGGTTTGATAGAAGTATAAAAAAAATCAATGAATTTTCAATACGGCGAGGTTTTCATGCCGGCTCTGCTTCTACATGCGCCGAAAGTATAATAACATGCACTGAATAACCTTGTAATGTTCATATAGATGGGATAAATAGATGCTTCTACACATTCAAGTAGACGTGTTTGTATAGATAGTAAGTAGCCGAGCTGGGCTGAATGCGTAATTTATGACTAGGTTATGATTACCAAACAGTAATTACTGTAGGTTTAAAAATCTTATTAGAACATTTTTTTTTCGGATACCGTAATTTCTTCACCATATGTGCCATATTCGATTGATTTAATGCATCTACCTACCAAAATTTTAGTAGGTACCTACCATTTTTCCCTTTGATAAATAAATAAAAATGCAGATGTTGTCATTAGATACCTAAACCTACTTATTGTTTTAATTACAGGTAAAAGAATTGAACCTGGATAATTGCAGGAGTACCCATATAATTGGTTTAACTGATGAATATATTAATCTTGAAAACCTCAGCCTCAACAATGTTGGTCTAACTACCCTCAAAGGTTTTCCAAAACTGCCCAAGCTCAGGAAACTGGAGCTATCTGACAACAGGATATCCAATGGATTGAACTTCCTCAATGGCTGCAAAAAGCTAACACATCTTAACTTATCAGGAAACAAAATTAAAGATTTAGAAACTCTGAAGCCCTTGGAGGACTTTGAGTACTTAAAGAATCTTGATTTGTTCAACAATGAAGTCACTAGCATTGAGGAATATAGGAGTAAGGTGTTTGCACTACACCCCTCCTTAAAATACTTAGATGGGTAAGATTTTACATGTTCATTTTCTATGCTAATGTTTTCTTAACAAAGCCATTAAATAAAAAATGTCTATAGCACCCCAGAGCTTTAATCTTTATTGCACAACACAGCTTAGTCACACTTCTGAAACACTTCATATTATTCATAATTACTTCCTTACAATTAATCTCTCTTGTGGTTGTCTCTTTCACATGGATCTTTATTAATTTGCTGCAGTGCAGTAACTTAATCTTTTTACATTGGGTTGTTACTTATTACATAATTGGTGCTTTCAGGTTCGACAAACAAGATAGAGAAGTTGAAGACAGTGATGCAGAGGAAGAAGACGAAATGAATGGAAACAATGATAGTGAAGAAGATGGTAAGTTTACCTTGTTTTATATTCTAGTTTTACAGGTTGCACATCACTAGAAATATTTTGTTATATTCTTAATTAATAAAGTCAGTTATGGTCCCATCAAGGTAAGGTAGTCCTCTAGATTACAATCAAAAGTAATTTATTCAAATTAGGCTGAGTGCCAGCACTTTTTGAACATCAACATTTACAAATAGACAATCCCCCAAAATGCCCGCCCGTCACCAGTTCCTAGTGTTTTAGCTGTGGAGAAGAAGTGGCCAACAAACTCCCCAGCAACAATAAAGAAATATTGTGGGCCACCTGTTAAACTATTTTCATACAAATTAGTTGTTGGCTCTACAATTTGGCGAAGAATAGTTCTCAGAGCTAAAGCAATGCAGGTTGTTTACCTTTTAGTTATTAATTAAGTAATTTTAATCTCACCATCATCAAATCTGCCAGTTACCCCCACTCTAAAAATATCTGAACACAGCAATAAATAGTTCTAAGGCACAATGACTCCTCATTCATAATACATTTAAATAACTTATTAATTATCTAAGTGCTGTGTTTGTCTCTAACCAGACAAGGGCAGAAAAATAACAACCTATTGAAAGGGTACATTAAATACTGCATTACAGATCTGGACATAGATTTGGGTCCGTTGGTGATAAATGATGATGATAGCATATCAGAAAGGCCAGAAGAGGAGAGAACCTCTCTGCCAATGATATTGTACACTGTATATGGTCTGCTATTCCACATGGGTTTCCTTTTGAAGAGTAAGCATCATTATTTTTTGTCAGAGATGCTTGTGTAACATTTGTCTGTCTATGTAAGATACTCAGCACCTTCTCATAGATTGGTTTGGATTTTTTTTGTGCTGGCTGCGAAATTTATGTGATGTTAATATTTGAATGTTAGTGGTATTCTCACGTGGTTTCGTTTGTTTTAGGTTCTGAAGAAGAAGAAGAGGAGGAGGATGAGGATGTTTCACTCAGTGTAGTCTACAATGATAATCTGGGTAAGTTTCAAAATTGTAAAACAATATTACTTTATAGGCCCACACACACAGCTGTATAGGAAAGGTGGGAAATTTGTATTTAGAATATATTTCAAATTATTGATGTACTTTAGTCTCCCCACAGCGTACAGAGCGATAGCATTGAGCGCTTGACATACCCTCTTGACTTGTTGTATTACATCAACTGCATTCACTGAAGCAAATGCTTAAAACAGTACTCAATTTGTAACTCTCTGATCTGATTAAGTGGCCACTACATAAGCTATTCTTGGAATTGAGTAGTATAGATAATAACTTTCTACAAATCCTTTTCATGTCTATGATTACATACTAAAATTGTTAGAGACAACTTTAGATATAAAAATTGATACAAATTTTATTTTGACAGAAGAGGAAAGCTCTGCCAGCTCTTTATATGACGGCACAGATGCAGAAGAAGATGACGAGGATGTGGACGACGAAGAGGTGGAAAACGATCGCGAGGGAAATCAAAATTCTAAAGTACAAGGTAATGTACTCCAAACAAAATCAATGTTTGTTTTATTTAGCCTAAAATTGAATTGGGCTGGCCACATCTGAGATAAACTCCTACAAGGATTGGCCAGATGTAGCAAAGGACAGGGAAAATTGGAAGGGAGATCTTTGCCCTGTTAGGGCTCATAAGAATTAGTAGCCTATTTTCAGTTAAGAATCCAATTAGACTTAAAAGAATATTAACTTGGTTTGGCGACACTCACACAGACGTGGCGAGTGCTTATTCTACCAATTTAAAATTAGTAGCAGATTTTTAACCATATTGTCAAATATTGAGCATTCAGTAATATAGGCTATTATTTTGTCAAAATGTCCAATTCTATCTGGCTATAACAAATACATCATAATATAGCATATGATTATCTGGAATGCTGGAATGCTCAATTGTTTTTCAAATAGATTTCGATGGTTATCCTCCACTTATGTTACTAACCTAACTCAAAATTCGCAGTCCCTGAGCCTTAAAAGTCCCTTTTTTTAACATTCAGACGGTGAAGAGAACGCAGACGGAGAGCCCGAAGAAAGTACTAGGGGTAAAAAGCGGAAACACGAGGATGACGAAGAAAACTGAGTGTTGCCTTAAGCGGAATTATCTTACTAGTTTCTAAGTGTACAGCGCTCCGATGCATCGGACAATAAACCTGTTCACAATCACGAAACCCGCAGTCATCCCCGTAGACTAGTTGTCATTCGTGAGATCGATACCCGACACCCCGACACCCAATGAGGCTAGACTCAATCGCTTTCACTCTAGTATATAACGCGTCTACCGAACGTTGTACAATTTGACAAAGTTTTTCTATCATTGATTAATGTTGATGTCTCTATAGACATGTGTGAAATCTGTAGTTTGTTGTCCGACAGTTAATGTTTCAATTAAATTGTTTATGTAATAATCATTTTTTATTCTATTGATATGCTTAATTTTAGTCTAATCATTGAAATGGAAGTGCATGATTATAGGAATAGCTCTCATTTGATCTACAGTTATGAAGAATTGTATTAATTAGCTGTAAGTGACAAGAACATGAGTAAATTGTTAGACATAACTGTTCCAAAACCGCCCTTGGGATCTATTACAACCTCAATTCTGGCATGGGCGCCGCCTGTTTTTTGATGACCAAGTTAGACTGATAAAGACATACTAAAATTTTTAAATATGACATTGATGTCAATTTTCATGTAGAGAATTATTTACTATTACAAATTATGATAATAATGCAACATCCATGGTTTCGATTTTATAATGTATAAGAGGGAGATTGAAATATTTTTACAAGAACAAAAGCTAAAGAAACAGCCCTCATAACTATTTATTTATTTTTCTCATATTTATTTACTGCTATAGCTGTTGAATTGTATTAACCTTCACAAACCCATGGACAATGCACCAATGCCATATCTTGATGTCTCAAAGTGTCCTCGGGTCTATATAATATTTTGACACACTATTTTCACCCAGGAAATAGTTACAAGTTGACTGGACCATATTCTATACCAGTTATTGACAAAACAATTAAAAAAAAAAAACAACTTTCGAATTAGTACACATTTTGGCTGGATAAGTGGATGTCAAAGGTTAATTATGACTATTTTATCCACTAACTGCACAGATTGTGTTATAGAATTATGTAATCTCCTGAGATGGAAGTAAAATAAAATGCAATATCAAATTATTCGTAATCTCACTAATGATAACTGAACATATTCAGTAAAACAAAATTAATTTTCAATGGGCGTAGTAAAATATCATAATCTGATTAATTAGATCAAATCTTTGATGTCTGATCAGTTCGGAGAGTATTTTTCTACAATCTTTTTAAATTTTAAAATAGCAATTAATGCACTTATGAATATCAATGAAATGTTTGGTTGATGCATCATGGTGAATGTGCCAGATATGTTGAAGAGAATTTTAGTTAATAATTTTATTATATTGTGTAAGTCATTAAGTTTAAGTAATTTACAACTTTGGCCTGTTGATATATATTATATATAATCCTATTAAGACTTTATTTCTGGGATTGTAAAATAAAAGCTAAATACAACATTTTGGTTCTTTTTTATAATCCTGTCAACGAAAAATTTTTATATAAAGTAAAACGCCCAGGTAAATCCGTTGAAAAGTTTAATAAAGACCAACAAAGGTTTATAATGATCAGAATCAACTAGTCTGCTGGTCTAAAAACTGTTGCATTAATACATTATCAATGGGTATTACCAAACTTTCACTTCCGTCGTATGTTCGTTTCATTTTCACGAGTTTGTGATCCAAAAACTCAGTGAGCTGAGCTCTTAGTGCTAGATCTGAGCTTACTAAAAATTGCTCCCGGCACTTTGAGTATAAATCCTTGAATGGCAACCCTGAAAACAAATAATATTAATTAGGATTTTTTTACACTAGCGATCAACACAGACGCCCATAGTCAGTGCTGTAAAACAGCGGTCTGTAGTGCAGTCGCTTTTGTTTTTATAATTCAACTAGCGACCCGCCCCGACTTCGCACGGGTGCAAATTCAACCTTCCTCGAGAACCGCTCTATCTATTAAAAAAACCTTATCAAACCCGTTGCGTAGTTTTAAGGATCAGCATACATAGGGACAGACAGACAGCGGGAGCAACTTTGTTTTATACTATGTAGTCATGAAAAAAAACTGACCAAGTGCGAGTCGGACTCGCATGCAGTGTTTCGAACGAATTTTATTTTATTTATCGTGTAATTTTTTTTTATTTGGTTTGCTCTTGACTCTAGTCTATGTCAGAGATGACAAAGTCTACGATGGAGCGAGCCTACCCAGGAGCCTGTTCACTCAACTTCACTCAACTTTGAAGAGATTAGGGTTGTAAGCTTTTGGAAACACAGACGCAGGCAGAGTTCCACTCCTTTGCTGTGCGAATTATAAAAGTGTGAATTGGTGGAATAGCCACAAGGTAGGGATACCATCTCTAGATGCAGTGCGTCTGGATGTCCGATGATGGTAGAAGGGACCCGGTGGGGGGTGGTGGTCGTGGAGTTCTTGGGCACACTCACCGAAGTATATAATGTATTTTAACACTAGGTATATACTTATTATAGTTTTTCCTGTAATCTATAGGTAAAGATCTATTATCTCCAATTTTTTTTTTTTTTTAGTTTAGGCTCAGTAGTTTCGGAGATAAGATTGGTAATTTTTCGTCTAATTTTTTTAACTTTCAAAATAATTTATTTTAAAAATATGAAAACAAATTTAAACCCTCAGTCACCCTTTCATTTGATATGTCACACGATATTGTTCAAAAAAACTTTTATTTTTAGTTTGACTCCCAAAAGTGGCCCCCATACTAAAAATTTAAACATTTACGTAACACGTTTTTGTTTGGGTCACAGAAGTTCACATGTGTACTAAATTTTAACAGAATCGGTCCAGTAGATCCGGAGAAAACTGGCTGTGGCAGACGGTCAAACAGACACCCTGACCCGAGTGATCTTATAAGGGCTCCGTTTTTTGTTCGGAACCCTGAAAATAAAAATAAATACATTTTCTATTAAAAATCGGGCGCTTAGCGCGGACTAAAGCTACAGACCGCATTTCCCGAGATTTATAGTGATTGTAGCACTGCATACAACCCAAGTATCACATTGCGACGAATTAGGTCATAAATGAGCGACATTACAGTCTACAGCTTTTATGTTGTTGTACTAAAGGATGTATAATAATATTTTAAAACAATTGTTATTAACATTTAAATACACTTTTTTTTTTCAAGCAAGGTAAAATAGTAACCTTAGTGATTATGATTAGTTACGTTTTTCGTAGTTTCGGGTGCAAATAATATACTTAAACCTTCCTCGAGACCCACTCTATCGATTAAAAAACCCGCATCAAAATCCGTTGCGTGTTTTTAAAGATTTAAGCATAAATAGGCACGACAGCGGAAGCGACTTTATTTTATACTATGTAGTGATTAAATTATTATTTATCTTCATTGTAACACTGCATCAAAAGATGCGTTTTTTGAAACATCCTTTGCATAGACAAGGTTTTTACTAATTTATTTCAACAAATTGAAATATAAGGAAGTAAAGGGGAGCACTAAGAGAGGATTTCCCGAAGTTCCCACGTGAACGGGAAAAAACGAGATAATTATGTGTCTACGAAGTCGCGGACATAAAATAGTATCATTCCAATAAGTAATATTATTTATTACAATCAACAAAAAGGTTAAACAAATATAATAAACCCTGTATTTACCTTGATAATGCTGTTTCTGATTTTCCAATTGATATTCAATAATAATTTTGAAGATTCCCTTAGCATTTGTGGTGAGGGATTGATAAACGCTCTTGAGTGAAGACAGTTGTAACGCGCCACTGCGATGCGTCATCAACGAGTTCTCATAAGAAGTCTCCTCTGAGTAAGGCACAAACGTTGTTATATCCCACCATGTGAATTTAAACTTACTGATCTTTGTGTGGTCCCATACTGAAATAATAAAATATGATTATAAGACCTGGGAAGTAACAACCCCTGTATGGTTGAGTATCGACAGCTCCCCATGACGATCACAAAGTAACCTTAAACATCCAAAAAAGGCATCATAAATAATACTTACATAATGGGGCATTAATATGATCAATAGTTGCAATTGTGTGAACGTTCTTGATTTGAGATATACTGGCCAACATAGACTGTGCTTTAGCATTTCGTAACATAGTGCCATCTATATTATGTATTATCAAGAACAAGTCTATGCCATTCTCCGTTAGCTGAGTGTCAATTAAATTAACAACATCTCCAACATTTGAAGGCACATTACTATTCTCTAGCAGATCAATTACAATTGTTTCAAGAATGTTCTTTATAGTTAAACTTGGAAAAAAACCATTAACGACAATACAGGGAAAGTCATTCAGTTTCTGCTTTTGGAATTGTTGTAGTACTGAGCGTTTTGATCCCACTCCATAAAGTATTATATTGAAATTTTCACTCAAGATGAACAGCCATTTATTGAACAGTTGTGTGTATGATTGATTCAGTTTATTTATACACTTTTTGTGTTCTATTGATATTTGGATTTCATCAAGATCATTTTCGTTTACATTCAAGTTTTTTAGTCTTGCAAGAGTATGATCTGAAGTTGCTATCTGTAATTTAAAATAAGTGTAATTAATACTTGAGCTCTATCTATCTACTGGGATTTGGTTACCGCACTTCGTGCTGTTGTTGGACTATTGTGCTTGAGCCACAGCGTCTGTCATTCCAACCAACCAACCTCCCTCAAGAAACAGACAGTCTTCCCAGAATTTGAGTTAATATTACCTTTTTACTAGAATGCATCATGAAGTAATTATCTGGGGTGATAAAGTATTCAGAGTCTTTCACTTTTGTTTTAGTTTCTTTGTTCTTGCCAGCTCTAGCTACTGCTTTCTTAGGCTGTTGTTCTTCTTCCCCTTCATCAGACGATGCCTCTGGTGATGAATGTGAATCAGTCTGAAATTGTCAACACACATCTTTATTCTCTGTAAATGTAGCATCATCATCATCATATCATCCGAAAGACATCCGGACGGACGGACATAGGCCTTCCCCAAGTGTCGCTACAACAACCGGTCCTGTGCGCCTCGCATCCATCGGCTACTCTCACCAGGTGATCCTGGGGGACCTGGTGAATGTAGCATATATGTAGCTAATCCTTTAGCAGTTCTATTTCCCGGGACACAGCTCCACTTATTTTCAAATGTTTCATTTATGAAACAATTGCAAATTAGGGAGTCAGGCCTCAGCAGTAGGTATCTTTTGGTTGGAGTCCTGATAAATGAAGAACTGGAAACTTTTCACACATAGACAGAAATAGTTAATATTCTTTATTTATTATAGTGGTGGTGACATTTTGGTAGGTATTAGTGGTATACATATGTCCCAACTACCAACAATTGGGATATTCTTATCTCATTTGTGTAAGTGTGCAGTGGCAAGAAAGCCATTGGAAACGGTTGGCGCAGTCGTTAAGCGATAGACTGCTGCGCTGCGTGTCGTGGGTTCGATACCAGCACGGAAAATAAAATTGTATGGCCTACAGATAGTTTTTCCGATCTGGCTGGGAAATTGAGAAATTTCTAGTATGGGGGCCACATTAAAATAAAACAACAATAACAAACAACAACTGGGAAAGTATGTATCATAATTATTGTCCCCACTGGCAACAGTTGGCTCTTTTTTTGTTTACCAGTGTTGATAAAATCGGCAGGACAAATGGGAATTGACCACAATACTTTAATGAACATTAAAGTACATCTAATTACCTCATCATGGTCACTTCCCTCAGGTACAAAGTCACTGCTGCTGCCAGAAAAATCACTCTCACCACTATCTGATGCAACTTCATTAATAATTCCTGAAACATACATAAGACTACTAATAATCACACACAACACATACATTCTTACTAAGAAAAGAGAGGTAGCATGCACATTTTTCTGTTATCTTAATATATAAAATTCTTCCGTTACTGACTGATTGAGTGAGTGACTGACTGACAGATAATGCACAGTCACAACTACCGGTTGTAGAAAGTTAAAATTTGGCATGTAGCTTTCCTACACTCTGTAGCGATCAAAGAGAAAGGATTCTCGAAATTCCTACGGGAACGGGGTATGCACGTACGAAATCGTGGGCAAAAGCTAGCAAGGCTAATTTAGGCATTGAGTTCACTTTTGTACATGTTTTACAACAGAATGAAGTTTTTAATAAATAAATATGTTATGTAAGGCTTGTTTGAATCTATTCTTAAATTATAGCACTAAGCTAGAGTAATAATTAACACTTACACTACTTACTTACTTACTGAGTAATAATTAACACTTATACTACTTACTTACTTACTGAGTAATAATTAACACTTACACTACTTTCTTACTTACTGAGTAATAATTAACACTTACACTTGCCCTGTGGCCTTAAAAAGGCCATTTTAGCAGAATCAGAAAGCAAATCACACTACCCGTCACTGTCAAATTTTCCCAATCAACCTTGAACCTAATTTGTTTGCGATAACGATGAAGATTAAATTTGACAGATTGTTGTGTGATTAATATTGTGACTCTCCTAAATTGGCATTTTTAGCCCCCCGCTCTAAAACTGGTGAAGGTAAATTAAACAAGCTTCATGATTTCAAACTTTAAAAAAAAGGTGTTAGATAATTGTAAATGTGTCTGATCTAGTTACAGAGAATGAAGTTTAAAAGGGTCCTTTCTTAGCGCCAATTTAAATATTTCCAGATATCTATACTAATATTATAAAGAGGAAAGATTTGTATTTTTGTATGTAACAAATTACTGGACCGATTTGTAAAATTCTTTCAGCAATGGATAGCTACATTATACTCCCACGTCAACGATAACTACAGGGTTGACACCGCGTGACATCCGCTAATAACAAATAAAGTGGAGCACCCTCTCCCCTTTTTTGACTCGTGTGTTTAAAAATGTAACAGAAATAATTGCTTGGGTCCCTTTAAATAGATGTGAGAGTTAGGTTTGGCACATAAAACGCTTTTTTTTTGTGCTGTATTTCTTCTTTGACTCCTTTCCTTTCCTTTTCGACTTTCAACTCTTCAGTTGTTAATGGGTTAATGAAAGAATGATACAGAATAGGTACTTACGTTTCTTAATAATATCCTTAACTTGTTTAGGTGTAGCCTGAGATACTTTGGTCAATGGGCTGTTGAAAGCAGCCAGTTTGCGTGGCGTTTTCATTGGTGAATTGGTGGGTTTAGGAGAATTACTTATGGCTGCCTTAACTTTGTTTTGTAGATCCTGCTTAGTGTGGCGAGATTTGAACTTGAACATGTCTTGGCCCTCCACATCATCCTCGCTAAATAAAGCTGTAATAAACATTCAGATTGGTGTTTAATTACAGACAAAATGAGCAGTACTTGATTAACTTAGTACTTGAGTTAGCACATAACTACTTGCATTAACAAATGTTTATTTTGAAAAAAAAAACCTTTAAGTTACTAGGCATACAGGTTCATTTTTATTAATTACACATAGAGACATTGCAGAATTACACCCTTTCCACAATCATCCTATTTCAAGACTTGAAACTGGTTTCAACTAATCAAATGGCTTACACTATTTTTTAAAGGTTCTGTAATACTAATATTATAAAACTCAAGAATTTGTATGTATGCAATAATCTCAAGAACTACTGGTTCGATTTGAAAAATTGAATTGAATTTTAGTGTTAGATAGTCCATTGATTGAGGAAGGCTATTGACTATATAACAACTTTTTTTCCGACAAACATGTGAATGAAGTAGCCAGTTTATTATGAAATTTTAATGGTAACCTAATTCATACAAACTTGAGAATCTTTGTTCTTGGTAATGAATGAACCAAACGGGTATGTAATGCAACTTAATATGTGCATAATTATGCAAGATACCTCTAAAAAGTAAGTTGAGAACTTATTTCATAGAGTGAAAGAGAGAGTGACTTTTTAATTTCTATAGAACTTAAAATTGCTCTCATCGTCTCTCTAAACTCTTTGTCAACAAAGTTCTAAACTTAATTTCCTAGAAAAAAGCCTTGTGAGTTTATATGAAAGGAGTAAATAAACTTAAGTCTCACATAGTAGTATGCTATGCTGTAATTTTAAAAAGATCCAATAGACCAGAACATTGTACCTGTAGGTTTTTGTATAGCAGCTTCATCTATAACTTCATCTTCTTCAGAGCTGCTAATATCTTTAAAAGACCTCCTCTTTGTTGGCGTGAGATCCAAGAAATCACCATACTTCTTTGGTTTATTCCTTATTCTAGTAGTCCTTCTTGACGGTGAGTCTGTTTCATTAGCATTGTCTGCAATTTCAAACAGGCATTAATGTCTGGGTAAATTGGGTAAATTAAACTTGGTAATGTCTGGTTTTATACTCAGAATGTATATTATATTAAATGAAGACCTCAGCTACGCAAAAGGGGTATTTTAAACTGGTCAATATGATAATACCAGTGGATAATACTGAAAGGTAAAGAATAAATCATTCTTGAATACAAAGAACTTACCGATGGCTTCGTTAATTTGACTTTCACCAAAACGAAGACGGAAGCCGCCACTGGCCATTTTACTAAATAAAATGTGAAAGAACAAAAAATATTGAATCGTTACTCTTATTATTGTTTCTCACAAAAGAATACTTTCATGCAGCATTCATTTTCATCCTTTTCGCAAGGCGATTGGCGAACCGCGAAACAACCGGTGGAAAACGTAGACAGAGAATAGATATGGAAAATGACTGGAAACATCAAATCTTGACATGTGTCGTTGACATCTGTCTAATGTTAAGTATTTTTTTCTCATCTTTGGCAACAAAGCCGATGCCGTTAATTCTGCCAGTGTCATGTGGTGAAGGTGAGCCATCGAACTTTGCACTTTCCACAGCTACCAACTTATCTGTGAAATGGCGAAAATCATATGCTACGTTTACACGCTCGCCATGGTTTGGCAAGCGTCCACTAGCTCCAAGTCTTTACAAACGCTTGAATGCCATTTTTAAACGCTTGCGAGTGCGTCAGTGCATTTCGGACAGGCAAACATGACGGACTCGTCGTTACACCAATTTACTACTCAGTAGCTGGATGATGGTTTTTTTACGTTTTATATAAACTGGCCGAGTGCGAGTCGGACTTACGTGCAAAGGGTTCCGAACAAAATCATTTTTCTGAACATGTTATTTTAACACTATAGACTTCTTATAGGTTTTCCTGTAATATTTAGGTACAGATCTATTATCTCTATTTTTTTCAAAATTTTAATCTTAGTTGTTTCAAAGATAATTCGGGGGAAATGGTAATTTTTCGTCTATTTTCTTGAATAACTTCAAAACCATTTATTTTAAAATTATGAAAAAAAAATTAACCCTCATACCAAAGTAGCAGACCAAACATTCGCTAAAATTTGCGTAGCCATTACGCACATAGGGAATATTGTCATTACAGGGCCGAATTAGGACCGGTTGCTGGTATTATCTAACGATAATGAAACAATCCATATACTTTCTGAAAATCCGTGAAAATCGATATTCTCTGGGTACATGAAATATAGATTACTTATAAATTGTCTTAATAAATAGAACCACCCTCTATTCCCGTAGTTATTGTTAAGGCGACTAAGGGAATATTTAAGAGGACGATGAGCAGCAGTCCACTCTACACATTTTGTTTGTGTATACAAACCGTTGACGGGCGTCAGTATTAGATAGACGAACTGGCACTGCAGTCATTAACCAGCATGCCCAATTTTGTAGAACCGAGAGTCAAAGTTTGGTATGCCTGCAAGCTAGATTAGGAATAAATCAGGATTTTTGACGTAAAAGTAAAGAATTTGTATGATTGTTTACTTGTTTTGGAACAACACATTTCTTTTTAAATGATTTCTTTGTGATCAATTTATCTCTTTGCATTCGTGTTTACATCTTAAATCAATGTAAAATTTCACAATAATTTTAATTAACAGATGAACATGGTTTTTATCATGCTCTGGGTCGTTTGAATCAAAAATTGAGTAACCGATATAATCAGTGACAAATTTCATCAAACTAATAGTTTGATGAAATTTGTCACTGATTATATCGGTAATTCGTTACAGTTGTTAATTTTAAAACACTCATATTATCATGACACAATTTATTTTTTAATTCTGTAATTATTTCTGAGAACTGAGAAACCTTTTTTCTTAACCGTCTACGTTGTTGCAGTAATGCCTTGTTTTTTTTTTATTTTTCAAGTTCATTTTTCTTTTTAACCTTTGCACTTCTTCACATCTGGTTGGAACCGGAACTGGAGGTTTTGAAGGTGTAACACTACTGTCATTTGAAGGACCCGGTACATTTTCTTCATCTTGAATAGATATACAAAGCAATGATTAATAACAGAAACTTTTAGGGTAGCAAGAAATGAAAGAATTTATCGATTAAAAATGGAGAAAAGCAGTTTCGCGATCATTGGCGAAGAGATTGCTCGAAACCTACAAAAAGAGCGATAAGAGAGGACCCTGTCCCACACCTAGGTCTCATCGAGCATCATCTCGATATGATGAGATTGACCTCTTGGTTCAATATAGTGCGCTGTTTGCAAAGTGAAAAACTTTTTTATTTGTCAAAACTAAAATTCATTTACACTCTAAGAACTGTTTTATCGCAAATCATAGTTAAACTCAATAACGAGCGTATGTGTATGTATTTGTATTGTTTAATATACTTAACCGTAATTTTTTGTTTTATACTATCTAATCTGATTAAATACTAATTATTTAGTACTTTGTGTCTTTACTACGACTAAGTCCGCCATATATGTATACGACCCAAGAAGGTAAAAACAAATGAAGACAAATAATATCTTTCAAGAAATTTTGATATTACCAATCATTATTATAATGGAATTACAGTATTATTTCAAAATTAATGTGGCGACTGGCATATTTCGATAGTCGGCAAAAAGTGCACATCACTATGCATTGGTCACTACAATACACTACATCACTATGCACTATGTAGAAATCGTAGACAGAGGTCTACGGTAGAAATGTATAGTCGAACTGGCGACATTCTATAATTTTCGACGCACTATGGACACTGTACTTTTCTCTTTCAGGCACATGACACTTTGCTTTTGAGAAAAGGAGACGCAACGATCTAGGGTTTCTATTTCTATGTCGAAAACCATAGATGAACGTCAGTTTATCAGTTAGCAGCAGGGCTGCCAGATGTAATCGTACTCCTACGATTTTTTAGCATTTTTACTCACGTACGATCGCTAGACCAAGATCGTATGAAAAATGAACGATTTTTATATACCTGGCAACATTTCAAAATGAAACGAACGTCCTTAACTGGCAAGTATGAGTTTCGGGGAATTCCCCAACAACCTAACGCGTACGTAGATCTTTTACTTGAATGAAGACTCTTTGTGGAGTCATTTAAAGGCTGTGTTTGTTTGCATTTTTACGAAACTTATAATTTTTTTCTTTCGGTAATAGTTGCGATTTGTCAGTCTCGCTCGTTCTGTGAGTAGTTTATATTATCCTCTTTGAATCTGCATACTGTCTCGAGTGCTTTTTTGTGTCTGTTGTTTTTGGTCAAGCAAGAATGTGTGACAAAAGTGAAGACGAGCGACCTGCGCCAGGTACTCCAAAAAAGAATGAATAGTTTTAATAAATCTAATAAATAGTTTTAATTGTGTAGTTTTAAGTTTTTATTTGTTCTTTTTATTTTGTTTTGTTGTGTGGTATACATAAGGATGTGCCAAATAAATATGTTTTCTTTCTTTGTTTCCTCTATTGCATTTTTTTTCTAAAACTAAACTTTTTTTTTGTTATATTTAATAAAAACTTTGTACTTTTAGATTGTACGATCTTTTCATTTCACAATTTCCTTGGCATACGACTTTTTTGTAGTTGTCGTACGATCACACCATTTTTGCACCTGGCAGCCCTGGTTAGCAGTTAGCCATAGAGGAGAGTAATATATGCAGTTAGCTCTCCATGCAATGGTGTCGATTCTGTTGTGCACAAACGAAATTTCGGCTATTGCTATCTTTATTCTCTCTAATAAAACGAGAAAGAGACGGACATAATTTAGATCTGTCAAATATTAATGAACTAATATTTCCATACAAACTAATTAAGGCGGGTACACCTAAAAACATGTCGACTCAAAGCTTTATTGTGGTATCAGCTCTACGAAATCGACACCTTTCTGGTGTTGATCTCCAGCGACGCTTACGTGAAGATCGGGGTGTGGCTATAAGTGACAGTACTGTAAGAAGGAGACTTCGTGAGCAGAATTTAAGACCACACAAGCCAGCAACGGGACCACATTTGACCACAGCTCATCGACAAGCCAGACTTCAATTTGCACGGAATCACGTCAACTGGACTATAGGCCAATGGGAGTCAGTTCTCTTTAGTGATGAGAGTCGAGAATGACTTTACACGGTTCTGATGGACGCCGTAATGTCATACGACGGCCAGGTGAACGTTATGCCCAGTGCTGCATAAGATAAACAGTCAGTAATTATGGTGGGGGCTCTATAATGTTTTGGGCTGGGATTTCTTTGACTGGACGCACGGAGCTGGTTTTTATAAGAAGGGGTGGTTTAACTGCTGTACGCTACATAACAGAGATCCTGGAAGACCATGTGGTGCCATATGCCGGCTATATTGGAGAAAACTTTGAGTTAATGCATGATAATGCACGGCCACATGTAGCGCGCATTGTCACGCAGTACCTGGAAGAGGTCGGCATTCGGGTTATGTCGTGGCCAGCAAGAAGTCCTGACCTCAACCCTATAGAGCACATGTGGGACACACTAAAACAAAAGGTTAGAGCTCGTAATCCAGCTCCTACAACATTGGGAGACCTGGAAACCGCCATCAGGGAAGAATGGGCCCGAATTCCTCAAGAAACGATAAAAATCTTAATAAGATCTTTAAAACGGCGAATGCAGGCCGTCATTCGAGCAAGAGAAGGGAATACAGAGTATTAAGTTAAAACAATTGTGGTCATAACATTTAAATAGTGTTTTTAAAATTAATTAAAAATTCGGGTAAAATCAACGATTTTTGTTTTTGAAACAAAATGGTGGTTTTTTTTATATATTTTTTTTTTTTTTTTTACTATAGATAGGCACGCGTTTGACCACTATCTCACCTGATGGTAAGCGAGGATGTGGTCGAAGATGGAGCACGCTTGCCTAGAAATAACCTATTCACTCTTGATTTAAAGACTCCCAGGTTGTAGCTATCAGGAAACACAGACTCCGGCAGGGAATTCCACTCCTTAGCTGTACGCACTATGAATGTGTTCCCAAAACGTTTTGTGCGTATGGGTGGGATGTCCACCATGTACCGGTGGCGCATCGCCGTTCGTCTTGTGGTCCGATGATGGAACGGGCTTGGCGGCATTAAATTATGCAATTCCGTCGCACATTCCCCAAAATGCAACCGGTAAAAAACCGACAGGCTAGCAACTCGTCGTCGATGTTCAAGACTTTGGAGCTTCGACGCAACGAGCCTCTCATTGCCGATGATCCTCTTGGCTCGTTTCTCAATTGACTCAAGGGCATCAAGCTGGTATCTGGCAGATCCGTCCCAAAGATGAGAGCAGTATTCCATACACGATCGAACTTGCGCTTGATGGAGTTTGAGCAGCTGTTCCGGCGTGAAGTACCGTCTTACCTTAGCCAAAATCCCCAACTTCTTTGCAGCCACTTGAGCTTTTGCCTCTATGTAAGGGCCAAAATTGAGAGTAGATGTTAATGTAACCCCAAGAAGCTCAAGATGGTCGGTTATCGGCACGGTTTCACCGCGGAAAGATGGAGCTGGGCGGAATTGGCGCCTTTTGGCGGAAAAAAGACACGCTTGGGTCTTAGCAGCATTGAACTTGACCAGATTGGCATCGCCCCATTCAGAGACAGCCTGTAAGGACACGTTCAAGCGCTCAACCATTGCCTCCCGGAGAGACCGGATCTGCGACCCACCAGCTCGTGCGTCGGACACGTATCTCTCAGCAACAGTGCTGTCGTCTGCATACCCAAAGGTACCGGGTTTGAGCAGATCATTAATATGCAGCAAGAATAGTGTTAATGTTTTAATTGTGCTTAAATTGGTGTAAATAAACAAGTTTAATAAAACATGTTAGTTCTTAAATAATTGTTTTGTTTCACTTAAGAAAAAATCGTTTTATGTAAAATTAATAAAAAGTAAAAGGCTCATAACTCGGAAACGGTGCGTCGTAGGGCCATGCTTCTCAAAGCCTAAATGGTTGCTACAGACAAGGACAACCCGATACTGCAAAAAAAATCGGAATGTTTCCGAAAAAAAAAAACCCGAAAATTTTGTCCCAAAAATTTTTTTTTTTGTTTTCTTTGCTGCTCATAGTGCCCCTAAGCGTATACACCAACTCCTACACTCCACCCCTAAGACGACCCACTGACCGAAAAAAATGCGAAAAGTTAATAAATCATCAAAAAGGAAAACAGAGAGACAGTATACTTACATCATTCTTATTCAGTTTGTGAAATATCTCTTTTATCGGTCCAATATTGGAGGAGAAAACTGTAGAGTTAAACATCGAATTATGACTTTTTACATATAAAGTCTCACCGCCCGCCCTTTATGACCGGTATCTAGTAGAACAGTTGGCCGGCCAAGGTTGGACAGTAATGGCAAATTAATTCACTAGTCAAATAAACTAGCTACTGCCATTTATATGGCGCAACCAAATCAATTATTAATATTATTTGTTTAAAGTAGAGTTTTAAAAACAATCTTTTTCCTGCGCCTTATTATAAATGTATGCGCTAGAACTTGCCAGTTTTTCTATCTATCCAACGCTTTTCAATTTTGTTACATTATACATAGGCAAGCTTTGTCTCAACATTTAATCTATTTATTTTACTATGCTGGGTCTTTGGGTTAACAAAAACACATTGAAGTGGTAATTAAAAATATTTTAATCTATTTATTTTACTATACTGGGTCTTTGGGTTAAGGTGATTGTTCCGATAGCCTTTTCATACATTTTTCTGTCGCGGTAAACGCCGTACATATACACTTTTTGCTCAAAACTAATCAATTTATAAGTTTTCTACAATGAAACATTGTCGCACAGAACTTTTTCGAAAATCATTTGCATTATATATTGAGAAAAACAGTTTTTAAAACCGAGTAAAATTTGACATTTTGTTTACTAGTGTGAGTGCAATTTGACAACCAAACCATACGCAATGTTTGCGATTGGTTATAATATTCATCGCTAGATGGCGTGCACCCGATATTGTAAATTTGAAAAATCATTACTCAATTTATAATAATGGTTTTCATTAAAAAGGCATTAAAATAACGTAAAACTAACTATCATAAACGAAAACATAAAACATTATTCTTGTTATCAAAAAATTGTTAGCTTTACTTATTTTTATTGTAGCTGGCAATAATTTCATCATTTGTATATAGGTAGCAACAATGCGACGTTGCCGTTGCTATTGTATTTGTTTGTCCCTTTGACCTATGCATCGTTGCCAAACTTCTCTTCGCGACTTGAAATAAAATAATACATTTTGAAGTTGTACACTAGCTTGTGCAGTGATAGGTTTTACGCGCGGAATTTCTCGTCTGTTTTGAATTGTATGAATTTTCATTGATTCGAAGGATTAGAACTAATATTTCTTGTACTTATGTATTTCGTTCCAATTTAATATAATTATTGCAAGGTATTCATTATCGTTTTTTTGGGTATAGGTTGGTTATACGCAATTTTATTTTAAAATAAAAGTATGTACCAATATTTCGGTGGTGGGTATTAACAAGTCGGCCCGTGAGTTTCGCTGGCTATAACAAATTGAAATAATCTCATAATAGAAATCACCGAACGATATTGTTAAATGATTTGTCAAGATATAATAGGTAATATCAAGTAAATTTAATTTTATTTACTTGATAATATTTATTATTATCTATCCTTTGTAATCCAAATTTTTAAGTCGCTATATACATTATATATCCTATCATAGGTTTTTTTTCAGATTAGTATTACAAATAATTATTATTATCGACAGACCAACAAACAAATAACAATAGTTATATTTGATTCACGCGTCTTTATGTGGATGCGGTGCGTTCCGTTATACCTACATAGTAAACATCAAAATAATAAATATGTAACATGATTTATTATTTAAAGTTTTTTTCTGCAGGGAATTGTCCCCGCTAGATATTATTTTCTTAATAGTCAATCAATATTATATAAATATTACATTTGGGTAAGTAAAACTACTGTATATATTATATTTACTAAATAAATTATTTTTCAAAATGCTAATATTATCTCGAACGTAATTTGGAACGTCAGTCTCTGTATAATCTGTGCTACTCAAATTGCAATACTGCATTGACCATTATTGTCTTGCATATCATTTGTTTTTGTGTATTTTAGATTCGGTTTGCATCTACTTATCGTCTGGCCCTGTGAGAAAGAAAGCTTATCAACGGCACGAATATTCAGGCGTTCATAAATCATCAAAACGAGTGAAAAGCGCATTCAAACGGATACAATATGGTGACGACGAGTTAGTATACATGTAAATTGTTTCTCAATCTCGGTTTTCAAGTAGGTACATATATTACGCGGTAAATCAGTTGAACCGTTGAAATGGCGGTCATTACTAATAAATAGTACCTACATACCTACCTACTTTCTGTTCAAAAAAATTGATATCCGTATTGTATTACAGCCGCGCGAAAACTTGGCGTTCTGAAGAAATTAAGAAAAAGTTAATGAATGAACAAATCATCCCAGATAATTCTACAGTGTATGTATCAAATACTCGTTACCATTATTTATTGTGATCGCTGATCGTAAACATACATTTTATGGCATTCCATAATTATTGTCTTATATTGCTTTCAGTACGCAGAATACACAACCGAGAACATATGCGCGTGTAAAACATTTGACAGAGGAAATTAAGACTGCTGGTGAACAAGAAAGGTCAATTGCTATTGAAAAAGGTCATGTGTCTTCAGATGGTGTTCCATTTATTACTGTGTATGTGGACGGAGGATGGTTGAAGAGGTCATATGGGCACAACTTTGATTCATCATCTGGCATGGTAAGTCACCAAAATTATTACCAAACACAAATTTGTTTATCATCAAAACAATGTAACACAACAATTATACAGTTTAGTTGAATTTTGTTATTTTCTATTATTGAATTCAAACAATTATAATGTGCATTTTCAAGAGTTGTTTTACATTTTCAGGCTTGCATTATTGGGAAAGAAACTAAGAAATGTCTATTTCTTGGCGTTCGAAATAAATATTTATAATTGTTGCAAAAATTTTACTGGACCGTCTACAGGTATGGAATCACAAATTATTGTGGAAGGCTTATAATATATATAATATAATAGTTATAATCACGAGTGACCAAGGCTTACGAGCACGATATGCGATTATATTACCTGTTTCAAATCTCATAGAGAGATCCATTCTTATTGTTTTATAATCTTTGTGTAAATTTGTTATAGGTGTAATTGAAAATGAGAGAGCCGTAATTGAGATCAAGTGCTTTCCATCACTGGCGAGGAAAAACCAAAGTCTAGAGGCAGCTGCAGTAGAAAAGAAAAACTTTGCTCTAACATTGGATAATAATGTTCTAGTTATGAATAAAAAGCATGATTATTACTATCAAGTAAATTAATAATTCTATTGCATGTCCACTAAGTATATAATTTATTTTAGCAAGTTATTTACTCTTACTATAAAATCTATTTCAGGTTCAAGGACAAATGCGTGTCAGTAACATGGATAAATGCTACTTCATATATTTTATTTCAGTCAATGAACCTTTGACTGTTATTGAAGTTTGTAGAGATAATGAATTTATCAGCAATATGGTACCAAAGCTATTACTATTATTCTGCCAGAAATAATTTTGAGACGTGTTCAAAAAAATGCGAAATGTATAGATATGAAAGGTAAATAAAATTATTATTTTTTTAATTTACTTCATAATTTCCATAAATTTCAATCTAAATTATATTTTTGCTAATGGGAAATTGTTCTTCAACCTCCACATCGAAAGTTACACACAAAATATACTAACTATAGTTATTTTCTTTTACAGCAGCTGTGTAGCGGTTGTTTCCGGACAAGAACTTCAGGAAGAGTAATAAAAAAATGCGAAATATATAGATGTGAAAGGTACACAAAATGATTACTTTTTTATTTACTTCATAATTTCCATAAATTTCAGTCTAAATTATTTTTTTGCTTGTGGGAAATGGTTTTTCAACCTCCACATCGAAAGTTACACACAAAATATACTAACTATAGTAATTTTCTTTTGCAGCAGCTGTGCAGCGGTGGTTTCTGGACAAGAACTTCAGGAAGAGTGAAAACAACATGAATGATTTTTGTTTTATTTGTACTTTTACAGTAGTTTGTATAGAATCTACATTGTCAATGCTTACAATCATATTTTCTTGTTATTAGAAACCTGAAATGATGTGCTCATCCTGATGAACATAATATGAAAAAGGGTCAATGTATTCATCACGTTATGAGAATTCATTGACCCTTTTTTAGGTTTCTGAAAAGTTGTTTTTGTTTTTTTTATTTCCTTTCCAAAACAATACTTTAGCAAATATGTATATAACCATTTGTTAGTTATGTTTAGGTTTTACTAAAAAATATGTGATGATGGATGCTTAGATTCCAATATTTTTCCACCTTCTTGGTTGTTGTAGTAAAATAAAACTGTCTTACATTGCATTCTGACATTTATTTGATTACCATAATTAGTAAATTAAATAGTTTACACCTGAAATACTACCACCTTTTATTTTTATCATATAATCGTATCAAATCGCATTCTTTATTTCAAGCTACTCTCCCAGACGTGCCCAGACATAATTATAATTTCTACATAATCCAGCTTAATAACTTTTAAAAGCACGCCATCTAGTGGTAAATTTTGTTGAATGCTTAAGATTTAAAGTTGTCAATCATGTCTATGTGTGTGTAAACGGTACTATAAGCGAGTTAGATATTATTTTCGTGAAGTATGGCGAATCAGAAGGGTTTTTATGCCGTATTTTAACTAATTTCGATAAAGTGGAATATCCGATTGTCGCACAACTATTTCTGCGACTTAATGTTGTTCCAATCACACTCAAAACAAAATAAAACTGAAAATGTTGACTTCAGCGCCATCTCGCGGGAAAATGGCAATGAGCAACCTGGAACATCCACCTTAACAAAAACACATGTGAAGTGGTAATTAAAAATATTTTAATAATAAATCATGTATTTCAATTTTTAACAAATAGAATATAATAATCATTAAGGTCAATTTCATTTCTTGATTAAAAACAGAACAATAGTGAACTACATCATTTTTGGAGCATTGCAGGCACGGCTGGAAATATGAATCTGCATAAATAGAGCTTATACAAACTGCTTCAAGTATAAACGCCATTTAGCAGATAAAAGAGATGCTTTACAATGATTTCTCAATCATACTCTGAATGTATGTATTACCAGCCAACTATACTAAACCAAGAACCGTTGCAGTCACGGTCTTAAGACATGCGATTGGCTAGAACATTGAATACGGGGTTTGTGCAAAAGAACTAATACACACAACCTGGACAAGGGTTAATTTTCCTCCTCGCGATTTCGCGGATGGTCCCAATGTAAAATTGTTTATAATGATGTTGAATTGTTCTCGCGTTTTATTACCGCGACTGCCACACTTGCCAATATGACTATTAAAAAAATACAATACTGGCAAGTGTGTGTCCACAAACACAGCTATCGGATAAAAATAGCTTTTAAACAGTTGTGAAAGGAGAGAAACTTCACCCACAAAATATTCATCGTCATCATCATCTCAGCCGAAAGATGTCCACTGTTGGACATAGGCCTCCTCCAAGTGTCGCCACAATAACCTACGCGTCTCGCATCCATCGGGCTACCCGCGACTCTCACCAGGTCATCGGTAGGAGGTCCTCCAACGCTGCATCTTCCAGTAGGCGTTCACAAAATATTCTAACTATTAACAATCTTATTATCTAACACAACATCATAAAAACTAATATTTAGAGTGTATTTTGGAATCCACATAGACTTGTACAATCACAGACAGAATAATAACTCCAATAAAGTCGGTTTGGATTCAATGTTACACCACACACCACACATTTTTATATTCTAATAAAAAAAAAACATTATTTATGTCCTTAAAACATCTAAATACGGTCATTTTTTAAAACTATAACATTTATGTATATTTTGTATTATTATAAATGCCAAACAAAATCAAATTTTAGACACTTAAAAAAGGATTAACTTATTCTTTCTCAAACCATAAGAATGTAATTGTACTCAATACCTTTGTGTCAAATGAATTGCTGCTCTAAAGTTAAGCTATATAATAACCTATCAGACTATCGGTATAGCATAAAACTAATATAGCACATTTAATAAAACATTTTTGCTTCTTGTGTCGTCAAAATTAACCTAAAATAAATGAGGAGAGAATTCCTGTTTCATGGAGATCAAAACTCATTTAACGATACCTCACGATCATCTTATTATTTTTTTTTTTTTAAATAACGAAACAGTAGCAAGTAACAAAACTACATACTCTTCTTTTTTTGTAGCAAATGTTTAAGATATCCCGAAAAACACACCAGAGACGAACGTGAAGAAAAGAAACTTATACAATAACACTTACCTATGTACTACTTTATGTATTCCACAATATTAAAAATACATTATATTTAGAAAAATAACTACAATTAAAAATACTACTCCTTTGTCGCTTAAAGTAAAATTACTGTACTTTTTCATTTAAAGAAATTGTCAAAATTAAAAAAATTGAATTCTTAAAAAAATAACTAGATATTACATTCTGTCAAGACACTTTGGTGGCATTTTAAAAAAGAAATAAAACAACGCCCTTGTTTCGTACTATTCGAAACGGGATGGCGTTATTTGTCACGTATACCTCCACCCATAGAGGAGAGTAATATACATTTTTTTAACCGTGTATAGGTTGATAAAACTCATGGTAGACGTACTGGCTTTAACATGCCCGAACTGGTTTGGTTTAACTTCATTTTTAACCGACTTGGAAAAATAAAGAAGGATGTTCACTTGTTCAGTGTTTTTACTCGACTTCCCCAGAAGGAAGCTCATTTTTTAGAGTTATGTATATCTGCGTAACCATATGTACGCGCATATGGTTAGAAGCTTATTCCCCTTAAAATAATTATGGCCAATACCTTGAGCAGAGTTAACATAAACTGTTATAACGTATATGTTCTTAAATTCGATTTTAGATACATGTGAGTTTGATTTTGCTTTTATTGGTTTATTCAATTTGAGCTGCTTATAAAGTAATTTTAACGTTTTTCTTTATTTCCCAGATATTTTTTTTTACTATTGATAGGCACGCGTTTGATCACTATCTCACCTGTTGGAAAGCGATGATATTTATGTCTTTTATATAAATGTATTTAGTTTTACGAGGAACTAAGTATTATTTATTAAATAGGAATCATGGAAAACATCAGGCCTTTAGTTAGTGACTAATAGACTAACTTGTACATTTACTTAAAATACATAAAACTGTTTTTTTTTTGGACTGGTTTTACTGGGTTCTTGGTTGACACCTTTATGGTAAAAAAAATCTCGTCAAATATTTGGTGTAACTTTTAGGCAGAGATTTGAATTTTAAGTAGGCAACATTATAATTTTTTTTTAAACACATTTACCTTTTAGTACAAAAATATTTTTGATTACTTCGTATTATCAATAAAGCACATTGATTAGTAACTAATTATTACTTCGACAGTAGTCTCGCACTCACTAGCTTAATACACAATCGTCTTGGTTGGTGCCCTGTCAGTTGATACACCGCCTAATAACACAGGCCGCCTCGTTTTGGCCCATGTCTTCCAAAATCATCGCCAAAGACTTTGATGATATGTCATCTCGGGACTCCTGTAAAAACAATGTTCATTATTTATTCATGTACACACAGAAAAAAAGTACAGAGGGCTTAGTGTAAGTTTTTTAACGCACTCGATCGCGTTAACGTAAACGTTCGCTTATGTCAAATTGTATAGAAAAAAAAAAGGTTTTCCGTTACTGTCACCAGACGAAGCCTATCCAGTTTCAATACAAATTAACGTTTACGGTAACGCGATCGAAACACAAGCATTGACTGTATTATTTTCATACAAAACATATTGCATATTTCTCTGATTTGATACGAAATATGTATAAAAAAAATATACAAGAATGTGTTATCTTTTAATTCAAAACATAGTGATATTAATGATTGATTAAAAAAAAACTAAACACTTGACTAAAAGGCCATTTTATTAATCATAAAATAGCGGAAAAAAAAGTTACCTTGAGGTGCTTGAGCAGTGTGAGCGTAGGGCTGGGCTGAGCGGCGTACCAGTCGAGCAGCGCGTCCAGTCGCAGGCGCTGCGCCAGGTCGCGCCACACGCCCGCCTGGTCCACCAACACCGACACCTCCCGCGCGTACAGGTTCATGTCCTGGAGACCAGCCTCCGGATAGTCCTGTCAAACAAGTTTGCTCTTAGAATGGTCACGCTTTTTTTTTTTTTTTAAGGATGGGAAATCATCAAATGACTCCTCCCGCTCTGGGTGAAGCAAGAGGGAGGGCTACACGTCATGCTGGCACTTCACTTGGCATTTCTGTCAAAATATTCGCGTCACATGTGCAATACAAAATTAACCTTATTTCGAAAGTCAGATGGTATATTTTGATGTGTTATGTTTGCACTTCCTAGCATAACACATATAAAAGTAGGAAAAGGGAGCGTGCAGAAACTCTAGGCACAGAAGCGTCAATGTCAAGTATGTATATGGTAAGTTTCCTTTGCAACGATAAATGGCAGTCTACACTGTGCACTATAAGCGTCAATAACAAGTATTTTTAACTGACTTCCAAAAAAGGAGAAGGTTTTCAATTCGGCGGGTATTTTTCTCCGTTTTATGTATGTACACCGATTACTCAGAGGTTTCTGATCCGATTTGTGCGATTCTTTTTTAGATCGATGCGGCATACTTGCCATTTGGTCCCGTTCAAATTTAATTCAGCTTGGCTCAGTAGTTTTCATTTTATGAGCATTTTTGCTTATTTCAATATCTGCGTAGACGATGACGTCGTCCAAATATCACCACTTCATCATCTTCCTGCCCTTATCCCATGTTACTTGGGGTCGGCGCAACACGTTTTATTCTTCCATTCTGTTCTATCAGTCGTCACTCTATCACTAACTCCTTTTTCTTTCATATCGCTCCTCACACAATCCATCCATCTTTTCTTTGGCCTTCCTCTCCCTCACCAAATATCACCACTTAAAAGTGAAAAATAAAAACGTTTTTATAACCGACTTCAAAAAAACTAAATTCGGAAGTCGGTGTTAAAAAACGAAGATACAAAACTAAAAACATCGACTAGTTTTTTTGGAAGTCGGTCATATTTTTTTGTAGAAAAAGTTTTTAACGGAAAGGTTTCGCATTTGCAATATTAGATGGCAAAGTATACGCCGTACGTGTACGTTTCCTGGGTGGATTAGATTGCTGTTCAACTCGGACAATCGCAGTCTAATACTGGACATTGGCCGCAGTTTGAATTTTGTTGATCTAATCTAACTAATATTATAAATGCGAAAGTTTGGATGGATGAATGTTTGTTCCTCTTTCACGCCAGAATGGCTGAAGGGATCTGGATGAAATTTGGAATAAAGATAGATTTTAGTCTGGAATAACACATTGGCTATATATATATATTCCGGGAGTATGTTCCCTAGGGATCACGCGGGCGAAGCCGTTGGCAGAAGCTAGTTTAAAATAAACCATTTACAAGCGCTTTTGAATTGTCAAGGTCGATCAGTCAAAAATATGAAGCTATTTGTAGGTTCCAAAGCGTAGATTTTTATGGAGAAGAACGTGCAAGAAACTCCACGGACATTGCTTCAAATCATGTGATGTATTACAAACATCGAAAACAGCGGAATGCGTTTATATGAAGAAAGGCCTAAGAGTTAACCGACCCGAATCCCCTCTTAACCTTATTGCTACTGTATGTGAGGACAATGCAAAGAACAAGAAATAATTTACTAATGATTACTAAACACAATGTTATATGTAGAGATACTTACGCCTTCGTCAGCCGATTCGTAGTCGTCTTCTGGTTCGGACTTGATGTCATCTTCGTCCATGCACTCCACTGTGACGTAGGCTTTCATCAGTTCTCTGAGCTCAGGCTTCGTCTTCACGAGCCTCCACGCTGATTCGTTGCTATCCTCGTGTTTTAGAGGGTACGCCTAAAAATAATAATACATTATTATTAAATGCATTAATAATAACCCATTATTATTAGAGATAGTCGTCGGTTGATGTGCCATACCATTTGAAATGTCTAACGGGGCTCTGCTAGTTGGCTTCGGCCCCTCGTACTCCTACCAAAGGCACCCAGAGTTCCAAGATTTCATAGATCTCCGAATTTCACTAAAACCCGTTAACAAGACTTTTTCGTCCAATGTTTGTTTAAAACATTATGAAATGTACCTTCTTGTCCAGTAAAAGCCGAGCGATTTCAACAGAGTTTTCCATGATCGTCGTACCGCCGCAGACAATTTGCAAGGCTGTGTTGCCAGCGTCGTCCATGACGTCAACTTCGCTCTGAAAAAAATAATTAAATATAGACTTGGCACTAAATCAATTAATTTATACCGTGCGGTATGACAGAAATACTTCAAAAATGGTGAAAGGTATAGCGATAACGCGAACTACCCATCGCGCGCTCTCTCTCACACACAGCTCAACGTCTTGCTGTGCAACAAAGAGCGCGCGAAGAATTGTTCGCGTTATGTGTGCGTGGCTGTAGCATTAGGAAACACAGACTCCATTATTTTAAAACGTTCGTTTTCTACTTACGGAAGGTATAAACTCGAGCAGTATCTTCATGATGGCTAGTCTGTCGTCGTACGCGGCGAGGTGCAGAGGTGTGCGTCCCTCCGCGTCGCGCACGCTGTAGCTTGCGCCGTGTTGCAGGAGTAAGCGGGTTCCCTGCTCCCAACCCGACACTACAGCCATATGTAGGGCTGATTGATGCTCTGTTACGAAAAATTCACAAGTTATCATCATTATTTAAACCGAAAAACTTCAACTTGGCACTAATTATGCAGTCATTAGAAAAAGGACGTATCAACTCATAACGAAGTAACCAATGACCCTAAGTCATTTTCTTATTGTCGGAAATCAGTAACTTCGTTTTGTGTACCTACGTCCTATTTTATGTCAGCAGAATGGGCATTAGGAAAAGCTCGTGCTTTATTGTGGCGAAATCCCTGCTCCCAACCTGATACCACAGCTATTTATAGGGCTGATTAGTTCTCTTAATAAAAATTCAAAACTCATCATCATTTAATCATTAGGTATTTAAATTGATCAGCAGAAAAAACTCCAGTGGAAGTGTTCCTGCTCCCAACTCGACCCACAAGTAAGTATACGGCGACAATAGCAATGGATTTATTATGATGAGTTTTAACGAACAATAGTACGAAGTAGGTACGTCATAAGCATAACCCATAATTTATGTGATTGGCCGAGGGATTAACCAAAGAACAATGACTAATACTCAATAGAACTTTGACCCATCTAATATACTAATCGTTTTCATACTATAATTGTATTTCACTTTACTGCTTTTTTATTACATACTGAATATTCAACATAGAAAAACATAATAGTTACAGAAAAGAGATGAAGAAAACATTACATGACTTAAGGTGACACAATGGGCAGCCTTATCGCTAAAAGCATCTTTCAAGACAACTTTTGGATGGATTTTAAAGAGAATAGGAAAGACAGTATATAATAAGGCGTATTCATAATACATAACATTCTAACCTATATGCTTATTTTAAGTACGGTTTAGCAGACTTTATATATTAAAATTCTTTAAAGAAAATTTTAATAACCGGTCCATAATTTGACCGGAACAGAATGTCTATGCCCCTGGGCATTTTTTGCCAATCATCGTTCGTATTTCTGCTAATCAAATTCGAATTAAGAATCTACTAGTTAAACAAAGCGTAATTATGCTTTTTTTAAAGCTTTTATTAAACTTGCAGTGTATGTTTGTTCGGGTGGAATCTTGCTACTCAATTTTGAAGCAGATATCTTCAACCGATTGAGCTGAAATTTTGTATACACGATAAGTTTGGATGCCATACATGATAAGCTGTGTGACGTCATTCTAAATTCAATATGGAGGACCAATGGCAGAATAGTTAATTTTAATGCATTTCTAAAATATGGGTATCAAATGAAAGGGCGTGATGAGAGTAACTCGAAATATAATGTGACGTAATTCTAAATCCAATATGGCGGCATAGTTATTTTTATGCACTTCTACAATATGGGTATTAAATGAAAGGGCTTGTTGAGAGTAAATAAAAAGTAAAAAAATAAATAAAAGGGGAAAAAAAAAATCGTAAGTTTTTCGCGAGGTTTGCGTAAGTAGGTACCACAGAAATATAAAAAACAGGAGAAGTGGCATGGGGGTAGGGTTACCATATCTCAGGATTTGTCCTGAGATTTCAGGATTTTTGGACTCTTCTCAGGATTGCGGCTGGATTTTGCAAATCTCATGAAATCTCAGGATTTTTTTATATTTCCATAAAATACAGCTTACATTTTAAAGATCTCTTTAATAAAAAGTTAAACAAAATAAAAATAATCTTCCTTTGGTAATAATTGCACAATTCAAATCAGTACTTATTTATCCAAGTACTTAGGTACCGTCAGTTTCAGTTTTATCAGTTTTATATGATACATTTTTAAGTAAGGTTTTTTCCTTAATTATGGATTTATGAAAATTCTCAAACTGTAAAAAATCTCAGGATTTTTCAATGGAAATCAGGCTTTTTCTCCGGACTTTTGATTTTTTTATCTGGTAACCCTACATGGGGGCGTGTCAGTGTCCGCGCGACATTCGAAAGTTGATCATTTAATACGCAAATGGCCGTCTCCGCGAACTAGTGCGCTTTCGACCGCGATCATGAAAATTTATAAGAATACCGTGTTGTTCAGTGGTTTCTTGTAAAAACCGAAGCACAAACCAAAACTTTGTTAGTGTTGGAATCACTTATCAAATGTAAGTACAAGTATTTTACTATATTTGTCTTTAAAATCAACAAAAACAACAATTCGTAAAACATTTCTGGCTCTTACTTCTCTCTTCTTGCTCTTACGGATTTAAGAAATGCGGGTGTGTGCGCGACTGCGTATCTATTGCTTTTACAGAAGTGCATGTGTAGTAGCTTTCGTGTGGTAGGGATAATTATACTGGGGACACAGGGTTCCGATATAATTTTGTCTAACGGGCATATCTCCTTGTTTCTTATATCTATGGTAGGTACCTATAAGTATTTAATTGATCAAACCCCGCGACAAGCTTTTATGATCAATTTTAAAGGAAAATTCTATTTTCTTTTTTTTAGAGCATTGAAATAAAAGCTTTTTGTAAGTTTGTTCCTTTTAATTTCATGAATAGACTAATCCTTTAACTTGATTGAGTTTGCATTGAATTGGAAAAATTTGATCACATACCTATAAAGAAAATAGGTACCTACCTATAAGAAATATAAGTTACCTATCAAAAATTTGAAATTCCTCATAGCTTATCTCTAAATCGGGAATGAATGAACTAAGCATGCTCTGTCGCCTGTCGCTAGGTGTTTACATTTGTTATGACTTGGCAACTATGTTTATCCAATATAATTATTATTAACTTAACTCCCTTTTATTTTTTTCAGGTCTTCTTCAAATAAGACTGTATACAAAGAGTTTTTGAACAAACGCACACAAAACTCTATCTAGGAACATTTCTTGAGAGCTGATAATGGGCAGAGTGTTGAATGTAAGCATTGCAAAAAAAAATTGAAAACTCCTGGTGGCGCAACTGAAGCGTTACACACTCACATGCGTGCCAAGCATATCGGAGAGATGCCGCAAGAGCAGAATTTGCAAAGGCCGAGTACATCAACGTCTAATAGTGTTCAAATTTAAACACGAAAGCGTACGAATGAACCTTCACAAAAGAAAATTAAACACACTGATTATTTTTCAAATATGTTCGAGTGGCCAGAATGGCTGCATTAGATGGGATACCATTGAGAACATTTTGTACTTCAGAAGATCTGAGATATCTTTTTAAAAACTCTGGCTACGATGTGCCGAAATCTTCTACGACTATAACGCAGATAATTCTATAACAGAGTGATAACACAAAAAACAAATTGAAAATTATGAAGTCTGAAAATAAAAGATATACAATCACGTTTGATGAGTGGACGTCTACCCGTAATAAAAGGTATATGAATATAAATATCCACAATAAATACTTTAATATGGCCAAATATAAAAATTTGGGACTTGTACGGATACAGGGATCAATGCCAGCTGAAGTAGGCACTCAATTATTACAGCAGCATTTGAGTGACTCCGGTTTAAGTCTGGAAGACGACATAATTGCTTTCACAACAGATGGAGCAAGTGTAATGGTCAAAATGGGTAGAAATTTTGACGGCCACCACCAATTGTGTTTGGCTCATGGGATACAACTAGCAGTCTTGGATGTTTTATATAAAACACAAAAATCTCCAGAACCTGAAGTCCAGGAGGATGTCTCAAATACCAGTGCTGAAGAAACAGAAGAAATTGAAGAAGATGAGGATGCGTTTATTGTAGAATCGACCAGAGTTCCAGAATCGGAGTTTTTATACAAAGGTACTATAAAAAATTAAGAGATCTAATAAAATCTTTTAAAAACTCCCCTTTGAAAAACGATTTGTTGCAAAAGTACATTTTAGAAGAACATGGTAAAAATATTGACCTAATACTAGACTGTAAAACGCGACGGAACAGCTTGTCAGATATGGTAGGCCGATTTCTCAAATTAAAATCATGCGTTTTTAAGGCGTTATTAGATTTGAAATCAAATGCAAAATTTACAGACGAAGAGATAAAAGACCTTCACGACATTCATTACAGCTTGGATGTAATAAAAACTACAGTTTTTTCATTATGTCGCCGTGATTCAAACTTATTGACGGCCGACGCTGCGCTTCGATTTATGCTAGATAAACTTGATCTTCAGTCAAACGATCTCAGTGGAAAACTAGCCACATCTCTTAGAAAGAGAATAAAGGAAAGGCGAACAAGTGTATTCGGTGTTTTGCAATATTTGCATAACAATGAGGAATTTTTTAAAACTGCTGCCACAGAATATTTCACGAAACAATCGTCGGATGATATACGAATGTACATAGTGGAACTGTTGGAACGGTTGAAATATAATTCTACTCAAAAAAGTACAAATTCACAACCACAATCGAGAGCATCGGACGCAATTGCTACCAGTGACGATGATGACGAGGAGTTGACAATCGCACAACAGTTAGACAAAGAAATAAACAAAGTGACTGTTAAAAAACCGATTTCAACAGTAAACACAGATCTCCATTCCATTATTAGGGTAGAAATGTGCATTTACGACAGCGCTGGCGGCGGTCGCAAAGTATTTTTGACTGCAGCGTATAATTATTTGCTTTCGATAACGCCTAAAGTGTTGAAGCCGAGCGAGCCTTTTCCTCCGCAGGGTATTTTTGCAATAAACTCAGAAGTTCCCTAAGTGACAAAACATTAAATGCCTTGTCATTTATGAGATCACATTTTCAAGAAGAAAGATTATATTCGGGACGAAAAAAAATGGTTTGACTTAACTGATGTATGTACATGATAATTATGTTCTTGAATAAATATTTTTTTGTTTAAATATTGTGTTTATTTTGATATTTCCTTGAATTTGAGATAGTAAAAGATAATTGTAAAAATTGTAGATACTCTATCAACAATATTTACAAAAAATCATAATCGATTTAAAAAAAAAATAGGAAAAATTACGTAATTACGGAATTGGCGAAAAAAGTTGCGTAATTAGTTACGTAATTGACATTTCCGTAATTTTGGAAGCCCTACCTTTGAGTTCCAGGGCTGCGGTGACTCTTTCGAACAGATTCCACAACCCTGGCAGGCACTGGCCCCAGCGGACCCCTTTTTCAATGCTGACATCACTTTGAGGCGCGCGTGGAATGCAACGTGCCGTCGACCCAGGAAGATTAGCCTAACAGAACACTCTAACACCAGTAGGTAGATTGTACGTATTCACATCTTTTAAATTTATAGTAAAACTTACCGCCATTGAAATCGTTCAAATCGCAAGGCACGTCGTGTTTCTTGATGGAGTCGAGAAGGACCTCTAAACAAGACCTGTACTTAACAGCGTAGTGGACCACGTTCAGATCTTTGTCGTCCTTCATCATTGGGCTTGAACCTAAAATATTATATAAATAAGCCCTATTATGACGTGCTAATGCCATCATGATTAAGCTGTGAAAAAGGGATAGTGTTATGCGTCTTGTATAACTACGTCTCCTCCCACACCGTTATCATGATGGTTTTAAGATGTCGTAATAGGTACCCAGTTCAAACATATATGAAAAACCGGCCAAGTGCGAGTTAGACTCGCACACGAAGGGTTCCGTACCATAAACCTTAATTTATTATTTGTTGTTAGAGCGGCAATAGAAATACACAATCTGTGAAAATTTCAACTGTCTACCTATTTATTATGGTTTTTGAGATACAATCCGCTGACAGACAGACAGACGGACAGCGGAGGCTTAGTAATAGGGATCCGTTGGTTACCCTTTGGGTACGGAACCCTAAAAACCGGCCAAGTGCGAGTCAGACTCGCACACGAAGGGTTCCGTACCATAAACCTTAATTTATTATTTGTTGTTAGAGCGGCAATAGAAATACACAATCTGTGAATATTTCAACAGACAGTTGAAATATTCACAGATTGTGCCTATATATTACGGTTCTTGAGATACAACCCGCTGACAGACAGACAGACGGACGGACGGACGGACAGCGGAGGCTTAGTAATAGGGTTCCGTTGGTTACTCTTTGGGTAGGTACGGAACCCTAAAAAGTGTACAATGCGCGTGCAATTGCAATTGGGTGGACTATTTTATCATCTTTAAAAGTTAGGTTAAAGAAACAAAACTATTGTTTAAATGCGTTAAGCGCTAAACCCTAACACACAATTTTATTGTTTGGAATAAATGAATATTTTACAAAATCGTTGCAACATTGATTGATCAAATAAAACCTTGCTACTAGAAGGTATAAGATCTAAAATATACAAACAAAATCCGGACATGATTTTAAAGGCTACTTTAAACTGAGAAGCACGTAATGTCCGCCATGTTTTTTTCGAAATGGCGGTGCGCGATGTAATAATATATAACAAAGTAATCCCATAAGGGTTTCGTTTTTTCCTTTTGAGGTACGGAACCCTAAAAATGGTACTAAAACTCTAATACTTTGACTTACAAATCATTTACTATAAAATAAACGTTTCAAAATGACACAATATTATTCTTATTACCTTTAGCAATAAACAACGCCACCATTTTCGGCATGTCATTGAGGACCGCAAGATGTAGGGTAGTCTGTTGCCTGTCATTCGAACAGTCAAGTAGGTGCGTAGCTTTCACGCCGTGAATTATCTTCACGATGTACTCGAGACTTGGCTGGTTACTGCACAGAGTCATGTGGAGGAAGCTGAAAGCATAATCCAAGGTTTATTGTAAGCATTACATTCTCCCCGTTACTTCGTTCGCGTCTGTTAATCATTTCAAGGGTTTATTTTTTTTGCACGCAACCCTAATCCTTTTTTAAAATAAAATTATTCCTTATATTATCAACGATCCAGCCGTTTCGGAGAAAATCCGTAAAAAAACAGACAATAATTTAAGAATTGTTCTATTCGTTATAAGTATCCGAGTTTATAACTTTATATTCATTTAGTAAAAAGCTGTTATTTTTATATTTGTATAGATAAATTACGGATCGCTAGGAAGATCGCGCGCCATGTAACTTTTATGTCACAGACATAAAGTATAAATTGCAACAAACGGGAATTATGTATCGACAAAAATATTCGAATCAAAGTGCTCTTATTTCAGGTAAAATTCCTGATTTAATAAAAAATTATCTGAATAATAACACTTACGTATCTCCATTTGAAAGTCTTATTTCAAACAGCCTTTCCAAGCGGCTTCGGACTTCTGCCTTTTTGTAGCCTTTTTTGTTTCTTATCATTTCACACAAATCTTTGACGAGCTGCGGACATTAAATTATGTATTAACATAAAGTATAATAATTACAATGTTTTTTTTTAACGCTGGAATGATTTAAACCATTTTTTAGGGGTGAAGGTGTAATGAAGACAGGTAAATACGAGAAAGATAATAAGAACGAAAAACAGAAAAAAAAAAAACATTTTGATTAATGATGAATGAATGAAAGAGAAAATTGATTCAATATGGTGTTTAAACAATGCGAGTGGACAGTTATGGACGGGTGGTGATGGTAATGGCTCATTATCACTCATTGGCACTCATTGCTAATGTCCTGTCCGACTATTAAAAGTCCACCCCAGGTCCCCAGGTACAGCCATCCTGATGGTCACCATTATCTCCATATACTCGTGTAAAGTCGTGTAGTAAGTGAAAATGAAATGCTGTTCGATATCAAGCGTAGCAGTTGAGAATAGCAGGAATGCGTGCCAAATTTGATTAATGCGTCGTCTTATTTTGCTAACGATCGTACGAGTTAACGATGCGATTTCGTCACACGACGAGATTAAACACACACATTTCTTTACAGTGTCCTAATTGAAGGTTACAAATCATCGCGTGAGCCCACGGATCATTTTCGTCGCGCGACGAAATCTCATCGTTTACTTAATATTGTTAACCAATTAGGACGACATCTAAGAAATAAAATGGAAAACATTCATAAGAGATAAAATGGAAAACACTCAATAAAAATTCGAGAAACCTGTAAGTGCTTTTTTAAATGGAATTGTTTTATGAAATCGGAAATTTAGACACTTCAATAGCAGTCAGGTCAGCTGTTTTCAAATAAATAAAATAATGGTAATGTTTTCTATTACCTACCAAATAAATTGAATAGGACATGATGGGTAACAATTGTAGGAGGAGTTTTATTTAGAAGATAAATGTTTACATTGACTTGCGACGAAGGAGTAATGAAGTATTGTAATCGTTAATATAATCGAAATGTAGATTGAGAGCTCATCACTTGTTTAGCTAGGCGTATTTTTTAGCATGTGAAATCATCATAATTATGACTCCTCCTAATGCCCTTTGCGCTCCAGGGCCGCGGTGACTCGAACAAATTCCGCAACAGGCTACTTAATAACAAAGAAAATAACTACCTACTAACACCTTAAACAGTATTTGACTACTGTCAAAAAAATTACATGACTTATTTTAATTAAAGATGTAACATCTTTAATTAAAATAAGTCATGTAATTTACAACATAATAAGATTTTTGAGAAAAAATGTTGACCTCTGTCTATTTAGCTCAATATATTACCAAAGCAAAAAGACGGTTAAAAAGAGCACCTACAGGAGATTTTTCAAATAAAAATATTTAGTATTTTCCTAAATAAAAATAATACCTACATAATTCTATTTAGTAGTCCATCCATTAGATTAAAAGTTAAAAAGTGTGGGCTGATAACGTCACTTGTTGGTTATAGATGTACCAACATGTGGCGTCACGCGAGTTTTCTACGCACTGTAGATATCGTATATGAAAAATAAAAAATACGTGTCTGATTTTTTTTGAAAACCTAACAGTCGTACTAAATAGATGTTTCCGGAAAATATCCTATTTCTGTAGGCATCAAAAGGAGCGTAAGAATACATGCGCGTAAATATGACACAAGAATTGTAATAACCGACATAAAAACTAAATTAATTTAAACAAAATCGCACAATTTCGTATTTTAACAAATGCAATATACTCTTTCGTGGCAAGTAAAATGAAAACGCTTTACCTTCTTTACTTCGATGCCGTCTTCGGTTTTGTAAAACGCGGGATACTCGTTCTTCGTAGTCTTAATATTTTCTTTGTTCTGATTGGTCGTTTGTCCTCGGTCCCCTTGTAAACGCATCGCGCCCGATTGCGGCTGTAAAATAAATTAATACATATTAGTCCAATAATTAAACGAAATATTTCTCAATTAGAAAGAGAAGTCCGATGTAAACTTTGACGTCATCGTCTATGACGCCTATACAGCTGCCATAGAAAACAGCGTTTTCGCGAGAGGGACAGATATATTTGTTTAAAATAATTATATCTCCTTTGTTTTTCGACTAATTTTGATTCTATTTTCACTGTTAGTATTATATTTATGTATATTTTTAGATAAACTGTACCGATGATAAATATTTTTTTCGTAAATATAGGGATTATTTATGAAAAAAATATTTATCATGCAAAATGGCGATACAAATCCATAGTTTGATTGGATTTCTCTTATTATTTTAAAACAACAACATTTTGGTTTCGCAATAAGTAATAGGTACATTAAAGGGAAACACTTTTTTACGACTGTACTTTTCATTTACTTTTCCTAAAATAAGAACTACTCAATTTCTTTTAAAAAACATTGGTAACCCTAATGGTGTAAGTCCACTTTAACATTAAAAGCTTCATATGAACTTTGAAATAAAAATAAATATACGAGTAAAAGCCGGATAGTAGACACACTTTTTGAAATTACTTGTATATCTCTCACATTGTTACATAAAAATACCCTTAATGTTTTCTCAGTACAAAAAGCAAAATAATCATGTACTTTATTCGTAAAACGTGTAGTTTGGTATATATTCATGATAGTAAAAAGCACTATCTTTGATATGTCCAGAGTATATGTGACATATCTATCCCATATAGGGGATAGTTGCCTAATCCATGTACATTACATTTCGGATCGATGACCCGACGAGAAAGAAGATATCTCGCAAGAACTTTCATCGCACGTTGAATTCCCATGCAATCGCACAAACACATACAACATAGTCAACTTAATGGTAGTAGTAGAATCTCTCGATTGATTGATAAAAAAATAACATGTGGTTCATGCGCGAAACTAATTAAAGTCGTGGCAACTAGGAGCAACTGTCCTGGTTTTACCCAAACTTCACGCATAGGCTTGGGAAAGCAAAAAACATTTCATAGCCTTAGGTTTATAGTTAAGAGTTATATTGTTATTTTTGAGTAATTGAAGTACCGTAAGTTGACAACATATTTTTAGAAAGCAGCTAGATGTAAGGGACAGTTCGACGCTTTAAAAACGTTTGGGTCACATTGTCATTTTTTAAGTTATTACCGACCCCCGTAGTTAAAGATCCCTTTTGTTAAAGTTTTATGTATGCCCATTCCCAAAATGGTATATTAACGTCCGATAAAATGCTTAGAATTCTTGAACTGAGTATTTTGTAAAGGGATCAGAATAATCACGTAAATATCGCCTCGGCCCCACTTCTCTATACCTTCTGGCATAGTCCACAAAATCTACCAATCAATCAATCAATTAAGTCTACCAGATCAGACAACTTTGCTATTGTTAAAACACTTTTATTCCTAATGTGAATTCTTTAAAATAAAAATATAACCTCAAACGTAAATTTGAAAATTAATCATTAGTAAGTTAAGTGATGGTTTTGCTATACTTAACTTTAATTGTCATTAAGGTACGGTAACGGACCGTTAACTGTCTCTGAGAGCGAATTTTTTTTAATCTTTTTAAGGAGCGACCTAAGTAACCATTACACCATCTGAGTGTGGCAGTTAACAATACAACATTGAACATAAAAAGAAATGTGTACACTGTACAGGTAAAATATTTATTGCACAAACCTTTGCCCGACCCGAGTCCGCAATTAGCGTTGAACGAATGAACTCCATGCTATTTACCTGTAGAAAGTAAAAGGAAACAATCAATCATCAGAAACAACTTAGACAAATATTAAATCATTGATAAAACTAAATGTAAGTGTAAACTTACTTCAGGCAAACTTTCACCATAACTCTTCAAGTATTCTGAAAGAAAAGCAGAAATTATAGTAAATTTAAAAACGTAGATAATCATAATCAACATGCGAAGGATATTTCGTTTTTACGTATTTTCGTTCTTTCTTTATTAATTGCTATCCAAAAGTTTTGGCAAAACCAATCATTTAGTAACACATGTCATACCCACATCGTTGAATTGTGACGAAGAGTATATAACCTATATATTAGATTAGGTTTGAGGTGGCATTTCATGAACAAGTCAAACATTTTATGAAATTACAGGCCACTTCATGAATTAATTCTACAATATGGCTACGGCACATGTATAATTAAAATAATAATATGATATTAAACATTTTAAACATTATTATTAAAATAATATATGATATGGGAGATAATATGCCGGAAATAAACGATTATTATTATATTATATGGGTTTCATGTACCTAGTCATAGTTTGACCGTATGGTTTATTTGGTACACTTTGTACATATTTACCTTTTACTTATTGATCAATCAAATGTGATGATTGACAATTTATTAAATAGCTTTCTAAGCTTCAAACTGTGGGTGTGCTACACCTCCACCTAACTAAACCTTCAGTGCAAACAGTCATTGTTATCTTTACTACTATATAAAGCTGAAGAGTTTGTTTGTTTGTTTGCTTGAACGCGCTAATCTCAGAAACTACTGGGTCCGATTTGGTTTGAGCAGGTGGAGTTGCGCGGGTCAACAAAAAAACTTCAGCTTTATAAATTAGTAAGTATAGATATTAGTATAGATTAATCTACACTAATATTTATTAATAGGAAAAAAAAAATTTTGTTACCAACAAACTCAGAAACTGCTGGACCGATTTCAAAAATTCTTTCACCATTAGAATGTTAAATTATGTAATAAAGAATAACGTACCATTGAAAAACGTTTTCATTTCGTCTGGTAGCTGACTTGCAGGTTCGCTGTTAGGTAAGGTTATTTGCTCCAACTCCGAAGAGTCGAGGTGCAGGTCTCTAATGGGTGGCTCTGGTAGCAAAACACTTTGCGGACTGTTGCTCCACATGGGACTGGACAGCGGAGTCTGGCTCATGTCAGACCCAGGCGCCGAGTATAACGCGCTCGCCAAGTCGCATTGGTTGGGTGAAATTGGTCCGTGCATCTGTGTAAAGAAAATATTTTTCTTCTATAAATAATAATATAATATCATTTTTTATTTATTCAAATAACAAGGAGTCATTGTGTTAGTAAACTTAAGTACTATCAATCATTCCTAATCCTGATATATAAAATTCGTCTGTTTGTTCGATTGAGTAACTGACAGACAACGCACAGCCGAAACTGCTGCTCTTAGAAAGCTGAAATTTGGCATGTAAGTTCCTTGGGAAGTGTAGGGGAGCACTAAGAGAGGATTCCCCGAAACTCCTACGGGAATGGGAAAATACGGGATATGCGTGTACGTAGTCGCGGGCAATAGCTAGTGTTAGTATATTTCATTTTAAATTAACTTAAATTTATTTCATTCCATGAGAAATGGCACTGCAGTGATGTTATGACCTGTCTTTCTAAGTTTAAGTTTTACATATATGCTCACGTTTTCTGAGCATTACACACTATGGATACTATGGCCACAGATAATATAATACTAGTGTACTATTGTTCACAAAATAATTGAATACAAATATTTCAGACCAAATTATTTTAGTAGTTCACTGATCGCGATACCCAATGATATTATAAGTAAAATTACTTATAATATCATTGGCGATACCTATATTACGCCGAAATGCAGCTGAAAAAAAAATTGGTTAACTACGATGCTTCTACTGAAACTTGATTCCCTGCTTAAAAAAGGGTGTACAATATTTACAAATACAATTAATAATAAGCCTTAAACAGTTAAACTTTCACTTGAATAAGCATCTGCGTGTTGCTAAACATCTGCCCACGGACATAAAACTTTAGTAATGTTTTTGAACGTTACCTAATTGCTTTTTATGTTCGATTGCCCATTGTTTAAAAAAATCGCTTTTACCTACCCCGTTAAAAACGTGCTGCTTGTAGGTATTATTCTATGCAATAAAGGTAAGACATATAACTGTCTAATTCTAAACAAAACCTCAATTGTTTCTATGGAATAACTCGATACTTTAAATTGTTTTACAACTCTAACATCTGGATGGGAAATTATCAAAAAACTTCAGTTACTCGTAAATGCAAGTTATTCAGAGACATTCTAAAGCTGCCGTCGCCAAACGGATAAAAGTGTGGGAAAGAACTTTTGCTCAATTTAAGGTGGATGCTCCAGGGTAGCCCGCGAAATTCAAATATTTATATGTTTTTTGCAATTTGCCGGTCAGGGTGAAGCTGTATGTGGACCAAATGCGATCTGCGACCGTAACGCGTATTTATCTAAAGAATTATAACCGTTTTAATCATCAATATAGCCCTCTAAGTTCATGTAGTTCGAAAGAATGAATATTTCAAATATTCATAATTTCGCGGGCTACCCTGGAGCATTCACCTTAACTAAAATTTAATCGTGTTTGACTAAGATATTCAATGGTACTAACCTGAGGTAAGATAAACAACGGATCTGGCACGTGTTCCATGGGCTCTTCTGCCTGCTAAAATAATGTAATTTAAAGTCATTATCTATAAAATCAATGTGTTTGGTTCAGACTTTGAATACAAGTATTTTTTTTTGAAAGGTTTGATATCTCAAGTAGAATGGGGGGTGCGTAGCTATTGAAAATGTCGTAGTAAATAAAAAAATCATACCACTTGAAACATTTAAAGAATGTGCTCATATGGCACTTGGCATGGGTTGAAATTCTTTGGCACCATATTAAGATTTATTGCTAGCAAAAAAAATTACCACTTTATATTTTTAAGTACCTTTTTTAAATTTTAAATTATCAAGTTCTCACATACCAACATAGATAAATTGTTTTCGACAATTAAGTATTTTTAGGGTTCTGTACGGAACCCTATTACTAAGCCTCCGTCCGTCTGTCTGTCTGTCAGCGAGCTGTACCTCAAGTACCGTAAGAGGTAGACAGTTGAAATTTTTACAGATTGTGCAGTTCTATTGCTGCTATGACAACAAATAATAAAAATTAAGGTTTATGGTACGGAACCCTTGTGAGAGATTCCGACTCGCACTTAGCCGGTATGTTTTTATTTGAGGTTAAAAAATACATAACTCCTCAGTCGAGACGTTTACGAATCAAATGGAACAGAAAAAAAATACACTTACATGTTTTACAACGGATAAGGGAATGCCGCTGCCACTTGTCAATGATCCACCTAGAACAAATTGATTGTTGAATTCATAAAAATAATATTTTACAGCTTTACCTTGCAAGAAGTGTATCAATGTATTTTGACAAGATTTTAGAAGACGAGACAATGTTTAAATAAATCGTTGGTGTTATGTTAGCAATATTTTCGGAGTGGAGTCTTCAAAATCGAGGCTAGTCTTAACTATAAGGTTAAAATCATCAAAAGAAGATTACATTCAGGATAAGAATGCTTGGAAACATGCTGGTCGTCCTCCATAGGACAATCAATGGTGGAGACAAGATCAAACTGGTTGGTTTATGTATTTACTTTATAGTTGTACCTACTGTTTCATTTTTGGGTTTTTATTTTTCTGTTCACTCACACTCTGCTAATTGGTGGTTCCGATATTTGTAAATATGTGAGTCCCATGTGCTTATTTAGAAAATTAATAAGTCTACCTCTGCATACTCTAGGTTCATGGTCCTCACATATATTTACAAAAGTTTTGTATACCACAGCACATGTAAAACATTGATTTGAAAAGAGTAACTATGGAGTTTCTTGTCCATTCTTCTCCATAAGAATCTACCCTTCCGAATGGACAGTAGTCACTGTTTTTATAATAATAGCGTTCAAAAGTGCCGTTTAATGGCCTAATTGAAATAAACGTTTTGTGACTTTGACATCTCTGGTCACCACCGCTTATGGACATCAATCCGAGGGGAGACGGGAGCTACACAGACGTACAACTCTTGTACCCTTTTTCTAAGTGGGCTATTTTCGACAGATCAAAACGAATTGATATAGGGTAAAACACCACCTCGCAAAAAAACATTAGCTTTCTAAAGAATAGAAAAACATCTGAGGTCGTTAGTCAGAGGTTATATTTCACAAACGCAATTGAAATGTAGGTATTATTACATAAGAGACAAATACACGATATTTCATTCATTCATTTTTTTCATTGTATTTTTTTATCTATCTACTACACCAGCTATATTATGTCTGTTGTCCGGGGGAATCCCACGCACCTTCAACAAATATTTATCGTCATATTTCAGCCAATTTACACAAAACCATAAACCAAGTTCCTTGGGCAGTATAGGGTTCCCAAAATTCCCACTTGAACGGGAAAAACGTTTTTGTACGTACAAAGTCGAGGCAGTATCTATACTAATATATAAAGCTGAAGAGTCTCAGGAACTACTGGTCCGATTTGAAAAATTCATTCAGTGTTAGGTAGCCCATTTATCGAGGAAGGCTACTATATATCATCATGCTAAGACCAATAGGAGCGGCACAGACGAAGTTGCGCGGGACAACTAGTTAAGTATATGTAGATGTGAAAGTACTTAGTGATTACTTACTAGATGAACTGCCAATGGAGCAATACGAGGATCCGGCTTTCCTCTTCTTGATCTGTTTGTATGCTTGGTTGGCTTTGTACTTGAACTCCTTAGGTTCGCTAGTGCGGCCGTCTGAGGGACGCACCAGCTCTATGAAGACTTGGACATCCACAGGCGTCTCTGGGTTCTTGTACGGAGGTGTCCTATTAGGAGGGATTTAATAGTTATGGTATATTCGGAGGTTCTCATTTAGAAGTGAGCTTGAAGTGAACTGCGAAAATGACAGCTCACTTCACTAATTTTTTCAGTCAGATATTTTAAAATAGCGCTCCTTGTTTACGTATTTTACTCTTTGTTCTCTTCTTTCATAATAGGGAATATGCATGCGATTTTTTGATTTGCAAAATGAAATACTTATTAGCTCTAGTAAACAATGATGAAATTATTTTTTAAATACCTTCATCAGCGATGAAGTTATAAAGCTTCAAAGATTGTTATTAGAAAGAGAAGTCCGATGTAAACTTTGACGTCATCGTCTATGACGTCTATACAGCTGCCATAGGAAACAGCGTTTTCGCGAGAGGGACAGAATATATATTTGTTTAAAATAATTATATTCGTTTTTCGAGTAATTTTGATTTTATTTTCACCGTTAGAATTATATTTTTGTATTTTTTCAGATAAACTGTATAAATATGTTTTATGTATGTATAAAAATTTTCCAATATAGGTCACACATTTTTAATCTATTATTCTTTATAGGCTCTTATTTGACCATTAGCTGGAAAGCAATATTATGGTGATTTATTCTGTGATGAAAAACACCCACAAACATAATTTTCTCAATCAGTGAAAACAGTGTCTGTACATAAATAGCGTAACCTGTATTTTCAGCTACAGTTTTCTGGTACTTACCGAAAAACGATGGCATATTGATGATGGACATCGCTCTGCATGAACTGGCCCACGCAATTCCAGATCCTTTCACCATTGTCGTCCAACTCGAAGAAGCGAATCATAATGTTCTCTGAGAAAATATACATTTATCTTAGCACGGTTTTTATATATTATTTTACGGTAATAAAAAATATATTCTAGTAACTATTCTGTCTAATCACTATTGGGTTTTAGAAGAATAACTTGAATGCCTGACACTAGACATTTCGAAATCATCTTAATTTCGACAAGAAATACCTAAAATTCATGTTTAAGTGGACATAATGGTGGCACTTACTTGACGTATTTACGTAAATATTTATTTAATTTTGTGTTAAAAAATAGACTTTATCCCGATGATTTTAGGATATATTTTCTATTCCCCAAGCAAGCTGAATATTTTGACAAATACGCCAAGTACCTATAGTGCACATGAACTGAAAACAAGGATTTGAGTTTGTTTAAACATAGCTAATACTTCGCCGTCGACACGTTCAAGTGGTATTTGGTAGACGCATTCCATAAACAAGGTAAGTAATCTATACTAATATATAAAGCTGAAGAGTTTGTTTGTTTGCTTGAACATGCTAATCTCCGGAACCACTGGTCCGATTTGAAAAATTCTTTCAGTGTTTGATAACCCATTTATCGAGGAAGGCTATAGGCAATATACGCTATCATCACACTAAGACCAATAGGAGCGGAGCTGTAATGAAAATTGTGACGCAGACGAAGTTGCGCGGGTCAACTAGTCTAATCATAGATGGGTAGCGTTGACACTTTAAAAGTTAGTTAGTTAATGTATGTCTAGCAACCAGCGGGAGCGACATACTGTCGGCTGGGTGACTGAAGAAAGTTATTATAGGTACTGATAGGCATTAAATTATGCCTACGGACATATTCCAATCATGTCTAAAAATAAAGCTGCAATAAATTCCTAACAGCCTTATCAATCACACAAAACAGGAAATCAATAATTTTAATTAATGTACAAACTGTGAACTCGTATCTGTAGAATGCAGTACCATCAATTTTATTTCTTTAATACTTTACGCACACATTGTGTAGAGGCTGGAGTTAATCTAAACTGCTAATATTATACATAGGTAAAATTTGTATGTTTGTCTGTAAAACGTAATCTCTGGAAGCACTGGTCCAATTCTTCTTACCCGACTGCGAAAGAAGGAGGGTTATGTTTTTCGAGTGTATGTACGAGTATGTATATTTATATTTCTTTGGCACGCCCTAGAGCCTAAACTGCTGAATGGATTTTAGCTTGAGAGGCTGTGTCGTTAGATTCGTATTTACTGTGAGAGTGAGTGGGTATATCAAAATAAAAAAAACAAAATGGCGGATTTTTGGCGACATATTATGCCATCAAATTTTTTTTTTCAAAACCTTTCGAGTGGGAGAATTTTTTTTTTTTAAGATAAAGGGCTCGAGGAGACGATTCCAAAAATGTCACTCACAAAAAAGCAGCATGTTGTGTTTTTTAGCCAATATTGGAATTTGTTATGGCGTACAATAAAGAATACCTAGAAGTTTTTATCTAAGTATCATATTGAATAGACACCTCTCAATTTTATTTTAATATTCCAAAGTTAACTGATGAATTGGTAACGACTAAACTGAAGTGTTTTCCGAAGTGGCTATCTATGCGAATGATCGATCTCCAATTTAGCAGAAAATGTAAAAGAGTCTTAGATTTGTTTATCCATTTAGATGTTTACCCATTATATTGCTGTACCTAAGTCTTGTTCATTGGTCCGTTCGCGATATTATTATTGTATTTTTCGATTGGACTATTTTATTGCCAGAATTGTTTTACAAACAATAACTTCACGATTGGGAGTAGTAAAGTGTAAACTGTAGACACTACTTTGAATCTAATACTAAATATACAATCTGTGAGTTCTATGACCTACATTATCTAACCCACTTGACTATTACTCGCTAATAGTCAAGTGGGTTAGATAATGTTGGTCATAAAATAAAAAAAATCGGATTTAAACATTAGGTACTAATTTTATACTGCGTAACTGAGTTTGTTTAAGTTTTCACGCCTAATTAGCTGATCGATTTTGATGAATACCTGTTGGTAGAGAGACCGCGACGGAAGCTAGTTATTATACAAACTACTAGCACTTCGCCCGCGACTTCGTTCGCGCGGGTTTAGTAGGTGCTCCACGAACTTCATCTCCTATACCTTCACTTTATTATAAAGGGTGTAAATTACTACTTAATTACTAAATACTTATTAATAGACTAAACGTAGGGCAGTTCGCTACATTTTTCTTACTTAGTGTATTTTATAATCGTCGTAACTTTTAAGGTCCGATTTGAATAATTTTGTTATTTTTTCGCACCTTGGGTTACATTATCGAAGTTTTCATACGGATCCCTAACTTTTTTGAAAATGTTCTATTGCTTTTGTTCATCAGTGATTCAATGATCCTACATTATCCGTGATGAACAAAAGCAATAGAACATTTTGTAATGGTGAAATTTTTTCAAATCGGTCCAGTACTCCAGTAGTTTCGGGGCCTATTCAATTCAAACAAACAAACAAACAAATCTTTCCTCTTTATAATATTAGTGTATAAGTAGATAAGATACAAGGAAAAGTGTTAACTTAGGTACTTACTTAGTACTCACTAATATTAATAAAGATTTGTACCTAATATGTTTCGTTATCTGACATTCGAGATCTGTTCATTCATATCACATTATTAATTATTATTAGAAAATCAATTATAAATAAAAAGCACACAAAACTTAGTTATGGCATATTTTTTGTCATTTTTCTAAAATAACTGATAGTACCTAGGTAATTGTGTTTCACACGATCACGTATGTCGCTTAGTTATAATCATCATCTGCCTAGCCTTTTCCCAACTATATTGGGGTCGGCTTCCAGTCAAACCGGATTCAGCTGAATACCAGTGTTTTACGTGGAGCGGCTGCCTACCAGACCTACACAACCCATTAACTGGGTAACACGGTACTTCTTGCTTACTTGTCGCTTAGTTATAATAACCACTAATATTTAACATCTACGTGACATATTAACTGTATTGCAGTTAGACCTGGAACCTACAATCTAGTTTGCTATACTTTTTGCATATTATTATGCAACTGTAAAAACAATATGATAAGGCAATATCTACATTGTCGTTATTTATATTAAAACTAAACATGCAAAAAAAAACACACATGGAAAATGGACTTAATGAGCAACACATTCGAAAATTCTTTACTCAGAAGAAGACAGACACTACGCGGCCAATAACATTACTTTTGTATAGCAACAAAATAATGGGCCAGAATTTTTTTTTGTCAAGTAAACAAAACCTGAGGATATTACAGTTACAATATCGTGTGACATCACCTTAAGGTGGATGCGCCAGGGTAGCCCGCCAAATTCAAATATTTTTATGTTTTTTGATTTGACTTTTTCATGAAATAGCCATTCTATAGGGCTTCATGAACTCCGAGAGCTATATTGATGATTAAAATGGTTATAATTCTTTAGATGAATACGCGTTACGCCCGCGAGTCGTATTTTGTTCAACATACAGCTTCACACTGACCGGAAAATTGCAAATAAGACAAAAATATTTAAATTTCGCGGACCGACATATTGAGTGAACTCTAAACTCGAAATTTCTTATCTTATTACAAAATTACAATAATATGATTCTTATCTTTGAACATTTTTTAATTGATTTGTTTAGGCAAAAAATGCGTGTTAATTATTTTTTAATAATTTCAAACGCATACTTTTTTACGCAGCAAACATCCCTATTTTAGATAAATACAATTAGGTAGGTACTACCAGCACATTCAATTCATATCTATCACGTTTTCGCACTTTTCGTCTTGTATTTTGTTCATACCTGAATAAGGATGGCTCAGTCCATTCTCTTCAGTTATGTGACTGCCGTAGGTACACTTTGTAAGTTTTTACAATAGTTATGAGAAATGTTTTCAAAACATACATGCAAAACTGTTAGGAACTCACTTTTGTTCACTTTCTCGACTAATATGAAGACATCTTCGCCACCAGAAGCACTTCCGGAGGAACGACTTATACGGCATATCTTCAAGTCGTTAGTGGCTGCACTCTCTAAAAAAAATATGTGTGTAAATAAACAAAAAAAAAAAAGCTTACAGTTACATATGTCCAGTTAGAATTTAAAAATCACGAATTGAATGCATGCTATATGCAGTATTTTCAGATGTTTTAATTTAGTGTTACCGGGCTAAATAACTTACTCATATTGTGAATGGGTTCGGAGAAAACAGGCTCACAGATCTCTTGCCCCGTTACAATATCATGCGCGCTGAACTTCAATCGAACGATGTTTAGATTTATTGTTTTGGCCATGTTCTCGCATTGCATTTTAAGCTAAAAAATAAACAAAACAAAATATACATACCGCATTCCTTACAAAAGTACATTATTGTGACTAAGTACACATAAATAAGTCCGTGAATGAATTTTTTGACAACTTTTTTGTAAACACGCGCGTTTGCTTAAAAAGGGCAAACTAATCCCGGTCACTTCACAAATACGACTGAGTGACTGTGACTGTATGTCGGCTCGAAGGAACCATTATCGCATGTGCAAGCTAACTTCCATTGAGCCTAATCATCTGTCACTAGTTCACTAGGTACACTAATCGATTCCTTACCGCCGATTTATAGTAAGCGACATCAAACCGAAAACGCGTTTTTATATTATACTAATATATAAAGCTGAAGAGTTTGTTTGTTTGTTTGTTTACTTGAACGCGCTAATTTCAGGAACTACCGGTCCGATTTGAAAAAGTCTTTCAGTGTTAGATAGCCCATTTATTGAGGAAGGGCATAGGCTATATATCATCACGCTAAGACCAATAGGAGCGGAGCAGTAATGAAAATTGTGACGCAAACGAAGTTGCGTGGGACAACTAGTATTTCAATAAATGATAGTTAGATAAACAGGGACGAATTTTGAATGAATTCACCCTGTATAGTTACAACATTTAAAACGTGTTGCTTACGATAAATCGGCGGTAAGGGCTCGAGATGATTCAAGAATAGCATTATGCCGCTAATCAACAAGGTGTCTTGTTTTCGGAATGTTATATACCTACATCATGTCATGATTATGACTGCCTTTAAAGCATCTATTTGTAACTATTTTTGGGATATCTATGATAACCCTTTACATTGTTTTGAATCCTGTATGCTACTCCTACTTTCGATCATATTTTATATTATGTACTTTTCTTTTACTCCTACTTTCGAACATATGTTATATATTAATGTAAGTTTCTTTATTAATTCGTGACTTAACGTGACGCATGCCCCCAATTTGAAGATTGCCACCAGCACACAAGGCTTAGGACTAGTTAGTAAACAGTCAAACATTTAAGTTATAGTTTCATTACAGCCTATAATTTATTTTTAATGGCCTAATAATAAAATAGCGCCTCGCACACAATGGATTTATTACAGGAACACTGAGCTTTGAAAACAATGCGCTATTATGACCAAACATACACACACACATCCGCTAAAGATTGACTTCCCAAAATATTTGCAAGCATGCATACTAAACATATTTATGTATAACAGTTCCCCATAAATAATTTTGCGTACCTTTGGTGTCGAGGGCAATTCACACTATTTATGTACTTAAAACTACGAACGAACGTAAAAAAGTTTAAGAAACTAGCGCATGTTAGCTTCAAATCTTTATTTCACCCATTTATGGGATAATCACCTTTTTCTTTGTGGAGAAATCCTCATGGAAGCACCGTCTGGGAAGACGGAGTGCTATGTCGGACTCCTACCCACAGTTCCTACCGGTACAGTTACCACGAGTCGAGGGCCCGGACATGATAAAACGCAAATGCGCACCCCCGACTGGTATCAGCCCGCCATTGTTAGCGGGTTCCATCCATCTCTAAGGCCACGATCACGAACTCAGCGGCGCGGGCAGGCATTATACATCTCTGCTTTTGACGCGACGAGCGCTGCAGCGACGCGTTCAAATGCAGAGATGTATAATGTAACTACCCGCGCCGCCCGCCGCGCCGCTGAGTTCGTGTCCGCGGCCTTAGTGTGTCCGATTCAACGACCGCACAGCTCCTATAAAGGCGCGTATGGAACTGCGCACCACTACTTTTTGGGATTTTCACCAAGCGAACGCGGAACGGTTTCACTATGCTCTCAGTTCAGTTATTTATGCAATAAAACGATAATATACTTTTAAAGGTATAGTTAAAAACAATTTTGTATTTTTATAATATTAGTAGTAATAATGATGTACTTACGTCACTCATGTTCATGTTGGTACCTTTACATCGTTCAGAAATCTTCTTGTACAGAAGACCGGCGACATCCTTTTTAGCAGTGTGTATAATACCGATACCGCCAAACCTATAGAAAAGTACAATGATCAGTGAATGATATATAACATTGAATCTAATAATTTTATATAAATATGTATATTAACCCTCGGAATGCCTGCCTGACCCAAATGTTAGGTTTTGTTCTTGGTAACAAATAGTTATACCTTATAATGTAAAGATAATTGTTAAAATAATATAAATCGCATTAGATTCTTGCTTTATATAAACATCTATGTTTTAAGTAATATTTAAGGTACATTGTATAAGCGATTCATTTCTGTTGTTTGGGAATGTTAACCCTTGATCTAATATCGATCGGTGGAATGAGTGGCGGGATAATAAGTGACTCAACGATTGGACCACGACCCTGGCATCACCGGATATCGTGGGCCAATCGGAGAGTCGAATGCACCGCAGGGACGTCAAGGGTTTTTAAGCGATGAGCGGGTGCGCGGAGACACTCGCCCCCTGATCGTCGATTGGGACATTTGAGTTGAAATACTGGCCCTGAGCAGTATAATAATTAATTTAATGTAGTTGTTTGATCTTAAAGTAATTAATAAAAATAAGTGAACAGTTTGAGTTTTATCTTTATTCAGTCCTCCCAGTTTAAATAGTTTTCCCCTAAGAATTGTGACCGCCAAGGCTACGAGTCCTTATACTTCAGAAGTGGGATCTGCACCCAAAACGTAAGTATGCGCCCAAATTGTATCTCTACTTTGTTTGATGTGATTGGTATTACGGATTTTGCCTCTGAATTAACCTGAGACCTACCAGGTTTAAGATGTACATTGGAGAAGCACAGAGGTTGTACATGGTGTTAATTAGGCACCGACACGATTCTGTTTTTCTTTAATTTTGTCATTATTAGTACCTACCATTGTTGAAAATTTTCTTACTAAAATCTGTAATCACATTTTGTTTACTATTTTTAGTAGGTACTACTGTTTTTGTTGATTAATAGTAGTTTTGAGAACGTACCCGTTAACACTATTCAGTGTTCTTACTATGAAAAACGTAATAGCTAACAAACAATTGAATTGGCTTGTGGTCCAAGTTCGATTTCCGTAGTTTAGCAGACAAATCGTAAGCTTAAAATCGAATGATTGAGGTGGGTGTCAAGAAACCGTTCAAAACGAAGTTATAAATATTCAACGACAGAACTGTGTTGTATTTTTCGTTATAGAACTTTTTAAGTTTCACAATAAGGGTTGTGACTGCGCTTACCTATCAAGAGCGTCACCCGACCCTTCCCACGATAAGTTCGACCGAGGCGAGCGAACCACTTGACGCCGCATACCACACCTATCGTTATTGGACTTAAGTGTTTACACTTGGAACAAAGGTGCCTATGGTTTATTTTTAGAATAGGATGAATTAGACTTCACTCTTTATTTAAGAAATACAGATTTTGATTAAAAATTAAATAAAGGCTACTTGCTCAACACACATGCTCAACTAAAGGGACATATCTGTACCTTATCTTATTTTCCAATGATATTCAAAGAAAGAATAAACAAAGACTTAGAGTTTTAGTACGTCTGCAATCACTAACTTCTCAGTTACAACTTCAAAATACGGCTCTAAAGTTTCTTTACCGTGAGATTTCAGATAATGTCAAAGTCAACGGATTAGCGAAGGCTCGTGACTCCGGGTCGCGGAGAATACCACTCTGCGACGAGGAGCCGAAGTCGGCTGCGCAGTCGAAGCCCCGAGCGAGACATCGAGCTGGGTCGTGAGCGGCTTTGGATGCTGGAGGATGAAGTACGGCGGGAGCGTGACCGTGTTCGCGCCGCCGAAGACCAGCGTCGCGCATCGCGTCGCAGCGACGAGCCGCGGGTGATCGACCGTCACCGCAACACCTCCACGGCGTCGACCCGGCGCCGGGATGCTGAGCCACGCGCCGAGCAACGTGCGGAGCACGGGCTGCAGGACGAAATACGACAGGAGCGCGACCGTGTACACGCCGCCGAAGACCTGCGCCACGCATCGCGTCGCAGCGACGAGCCACGAACGAGCAACCGTCTGCGCAGCACTTCCATGGAATCGACGCGACATCGGGACGCCGCCGCCGAGCTACGTGCCGAGCAACGTGTGGAGCGCGGACCGCGGCAGCACGACCGCTCAAAACGGATTGAAAGGTCACGTAGCCACTCTTTTTCAAAAGAGACTTATTTAATATTGTTAGGGACTTGAGGGATGGTCTCGCATCCCCACCTGTAAACCAATGCGCACCCCAATCACTACAAAAAAATTCACTACGAGAATATATTACCAAACTTTGATCCCTCGTCTAAAAACCAGCGAATGGACGTGTGGTTAAGAAAGGTGAATGAGTGCGCTTCGGTGTACGCATGGGATGAAAGAACCACCACTCACTTTGCTATGCAAAAGTTGCAAGGTCTGGCCAAGACGTGGTACGAAAGTCTGCATACCATCCTATTTACTTGGCAAGAATGGCAAGAGAAATTACTGAGTGCTTTTCCATGCGAAAGAAATTACGGTCACACCTTGGAAAATATGATAAGGAGAAAGAGTAGGTTTAACGAATCTATTGAGGTTTACTATTATGAAAAGTTAAGTTTAGTAAACCAATGTGATATAGTAGGTACCCGTGCAGCAGAATGCATAATACATGGCATAACGGATAGGACACTCAAATCAGGAGCTTTAGCACTGCGTTGTACCCACCCCGATCAACTGTTACAGTACTTACTTAGTAATAGGGATTACAATCAATCTGGTCCGGACCGTCTTAACTTTAAAAATAGAAATGTTGACAATCTTCAAGTGTCCAACACAGCGAGCAATATTTCTGGTTCCCGACCAGGCTACCCTAGCGGCTGTTTTAATTGCAGGGAAAAGGGACATAGTTTCCTGCATTGTACTAAGCCGTTGACGAGATGCACGCGTTGCAATAAGATTGGTCACGTCGCGGAAAAGTGTCATAGCAAATTGGATAATAAATTGACAAACGCAACTAGTGGTACATCGCAGAAAACTATGCGGATTGATTTCGTAAACAACAAAGACTTACATACAAACAATTGTCCTGGCTCTAAGTTTATAAAAGAGGTAAAAGTCAATAACTGTATCCTTAGAGCTTTTATAGATTTCGGAAGCGACGTTACTCTGATTAGGGAAACTATTGCCAGCCAACTAGGAGTACTTCACGATAGCGTTCCTACACTATTAAAAGGATTTGGCAATAGCGTAGTCCAGTCGTTAGGAAATTTGACACTTGATATGGTTGTCGATGAGGTGGAGGCTAGAGTTGCTTGCAAAGTAGTGCCCGACAATTTGTTAGAGGTCCCTGTGCTTATGGGACAAACATTCACAGAGCAATCTCACATAGCAGTCTATAAGGATAGAAGCAAATTGCAATTCTACAATATTGGGAATGAATTGCCTTTTGCTGAACTTACTATTGACAGTGATAACTTGTTAAGGTTTTCTGCCGTTAATGGAATTGATATCTATGGTCCGACGTCAATTAGAGTAGAAACCCAACTCGAGTTCGATGGAGATGTTCTTCTGAAAAATAGTATAGCCGGAGAGCCTAATAATCAATATTTCATTGTTGGAGGACTTCATCGTGTAAACAATGGACATATTTATGTACTGGTTCTGCCGTGTTTAGGGTTTTGCCCAATTTCATCTAAGCCAATCTTTTGTCGTGCTGAGAAAGTCGAGGTTGTGAACCGAGTTATTAATGAACCGTCAATTGCAATTGAGTCAAAAGTGGGGCAACGGTTCGATGAGGGTCAGGTGCGTGTAGGTGAAGGAGTATCTGAACATGTAAGACGAACTCTTATAAAGATACTTGAGAAATATCAGCATTGTTTCGCCACCTCCTTGAAAGACTTAGGATGTACCAGTGTCACTGAAATGAGCATTGAACTTAACAGTCAGCGTCCAGTCGTTTATCGCCCATACAGGTTGTCGCACCATGAGCGCGAGAAGGTGCGTTCTATGGTTGGAGAAATGCTAGACGCTGGTGTGATACGAGAATCTGTTTCCGAGTATGCTAGCCCTATCCTACTCGTACGTAAAAAGGATGGCTCTTCAAGATTGTGCGTAGACTATCGTATGCTGAATTCAGTGACTGTCAAAGAAAGATATCCAATGCCTATCATTGAGGACGAAATAGCACGTCTTTCTGGGCAATCCTGCTTCATAACGCTCGATCTTGCATCTGGATATTACCAGGTGCCGATCTCGGAGCAGAGCAGGCATTTAACCTCTTTTGTTACACCAGACGGCCAGTATGAATACAATCGTATGCCGTTTGGCTTAGCCAATGCACCTGCCGTCTTTCAACGCATGGTTAACACAATACTAGGTTCAGCTCGTTTTAATAAGGCAACAGTATATATTGATGACATTCTTATTTATGGAAAGGATGCTGCACAATGCCTAGAACGCCTAGAAGAAGTACTGCAGATGTTGGAAAAGGTAAATCTAACATTAAACTTGTCGAAATGTGAGTTCTTACGCGATAAAGTCGACTATTTGGGGTACGAAATTAGCGCCAGTGGCATCAGACCTGGTGAAAAGAAGATATGTAGTGTGATCAACTTCCCTCGACCCGAAAACGTGCACAACATCCGGCAGTTTCTAGGCCTGGCTAGCTACTTCCGCAAGTTTATAGAAAACTTTGCACAAATCTCATCACCTCTTAGTAAGTTACTCAAAAAAGAAGCAGCCTGGGAGTGGAATGACGAACAAGAACAAGCATTCGAAAAGCTGAAAGCGAGTTTGGTTAATAGGCCGGTTTTAGATATATATGACCCTGCTGCTGAATTAGAATTACACACAGACGCGAGTAGGTTAGGAATCGGTGGAATTCTTCTTCAACGGAAGCGAGACTTCAAAAACTTTCATCCTGTTGCATACTATAGTCGACAAACTTCTCCGGAAGAGAAGAACTTCCACTCTTACGAGTTAGAAACCCTAGCAGTAGTTTGCTCCCTTCGTAAGTTTAGAGTGTATTTATTAGGGAAAGAGTTCAAAGTTATCACCGATTGCAGCGCATTGCGTTCTACTTTTTCAAAGCGGGACTTGATCCCAAGGATAGCACGTTGGTGGCTGACATTACAAGAATTCGACTGTACTGTCGAATATAGGGCTGGAACTAAAATGAGCCACGTTGATGCGTTGCTTGTCTCGAAATCCTGCCAGACAGTCTGAATCGCTCGAGATCGATCAGTTTCCAGCAATAATGACAATTAGTAGCGAAGATTGGCTTCATACGCTACAATTAGGTGATTCTGAGCTACGTAGGATAACAGACGTTCTAAATAGTAATCTAGATGAAAAAGGTCTACAGTATATTAAACAGAATTATGTCATTAGGGACAATAGGTTATTTCGCTATTTAAATGGTGATGAAGAAAAGGTCAGATGGGTAGTACCAAAAGGGGCAAGATGGCAAATATGTAAACTCAATCACGATGACATTGGACATTTCGGCATTGAGAAGACTTTAGAGAGGATTAAAAGTAATTATTGGTTCCCCAAAATGTCTAGGTTCGTCAAGAAGTACGTTGGCGCTTGCATTGAATGTGCATATGCAAAAAACAATTTAAGCACCCGCGAAGGTTTATTGCACCCCATCACTAAGGTGGAGATTCCATTCCACACGCTTCATGTGGACCACCTTGGACCCTTTGTGAAGTCAAATAAGGGTTTTACTCACCTGTTCGTAGTTGTGGATGGTTTCACAAAATTCTGCTTTCTTAGACCCGTTAGAAACACTAACGCCCAAAATGTAATTAAAGTGCTAGAGGACATTTTTAGTACGTTTAGAAACCCCGATCGTCTCATAAGCGATCGTGGTAGTTGTTTTACCTCGCATGCATTCAAACAATTTTGCCTTAATAAAGGTATAAAACACGTGTTAAATGCGGTAGCCAGCCCCAGGTCAAACGGTCAGGTCGAGCGGTACAACCGCACCATTCTCGATTCCTTGAAGGCGTTAAGCACTAAACATGGTGAAAAGAGCTGGGACAGCCATTTGGGTAACATACAATGGGGGCTGAATAACACCATTCAAAAGACCATAGGAAAGACACCTTCGGAGGTAATGTTCGGAACCTGTATGAACAGTGAAATCAATCCCATGCTTAATGTTATCAATGTACCCGCTCGTAATGAAGATGATTTACCGGTCATACGCGAAGAAGTTAAGGACAGAATAGATAGAGAGCAAGCTAAACAAAAGGATAGGTACGACAGGAATAGAAAACACGCACGCACCTACACTGAAGGTGAGCTCGTAAAAATAACTAAGACTGATTTTAGTAACAACGGACAGAGTAAAAAACTTATGCCCTCTTTTGTAGGGCCGTACCGTGTTAGCAAAGTTCTAGGTATGGACCGCTATATTTTTGCACCAATACCAGGACTAGTCGATACAGAAAGCAGACGCCCGACAACGGTTGCTGCGGACCGCATGAAGCCGTGGATTCATGTGACCGCTCTAGAGATTGACGAAAATGATGTAGATGATAGTTGTAGCAGTGACGACTATAACAATGGGAATAATTCGAATTAGAATACAAGTGTCTTACTTGTTACGTTGTGTTGAATTAAAAAGAACACTTATTATTTACAGAATGTTATTCGTTGTTACAGATCAAGTACGCGAGAATCGATCGGTTCGTGACTTGATGTAAAAACTGCTAAAACAAGACCTTCCGGCTGCCATCACGAGCATAAATCGATCGGCTCGTGCGGGCGTCGCTAGGCATCCTGATTAATCGATCGTTCAGGATATTAGGGCACCCTGATTAATCGATCGTTCAGGGATCTAGTTTGTTCACGACATAAATCGATCGGTCGTGAACTTACTCTTAGATGTTTTGTGACCCAATTAATCGATCGTTTGGGATCACCTTATGCTGGGGTTGTAATGCCCAACGATGAAAGTGTTGGCCGACTGCTACACTTTGTATCGATCCAGCAAATCGATTGCTGGTGATTATCTTAAGTTAAGTGTTATGTAATATCTAGTACTTATAAAATTTGTGTAGTATCACCGAAACATATTTTGAAGTTCACTGTGTAATACTATTTTGTCTTCACTATTTGGTTTGATTGTTGTTAGTTCATCAAAACTAGTTAATTTGTATCAATAGTAGTAGCTATTAATTATTATTATTGTAATAAGTTCAAACAACTAGTAATTATCATTGTAATATATTCAGATAACCGATTAAAAGTCCGATTGTTAGGTTTCCACCTGGAACCGTGTGCAGGGCCGCACACGATGTCAGGACGGACGATTGTTAGGTTTTGTTCTTGGTAACAAATAGTTATACCTTATAATGTAAAGATAATTGTTAAAATAATATAAATCGCATTAGATTCTTGCTTTATATAAACATCTATGTTTTAAGTAATATTTAAGGTACATTGTATAAGCGATTCATTTCTGTTGTTTGGGAATGTTAACCCTTGATCTAATATCGATCGGTGGAATGAGTGGCGGGATAATAAGTGACTCAACGATTGGACCACGACCCTGGCATCACCGGATATCGTGGGCCAATCGGAGAGTCGAATGCACCGCAGGGACGTCAAGGGTTTTTAAGCGATGAGCGGGTGCGCGGAGACACTCGCCCCCAGATCGTCGATTGGGACATTTGAGTTGAAATACTGGCCCTGAGCAGTATAATAATTAATTTAATGTAGTTGTTTGATCTTAAAGTAATTAATAAAAATAAGTGAACAGTTTGAGTTTTATCTTTATTCAGTCCTCCCAGTTTAAATAGTTTTCCCCTAAGAATTGTGACCGCCAAGGCTACGAGTCCTTATACAAATTTAAAGTGACTATATTTCGTAAAGTTTTAACTGGTGTATCTAAACCTATTGTACTAGGGGTGTATAATTTTCAGTAGGGATAAAAATGAAGAAAAGAAATCCACCATATTAACTAAATAAATAATAATAATAATTGACGGTTATGCTTTTAGCAAAAGAAATGGTTGTCTGCAAAGTCGGTTTACGGACGATAATTTTACGCGATATTGTCATAAGAAATCAATTGAATTCTTAAAAAACAAGCCGAACGCTTAGGCCGCTTGTATCGCGCTCTCGCTTGCGCAACGTGACACTTTTTCGTGTTGGTAAGGTTGGTCTGTGGATGGGTGGCCATCTTAATATACCGAGTTTCCTCCGTGCCTCGGAAAGCACGTTAAGCCGTTGGTCCCGGCTGTTATTTGTAGATCTTTGGCAGTCGTTACGGATTGTCAGAAGCCAGTAAATCTGACTCCAGTCTTGCCAAGAAGTACCGTGATACCCAGTTAATGGGTTGTGGTGGTCTGGTATTCAGCTGAATCCGGTTTGACTGGAAGCCGACCCCAATGTTGGGAAAAGGCTAGGCAGATGATGATGACAACGGTTGAGTAACAGACCCTACCAGGGCCCCAAGTCTGTTATTTTTTATAAATTCGTCATTTCAACACGATCACATTGACATTTTTCTCAGGCATACCGAGGGTCAAATTGAAATTATAAATCTGTTGGCGATTGGTGAGGCGATTTTGTGCATTTAAATATTTCCGAAAAAAATAGCCAGGGTGCTAAAGAGAACCCATCTTAACAGTCATAAAATATTGTTATACATTCCAGAATCTATAGGTAGTCCATATACGGAGTAAATTAAGGTTCATAAAGCTTTAACATTCAAATGTAACAATACCTACATAATATTATACATATTTTATGTACCTATTGAAAAATCGGTTCAGTAGATCTAAAATATTAGTACCTAACTAAGTATAGATATTATATAGATTAAGTACTACACTTTATTATACATATACTTAAGTACTTACTTACTAATATGCGGCAGTAAGTAGGTACCTAGTACCTATAAATGACACGCACATAGTTTATGTATTTAGTTAGGTAACTATGTAAGAGTAGGTACCTATCCTTTGGATGATACTGTTTGATTGGCGCTTGTTTGTTTATAATTAACGTTTAACTAGTAGGTTGATTCGAAGGAAACCTTACAGAAAACAATTTTAGCTAGCCAGATAAACTTGAAAAAGTACATTGACCTCGCAGTTTCACTAATATCCAAAAGTCTAAAATCCAACGGATATTTTGTTACCCGTGCGTGAACCACTAACCCCACTTTGTAGCTTCCCTGGTCAGGTACTAGGTAACTCATGTCTCTGGCCTGCTGGTCATCTTCAAGCAACTTGTGAGGATGTTCGTCCGGGTTGTTGTGTTGGGCCAAACGGCATCTGATAAGAGCCTTCCCACTGTAGTGTAGCAGCTGTAAAGTTGATGGTCGATAAATAAAAACATAGGTACTATTAAAGACCTAACATAAATGGGGCCTTGTGTGTGGGTACTTTAGGTGTGAATCTGTCTAACCCATCTGGGAATGCAGACGTGATGAAATGTTTTACCTATTAGTGTAGACACCTACCTACCCAATAAAATATTGCATAGTCAACAAAACTATTTGGCACTGCCAATGTACCTATGTATATTTCTAATGTGTGCATTATAACGTTTTAAGCTTATTATGCCATACTTGAGTGTGGTGTACAATAATTGTCTTCTCAGCACTCACAACATTTTTTAAAAGTAGTTGCAATTTAGCTGCCTGCATACCAAACAGCTTTGACTGTACACAAGAAAGCTAGGTTCACATTACGGTGTCGGAGTGTTTCGTAGCGGAATACAATTTTCGATTTTTTGAAGCCTACGTCATATAATAATCACGAGTTTTGTAGCCAATCAACTGCGTCAGAAGGCGACACGACACGCCACAACACAATAATTTGACTCAAGCCCGGACGACGCTATCGAAGTGAACCCTGTGCGATTCTAAGAACACTGTTATCATTATAAAGTATAATAATATTATGAAAATATGTGTAAAATTCAGATAAGTTTTTGTTGACAAAAATATAAGGGGAATTACTTTTGATACAGGGGAATTTTTTAATTTGAAAAATTGATAATAGAAAAATAGAATTGATGTTCTATATTCTTATTTTTATCACTAAATTTTGCCGATTAGGACTATAGGGTACAAATATAATAGTCCAAACTTTTTTTTCCACTCTTTTTCTTTCTTTCAAACTAAATCAAAAAATCGAATTAGCCTGATAAGTACTACTGCTGGGCAAAGGGCTCTCTCCTCCTCCTCCCTCTCTTAAATAAAAAGAGGCTAAATTCATCTAAGGATAGGTAATTTATTCTCACTAAATTTAATTTCAATTTCATTAACAAGACATCCTGATATGAATCAGTGAGTGCCACTGTTTCTGTGCCTAAGAGGAAAAATATTCCAAGGTTACAGATAAAACTCACCTCTACAGTTGGATGTGTCTTTTGTTTGTTGGGTCCTACAGACTTGCCCAGAAGACATCCGTGAGTGCCAACCATCTCACTGACATATCGGAACCTGAAGTGGTTCTGGGGTTGTTCTGTGATACGTAGGCATGGTTTGTAGGCTGTCAACAAAGTATACTAATTCAAAACTTAACACTTTTAAAGATACAAAGTAAAATGAATTAAAAATTCTGAGGCTCTGTATACTACTGTATGGTTCTGGACAATAACATTTAGGAGCCGAAATCTTATTATTTTGAACCACCACTTATTATGTAATTCACCAAAATTTTCTTCTTCTTAAGAGATTTTTTTCTTACAACGAACTAAGGCCAATGCCCTTAGCATTGGCCTTAGTTCGTTGTACACCTATTTATGCCAATTCTATAATGAATAATAAAACAGACTCAAAATAACACCGTTCATATTCATGCAGTATTCTACGTCATATTAGATAAGGAAGAGTTGTGTAAAACCATCAATGTGCAGGAAACAATATTTTCCTTTGTATGTTCATAATACACAGAACAAATTGTTTATCACGTCTTGTCTTTATTTTTAGGTCACCATCTTATAAGCTTGTCATTACTTATTTGACAAACTTAAGAAGGAAATATTTTGCTTGGATTTTTTTTTTATTCATATATGTACATTTGACCCCATCTCAACTTGGTAAGTCAGTGGCCAGATGATGAGATGATGTGATGTGATGTGATGTGTGCTGAGATCTTTGCTTTATATTATATTTTGCAACTTCAATTAAATTCAATTTTGCAGGTTATGGCTCCATCGATGAACATTTGATGATTTTGCCAATGTCAAGGTACGAGATGGTAATAATGGTCGGTACTCAATTACGATAACTGTTTAATGAACAAATGATTGAACAATGTTGAATGATTTTGCAACTTATAAGTAGTAAATACTGCAAGCTCAAATTAGATTAGAATGAAAATGTTTTCACTAGCACGAACTGCGTAAAAATTAGGAAAAAATCATCCAAAAATTTCATTCTACATATTCCTCCTCACCGCACCGGGTTTTTGTCTAATTCTTATGCCATTACCACCATTAAACTCTGGAATATGCTACCCCTTGACGAAGAGGAGACGAGAAGGCTGAATCTAAATTTTCCTTTAAATGTCAAATCCGAAAACACTACCTGAAAGCCTGATTCTTAGTTTGGTCTTCGTCATTATTATTATGAGTTCTCTTAATCAGAAAGATAATTATAAACCATCATATTTATTAGTTTATTATTTTAACAATATATGTGTATTTTATTGGTAATATATATTTCGTTTATTCATTTACTTGTATTATATATGTTATTTCTTTGTATATTTATTTTTTCTGAAAAATATTCTATTTTATATTTTATTTATTTGCTATACACCTACCACAGTGTGTTTCTTTTTAACCCAAAGGTTGACTGGTAGAGAATGCCTTGTTGCATTAAGTCCGCCTATGTACCCCTATTGTACATGAAATTTAAATAAATAAATAAATAAAGATGTTCATTTTTTGTACATTAGTTTGAATGTTTGACTTGAGCAGGCTTCAATAAAACATATTTTAATACCAGATATGGTTCAACATTCCTATCAAACTGCTTTCAGGAGAAAATCATACTCAGATGTCACTGTCTCTTTTTAAGTCCAATTCAATCTTGGTTAAATAGTGTTGATGACTAAAAAAATCTAATAAGTCAGTCAGTCAGATTACTAAAAAATATTGTACACATATTTTTTCTTATTTCACATACACAAAAAAATAAGACGATACACTGCGTTAAAAACTAGTGTGTACACATTTTACGCACAAGTGACATCACCAGCCCTCACTCCTGGGTGCTTGCTCTCGAATATAATTCCGATAGATCGACATTGGAATTAAATACAGATGAGCAATCAAGTGGGTTAAAACTCTTTAACTGGGTTTTAAACCCATCTCTCATTTAGTAGATAAAATATATTATGCTTGGAAGTAAATAAATTTCCATAATAATATCCTACACAATATGTTACAGAATGATTGCAAAACTTAAAATGCGGTCCTTGTACTTATATCAATAGATTGATAAATATTGAAAGTATTTTAACATTTGCCGGGAATTGATCAAATCCACAATTTCAGCATTTCCCTGCAACATAATTATATGCAAACTCATCCATTGTTTGTACAGGAAGTTGCAGTTACAATGAATCTAAATTCACTAGAACACCTCTCTGATAGTACATACTTAAATAAAGTATAGTATTCTTACAATCTTCATTACATTAAGAATATTTTACATTTTAACCACTTCTCAGAGACCATTGCATCATCATTGTTCACAAGTTATTTATATTTCAGCAGGTACTTTCCCTACAAGACATTTTGAAAAGATAGCTGGAATAGCAGACATCCTAATAATTATATTTGTGTTAGTCAAAATGTTTTCCTTTTTACCAATAATTCACGATTTGATTCCATCACTATTATCATGAAAATTCTGTGGATATTTATTTATAAAATTGCTTTGTATTCGATTACTTTGTTTTGAGTACCTTTTTAATCAAAACTGATTTCCAGGAAATCTTATATTTATCAGTGCACTCTGTTTACTTTCCATACCTACCTACTTTCAGCCATTGCAATTTTGTGCAAAAAATGCACTTACCTTGTCTAAAAAACTGATGCTTGTTGTCGGCGCAAGTTAACTCGGTAAGTTCAGTAGCGAGCTGAGGAACTTGCTGAGATGGAGAACTATGAGGAGAATATCTGATGTAGGACATAGGAGAGCTCGCAGAATCGCTCATATCATGGTCACTTGTACTCGTCGTAGACATTTTTACTATCGAGTTCACTTAATCACAGTAAATTTCACAAACTATAACGTTTAACATTAAAATGCTATGTTCGCCACAATTCACACTAAAAACTTCTGGTTAATTTTCAAGAAATTGTTTGCAATCCTTCTCAATACAGTTCATGTAACAGCACAACGCACAAAACTGTGCATGTACAACAGAATGTTTATCTGCGTTTGACAAAATAGAAATGTTACCAACTACGGATCTGGATTTTCCCCAACTATCGCTTTTGTTTTTTGAAAAGCTACTTGCTATAACATAACATTGAATGTTATTTTTTAATATGTGCTTTTCGTAATATTTTCACGAACCCTCGAGTCGAAAAGTTGCAAGAATTTTGTAAATGAGTTGTAATTTATTTTATTATTAGTGTATTCATGAATTTTTCCCGAAAATTTTCATTAATTCCAAAAGAAAACCGGAATTGGACTCGCACACGAAGGGTTTCGTACCCTAAACCGTAATGTTTATTATTTGTTATTACAGCGGCAATAGAAATACACAATCTGTGAAAATTTCAACTGTCTACCTATAACGGTTCTTGATATACAGCCCTCTGATAGACAGACGGACGGATGGACGGACGGACAGCGGAGGCTTAGTAATAGGGTTTTGTTGGTTACCCTTTGGGTACGGAACCCAAAAACTCAGTGTCATTGATTTAAAAAAGTTATATTACTATCTTTTTATGCTGTTATTAGAAATACAAATCACAGGGTGTAGAAACCATGACTAATATTAAATGTCATTCAACAGGTTTTTAACGTGATTTTGTAATAATAAAATAAGGTACTGGTAAATATAACTTATCTTTAAGTTGTAACTTTTAAGATCCACGTTTAAAGATAATCTCGGAACAAGACAGGCTGCAGACTGATTTGGAAACTTTTTAACAGTGTTTTTAGATGTAGGTACTGTATATGCAACAGATTATTTTTAATCATACAAAAATCCTGTGTGTATTCATCAAAATAATACGATTGTACCTAACTACTCGTCAAAATGGTTTCGTCGTATCAATGTAGTTCATATTTTTACTAAATGAAGTATTGAATAAAAAACTGAGCTTAGTACATTCGTATCTACATTACAATTGGTTAAAAGTTATATTAGTGTTGAGTTTCAACGATTTTATTGGTGCAACTTTTTCAATTTATCTTTCTTACGACTTTGCTTGGATTCCGTTTCATTTAGGCTTATGTTTTTAGTGTAGAAGGACCTGGGAGACAAGATATTGTCATGAGAGTAAGTTTCATGGTTAAAAACCTGAAACTCAGTAAAAGTCCATCCACCCCATTAAATCTTATTAAAACCTAAAAGTTTTGGGAATCAAATTAATTTGTTATTTATCGTTGGTAAGCAATGCATACAAAATACCTATTAAATTCAGTAAAACTGAATATATTCTTCCAGCAAAATCCCAAATGGGAAGCAAATTAATAGGCAAATAATTCCATCAGTAAAAAAAAAAAGACGTGTGGCATTCGGAGACTGCCGCGGTAAAGCTATTGCATAGCATTTTTTATCAACTTATGCAATTATAATTATATATTTATTTTATTTATGCAGTATTTTTTTCTTTGTTTTTTTTTTCTTTGATATTAATTCAAGTTACACTTTAAGCTAAAAAAAAGTAAAACTAAAAAGTATCATCGCTGTGCCGGTCGGAGTGGGGGGTGTTAGATTTTTTTCGTTACGGAATTTCTGGATTCGGTCTCCACGCTCAAGGCCCGCGATAGAAGCTATGCAATAGCTTAAAAAACATTTCTCGTCATTAGAATTTATTTGTTTACTTATGTTAATTTTGTAATTTATTTGCACCTAAGTAGGTACACCATTATACGGAAAAATGAATATAATAAATGAAAAATAATAAATGGGTAATTCAACTCAATTAGTAATTACTTATTTCGATAATGTTGTACTTAATTTTTTTTGTTGTGTACCTTTTAATTTTGATCTCCCACATTTCTGGGTAATTTTGTTAAGCTGGTATGAGCGGAATGAAACTCTGACGTTATCAGAACGGGGAAGAACCAGTTGAATGAGTCACAAAAATCCCCGCAAACCACTCTATTACAATATTGTCATACATAATATGCACGACTCACTCTGTCGTTTCATCAATAAAATAGGAGATGGCGGTTGCATGTCCTCACATTTGCTGGACTACGTATATAACAATACGTTTGTACCGGAAATTATGAGACGATCCCGATACTGTAAAACATGTTCCACACGAATGTAATCCATCGTCCTGACCTTGCTCGATTGCATCCGTGTACCTATACAGCAGATGCAATCCAAACAAAAAAATATTCGTGTTTGGAAACCAAGCTCTGTGCCAAGGTCACCTTGAATTTGACGCTGAGTAACATCCGTGTGGAACATGCTTAAGTTAATAGATTTGCAATAGCCTACAGCAAATTTAGCATTTATTTAAACTATGTTTCAACTCCTCTTACATACTTAATGCACGCGGTCGGATAACAGCAGCGCAGAAGTCGTGCGTCGTTATTTTTACAAGCTTTCAGTAGCTTCGTTCGTACGTACCTATGTGTATCCGGTTGGAATAGTAATCAAATTTTCAACTACTTCCTTCCAGCCGATTAAGCTTACTTGGCATAGTTAGGTAGGTACCTTTTTTCCATTTGTTTGTGACACGCATGTACCTACCCAAACGCAATAAGAGCATTTTAGTACTGTTTTACCAGGCTTCATTTATAGCATTCATCTACAGTTCACTGGAATATACCTACTTAGGTTTAAAACAGTTTATATTTTTTATCTAATTTTGTAAGTGCGTAATTATTGACAATATTTTTGATTATTCAAGCTAATCTAGGCTAACTAACCGCGGTTATTTCACGGACAAAACGTCGAGCTTTATCAATAGGTCAAAAAGGTGTTGTTTTTTATAGTAACTACCTAAGCAAATTCGATAAGGTGGACGTGCAGAGATATCGATGGTCGAGTAAACACCCAAGAAATTGTACCAGTTCTGTACTGAGATATCCAGCCTCCAGGCTGCTAGATTGGTGCCTGCCTCCATCTGAATCTAAACTTTTCTTCGTCGACACGCTTTGTCTCGTAAATGACAAAAATATTATGCTTCAGCTTTTTATTAGTGGAAAATAAAAAAAGTACACAGAATACTAAGCTTTTCAGAGTGCCTCAGGATATTTTTGCTCTTATTAGCCTACGTCTAGGCTACTTACTGGAACTGTTTTTGCTCAAAATAGACGCAATTTTTATAGTAAGTCTTTTATTATTATTTCATTTATTCATTCTATACACATATAATTTTACATTTTTAAATATTTCAAAAAAAACATTTAAAAATATAAAAATAGTAGCCCACCGGTATCGGGAACAGGGTCCAAGCTACCGGTGGTCAGGGCTCCTGAGAGAGGAACCTCCTCACTATACGCGCCGTGTCCAGGAGTACAGCTTTCTGGATCAAGCGCTTGATCCAGCTGCCCAACGAGAGCCTCTTGAGATGTTGGTCCAGGCTCTTGGCAATTATGCCATTGGCCGTCACGACTATTGGCACAATGACTGCTGTGTTCACATCCCACATGTCGACAACCTCGCGAGCCAAGTCAAGATACTTAGTTTGTTTATCTTTCTCTGACTTTACGAGGTTCTCGTCATGAGGGACTGCTATATCAACAATCATTATTTTTATTATTATTATATTTACTAGTTTCTCCAGAAGTCCCGAGGTATAATTCGATTTGATGATGATGTAAGAATATAATAAGTAGAGGTGGGGTATAAATAAATAAATAAAAAGGTACCAATGTTTTAAAACACATTTTCTTTTAACAATAAACACGTTTATTCTAAAAATACATGATTTCAAATACGTAATGTATCAAGAAATAATAATTTTTGTGCTTAATTTTATCACGGAATGATTGTATCACTCTATAAGTTGGCCTTATACAATGTAATCAAGGCATATAACATTATTACTTATATTTTAAAATCTAATAATTGTCTTAAACTTACAGCCTCCTCTTTATCCTTATTTAGAAATAGAAAAAAATATAAGAAAGTTATTAATTAATAAGACACCCCACACTGACATGTCATATTTTGCAATCTAATAAAATATTCGATTAAACTTTTAACAAACAAATAACATAAGTGTAGCATAAATTTTATGAAAAAATAAAATTGGATTCAGTTTATTTTGTAGAATGTTTGTATCACACATATGTGTACAGGATGGAGATTACTTCTCCTTATTCGAAGTTATTGCTAGTGTATTTTTTTTCGAACGTATATGTTACAATGACAATCTCTTTAATGATGGAAGAGCCTAAGGTTGGTGTGCGCAAGTACAATCTTGTGTTCATTGCAAGCTTCAATAACCTCCTTGTCGTTGTTCGACCCTGATGGACTGCCGATATATTCAACGCCACACTGGAATCAAAAATATCACTGTTAAAAAAAACCTATTTACGAAAAAAAAATCGGAAGTCGGTGTTTTTGGTTTTGTATCTTCGTTTTTTAACACCGACTTCCGAAATCATTTTATTTTATTTTTTCGTGAATAGGTTCTTTTCTTCTTCCGTCTTCATCTACGCAAAAATTCAAATAAGCAAAAATGCTCATAAAATAAAAACTGTTGATCCAAACTGAATTCAATTTTTACGGGACCAAATGGCAAGTTGCCCGCATCGAACTAAAAAAGAATCACTCAAATCGGATCAGAAACCTCGGAGTAATTGGTGTACATACATAAAACAAAAAAAAGTTAATACCCATTGAATTGAGAACCTCCTCCTTTTTTGGAAGTCGGTTAAAAATAGAAGCTTGTGGGTCGCAAGGCGAAACCGATATGTTCCATGAAAAGTTGAAAACTATGACAAGGGATATCTTGGGCTAAAGCGCTAACCGTACATATTCGGGCGAGGGCCTTACGAGCTCTGTTCGTGAGGTGGAGCATGGTCAGCATGGAATTTAGTTACCAACCTCATACATGATGCACCTGCTACGCAAGACTTTTTCTGAATTTGACGAGACCCTTACTAGAAAATGTATTGATAGCATCTTATACATTGGGCTGATTTTCAATTCTGAGCTATAAGGCTGTGGACAATTTAGTCGCTTTTTTTTTCAAAAGCTAGCGAATCAGCGACTGACAGAAAACAAAGGTAAGAAAATGCATAATTAATATCGCTATCAAATACAGTTTCGTCAAAGCGTGATAAGAAGACGAACGTGATAGACGAAGTCGGTCGCCAATTGCTGATGCGTAAGTAGCGAATGTTCTGCTTGTTTCGTGATGACGTCCCGAGTTTTCAACGTGGGCACAGTTTGTATAACTATGCTGTGCATACTTATTGTTTAGATATCTGCCTCCGTGGTCGAGTGGCTTAGGCGTTTGCCTTGTGACCCGGTGGTCGTGGGTTCAATTCCCACGGGAAACATACTTTGTAAAGTTGTTTCCAGTTCAGCTAGGACATTGCAGGCTTGAATCACCTGATAGTCTGATTAAAAGATGATTCCGCGCTTCGGAAGGTAGGTACGTACAAGGTGGTTTAGAAACTCTGACACTAGGGTGTGTGGGGGTCGTTGGACGTTGGACCTTGCTGCCCACACGATAAGAAGAAGGTTGTTTAGATGTCATTTGTCGTCTGTGCAACTCATTCCATCCTTTAGTTTACACATCTGTAACAAGTTTCCTACGCAACTGGCCTCCTGCACAAATTCTTAGTTTACTGACCTGCACTGCTCTGTCAATGTTGTCTCGGAATGGGAAGAAAGCATCTGAGGCGAGAGCGACGCGGTCCATATTGCTGACCCATTCGGTGCGTTCCTTCTCTGTCAGTAAGGCGGGCGCCTCGCCGTCGAATAGCGTGTTCCATTGTTCTAGCGGTAGATCTGAACCTGTGTAAATAATATAACATTACTGGCTGCCTGATCAAGAACAAGGTACATAAGAATTGGAAAATTTTGTGCACTAAAAACAAAACTCAAACATTATCAATATTCAAAAATAAAGTCCCCTCGCCGCGTCTTTACTGTACGTGGTAAACTAAAAACTACTGAACGGATTCCGGTCAATGCACGGAGTGATTCATAAGGAAGGGTGTAGGTGAATAATTTAAAAAGGGTTTTAAAAAAAACCTATATGATACTTCTCGTTGACCTAGAATCATGAAATTTGGCAAGAACCAAGTCTCTCAGCACAAGTACAAGTTAAGGAAAAATTCTGAAAATAACACATTCGATGTGTTATCATCACATGTTTTTTTGCGATTACAAACTAACATTTGCGGTTGGAGAATTGACCGTGACGTATATTTTTGTATGGGAGAACATTTTGACAACAACCATTTAAGTTAGCCCTCAGAAACTACTTATCTTATCGTCAGGGTAATGTACCGAACATTAATCTTATTTCGATTTTAATGAATAATATTATACTAATGTTTACTGAGAAAAAATTGAGGCTCGATTCCCGAAATGGTTAAACTACGTATGAGTTTTTACAGGACTCGGGGTGCGCCAATAAGACATACTTGTCCGGTTATTTTATTACTTTTAATCTGGGTCTTTCGAGGCCAATAAAATTAATTATATTGTTATTATTTTACTATACTACTTAAGGGCCATATTACAATCCAACTTTGGTTTTTTGGGAAGTTGAGAATAATTATGAGCAGAGGTCGGAATTAGGTAGACTTATTTATGTACTAACACTGATTTCATACAGCGAAAGAATAAAGTGGATATGCCTCATATCCCGAGATTAATTTTAAAAAGGAGAAAAATCACTTGATTTTTTAAATAAAAATGTTATTTACCTTTACACAATTTAAACTACTGCACGCGCGACGTTGCAAAAACATTAACGACATCGGATGTCCGAAGTTGCAAAATTCCAATGCGCACACGCGCGATTTTGCCTCATTTGTAGTTCGCACAGCATAGCTTGTGATAACAAAACAATAGCGGAAATGCGGAGCATTCTGCACTTGACGAAATGTTCCAGATCCCGGGAATTCGATGTAAGTACATAAATAACTCTACCTAATTCCGACCTTTGGTTATGAGTACAGTTCATAGAGGCCTCACTTTCGCATTCATTTGTAAAAAGTCAAAATTCCGAAGTAAGTTTCTCACGAAATGCGCAACGGCAATTTTTCGAGCTCGTGGATTGAACTACTGTACTAACCAATGAAATGCAAAATATGTCATAATATTCTTTATGTGCACTTTTTTTTTGGTTTAGATCATGCGGCGCGCCTCCGAAATTTAAAATATGAATGGAATATCCGTAAAAAAGTAAAAAAAAATATAATTCAAATCCATAAAACTACTGAAAACGCAAATTTTACGTAATAATATTAATTATTACGTAAAATTTATACCAAAACAAACCATACGTCGTCATAAGAATTTAAAATTTAATAAATGTTCATTAAATCAATTAATAATAAACCTTGAAAATAAACGTAATTGCAACTGCCTAATGTCTACATTAAGCGATGCCTCAGCACCTTTGTGAGCGAAAACGCAACTTTGTGATAGGGTTCTTAAAGGCAAGAGATGTAGGTACAGTCAAGAAAGCTATGGGTATGCAGGCAACTTGCAACTACTTTTAAACAATGTTGTGAGTGTGCTGAGTAGACTTTTATTACAAAAGCTTAAAAAATAATAATGCCCACATTAGAAGTAAACATTGGCAGTGCTGTGCAAAAATTAATATTTCTGCCTGTATACCGAATAGCATTGTTGACTGTACGTATAATGTTCAACAGTGAAGTAATTACCCCACAACGCTTGTATGAAGATAATAACTAGCGCCCTCTAAGTGCGTTTTTTTTTATCCGTTTCAACAATTTTTTAAAACATTTTGGGAGTTTCGATTATAACGCGACAGAAGCCGCAGGCGAAACCAAGTGGTCAAGTAATATTCTGCGTCTGAGTCTGCTGATCAAAAAACTCACGCTAATACAAGCAAGATGACCGCTGGGCAAAAGGCTCTATGCAATGGGTGCCACAAACAGAGGCTAGAAAGCGGTGGCGAGATGTACACACACACATCACAAAGACTGGTGCGAGATGACGCATGAAAACTGTAGGTATGGAAATATATGAAGGCGGCCTTTGCCTAGCAGAGGGACACTAGGTATAAAGAACGTGCATGCCAAAGACCATTCCATCTTGTGTTGCAAATTCGAAGTTTTCACCTAGATCACCTACAGTCTCCCTTTAGGTGAACGAACACGGTGCCATCTAGTGATGTACATTCGGAACTTCTACCGTATAATACTTGACATTTGGCTGTATGGTGTCGGCCAGTGCCGTAAAAGAATAATACCATCCCATCACTTCCCGTGGGTGTCGCAAGAGGCGACTTAGGTACTCACCAGAGAATGGGCAGCAGCGTTCTCTGTAAACCGCAACACCATATACTGCGATCGCCAACCCGCCTGGCGATTATGGCAACCCCTCCCCCCATGTTGGGGGAGGCTTATGACAACTGCGGAAAGGGAGTGGGAGATCTCGACCTCTCTCCCGGCCCGCAGTAGGCGCACCTGGCGTCGGAGGAGGGCGCACTTGGCGTCGGAGGAGGGCCCTCTTCCGGCCCCCCCTAACTGGGTCCAGAGGCGGCGGACTTGGGGATATCCGTCGCCCCCATTCATTCGGACCCGAGGTGGCGGCGCGTGGTGTTCCCGTGCGCCCCTCTTTGACGTCGCGGGGGGAGTCAAACACCTCACTCCCCCGCTGACCCGAGGTGGCCTGCAGAGGCGGGTCGGCACCAGCCGGGGATTACGGAAGTCGCATTAGTTCTTGCGATCCCCGGTTGGTGAGAGATGGAGCACCGGGGTGGTTTTAGTTAGTAAGAGTCTGACAGACCCCTCCGCCCGCCCCAGGGCGGAGGACATCCATGAGGATTTCCCTCCGTTATAAAAAAAAAGGCTTCTGACAAGTAGTGGACGTCTTTCGGTTGAAATGATGATGATGATGATGATGATTTACACTTCTAAGCGTTCATCTATGGTTCCCGGACGCTCCCTATAACTGATATAAAATACATGCACATACTAACCCACAGTGCCGTTCACATAGTTGTCGATAGCGTTGGACTGCACGGCGCGGGTGACGCCCTGCTTGAAGCGCATGGCGAGCACGCGCGGGTGTCGCCGCATCCACCACAGCGCCGCCTTGCCGCCCGCCAGGCGCGTGCAGTGGATGCGTGACTGCTGACCGGCGCCGATGCCTACTACCTGTACAACGTACGTTTCACTCATTATTTTAACGCAATTAATAACTTAAGGTGGATGCTCCAGGGTAGCCCGCGAAATTCAAATATTTTTATGTTTTTTGCAATTTGCCGGTCAGTGTGAAGCTGTATGTGGACCAATTGCGATCCGCGACCGTAACGCGTATTTATCTAAAGAATTATAACCATTTTAATCATCAATATAGCCCTCTAAGTTCATGTAGTTCGAAAGAATGATTATTTCTGAAATATTCATTCTTTCGAACTTGGAGCCTTAAGCTGGGAAGAAAAGTAAAGGCGATTTTTTGCGCCAAGCATACAATAAAATCGGGTTACTTTGGCCTTGGGGTATATAATATTAACTTTGGTTCTATTTCGATTACCAATAGGGATATAAAACACTGTTCTTTGTGTTCCGTAGTGACGTCGTCGGTGGGAAAAATATGGATGACATTTGGGCAAAACAGTCATCGCTAAACCAGCGTAATGCTAGGACTTTATGCGAGATAGAGCCATTGCGCTGGTTTTCATTGACAGCCGGAGTTGATTGATGGCCGACCGGAGCAGCATAAAAAGTAAATAGAAACATGTATTGGAACAATATAAAATGTTAGAAAGAGGGATAGTGATATAATCTGGTACAGTAAAGTGGGCAATTCACTGAACGGTCATGCTACAGCTCTATGTCTGTATTTAAGTAACAGACAAAAAACAGATGAAAATACTAGCATAAAATGTAATATTTGCACACCATATGTAATGGTAGAATGTAAGGGGTATTATAGTTTTAAGATCATTGTACTACATTCCAGCAGATAAAAAAAAAAATGATTTGATTTGAAAATGTAAATCAACTGTATTTTACCTGTCCATCCCTCGCGAAACAAACAGAGTTACTTTGTGTGTACTTCAAAGCAATAGTCGCTACAATGAGATCCCTCACTGCATTGCTAGGCAACGTGTTCTTGCTGGTAACCACATTCTTGAACAGGTCCTCTGTGATCTTCGCATCGTTGCGTCTTTGTTCTAGCGTGAGACCGAAGATTGTCTTCTGTTCCATTAGGTCTGGGTCGTAGCTGGGGTCCATCTAAAATTAGGGTTTATTTTTGTTAATTGATTTATGCATCCTTAAAAAGGTGTAGGGAATATGGTATTATAATTTATGCAAAGCACATAATTTTATATAAATGCGTCCATTTACCAATCAATTAAAAGTTTTAGTAATTATTTTGATGTAGGTATTCATTATTATCATTGAGGAAAAATATAAATGATAATGACTGTCTCGCTGCAAGGAGCCTCAATGTAAGTTTAATTCGAGTACAAAGTTCAACGAATTGTATGAAATAGTAGTATTGAGAAATGCTTTTTGAATCTTTAAGAAGTTGTTAGAGCTAAAAGTTACCTGTAAAACACAGTAGTTGCCGCCTTTCTTCTTCTTCAATATTTCCAGGGCTTCAGCACTGTATCCTGGGGCGACGATTCCGTCGGAAACCTCCCTAGAGATGATGCGTGCTGTGATGGCGTCGCACTCGTCCGAAAGTGCTACGAAGTCGCCAAACGAGCTCATGCGGTCGGCGCCGCGAGCGCGTGCGTATGCGCAGGCCAGCGGGCTCAGGCTCGGCAGCAGGTCCGCTACCATACATACGGAGGCCTAGGAAACAATTATGTATTATGAAAATTACTGTTTATTTATGTACTGTGTACAACTTAACCCTTTAACAGGCAGAACAATTTGGAAATCTAAAAAATATGCCAGTATTGTCATAAGACTGACCTATAGACCAGGGTCGATAATTTTTGAAACCAAAAAAAATTACAGTAGGCTTAAACCCATTATAAAAGGAGGGGAATATGATAAAAATGAAAGGAAAAATAAATTACGGTCGATTCGAGTTCGGAAAGTGAGAGGGGGTGACTTTTTAAGGGTAAAAATAGTTTTTCTTGATTTCCGGCAAAACTATGAGTCCTATGGAAAAAAGTTAAATGGCAAAGTTGCAGGTAATAAAAAGATCTACAACTTTTGAATTCACAATTTTTTTCACATAACCTCAAAATTTAGGTGAAAAATTCAAATAACCATGTTTTTGGTTTTTATCTTTCAAAAAAAAAAAAAAATTTTTTTTCTACGAAATTTGGTGAAAACTTACCTTATTATGCCCTAAATATACTGTAATTTATTTGATTTAAAATATTTATTTTTTCGCATTATTTTAGCTTAATATCAGAAAAGCACCCTAATTTTCAATCGAAAATTCTGACGTCAAAATATCAGCTTTTTCCAAAAAGTCTGGGGGCTTTTTGTTCGTTGAAATCTCTACTTTCGGATGGTGTAAACTTCTATCGTCGTGTAGTAGGATGCTACTGTAATTTTTTTTCATTTTTTTTCCATTTTTGAAGGCTTCAGCCCTGGTCTACTATGACAATTTTGGCATATATTTTAGATTTAAGAGACATTATGGATAGAACATTTAATTTATATTTTTTGCATATATGAATATTTAATGATCTTTAAATGTACTTTTCAAAACAATACAATAACTAATGGTAATGTTATCATCTATTTATGATTCCCTCTGCCTTAGAAAGGGGCTGTTATAAATTTATGCCTCACATAGTGCGATTTCGTATCCTGTTTATCTCATAAAAGGTTTTCTTGGAGGAAACTCTTTTGGTTTCTCTAATAGTAAATTGACTCTCACAAATTGCATTACTCCTTTCGAGGTTTTGATTCTCAACATTCCAGCTGGATGCGAAAAGGAAAGGGCGTTTTTGTACCAAACGATAATGATGTAGTTCGAATCCTGTAGTGAGGTGAATTTTGGTGTTATGTGTTGGCAAACATTCATTCATCTCCTAGCCTTTTCCCAACTATATTGTGGTCGGCTTCCAGTCAAGCCGACATTGGCAAACATTGAGTCAGAATAAAATATTTTTGATAATGTTGATCATACCTCTTCCTGATCCAAAGGCAAGCCGACAGCTGCTCCGGCGGGCGACACATGCTTGAAGCTGGTGGCAGCCGGCAGTCCCAATGCTTCCTTCAACTCTTTCACCAACTGCCACGCATTCAGAGCATCACAGAGGTTAATGAACCCGGGTGAACCATTGAGGGTAGTTAACGGTAACTTGTCGCGGGTCGTGAATACTTGAGCTGGTTTCTGATGAGGGTTCATACCTGGGTGGACGAATTCCTTTGGTTAGTGTTGTATAAAAGCTTATTCAGGCTTACCGCATCTTTACCTCGACATTACCGTACCGTACTTCTGTTATTATTTAGCCACGAGCTCCTCGAGCTTTATTTAATTCAATTTATTATTCTTTAATCTGCCGATTCCGACATTAAATTTTGGCGGATTAGCGCTCTATTTAAGCTGGTTCTTATTTCTTACCATATCTCAAGGTCAGTTGGGATTCTCCTGCAGAATACTGCTTTCGGAAATAGTCGGAAATGGCTAGGTCATAATCCGAAGTCTGGGTGAATGCCTTCAGTGCCAATCGCTTCCTGCAAAGACATATCACTACATAGTAGGTATAAAACAAAGTCGTTTCCGCTGTCTGTCTGTCCCTATGTATACTTAAATCTTTAAAACTACGCAACGGATTTTGATGCGGGTTTTTTAATAGGTAGAGTGGTTCTCGAGGATGGTTTTAGTATATAATTCGCACCCGTGCGAAGTCGGGGCGGGTCACTAGTATTTATTAAAACAATGTGGCAAACAATTTAATAAGGCAGGCTTCGTCCATTATCAGACAGATGTTACTGAACTGTTGATTACCTGTGAATTCCACTGATTACGATATTAAAGGCTAGACCTGTTAACAATACGAAGTTTATAAATAACAATGATCAATTAACTGCGCAATAAAAATAATTTGACACAGTTGATTTCGAAAGACATTCGTTCCTGGTTCGAAACGCCTCCTGCGATTTTGTTGTAATTTGACTTTATTAATATGATTTTTTCTCTCTCAAAAGTAGCCTCATTAAAAAAAAATATTTGGCTCAAGAAAAGAGAGGCCTATGCCCAGCAGTGGGCGAGATCGGGCTGTGGATGATCATAATGATGATGATGATGAACATAATTTTACCTAGTATCCAAAGAAGTCTGATGGTCCTTGCTTTCTTTGAGTTCTTTCATAACTGTGTCATAATCGTTGGGGTCACAGATAATCGTGACTCTGTCGTGATTCTTCGCAGCCGCTCGGAGTAATGTGACACCACCAATATCAATGTTTTCAACAGCATCGGCAATTGTTACACCGGGCTTCGAGACTGTTTGTACGAACGGGTACAGATTGCAGACTACGACACTTATCATGTCAAACTTTTGACGTTTCATGTCCTCCTGGTCTGAGGGGGTAAGCCTGAGAAAAATGACATGTATTTTTTGAGATTTGGTCAATAAAAACAATCAGAGGACCAGGGGGTCTAAAAATGCCACTTTAGCAGAATCATAATATTAACCACACAACAAACTGTCAATTTCATTTTCATCTATATCGTTAATGCATTAGGTTCAAGGTTGATTGGAAAAAATTGACAGTGACGGGTAGCGCGATGTGCTTTCTACTCTAAATTGGATTAAAAATCGATTGTATTTTATAGCCGACATTTGGGGGAGGCCTATGTCCAGCAGTGGACGTTTTTCAGCTGATAGGATGATGATGATGATGAGGAAAATAAAGACGACATCAAATTTTAGGTAAGTTAAATATTAGTCCATCCAAAGGTTGTCTGTAAAAGAATGCCCTATATGATAACACCGCCCATTATTTATGCATGTTTTTATAAATGTTTGTCCTGTGCTAATTCTGAGGTGTACAATAAAATATTCAATAAATGAACTGGATTCAGCCTCTCTACAAACAACAGTAAGAAGTTGTTTCAAGGAGAGATAAGCGGTACATTCTCTTAACACTTATCTCTTTATATTTACCTAGACAAAATACCAGCGTGGACCGCGGGATGTAAAGTCTTCACCCGTCCTCCGAGCATTTCAGGTGCCTTAGTGATATCCGACACTTCAGTTACAGCAAGTCCTGCATTGCGGATAGCTGTGGCAGTACCACCGCTAGCCACCAGACCCAAGCCAATTTCTGATAAGCATTTGGCTAAAGGCAGCAAGCCTGTCTTGTCAGACACGCTGAGAAGAGCTGTAGACAATATCACGGATATTTTAGATAAATTGAATAATGATTTACTGATCGAATTACAGAGACCAGCCGCATGACCATCAACTCGTAGTGGCGGCCATTTTAATATAAGTCATGGTCACAACGATATTGACCTCTCAATGTAGGAACGAAATATCCAATATTCAATCGCTGTTATTGGTATTTCAAGTTCTAAAGTATTGATTTTCATGATGATAGTTTAGCGCAACCAAAAGCAACGTTAAACATATTTTATGAGCAAGAAAATATTGAAATTTAAAGTTATTTTACATTACCCAGTTATTCAAACAAACTTTAAATAGATTGAAGTATTTTTGTACATTATAGATAAAGAGGGTCACTTACCTAGTTTTCCATTGGAAGCCATTTTGAGTGTGTACGTTTCTTTTGAATTACTTTATTGTAATGACGCTATGTGATAATTGTTCCCAGAGGGCTTATATCGGCAGCGTCCACTTGACCTTACGCAGGGGTTCCTGATAACAACACAATCTTGTTTACCAGAGCAGTAGGGTTCACAATTTTATGAAATGTAATGTTGAGTACCTACCTACATTAGTAAGGTAGGCGCACCAAATTATCTATATCTATCTATAATAATATATTAAGCAGAAGAGTTTGTTTGTTTACTTTAACGCGCTAATCTCAGGAACTATTAGTCCGATTTGAAAAATTCTTTCAGTGTTAGATAGTCCATATCATCACGCTAAGACCAATAGGAGCGGAGCAGATGAAGATGCGCGGGTCAACTAGTTACGAATATACCTACTAGCTTTTTCCCGCGATTTCGTACACGCATAACCTGTTTTTTCACGTTCCCGTAGGAATTTCAGGAAATCCGCTCTTAGTACCTCCCCTTCACTCCCCAAGGAACCTACATCCCAAATTTCAGCATCAGTAGGTCAAGGTCATGGTTATGGCAGAAGACTGTACGGATAGGTACCTTTTGGTACTAGAAAGAGAAATATAGTACCACATTATTTCATGACTTATGCATCATTTTCAGTGCCGGGTTGCAGCGTATCCATGCCAGCACGGCCACGCTTAGATCGGCTAAAATCTTTCAACTTGAATGGATAATTCGTATCTGAAATAAACGTATATACTATAAAGTTGATCTACTTATTTTTAAAAGAAAACCTTTAAAATTCATTTATACATACATGTAAAATTTGAACTACCAACAAAATTATTTATGATTAAACGTTTCTGCTCTCTTGGTAAATCATTGCTGCTCACAATTCCAGCCACGGAAATATTTCGACATGTTTCTGGACTCCTGGAATCCTCCTATTGCGTATTAAGCGCCTACCATCTTTGATTAGTTGTTGTATAATAATTTGTTAAGTTATTGCTATTGAAATATTGCTAGGCGTATTCCACGTGAAAAGTTTAAGTGACCAATAAAAATATTTTAAAGGTTTTCTTTTAAAAGAAGTGGGTCTATTTTATAGTACATAACACGTACATTTATTTCAGATACGAATCATCCATTCAAGTTGAGAATTTCAGCCGATCTAAGCGTGACCGTGCTGGGACGGATACGCAGCAGCCCGGCCACTGAAAATGGTGCATAAGTCATGAAATAATGTGGTACTATTATTTCTCTTTCTAGTACCAAAAGGTACATACCCGTGCAGTCTTTTGCCATAACCATGACCCTGTTTAACATCGTGGCCGGGCCAGAACGGAACACACGCAGCCACCACGTAAACGACTAGTACCTATTCAGCTGAAACCAGTTTGACAGGAAAAATACTCTAATATAGTTGGGAAATGGCTAGGCAGATGACGATGATGACAACACATCACACCCCATACTCCCCGAATGGGCCATCCCATTCAGGGAGTACGGGGTGTGATGTGATACAACCTCGTTAGTTAATTCATCATCATCGTCATATCAGCCGAAAGACGTCCACTGCTAGACATAGGCCTCCGCCAAGCGTCGCCACAACGACCGTTCCTGCGCGTCTCGCATCCACCGGCAACCCGCGAACTTCACCAGGTCATCGGTCCGGAGTCAAGGGTAGACGGGCTGCCGGGCACTAGGGGCCATTTTTGGTTGTGCTTGTAATCATTTGGGGGGTTTGCCATAATCGCCACGCTTGGCAGGCGGGTTGGCGATCGCAGTGTATGGTGTTGAGTTTTACAGAGAACGCTGTTTACGACACCCACGGGAAGTTATGGGATGGTATTATTCTTAAACGGCACCATACGGCACCGGCCTTCACCATACGGCGAGTTAGTTAGTTAATTAGTTCGGGCAAAATTACATGAGCCAATAGGCAGGACCGTCCACCCTTTATTACAAATACAGGGTACAGATTTCCATCAGTCTTTGACATTCACGACTGTATTTTATGGACACCACCATAAAATACAGGCGTGATTGCGTGATTATCGAAGACTGGTGGACAAACAACTTTTTCAAAAATTTAAAAACTTAGTTTTCAGGTGGATGTTTACGTTACGCGTCTTAAGCGCAAACCTTAGTATAATGGAAACTTTATATTTAACAGAAATTAAACTTTATTATAAATCTATGGATTAAACATTCACACAAAGAGAATAGAGTGACAACCCTAACTAACGTTCTTGAATATTGTGATGTAAATAACTAGAGTTATTGCTCTGTGGCGGTAACAACAGCTGAAAATTAACAAACATCTGACTTTCGATGTCTCTATCTCTTGTAATAATGTTCTTACGTAGGTTCTCATATTTTTCAACAAAAACATAGTGATAAATAAAGTCATAATCATGTCTTCAGTTGATAGTAAAATGAAATCAGTTTATTTATAGCAAGGAACGCCACAATTATGACAACTCAATGTTGGACTGTCGTAAAATGAATGTTTTTAGGGTTCCGTACCCAAAGGATGTAACAGGTCCCTATTACTAAACCCCCGCTGTCCGTCCGTCCGTGTGTGTGAACCGTAATAGGTAGAGAGCTCAAATTTTCACAGATAGTGTATTTCTATTACAACAAATAATAAAAATTAAGGTTTATGGTACGGAACCCTTCGTGTGCGAGTCCGACTCGCACTTGGCCGGCTGTTTTTTTCGTTTTTACGGTTCCGTACCTCAAAAGGTAAAAAGGAACCCCTATATTTTTTTTTATCTGCCATCAGTCTTCATCACTCTATTCTATCTATACCTGCTAATAGGTACTTACACACATTAAAAAGAGGAAAGTTCTTTTGTTTATTCGTACCGAATAGGCTTCGAAACTGCTGGACCGATTTTAACCATTTTTTCACCAATAGAAACCTAAATTCTTAGAAAGTATAATATATATATATATATATATACTATAATTTATGGTCGAAAAAAATAGAGATCCCAGATCTACGCGAATGAAGTCGCGGGCGAAGTGCTGAGTCAAGACATTTAAACAACTTTGCACATCCTCAACTGCTACAGTCGCGGTCGTGGCTTGTAGATAGTTTTGTCTATATTCGGGCTAAAATTTATGTTTGATTCATTCACAAATTATGTTTGCATTTACTGAATAACCTGTTTGTGTTCCTTGATAATAAGTTCTACATCATGTTTTTGGTCCCCAAACTCCCAACCCGTGAAGTGTTGACAGACTGCTGCATCACTTAGAAAGAATATAAAGGTATGCCCATCGGAGTTTAAGTTTCAACATACAAACCTCCAGGCAATTATAAAAGCTTTTAAAGATCTTCAAATAAAATCAACTGAAGACCTTTGGAGAATGTCTGTAAAAGTCTGTAAATCTGTCATTGAAACTATTGCCCCCTACTTAGCTGTTATATTGAATATTAGTGTAGACCAAGGAGTATTTCCCGACCTTATGAAACACAGTAAAGTAGTTCCTTTGTTCGAATCGGGTGATAACCAGGAGCCCAATAATTATGGACCTGTGTCAATTCTGCCAGTCCTCAGCAAGGTGTTTGAAAAGTTAATGCTTAATCAGATGTTCCTTCACTTTAATAAAAATTCAATCTTTCATGAACAACAGTACGGTTTCACCAAAGGGCGTTGTACAACTGACGCCGGTCTCACCCTCATAAAGAACATCTTTTCAAGAGTAGCAAGACGCCATTGGAATATTCTGTAACCTCTCGAAGGCGTTTGATTGCGTTGAACATGAGACACTTTTATTGAAACTTGAGCACTATGGGATCGGAAATAACTCCCTTGAGTTGCTTAGGTTTTACTTTACGGAGAGACAGGTTAAAGTTCAGGTAAACGGTGTAAACTCACTAGGGTCTGAAATGATAATGGCAGTTCCTCAATATAAATGATTTGCCCCAATTACTTCAAAATCGCCCAAAGATGGTGTTATTTGCGGATGACACATCATTGATATTTAAAATAGAGCGACGGTCACAAAACCTTGACGTCGTCAATAACTCTATTCTTCAAGTCCAAAATTGGTTTACGACATACAACTTGGTATTAGATGAAAAAATTCAAATGTATTAGATTTACTTTGCCAAATGTTAAAAGTAGCGAATGTGACATCACATGATGGAGAAAAATTGGAGTTTATTGATCAGACAGTTTTCTTGGGAATCACCGTGGACGAGAACTTGCTATGGGGACCTCATATTACATCTCTAGCGGGGCGGCTAAGCTCAGCTGCTTATGCTGTTAGGAAGATAAGACAGTTAACAGACGTAGAAACCGCAAGTTTAGTCTATTTTAGCTACTTTCACAGCATTATGTCATACGGTATTTTGTTGTGAGGTCGGGCTGCTGACATTGAATATGGTTTCAATGTCAGCATTCATTTTACAAAAGAGAGCTGGCAGAGCCCTTTATAATCTGCGTCGCCGCGATTATCTAAGGGAATAAAAAAAAAAGATTAATATGATGACAGTCCCTTGCCAATTCATATATGAAACAATAGTGTACGTACGGAAAAATCGCCATCTTTTTAGTAAAATTAGTAATAGACATAATTTTAATACTAGAAATAAAGATAAATTAGATCAACCATTTTATAGATAAGCTAAAGTACACACATCTTTCATGGGGTACTGTGTAATATGTTACAATAAAATACCTTGTGACATATTAGAACTAAAAGAAAGTCAATTTAAAGCATATAAAAAGCACTTTTTGTAAACAAGCATATTACAAATTAGAAGATTACATTCAGGATAAGAATGCTTGGAAACATGCTGGTCCTGCTCCATAGGACAGTCAATGTTGTGGACAAAATCAAACTGGTTGCATAAGTATACTTTATGGATGTTCTGTTTCTTTTGTGTTTGTATTTTTCTGTTAACTCACACACTGTTAATTAGTGATTACAATATTTGTAAATGTGTGAGTATCATGTACCTACTTATTTAAAAAATTGATAAGTCTACCTCTGCATAACCTAGGTGCATGGTCCTCACATATAACTAAATTTTTGTATACCAAATATTGTAAAAAAAATATTTGAAAAGAGTAACTATGGAGTTTCTTGTCCATTCTTCTCCATAAGAATCTACCTTTCCGAATGGACAGTAGAGTCACTTTAGATTTTTTTTTATACATATTATTTGAAATGTGAATGATGTTCAAAAGTGCCATTTAATGGCCTAATTGGAATAAACGTTTTGACTTTGACTTTGTTCCTATTTTAATATAATATAATTGACCTAGGTACCTATTTTGGCAATTTTTCATTAAGGATTATTGTTATGATTGAGACTCATAATCAATCAATCAATCATTTATTTTTTGCAAACATGGGTTATGGTGGATAGCATACTCATTTGTTGAAGGTTCATAGTGCTCCCCTAGGGGCCGTTCAAATATTACGTAAGCAGATTTATTACAATTATTTACCCCCCCATCCTCCTTGTCAGCAAAAGTAAGCAAAGCTCTTACCCCCTCCCCCCATGCTTACGTAAACATTTTTCAATTATAAATGTTTTTTTTTTTATACCTATTATAATTATAATGTTATAATTATAATTTTAAAAATAAGAATTTTAAAAATAAGAAAATAGATTTAGGATAGAGATTAGATTTTACTGATTACGGTAACACAAATGTTAACTTGCTTTGCTATGTTTACAATACGTCTACTCGCTATGGTATTCAAACGAAAAAATACACTGACAGAGGTTTAGACAAGTGAATAGCGCGCGGTAATTCCCCTAATCGGTTCTAAAGCGAGTAAACGTATGCATGCATTATTTGCGGGAATCCCCGAAAATGCGTTAGACGCGTTTTCAAGCATAGACAATGTGAGGGTTGCCATTCGTGTAAAAAAGTACCGATGACGTAATCATCATCTAGACTCCCCTACCCCCCATGTCATCCAAAATAAGCAAAACAAAGACACCCCCCATAGTGCTTACGTAATACTCAAACTAACAAAGTCAAAGTCAAAAACGTTTATTTCAATTAGGCCATTAAATTGCACTTTTGAACGTCATCATTACATTTAAAATAACATAGTGAGTCTATTGTCCATTCGGAAGGGTAGATTCTTATGGAGAAGAACGGACAAGAAACTCCATAGTTACTCTTTTCAAATCAATGTTTTACATGTGCTGTGGTATACAAAACTTCTGTTAATATATTATGTGAGGGCCATGAACCTAGAGTATGCAGAGGTAGACTTATTAATTTTTTAGTACATGGTACTCACATTTCTACATTACAATTAGCAGAGTGTGAGTGAACAGAAAAATAAAAACCCAAAAATGAAACAGTAGGTACAAAAGTAAATACATAAACGAACCAGTTTGATCTTGTCTTACCACCATTGATTGTCCTATGGAGCAGGACCAGCATGTTTCCAAGCATTCTTATCCTGAATGTAATCTTCTAATTTGTAATAATTTTGTAAACTTCACTTTGTAAACAAGCATATTGTTTACAAAGTGTCCTTTTAATGTTGGTAACCTAGGTAACCTACATACATGCCAAATTTCAGCATTCTACAACCAGTAGTCTTGGCTGTGCACTGTCTGTTAGGTCTGTATTGCCAAATCTGAAACTATTACTACTTATCGAACATAAGCTACTTTTTATCCCGGGATAAAAAGTAGCTTATGTTCGATTCCAGGATGTGAACTATATGTGTGCCAAATTTTATCCAAATACCTTCAGTCATTTATGCGTGATTGAGGCACAAACATAAAAACTTTCACATTTATAATATTAGTAGGACTAGCTGACTCGGCAAATATTCTTTTCTGTAGCAAATCGGTTGGGCCGTTTTGGAGGAGTTTGGTAACAAACACCGTAACATGAGATTTCATTCATTAGATTAAGATTTAATAACATTGTTCTCAAAGTGCTACAATGTTGGAATATTTTTTCTCTCAATTATTTTGCATTACATGGATGGAGAGGGAGAGGAAGGCCAAAGAAAAGATGGATGGAGAGGGAGAGGAAGGCCAAAGAAATGATGGATGGATTGTGTGAGGTGCAATATGAAAGAAAAGGTACTTAGTGATAGTTTGACAGAAGAGTGGAAGAAAAAGCCAACCCTAAGTAACATGGGATAAGGGCAGGAAGATGATGATGATTTTGCATTATATCAGTAGCTACACCTATTAACTTCTATTGAGAAAGTTATCAGTAGATAAGCCAAGAAAACAAATATTGCAATACCCATAATTATGGTGATTTAGTTTAGATAATCAATTTAATGGCTGGAAATATTTATAAGGTTATTACTTTAGTATTGCTATTGTTCCATTACTAACTAATCTGTAATAGGATGGAGTACTTCTAAAACTGTATCAACTGTATCATATTGATTATTCATTATTATTCCATCAAGAACTTACAATTTTTTTTATTACTAAAGTATTTTACTAGAAAGTATTTTAGTTAGACCCTAGAAGATTGTTTGTCTTTGAAATGGATCAAGCAGATTAGGTATAGACGTTAATTCCTATAAACTTATACATATTTTCAAACAATGTTTAATGATTATGGCCATAACACCGGAAAAGAACCTGCGATTGTCACAATGATGGTACAGATGACCTGTAAAAAGTTTTCACATTCATAAAGCAATATACTGGGTAAATATAGGTCACTGATCTATATTTACTTACATAGTTGAATGTTATGTAAGTGTTGAACTGCCTGTCTAGTCCTTAAACAATATTATATTGTCTTCTATGTTAGATATTACATACTGATTGTTCTCTATTGCATGATGTGGTCTCCTATATTTTAGGAAGCACATAGATTTTTGTTCTAATATATCATGTAAGGTGTATTCTATTTTTTATATATTTATTAGAATTTTAGTAATATAAATAAAGGCCTATATTATAAAGGCTCACCTGTAGGTATTATTTATTATGTTGATATGGTAAAGTGCAAATGCCGTCTATTATTATCGCAACGGATATGAAACTGGTTTCACACGAACAAAATTGAGGCTGCCTGTATAAACGCAACGCAGCTAGAATCTTCAATAAGTAGCCAAGTCCATGTAGGTAGTTTTACTGTGAAATAGGCAAATGCAGGCAAAACCAATGGTTTGAAAACTTAATGAGAACCTGTGAGGTTATGTTTGCGCTAACATTGTCACATGTCATGAACGAATAAATTTTTTGATTCAAGACTGATTGAGTTACTTGTAGATAATAACAGTATAAAACTTACCTTGGCAAGATAATAATTTTAGTGAAAATACCAGACCGAACACACAGAACTTCAAAAAAGTTAAATTCAAAACACTTCAAATCTTTCAGACAAAACAAAACAAATGTAGCTTTTTTTGGTGTTGCCATGAAGATATAGGTAATAATAGGTAAAAAAAATAAGTAGATATATAATATAACAACGTCTTGGCCGCTTGTCTTCAAAAGTAAATCGTCATCAATAAAGGTTTATCAGCCCCGGTCTAGCGATTATTTCAGAGCCAAATCCCAGTGATCAAAATAAAAGGCTAATTAAAAGCCTTAACAAAGAAAGCAAGGTAAGGTTTTATTTATTTGGATTACTACATTTTCGCAATTTTAGTAGTTTTTGAACGTAAAAAAAAACGAATGGAAACTCAGCTGTCAGCTGTCACTGTCACGTTGCCGTTGATGGCAAGTGGCGACAGCGTGAGCTTGAAATATTTTGGTTATATTGTGAACTGTTATTTTATTTGTTTCGAAATGTCGGAACAAACTGTAACCAAACCTGCGGGGAAAAGCTGGCGTGAAATAAATCAAGAAAGGAAAGCCTTAAAGCGTCAAAGGAATGAAGAAAAGATTGTAAAGCGAGAGAAGAGGGTCGCGCTGGAACGTGAAGCTGAAATTAAAGTACAGGAAGAGGTTGCAAGGGAAAAGAAAAATGCTGAGATTTCTACTGTTAGTATAGCTATACCAGGCTCTATTCTGGAGAACGCTCAGTCTGCAGAATTGCGTACATATTTAGCAGGTCAGATAGCTAGAGCTGCTTGCGTATTCTGTATAGACGAAGTTATAGTTTACGACGACATAGGGGACAAAATGAATACAAAAAAATCGAAGCTGGGTGATGGTGCTGGTGCTATAGTAGCACGCAAAAGTTGTGTACAGTTAGCACGCATTTTACAATACTTGGAGTGTCCACAGTACTTACGGAAGCATTTCTTTCCTTTACACAAAGATTTGGAATTTGCTGGACTGCTCAACCCTTTGGATGCACCACATCATCTAAGAATGTCAAATGATTTTCAATTTAGGTTTGTTTATCACTTTTGATTTGTGTTTACCTACACCTACTTTTGAACTGCCATTAATGTTTTTTTTTAATAATTATATTCTGATTCCTTTTAGGGAAGGAATAACTATGAACAAAAAAACCAAGCCAGGGCGAGGTTCTCAGGTCAATGTTGGACTTCTCCAAGATATATCCACAGATAAGCTTCTGACCTCAGGTATTAGAGTGACAGTAAAAATGCTTCCTGCCCAAGAGGGAGGCAAGAAGATAAAGGGAAAGCTTGTAAGCCAGATCACCCCAAGGGCTGAAACAGGAGTATATTGGGGATATACTGTCAGGATTGCCAATAACCTGAGTCAAGTCTTTACTCAAAGCCCCTATAAAGACGGGTATGTAGAATTGCTTTTTTAATCACATTTATTAACTTATGACAATCACATAATACTAACAAATCAATTATGTGAATTTTCAGGTATGATTTAACAATAGGCACTTCTGACAGAGGTACTCCCATTGATGACCTGCCAGAAAAAGAAGTCAAATATAACCATGCACTGATAGTTTTTGGAGGTTTACATGGTATTGAAGCAGCCTTGGAGAGTGATGAGCAATTAAAGGAAGAGGAAGCTAGTTTGCTGTTCAACCACTATATCAATGTATTGCCTACACAAGGTTCTAGAACAATTAGGACTGAGGAAGCAGTTCTCATTACCCTGTCAGGTCTAAGAAATAAATTGAAGGCCACAAATGAGCCAATGGCATTCACGGGTAGTGGTATAGCTGTCAGTTCAACATTCCCCACCTCTAAAGCGGAATTATCAGATTCTGGTACTGACAATAACCTAGACCTAAGCAGATTTGACTAGGTAATAATAAACACACAATAACATTTTAGTGATTTATTTCAACAACCTCAGTACAAAAATATACTTTTTTAACTCTTAAAAATATTGGAAGACTCTTAGAGATTAACATTAGGAATGGTTTATCGTTTATTGATAGCTTCTTGGACAGTATCTCGAAGTGAGCGGATGGTTGCTGCTTGATCAGCTGCCCCTATCACTGCTGTTCCTGACACAATCATGTTAGCTCCAGCCTGTAAAAACAAAAGTAATGTATTTTAGGGTTCTGTACCTGAAAAGGTAAAAACATCCCTATTAAGACCACTTTGTTGTCCGTCCATCTGTCTGTCAAGACCCTTTATCTCGGGAACGCGTGGAGGTATCAAGTTGAAAGTAAAGCCATTTTTTCAGGTCTAGGGTACCTTGAAAAAATCAAAGTTAATGTGAAAAAAAGATAAAGCCGTTTATAACACAAAAAACAAGTAAAGGAAAAGTTCTGAAAACTATACATTTGTAATTAAATAATAAATAAAAATTGTCTTTATTTACAGTAATATGTAGGAATCTACAAACTCGTATGGAACCCTCGATGGGCGACTACGACTCGCACTCTGCCGGTTTTTTCTTTGTAAGTTGCAGTTCCTGGGTTAGCTTGCAGCATCAAAAACAGTACATTTACTTACATTAGCACAGCAACTAATGGTAGCTGGACCTACGCCACCATCTACTTCAATATCCAGTAAAGGATACTGATCTCTTAAATATTTTACTTTGGTCATTTGATCTTCCATAAACTTTTGGCCACCAAAGCCTGGTTCCACTGTCATTATGAGAACCATGTCAGATATAGATATGTATTTTTCCACTTCAGAAACTGGGGTTCCAGGCTTGATTGCAAGCCCCACCTGAAGAAAGAGTGAATATTACAATACATTAATTACGATACTAGCTTAGTTTGCAGCAAAGTGGGAACTAAACCCAAGTTTGTCCCCCCGAGGTAACATACTCTAAGTATCCTTATATTTTCATTTTAAACAGAAAATGAAAATTCATCAAAATTACTGGTTGCAAAATGGCAAGTGCTGTCTTATGGATATGTTGTATGTGTAAAATAAGTTAACAAACTAAGCAGCTACTAAAAAGCATTGTAGAGAAATAATAGGTACTTTATTCCAACTCTGATTGTAGCAGATTGTTATTGATAGGAGATTTATACACATAAGTACAGCTAAGGAGTGGAATTCCTTCCCGGAGTCTGTTTCCCGATAGCTACAACCCTTTAAGTCAAGAGTGAATAGGTTACTTCTAGGCAAGCGTGCCTATTAATAGTAAAAAAAAAAAAAAAGTACAATCACCAAGTATGTGTTAGTTCTACCTACATAACAATTTTCCTATTAAATTCTTGATTAGCAGAATTAGAAGTATAAAGGTCAAACTTACTTTCATTCCATTTTCCCTTATTTTTCTGCATACTTCTGCGACATTATCTACTGGTTCAATATGGAATGTGTATTGGTTGACTCCAGCGTCTGCCATTGGAACAATCCACTGAAACATGAAAGGGATAGGGATAATTAAGAAAGGATTCTAGCTGATTGTTACTTTGTCATGGTTTTTAACCCCCAAACAAAAAGATGGGTGTTATAGGTTTGGGTGTCCATAGCACCATAGCTTTAAAAGCTACAGGTGAACTGATTAGGATGCACTTTTTTTTATTTTAAAGGTACTTTAATAGAGTGGTCTTAGCTATGATTCAAGAAAATCAGTTTAGCTGTTTGAAGATCATCAGCTTCTAGTTGATGAAGGGATGTAAGCCTATTCAAATTTGGTATTCTGTTACTTCAATGATATTGCCAGAATGTGGTAACATTGTTCTGATGCTGCAGCATGACCTGAGGTCTGCAGAATATCCAACTTCTCACTAACTTATAGCAGAGGTTACATATATTAGGACCTTAAACTGACCCTGCAGCAGACACTTTGTTTTTGTATTCATTTAAATGGTTGCAATGAATAGGTAACAAATAGATTGTGATCAGGGTCTGAGATGCTCTTGTGGCGGTTGAAACTCTGAGACTATGGTGTGTGGGATCGTTAGACCTTACTGCCCACATGATAAGAAGAAGAAGGGTCTGATGATGAAGCTGAAAAGAGAAATTAATGAATACATTGCTGAGAGATGCTTGGCTACTTTCACACTTTGTACCAATATAATATTTTGGCAAACAATGTAATGCCAGTTAGGGGAGTGTAGACTATAGGGTTCATAGTAGTACCTTTTAGGTAAATTAATTTTAAAAAGCAATTAAGAAAATTAAAAAATAAATTGTACTGCTAATAAAGCTTACCGCAATTGGGCTGCTAATAATGCTTATACTTAGTAATTTCAAAAGATTTGCGGTCTCCAGAGGCGACGACGCTATGCCCAAAAAACCAACTAAAAGGATGAATAGGTACAAATTATTTTTTACTTCTAAAGTTTATTTAAGATTTTTAAATTTGATTTTATTAATAAATATTTCTCTATTGTGTGTGTGAGTCCATGTAATTTAATCGAGCTTAGAAATGTTTTCGAAAAGTAATGCAACTAACCTGTTCCGGTTTTGAGACCATCATGTGAGTTTCAAAAAATACATCTTTGATTTTATTGCGTAAGCATTTTACTACCGGGTGGCCCAAAGTTAAATTAGGAACGAAGTGACCATCCATTACATCTAAATGTAAATAATCTGCACCATTATCCAGTAGTTTTTGTGATTCTTCGTAAAGTCTTGATAAATCCGAGTTCAAAATTGAAGGGCCGATCATTGCTTTCAGGTTTCGAGTCATTTTGATTTCTTCTAAATAATGACTACTTCTAAATACTAACTAACTCGCACAAAATAATGTGTTAAACTTCGTTATCTTCGTTCAACAAGTTATTGGTTAAGGTGACACTTTGCACTTGACAGTTAGAGGTTATCTCTCACAATCTCTCAGTTGGCTGTCCATGAGGGTCTATAAACGGGATGATTGTGCTCATGTGCTTGATAACTTATTTTTCAGAAAAGAGAAAAAACTGATTGTAGGAAAACCTTTTAGTGTAGAAACAGTTTGTCAACTTATGCCTAACAAAACCAGTCAAGAGCGAGGGTTCCGTACTATCCAATTAAAATGTAGGTACTCTGTGGTACCATCATATAAAACGTGTGTTTTCTTTTTTTTTTTCATCGGCGAGGTTTATAGGGAGCGTGCAGAAAAAATAGGTGGCAGCACAGAAATGTCACTGTCAAGCATGTTTCAAGTATAAAATTCGAAATAGCTACGCTAGATGGCACAGTCTTCTTTGCGCACTTTCCCCTAAACTGAGCGTGCGTGAACCACAGGAAAGGGAGCACAGAAGCGACAATTTGAAGTATTCTGACCTTTAAAACTTCGAATATGCAACACTAGATGGCATAGTCAACGCCGTGCTCGGTCCCTATATTCGTTAGGGAATTTTAACACTGCGGTTATTGCAGTTTTAGATCAGTGCCATCTCTTGACCGATAGTTAAACTAATATAATTTTTGTTGATGATTTCTGAAAAAGTGTGCTATCTAGAGATACTTATAGTTTTATTTTTCTTGTAATCTTTACACAAAATTCTGTCACATAGACTAATTTCAGATTTTTCTCTGTGCAAACTTCGGAGAAAAGGGGGGGGGGGAGGTAAATTTTTGACCAAAAGTCGAAAATCCCCGTTTTGAACGGCTCACCAGGATGCTCCCCGGACGCCCTCCATCATCATCATCATCATCATCTGCCTAGCCTATTCCCAACTATAGGTACTGGGGTCGACTTCCAGTCAAGCCAGATTTAGCTGTTACGAGGAGCGGCTGCCTACCAGACCTCCACAACCCATTATCTGGGTAACACGGTACTTCATGGCAAGACTGGAGTAAGATTTACTGGCTTCTGATTATCCGTAACGACTGCCAAAGATCTACAAATGACAGCTGGGAACGTGCTTTCCGAGGCACGGAGGAAACTCGGTATGTTAAGATGGTCACCCATCCACAGACCAACCTTAGCAAGCGTTGCTTAACCTTGAAGTTCGACCCGTGCGGCTGTTATTATCTAGCCACGAGCTCTACGCTCCCCGGAAGACCTCCAAACTAGGACAAATCGGGCAAAAATGGCAGCCCAAGACAAACATAAAATAATATTATGGGCAATCTACACCACAAGGCATCAGGGTTGGATGGTGTCTTTCCGGCTCTGCTCAGATGGATCGGTGACTTAATATGACAAAAAAATTAAGCGTGAAATGATAAAACGGACCCTGGAGAGGTATCTAATGCCAAATAATTCCTGCTCCAATCTTCCACCCTATACCTACCTGTGTACGGTGCGGTGCGTTGACAAGGTAAGTAAGTTACTTACCTATATCTTCAACTGAAAATCTATACTAATATATAAAACTGAAGAGTTTGTTTGTTTGTTAGCTTGAACGCGCTAATCTCAAGAACTACTGGGCCGATTTGAAAAATTCTTTCAGTGTTAGATAGCCCATTTATCGAGGATATATCATCAAGCAAGATCAAATAGTAGCGGAGCAGTATTTAAAATAGTGACGCAAACGAAGTTGCGTGGGTCAACTAGTTACGTATAAGTATCTAGGCCATCTGGACTGCGAGTGTATTTATTTGCAATTTTTTATCTACATTATGTTGACGTTAACGAATAAAATATTATTTATTACTGTTTCTTTATCATTTGTACCAACATGTTTAACAAAAGATTACTGTAGCGTTGACTATTGCAATAATAGTAAACAGCATACTTTGTGTAAATACAAGGTAAGTCTAAGATATCTGCCAATGTGATCTCTGAGTTTTTTTTTTTATAAATTGTCTATCTCGTTGGCCTAGTCAACTACTATACGCTTCTGCGTCTGCTGAACGTGAAGTTTTGAGTTTGACTCACGGTTTTCCCTGACCTTGGTTTTAGCGCTATGTCACGGCCACCTTTTGGCACATTTCTCTTTATACTATGTTAATTACTTCGTTGGCGAAATATGTCAGTTAGATGATTCTGCAGTTAGCCAGAACCAGTGCCAGAGCCAATAAAACATTACGTTTGTAAAACCTTAAAAACGTTGTGTAAAACCTTACCTTATGTTTGCAACAATTGCAACCGAGTTTAATAATAGTAAGAAGTGATAATATATGTATAGAGTAGGTATCATACTTAGGTACCTATGACGAGAAAGATAATTATCTACTTTCAGAAAATAATTTGTCGTCAAAAATTAGTTCAAAGTGTATATGTTACCGGCAATCTGTATAACCCGGTAATCTAAAGAATACCTAGGCAATGTATAGAACCACTAAAATATTCAGATGATGTAAAATATTATTCTTTTTGTAGGTACTTTGCCTAGGTATTCTATACAATACGCAGCTGGCACTTGTTTAAAAGACGATAGCAGGAAAGAAACGTGTGGGGGCAGGCAGAAACGTGACGAAAATATTATGTCTCTCGTAGCCATATCGTAGAATTAGCCATTTCATGATATTTCCACCTCAAACCTAAGCTCAACGACGGAACTCCGCTGCGGGGCTTATTTTGATTTTGATGTTTTTTGAATAAAGGTATGGCGGGAGCTAAGTTCACTCACTTCGCTCGCTCACTCTAGCTCCCGCCATCCCGTTCAAACCTAACTTATCCGTGTCGGGGTGCCCCAAGTTCCCTGTGTCCTAATTTCTAAATAACTTGGCAAGGAATTTGCCTACCTGGTTAATTAAATGCTGGGCATGTCATTTAGGCTTAAAACATTTAGACTGCCGCCATGGGATCTGGAGGCGAGAGCCCTCGCGCTGATACGAGAGGCGCGTGGAGGCGCTACGCCGGGGCGAGACTCCTCTGCCGCGACAAATCGCAGCACGGTGGACGGAACTCCGGCAGGATCTCATGGTGGTATAGAGACAACGACTGTCGCAACCCAGCGCTAGGCACGCCACAATTGTGGCGGTAGGTCCTCTCTTTGAGGAGTGGCTAGAGTGGCGCCACGGCGTCCTTGCCTTCCGCCTGACGCAGGTACTCACCGGACACAGTTGTTTTGGGAGATACGTGTTTCGGATTCGGCGGGAGGACACGCCCAGGTCAATACTGTGAGGGTCGCCCGGATGACACGGTGGAACATACGGTGGATGCTTGGGTGGAGCGACGCCGGGCCCTCGGGAGATCGGCGGCGGCGACCTCTCGCGACCGGCCCTGGTTCAATCTATGAGTGAGTAGGCATGGGAAGCTGTCACCTCCTGCGAAACAGTGATGCTAGCGAAGGAGGAGGCCGAACGTGTGAGAGAGAGGGAAACCTGCCGCCGCAAAAGAAGAAGACGCCCTGGGCGTCGGGAGTCACAGAGCGATTCCCGGCCACCGTAGCTGCGTCGACTTGCGGCGAACGTTGGGTGGCTCGCTGTCCGATCAGTACGTCTACCATGAGTTTTATCAATCTACACTCGCTAGCGACTGTAGTTAAAAAATGTATGAACACTTAAATAAAAAAGTTGGTGGGTGCATTGGGTCTGTTACCATCTTAAGACCCAAGCCAACCTCACCTGCTAGCGGTGCACCCTGCTGTCCAACGGACGAGGCTCTGGCGAACCTGGTTTCCCTCTCGTAGGGTTGTGGGGGTCAGACGGCTGGTCGCCCCACGTAAAACCAACTTCAGTCAAATATTAAAATGGACAAGAAGTTGAAAACGGGTACTCGGGCTAGGGCGTCGCCGCATAACGACGCGCAGGCACATCGCCCTAAACCTGCGATAAGTGGGCTAGGGCTACCGTGTCGAGTACGGGCACGGCTAAAGAGGATAGTACCCAAGAAGAAGTTTCGCTTTGCCACCTGGAACATTGGCTCCCTAACCGGACGTTGCCGAGAACTCGCGGACGTACTTGCGAAGCGTCGGGTCCAGTGCGCCTTCCTTCAGGAGACGCGCTGGAAGGGAAATAAGTCACGTGACATCGGGCAGGGGTACCGGCTAGTGTACACCGGATCACCAACGGGCAGGGGCGGAGTGGCCGTGGTGCTGTCTAAGGACCTTCAGGATGGACTCCTTGAAGTAGACCGATACAGCGACCGGTTGATGCGAGTTATTTTGGTTGGGGGGGATCTCAACGGTCACGTAGGTCAGTTTGCTGGAGAGTACGGACGTGTTCACGGTGGTTTTGGATATGGCCAGCTAAATGCAGAGGGAGTCAGTATACTCAGCACCTGCGCTTTGTCTGACCTAGCCATCGCGAACACGTTCTTTCAGAAGAAGCCCCAGCATCTTATTACGTACCGTAGTAGTGCCTACTCAACCCAAATAGATTACCTGCTGGTGCGACGGTGCCACATTGGCAAGGTTACCAACTGCAAAGTCATCCCAGGTGAAAGCCTAACGGCTCAACACCGCCTCCTTGTCCTGGACTTTGCGGTTGTACCGAAAAAGAAAGTGACCGAAAAACGCAAACCCCGCAATAAGTGGTGGTTGCTTGATGGTCCTAGGCAGTCGGACTTCATCGCGGAGGTCGAGCATCTCGAGATCAGTGCTCCGCATGAGTCCGCTCAAGAGATCTGGAGTAGGATCCATTCAGCAATCACCGATGCGGGTAAGCGCGTCCTTGGCACTTCTCGTGGTGGCCGCACCATAGAAAAGGAGACGTGGTGGTGGGATGAAGGGGTGCAGGAGGCGACTCGGAAGAAGAAGGTTTTATTTAAACAGTGGCAAGGGTCTAACTCTCCGGATGACAGGGAGGCATATGGAGCGGCTAAGCGCGCTTGCAAAAAAGCTGTAGCCAGAGCCCGCAGCAAAAGTCTGGCGCCCTTGTACGACAAGCTGGAAACTGCGGAGGGGCAAAAGCTTATTTTTAAGCTGGCGCATGCCCGGGAGAAAGCTACACGGGACATTAGCAAATGTCTCTGTGTAAGGGACGCCCAGGGTAAGCTGCTCTACGATGCCCCCTCTGTTAAGGAGAGATGGTGTACATACTTCGCGGAGCTGTCTAACAAACAGCATACCCATAACCTTCCTCCCGAACCGCCTCCTAACCTTGGACTTATTTCCCCTATTTCCCCCGACGAAACCCGCATTGCTCTTCGCCACATGAAGAACCGGAAAGCGGTCGGGCCTGACAATGTGCCAATTGAAGTGTGGAAGGCGATGGGCCCACATGGCGTGGTCCTTCTGACGGATCTTTTTAACCGCATCCTGATCACCAAGGAAATGCCGAACCAGTGGCGATTTAGCCTGATTATTCCTGTATACAAAGGCAAAGGTAGCGTACAGGACTGTAGTAGCTACCGCGGTATGAAGATCATGTGCCACACCATGAAGCTCTTCGAGCGCATCATTGACACACGGCTCCGTAGCGAGTGTACTGTCTCTGAGTGTCAATATGGCTTCCGGGCGGGTAACAGCACCATGGACGCAGTATTCGCCTTACGGAATCTGGCTGAGGCTTACAGAGAGAAGGAGAGCTTTGCATATGGCCTTTTTAGACCTGCAGAAGGCCTTCGACTGTATACCTCGGCAGTCCATCTGGTGGGCACTGCGCTTCAAGGGCGTTCCCAAGGCCTATATTGACATTATCAGAGACATGTACCGCGATTCCGTGTCCTCTGTCCAAACCGCTGTTGGCGAATTGAATGGCTTCCCAATATCTGTTGGCGTTCACCAAGGCTCGGCTCTTAGCCCGTTCTTGTTTAACGTAGTGCTCGATGTAGTTACGGCAAACATCCAAGATAAGCCCCCATGGCTAATGATGTATGCCGATGACATCGCCCTCGTTAATCAGAACAAAGCCCATCTTGAGCGCAAAGTCAACATTTGGAAGGACACGCTTGAAAACGGTGGTCTGAGACTAAATGTGGCGAAGACTGAGTACATGTCCTGTGGCGGCACGGATTCAAATAGGTTCATCCGAATAGGTTCGGACCTGATCAGAAAGTCCAATACGTTCAGGAACCTTGGATCCGTGCTGCACGAGTCTGGCAACGTGGACGACGATGTCCACGCACGTACAGGCGCGGCTTGGGCGAAGTGGCGCGAGGTAACGGGCGTTGTATGCGACCGCAAAATGCCTCTGAAGCTCAAGGGGCAGATATATAAATGCATCATACGGCCTGTCCTACTGTACGGCGGTGAATGTTGGCCAGCACTAAGCAGACACACCCAGGAGCTTCGCGTCACGGAGATGAAGATGCTGAGGTGGATGAGTGGCTTTCATCAGAGGTAGTCTTGGTGTTCGTGACGTGGGGGAAAAACTGCAAGAGTGTCGTCTGCGATGGTATGGCCACATCATGCGCCGCCCTATGGAGTACGTTGGTCGGGGATGCATGAATATGGCTGTTCTTGGGGCTAGGTCCCGTGGTCGCCCTCGCAAGCGCTGGTTGGACGTCGTTAAGTCCGACATGAGAGCCAATGGCCTAACTGAGAAGGATGTTCAAGATCGGGCAAAGTGGAGGAAGCTAAGTAGGAAGGCGGACCCTGGCAATAGCCGGGATTAACGCCAGGTAGAAGAAGAAGAAGACTTAAATAAAAAAGTTTCTAATTGATTTGTTTTGTTTTTATTGGTAATGGGTTTACTCTTGACTCTAGTCCTACACAGAAGGAGCCTGTTCACTCTAACTTTGAAGAGATTACTTATTTGTTTAGTTATTAAGTAACAAGCAAGCTGCAAGTAAAACTTTAGTTAACAACTAAACAAATAAATTAGAAAGGAACATGTTTTTTTTTAAGTTTTCATCCACTTTTTAACTACAGTCGCTAGCGAGTATATTTTGATAAAACTCGTGATATACGTACAGAACCAGGCCCGGGTCGACGGTGCATTGTGTTCCACGCGCGCCTCAAAGAGATGTCAGCCTTGGATCCGCTAGGGCAAGTACCTGCCAGGGTTGCGAAATCTGTTCAAAAGAGTCACCGCGGCCCTGGAACTCAAAGGGCACTGGGAGGAACACTGATGGGTTTTAGTCAGTAAGAGTCTGACACTCCCTCATACTCCGCCCAGAGCGGGAGGAGTCATTTGATGTATTCCTTTCGAAAAAAAAAATGGCTTAAAATGTTAGGCGGCTTAAACGGCCAATGCAGCTAGTTGGTTGTGACATATACTCGTACATTGATAAATAGAGTGTCGGAGTGTCCCAAGTTCCCTGTGTCCTGAGTTCCTAAATGACTTGGCTAGGCAATTTATTAAAAGACTAGCTGACCCGTGCAACTTCGTCAGCGCCATAATTTTCATTACTGCTCCGCTCCTATTGGTCTTAGCGTGATGATAATAGCCTATGCCTTCCTCGATAAATGGGCTATCTAATACTGAAAGAATTTTTCAATTCGGACCTGTAGTAGTTCCTGAGATTAGCGCGTTCAATTAAACAAGCAAACGAACAAACTCTTCAGCTTTATATATTAGTATAGCTATCGGACCAAGTCATGAAGCGAGTTGGTTGCTTACCTGATTACGAAATTGGAACAGTATCTACTGATTATTATTTTTTTATTTTCAGTCCTCGGAACCAGCCAGTCACTGTGTCGCATATGAAAAAACCATTTTGAGCGAAAATGATAGACGACTGATTCTGGACAAAATTAACAGTCGACGTAATAAAGTAGCTGCCGGTGAAATCCGATCATTGCCGGCCGCTGAAAGTATGCACAAATTGGTAATACGTTTCTTTTCTGATTAATCCGTTTTCGATTTATTTTTAATAGCCCGCCTCTGCTTCTCGCGGGTTTTACTACTTACACTTAAACCTATAGGAATGATTCTCTAAGGAATATCGAAAACCGTGGCAAAGTCTTCTGAGGTGTCTATAATTTATAGGCATAGATTATACCAAGGCGAAGAGAGCGGGACGAGCTCGACCCCTACCGAAAAGAAAAGCCCGTTATAGCAAACCTTTGCCTACCAGTGGGCCACAATAGGCTAGATCAGCAGTTTCAAGAAATTGGTTCGTTATAAGACAACAAACAGATATACTTAGTTATATTGTAAATTGATGTTCAAATCCACTTTATTTAGAAAAAGAAACCCAAGGGTTCCGTACCATAAACCGAACAAACACGTTTCTTGTATAGAAGCCCCATAGATTTTGACGTGACAACGTCTTATAAATTGGTTTGCCGGGTGACACTTCAAGAAACTGCGTTACGCTCCGCTCACGTTATGCGCTCACAATGAGAGCGAGTGAGAGGCACGCGTCCCTTCCACTCGGGCATGGTTAGCCCGCCTAAGAGCGAGAGAGACAGACATAATACTATTATTTCATCCTTCTTCCTACTATACGAATGAATATTCACATTAAAATTATTTTACCACTCAAAGTCGTTGTCACGTAAAACTTTCGCCCGTATACCGACTTTACAGGCAACCAATTTTTTATTTTTATTTAATTTCTATTAGGTAGGTACTTGTTATTATAGCGTCAATAGAAATACTCTGTGAAAATTTCAATTGTCAACTTACTATGGTCCTTGAGATACAGCCCGCTGATAGATAGACGGACGGACGAACGGACGAACAGATGAGGCTTAGTACCAATTCATTTTAGACATTGGCAGAATAGTCGACATCGGCTTTGCTTGCCATACAAAAATATAGAATAGAATAGAATAGAGGCTTAGTAATAGAGCTCTGTTAAGGGTAATCCTTTGGGTACGGAACCCTAAAAAAATTAGGTTCTTCTTCTGCGCATACAAATTAAAACCCCTAAAATTGTGAACAAAGTTGCACGCGGACGAAGTCGCGGGCAACAGCTAAATAAGTATGACTTTACCAGTACACTAATTAATTATTATTTATTTAAATTTAGAAATGGAACAAAGAATTGGAAATTTCAGCTCAAAGATGGGCCGATCAGTGTGTTGGACATCGCGTGCCGGATATTCAAGACATTTGTCGAGATTTGGGTAAGTACGTCCAAGGCTATTTTTACCCGAGTCACAAAGTCGTCATATCCAGTAATGAAAACAATACGTAGATAGTATGTCTATTCTTTGTGGTAGGTCTATTTCCTTCATTGTAGCACTGAAGACTTTTGTGTTTGACAAAGCCGCTAGAGGCACTAATGTAGCGCGAGGTTTTAATTGTCATTTTTGATTGTTGATTGGCTATTGACACGAGTTTATTTACTAATCTGTTTTGATTTTGTTTTTTTTTTTAAATTCTAACTTGTTCACATGCGCGTAATAACAATTTCAATGCTATAATTAAGAACCTTACTCGACAGTGGCGCCAACTGGTTTGTACAAAAACTGTAGCCCTCAATTCCATGTGCCGTATAGTATAAGTACCTACTTTCTCGCTCATCCGCCACCACGAAAATTCTATGATTAAGTGTTCGTATAAGGATAATTTTCTCAACTATGCTGGTCGGCTTCCAGTCCAACTGGATGTAACTTGAATAAAAGTATATTACGTGGAGCTATTGCCACCACAACAATCAACCTAGTTAGGGCTTATTCACACAAAGGACGATTTGTGTTTTTTAACGAATCGTCTTTTTTGACGATTCGTTATTTTCTTGATGGCGGCAATGCTTTAATCATCACGAATCATGAAAAAAACGCACATGCCTTAATCTCGTATCTAACGTCTTTAAAAAATCACTATCGTCAAACATGATTTTTTTTTTGTGACCGATGCCGCTCCGCCGGCACAGTTCAGTACATTCGATTGACTCGTGAAGATGGGTTGCGCTGCGCTAGAGTAGAGTAAAAAAGGAGTTTTATATCATTTTAGCTCGACGATGCTATCAATACAAGATATAAAAAAAAAAAAATATCCAAGACTGAACTCTGAATTATGAAACGAATGTCAACATCAATTCGGATATTTGGACGAATCGTGAATAAACAAATTCAAAGTCATAGTCAAAGTCAAAGATCTTTATTGTGAGACAGTGGTTATTATAGAGTTGTCGAAACTCAAAAATTTACATATTACAGCCGAGATTAACAGCATAATGTGTCCTCCGAGGCATGAAATTTCTCAGCAAACGTTGCTTTACCTTGTAGATCAGCCCTTGTTCTTGGCTGTTATTAAAATTATTCTTTTATTAATTTTATATTCCTGTTTCAGGTAAAATGTCCGTGAGCCAAAACATTGCTACAATACACGGTGATGCCCCCGGTCTAACACCATTGGCCCTCGTCGATGTATGGTACATGGAATTACTGAATATTAATTCTACGACAATGTCACGTTATGTGCCGTAAGTACAAAATCTTAGGCAGAACGTAAAGTATGTCTCGTCAGTTATGTTTGGGTCCCATATAGGCACGTCCTATTCATTTTAATAATGATTAGGACGAGCCTGATGCCGTTATCCAGACACAAATCCAAATTCCAGGCTGTTAAAAAGAAATTCGAAATGGAGAACCAAACAACAATTTGTCTGACCTGAGAATTGTAACCACTAATGCTCAAAGAACAACTGTAACAATTTTCAAAACTACATAAATTATTCGCTCTGATCGACGTTAATTGAGCTAATTTTCCTGTACTACAAGATTCCCGTGGCTTACTTTATGTTTGATGATATCTGCGGGTCTGTAAAGGCCACTTTAGCAGAATCAGAAAGCAAATCACGCTACCCGTCACTGTCAAATTGTTCCAATCAAACTTGAACCATATGCAGTAGCGATAAAGATGAAAACGAAATTTTACAGATTGTCGTGTGATTAATATTATGATTTTCCAAAGGTGGCCTTTTATCCCCTCTGCTCATCGAAGATCAACGTACGTTGATATACCTACGAGTACGTGTACAACCGCCATAACGGTAGCAAGTCGCCGTTGTGGCTGTATTGGACTATAAAAAAAATTGATTGATCTATTTTTATTATTATTTTTTTAAATTGATTGATTTAAAAAAGAGATCATAGAAAGATGTATTTAAGATGATGATTTAATAATTACAGATCTTCCGAGACTGGCAATTTACATTACGATTATTTTACTCAACTCGTGTGGGAGGAGACAGAGGAAGTCGGCTGCGGTGGAGTCAAGTTTAAAGTACGGTTCTTCATATCATTGTATGGCTTTTTATATGAAATCTAGGTGCAATCATTCATTAATATTCTTGGGTCTGCTTTTGCAAACCAGAGTTATCTTTTAACTTGGAGTTAGTAGCTAACTCGGGGTGGAATAAAAATATACCATACATAATAAGTAATTTAGACTAATTCGGAGATAAAAAACCGGCTAAGTGTGAGTCAAACTCGCCCACCGAGGGTTATGTACAAATTTGTTGCTACAAACTACTTTAAATAATTATTTTATGATTAAATTACATAATATGTATAGTTTTTGGACTTTTCCCCTTTACTTGTAGTATAAGACGGTATTACTTGCCACGTGATTCTTGGTCAACGGAAACTACCATATAAGTTTTCGACCCAAAACCTGTTGAAAAAAGTGGAAAATTAAGGTAAATTTTGGTACTTACAAGTTTTCACGAAAATCTGAATTTGCCCATAACTTTTTATCGTGTTAACTCAGGACCTTGACATTTATATAGCTAATACGGGATGTAAACCTCATTATCTGGTATAAATTTCAACTTGCTAGGTCCACCCGTTCCTGAGAAAATCGGTGGTGACACACGGACAGATAGACGGACAAGAGAGTGATCTTATAAGGTTTTCTTTTTACCTTTTGAGGTGCGTAACCCTAAAAATAACTCTGGTTTGTGCAAGAGGTGTGCCAACTAGCACAAAGGGTACTGTTACAGTTATTGGCGGCCTTATGATACCTATATTGTAAAGTCGACAGTATAGGTACAACATGTCCTAATGTGTTTAAATATAAATTATAAAGAACCGGTCAAAAGCGAGTCGGACTCGCTCACCGAGGGTTCCGTACAAATTGTAGATACGTATTATAAATAGTCCAGGTAGGTATCAAGTCTCGCATTTTTTTCCGAGCTAAGAATCTATCACGGAGGCTGCATTATAGTCCCTAACGTGATGACGGGACACTTCCCGTCGGCACCTTTGTTACGGAACCCTACAGGCCTGATCCGCTAGCCGAACTGTCCAGTACTTCATCGTCATAATCATCATCATCATACCAGCCGAAAGATGTCCACTGTTGGACATAGGCCTCCCCCAAAATGGGGGGAGGGGGGTTGCCATAATCGCCACGGTGGCAGGCGGGTTGGCGATCGATCGATTCCAAGTACCAAATTAGTTTAAGACAGTTCTACAATAAGTGCTTAATTCACGATTAAGGCACCAGAAATCAGAGATTTTATGAATGTGGACCATAGCAGGTACTTTTCAAGACCTTTTAGAAACCGAACCTATACTCCTAACGAACTACATCGTTTAAAATCGTGTGAGTCGTTTTCCAATGGAAAATATTAATACCGCGATTCAGAAAAACGCGTCATCAGTGCAACGCCATCTATCGATATATGATTTTTTTCACAGCTTCAAGGGACCGTAAACTTGAGTAGGTTTATGGTTTAAATTTCAACTCGATACCTCCACACGTTCCAGAGATAAAGGGTCTTGACAGACAGACGGACGGACAAAAAAGTGATCCTATAAGGGTTCCGTTTTTTGCTTTTGAGGTACGGAACCCTAAAAAGGGAGGATCATCCGACGAGACGGTTATTGTGTCTGGTGGGCAACTGCCTGATAATTATTATACGGAGGGTGGAGGGATGCAAGGGCGTGCACTTGCACCTCCCTGGTTTTCAATAAAACATAGGATACATGAAGAAATAAAAAAAATAATTAAACAAACTGAATATAATTTATAAGAAAGAAAAAAGAATAGACGTTTATTTCACCTAAAGAAGAATATATAAGAAGAGAAGAATTAGCTTTTCTGAAAAAGTCCACCTCCCTGAAAATAGTCCTGCCGGCACCCATGGCTCAACGTATACGTTCAACCTTTGATACCGCAATGCAATATTTCGTTCAGTAGTTCGTCGCTGACGGGATAGATGGCGCTGCGTTCCCTTTTTTTCCCGCCGTCACCCCTTCTTCAATATCTACCTGATTGCTCCTAATATTATTTTGTACTTTTATGGAACAGGAACGCCTAGAGGATGTAAATGTAAAATACAGGACGATTTACAGACTCGTATGCAATTTTGCTCCTGCCGGTAACTATCGAAATAGATCTGTTTATTCGAGCGGTATGCCTTGCTCCAGATGTCCACTTGATGGCCCTTGTGATTCAGTACATAAAGCGCTATGCTGTGAGTATGAGTGTTCATCATCATCATCATCATCATTCCATCCCGGAATCAACCACTGCTATAAGCAGGCCTTCTTTCTTCTGCCACAGTTCATACAGAATTCCCTTAGGGAGATATGCCAGTCACCGTAGACAGATTAAACGCGTTAGATCGCAATACATTGCATTGTACTTTTTTTTTTTGTTTTTTGGTCATGTTGTAGGGATACCAATAGCGTAAACTCAAGATTACAGCACCGAAATACCTAGAAATTTGTAATTTTTACGGTTCCGCTGTAAAACAACAAGTTTCTTGATATATTGATGCTATGAAGAAGTAATTTGGCATGGTTAGTTGTAATATAAAAATCAGGTAAACCTTTTTTAGTTTTACATTTTACGTAACCCTAAAAAGTAAAGTAGGTCAATACCATTTTATGATTCAGAGATCCGTCTGCAAAATATTAAACTTTCAAGTGGTATTTTTGGTTCCCAAATAAATCATAGTTCTTGCCATAGATATATAATTAGTTTGAATAATAATAGAAAATATTCTACATGTAGATTTCAAATTGCACACCATGCAGCAGTTCATGAAACGCCTTTTCAAGCGTTTCTTCGACACAGCTGTCAAATACCGGAACCCTCTCATTACATCGGCCACCCGATACGAACCCTCCCGCTTCTCCCAAATTCGCCGACGAAGAAACAATCTCGCACTCCCGATGACTCCACCACCTTCTTCCAAGAGAGCCGTAAATAAACAAGCACACTGCGTAAACCACGATGCTGCGACGTTCCCGTCAATGTCCACCTCAACCGTTCTCGAGCCAGCTCGCGCCGCTGAGCTTGTAGTCTAAAATTCACCCCTACATAATAATAATCCTCATGAAATCCAACCCGTTCATAGTTGTCCTCCCCTCAGTAACGCCCTAAGCCAAAGTCCGTACCCTAAGCGTGTAGTCGCTTAGTTTGTAACTTTATTTAATAAGTCCTAACATTTATTGTTAAAGCCGCCACCACGGCAAACTCCTTAGTTGACCGCGAAACCACTCATAATAAAAGAAACAGTAGAATGAATAACGAAGTTCAAAAGAAAAGTTTTTTCCGTAGAATGTACTGTTTAAAACCTATAAGCCAAAATTTGTTAAAAAAACTGAACATTTCAAGGTTTTCCGAGCACCACGCAGTCAGCAGTTTAGCACAGGTCTGCCAAAGCTTCAAACTAAATTAGTTTTACACTGTATAGTCCGGTCAAATTAGACATAAAAATAGTGGTCAAATAACAAAAATTTCGACAGACTGAATTCTGGTAGAGATCTTGGGTACACCAGTAGAAATATATCACCAAAGTCCCCATCGATCCCATGTGTGCGAAAAAAGTTATTCAAGGTCAAAGGTCAACATTTTCAGTTTTTTGAATTTTCTCGAAAATGGTAAGTTTTATCAAAAATATAGCTCAGACAAAAACTCTCTCTACTTATCGAGGGCATTTGACTTGGTTTGCTATGATCTGCTGTGGCCAAAATTGCAGCAAGCGTCAGTGCCAGATGAATTGATCCGGATCTATCAATACTGGTACAACAATCAGGTCAATGTTGTTCGATGGTCGGGGGCTTATTCGACCCCATATAGGTTGGAGTGTGGCGTGAGGCAAGGAAGGCTAACCTCGCCGAAGCTCTTCAACCTGTATGTTTATGCGCTGATAGAGATGCTCAGCAGCACGCATGTCGGTTGCCATATCGGAGGTGTGTGCCTAAACAATATCAGTTACGCTGACGACATGGTGCTGCTGAGCGCCTCTGTCTGTGGTGTGTCAAGGCTGATTGGAATTTGTGAAAAGTATGCTGAAGAACATGGTTTGTTGTAAAACACGAATAATAGCGAGTATATATAGCCGCAACAGTATCCTGAGCGCTTTAGCTGATCGCTTCTATTGTCAGTACGTGAACCACTGTTGCATGGTTCATGTGCGGACTGATATTGCCATATTATTTTAACGTTGCCATCTATTGAAATTCATCAATTGAATAATATAAGCAATGTTTCTAAAATTTAAACGTAAATTCATAATGTGAGCTATTGTTATTTGATTTAAACTATTGTATTAATTGTGTTTGGGTTTCATGGCCTGAAATAAAAGAATAGTATTTTTTATTTTAATTTAAAAGATCACAAACAAAAAAGGTTGTTTTTTTCCTAAGAATATGCATTCCATTCCGAAGAAATGGCGGTTCCAAAAGTTCAAGGAGTAACATTCTACACTATTGTAAGGTAGTGTACTGGGCGCGTTTTTTAACGCGGTTTCTCCGGTAAACCTACTCCACGATCTTTTCTGACGGAGTTTAAGGGAAAATACTGTATTTTCTGCATGATAATTAATGACATTGATTTAAGTGATTGATTTTAACTGTAGTTCTGATTTCTGTTAATATTTTGATCCGAATGATACTTTTCAACAGTCATGTCTTCTTCGCTTTCTTCTTCTACTTGCTGAATGTTCATTAACTGTTCAACTGAAGATGAATCAGCTGTCTCTTCATCGATATCACATGAATTTTTGTCTATTGAATTCAATTGAACATTCGAGCAAGACTGGCCTTGGAAATTTAGCACACGCTGGTGATCACAACAACCCTACTCTTCTATAGCCACATTTTTGTCACTGCAACCTTTTTGCAATTGCGTAAAATAGTGTTTAGAAGTTTTTCCGAATCAGCTGAGAGTGTAGTTTGAATCGGTTCCAAAGTATTATATGTTCATTTCCAATCCTTGTCTTCGGGGTTCACTTGATTGCCTAGCTATTCTGAACCTGATAGTTTACTCGATAAAAGTGTTGGAAGGAGACAAGACAGTTGTACTTGTTTCTTGTATTTTTTTACAAAAGTTGAAAGATTTATATTGTCTACACAATCAATTTATTTGGAGCTGCATAATCAGCAAGGAGAAAACGAATTCCTTTTCTGATTATCATTTGAGAAGAAAGGTCAATTAAGTGGCTGTGTTTCCTGATAGCTACAACCTGGGATTCTTTAAGTCAAGATTGAATAGGTTACTTCTAGGCAAGCGTGCTCCATCTTTGGCCACATCATCTCTTACCATCATGTGAGATGTGGTCAAGTGCGTGCCTATCAATTGTTAAAAAAGAAAGTGGCATTCATGGCATGTGTGCATAACATGTAGAATGTAACTCCTTCAACTTTTAGAATCGAAATATCTTTGGAATGGTGATTCTTAGGAAAAAAAAAAAATAACGCAACCATTTTTGTAGATAATTTTATGATCTGTAATTTTTGTCTGAGCTATATTTTCGATAAAACTTACCATTTTTGAGAAAAAACTAAAAATGTTGACCTTTGACCTTGAATAACTTTTTTAGCACACATGGGATTGATGGGCACTTTATTTCCACTGGTGTACCCAAGGTTTCTACCGTAATTTAGCTCTGTCGGAGTTATTGTTATTTGATATGTCAATGTTGACCGGACTAGTAGATCTATAGTAACAATGTGCCAAAACTCACAAACCAGGAATTATTTTGAGCTCAGATATTTTTAAACGATTATTTATTTGAATTTCTCTTACACAAATCTGTGTGGCTTCTAACATTAATTTATTAGTAACACTGAAAAAAAAAACTAAGATATTTTGCTTATGAGATTTAGACGAGTCAAGCAACATTAATTTAAACTATTGAATATTTTTTTCAGGTACAACAACCATAGCAAAAAATCGCGAAACAGGAAAAGACGATGAAATTGCTCCTTTTCGAGCAGATGTGTTGATTGATCATACCACCCAATATATGCTACCGGGGGTTATAGATACGATAACCGAAGATAGCACTTATATCACTGAAATAATAGACAAGAATACACCTGGTATTACACTGGAAAATGCGACATTAACACAATTTGATTATTTTTCTCATTTGTATGAATTTACAAAGCAAATCATTACTCTACACACAACACCACATTCTTGTAAAGATATAATGGCAGTGAACGATTTTGTTGACCTACTTAAGAAAAAATTGAGCAACGAGCCTATGATCAAAGACTTGTTATCGGTCAATAATAAACATATAAATAGTAATTTGGAAAGTTCGTTTCACGACGTAGGCGTGGCGGCATTTGTTGATAGACTTTACAGTAAAAAAACATCCTCTACTGTTAGAAAAACAGTTTCAAGTGATTATGTTAATTCAACTTTCTTAGTTGATTTGATTGAAGCCGTAATCTTCAGAAATGGTGGTACAGTATATTTTGGTGTAAATAAGAACATAGCATGTGATATTGTTTTTATTAATAACCATTTCATCTTTTTAAGGTAAATTTCCCGTGTCTGAGGCCTATAGTGCAAACACTCCACCAATGTCTTCAGTTAAGCCTATCAAGGTTCAGGCGGAATTAGGCAAAGTCAGACAAAATGACGACTTTACTGGCCATTATTTTTTCCCGGAAGAAAATGAGGAAACTATCACTGAAAGCACCGAGTTATACTATGATGAAGTTAATTTACCTGCATCAGGCTTAGAACATTTAAAAATGAACATAGTTACAAAAGACTTTCTGGATGATATAATTGAATCCGATATCCCAATCGAAAGTACGACTGCACCTGTTATATTGTTGCCAGATAATATAAATTTATACAAAAGTGGACAAAGCGTTATGAAAAAGTTTTTACAAAATATCGTGGATAAGCCTGTTATGTCCCAAAGTAATGAATAGCCTCCCGTATATGCTGTTAAAATTGATTAATGACACGGTTAATGATATAACGTTTTGTGATATTTGTGAAAATGATACACATTGTTAAACATTAATATTTCTCCTAAACATAATAATATATTTAGGTGCTCGGCAATTATTTCCACATCTCTGTCTTTTCAATTTTACTTATCGTTTATTATAATATTTTATGTATTTTTATTAAGACAATATTGCGATGGTTTTAATATACTGATATTCATAAAAATACGTGTCATTATTGTTTTTAAATAAAATGTATTTTAAAAGGTTATAAACTGAAAAACAACTGGGCACTTGAAATGTTGCTCGGGAACTATTTATTATACATTGATTTACCTGGTTTGACTTGAGAATTTTATTTAATTTCTGCTTTTGCCCGCGACTTCGTACGCGCATATAACGTTTTTTTCCCGTTCCTGTAGGAATTTCAGAAAATTCTCTCTTAGTGCTCGCTTTCCTTCAAACTTCAGCTTTCTACGAACAGTAGTTTCGGCGGTGCGTTGTCTGGCTCAGTAACGGAGGAATCCTCTCTTAGAGCTTCTTACGGTGTATTTTATGTATTAGGATTACAGTTTTAACGGTTTCATAGAATCTATTTATTGTGTAAGAATAATCGATTTTTTTAAAGATATTTAGTTGGTAAGTACGGAATGAGGCGACTGATTGAATGAGGAGCTCGTAGCCAAGTAATAACAGTTACACGGGTCGATCGATCCCTCATTATCATCTTTCTGCCCTTATCCCATGTTACTTGGGGTCAGCGCAACACGTTTTTTCTTCCATTCTGTCCTATCAGCTATCTCGCTATCACTCACTCCCATCTCTTTCATATCGTTCCTCACACAATCCATCCATCTTTTCTACGGCTTTCTTCTCCCTCTCCATCCATCCACATTTATATTCGAGTGTCGATCGACCAATGTGTATGTTAAATGGTCACCCATCCTCAGACCAACCTTGGCAAGTGTTACTTAACCTTCAAAACCGAACCATGTGACTGGTATATTCCAAGGCATATCTGGAATCTCGGACTCTCGGGATATTTAAATGGTCATCCATCCATAGACCAACCATACTACCACTACTACTCTCCTCTATGGACCAACCTCGGCAAGCGTAGCTTAACCTTGGTCGACCCGTGGGATAACTTATCGTTTAAAAATACAGAAAGTAGAATTTATCGTCATCATTGGGCTGAGGCGGCTTAGGTCATATTCCTGTGGACAATCTTAAAACCGCGATTCAGAAAATCGCGTCATCAATACATCGCCATCTATCGACAATGTAGTTGACTGTCAAAAATGAGTTTGAACTTAGAAGCCCACATGTTACGATTCTTAATAATGATATTATGATAATAACATCACAGTATAAATTTACTGTGATAATACGAGCATGCACCCAGGACAAATGATTGTGTGATGAGCATGATCATTTGTTCTGTGTCTGGGTGTAGTTTATCTATAATATGTATGTATTTAGAAATAAATATGTTTATCAGTTGTCTAGTACCCATAACACAAGCTCTGCTTAGCTTGGGACTAGATAGCGTTGTGTGATAGTTGTGTGGAATATTATATTATTATATTATATTATGTTCACTTTTCTTTTGCTACATAATATTAAGAGTTTAACAAAATATAACTCAACAGTATGTTTTGGTGTTCGTTTCACACATTTGTTACTACTATTATTCTCAATAGATGGCATTGCAAGTATCTGGATTCTCAATTAAAACTACCTATTTTAGCGCTCGATGAAGTTTCTCGATTCCTGCTTTCGTGCATTTTATTTTTCTCAATTGCTGGCGCTTTGCCTAATCAGCATACGTTAGTAAGTTTCTTAATAAAAATTCAATATCTTTTGATTTTGTGGGTCGATTTTGATGAAATAAACGCTAAATGTTGCTCGCTTTGGAACTTAACCTGTGCTTTATGCGTGATGCTCACTCAAACGCACAGACAAACTGACAAACAGATAAACAGACAAACATTTCAAAAATAGCAATGTGTTTTATATCTTTTTCCTAACTTTTTCTAAATTTTTATGCAAAAATATTCAATGTACATACACGGTTGGTCTACGATTTTATTATATGTATAGAATAGATATAGATTGTTGTATGAGAACGAGCTCCTTTAGCGATCACGTTTGCCTTTATCAACTCTTGTGCAATCGCTTTCTTCTCTCTTTTGTATTGCATATTTTTCATCACAAATACAATCGTGCGTATCTAAATCATTCTCACAATGATCATTTCTGCATCAAATGGTTTAAAACCAACGTCAGTATTTTAATTGACAACATTGCCATGACCTATGTTTCTAAATAGAATAACTGTTTTTTGATATCAGAATTACGTCTTTGAATGTTAAGAGACCGACGCTCACAGTAATCTTCATCTTGTGGAGCAGATTCACTGGAATCCTGATCTGAATCAGGAGGTGTCGTTATTTTATTTCGATCCATGAAGTCACGGGTACAAGTGGAAGTTCGAGTACATCCTTCCACGTATCCGGGTGGCGTCCGAGACCCTATTTCGGGCCCGAATGCCTGACCTCGGTTTCCCTCATTTTCTCCATTTTCACCTGCACTCGTGTAGGCGGTCCATGTACACGTTAATTTACGAGTACAATAATTTATTCTTTCAAAAAGTATAGTAGTTGGCGGTGACTCATCTTGTTTTGTATCCGGGTCTTTTTCGTTGTCTTTATTCGGATGTTTTTCTTTTTTGTCCTGGTCTTTTTCTTTTATTCCCGAGTCCTTATTCTTTTCTTCTTCTTTCCCCTTATTTGCAACTTTATCATTATTTTCCGGGGCCTTTGTCTGTTTTAACAAAACTTCCTTGGTCGTGACTGTTTCTTTCGCCTTTTCTGCTACCGGTTTGGGTTTCACGGTTTTTTCAGTTTTCGTATCTGGTTTTTGAGTTTTTTTTGTACCTTTTGGGTTGCGTCTAAAGTCATAATGTGCAAATCCATCGTTAATTTTCCTAAGATGCATTAATTCATTAAAAGATAAATATTTTTCTGTGATATGTTCCGGCTGATAATCAGCGTAATCTGCCAACCTTAGTGTTATGGGTTCTGTACTTGTCAACAATTTGATTGAGTCCATGTTTTTCCTGGATTTCCTGCTTTGTATTGTCGTAAATCTCATACTTTTTAGCTGAGGCAGTTTTTGAAGGTTCAAATTTTCCATTTGCCAAAATGGCTTAACAGGATCTTCTTGTTGACGTTTTTTTCGCAAATCAGAATTAAATGAATGGTACACGTAGTCGCGCTCTTGTGATTTATGTTTTGAATGATTTGGCGCACCCTTATGTATTTGATCAGAGTCTTTTTCATCATTCATTGCTTTGTATGATTTATTATTGTCTGATTGAAACGACGTATCCTTTTGAGTTGAAGGTTCTAGTGGTATTTTTAGGTCACCACTTCGAACTACAACATTAGGAATCATATCATAGTACTGTAACGAACCAGTCCTTCTGTAATCATTTAAGTCATTGTTCTGTCGGCTTGGTCCTGCACATGTTGTAAGACAACATGTGTTTGCAGAAAAAGTTACTCTACAGGGACAATTTGTATTGTAGTTGCAGTTAGTACTTGTTACGTGACAAGGTGGTTGCGTACATGCGCACGGGTCAGGAAGTGGGGGGATGTAGGGGGTGAAGCACGTGTGATCTTCCACTGGCTGAGTACATGATATCTCAGTGCATGTAAATGGACACATAGTTGTTTGTTGACAACAATCTGGTGCCGCGGTCGGGCATTGATTCAAGGCACAGTTTTCTTGAATTGGTCTGATTCTGCGGGTGCATTGTGCATATTGATTAAATCTTCTAAAACTTGTGTGAGCATATGAGTTCATAGGTTCGGTTGTGTAATCATATCTTCTGAAATCTTGATTCGTATTTAATACAATAGTCGTGGCGTAGTTACGTTGCGGCGGTTCGTGTCCATGATAAAGGTGGGAGTGTCCACGATCGTGTTGGTAAAGGTAATCATTGTTGTTTCCTGAAATATTCATGAAGCTATTCCCAATCATCTGCTTGCGAAATTGAGGAATTCTTTTCACTGCTGCTGAAATAAAAATAAAAAATTATCGAGGAATACCTTTTATTAATATGAGGCCTAGTTAAAACAGAGAGAAGTTAGTAAATAAGGACCACGTGAGTATCACTGATTGTGAAATAGGTCGCAGTTGTTTTTAGTTGCATTCACATCATTTATGTCATTAGTTCGATGATGTACGAGTATTATGTGATTTGACTAGATACAGAGCATCAGGCATTATGTCCGCCTCTGTACATCTGTGTGCGTAAAGTATTAAATAAATAATACATAATTTGATTTATTTAAGTATAGAGAACCGTTTTTGGAAAAAAGGGGTATTTAGCATAGGAAAATATGGTTTAGGACATCAACCAGGTGATAACGAATTTGTTATAGGCCCGGAAAATTTAGTTCCTTGCATAAATTTTATTGTCTTGTATCGCGTAGTTTCCTCCAAACTACAATTTGTTATTATTACTTTTTGCACAACCGCGTCAAGATTAAAAAAAAAAACGCAAGATTTGTCACACCTTGGTTACACCATCAGAAAGGACGCGATTCATGGTTCCTAGATTGGTGGACTAGAATTTAACCAAGCTTGGCGCAAACGGTTTTATATCTTACTAGCTTTTGCCCACAATTTCGTGCGCGCATTTGCCGTTTGTTCCCGTTTCCGTAGGAATTTACGGAAATTCATTTTTCGTGCTCCCCTACGGAGTGCAGGGAAGCTAAATGCCAAATGCATGGTGCTTCCCATGAATGCTTTCTATGACCAGTAGCTTCGGCTGTGCGTGTCTGTCAGCCACTCAATAACTCAATCAGTCAGTAACAGAAGAATTTTTAATCGACTTCTTCAAATAATACATACAGCCGAACATAAAACCTCCTCAGATTCTATGTTCGACTGTTTGTATTTTTTTTATGTATGTTCACTAATTTCTTCGCCAATTGTTGACAGATTTTAAAAATTCTTTTTTATTCATATATTATAATAAATAATAAAAAAATAATATTAGGTTTGATATTATTGAGTAAAGAAAGCAGTAACACAACTCCCGACAGAAAAAACAACTCTGTTTATTTTATTTATTAGCGGTCCCCGACGCGCTATGACGCGAGTATAATACAGTAAAAACTAAACAAATACCTAGATATAGAATTTAAGTCTCTATTGCACACAGTGTGACAAAGATTCTAATTTGAAAACTGATAAACATTTTTAGGTCGCGACTGCACGTAATTTAACACTCGTAAACTTCGCTTGGCGTATTTCCGCAAATATTCGCTAATAAACTTATTTGTTAATACCGATAACATGTAGGGTATATTTTCTGCTAGCTACCGCTCGCATCTCCGCTCGATTGAATATCGAAAATTATCCTAAGAAACATACTTCTTCGATAAAAAGTATCCTATGTGTTATTCCAGACTATAATCCACCTGTGTGCCAAATTTTATCAAGATCTGCCGTTCTGACGTGATTGAGTAACAAACATACAAACTTTCGCATTTATCATATTACTATATACATATTATAATCATTACTCCCCCGCTCCTATTGGTCTTAGCGTGATGATATATAGCCTTCCTCGATAAATGGGCTATCTAACACTGAAAGAATTTTTCAAGTCGGACCAGTAGTTCCTGAGATTAGCGCGTTCAAGTAAACAAACAAACAAACTTTCAGCTTTATGTATTAATATAGTAAATCGTTTATAATATTATAGTTTAGATATAGTATATAATATTAGTATAGATAGTACATGGTCATCATCATCATCATAACAGCCGGAAGATGTCCGCTGCTGGACATAGGCCTCCCCCAAAGGGGAGGGGGTTTGCCATAATCGCCACGCTTGGCAGGCGGGTTGGCGATCGCAGTATATGGTTTTGCGTTACGTATTACATTACGAATTTTATGATAAATGTGAATATTTTTACAAGGTAAGTGCGGCCATTAAGAAAATAATACGGTGCCTACCATAATTACTCTTGTTAGCGAATATGTGCCTTGTTTTCTGATTTCGCTGCTGGTTGCTAGTGTTGTGATTTACATTACTCTGTCTTAGGTTATTGCGGATTGGATCAATTTCGTGATTCACCGAATCGTTTGATAAATTCAGTATTCTTAGTAAGCCGTTCATATGACGCTCTTTAGTGGCATTCGCAAGTTTTGCATCTGTAAGTAATTAATATTTCATTATTCTTTTGTGTATGATAATTATGATTTTTTATTTTTGACTGGTGCCTAAACTAAGCCGTGATTTGTATTTCAGGACATCAGGGATTCCCCTCTACACTCAAGAATGATGAACAAGTAGGTACTGATTGAATAACAAATAAGGTGCTAATTATACAACGAATGTAACAGAATGTAGGAAAAATCTAAAATAGGTCATTGTACTCATCGTTTATAAACAACTATAACTATAGAACCAACCACGAGGTGAGGTGGTGGAGGCGCAGAGACATCAGCTGTCCAGTACATTTCGTCGAGTTAAGCTAGAAAAAAACTGGTCCTACGTACGCAACGCTTTTTTATGGTATCGAATTTTGCGTTGCATACTATATGTGTGTTTCTATTGCATAGCTTTTTTTATTTGCGTTGGGTTTGCTCTTGACTCTAGTCTAGGCCAGTTTTTCATACAAAATCAAGAGTCCAGATATCATAATGCGTTGCATACGTTGCGTACGTGGGACCAGTTTGTCTCTAGCTTTATGCTTACATAGATGTATGGGGCAGTCGAATTTTTTACTTTAATTAGATTACTGAACTCTACGTACTGAAATCAGTACTTTCCAAATTCGTATGAGGGTGGAGCCGAGAATGACCCAACAGATTTGGTCCCATAGGATGAAACGAAGAAAGTAAAATAATATCCAATAATTGATGATTAATGTTGGGGCAGTTTAAACCCTATGAATTTGTATTTTCCTATTGTAAGAGGGTTTTCAAGAAACAAGGGCCAAGGAAATGCTAACAAGAACTTGTTAAACTACGTTAATAATAAGTTAATCCTATCAAAAACATACATGTGAAAAAGGGAGCCAAAAGTTCAATGTCCGTCATTGTAGATTTTAGCAAAAAAAGAATTGAGATCTAAATGGGCGCCAAGTTCTGTAGATATAACGTGTAACAGAATAAACACAATATCTCTTATGGGGTCACTAGTTGACTCGCGCAACTTCGTCTGCGTCACAATTTTCATTACTGCTCTGCTCCTATTGGTCTTAGCGTGATGATATATAGCCTATAACTTTCCATATAAATGGGCTATCTAACACTGAAAGAATTTTTTAAATAGGACCCGTAGTTCCTGAGATTAGCGCGTTCAAGTAAACAAACAAACAAACAAACAAACAAACAAACCAACAAACAAACAAACCAACAAACAAACAAACAAACAAACAAAAACAAACAAACAAACAAACAAACAAACAAACAAACAAACAAACAAACAAACAAACAAACAAACAAACAAACAAACAAACACAAACAAACAAACCTTACGAAAAATTTTTATTATGGGACCAGCACTTGTGTGTGCACATAAAACTCAACTGACTTTTTTTCGCCATTTCGGTTTGGTACCATTGTAAAAAAAACTGGCCAAATTCGAGTTGAAGTCGCGTGCAAAGGGTTATAAGCTTAAAGGTTCCGTTTTTTCCGGATGTTCGGAACCCTAAAAATGTTCATTAAGAGGTATTGCGTTAATTCTGTTACTCGTTGTATATAACTGTTTACTACGGGTTGCATCATCTTCGTAGCTGCACAGTCCTCCATATTGGTCATCTGGTACCATTCCAGTTTTGCACTGAGTTCCCGGATACCCGATAGAGTACACTGGTTTTCCATGATTATTTCCCTTCGGTGCAAAGTTACATACCAGTCTTTCCAGCATTATATTTCTTTCATCTACCTAAAACAATATGGTTAGTAAGATTTTAATTTACTAATATCATAATTAATGCGAAAGTTTGAATGAATGGATGTTTGTTACTTATTACTTTAGAAGTCTAGATCGTCTGAACGGACCTAAATGAAATATGGCATAATAATAGATAAAAGTCTAGAATATTTGTGATTTTGACTTAGACTTTGAATAGCACATAGGCAACTTTTTATACCGGGAGGAGCTAGTAAATAAATAATTCAAATGATAAATATTTACGTAAAATTTCACTTTGCCGCACCCGACAAATTCTGTAGTAGCCCATAATAGTTGGGTTAAATAACTAGCCTTGTAATCTCGTGATCTGTAATGATTGTAAAATACAATACTTTATTATAGTAAAACAGAAAAGCACCTGTAAATAGGAAAACTAACATTGCTCCCTCTTATTTCAATCATTTTCGTCGAGTAATTCCGAAATTTCGTAGCGTTACGCCGTAGCCAGGGTCTGACTCTACGGCGTAGTGCTACGGAGTTGTGGGAACCCCGGATTCGGCGTAGCTTTGCTATTGAATTAAAATGAATTTGATTGGATTGAAACTGAATTAATGATAAAAGTATATTGAAAAAAAAAAAAATAGTGACTAGTTTACATATATATTCATTTAACTATGTAGAAAAGAATACAAATAATTATACAATAATTAAAAAAAAATCATTTACATCACATTGGCAAGGGTTGACTACAAATTAATAACTAACAATTTTTTTTTTAAGTTTTGCTATGCTGTCACAGAATATGTCAATGTCGGTATTAGTAAGAGATAACTGTGTTAGTTACAGTCATCATTCGGTTTAACGCGGATCGGCCTAGATTTGTGCGAGATGATTGACAGTAAAGGTGTCGAGTTTTCGTGCTGACCTGACTGGACATTGACGGGGCACACTGAGGAAGAGATTATCAAGAAGTTGGGGTGAGGATATCTGACCATTCAAAATTTTGAAAAAGTCGTAACGTCAGCTAGAATGCGAAGTTACTCGAGCAAATGCCAACCAAAGTGAGCCAGTCGCTCTGATTAATCAGCCCTTTATGGGCAGCTGTGATCCTTGTACCTAGTGTAATGTTTTTCTAATCGTTCGATGCGGTTGATGTGCACTCTGTACATTGGACTCCAAACTGGAGAGGCGTATCCTAGGGTACTCCGTACGAAGGAGTTAAAAAGTACTTTCAATGCATGAGTCCCTTTGAAGTCCTGACCAATCCTTTTGATGAAAACCAACTATTTTACCAGCCTTGGACAAAATTTTATCAACATGAGAAGTAAAAGATAGGTCACTACTAGATAAGATTCCTAGATCCCGTATGATATCGACACTCTGCAGCGCTATTCCATTATGTAAATAAGATGAAGCTAGTGTTCGTTTTATGCGCGTAAATGTTATCTGCTGGCATTTTTCAGCGTAGAGCAATATAGTGTTCGCAATACGCGTTGGAGGGAATTGATATCCGATTGCAGTAGAATAACGTCTAATGGGGATTCGATATTCCGATACATTTTCAAGTCATCTGCAAAAAGTGAACATTGGCTGTGCTTGATATGGTTTACTATGTCGTTGATGAATACAATGTATAAAATAGGCCCAGGATCCCAGGACACCGGAGGTAGCTGTTTATTTTGGCGAATAGTAACCATTTACTACTATTCTTAGTTTCCGGCCGCATAAGTAGGATCCAAACCATTCTAAAAGGTTCCCATGCACACCGTATCTCTCCAGCTTAGTGAGTAGTATCTGGTGATCAACTTTATTGATTGCGCTGCTAAAGAATCGACTTGGAGACTCGCGTCGACATTACAGGAGATGTCATTGAGATATGCAGACAGATTTGTGACAGTTGATTTGTTACAACAGAAACCATGCTGTTAGTTGCTGGGCTAATAGTAGTATTTTGAATAGGACGGGAACCATCAATGATTCGAAGATCTTTGAAAATGTAGATAGCAAACAGATAGGGCGATAGTTTTTAGCATCTGCTTTATCTCCTTTTTTAAAAACCGGCATTACGTTAGCCCTTATCCATTAATGGGGGAATTGGGAAGTTTAAAAAGATTTGTTGTGTATCAACGATAAGGGAAAGCAAACGCATCTTTTGATAAAAATAGGAGGTATTCCGTCTGGATCAGCTCTCTTTGTGATGTCAATTCGTGACACAGCTTTTAAGACTTGCCTTCGGTGAATCTCATTGAAGTAAGTGCAGTCTGTGGAAACGCGTCTTCGTCTCGGGTTGTGGGGACGCGTTACTAGAGGAGGAAGCGTTTAGCGTTGACGAGAAATGCTGAGGAAAGATCTTGCATAAGTCGGTACCCGTACTAGCGGTTAAGTTGTCGAGCTTGATTTCTGACGGGATGTTCGAAGAATTGAAGTTTTTATTCTTCACAAATGACCAAAAGGATTTTGGGTTGGAGCTAATATTTTTTTTTTTGAAAAGTCATATTTACCATAGCAATCTTTAATTAATGACCGTGTTCTCTCACCAAGGATTCTATACTCTATTTCATCTCGGGGGTTACTGTATTTTTATAAACGTTTTCTGATCTCTTCTTTTTCGTTAAGCACTCTTACAAGGGTTTTAGAATACCAAGGAGGGAATCAGTGATTGATTTGAGAGGTTTTGGGGACTTTTTCCTTGATGATATTGTTCAGACATTCATAAAAAGAAGATACCATAGATTTGACATTAGTATGCGACCGAAATTTATCATTCCAGTCAATTTTCGCTAATTTGTCATCAATTAATTTGTAGTCAGCTTTCATGAAGTTATAATTACAAGTTTTTTTCGATTTTAAGGTGTTACAAATACCTAAGTCAAAGTAAACTTCCAAGGGTTGATTACTGTCCACCTTCGACAAAGAAAGTGCAGATATTTTCACCATAACATTACTTAAATTAAATCGAGTATTCTGTGTTTAAAATTCATCTCTTCCACCTGGCGTTAATCCCGGCTATTGCCAGGGTCCGCCTTCCTACTTAGCTTCCTCCACTTTGCCCGATCTTCAACATCCTTCTCAGTCAGGCCATTGGCTCTCATGTCGGACTTGACGACGTCCAGCCAGCGCTTGCGAGGGCGACCACGGGGCCTAGCCCCAAGAACAGCCATATTCATGCATCTCCGACCAACGTACTCCATAGGGCGGCGCATGATGTGGCCATACCATCGCAGACGACACTCTTGCAGTTTTTCCCCCACGTCACGGACACCAAGACTACCTCGGATGTATGAGTTGCGCATGCGATCGGATCGCGTTACGCCACTCATCCACCTCAGCATCTTCATCTCCGTGACGCGAAGCTCCTGGGTGTGTCTGCTTAGTGCTGGCCAACACTCGCCCCCGTACAGTAGGACAGGCCGAATGATGCATTTATATATCTGCCCCTTGAGCTTCGGAGGCATTTTGCGGTCGCATACAACGCCCGTCACCTCTGTTGTCTGTGTTTAAAATTCATATTATAATTAAATTGCGATAAGAAATTAGTTGACATAAAATCTATCAATGAACAGCCTAAGCCGCTGTTGTAGTTACTAGGTTTGGTGACAGTTGCGTGGGGGGTGTGGTCTACTGTCCACTCTATAAATCCCAGGTTGAAATCTCCGATAGTTATTACATCGTCACCCGTAGTTTCAATGACTCTCGATATGTTATCTAACAACGCGTCGAGATGGTGTTGAGCGACGGGAGGGGGAGGTAAGCGACACAAATGTTTGTCTTCTAACCTTCTTTGATTTTGATGCTCACCCAAAGGTCTTCAGCAGAGGTTTCCCATTGGCAAGCTCGTAGGGAATTGAAAACCTTTGATACTGTTATTAAAACACCGCCGCTCTCTTTGCCGTTCCGCGCACTGGAGCACCTATCCCTCCGATAAATGTTATACTGGTCGTTAAGATCTCGCCATCATTAATGTTTGTATTAAGCCATTAGCTGTGATAATGTCGTAATGAGATATACTAGCTGCCATGTTTATTTCAGAGAGTTTTGTTCTCGTGCCTCTAAAATCCTGGTAATACGAGAAACTGACTGGATATCTTGCTCTTGGATGTTGCATGACACCACCTTACCCAGCTGAACTATAGTGCTGACAAGGTTCTCGTTACTGTTTTCAGGTAGCCCATTAATTTCAATATTTTCTAGGTGCGTGTATTGTTCAAGCAGATTCAATCTTGTAGACATGTCAGATACAGCAGTTTTTAGCCACTCATTTTCAGATTTCAATAATTTCAGTGATTCTTTATTTATTTCACATTCTTGTTTCATTTCATCAAAATTAGCGCTCATGAATTTCACAGATTTTTCAAGTTCATGCAAGGATTGAAGACTTTCCTTTATTGCTTGGAACTCTTGATAAAAATAATCTTTCAGAGATAACTTCAGTTGTACCGATATAGTGGACTCGATTTCACGGCGAATGGTGGAAACAAAGATTTAATATTTTTGTTTATAACTGAATCAGTTTGCATCAGATCATCATCACTGCCTTCGGTATTGATGAATTTTCAAGGCGAGGACGCTTTGAGCGGTTTCCGTACCTTGTAACTCAATTTCTGGTGGTAACTGAGTTGTTAGTAGACCATCGGAGCGAGGCGTAGTTCTTTGTATGTTAGGTATTGCAGACGTGAAACTGAACTGAAACCATCCTTAACACAATCACGATACACCCAGCACGCGCTGCCTCGCATACGTTACAAAACAAAAACTCAACACTAAAGACAACAATAGTGTTGTCTTTGAACTCAACTTTATTCAAGCGCCTAGTTTGTTTACATGTATTGTGGATGTCACACAACTGATAACGGGACTGCGTTCCAGTCTTGTAAGGTGGGTCGCGCCATAAACGCAGTATGCGCGGGCGCTGGCACGGTGCCGAGAGCTGGCGGGTGCAAGGGGAATCCGTTGCGATAAAAAGTTATATTACACTGCTCAATAGTTCACTTCATTAACTTTGTAATATTACTGTCTCACACTAACTACTGGTCTGATTTGAAAAATTCTACGCTATATATCATCACGCTAAGACCAATAGCAGCGGAGCAGTAATGAAAATTGTGCCGCAGACAAAGTTGCGCGGGTCAACTAGTAACACCATAAACAGCAATGAATATTCAGTTTGTTGTAGTAATTACGAATATATAGATACGGAACAGAAAAATAACGTCAAGTCATTTAGCACGTCGCGTTCAGATGAGCATGTCCCAGCTATCATGGATAGGCTTAACATAATAATACGTCGTAAATACGCGTTGTCTACAGAGGTTTGGCTAAAAGGGCGGGCTAAATGTGACCCTTGTGCATCATTAGTTAGTAAAATGTTAAGTTAGGAATTATGGTAATCTTTATCTGTTTGTCTACTTATGATTAGAGTATTTAAAAAAAATAATTAGATATGTTTTTTTTAAATACCCACCCATCAAAAGTAGACAAACAGATTAGCATAATTCCTCTCTTGGTACATACTTCTCGATCGTTGTCTTACTTTGGATTTCAGTATTGTGGATATAATCGTAATTTTATTGTTTCCCTCTACCTGCACCGGGGTAAGGAACCTTTAAAATTACTATCTTCACTATAAAAGCTAAGTATCTAATACGTATATAAATCTTATAATAATAATTAATCTTATAATAGCAAAAGTAAAATGTTTAATCATATTTTTTAATATTTTATGCGTAAACTATTCGTTAATTTATTAGTTGACCCGCGCAACTTCGTCTGCTCCGCTCCTATGGTCTTAGCGTAATGATATATAGCCTTATAGCCTTCCTTGATAAATGGGCTATCTGACACTGAAAGAATTTTTCAAATCGAACCAGGAATTCCAGAGATTAGTGCGTTCAAGCAAACAAACAAACTCTTCAGCTTTATATATTAGTATAGATTTTCAAGAAGCTGCTTCAAACCTAAAATTATATGTTTCTAGAAAAATAATTATTTGAATAGCCAATTAAACAAATTTATAAAAATAATGAAGGAAGTTTTAGGTGGGTATTTACGTACAACGTACATGTATCGTCACAGTTAATAAGTACTACAGTAAATGTACTCACTTATTGTAATAAGTGACGATTCCTTCGTAATTCAGTACCTGTATGAACCACATCTCAACGTAACCTTTGACGCTGAGGCCGGGTGCTGGACCCAAAACGCTGCCAATATTTTGTCCCACTTTTAAATTTTCTGAAATATTTACATGACATTATAACATTCTTTACAATCTATAAATATAAAAGGGATAATGACTGACATTAACTCACAGCCGAAAGTATTGGAATAAGAACATAAAATTTTGCACAAGGCTTCCTTTTATGATGTTGTTGAACACTAATTAGAGTCTAAAATCTAGACCTCTAGTATCGAGTATCTTAAGTGAAAATACTAAACTCATAAAAAACATTGTTGGCGACTATCTTACCTAATGGGCCTAATCAGAAGGCAAGTCACTCAGAGAGGGCAACGCTTGGAGTTTCCTTGCGTGATCGAATCAGGAATAATGATATTCACAAGAGAACCAAGGTTACCGACATAACCCGAAGGATCGCCAAACTAAAGTGGTAGTGGGCAGGGCACATTACTCGCAGAACAGATGGTCGATTGGGCCAAAAAGTTCTGGAGTAGCGACCGCGTACCGGTAGACGCAACGTTGGAAGGCCTCCCATAAGGTGGACCGATGACCTAGTGATGGTTGCGGGTTGCCGATGGATGCGAGACACTCAGGACCGGTTGATGTGGTGCTTGGGGGAGGCCTATGTCTAGCAGTGGACGACTTAGGCTGATATGATGATGATCTTACCTAAATCTCTGCATTGATCTTCTCTATCCGGATGTATCACTGGATCGCATTGGTCCGCCCAGCGTTGGGCGAAGGTTGCTAACTCGTTTGACCAATGCTAAAAGATAAATACTGCTGATGTCCGATAGCTTATCGCAAATTTTCGAGGGTGTTTTGTGTGAATATTAGGGCCGTTTTTTTAATTTAAGTTTTTAAGGGATCACAGTAGACAAAAAAATATAAAAAACTACATCTAACAAAAACTATATCTAATTTCTTGAATAGGCAAGAAGTTAGATATAGGTGTTTCTTATGTCTCCGACGGTAAAGCATAAGTGGGTTAAGGAAAAACACAACAGGATTTTGACGATTTATATTGTTAGATACAGCTCGAATTTCTTATTAAATTCCTTACAGGTGAAGTATACTTACGATTTTTTTCATGTTAGCGGCGTGCGGAAGAATTTTAGAGTACCCCATGGCAACAAAATTTCTCCTTTCATTTATTTTGCTGACGAGCTCTTTGATATCCTGACTTTTCAGTTTTGCTGAACTGTCGTAAGAAGTACAAGAAGGACTGGGTCCTTGTGCCTGCCAACAAATATTACAGACAATTTGTAACAATAATTATATAAGTATACAGTTTAAAAATCACAATCGTAATACCTTGTATTTGCAAAGAGTGTGATTGAGACATATCTCACAGAAATCATTCGGGCTCGCACTGAAACCATTGACACAACAAAATACTACAATTAGTTTAACAATTATCATAATAAATTAATAAGAAAAAAACATAAATATATTTCTCCAACGTCTAAGCATGACCATCGTGACCATCTAGATTGTGAACATGTAGACGACCCCGAGTCAGTACGTACTGACATATTTTAAAATGTACTATTTTGTATTACCTGGTTATGTTTATTGTGTTTCCATTTTTACTGCTCTCAATTTATTTTTCCGAGACAAATAATTTCGTTTTAAAAAAAGATAGTCAAAGTCCTAATTTCAAACAAAATGACAAGGATCTAATTTTTCAAGGTAATGCTAAATTGAAATTGGTTGTATCACCACACCACTATTATCTAACGAAGAAACTTACTTTTACCTATTAATAATTAATAAATGTGTTCCAGGTGTACAAAACGATTCTTCAGATTTTCTAACACGCAAATCAGTACTGCGGAAGTTATCAAAAGCACAAAGCAGTAATCCGATAACGAACCAATTTAACAAAAAACTATCAGAGGACGTTCATATAAAGCGACACATTCAAGAAAATGACGAAGAAGATATTCCCTCAATGTTCAAAAATACTAAAAGTAGTATTGCAACTTCTGCACGAGAACTAAAACGGAAATGGCCAGTAGTAGAACTTCTTACTCATTCAGATGATTTAAATGCGAATGAGCAATATTTTGACGACTTTGAAAAAAAAGAAAATCCTTTTTCACATGATAGCGAAAGAGAGTCTAAAGTTACAGAGTTTTCCCCAAAATACGTTACTAGTCATGTCGACTTGCACAATAATCATTCAAAGATTAAACCTGTTGGTTTAAGAAGTTTATCTCGACAAAGACTTTCAGGCATAAGTTGCGAAAATGGTGACCAATGTGTGTGCAGGCTTCCGACTACGACTGGTAAGACAACCCCTACATGTTTCATTACAATAGTATACTCATTGGTTAATTTGTATGTGCCTTATGAAATAGTTAACATTCCGAAAAATATTCCAACAGGCACTCCGAGACCAACAACTCCAAAGACTACAACAACTGTGCGGCCGCCTAGCTCTATAGACCTGGGCTTTCAACTGGGTATTCCCATGGGTGTCCCAATGGGTGTACCAATGGGTGTTCCAATGGGGATACCAGCAGGTTATCCAGCGGGCTATCCACCTGGATATCCAGCAGCCTATCCAGCGGTGTTTCCAGGGGGTCCAATGCCATGCGCAGCAAGTTTACCTTCTTACTACCAACCAAATATCTACAAGGATACCTCTAACCATAAGAAACCTTCTAAAACGCACTCAAATGATTACGAACACTATGATGGTGATGATGACGAACAAGAATACATTTATGACGAAGATGATTCAATTGGAAAGAAAAGAAAACATGAAAAGCAACACAAGGGCGGCATTCTTGTTGATGTAGAGTATGACATAGAAGAAAGTCGTGACCATGAACCAAACCGGAAATTTAAGTGCCCACATGACAAGGAAGACCAAGCTACCGATATCTTCAAAGATATAAGAAAATTACAAAGCGACACGATTATCAAGGACTGTTACTGCTGTATGGCATCCTCTTGTGGTGTTAACTTTCGTATAGTTTTTCTATTAATAATATTGGTTACTTTTTGTTAAGTTCTTTTGCAATATTAAATGATCTTTAGTTTAAATCTCCAAAAATAGTCTCTGAAACTAACACACGAACACAAACTCTCGTTAGTGTCCAAGAACTTAGTGGCCTATCTTTATTTTAATGTGGAGAAGGTTCTGAAAGTGATATACTTAGAATTAAGTGACTGTTTTTCTTATGGCAAACTTGATTACCAGTAGATAATAGTACCGACTCTCGGCCAAAAAGCAACAAACCACAAAAACACCTACTTACCCGGCCATTGTACACTAATTTGCTTCTCATAGATTTAGAAATCACTGAGGAGCTCGTGGCTAGATAATAACAGCCGCATGAGTCGATCTTCAAGGTTAAGCAACGCTTGCCAAGGTTGTTCTATGGATGGGTGACCATCTTAACATACTAAGTCTCCTGCGTGCCTCGAAAAGCACGTTAAGTCGTTGGTCCCGGCTGTCATTTGTAGATCTTTGGCAGTCGTTACGGATAGTCAGAAGCCAGTTAATCTGACTGTACTCTTACCATGAAGTACCGTATTACCCAGTCAATGGGTTGTGGAGGTCTGGTAGGCAGCCGCTCGTCGTAAAATACTGGTATTCAGCTAAATCCTAGTACCTAGGCAGGTGTGAATATAGAACTTGACTTTCAATGCTTCGGAGCAGCAGCAACCCCTTTAATATTTTAATGATAGAATTTAATTTATTAAAATATCCAATTAAGTACCCAAAAAGAAACTCTGTACAAAGCCATCATCGAAGCGTCACTAACGCCCAATCAAAATTCGTGCTCAAATGATAGCGTTAGCAGCCATCATCCAATTATTTAGATTTATTCGAAGTTTTGTAACGGGAGATTTAATTAAACTTTGTTTGGTTGCTTATTTACACCAGATCTTGCTTCCATCAGATGATATCATTATTATAAGCGCTTAGGAAGATGAAGTCACTGACGAAACCATCGTAGCGCAAATTGAAATGGGTTGACTTAGGAGGTGGGGAGAAATATTATTGTGAACGAAAATTCTTTCTATTTGAAGAACTACATATTTGCTTTAATAACTTACCTTATCTTTCAAACTATTCTTAGATTCAGAAAACGATATATAGAAAACGCAGATAACACTTGTGCAACACATCATTCTTTGAGTAATTCCGGTGGAATAGCTCAATCTTTTCTTTTTTTTTTTTTAGGGATGGGAAATCATCAAATGACTCCTCCCGCTTTGGGTGAAGCAGAAGGGAGTGTCAGACTGCCCTTTGCGTTCCAGGGTACGGTGCCTCTTTCGAACGAAGTCCGCAGCCCCAGCAGGCACTGGCCCTAGCGGGCCCCGTCTTTTACGCTGACAGCTCTTTGAGACACGCGTGAAACATAGCGCGCCGTCCACCCGGGCGAATAGCTCGATCTGGAGATCAGTTTTATTATCCGACTGCGAAAGAAGGAGTGTTATGTTTTCGAGTGTAGGTATGTATGTATGTATGTATATTTCTTTGGCACGCCCTAGAGCCTAAACGGCTCGATGGATTTTAGCTTGAGAGGTTTCGTTAGATTCGTATTTACTGCGAGAGTGACACTGGGTACTTAAATAAAAATAAAACAAAACAAAATGGCGGATCATTTTCGCCAAATATACATATTCTTACAAAAAAATAATATTTTCAAAACCTATCGAGTGGGGTATGTGATAAAGGGCTCGAGGAGACGATTCCAAAACAGTAACTCACTAAAATGTAGGAAAAATTTTTTTTTACAATAATATTTTCTATTCCAGTATGATCCACCATGCAGGGTGTCTAGAAAAAAAAAAAAATATTCTGGTCGGATGTCCTACTTATCTATTAACAGATTTTTGGGACAGTCACCAACAAAATATATGTCCAGGGTTTATTGAAATACACATGTTCGTTATTCTTATTGTAATGAAAACAAATAAAAACAATACATTACATACACAACTGTTTTGTTTTGACTGTACTTACCAATCAAAAAGATTAAGGGGAGACCGGAATGAGTAAGTTTAAAGTGGATCAGACAGGAATTAAAACAATAATAACCAGCAGGGGATCCGACTGGAATAACTCCATTCTTTAGTACCTTATAGGTAATTAGAATTTGCCCGCGGCTCCGCTCGCGTCCATTTAATATTACCGCGAAAAAAGTATCCTATAACCGCTTCCAAACTAAAAGAAAGCTCTCATTTATAACCGACTTCTTCAAAAAGGAGGAGGTTCTATGTATTTTTTTAATAAATAAGTTTAAAAAATTGTCTCTCCTTTAGTTTGCCATGTGTTATTACGTCCCAGAATTTGATCCTTATAAATTACACTTTCCGATGATGTAATAACACAGGATGTTTTTTTTAATCAACCGGTTCGATTCCTGGGAACAACGATTTTTCAAACACCTAATGATGCAGTTTTACTTTTCATCAAAATCGGGCTCGAGACTCCTTTCAGTGTTTTTCGATATTCCTCATAGTTTTGAATTTGGCCATGAAGGCACACTTTAAAAAACTGGCTAAGTGTGAGTCGGACTCGCGTGCAATGGGTTCCGAACAATTTTTTTTTATAACATGTTGTATGTATGTAAATCGGGCTGGTTTCGAAACTCCACGACTAAGCGCGTATTTTGCGTGCAGGTGGGACAAATGCGTCATTCGATCCACCCCAGCTCCCCAAGGAAGGCGCTGGCCTTTCTTGGGGAGCAACGCCTTGGTGTTACCAACTATCTCGCAGAGGGTACCTGGTTTTCCGAAGTTCTTAGCCCTGTAATCCGCGACTACTGGGAACCTTAGAAGCAGGTGTGCTACTGTCTCATTCTCCTCCATGCAGGCTCTGCATAGTGGCCTGTCAGTGACTCCTATAGCATAGAAGTGTTTATTAAAAAACCCGTGGCCAGTTGTTACGGCTGTGACTGAACGCAACTGTTGTTTAGTCAGTCTTAGGGCTTGTTTTGTGAATCGGCCATCTATAGAGGGAAGTTTCTCTTTGGCCTGCCTACACTCACTTTGTTCAACCCATAGCTTGTGATGTTTATCTCCGGTACGTTTCCTTACCAGATTGCGTAAGTACCCGAAAGGCAGCGGCACGATGGGTTCAGGTCCCATTGCTGACAAACTCGACCCCCTTCGGGCGAGTTCAACATGTTATTTTGACATTAGATATTTCTTATAGATTTTCCTGTAATCTATAGGTAGTTTCGGAACTAAGGGTGAAAATGGTAATTTTTCGTCTAATTTCTTGACTATCTTCAAAACCATTAATTTTATTATTATGAAAAAAATATAAGTTAAACTTTTATTTGATGTCACTCGATACCTATTGTTAAAAAAACTGCTTTTTTAATTTTCTAGTTTGATCCCAAAAGTGATCTCCATACTAAAATTTAATCTTCTTCTTCTTCTACCTGGCGTTAATCCCGGCTATTGCCAGGGTCTGCCTTCCTACTTAGCTTCCTCCACTTTGCCCGATCTTGAACATCCTTCTCAGTTAGGCCATTGGCTCTCATGTCGGACTTAACGACGTCCAACCAGCGCTTGCGAGGGCGACCACGGAACCTAGCCCCAAGAACAGCCATATTCATGCATCCCCGATTAACGTACTCCATAGGGCGGCGCATGATGTGGCCATACCATCACAGACGACACTCTTGCAGTTTTCCCCCACGTCACGGACACCAAGACTACCTCTTATGAAAGAGTTGCGTATGCGATCGGATCGCGTTACGCCACTCATCCACCTCAGCATCTTCATCTCCGTGACGCGAAGCTCCTGGGTGTGTCTGCTTAGTGCTGGCCAACATTCACCGCCGTACAGTAGGACAGGCCGTATGATGCATTTACATATCTGCCCCTTGAGCTTAGGAGGCATTTTGCGGTCGCATACAACGCCCGTTACCTCGCGCCACTTCGCCCAAGCCGCGCCTATACGTGCTTGGACATCGTCGTCCACGTTGCCAGACTCGTGCAGCACGGATCCAAGGTACCTGAACGTATCGGACTTTCTGATCAGGTCCGAACCTATTCGGATGAACCTATTTGAATCCGTGCCGCCACAGGACATGTACTCAGTCTTCGCCACATTTAGTCTCAGACCACCGTTTTCAAGCGTGTCCTTCCAAATGTTGACTTTGCGCTCAAGATGGGCTTTGTTCTGATTAACGAGGGCGATGTCATCGGCATACATCATTAGCCATGGGGGCTTATCTTGGATGTTTGCCGTAACTACATCGAGCACTACGTTAAACAAGAACGGGCTAAGAGCCGAGCCTTGGTGAACGCCAACAGATATTGGGAAGCCATTCGATTCGCCAACAGCGGTCTGGACAGAGGACACGGAATCGCGGTACATGTCTCTGATAATGTCAATATAGGCCTCGGGAACGCCCTTGAAGCGCAGTGCCCACCAGATGGACTGCCGAGGTATACAGTCGAAGGCCTTCTGCAGGTCTAAAAAGGCCATATGCAAAGCTCTCCTTCTCTCTCTGTAAGCCTCAGCCAGATTCCGTAAGGCGAATACTGCGTCCATGGTGCTGTTACCCGCCCGGAAGCCATATTGACACTCAGAGACAGTATACTCGCTACGGAGCCGTGTGTCAATGATGCGCTCGAAGAGCTTCATGGTGTGGCACATGATCTTGATACCGCGGTAGCTACTACAATCCTGTACGCTACCTTTGCCTTTGTATACAGGGATAATCAGGCTAAATCGCCACTGGTTCGGCATTTCCTTGGTGATCAGGATGCGGTTAAAAAGATCCGTCAGAAGGTCCACGCCATGTGGGCCCATCGCCTTCCACACCTCAATTGGCACATTGTCAGGCCCGACCGCTTTCCGGTTCTTCATGTGGCGAAGAGTGTTCAATGCGGGTTTCGTCGGGGGAAATAGGGGAAATAAGTCCAAGGTTAGGAGGCGGTTCGGGAGGAAGGTTATGGGGATGCTGTTTGTTAGACAGCTCCGCGAAGTATGTACACCATCTCTCCTTAACAGAGGGGGCATCGTAGAGCAGCTTACCCTGGGCGTCCCTTACACAGAGACATTTGCTAATGTCCCGTGCAGCTTTCTCCCGGGCATGTGCCAGCTTAAAAATAAGCTTTTGCCCCTCCGCAGTTTCCAGCTTGTCGTACAAGGGCGCCAGACTTTTGCTGCGGGCTCTGGCTACAGCTTTTTTGCAAGCGCGCTTAGCCGCTCCATATGCCTCTCTGTCATCCGGAGAGTTGGACCCTTGCCACTGTTTAAATAAAACCTTCTTCTTCCGAGTCGCCTCCTGCACCTCGTCATCCCACCACCACGTCTCCTTTTCTATGGTGCGGCCACCACGAGAAGTGCCAAGGACGCGCTTACCCGCATCGGTGATTGCTGAATGGATCCTACTCCAGATCTCTTGAGCGGACTCATGCGGAGCACTGATCTCGAGATGCTCGAGCTCCGCGATGAAGTCCGACTGCCTAGGACCATCAAGCAACCACCACTTTGTGCGGGGTTTGCGTTTTTCGGTCACTTTCTTTTTCGGTACAACCGCAAAGTCCAGGACAAGGAGGCGGTGTTGAGCCGTTAGGCTTTCACCTGGGATGACTTTGCAGTTGGTAACCTTGCCAATGTGGCACCGTCTCACCAGCAGGTAATCTATTTGGGTTGAGTACGGCACCACTACGGTACGTAATAAGATGCTGGGGCTTCTTCTGAAAGAACGTGTTCGCGATGGCTAGGTCAGACAAAGCGCAGGTGCTGAGTATACTGACTCCCTCTGCATTTAGCTGGCCATATCCAAAACCACCGTGAACACGTCCGTACTCTGCAGCAAACTGACCTACGTGACCGTTGAGATCCCCCCCAACCAAAACACCTTCGGAATTCGGAATAGCGCGTAGTACGTCCTCGAACTCATCCCAGAAGGCCTCCTTTTCAGACTCACAGCAACCAGTTTGAGGAGCATATGCGCTGATTAGGTTCGTTACCGACCCTTCGATCAGCACCCTAACTCGCATCAACCGGTCGCTGCATCGGTCTACTTCAAGGAGTCCATCCTGGAGGTCCTTAGACAGCACCACGGCCACTCCGCCCCTGCCCGTTGGTGATCCGGTGTACACTAGCCGGTACCCCTGCCCGATGTCACGTGACTTATTTCCCTTCCAGCGCGTCTCCTGAAGGAAGGCGCACTGGACCCGACGCTTCGCAAGTACGTCCGCGAGTTCTCGGCAACGTCCGGTTAGGGAGCCAATGTTCCAGGTGGCAAAGCGGAACTTCTTCTTGGGTACTATCCTCTTTAGCCGTGCCCGTACTCGACACGGTAGCCCTAGCCCACTTATCGCAGGTTTAGGGCGATGTGCCTGCGCGTCGTTATGCGGCGACGCCCTAGCCCGAGTACCCGTTATCAACTTCTTGTCCATTTTATTTGGCTGAAGTTGGTTTTACGTGGAGCGACCAGCCGTCAGACCCCCACAACCCTACGAGAGGGAAACCAGGTTCGCCAGAGCCTCGTCCGTTGGACAGCAGGGTGCACCGCTAGCAGGTGAGGTTGGCTTGGGTCTTAAGATGGTAACAGACCCCATGCACCCCCCATACTAAAATTTAATAATTTACGTAAAACGTCCATGTTTGGGTCACAGAAGTCCATATGTGTACCAAATTTCAATAGAACCGGTCCAGTGGATTCGGAAAAAACTGGCTGTGACAGACGGACACTCGGGTGTCTGCCTGTCTAGGCAGTGAGAGTCTAGAGTGATCCTATAAGGGTTCCGATTTTGTTCGTCACCCTAAAAATCACCCTAAATTTGCAACAGGACGCCCGTTTTCTCCAGTTATTTATATCATGGGTGGTAGGTAGGTAAGTATCAAGCTTATCACTTTTCAAAGCTCTTTTACTGCCAGTTGTAAATAACATGATGTTTAGTAGCATTGCTTCATAAAAAGTAAATTGACGCCCTTATTATTTGGCCCCTCAAGGGGACTATAAAATGGGTTTTATTACGTTCTGGGTCTATCTGCCCTTTCCCTATGTACTATCGTAAAGAGAGAGATTCGGATTGCGTGTATTACGATTCAAATGTCCATGGAAGGCGCCAGATATACTTGCAGTAAAGTATATTGACCTTTCCTTAATATCCTTTCGTAGATACCCGAACAATCAATTATGAACCGTTTTTCATTACTAGAGAACTTAAAGGATCACGACAGAAGTCGATTCAGGACAGCTTTATTTCTTTTTTTACTGATTTTGATAGTAAGAAAGCCAATAAATGTATGTGGATCAATGATTGTTTTTGCTTGCGCAGAGATTCTGCCAGCGGCTTCGCATGCGTTATCCCTAGGTATAAAAAGTAGCCTATGCCTTTTCTGTGTAGAAAGCTCTAGACTATCGGTGTACCAAATTTCATTTAAATAGGTTCAGTAGTTTTGGCGTGAAAGCGCAACAAACGGACAGATAGACAGACAGAGATACTTCGAATTTATAATCTTATAAGTAAGGATGAAATATTAAGTTATACGACGTAATGCACGGTTTTTGAGCAACCATATTCAGGGCGATAAGTTGATAGCTGAGCAGATGCGGCATACTGAGACGTACAACGATACCCCACACAATGAGATAAGGAATAATCGTAGATTATGCAGCGAGGGGATAAAGCAGTGTCTAATGTCACGGGTGTCATTGAATCCCAAACACAATGATGAATTCGAGATGATGGATTCGAGATGATGGATTCGAGAGTTAACTGCCTCCACTGCTAGGAGCAGGTCGCGCGCCCGAAGCTGCGGCTACAGCGTACCGCCGGGCAATGATATTGTACTGAATTTCATTATACGAGGAAACCGCCACCGAGCAATAATGTGATTTGAATTTGGAACGCATTTTGACTGCGCACGTAGCAGTGGAGGCGGACGAGATCCACTCGCGAGTTAAAATGAAGTACTTTAGGTTAGGTTTGCTTGGCAAATAATTTGACGTTTCGCGTAGGTGGCATGAAAAAAAAAACAAAGTATCAGTTTTATTATTATAATTAATTTGTTTAATTAATACTTTACGGGATGGATAACTACGGAACTCTTCACTCTACGTGCCCCGACACGCACTTGCACGTTTTTTCTTATCTGCTACGACAAAGTTTGTTATTTAAAAATATAACTTCTTTAATTTGAAAATCTACTAATACCGTGATAAGACTTGTCGCACTGTATGTAACAGAATGTTGGGCTGAGAAAAAGACGAATGAAAAAAATTGCATATCATGGAGATGAGAATGTTGAGATGGCTGTGTGAGTGACGAGAATGGATAAAGTGAGATATGAGTTAATTAGAGGAAGTTTAAAAGTGGCGGCAGTGGCGGATAAGTTGAAATGGACACTTGGCTTGGTATGGGCATGTAAAAGAGTTATGAATATAAATCTGGATGAATGGAGAGGGAGAGGGAGGCCAAAGAAAAGATGGATGGATTGTGTATGGTGTGACATAAAAGAAAAGGTCTGCCAGAACAGTATGAACAAAAAAAATGTGTTGCGTCGAATGAAAGTAGCATGGGATAAAGGCAGGAAGATGATCATGAATTTGAACAGTTGAATTATATACACAAAAAAGATATGATCACTTAGGAATACGATTACTTTTGCGTATAAGTTCCATATCACATTTTCACATGCGTTTTGTGAAAATATTATATTTTGATATTACTTACAAACAGAAACTTCATTTTTATCTGCGTTAAAATAAAATATAAATCAATCGCGGTCCATTCGGTAGATGATGACTATAGAAACCAATACTTACAATGTCAATTAATAAATAAATACAACGAAAAGAAATCAGAACATTTTTTTTAAGTAAGTAATACATCTATTAGGGAACATGCAATATTTTCATCTTGCTTCCATTTTAAAGAATCCTATGTAACTTTCTTACAAAAAAAAAAACGAATTTGGTTTTATGTTTTTGTAATCTTTTTATTTTTCACTTTAAGTGGTGTTGGGGATTATATCCAGAATTGTTGAAATAAAAGGCTTCCGATAATTTAAGAGCTGTATTCCGTGCAAAGACAAGATGCAGACGAAAAAAAAAACAAAAAGTTGTACAACTGGTAGGTACTTATAAAATAAATTCTTAACAGCTAAGCGTGGCAGTAAGACGTGTTTGCGCATATTGCTAATCGAATTGAGTAGGCGTTAAAGTAAACTTAGTATTCTAAACAAGTGGTACGCAGGTACCACTAAAAAGATTAACAGACGTGATGTTATGTTATGAAATGGTGTAAACAATTAACAGACATGCGATCAATCAACAGAAATCCCGATCCATTTGCTATCATTTATTGAAGAGTTCCGTTGCCTACCTCCGAAGTTCTTCATCAGATCTTCACCAAATTTAAATGGGACCAGTCTGAAAAAATACTCTTCCAAACAAAAATGAATCATCCAAATCGGTTAACAATTGGCGAAAATATCGCTGAACAAACATTTTTCATAGGATCCCATCATCAGATCCTGACTTATACCTTCCATCATCAGCTCATCAACATGAGATGATGATTACCAGGCACAAATATCTGAATTGCGTTAGAAAGTTTATGAAAAACATTGTATGTACTTCTAAAATTTGAGGGTTTCCCTCGATTTTAATGGGATTCCATCATCAGATTCTAACTTGGTGACAATGGGACCACCTCAGGAGTATAGACTTACGAATAAAAAAATAGGTTTAAAATCGGTCAAAAAAAAAAAATACATACAGCCGAACATAGAACCTCCTGCTTTTTTAAAGTAGTCGGTTAAAAATAGACCATACATAAATCTAGAAAATAAAGCGCTTTAATCTATTTTCAAAATTGCGGATTTAAACTGACAGTTTGACATTTCGAACGAATAAGGAAGTTGAGTCACTCCTGTCTGACACTTGTCATGAACTGTCCTAACTCAAAGACATATGGTTGCCTTTTCGTTGTCATAACAGAAGTAACGTCACTAAACGCTGATTGTTCGATATTAACTAAAATAAAAACGTTGCAATGGCCTTTATTTTATACTTTTTTATCATTTTACTAACAACATTCTCAAAAATTCTATATTTGCATCTTCCCTATTGAAAAGTAACTAAATAAGTACCTAATTTTATTGCTGACAAATTTTTTTTTCTAAACAATCTGTCCGAAGGCTGGAGTTAAGTTGGTGCAAGCTATTGCCATTAAACCCTGAAGATCATCGGTAAACGAGATCCAAAATTACATCCAAATATCCTTAGATTTTTCTAGTCCACACAAAATATAGTGCGGATCCGGACCGCGGTCCACTATTTGGTAACCCCTGGTATAGAAGATGCCTGAAGGCATAGCACGTATTTTTTAAACGTTTTTGGCCCCGTTCGGTACGAGTTGCAACTGGGTTTTGATAATAGGGAACATGCGATATTTTTATTTTTGCTTTCATTTTAAAGAACTCCGTCTAGAATAGACCGCCACATAAATAAAAAATGAAAACGCTTTAATTTATTGCTAAAATTGCGTTTTTAAACAGACAGTTTAAATTTTCGCGCCAAAACGGACGATGACATCACTCATTTCTGTCACTGGTCAAGAACTGTCATAATTCAAAATCATAGAGCAAGATCCCAGTGCTTCCAGAACTTACTTATTTGCTCAGTAACAAAATGTGTGGAATAGAATAGTGTTAGTATAATACATAATAGTTTTCTCAGATTTAAATTCTTTTTCTTGATTTTGTTGTGGACAGTATTTTTTCGTCTGAACATAAGGAATTCAAATTCCGATTCCTTCAAAATGTCAAAGGAAAATTGGCCAAAAAAATATTTTCAGTATCTGGTGAACGTTTGGATTTAATTTTAAATTAAAATATTATCTTGATTCAAGTAAATTGAAAATAGTAAATTGATCATAAAGTACCAAGTTTCAATGTACTAGTTTTTCTGTAAAATTTCTTCACGGTATGTATTTCTCGCTTTTGTTCTTTCTTTTTTGGATTTGGTGCTTTTCAGTATTTAATAAAATTTGTCTCTTGTCCCAGAATTATGAAATGATCATAAGAAAAAAGGTTTACTTATTTAAACACAAGACCGGTACGTAAATATTTCCTTTCTTAATTAGAAATTCTGTTCGAGAATTACGTCGCTCATATTTCGTTATTTGCTGTAGATACCAATCGAAGCAGTCGACGGTATCGGTCCACGGTCCACGGTCCAGCTTACAAACTATGTTAGTAATACATTAACAACACAAAATTGCGACATCACTGCTGCAAGGCGACAGGCCCATCTGATACCCAGCAGCAGTGGTTCACAATCGCACAATCTAGCCTACTTGCTATCATGGACAGGATGCTGTTGGCGCTGCCCCCCACCCTTCTGACCAGGGATGCGCACCGCTTCCGCATCACAGTATAAAAAAAGTCAACGTGTGCTTCAGCAAACATCCCCGATGCACTACAGTATCGGGGCAACCTCATCAGCACCCTGAAAGCGTCATTGTACTGAACTCGAAGGGCGCCGTATGTTTTCTGAGTATAATGAGTCCACAGACTGCAGGAGTAGAAAGACGTGCAGTAAGCACTAAATAAAGTGCGCTTAACTTCCTTAGAGGCACGCCTGAATCTGTGGGCAACCATGTTAGCTCTCACACACAGCGCCCTCCGCTCCCTGTCAATATCCTCATCGTCTTTGAGGCCAGTGGTCAATAAGTGACCCAGATATTTAAATTTATCCGCCCTTTCAAGGGGTATACCGTTCAACTTCACTGAAGGTACAGCTTCTGGGTACTTACCCCTGGTCCCAAAGACCATGACCACACTCTTCTTAACATTATATGCCAGACCATGTAGCCTTGCATATTGCTTGCAAGTGGCCACGAGTGCCCTAAGCCCGCCAACAGACGCGCTCAGCAACACCATGTCGTCGGCATAGCTTATGTTATTAACACACGCGCCATCAATATGACATCCGACACGCATGCTTCTAAGCGCGCCAATCGGGTCATTTACGTATAGGTTGAATAGCGTAGGCGACTAAAGAAAAGCGACTAGATAATTTTCACGATTTTTACAAAATATATATTCTTATATAATTAGTAGATGAGTTATTTAAAGACTAATTAGTCATTGCAATAGTGTAAGATCTGATCTCTATCTTCATTGACAATTGAGATCATATTCACAAGTATCTTTTGGATATAGTAGTTGATTTACTAAGTATAAAATGAAAACTGCAAAACTACCTCCAGACTTATGAAATATGTCATACCTACATACATCACTAAAAAAATTGCCCATTGGATGGAGCTAGCAGATACTTATTGTGCGTACGTTGAAATTACACTGGCCACTACTCTATTCAAGTACTTTGATACTGCGAAATAAGTAAAGTCTGGGAGCCCTGGGATCTTGGACTACTCAAACAACTAACACGACTGACGTCACCAGACGCTGATTGGTGTATTAAAACACGTTCCGTTTCACGTTACTTTAAATTTGTAATTATTGTTAAAAATCAATATTAATTAACTGGAATAAAAACGTTGCACTGGCCCTTCTCTTATGCTTTTTTTACATTTTAGGGATAAAATATAGATAAATATTAAATCTGTATCTTCTCTGTTTGCTCTGTAGTAATAGCTATAACCTCATTAAACTCACATAGGTACTATCGCCTTAAAATGGATTATAAACACGACCCGAAAAGTATAATAATATAAAGATTATTCAATACTTATTCAGTTTCTGCAATGAAATAGAATTGACTGGTACTTGACGCCACATCATTTGCAGCATACAAATCCCTGAATATAAACTGTTTACTCAGTCGTAAAGCTATGCTTTTGCGTAAAATTGCTTACGCGTACCGGTATAGACACTGTATACATATTGAAATAAACATTTCTAAAACGCCAAATCGATGGCGGGAGTATCGATGTTTATCTACTTGGAGAACATGTCAAAATATATTATTATGTAAATTGGTTAAAAATAAAAGTCTTACACGTTAAACCGTTTTTTTTTCAATTAGAGCATTAAAAAGCACTTTTAAACGTAAATATTTACAGTTAAAAAGTTAAAGTGATTCAATTTGTGCATTCGGAATGGTACATTCTTATATAGAAGAAACTCTAAATGGATTTTTTTACAATTAACTAGATGAGGCCGGTGTTTTCTAGCTGAAACACCGGAACAAACAAGGAAGTCAATTTCTTTTAAAGCCCACACAAATCATACAAAATACGTAATGATTTGTATTAAAAACTGGCCAAGTGCGAGCCGGACTCGCGTGCAAAGGGTTCCGAACCAATTTCATTTGTTTAACATATTATTTAACACGACAGTCTTCTCATAGGCTTTCTTAACATGACCATCTTAACATAACGAGTTTCCTCCGTGCCTCGGAAAGCACGTTAAGCCGTTGGTCCCAGCTGTCATTTGTAGATCTTTGGCAGTCGTTACGGATTGTCAAAAGCCAGTAAATCTGACTCCAGTCTTGCCAAGATGTACCGTGTTACCCAGTTAATGGGTTGTGGAGGTCTGGTAGGCAGCCGCTCCACGTAAAACACTGGTATTCAGCTGAATCCGGCTTGACTGGAAGCCGACCCCAATATAGTTGGGAAAAGGCTAGGCAGATGATGATGAGTCTTCTCATAGGCTTTCCTGTAATCTTTCGGTATACAACTATTATCTGCATTTTTTCAAAATTTTAAGCTCAGTAGTTTCGAAGAAAAGGGGGGAGATAATGGTCATTTTTGGTCTAATTTCTTGAATAACTTCAAAACTATTTTAAAATTATTAAAAAATATAATTAAAACCTTTACAGTAGATAAGCCTTTTCATTTGATATGTCACACGATACATTTTCAAAAACTTTTTGTAAATTTTCTAGTTAGGCCTCCAAAAGTGACCCCATCCTAAAAAAAAAAATATATACGTAAATCATCCGTATTAAGGTCACAGAAGTCCATATGTATACAATATTTCAACAGAATCGGTCCTGCAGATCCGGAGAAAACTGGCTGTGACAGACGGACAGACAGACAGACACCCCAGTCATCCTATAAGGGTTCCGTTTTTTATGGGTATTTGGAACCCAAAAAATTAATAAACGGAATAAATGTAAAATTAAATATTATTTTTAGGGTTCCGAACAAAAAACGGAACCCTTATAGGATCACTCGGGTGTCGGTCTGTCTGTCTGCCCGTCTGTCACACGGGTTTTACTTACTTATATTTTTTCATAATTTTAAAATTAATGGTTTTAAACTTATTCAAGAAATTAGACGAAAAATGACTATTATCTCCGAAACTACCTAGCCTAAAAATTTGAAAAAAAAAAAATCGGATGTTATAACCTAAAGATTACAAGAAAACCTATAATAAGTCTGTAGTGTTAAAAACATGTTAAAATAATGAAATTGGTTTGGATCTCTTTGCACGCGAGTCTGACTCGCACTTGGCCAGTTTTTTTTTTACTATTCCTGTTTATGTCGTCGTGTGAACATAGCGTTACAGCTGCCCACACGTCTCCTCTTTCAGCTATCGTATTTAGCACATTGCCAGCTGCGTATTCGGTATTGTATAGAATACCTAGGCAAAGTATTAAATGAATAATATTTCATACATTGACTAGCATTTGTGCATTGCCTAGGTATTCTATAGAATACCTACCGACCGGATTATACAGACTGCCGGTAACATAAATACTCCGGGCTGCCCCCTGACGAATTCCAGATAGCTAAACTTAACAACACTGCTTGATCGCAGATCAGATAAAAATGTCAAACTAGGCCTCATGTTGAGCAGCATCATAAGTTGATAATTAGGTCATTAATCATCAACACCATACTAGCCGAAAGACAAACCGCAATCGCAAATCCCGCACAAAGTGGTGGTTGCTTGATGGTCCTAGGCAGTCGGACTTCATCGCGGAGGTCGAGCATCTCGAGATCAGTGCTCCGCATGAGTCCGCTCAAGAGATCTGGAGTAGGATCCATTCAGCAATCACCGATGCGGGTAAGCGCGTCCTTGGCACTTCTCGTGGTGGCCGCACCATAGAAAAGGAGACGTGGTGGTGGGATGACGGGGTGCAGGAGGCGACTCGGAAGAAGAAGGTTTTATTTAAACAGTGGCAAGGGTCCAACTCTCCGGATGACAGAGAGGCATATGGAGCGGCTAAGCGCGCTTGCAAAAAAGCTGTAGCCAGAGCCCGCAGCAAAAGTCTGGCGCCCTTGTACGACAAGCTGGAAACTGCGGAGGGGCAAAAGCTTATTTTTAAGCTGGCGCGTGCCCGGGAGAAAGCTACACGGGACATTAGCAAATGTCTCTGTGTAAGGGACGCCCAGGGTAAGCTGCTCTACGATGCCCCCTCTGTTAAGGAGAGATGGTGTACATACTTCGCGGAGCTGTCTAACAAACAGCATCCCCATAACCTTCCTCCCGAACCGCCTCCTAACCTTGGACTTATTTCCCCTATTTCCCCCGACGAAACCCGCATTGCTCTTCGCCACATGAAGAACCGGAAAGCGGTCGGGCCTGACAATGTGCCAATTGAAGTGTGGAAGGCGATGGGCCCACATGGCGTGGACCTTCTGACGGATCTTTTTAACCGCATCCTGATCACCAAGGAAATGCCGAACCAGTGGCGATTTAGCCTGATTATTCCTGTATACAAAGGCAAAGGTAGCGTACAGGATTGTAGTAGCTACCGCGGTATCAAGGTCATGTGCCACACCATGAAGCTCTTCGAGCGCATCATTGACACACGGCTCCGTAGCGAGTGTACTGTCTCTGAGTGTCAATATGGCTTCCGGGCGGGTAACAGCACCATGGACGCAGTATTCGCCTTACGGAATCTGGCTGAGGCTTACAGAGAGAGAAGGAGAGCTTTGCATATGGCCTTTTTAGACCTGCAGAAGGCCTTCGACTGTATACCTCGGCAGTCCATCTGGTGGGCACTGCGCTTCAAGGGCGTTCCCGAGGCCAATATTGACATTATCAGAGACATGTACCGCGATTCCGTGTCCTCTGTCCAGACCGCTGTTGGCGAATCGAATGGCTTCCCAATATCTGTTGGCGTTCACCAAGGCTCGGCTCTTAGCCCGTTCTTGTTTAACGTAGTGCTCGATGTAGTTACGGCAAACATCCAAGATAAGCCCCCATGGCTAATGATGTATGCCGATGACATCGCCCTCGTTAATCAGAACAAAGCCCATCTTGAGCGCAAAGTCAACATTTGGAAGGACACGCTTGAAAACGGTGGTCTGAGACTAAATGTGGCGAAGACTGAGTACATGTCCTGTGGCGGCACGGATTCAAATAGGTTCATCCGAATAGGTTCGGACCTGATCAGAAAGTCCAATACGTTCAGGTACCTTGGATCCGTGCTGCACGAGTCTGGCAACGTGGACGACGATGTCCAAGCACGTATAGGCGCGGCTTGGGCGAAGTGGCGCGAGGTAACGGGCGTTGTATGCGACCGCAAAATGCCTCCGAAGCTCAAGGGGCAGATATATAAATGCATCATACGGCCTGTCCTACTGTACGGCGGTGAATGTTGGCCAGCACTAAGCAGACACACCCAGGTCACGGAGATGAAGATGCTGAGGTGGATGAGTGGCGTAACGCGATCCGATCGCATACGCAACTCTTTCATCAGAGGAGGTTTGGTGTCCGTGACGTGGGGGAAAAACTGCAAGAGTGTCGTCTGCGATGGTATGGCCACATCATGCGACGCCCTATGGAGTACGTTAATCGGGGATGCATGAATATGGCTGTTCTTGGGGCTAGGTCCCGTGGTCGCCCTCGCAAGCGCTGGTTGGATGTCGTTAAGTCCGACATGAGAGCCAATGGCCTAAGTGAGAAGGATGTTCAAGATCGGGCAAAGTGGAGGAAGCTAAGTAGGAAGGCGGACCCTGGCAATAGCCGGAATTAACGCCAGGTAGAAGAAGAAGAAGAAGGTCTTCTTCTTCTTCTTCTAGCCGAAAGACGTCCAATGCTGGACATAGGCCTTACCCAAGTGTTGCCACAACAACCGGTCCAGTGCGTCTCGTCTCGGATGCCCGCGACCCTCACCAGGTTACCGGTCCACCTTCCAACGCTGCGTCTTCCGGTACGCGGTCGCCACTAGAATAGGGCCCCGAGTCTGCTATTACAATAGTGTCAGAATGGTCGATCACTGATCTCATAATTGTTGATTTTGACAAGTTTGGTAATCTACTCACATAATAACTAGTGTCATTATGACTTTCCAATGATCAATCACTGACACTCCACTGAACGAAATGGCATAAAATGGTAATCTTGTACATAATGACAGACGTATGCGGTAATCTGCTAAAATTTTGACAGTTCCATCGATCAGTGACCTACCATTAGAACGTAATTGTGTAGTCATTGCTTTTCCAGTCACTGCGCCCAGATGTTCTGCGAGCAATGTGCCCTGCCCACTGCCATATAAAATTCTTCCGTTACTGACTGATTGAGTGACTGACAGACAACGCAAAGCCGAAACTACTAGTCGTAGAGAGCTGAAATTTGGCATGTACGTTCCTTAGGGAATGTAGGCGAGCACTTAGAAATTATTTCCCAAAATTCTTACGGGAACGGGAAAAACGGGATATGCGCGTACGAAGTCGCGGGCAACAGCAAGTTTGGCATAATTAGGTAACAGAAGGTTAATAATTAGGCAATAGAGGTTGAATAGAAGATATTAAGAGATTATCCTGTCTTAGGAGATTAAGGTATTATATACATATGCTTTATGTATTCCTAGGACTGCACAGTTTACGACTCTTGAGAGTAGTGCTGACTGTGACAGATAGGACCCGATTTAGCTCGAGCTCTCTTGTGAAGAGTTACTTGCTTAAGCCATTATCGTTGGTTGCAGTTCAAATACGTAGGGTTCCAACCATACAAAATAAATCACGTTTTTTGTATGAAAGCCTCTCTTAACTTTTAATCTAACTTAATTTTTATTATGTTTTGTTATAGCGGCAATAGAAATACACAATCTGTGAAAATTTCAACTATCTACTTGTAACGGTTCTTGAGATTCAGCCCGCTGACAGACAGACGGCGGACGGACGAACGGACGGACGGACAGCGGAGGCTTATTAATAGGGTTCCGTTAGAAACGCATCGGGTACGGAACCTTAAAAATGAAATTTGAATGAATTTTTTGTCACTTTGGAAAGGTTCATGATACTAGATCGGGTTGCTGGAACACGCGATCAATACCCCCACCACACGGTCAGGACAAGGACAGGACTAATTAAGAAGGCCGTTGGAAGCAGAAAACACAAATCAGACCACAGTCCATAATAATTATTATTATTTACTTATAAGAAAATAGAGATCCTGATTTTTAACTGAAATACCCTGACCAAACAGAAAAAATAACAAAAACTGGCTTGAATAGGTAACATTACTGATCTCATCGAACGATTTACAGAATCTTTGTAATGATAGGTGTGAGTGTGTATGTACCTGATTGATTGTATATGGCAATACTTTTTGCGACCCTATGTCTCTCTTTGATTCTGTCTGAACAACAGAAATCAATATGGTTTGTTTCAAACAAGCGGAGTTCCTGTAAGATGCCGTTTGATGAATTGTCTTTAATGTGGGTTTAATTGAGAAGTTAAACCTGTTACCGAGTCGTAAAGAATAAGATGTAGCTGATTTCTAGTCATTCTTTGTGAGAGATCTTACTGTAACGTTTTACAATAGAAACTTGTTGATTTGTGGACCAACGATTCTTGTTGAGTGTGGTAATTGTGGCTTTGCTGTGACGAAGTTCTGAAGTAAGAAACCTATGTTAATTGCTTTATTCGTATGTGTGTCCGATTAGAAAGAAGTAATTTTTCCACTACTTTCCGACAACGATACTGTGGAAAAAATATCAGCTGCAAGGTTTCTAACACCAAGTAAAACTGATCCTTGATACAAAGAATGATCGTGTCTATTAGTCAACCATCCTGTCTTCAACTATTTCCCCAGGTTCTCCTACCAGTCCTATCACGAATTGATCATGTGCACGGACGTGCTATTTCGTTAACGTTTACCCAAATGTTAATTTGTCCGAAGAAATGTTGATCAAGCGAATACAGCGAGATGAAGACACGCATGACGAAAAAAAAAATACGCGTGACGTCATTTCGCTTGGTAAATTTGGTACATTTTTACCAAGCGAAATGACGTCACGCGTGTCTTCAACTCGCTGTATCTCCTTTATTTTTAGTTTACGTGAAAAAAGAAAAAATACGTTTCAAATATTTTTAGAAAATCTATCAGACGGACTAATTGGATTTTTTTAGTAAATTACCCAATTGCGAAGAATGTTTGCTTAGACGACGATCTTCAATTTCCTTTTGAAAGACAGGATTACGGCACAGTAACTGTGGTTATGGTCTGGCAGGCTGGCGGTATAGGTAGTGTTTGTATCAAGGTTGTAAGTCTGGTTGGCTCCAGCACTCGCAACTTGCAACCAATGGCAATGGCTCTCTTGGCCAAAGGTTTTCATTTTCTTCCATTTCGTTCTCTTTTCACTCTCATTGTCTGGTTTTTAGGGTCTCAGGACCTCTATCCACTTGGTTTCAAACATGTAAGGTGAGACCCTGACTGCCAGGGTCTCTCAAGTCATCGAAAAAATATCTTGTGTCTTCTTCTGCAATGGCGCAGATGGCGAAAATAGAAGTTCGGTCCCCAATTCTCCGCTACGCTGTTGTTTAAAAACCAAACACATCAACTGTTACGACAGGGAAACCTACAAACTACGAAGCTCAAAATCTCTGCTTTCTTAGAAGCATCGAGTCGGGTCTACGCGTCAACAATTACGATAAGGATTACATGTTATCAAGATATCTCATCTAGATTTCATGCAATCGATATTTAGATTTCGAACCAATATCGATGATAGAATTCAACGTAGTTGACTTTCTCTAGAAGTACCTAAATCTGTAGTATACAGGCTTATTTCTAGAAAATGATTTATTATAAGTATTTTATTATCTATCTAAAAATTTTATATATAATAACTAAAACTAACAAATACACTAAACTAAAAACAAACTTAAATATAGCATCAAAAAATTCATCCTCAACGCTGTCAGCTAGTAATGTGCCCAAGAGACTGGCGGCATTGCCACGTTGAATGGCAATGCTTAATCTCTGCCCAAAGTAAAAGCCCGCTCTTGGGTCACGGGAAGTGTCAACCAGCCGTTTCGAAATTTCTTTGAAAATTAATATACATTTTACCAACTAGATCAGCTGTTTTATACAAACAGCCAATATTTACCTGATGAAAATGTATGAAACATCAGATATTTTTTGATGTTTCAGGGTTGGTTTCATAGCAAAAGTTTTTTATAATCACTGAAGTTTGTTAGAGTTTTACAAAAAAACCTTTATTGCTGCCTGCTTGCAGAAAATAACCAGGACTACAAAACAAACGAAACTGGAGCACAAGTGCCGCTAAATATAGCACGAATTGTGAGTAATTTGCGTAATTGATGGATGATTAATGAACGGTGAAGTAGCTTTTGACGCGTACTTTTATTTTTTGTTTGAAAATATAGCATATACTGGTAGATAGATAGCGTGAGGAGCTCGTGGCTAGATAATAACAGCCGCTCAGGTCGATTTTCAAGGTTAAGCAAACGCTTGCCAAGGTTGATCTGTGGATGGGTGACCATTTTAACATACCGAGTTTCCTCCGTGCCTCGGAAAGCACGTTAAGCTGTTGGTCCCGGCTGTCATTTGTACATCTTTGGCAGTCGTTACGGATAGTCAGAAGCCAGTAAATCTGACTCCAGTCTTGCCATGAAGTACCGTGTTACCCAGTTAATGGTTTGTGGAGGTCTGGTAGGTAGCCGCTCCTCGTAAAATACTGGTATTCAGCTAGATCCGGTTTGATTGGAAGCCGACCCCAATATTGTTGGGAAAAGGCTAGGCAGATGATGATGATGAGATAGCGTAAGATATAAATAGGTTGTTTACGCAAAACAACAAGACAACCCGTTTTTGTCAATGAATATAATTATAATGCTTTGGAAATAGATTCACGATCTAATATTGTAAATGACCAGAATACTGGCGGACTATATATTATTAAATCCTTTGACCCAAAAAGATCAAGCTAGTTTACGGGAAGTGTTGACTAGCAAATTCTCTGTAAGTGCGCGATAAGTTCGGAACTCTTGCGTAATGATTTCCCAAGAAAAGTATGTGCTTTGGGAATTCGAACGCGGACAATTAGATCTAAAGTAAAGTTGAAAAACCGGCCAAGTGTGAGTCGGACTCTAACACGAAAGGTTCCGTACCATAAATGGAAAAATACATGTTTCTTGTATGGGAGGGCCTCTCATACAAGAAACGTGTATTTTTTATTTAATAAATACAAGGCAATAGAAATGAACACTCTGTGAAAAGGGGACAGAACCAATGTTTTATAAATTTTGTTTGTGGTTAGATTTACTTGAAATTTGATCTAAACGCACTTTGATATAATTAATCAAACAGATTTTTCAACATTTTGTGAAATTTAACTTTTTGCAGAGTGAAAAGGACTAGGACATAAGATACTTTTTATCACGGGAATATGTTCCATTGGGATAATATTCGAATTTTCAACCAGGCGAAGCCGCTGGCAGAAGCTAGTTACTTCCATAATTATTTTGCAATCATAGACATAATAAAGATTTTTTTCTATGATTGCAATAGTAGTTACATTTTGATCATTTTTATAAGCAAGCATAGGCAAGTGGGATTTTTTTTTCATTATTGCCGAAGCGGAATAGTTTTTTTTTCGAATTAGTAAGTCTACTATAGAAAATGTCGATATCAGCTTCCTGGCAGGTTGCGTTGTACACACGACACGCTCTCACCATGAGCGGGTTCCGTCTGTACGCAGTGGCCACCACGGGCGTGTGCAATAATTGAAGTCTACGTAAGAGCACAGACGGCACTCGCAGCCTGATTTTGTGTAACAACTCGGTAACATCTGTTGTTCCATTAGCAATTTCGAAGAGAAACACTAGATTGGATATTTCTCGCCTTTCATAAAGTGGAAGGATATAATATGTTACAAACGTTTTAGGGCCATTTTCACCAATTCAAACTGATTGCGATCAGTACATCTGTCGATTCTGTAAACATGTGAAAGTGAAGGCTTTGGTGAAGTGATCACGAAGAGAGCTGTCATTCCGTCTTAATTACATGGATTGACAGCTCACTTCGTGATCACTTCACCCAAGCCTTCACTTCGACAAGTTTTACAGAATCGCACTGCTGCTAGTCTATTTTGTAAATAACCATTTCGATATTGAGCCTCACCTCGGATTCCGCTGTCGAGACACGAAAATGTTGTTACAGAATAGCACTACTGAACTGCGTTCAAGAGCTGTCAGTGTCAATATTCCACAGAAAATAACGACACTCGTAAATGTGGTTTGTATGCTGATCGCGATCAGTTTCGTTGGTGAAATTCGCCTTTAGACCGCTACTGAATGTGCCTTAAAAACGTTTTCTGTATGCTCTCAATACGATTAATGCAGAAATTTTCATTGGGGTTCCACCTTGAGATGCTTGAATACAAGCGACGCCATTATGGAAACAAAAGAATGCCTCGTGTGTCAAGTATCAACGACGTTTTTTAACACACTCACTAGAAAAAAAACATTGTTCATTGCGTGGGAGAGAAAATTAATGATTAACTTCAAAATACTTTAATTTCTAATATTTTGAGACGGTTTATTACACATGGTATGTCTATGTCAAAGAAAAATATTTCAAGATACTAAAATGTAAATATAATACTTTTGCAAAAGTTGGTCTACACTGTGATTCTGATTGAATGCCCATTTCTAACAAATCCTTGAAGTTAAATGAAAAATAAATGTAAGAGACATTTACTTAAAGCTACTTAGGTTACTTTAAAATTTTCTTTTAGTTCAAGTCCCTCCTTGACCAAACTTCACAGCAACTTGAGACGTTAACAAAATCAATTTCGATTGAACTTTTGAAATTGGTTGTAAAGTTATTATTAAATGTTTTTTTAAGTACTGTTTATACCTTCTTCACATTTTTTTGTTCTGTTATTAAGACTGTACGAAATCATATAAAAGCTTCGCAACCTTTATAACCTTAAAAGCTACGCAGGGTCGCCTTGGCCCATTCGGGGCGCATTTGCGTTCGGGGGCCTTTTGGCCGGTTTTCAAATTTCTCTAGACCCAACTAGTTTCACATACAAACGTGTAAAATGGCGTGGTTTTTACTAAATTAATAATAATGTGAGGAAACGTTTTAACGTTTATCTGGCAGTATGAGTTTTTTAGGCGCCCTAACATGTAATTTCTTTTGTATCTTCAATTTGTTCGAGCTCCTTAAAGTTCTTAAGTTGAGCAACGCGATAACGGACAATTGCTTGCAATGTATGGATAGTTTTACTCAAATCTGTGAGGTCCTTTCACTACCACCTCAGACATTGGTCCATTTGAGAGCTCGAATAGATTTTTAAAGATTTGGACACCAGCTCAGGGTAGCCAGCAAGGAAACACTGGCCTGATCTAGTTTAGATTGACTGTGAAACTTTTATTTAAAACCAATTTGCAAATAAATTTCATTTATCAGCATTTTTTTTCTTGTTTCTACAAAAAAATCGTTTTTGGGACATTAAATAGTATTTTAGTCGCAACCCTTCTTTATTTTTATTTGCTAATAATAAATAGATAATAAACATTTACTACAGAATCTCTTCCATTTTGTTAGTAACAATATACACTTATGAACTAGTGTTAGTAATATTCGATACAAGCTTATAGTAGGTAGCCCGCATGAGGCACGCCGATCCTGGGGAAGTCTACTTGACTGCATGCAGTCGTATCCACCGCCCCAAGATTGGAGAGTCCTTGCAACGACCGTTCTAAGGACGATGTTAATAATATTTGAAGTCCATTTTGTTAAGATAATCCTTACAAACAAGATATGAAATGCAAGGATTCATGGAATATTAGCTTATCTACGTAAATTATTCGAATTATTTTTAACGAGCATTGTTGATTCACATTTTATAATTTGTTTTTCTTTTATGCTTATTTTTTTGGAATCCATGTAATTTGGGGCCCCCCATTGAGCTGGGGCGCAGGGCACGTGATCTTGAGCCCCTAGGGTAAAATCGAGCTCTCAATTCTTCTAATTTTAAGCAACGTTCGCATCTCAGTCGCAATCTGTCAAATGTAAAAAAACCGGCTAAGTGCGAGTCGAACTCTCACATAAAGAGCTCCGTACCACAAACTGAAAAAAGTAAACACGTTTCTTGTATGGTATCCCTTTAATTTTTAGTTTAATTTAACTTTTATAGTTATAGCGGCAATAGAAATACACACTGAAAATTTCAACTGTCTACCTATTACGGCTCTTGAGATACAGCCCGCTGATAGACAGACGGACGGACGGACAGCAGTGGCTTAATTGTAGGGTTTCGTTGGTTACCTTTCGGGTACGGAACCCTAATAAATTAGGCTCTCTTAAAGAAGTGTAAATAGACATTCCTTTTGCGAATCAGAATCTATTACATCTTACTACTATTTATAAATGCGAAAAGCATGGATGTTTGTTGCTCAATTACTCCGGAGTGGTTGAACGGATCAGCATAGAGACAGATTATAGTTTGGTACAGCGTATCATAACATAAGCATATACTTTTTATCCCGGGAGTAAGATACTCCTCGGAATAAAAAATATATGCTTGCCTTGGAATAGTTTTCATGCACGAAGGAGTAGCTAGTAATACAATATCCTCTACCTCAAAAGCAATAAAGCAGATTTAGATACATACATAGAGCGAACTAGAATAAAATACAGTGACGAAATTATATATATTTACTTTGACTTAAGGTAATAAGAGAGCAATCTCTGTGTTTTTCCAAAACAAACCTTTGAAAGCGTAAACCTCTGGTATGGCCAAACAGATTTACTTCAATAAACTCTTAGAATTATTGAAAACCTTTTCGTAGAGAAAAATATTTTCGCTTAGCTGCGTCTCAAATCTGTTGGTCATTCTATTCTATTGTTAAATAAAATACATAACACTTAGTAAGTACAGAAATTTTCATTATTTCCACGTTTTCAGCCATCGTTATTTCTGTTATATTTTGGGAGTAGTAGAAAGAAAAGTTCATTATCATTTTCCGTAATTTTCCCTATTATTGTAATGAATAACGAAAACGGATTCTGTTGGGCGGCCTTCCTCGGAGAAAATAATCATGAGTTTGCTTCGAGTTCACTCGTTATAATCATTTTAGCGATTCACTCTTTAGATAAGAAATTGAACCTTAATACGGAACGGCCAGCAAGAAAATATGTTTTTTTTCTTTTTTATTAACGGCTTAGCGATAGCGCATTAAATAATACCTACAAACGGGGTGTATAGGTAAGCAGGGGCGAATCGAAACAAAAGTTTGAAGGGGATCTTTCACGTAATGTAAATCTTGTTTCTAGCATTTACGGCCTACAATTTTATTGAATGGACATTTAAAAAGAAACATTTCTTTCCTAGAAAACCAATAATATGTTATTAAAGTGAAAACGGATGCGAGACGCACAGGACCGGTTGTTGTGGCGACACTTGGGGGAGGCCTATGTCCAGCAATATAAGTTGTTAGGCTAATATGATGATGATGAAAGTGAAAATCAAAGTTTTGTTTCGAATCACCCTTTTTTTAGGATGGGATGGATTTGATGACGGGACGAGTCCCGTTCTGGGCGGATCGGAAGAAAGTGTCAGACTCTTACTGACTAAAACCCATCCGTGTTCCTCCTGTGCCCTTTGCGTTCCAAGGCCGCGGTGAATCTTTCGAACAAATTCCGCAATTCGATTTACCCCAGCTTTCCTATTCGCCCCGTGAGGAACGGAGGAATCTCGGTATGTTAAGTTGGTCACCTATCCACGTACTGACCTCAGCAAGCGTTGCTTAACCAAGAATTTGGAACAGTGCGGCTGTGACTATATACCCACAAGTACGTCGTAAATAAAAACGGTTGCATAAAACCACAGCTACATAGACACAGTTACTGCGTTATTTATTCATAGCTAGTTAATGTAACGTAATCCTGCTGTAGCGGTTCCCGTTCTTCAAACTTAATTAAAACTTTTATTGTTATTTTCAAACATGGATGTTGTTTGAGGTGGCAAATTAAATAGTTCTAGAGTAGTTTGGATAACTCGCAATCATAATTAATGGGCAGTTTATCCTATTAAGGGGCCATGAATTTCCATGAATTTCAACTGGATGCGGACAACCACGTCCTTTTATAATTCATGCAGTGGGACCTATTATTTGTTTATGTAAACTTTATGTAAAGTAGAGTGGTATACGGGTGGAGTTAATGCGGCAAGGCATTCCCTACCAGTCAAACCTTGGGTGTAAAATACTACACTGTATGGTCGGCGCCAGATAAACTTGCAATAAAGTACATTGATCTTTCCCTAACATCCTTTCGTAAATACCCGAACAATAAATTATGAACCATTATTCATTACCAGAGAACGTAAAGGAGGAAGGAAGTCCATTCAGGACAGCTTTAAGTCTCTGTCTCTATGTCTGATATTAAGAAAGTCGATAAATGTATGAGGATCAATGACCGTTATTGCACTTTTATCTGGCACCTACCATAGTAGGTGTACAACAAATAAATAATAATTGCGAAAAATATAATTTAAATACGTAAAGTTACCTATAAAATACATATACAGGGTGGCCAGAAGATTGATGTCCAAAAATAAAATTTTAATCCCTCATAGCATCGGGTATCCGAATCACCCCTATGTATGTTCCGCGACTTTTCATAATTTTCGAGGCACGATATGAGGGACCTAAATTTACACCTGACCCTGTACATAAAGAGTGGCCAATAATCAATTAAATAACAAACATTCTGAGAGCTCATAATGAATACTAAACTACTAGATAAGAGAGGCCTTTAAGTAGTACTCCCGGATTTTACGCTTGAAGGAAAATTCCCTTTTAGCTTTTTAGATGTCAAGGGGAAGCACTACTGTGACATGTTTGCTGCTGAATTTATTGTCGGGGTCCTAAAAGTGGAACCCTAAACGAAAATACGGCGACCTTTTGACCGGCGACAATTTGATTTACATTATTGCGGACGACTGGCTTCTAGGATTATGTAGAGGCTCTTCAAGTATATATATAAACGTATTTTTTTTCTGTCTTAAATAGTAAATATAGAAACGTCTGTTAAACGCTGTTACAGGGCATGGAGATGCATATTTTTTTTTTATGAAGTTAAATATGAATTAATGCGCGGCTTGCTTTGGCTTCAGGCAATCGGCTTGCTTTCAACTTTTTACTAAGCAGACTTTTAATATCTAAGACAAAAGCAAGGTAAAGGAGCAAGTAAAATGAAAGCTACAGTAACTACAAGTGTTTCACAGAATTAGGTTGCCAGTTTCGTGAAATATTTCCGTTATAAACCGTCCTGATTTGTTAATGAATGGAAGCTTCATGCCGACCAAGCTGTCTCCTATGATGTAGATTAATGAGTTGTTAGGCAAGAGCGATAGAGACCCAAATTTATACTTACAGTCGGTGTAATCTGATTCAGGGATTGAACGAAGCGTATAAATGTATTTAGATCAAGGGAAAATTACTTTTTTAGGGTTCCGTACAAAAGGTCACCAATGGAACCCTACTAAACCTTACTAAGTCCCGCTATCCGTCCGTTCGTCCGTCTGTCTGTCTGACAGTCAGTGGGCTGTATCTCAAGAACCGTAGTAGGTAAACAGTTGAAATTTTCTCAGAGTGAGTATTTCAATTGCCGCTATAGCAACATAGAGTTCCGTTGGTTATCTTTCGGGTATAGAACCCTAAAAATGGATGAGGACAGCGATGGAATGGTGCGTATTATGTTTTAACGGCTGAGTGACTATATTGTACCTACTTCTGCTTCTGCCAGCGGCTTCGCCCGCGTGAAGTCGAGAGATATTCCAAGAGTTCTCTTGGAATATCTTTTGACTTCCCGGCACAAAAAGCATCCTAACTCTCAAGGAAATATTGTACATGTTTGATGACTTTTATCGAAATCCGTTCAGCCGTTGAGGCGTGAAGACGTAACAAACAGATAGACTGAGTTACTTTCGCATTTATAAAATAAAATTAGTATGCACTATGCATATGGTAGATAACACTGACGCTGGCACACCCGACAGTGTGCAAATTAACAGTGGGGAGAAGCGCTACAATATTATGAGTATCGTTCATGTAATTACCAACGTCTGGGAAGGTTCATTAAATACATATCTTTCTAACGAAAGTCAACGTCACATAGAACGTTCGCGAAAATGGCGTAGGGATTACGTTCAGACTTAAGTAGCGAAAATATTTGTCAGCCAAGAACCAGCAAATAAGGTATTTATAAAATATGCAACATATTTTGTAACGAGATAGTGGAATTGTCAGCTCCAACGCTGTACATGTTCTGCTGAGAATTCTTGTGAACCAAAAAAATAACAATACTAAGACTGCATTTATTAAAATAAATGCAGTATTAGTTTTTTTTTTATGAATGATCTTGACTCAAGTCTATGTCAGTTTTAAGAGATTTAAATAATTATGTTTCAGTGACCTTGATAATTCAACATTTTAACAACAGTTGTACCTCATCATCGTTCTCCTGTCTTGATAATTTTTTTACTATTGATAGGCACACGTTTGAGCTTTATCTCACCTATGATAAACGATGACGTTGTCGAAGATGGAGCATGTTTATCAAGAAGTAAACTTTTCACTAGCTTCTGCCAGCGGCTTCACTCGCGTGGTCCCTACTTCCGGGATAAAAAGTAACCTATGTCCTTTCTCAGGCTCTAGACAATCTCTGTACCAAATTTCATCTAAATCGCGTTATAGTTTTGGCGTGAAAGCAAGACAGACAGACAGACAGACAGAGTTACTTTCGCATTTATAATATTAGTAAGATATATTGGGTCGGCGCAACATATAGGTATTCTCCTTCCATAGGTCCGCCCAAACGAATTTTGGTCACCGAAGCTTATTTCAACGGAGATTACACATCCTTCACCGAACGATATATGTCTATCCCAAGTGCATAATCACAAGCTATCATTTTTCAAAAAATTTCAGTGTATTTTATTTGTAAATTTTCATTATTACTCATTTTCTTTTTCATTGTTTCCATAGTAGATTATGCGTAAACTATAGTGCATGTAGTTCTATAAGTAATGAGGAACTTAAACTGAATTCTAGGATACATTCTTGTAAATGTAATAGTGTACTCATTGTTGAAGATCCAAATAAAATAAGCTAAGTAAGAAAGAGGTACTATAGTGTAAGTGCTACAATTGTGCGCAAACACATGTGCCCTCTCTGTTCCCTACTATTATAGTCCGATGGGACGGCAATCCAATACTGCAATGATCGGGCAGGGAGAGATCAGGGCATAGATCCAACACAGGTAATATACCACAAACTTCTAAATTCCAGGCCGTTACAAAGAAATTCCTAACAGAAAAACTCAATAATACATTTAGATCAACCCGGGAATCGAAACCAGGACTCCCTGAGTCGCGCTCGCCAGATTCTCGGCCTCCAAAACGTCGCAGTCGGTGACCAACGGCGCAATAAGTAGGTCTCTATTAGTCGTTATCTCAATAGTCATACCTTTTCTAGACACGATTATCATCGCTTAGGTGTCCCCTACTCCTAAAGCCTCAATATACAGAATTGATACGACAGAGGGGCATTAAATTAAACTACGTATACTATACGTGTTCAGTATTAATTCGATACGGTACAAAAACAAAAAGCGCCATAAATGAGAAAATATTTTTTTCAAACAAACTAAATAGCTTGCAAATCCGAATAAAACGCAACCACCCTTTGTAAAAAAATGACACTGACCTTAGATACTGCTAGGTAACAAAGCGGCAACGTCGCGCGCGCGCCGGAGCGCGGTGTGCGGTATCTCGTGTGCTCGGCGGGGGCCGGGCCGGGGTGGCGGCCGGCGACTTAGGCCTCCGCTCGCACTGGTTTTTATGTTAGGTAACGTTTCGAAGTACGCGCACAAAAACAAACACACTAAATTTTTAAATTTTCGATGTGTCCTCCATTCACATTGATGCACAAATTATACCGACGGAGAATATTGTTATTTATTTTTCTAATCAAATCACTGTCCGTCGCTAAGCATTTTAATTTGTGAAATGCTAATATAATCCTATTTTTTAACTCATCAATTGTATTTACCTCTGAGGCATACATTTCACCCTTAATGTAACCCCACAAAAAGAAATCCATGGGAGTGAGGTCCGGAGATACTAATACTAAATAATAATAATCCCAAGTTACGTGTCCTATCACCATAAAAAACAGTCAATCACAAAAAAAAACTAATACTAAATAATAATAATCCCAAATTACGTGTCCTCTCACAATAACAAAATAAAATCACAATTGTTTGCGCGCGAATTCCACAAACCGTACGTTCCGAAACGACAGCGTCGGTGCACTGAATAGAGGCTCCACTTACCGATCGCAAAAAAACAAGGATGCAACAAACTGACCTATTTCTGTTTCTGTCAAATGCGCTACGTGTGTCGCTTTCGTAGTGAAAGTGCAAGTGTGTGTGTATTCATTGCTTCCTTGTTTGCATTGCCAATTTTTAGTGAATGTCCTTCGACATGCGTCAGAGCGGCAACAACGCATCGTAGATTCATCGTTGTAAGGTGCATGACCTATGCTTAGACGATAATCAGCTGTTAGAAAAGATACATCGTGTTCAAACCGTGCAAAAACTTTAAAAATAACTTGCGACTAAACTACTAACTACTGCTCCTAGTTAATTTATTTTTGGTACAGAGCTTGAAAATGGTACCTAGTATAGGCAGTTTAAAGGAAAGCCCCTCTGTCGTATCAACGTTGTATACTCTAAATATGACTAAATGTAGGTGTACCTCACGGCTAAAATAAATGATGATTTTAATTTGCGCAGTGGCCTTAATTTATATAAACCTCGTTACATTTTTGCTTGTAAATTGCTCTACTCTATTTTTGTTACCTAAGAAGGTACCTCAATAAAAAGTTACGCGCTGCGTACACACAATTATAGCAAGCGCTGTTATGACTCCGTACAAGGCTGCACAGCCTTGTTGCGTGGCGTAAGTGGTAATAATAGATTAGTATGAACATTTGCAAAACCTTAATTACGAAAGATAACATTGTGTCGAAGATTTCCCGTCTTATAAGAAAGGTCTGTTAACGAAATGGTGTCTTCATGAAGATTATAATTATGATGATCAGACATTAGAATGGAAATGTCTGAATAATAACAATAGACAGGGAATAAGGGCAGTAATACCATTACGTTTTCAGTGGCCATTTAATTTAGGTCAATTTTATCTCTGAAAAGTGTTTTATAAAATACGTAACACGGATAGGTAAAATGCTGCCTACACTATCGTTAGCGTAGGTGAGCAAATTTTAAATTCCAAACATTCGTTTCGCACATGTGAATACAATTAAATGTTTTTTTATTTCATTTTGTCTATACCTACGATGCAAAGCAAAAGTTTTAACGATACGTTCCGAAATCATGCGAGCTCAAGAGAGTTAAAAAGGTAAGCAAGAAAGCATCGCAACTATCGCGACATAGCTAAAAAAAAACCAGTGTAAAGTTAATTTACCGCTAATGGAACAAAGTTTTTTCTGTATCCGTCGTTGCATCAATTAGGGGCTGAAAGACTTTGATGGCGTTCATTATAACAACAAATTCACTATGATGGCTAACTTTTACATTACCTTCAAAGAAATTTTACCAAAGAGGATGTTTTTACCCTTTCTGCTTAGATATTAATGAGCCAGTGAAATAATAACGAATAAGGAAAATAAAAGCAATTTGTGTATTTCTTTATCTTTATCCTTAGATGTCCCATGTACCATGCTCAATTATGAAAAACCTTTCTCAAACGCAAATAAAAAGTAGGTATAGTCATAGGTTGACTGCAATGAAAAATATTTTTACATGTTTTAGTTAAACAAGTAATTATAATTTACCTAACTGCACTAGTAGAAGAGTATGTATTTTTTTTTTTGTGAGTACCTATGTTTATATACATATGTATATGTTTGAATATTTCTTTATCTATTCCGATGCCGAATAAACTTTGTTTAAATATAAGTTAACCCCGATACAAACAATGAGTTTATCAACATTTGTCTCGCTGTTTGCTCCATAATCCATCTTGCTTCCTTAGCTGAACCAGAATGACCAAAAATATAAACAAATCCTTGTGCTGTCTTGATATTTTGTTAAATTATGCAAAAGTGGATATTGTGATCCACCGCGAACACTGTAGGGTTAAAATGTCAACCAAGACGGAATTCACTCTAAACCTCATTTATTTGAAAGGGTTGCACTGGTGTGTCCAGTCGTGACGTCAGAAATTACTGTAGAGGTGTACAGGAATAGAAACAACTTCCAGACAATGTCGCTGTTAGAGAATTGTATTGGTCTTTGTCGCTTTAATAGTGTTGGCACTAGCTTCTGCCAGGTTTTGCCCGCCAGAATGTCGGAAATTATTTGTTTAATCATAAGAACTAACAGCTTCAGTAGACTGATAACACGTAAAAGGGAACATACTTAAAGCCTATGCGCCTTTGCATATTCCAGACTATAATCTATCTCAGTGCCAAATTTCATCCAGATCCGATCAGCATTTCCAGAGTAATTGAGTAACAAATACACATTCATCCATCCAAACTTTCGCATTTCAAAAAGTAGTATTATGTAGACTTTCTTGCAGTTTCGTTTAAACGATATATTGAAGATGTTACTTTTCTTATGGTCTTACCAATTCAAAGTCGGTTGTAGGAAAAGTTAAGTTCGAGGCAAAACTTGAATAATTCAAAACGAGTCGTTACAGGTTAACTTATTCTTGAAGCCTGAAGGTAGATTATGCTGGCACGTGCCTCTTTAATTCGCATTACTGAATAAAAAACTTGAAATAATAATAAGAAAATTTTTCTTTCACGGCTATAGCCGGTGGAGTGAAATAATTTAGATTGGCTTAGAATCAACTAACGGATATAAGACTCAAGAAAAGCTTGCAGAAAAGACTAAGTAAGGTAATTTTAATATGAAGTTGAAACAAGCGTCTTTGTTATAGCACGTTAAAATGTTATCTTCTGATATTTATTTTAGTTTTATTAATTTTTTATTCTCACTTCGGAACTCCTTGCAATAACATAAATGGTGTGCGTAAACCAAGTATCTGCGGTTTTACAATATCCTGTGTGCGGTAGACAGCTGGACATCGAATGTACGGCGATGGATCACCACGCTTACGCAGCATCGGGCCATCGGAGGCCCGATGGTCCCGATCCGCTATGGTGGATTCCACATATAAATCCATATCGCTCATTCTTAGTATGATTTTATGTTATGATCCGATTTCAAATTAAAATTAAAATAAAAAAACGGCCAAGTGCGAGTCGGACTCGCATATTAAGGGTTCCGTACCATCGCCATTATTATAATCCAGTATTATGCTGTTAAAATCACGCAAAATACTTGGAAAGACACTTCTTTTAATTTTTAAATATAATTTAATATACAATTTTTTTTAGCTAATATTATAGTTATACAAACACTGTGAGCATTTCAAATTTCTATCTGTTAACATTATTAAGATCGAGCATAAAACGCCAAAAAACAACAAGTTTCTATTTCTAGTAGGGGAGCTCCAATTTAAATTTATTTTGATTATTTGTTGTTATAGTGGCATTGAGGATATCGTGGCTAAATAATAACAGCCGCACGGGTCGATCTTGAAGGTTAAGCAACGCTTGCCAAGGTTGGTCTGTGGAAAAGATGGTCACCCACCATCTTTTCCTCCGTGCCTCGGAAAGCACGTTAAGCCGTTGGTCCCGGCTGTCATGTGTAGATCTTTGTCAGTCGTTACGGATTGTCAGAAGCCAGTAAATCTGACTCCAGTCTTGCCAAGATGTACCGTGTTACCCAGTTAATGGGTTGTGGAGGTCTGGTAGGCAGCCGCTCCACGTAAAACACTGGTATTCAGCTGAATCCGGTTTGACTGGAAGCCGACCCCAATATAGTTGGGAAAAGGCTAGGCAGATGTTGTTATAGTGGCACCAGACTGAAAATTACAACTGTCTATCTATTACGGTTCTTGAGATATAGCCCGCTGACAGACAGAAGGACGGACGGATGAACTGCCATCCTGACGACTGACCATAAATGGATGATAATTATGTATGTACGTAAAAGTAGCGGTCCGCCTCGACTGCGCCATGGGTAAAAAAAAATAATTAAATGACAAGGATTAAATCTCTAGCTTAGGAGAGCTCAAAGTGCTTCCTCGTGAATAGACTTATTCCAAAAAGAACTACTGACATAAATCGGGGTTTGGGGTGTATTTTAAACTATCTCTAAGACAATTTAATTATCCACATTTTGATACACGGATATTTTTTTAAGTCATCTATACTAAAATATAAAGCTGAAGAGTTTGTTTGTTTGTTTACTTGAACGCGCTAATCTCAGGAACTACTGGTCCGATTTGAAATATTCATTCAGTGTTAGATAGCCTATTTATCGAGGAAGGCATATAGCAAGACAACGCAAGACCAATAGAAGCGGAGCAGTAATGAAAATTGTGATGCAAACGAAGTTGCGCGGGTCAACCAGTAGAATAATAAAGAAAGTTAAGAAAGATCGCTCGCGTATGTCGTCATCTAAAGAGGTAACAAACGAACAAACTCACTTTTGCACAAATAATATTAGTTACGATTCACCTTGTTATGAAGCGCTCTTATTTTATGATTTCCTTTTACCTTTAACGTGTACAATAAGATATTGCGACTGGTCTTAAATATACTGTGAATTCGGCTATGTAATAAAATATTCTCTTTCAGTTCGCTTTATGGCAAAAATAATTTAAAGTTGCTATTTTGAAGTCGTTACTTTTCTCTTTGACTACTTTTGGTGCAGTTTTTTCTGTTACTAGGGTAAGTAAGTAGTTGTTTAGTAGTTAAAGCCTTTTATTTTTAAAATAACTGTTTCGCTAAAAAGTTATTCTTATTATTTGTGATGGGTTTGCTCTTGACTCTAGACTATGTCAGAGATGACAGAGACAAAGTCTACGATGGAGCGAGCTTACCCAGAAGGAGCCTGCTCACTCTAACTTTGAAGAGATTAACGTTGTAAGCGTTTGGAAACACAGACGCAGGCAGAGAGTTCCACTCCTTTGCTGTGCGCATTACAAAAGACGTTTGGAAAGGCTTAGTGCGAATTGGTGGAATATCAACAAGGCAGGGATGGTAAAATGCAGTGCGTCTGGATGAGTGATGGTAAAAGGGGTCCCGTGGGATGAGGTCGTGGAGTTCTTGGGCACACTCACCGAAGTATTATCTGTAGAAGACCGACAAGCAGGCAACCTTACGGCGATGAGCCAAACTATGTGGTTTGGAATCCACCAGTTTTACGTTTAAACTATTCTATACATTGCCCTTCGTATTTTAAAGAAAACTGGGTAATACAGATGGCCGGTAACATTATGCAATGCAAAAAACGAAACTAAACCGGAGCAAAACGACCGCAGCACGTCGCCGTCCACAACTGCAGTATGACTCTGTAAAGCTAGAGACAAACTGGTCCCACGTACGCAACGTATGTAACGCATTATGATGTCTGGACTCTTGATTTTATATGAATGCTATGCAGTAGAAACACACTTATCGTATGCACGCAACATAGGATACGATACAAAAGCGTTGCATACGTTGCGTAGACTTGAGGGCCTAGCACGAATAATTTGACGTATAATTATTCGTGCAGTCAAAATTCACTTACATTAACGTGAGTGAATGTGAAATACTACAATCCCATAGTATTTTGTGTAATTTTATGGGACATACACAATTTATATCAATCAAACATATGAATATAGCATGTAAATCAAATAAATATTATGTGTGAAACGAGTATTGTCGCTGTGGTAAAATTTTACGTTAAAAAACTTTACGTCAAAAATATTAGTGTTAGGCGCTCAGCTGTCAATCAATACAAACAAGATGGAATGACAGTTTATTTTATGCTCACTTCACCTTATTCTACACGGTGAGATGCTGACAGAATAGACCGGCTGGCCCATTGAGCGAAGCCCCCTAGTGACAAAAGAACGGTTGCTTGCAGTTTCAATACAGTTAGATCCTCTAACACACTAACGACTATAATATAAATAGAGATAAAATCCCGGCCAGTTTTACTACAAAACGTGCTTCAAAGCATGTCGCCAACCCTAATCATAAAAGCTGCGCGTATGATATCCTTTGTTCATAATAAATGAGTCCCCAGACGTGCCGGTCATTTGGTAAATGGGTCAGTTTTAAATAACGCTTAAATAGTTTGAACTTAAATGTCAAAAGGAAATGTGAAGGCACATCATATGTTACTTGACATGGACCGTCGTAAACTGGTTGTGGGTTTCCCGGTCCCGGTTTTAGAATTATCATTTAATTTTAGAACCTCTAACAGTATGGGGGAGTAGATAAATCAACAATAATAAATACCTAGTTAAAATTGAACACATTGATTATTCTGTAACGACACCCAATTCATTATCATCTGCTTAGCCTTTTCCCAACTATATTGGGGTCGGCTTCCAGTCAAACCGGATTCAGCTGAATATCAGTATTTTACGAAGAGCGGCTGCCTACCAGACCTCCACAACCCATTAACTGGGTAACACGGTACTTCATGGCAAGACTGGAGTCAGATTTACTGGTTTCTGACTATCCGTAACGACTGTCAAAGATCTACAAATGACAGCCGGGACCAACAGCTTAACGTGCTTTCCTAGGCACGGAGGAAACTCGGTATGTTAAGATGGTCACCCATCACAGACCAACCTTGGCAAGCGTTGCTTAACCTTGAAGATCGACCCGTGCGGCTGTTATTATCTAGCCACGAGCTCCTCAAAATCTGTAACGACACCCAAATGACCAGTAAAAGATGGATATTCTAGTTATGAAACACTATTTTTTAATCCCAAAAGAAAGAAATACTAAAATGAATGGTATCGTTTGCATACCTATAGTAGACGCCCGATAAACTATCAATAGAGTACATTGACCTTTCCCTAATATCCCTTCATAAATACCCGAACAATTTATTACTAGATACCGAAAAAGATCACGATAGAAGTCGATTCAGGTCAACTTTATGTCTTTAATTCTGTTTTTGATATTAAGAAAGTCAATAAACGTATGTGACAATTACCGTTATTGCACATTTATCTGGCGCGTATGCTTTTTTTTGACTGCATACATATTCATTGCGTCTTTTACGTTGTCTAGTAGACGAAGTTACAAACATATGAAGCGATGGATCTGTAGTGAAATTTTGTAACAATCGCATCGTGACAACTTAGGTAAAGAGAGACTGAATCCTTGCATACGTTGGAATGACGATCGGTCGATTCTGTAATAGTCCAAGAGCTAGTGAACCCTGGGAGTAACGGTTTCCCTGTAAGGTTAGAAATTTGTATACTTACGATTTAAGGCATGCTAAGAGCAATAGCTATGACCTGGCAGGCGTCAGCCCTGCACGTCATCAGCCCCTTTATTTTTTGGACTGTTAAGTAAATTGAGTTTCAAAACTTGTTTCTGTAAATTTGAAAATTTAATAGGATAAAGTTTATTTATTGTACATCTTAAAAAAAAGAGTTGAAAGGCGATTACAATAAGCAGAAGTATATGACAGATCAATTAGAAAACGCACAGTTGATGCGGTAAAATAAACTTTATTCTGTATACTTAAAAAATTTACATATTCTCAAGTAAACGTCTCAGAGTAAATACGTACAATGCCAGGCGGTTTTAAACAGCATCAGACCTTGACAGGCGAGGGGACAAAAAAGATTAACTGGTGTAATCCAGTTCACACATTCTATTTCCGCTCGTCAGCGATGGGCTAGAAGTCACGACATAAGAACAACAGTCATATCTTACACTCTGGACATTACTGGTTTACGAAGAAAAATGATGTATCAGCAGACCTGGAAGAACATGCAATGAAAAGAGATTCAGCACAGTTGTGGAAGTTCATAAATACCTTTGAGAAATTTCTAAATCCATTTATGTTGAATCTAAACAAAGATTGTCTGTATAACATCGGTAATGGTACAGTAGCTTCGATCGCAGTACAGGATTACTTATTGAATTTTATAGAATCAGGAGAAAGATTGAAAGAGTATTTTATAACTGAATGTTCACAGAATGGAAAAAGATTTGAAGAAAGAATTGCACAAGTGAAAATTATGAATTTTGTCTCTGAAAAAAAAAAGAAAAAAATCAAAGTCGGTGATAAGGTTCATGAAATCCGTGTGCAACGTGATTTCTTTGGTCGCCTGTTAGCTCTGTCAATACAACATAACATCGATTTGGAAAAGACGTTATCATACCCCATTACAACTGTTCCATTGTCATTGTGTCATGAAGATGGTACAATACATAAAACTCAGAAATCAGCAATGGTTGAAATTTTAAAGGCAAATGTCAACAGTGAAGAGGTACCAAGACGTTTTGATGTTGTCATTTTTGATGGATTCTTCTTACTGCATACATTCAAAAATATCCCTAAAACATTTGGTGGTATTTCCAAAAAAATTATGTCGCTACTAACAGCTACACATGCCTCACGAGTAGATATCATTTTCGACCAATACTTTTCGCCGTCAATTAAAGATTATGAACGAGCCTAACGACAAGAAGTACGAAACATAAATTATTTCACTACCGGACCAGAACAAATTCGACCAGTTGATTTTATGAAAGAACTTCGTAACATACAATTTAAAGAAGCTTTCGTAGATTTTTTAATTACACATTGGAGCACAAATGAAATGATAGAGTTTATCGGGAATACCATAGTGAACTTAAATTACAAACAATGCCATACTTATAGTGTCCACAATAACTCTGTGATTGTCGATATAAATGATGATTTATCGTGCCAACATCATGAAGAGGCTGATACGAAAATAATATACCATACATGCCAAATGGATGAAGATGTATTCGACGTATTAATAAAAACATGTGACACAGACATTTTAATATTACTGCTCGGAAACATGGACCATCTCCACAATAATAATTTAAAAATCTATATGGAATATGGCACTAATAATTGTAAAAAATGGATAAATATTTCTGAACTATATACAAAATTGGGACCTTCTATATGCCAAAGCTTACCGGGATTTCATGCATAAACCGGTTGCGATTTCAATCCGTCCTTTTCAAAAAGAGGTAATAAAAAACATTCCAAATATTGCAGAAATTGATTGTATATCAGAAGGCATTCAAAGAATTAGGAAACGCAGAAATAGTACAGAAGAAAGAAAAAAAATTCCCGATACTATAGAAATTTGTATGCCAAATGTATGGTTTGAAATGTTCAAAATTAAATAATGCACGTTATGAAAAGTTCCTTGCTACGTACAACACAAATAATCCTAAAGTGTTTATGAAAAAAGTAGTAAGCTATGATTCATCGAATTTACCACCCTGCCAACGTGAACTACATCAACAATTATTGAGAACTGCCTACATTACAAATATATGGCGAAATTGTAATTTAAAAGAACCAACTATTCTTACACCTGAAAATAACGGTTGGAACTTAATTGATAGTCGTTACGATTTTAATTGGTTTGAGGGGAATACGGTTCCATCTTCTATATACGCCATACTTTTACAAGGACCTGCTGATACTACCACAGCACAATCGACTGAAACTGAGGAATGCATTTCAGGTAACATACAACTATTTTATTCCGTAACATTTAATATGCAGTCCTATGTAATTGAGCTTGATATTTAATTCTTAACAACCTTATTGATTCATTAAAATATTTTTTTTTACTATTATCAGATGAGGAAAACATTGTTGAAGAATCAGATGATGATGAAAACAGTGATAGCGAAATTTCGGATTATGCTGAAGAAAATTAATGTTAAAAGTAATGTAGATTGCATAAAACCCAATAAAATACATTGTATTTACTGTTTGCGTTCATGTAACATTTCTTATTTGCACGCCCTTAGCAGCTGTCCCCTCACTTGTCAAGGTCTGATGCTGTTCAAAACCACCTGGCATTGAACATATTTACTCTGAGACGTTTACTTGAAAACATATAAAAATTTTAAGTATACAGGGTAAAGTTTATTTTACCGCATCAACTATGCGTTTTCTAATTGATCTGTCATATACTTCTGCTTATTGTAATCGCCGGTCAATTTTTTTTAAGATGTACAATAAATAAACTTTATCCTATTAAATTTTCAAATTTACAGAAACAAGTTTTGAAACTCAATTTACTTAACAGTCCAAAAAATAAAGGGGCTGATGACGTGCAGGGCTGACGCCTGCCAGATCATGGATATTGCTCTTAGAATGCCATAAATCGTAAGTATACAAATTTCTAACCTTACAGGGAGACCGTTACTTCCAGGGTTCACTAGCTCTCCAGCTATAAACATGTCGAAGTTGAAGAACTTCGACATGTTTATATGAGGGGTTTCTTGGGTTGAGATTTTAGGTACGCAATTGGGATGCAGTAATGTTTTCAGAGAAACGAAATCACTCTTTCATAATTTAAATAAAACATTTACATTGCTTTTTAAAATTGCTAGAAGCGAAACGTTAATTGCTTCGTAAGAAAAATAAGCAAATAGATGTTTTTTGAGTTTTTTTACTACCTACCTACTTATCATCCAGATGTAAATTGCGGCTGAATATACTTTTAATGTAGTCCTGTCTATCTCGGAGAAAAATGTTAAGAACAATTATTTCATCAGTTTTCAAAACGTTCACCAGTTCTTTTTTCAGTTTTTTATTCCATTCTATTCTATTCTGGCATTGATAGCAAATATAAGTTTTTCCAGCGGCTTTGCTCGTGTGTATTTAAGCAAATCTCATGGGAAGGTATCACCTTCCCGCTAGCTCCGATTTATTCAATGCGTCATTCATGTCAAAAGTTTTCAGGCCAGTCAGTACCTACGACCCGGGTCGGCGGCGCGTAGCGATCCCAACGCGTCTCAAGGACATGTCAGCACGGAAGACGGGGCCCACTAGGGCCAGTGCCTGCTGGGGCTGCGGACTTCGTTCGAAAGAGGCACCGTACCCTGGAACGCAAAGGGCACTAAGAGGAACACGGATGGGTTTTAGTCAGTAAGAGTCTGACACTCCCTCCTGCTGTACCCAGAGCGGGAGGAGTGTTTTGATGATTTTCCATCCTAAAGAAAGAAGTCAGTACCTACGAATATGAATCTACACTGTGGTCTGGTAGCAAGCCGAATCAATGTTAATTATGAAGCCACAGATTGCTTTGAGTCTTTGGAACACTGTGATTTCCCAAGCGACTTGCACTAAAATACGTGTAAGAGCAAATTGCAACGTTGTGGTATGGTCGACTTGGCAAACACATTGTGAATGCAATTCAAGTTGGAGTATTCAAATCAAATATGAATAATAATACTCCCGACCGAATGGGGGCTACTCTATTCAAGCTTACTAGTTGGCGCCACTGGCGAGTAAGGTCCTTAGGTAAGCATAGCATTCATGCGTATGTGGACCAAGTTAGTAGGAAAATCATTTTTAATGCAGTAATTTAATGAGAAATATGTATATATGTAACTCTGTGGCACTCTCAGTGTTACATATATAATTTTCCACAAAAAAACGTCCAATGCGGTGGTTGGTAGAATCGTAACTTAATCGGCCATAGTCAGGCCATTTTAGTAAGATGTAAACAATAATCACAACAAATTAGTACATAAACTCTTGTCACTAGCTAACAGTGAAATTTGACATTTCGAAGACCTCACGCTACATTAGCGCCTAGCGGCGAATTCAAACCCCTCATTTCGGTTATGGTGGACTATCTCAACAACAAAGATTAGGGTGCGTTAGCCCTGGTGGAAACGCAGCCTTTTTTTTTTTGTTGCTGGGTTGGAAAAACCTCATGTATGTCCCTCGCCTGGGGCGGGCAAAGGGGTCTGTCAGACTCTTACTGACTAAAAACCACCCCGGTGTTCCATCTCACACTTGACCGAGGATTGTGAGAGCTAGTACACCTTCCATAATCCCCGGCTATTGCCCGCGTATGCGGGCCACCTCAGGCCCGAGGGAGGAGCAAGGTCCCCCCGCAACGTCCAGTAGGGGCGCGTCTGGAACAATACGCGCCACCGTCTCGGGTCCTGCTGGATTGGGGGCGGCGGACGACCCCGAGTCCACCGTCCCTCCGGACCTTTCTACGGGGGCTAGAACAGGGCGTTGTCCACCCTCCGCCGACGCCCGGTTCGCCTGCTGCGGCACGGGAGAGTGGCCACGGCCTCCCTCGCCCTCTCCGCAGCCTCCTTCTGCGTAATTACGATTTGGCAGAAGGAGATCACCGCATTCCATGACTCGGCGCTCCCGACCATCGAACGGCGGGTCCCACTTCGGATACGAGGGCACGGCGCTGCTCCTCCCATGCGGCACACTCTGTGGTGGAAACGCAGCCCAAGCCAAGTACCTATGCAGAATATATACAAAGTTGATACGACAGAGGAGCTTTCCTTTAAACTGCCTATACTAGGTACCATTTTCAAGCTCTGTACCAAAAATCAATTAAATAGGAGCAGTAGTTTAGCCGCAAATGATTTGCGCCTGTAAGGACACATTCAAGCATAGGCTATGCTTGAATGTCCCGGAGAGACCGGATCTGCGACCCACCAGCTCGTGCGTCGGACACGTATCTCTCAGCAACAGTGCTGTCGTCTGCGTACCCAAAGGTACCGGGATTAATTAGATCATTAATATGCAGCAAGAACAGTGTTGCCGAAAGCACCGACCCCTGAGGAACCCCTCAGGATAGAAATAAATAATTAATAATATAATAATAATAATTCTTTATTTTCGGACAACAATGATCCAGCGTATTAGTAAACAATATTATAACCTATTACTAGTGTTAGTAGCCAAAAGTAAAACAGACAAGAAGACAGAATAGAATAAATAGTAATGTGAAAAGGATATCCCTAAACTAATGTTGAGTGATTGTCCTTCTCACAAAACTTTTAATAATCGGAGAGTCGATACTCTCCGCCACAGTTTTTAGTATACTGTTGTCACTTGCCCGCAACCTTGACAATAGCGACGCGGTTTTTTTAATATCCAGCAGTCCAGACGAGCAGTCATCTTTGACCACTCGGATTGACCGATCCCTCAGGAAATCTGCGATCCAATCACACAAGCCGGCGGGCAGACCGAAGGAAGGAAGCTTACTAATAAGGCTATCGTGCCAGACCCTGTCGAAGGCCTTCGAGATGTCAAGGGAGACCGCTAGTGCCTCCCCGAGATGTGAATGGCATACGCTAGAAGATCCCCAGTTGACCGATTTCGGCGGAACCCGTATTGTCGGTCACTAAGTATATCATTCGCTTCTAGGTACGCCAGGAGCTTATGATTCAGCACGCGTTCCATAGTCTTACAGAGTATGGACGTTACCGAGATGGGTCTATAATTCGACGAGTATTATATTATTGTAATAGAGCACAATTGTGACAAATCAAATAACGACAAACCTGACAATGGCTTCCACAAAACAAGTTTTACTATGGGACCAATATTAAAATCGCGAAATAAATAAAATTAATCTTAAATTTTCAGCTTTTCGCTTTCCACCGCGCGATATTGTGGTAAAACGGGAGCTCAAAATAACCATCTGTGAAAGACAGACTTAGTCTCACCATAAGGGTTCCTTTTTCGCCATTTTGGTACGGTACCCTAAAAAATGCATTAAATTGCTGTTAAGTACAGTTAGTATAGTGTTTTTTTTTCTTTTCAGGTTTGTGTAATTACTGTTATAACCTGTACAAGGATGATATATGGACTTTGTTTCTTTTTAGGGATCCAGACTCCAAGGGTAACCAACGTAAACCTTTTACTAAGCCTTCGCTGACCGTCCGACCGTCTGTCCGTCTATCTGACTGCGTGCTGTATCTCAAGAACCGTAACTAATAGATAGTTAAGTGTGTACTTCTATTACCGCTGTAACAAAAAATAAAAAATGAAATGAAATTAAAAACTAAGGGAGGCTCCCATACAAGAAATTAAGTTTTTTTACGGTTCTTTGTGTGAGAGTTCGACTCGCACTTGACCGGTTTTTTTTTCTATAAAATTCCACTAAAATGTACTTTCGATCGATCAAACTAGTGCAGCCAATCCATCGCAGGGATTTTTTTTATTATTTTACGAGAATAAGCGAAAAAAGATTTCTAAGCAACGCCAAAAAAATGATGCAGTCGAAACTTACCTTTTTTCTCATGGAGACAGACTAACATACATACAAACGTACTGTATGTGTTGTAGAAGGAAAAAAATACAGAAAACGTAATTGCAAAGGATAAAAAGATATCTGAATCCAATTTTGTGGATAGAGTGACATATGTTGGTATTGAACAGGTTTTGAAACGGATATTGGTTTTACAAGTAGTTGTTTTCATTGGATAACGAATACGGTAAAAACACGGCTTGCTAGTGTTGTGGTAAATACTGCTAACCGAAATTGAACGATTGATCCTTATACATAGAATTCTTCCGTTACTGAGTGACTGAGAAACAACAAAGCCGAAACTACTGATCGCAGAAAGTTGAAATTTGGCATGTAGGTTCCTTGGGGAGTGTAGGGAGCACAAACAATTTGTTAAGTATAAAACTGAATGGGTCTAATTCAGCTTATGACATTTGACCTAAACAAACTAAATAACGTTGCTATTTTAATAAAAACTAGTGAATATTGTCCAAGCTTTTTACGTACACCGGGACGGAATAGCAAAGGAGCGCACACTTGCCGCTTAGATCCCGCCGCGGGATGCGGCACCGGAGAAATGCTAACTGTAGTATTCCGGCGGCCTAATAAGACATGCTGCTACGTGCCGCGGCATGCCGCCGCGGGATCCTTTAGCGCGCTCTCCAATGGCGTGTCAAAAATCCCTTTCGATGTCACGGAATCAATTTATAACATTGGAATTTATGTCGTATTCTGACTAAATAGATACATCTCTTTTTACTCTACTCTCCTTTCGCAGGTATGCTGGAAGAGATTTCTTTTGAAATAAGCATCACCTTTGTACTTATTTTTCTGTTTCTTTCTTCTTATCCTATAAAATGTGTGTACATAAATTGTTAAATAAATAAATAAATAGATTACCTTTTGTAAAATTTAATAAAAACATTAAACAGACACGCAAAGTGGTCAAACTTATAACACCCTCTTTTTAGTCGGGGGTTAAAAGGAAAAAACAAAACTTAATGAAATTCAGCAGGCGATTGAGAAAAACAAACTACCTCTATAAACTCGAGTACGAGTAAGTGGGTACTTTTAGTCTGTCGTGTTTTATTATTTTACATGGTGAAGGCATGCGCGTGGATATGAATATGCTTTCCTCATGTAATCAAATGAGGTGCTGTGTAAGTGTAATTAAGGTTTTGCAAGCTTTGGACGTTGGTTTATTACTCTGTTTTGTACACATTGCATTTTCAAAAACAATTTAGATTTTGTATTGTTATGGGTTTGGAATTAGTAACTCAAGTAACTACATAGATTTGTATGGACGCTCTTTTATCTCCTTAATTTTTTCTTCATTACTGAAGGTTTGAAATCAAATAAAACAATGCTTCTGAAGTCTTGCGGAATAAGCTCGAAAGAGTGCGGACCTGGAAGGGCCTCTCTGACCCTTTCGAACTTCGAACGCAAAGGGCATTTGATGGGTTTTAGTCAGTAAGAGTCTGACACTCTTTTCCGCTGCGCTCAGAGCGAGAGCAGCCATTTAATGACTTATTATTAATCAGTTAATGTTAGATAAAATCAATCCATACAATTACAAATTATAAAATCAGAGAAATAAATTAATTTAAATGCACTATTTAGTCAATACCCATCACAATGTGTAGGTATTCATTTGTTCTGGATAGGACAATCCGTACGAGAAACAACCACCTACAGGATACCGTTGCTACTACCTCGCACGCTCTGCAGTAAGGAGGCTACTTTCTTACGTAACCGCCTGAAAGCCGTCCGTTCGCGCCTCCGCAAACATTCCGGACACATAACAGCGAGGCATCCGTAGCAGTATCCAGAAAACGTGGCTGTATTAGACATGCAGAGCACTAGCAACCCGGCGGGTAAAGTTTACCCACAAACTGCTCGAGTATAACGATTGGCAGTACATCTTGAACCGATCACTTTTCCGATTTTTTATTGACATATTTTAGATCATCGAAGTATCATGTATCGTAGGTATTATTTTACCGAACTACATTTCGCCGATTTACATTATTTATTTTTGATTTATTATTGAACTTTTTTCAATTGCCAAATGATTTATTTTCTATATTTTCAGCACATTAAAACAACATTTTACGGAATATTTATCACAAATATATAGCCGGCTACTTGGTAGTGTCATTAAAAGTAAACATATTGTGCTACAAAATTTAGTGACAGAAACGAATCGCTGCAAAACCTACTTCACGCAGTCTTGTCTGCCCTGCCCCTAGAGTGTAATTTAAGCCCGCGGAGGCACGGAGGGGTGGGGCGGCCCGCGAGCTGAGGACTATCTGCGACGATAAGCTCGCGTGGGGCCGCCCAAACCCCCCAGCGCCGGGGCCTTGACAGAAACAATGCTTGCTGCATGTTGCATGTCTGCTTGCATGTAACATGCTTAATTGCACGCTCCATGCTTGTTTGCATGCTGCATGCTTACTTGCACGCTGCACGCTTGCTTGCATGCTTCTGACTGGGACCACTTAAAACCATTTTTGTTAACCATCACCACCACCACTACAAGACCACCATTACACGACCTAAATTAAAACAGTGGCATAATGAATGTTCGGAAACATAATAATTTGAACGAATGTTATTTCGGTTAAGTGTAACTTCGGTAAAAACTTTTTCGACCAAATGAAACGTCGGAGTGACAAAAAAATTCGAATTGATAATAGGTCAATTGATACAGTGGCAGACGTGACTTCGATGAAGTAAAAAAAACGAAACGATAATAGTTGAAAAGTTTTAGGTGAAATGAAATTCGGTCAAATGTTTTTCGAACTTATGATAGGTAACCCTTGAAAAGAGTAATTTTCATGTCTCTTGAGCAGCGAGAAAACCTATGCAACTATTTGCTTAAAAGGATGCTCCATATTGTAAATAGAATAACAATTTTAGTTGATGCAATAAACAATTTTATTTATTTATTTATTCCCCTGACTGGAGCATGGCAGTCATATGGTTGCACGTAGGCGCTCCTTCTCTATATCTGCGTCGTCATTATTTACTATACTTAAAAAAAATCCTCTGAAGTCAAAGACGATCGCTTACCTGTCGTCGATCGTCGTCGTAGTCGTTGTCGTCGTCGGTCGTCGATAGTCGGAACGAGGTCTATCAATTTGATAAAAAGTGAAAACATACCAAACATATGCGTAAGTTACCCGCTGTCTACTTGATGCAGGCCTTTGGTATATTTATCCTTTCATGGGGGTATCTAGAATAAACTAAAAAACAATATTGAAATCTATATACTAATCTTATACTTATTATTATTTACTAATATATAAAGCTGAAGAGTTTGTTTGTTTGTTTGTTTACTTGAACGCGCTAATCTCAGGAACTCCTGGTCCGATTTGAATTCTTTCAGTGTTAGATAGCCCGTTTATCGAGGAAGGCTATAGGCTATATATCATCACGCTAAGACCAACAGGAGCGGAGCAGTAAGGAAAATTGTGACGCAGACGAAGTTGCGCGGGACAACTAGTACTAATATATAAAGCTGAAGAGTTTGTTTGTTTGTTTACTTGAACGCGCTAATCTCAGAAACTACTGGTCCGATTTAAAAAATGGTTTCAGTGTTAGATAGCTCATTTATTAAGGAATGCTATAGGCTATATTATATCATCACGCTAAAACTAATAGGAGCGGAGCAGTAATGAAAATTGTGACGCAGAGGAAGTTGCGCGGTTCAACTAGTCCTTTATAAACTTATCTTATGTTTAGACAGAGGTCTCTCGTGGTGGCAAGACCTCATGCTCTGCCCTGTCGTGGGTTGGATTCCCGGGTCAATAAAGCATTACTTAAATTTTGACACTCCATGTTTTCAGTAGCAGCCTGTTGATGGCAATAAGCTCGCTGTCTATTACATAGGATTTAAAAGACATAAACGGCAAAATGTGTGTAAAAATATACCTCTGCATGACCCTACTGGGAATACACGTGGGATGTTCATGTTTTGATTAGATAGAGAAGGTACTAGTTACCTACTTAGTGATTGTTTGTTTAGAAACAAAAGACTAGACAGAGAACCTCGAAACGCTTCTTGAATTTACTTAATTAAAATGGTAAAATACCTATAGTGGAGTTAATAATTTTAAGCTGCCAAATGATCTGCTGCCGTGATGAAGTCACGACACGGTGCAACTTTAGCCATCTCACTAAGGCGCCCCACTAATGTACCCGATATAATCTACCTCTAGCCGCGATTATTTAAAAAAAAAAAAATATTCATTAAAATGATAGTTCCAATAAAAATAAATAATACAATTGAATTATCGAGCACCCTGTTAATAATGTTTACGCGGATTTTTCAAACTACGTCATGCATCATGATAATGAATTTTTTTTACTCATTCTAACGTTCATAAATATGTATGCCTACACTTTTTAAAATTAATGTGTAGGTAGTAGTCATTGGATAGATGAAGTGGGCTGCCGTTGAAAGACGACTAACTATACATACCTACGACTAAAATAGCACCGTTTATGTACAAGGTTATAAGGTTTCAATATGCCAAGGTAACTGTGGATTGGCTTCTTGAAACCAAGCTTAATCAGATTTTTTGATCAACTGATTTTACAATCGCGATCTTAAGAGTTACCCGTCTCAAGAGGCTCTAGAGCGATAAAATAACAAGTATTAACTGTAAATGTATTGATGCATTACTCTGTTAATTCATTTATTACGTTTTATTAACACGCCTCTGCCAGCGGCTACGCCCATGTTAAAGTTGATAATTATCCCAATAAAAACATTCTCGCGGGAAAAGATAGTCCTGTTTCCAGAAAATGGCCTGCCCGAGTGCGAGTCGGACTCGCATGTAAAGTTTGGTTCCGAACCAATTTCATTTTTGTAACATGTTATTTTGACAAACTATTCTATTCTACTCTGTTCTGTTCTGTTCTGTTCTGTTCTGTTCTATTCTATTCTATATCTCTTATATTCTATTCTACAGATTTCCCTGTACTCTGTAGGTAAAGAACAATTATCTGCATTTTTTTTTAATTTTGGTCTTGTGGTTTCGGAGATAAGGGGGAGATTGTAATTTTTTGTCTAAATGCATCAATAACTTAAAACTACTTATTTTAAAACTATGAAAAATTTAATTAAAACCCTCACTCACAGTAAGCCTTTTAATTTAAACGTATTTTTGTAGTTTGTCCTACGTGTAAGTGACCTCCATATCTACTAAAAAAATATTTATTTACGTAACGCGTTCGTGTTTGGGTCACAGAATACCATATGTGTACCAAATTCAACAGAATCAGTCCAGTAAATCCGGAGAAAACTGGCTGTGACAGACGGACAGACAGACAGACAGACAGACACCCGAGTGATCATATAAGGGTTCCGTTTCTTACGGATGTTCGGAACCCTAAAAAAGTTCTAACCCCTATGCTGTCGGACGGCTAATAACTGATCCCGTTTCTAGGGGTTGAAAATAACACACAATCTCTGTAGTGGGAACGATGCCTTATTGTTTCGTAATTTTCTCCAGTTTGTTCAAACAAATAGAGATTTCTAATAATGATAAATAAACGAACTGGAAACTCCTTTGACCCTTTCCTAAAAGGACAAAAATATATTGCTCTTTCCTAAAATGGAATACTGAAGTGGACACTATCGGCAAACAATGCTTAGGACGCTCAGAATAGCCGTGAGTGGGATGAGATATTGATTCATCTTATGTCCATTCTTTTCGAGATAGTTGGCTGATACGATTGGGCAGTCAGTGCATCAGAGGTACACTCCTACCAACTTATCTGTGAAATGGCGAAAATTGGAACTACGGCCGTCATGTTGAAATGTGTCATTCGATTGTCAGTGTCTACTACATTCGGGTTCTCTGGTTGTTTTGTCGTGATATTGCTGAATTTATAAAGTTAAATATGCCGAAAGCTATTAAAAGTGATGCTCGAAACATTATTCTAAAGGTTTAAACCTTTTTTGAAGAAGAAGCTCGGGCGGGGTCTGCGATTATTACATTTAATCAAATATACAAACGAATTTCGGCAGCGACAGGTTACTGTTGTCAACTTTCTTGTTATAAATTATCCGATACTTGACTAATTATTTAAGTCCACGAAATATTCGTTTCTATTCTTGCTGCAGGTTAGCGTAATGGTAACTTACATCTATTAGGTAACCTGCTAAGTGAGTGAGGCAACTAACCTGCCAGATTTCAAATTTCTACTAGCATTTATTTTACCATCTTATATTTCAAATGTAAGTCAAGGACTAGTTTCAAAAATAGTTAAGGAAGGGCACGCAGCAGAAGAAACTGGTATAAAAATTCGGACACCAGGCAAGGATAGAACACGTAAAAGTGAATTTGTGCATGTTGATGATTTTGACATGGGAGTTATACGGAGGAAATTACATGAATTTTATTGTGATAAAAAAAAGGTCCCTACTGTTAAAAAGCTTCTAGAGGTCTTAAAGACAGAAATAAATTACACAAGACAGCGAGAGAGTCTGCGAAAGCTGCTTCACAAGGCGGGATTTCGTTTAAAAAATCTCAATCCAATCGGAATCCATAGAGCATAAGCTTGGAGAGCTAAGTTGAGTTGAGAGTTGCATGTAGTGGATAAAAATAGTAAAACCTCACTCGAGAGAGAGGGTGAAGATGGACTGTTGGAGCCTGTATCGAAAAGGTAAAGATATATTATTGTTCATGTGGGAGGAGATACTGGATTTGTTACAAATGCACAACTTGTATTTAAATAAAACACAAAAAGTGGTGATTATCATGACGAGATAACTAGTACCAACTTTAAAAAGTGGGTTATTGAAAAACTTATGCCTAATTTACGACAGCCATCCATAATAGTAATGGATAATGCTCCTTCCCAACTAACACTAAAGCGTTAAAAAACCTATATAAGACTCGTATATCAGTTCCATTTGAGTATAAAAATGTTAACGCATACCTGTGCAACTGAGTTAGAGCTGCATGCTCTAACTCACTTATAACCACGAAAGAGGCCCACAGTTTTACAGGTAAAAGTTACAGAAAGCCTATAGTACGTAGTTTGACGACACGGTTGGCGCAGTGGTTGAGCGATCGGCTGCTGCGCTGCGTGTCGCAGGTTCGATTCCCGCACGGAACAAATATTTGTATGGCCTACAGATAGTTGTTTCGGGTCTGGCTGTTTGTGTATGTGAGTTTGTATGTTTGTGAACGCACCCACGATACAGGAGAAATTCCTAGTGTGGGGCAACGTTTTTAAAAAAAAAAAAAAAAAAAAGTACGGTGTCACAAAGATATTAAAGCTGCACAAGAGCGCTTATTCATCGTCAGCTACTACTTTAATCTGTATTACCGTTGTAAAATAGAGTTGGTAAACGCTACAGGTGCTATAAATCCTATAGTAAGGTGTCAAAAAGATCTTAAAGCTGCACAAGAGCGTTTATTCATCGTCAGCTGCTACTTTAACCGGTATTACCGCGTTAGTGAGCACTACAGGTGGTAAAAAGCGCACGTCAAGATGAAAAAGCCTGTAACCTTACTAAAATTAAATCTGTTCGTAATGGAAGTGTTATGTCATCCATTATTCAACACAGCAGAATAATATTATGGAATATTATGTTATTTAAGTATGTAAAGTAAAAAATGACTGTCCTTATGATTTCACGGTAAATGTATACCAAGTTTCTCATCTCAATTTTAACGCGCCTAGGATTTATTAAAGATTTAAAAGAAAAATCAGCAGTCCAGACGAGCAGCCATCTATGACCACTCGGATAGACCGATCCCTCAGGAAATCTGCGATCCAATCACACAAACCGGCGGGCAGACCGAAGGAAGGAAGCTTACTAATAAGACTATCGTGCCAGACCCTGCCGAAGGCCTTCGAGATGTCAAGGGAGACCGCTAGTGCCTCCCCGAGATGTGAATGGCATACACTAGAAGATCCCCAGTTGACCGATTTCGACGGAACCCGTAATTGTCGGTCACTAAGTATATCATTCGCTTCTAGGTACGCCAGGAGCTTATGATTCAGCACGCGTTCCATAGTCTCACAGAGTATAGACGTAACCGAGATGGGTCTATAATTCGACGCGTCAGCTCGACTACCCTTCTTGAGCACGGGCTGCACGTTAGCTTGCTTCCAAGCCTTCGGGACCTTTCCAGTCTCAAACGAAAGGCGAAATAGGCGTGTCAAGATCGGAGACAACTCAGGCGCACAAGTCTTCAGAACAATTGCCGGTATCCCGTCGGGGCCACTAGCCTTGTTTACGTCTAGGTTACGCAGCACCCTACGGACGTCCTTCTGCTGAATGCAAATGTTCGACATACTTGGCTCGCATCCACCATGAGAAACAGGGGGCCTCGCGCCACCAGGATCCAGACGTGAAGATTCCGCAAACAAGTTCGCTTTCTTCTCAGCGGAGTGGGCCAGCGTCCCGTCGGGTCTCAGGCACGCTCTGACAGGATGACATCGTTGGGGACTAGTCTGGAGACTGCGGGGACGCCCGAGCCCCCCCGGGAATGTCCATCGGGTCGTCCCGTCTGGTCGCCAGCCAGCAAGATGGCGCACCCCGGGATTTTTCGACAGTTGGCGGGACAGCCTTTCATGTGTGGCTAGCACACTACTTGGGCCCCCAACTACCTGCGGTCGACCAGCGGCGCACCCTGCCTCGGATCCTGCTACCCTCCGCGACTAGTCTGCCGAAACGCCCATATCAACGCGAGCCTGTTCAGTCTACCTGCATTGGAGCAACTATTTCAACCCAACTCCTCTGAATTGGCTACACTGAGCATCTTACCGGAACGCAGCTAGGCCGCTTAGCGGTACGTCTTTGCCCAGTGGGTACAGCCATCGGTCGAAGTCTACCACCAGTTAGTGTCACCTAATTAGCATCACCCGGGGACCACGTGTAGGGTCTAACATTGGGTATTCTCCTACGGACGCGGGTGGTTGTAAAACCCGTGGAACATTTTATCTACTGAATTTCCACTTCGTTGTATTACTTTTTAGATAAAGCCATTATTTATTCCTGAGAGACTAAACTGTTAGCGTACCTACGTAACTGTAAATTATCAAATTATTTTATTTATTTCATTATTTTTATATAGGTATCATTGTTTTTAATTTGTAAAAACTGTAATTCTTACTAAACGATTATGTCTAATGTGGAATTTCCTTCTTGAATTCACTCAATTTTGGGCACCTTATTATTAATTAGCAACACTGAATCGACGGTGCCGTCCTCTTTCAGTTCACAGATAAGTTGGTAGGACTGTAAGTGTTTGTTGGGCAACCGGCACAGAACTCTAGAAAGAAAAAAATAAATAAGGTGATACTGGTAGAGGAGAATGTCTATGGCAGTTAATCCACCTACCTTTGTATATTTGCGTAAAGTGTTAACAAATAAATTGCACGTTGTATAGGCTCGAGAATAATAAATAATTACTTAAATTAATTAGTAAATATACAAATATGTACAATTGTATTTTATGTTGTGCTCGTCTGCTCCAAGATTTTACGAATCAACTTATTTCACCGAAATTACTTAGTAAGTAAGATTTATCCTACTAATATTATAAATGTGAAAGTTTGTATGTTTGTACGTCAATCATGTTTGTATGTTTGTTTGTATGTTTTTACTTCACTCCGGAACAGCTGCTTAAACTCTATCAAGCGCAAGTTCGATCGTGTATGGAATACTGCTCTCATCTTTGGGACGGATCTGCCAGATATCAGCTTGATGCCCTTGAGTCAATTGAGAAACGAGCCAAGAGGATCATCGGCAATGAGAGGCGCGTCGCGACGAAGCTCCAAAGTCTTGAACATCGACGACGAGTTGCTAGCCTGTCGGTTTTTTACCGGCTGCATTTTGGGGAATGTGCGACGGAATTGCATAATTTAATTCCGCCAAGCCCGTTCCATCATTGGACCACAAGACGAACGGCGAAGCGCCACCGGTACACGGTGGATATCCCACATCATCACTTACCATCAGGTGAGATATTGGTCAAACGCGTGCCTATCAATAGTAAAAAAAAAGCCTCATCGATGATATAAGCCTTAGAAGATTTAGATTAGGTTTCAATTCAAATAATGAAATAAGAATGTGTTCGGTTTTTCTATAAGATTCTGTAAGAGATTACTTTGAGAGCCGCACGTAAAATATAATTATCCTTAAAAGTTCCATCAGTTTTTCATTTTTATAATTAGCTACCGCTACGCCCTGATTCCGGGTACCTACACTACAGTACGCACAGCAAAGCCTCACAAACTATCAGGTTACCGAATCGTGGATATGTATTTCTATAGACCAGAATATGAGACAAAGTAGTTGCGCGCCAGGTATAAAGTCTACCCAGATGAAGTCGCGGGCAGAAGCTAGTTGTAAATAAGTTCTTTTCATACCGAATAATTAATTTTTCTAGAAATAAAATATTATTTTATTTTCGTTATAATTTTGTGAGCAAGATTTCGTTTGTAATGAATTTAATTTAAATGTAATAAATTATTGATTGTGTATTAAAGAAATAAGATACTTTTTGTGTCGTTTTTCTAGGAAATAAGTACAATCCCATTTTCATCATAATTTCGTTAGCAAGATTTATTTTGAATAAAAATTGCTTCCAAGTAGCATTAATATTTTATGAATGAACGAAGTGGCAACGTGTAGGTGGATCTATCAGATATTTGTAACATAGAGACAACACAGAGTTTATACTGTGAAGAAATTAATAGACATATCTATACAAAAAATAGAGCGATGTTACTGTAAATGGATGTTGATGATCCACGAGGCGGAGCAATTTGACTCAGTGCAATTTTATTATTGGTTATTATAGGTAGCTGTTTTGCCCCCTCGATCATTTTCATTAAGCCACAGGAGAGCTTTCCACATGTACCCATCGTGCACACCACGTTACCGTGGCCGACTTAGAGAAATCAAAGCCGGCCGTAACTAAGAGATAGGTGTTCTCAAATGGGAAGGAGGATAGGATCTTCAGTTTGTATCCGACGTCTCTCCTCTAGGGATTATAATCCTGAAGCATTATTGAAATCCCTTCCCGGGATTTCGGGACTAAGGGAGAATATCCAGGAACGGGACTGCTCCGTCTTTGGCAAAAATGTATAATGCATCTAATATAAAATTCTGATAGCCCTAGCTGGACAGCAAGATACCCCAATGCTGAGGCATTTTATAAATGTATTGGTGCAACAACGGCCACCTTGTTCCCTGTCGCTCAGAGTAAGTTACTAACCCGTAGAGAAGTTTTTGCTTGTGTTTTTATTTTACCGACAATTTGACCGTTGTAATATAAATAATGAATATTTAAATAATAATAAAAAAAGTATCGTAAAAAGAGTGTATTCAAAATTCAGACCATCTTAACATACCGAGTTTTCTTCGTGCCTCGGAAAGCAAGATAAGCCGTTGGTCCCGGCTGTCATTTGTAAATCTTTGGCAGTCGTTATGGATACTCAGACCCCAGTAAATCTCACTCCAGTCTTGCCATGAAGTACCGTGTTACCCAGTTAATGGTATGTGGAGGTCTGGTAGGCAGCCGCTCCATGTAAAATACTGGTATTCAGCTAATCTTCGGCTTGACTGGAAGCCGACCTCAATATAGATGAGAAAAGGCTAGGCAGATGAGTATTTTTTTTATTTTTAATGGGTTTCAGGAGGAGCTTCTTCCTAGAACACCAAAACCCTAATCTCTTCAAAGTTAGAGTGAAGAGGCTTCTTCTGGGTAGGCTCGCTCCATCGTAGACTTTGTCTCTGTCATCTCTGACATAGACTAGAGTCAAGAGCAAATCCATTACAAATAATAAAAAAAAACTTGTGTTCTGCATAACAACATTGAAGCCCTCAAACGCTCTAACGCTGCTCACAGATAACCTGTAGAATACATGAATAAATTTATTAGGATGACAGACACGTAAGCTTAGAATTTGCTTAACTATTTACAGTGTTTTAGTATTAATTGTCACAAACAACAAAGTTGAATAAGTAGAGAAAAGGAATAAGAATTACCATGATAAATACTCATGAAAGCTCATTAAGAGGAAACGCGGGCGGAGAGACTTTGTATGTAAAAAATCATAATTCGAGGTTTGGCTCTCGCCTGTTTCCTCCTCCAATACAGGACCGACTTGAAAGATATTTCATAAACTTAATAAGAAAGATAATATACTGTGTCTCTATGTTTTCCTTTTTGATGATATATTATACATATAACCGTATAAGCACCCTCAAAAAATACTCAAAATTGTCTGATAAACCGCTGTCAACACAGCCCTAGTGTACGTTCGCAACTATTAACAAAAAAAGGAAAAAATATAGAGACAGAGTTTTTTGTACAAATAAAGTACATTGGTTATTAAAGGTAGTAAAAAAAGTACATTGTGTAAAAATAAATTACCTACGATTTATTTTACTTTATTTTATTTTGCTTTTAAAAACTTGCATTTACTTTTAACAAATATTTCAGTCATTCATTTAATTTTTAGGGTTTTGCACTCAAAAAGTAACCAACGAAATTCTATTACTAATCCTCCTCTGTCTATCAGTCAGCTGGCAGTATTCAAGAACCGTAATAGGTAGACAGAAGAAATTTACAGTGGTATTGCCGCTATTATAAAAAATAGTAACAATTAAATTAAACTAAAAATTAAAGGGAGCTCCCAAAGAAGAAACGTGTTTTGTTTTTAACCGACTTCTTCAAACAGAATGAGGTTATATTCACCGATTTCTCTGCCAACTCTGGACAGATTTTAAAAAATATTTTTTTATTCGAAAGCCTATACTCCTGCAGTGGTCCCATTGCCACCAAGTCAGAATCTGATGATGGGATCCCATGAAAATGTTTGTTCAGCGATATTTTCGCCAGTTGTTAACCAATTTAAATGATTCTTTTTTTGTTTGGAAGAACATTTCCTCGGACTGGTCTCATTTAAATTTGGTGAAGATCTGATGAAAAACTTCGGAGGTAGGCAGCGGAACTCTTCAATAAATGATACCAAGTGGATTGGGATTTCTAAAATCGCATGTCTGTTGATTGTTTACACCAGTTCATAACATAAAATCAAGCCGGCACGCTGTGTTTAAATAAAAAATACTTTTTTACAAAAAACAAATCGGCTTTTTTGGTTGTTTCGTTTTTGAACACCGACTTCCGAAATTAAAGTTATTTTTTACTTTGTAGTGTTTTGTTGTTGGAAGTCGGTTTTATTTTTCGGTTTATGATACGGAACCCTTTGTGTGAGAGTCCGACTCGCACTTAGCCAGTTTTTTTTTTCAGAATCAGAGACGATTTGTTTCTTTCGTCTTGCCATTTGTTATTTATCGCAGAAAAAAAAATCTGTGCATGTTGTCGTGGCAGCAATCAACAGGAAAATGATATTTTACAAATTTGAAAATTATCATTAGTGTTAAATACTTATTTGCTGCAATTTTTGTGCAATAGACAATTCTGAAAAACCTTTAGAACTATGTATCTGATCATGCCGTTCTGTTTTAGACATAAATACTTTTCTATAAAACTAGCTTTCCCGCGCAACTTCGTTACTGCACAATTTTTATTACTGCTCCGCTCCTATTGGTCTTAGCGTAATGAAATTTAGCCTATAACCTTCCTCGATATATGGGCCATCTAACACTGAAAGAATTTTTCAAATCAGACCGTAAGGGACCGAGCACGCAAGACAATACCGTTTGGCCCAATTGGGGCTTACGGTTCTTGAGAGGTATTGCGTTCAGTACTTACCTAAATAAAAACTGCTTTTCCAGCTTTCACTTACCTAGTAGGTACCTATCTACATAACTAGCATTAGAGATTACACCACGCACAAAAACCAGTGAACATCTCAATGTTTTAATATTCCATTACAAACACGTTGGCAAACGAAAATTGCTAAAAATAAGCTCGTCCCAAAACAAGGCTGATAACGATTTAATATAGCTAGGTTGAAAATACACTAACAAAAGCCTCATATAGCAGCAGGTAATCGATATTATTGACAGTGCTATAGCTAATCTAAATTAGTTTGGTGCACTAATTAGGTTTCGTTTTAAATTGGAAATTTGTTTTCTCTGTAGCAGTGAACTGAAGCCACCGCATTGCCTTTTCCCTTATCTTTTTGCCCGCAGTATTAGGTACTTGGCTCGGACTGGCAATTGACTGCAACGGCTTCTCTGGAGGCAACCTTTTCTCTATTGTGGCCAGTTTGGCGTCCACCATACCCCCATTTCTAGGGCTATAGAACGTCAAAACTGGGACTCTAACTCGTCTGATCGAGAAGGCCCGGCCATTGCAGCTGTCAATCTGGGACCCATCGATGAGGTTGTCACAAGATCACCTTGACGATTTAAGAGGCTGATCTGCGCTGTCAGGTTTTCGACCTGCACTCACAAGCTGGTTAGCCGAGCTTTCAAGTCGGCGTTTTCCATCTCCAACCTCTCAACATTGACCTCAACCGCTGAACGTGTGGCCAATTCAGCTACTGCAGCTTGGACTGCAACTGCTGCCTACTTGAGTCTGTGGACAAAGTTCCCCTTAAGGTTGCGCGATTCGTTTGTCAAGAGTGAATAGGTTACTTCTAGGTAAGCGTGCTCCATCTTCGACTACATCATCGCTAACCATCAGGTGAGATAGTGGTCAAACGCGTGCCATAGTATACTGTGGGCCGATAGTGATGAACAACACACACAGCTTTTTACTAAAATCTGCAACAACAGTTTTAAAATAGTTGATTTTCCATCTGAGTTGTCGGATTGTTGTGACGGTTTATGCTACAATAAGGGGCATACATTAGTTATTGATAGGATGTATAAAGATATTGTTGCGACTTTACATGAAGCGGCTGTATAAAGCTCACGTCCTAGGGGTAACACTGTTAAACAAAAACGTGTTGTGTTGGGCTGGAATAAACAAGTTCGTGGTGCTCACGAGGGTGCCGAACAGAACAGCCGTTTCTGTGCCTCAAGCATACTGTTCGGTACTACACAGACAGGAAGACTCCTGTCTATGCCTGCTTTTTAGACTTGTCGAAAGCTTTCGATTTGGTGTCCTATGATTTGCTCTGGCACAAAATGAGGACGGAAACCAGCCTCCCGAAAGAGGTCGTTAACGTTTTTGATTATTGGTACAATAACCAAAGTAATGTGGTAAGGTGAGCTGGCGTATTGTCGGATGCGTACGGATTGAAGTGTGGAGTAAGGCAAGGAGGCTTAACCTCGCCTCGTCTCTTCAATCTGTACGTAAATGGAGTCATCGAGAGGCTCAGCAGTACCAACGTCGGGTGTTCTATAGACGGGACATACGTAAATAACATTAGCTACGCGGACGATATGTGCAGTCTATGGGTCAACTACACGTAGAAGACAATCAGCGCCCTACGCGTGCAGTATAACAACGCTTTTAGGATGTTGATGTGGCTGCCGCGGCACTGTAGCGCGTCGGGCATATTTGCCGATGCGTGTGTCGATGGCTTTCATGCCATCCTCCGAAAGAGAGCCGCATCCCTGCTAAGTCGTGTCCGCGGGAGTAGCAATAGCATTGCAAATTAATTGTTGTAGCTGGTCGAACTGACTGCCCAATACTATGGCATTGTGTGCAGTTGCATGTCTTGTCTGGGTTTTAATTTATTGATAAATTGTATTTTATATATTAATTTATTTGGTTATTACATGTAAAGTATTGTGTTATAATTTATTGATTAATTGTACTCGTATTCATAGATTTTTATTATATTAATATTTGATTTACTTTTTTAATAATGTTATGAAAATGAATTTATTATGTGTATTTCTAATTGTTTGTGTATTTGTTATTATTTGATTAGGTGTTATGATCCTTTGTTGGTCGAAATAAACGTTATTATTATTTTAGTTAAACAAAATAGGTGCTAAGTTCCGACGTTGGCTGCGCTTGCATCGTCTTAGCTAAGCACATCTCTGGTGTGGACAGGTTTTGTGTTGCCGTTACCCGAGTCTTTGCCTGCTTAGCTGGTGGGCTCGCAGGTTCAGAGTCTGCGCCCTGCTCTCCACCGCCAGGGCATTGAAGGAGACGGTGGTTTGATGAGCGTAGATTTAGATTGTGGCTGGCGCAAATGTATTGAAAGTGAGGGGCTAGATAACTGGGAGAGTTGGGAGAGACAAGAAATGAAAACAAGGTAGCAAGAGCCCTTAGCTCCATGCGCTCGCGTATGGGCAACCACTTTAAAAGCGACCGATGCGCAGAGACTTGGCCATATTTATGCAGATTGAAAACAAATCGTATGCAGTAATTCAGAAGATGGTCAAGTTTGTTGAGGAGATCTGCATTCAGGTCATAGTAGCACACATCGCCATAATCAATGAAAGGAAAAATTAAGGCCTCTACAAGCATTGTCTTCGTACTTGATGGTAAAAAGTTTTTCAAACGATACAGGGCCTGCAACGTTCCCGTAACCTTCTGACTGACACTAGCACCTTGTGTACGCCAGTTTAAGGTACTATCAATGCGCAAACCTAGATCTTTCACATCAGTGCTAAATGGGACAATCGAACCATCGAACAGGACATTTGGCAAAGCTGTTTTATCCACTTTAGCGATGCTTCGAGAACTCCCTGTGATTATCGCCTGACACTTATCAGGGTTTACAGCAACACCAAATCTATCCGACCATGTTTGTATGGCTATCAAGTCTCTGTTTTATTTGATGATAGCGTCTGGTAATTCGTCGACCCTCCCTTGATAGTATAACTGCAGGCCATCTGCATTCAGATGATACGCGTATTGAAGTTCAGAAATTACAAGATTAATAAAAATAGCAAACAAAAGAGGAAAAAGAATGCCACCTTGAGGAACCCAGTTCCCAAATCAGGCCAGCAAGATAAGGAATTCCCAACGCGAATCGACTGCTGACGTCCCTGAAGATAAGAGGTGAGCCAATCTAGTGCCTCGGGCGAAACCATAACATAGGAGAGAATGGCTAACAGTATGTCGTGACTGACGGTATTGAAGCAAAATTGCAATAATTATTAACTATGTTTTTATTGCTAACTCATTACTAACAACTTATATATTATGTCTGAAATAAAGATATTTTATTAAGCCACACTGGCGGACAAGGTTAATGAATCATTTATCAGGCTCTGGGCTGGCAGGCATGTGCGTGCACATGTTCATGTGGTATAAAAATATTACCTGGCTTTGTTTCTTTAGAGCATTTTCTTGAAGATATAAAGTTTAACAAGTATGGTCAGTAAATAATACATTTTTGATCCGTGCTACGAGTACCATTCTATTTTTTGAAACTCGATATGTTAAGATGGTCACCCATCCACAGACCAACCTTGGCAAGCGTTGCTTAACCTTCGAAGCTTCGAACTCCGAACGAGAAGTTGGGGCAGCTGCTATTATCTAGTCACGAGCTCCTCCGAGATACCTAATTATAAGTATTCATATATTTAGCGAGGGCTATCGCACTTCCCGCTTGAGTGGAGATTTGAAAGAAACAAATTGCACTGCTTGCGAAATAAAGTGCATTCATATAAGGAGCCTAAAGAGCAAGCCAGTTTTCTAATAAGTGGGTTGAAAAGTAGATATTAATGTAACTATTCTGATAAGATTGGCTACCAATTTATTTATGTCAAATCACTTTGCTAGTCAATTGATCGAAAATACATTTTCTAAATTGAGCTCCTTATATTGAACTCACATACGCATACTAGTGGGAAATTATTCGGTTCAGCGCACTCTGCAAAATAATTTTAGCTAATAGTGGTGCTGGTATAAAGAAAAGGGGTTTTTAGCCAACTAGAAGATTGTTTCTACCTAAAATAAATCAGATATAGCGTTGGTGCCACAAGAACTTATCAGGCACTAGTTGACTTCATCTGCTCCGCTCCTGTTGGTCTTTGCGTGATGATATATAGTCTTCCTCCATAAATGGGCTAACACTGAAAGAATTTTTCAAATCGGACCAGGAGTTCCTGCGATGAGCGCGTTCAAGCAAAAAACTCTTCAGCTTTATATATCAGTATATAGATTAGTGTTTTAAGTTTCATTAAAAACAAAAAAGAAATAGTCAAATTATTAATACAAGTATCAGTACTTTTTAAACGTCAAAATTTGACAAAAGACTTTCCTGGGAACAAGTGACGCAACAAACTCCTCATAGCGTGGAGTTTTAATACAACAATACCTGTTTTCCAACTGTTCCTACGCCTTTTCTATACTTTATTTTGCTGAGAAAAAGTTAAAAAAGGATAAAAAAACAGCTTGACGGCTTAATAATTAATTTTCCACGTGTAGGGTCTAAAGGTGCCTCAAAGAGATGTCCGCATCACAGGGCCCGCTATGGCCAGTGCCTGCCAGGGTTGCAAGGACATTTGGAGGAAAACGGATTGGCTTTAGTTAGTAAGAGTCGGACACCACCTTCCACTCCGCACAGTACAGGAGTCATTTGATGATTTCCCATCCTAAAAAAAAACTCTATTTTACATTTCAATTATCATTGTTAAATAAGTAGGTACTTAGAAAAGGAGCACGTGATTGATATTAAACGAAATTTAGAGCATTTTATCAGTGAAGTCATGTTTTGTTTGCCGTCATAACATTGAATATAATTTTCACGTCGTATGATCGCTGATGTTGTCGAATTCACACATGATGTTCACACAAGTAGAACAGTAATTGTAAGGGGAAACGTTTTATGAAAAAATAAAGCAATACTATACTTGAGTCTAGGGTGTTTGTTTCACGAGCAGAAAAAGAATTAAGAATAATCTTAAATTATTGTACATCGGTTTTTATACACCGAAAATGACAAGCATGAAGTTGGCAGTGGATGTTAAAATTACACCAAAATGCAGGAAAGCATTAAAGAGCAAGGTAACAGAATAAATCTTTATAATAATAGTAATCTGTGGTCTGGCTGTCAAGTTGACTAACAGCATAAATTTTCATCCCGAATTTTTTATATTAATTTTAATAAATACCAAGCTCCAAAATGATCAAAATCCAGGACACATCCAGGAAAAAAATAATAAAAACAATATACAGTTGAATTGCAACACATACTACACCTACTTGTAAGAAAATGCTGACAAGACGCCGGGCACAATTACTAGCCGCACAAGAAACATCTTCGGGTTCGTCGCTCAGTTCCGCCTCGCAGCCGCCGGGACCTGCTCCAGCTGTAAATCCTGATGTTCCGGTAGCTGCAGTTGCGTCGAGCTCGAGCGATGAGTACTTCTCGCCGCCGACGACACCACCAGCTGCGCGTCGGCGCGGGCGAGGCCGACCACCGGCCAGCTTAGGACCTCGAGTCCCACCGGTCTCTGACAGGGTTCCCGCTATCGATGGAAGTGTGCAGCGTATAAAATGGACTCAAGCCATAAATGAGAATGTTATACGCTCATACTTTGGGGCTACAGAGGGGGGAACTAATTTGACTGCGTATCGTGGTCGGATGCTCTCTCTGTTTCAGGTACTTGAACCAGCTGTCAGCGTATCGGCCCAACGACTGTTGGATCGGGTGCGCGTCATCCAGCGTAACCGTATGTTGGATGATAGTGTGCTTGATTGCCTCCGCACTGAAATGTGTAGCCATGTCATTGCTCCTCCGTCGCAGACTGTACAGTCAACCCAATTGCCCAGCCACGCTGACGAGGAGAGTAATGACAGGGTTACAAACGTAAGCACCCAGTGCAATGACGAATTGAGTCGTGCTTTGGAGTGTGCTATTCGGGAATACCGCTACATGCCGCCTGAACTTAGACCACGCTTACCTCGTTTGCCCATGCATAACAAGAACAGGGCGCTGGTGGCTCTGGATTCGCAGTTGTCAAGCCATTTTGATAACTGTGATAACCTCACCGATGCACATTCGATCATGTACTGCGCGGCTGTAGCGGCATGTCGTGTAGCTCATGTCAAAATAAAAATAACCAATGACAGAGTTACACGACCAAAACCAGCCGTACCAGCTTGGCAGTGCAGGATCGAGCGTCGTATTGGTGAGGCCAGAGCGCTAATTGGCAAACTGATCTGCTTCAGGGAGGGCAACACACGCCCTAGAGTGATGCGCTTCGTGAGACGGGCGTTTTCGGGGACTGATGTCAATCCCCGAGATTATATATCTCGTGTCACAGAGCGCATCGACTTCCTGAAGCAGAAGGTGTATGCATGGGCAAGCCGTATTCGTAAGTACAGGCGGCGAGTGGAGCGATACACCCAGAATCGCACATTCCGAAGTAACGAAAGTATATATGGGTATATAGGGATTGGGAGCGACCGGACCAAGGTGTGACTGACACGCGCTTGCCGGATGATGATGCTATGTGTTCATTCTGGCGCAGCATCTGGTCGGTTCCTGTCAGTCATACTGAGGGTGACTGGACTCGGGAGGTCGAGCGTGTGTGCGATCCGATACCAGAAATGGGGGCAATTTCCATCAGCCCCCTAGATGTATCTTGTGCAGTCCACCCGTTGCCTAACTGGAAATCTCCAGGGCCGGACGGGCTGCACAATTTCTGGATTAAATGGTTTACGAGATCGCACGCTTGCTTGGCGTCTCAATTCCAGTCTGCCTTAGAGTCTGGGTCGCTACCCCAGTTCTTAACTACAGGAATAACCCACCTGCTCCTGCTCCTGCTCTATAAATCAGGTAGTACTGCGGAATCTAAAAAATATAGACCGATCACGTGTTTACCGACGGTCTATAAAGTTTTTACATCCATTTTGAGGGCAAAGATTAATAGTCATATTAACAACAACAACATCATGTCTGCCTCTCAAAATGGATGTAGGAATGGGTCCCGCGGTACTAAGGAGCTACTCCTTATTGATATGGCCATTAGCCAACACGTTCGGCGTTTCCGAAAGTCCTGTCGACATGCTGGATAGACTATAAGAAGGCCTATGACTCGGTGCCTCATACATGGCTCATGAGGGTGCTAGAATTGTATAAAGTTGATGCAACGCTACGCACCTTCCTGATGTCGTGTATATGGGGCAATGGAGGACAGTCCTTCGCTATCCAGGATGTCGAAATATCCAGAGGAATAGCGAACCGGTAAGGATCGAGCGGGGTATATTTCAGGGCGATAGTTTGAGTCCACTTTGGTTTTGTCATGCCGGTATTGATGTACTCTTTCGGCGTACTCAAATGGACTCAAACGGAACTTGACGCCCTGGATAGGCGGGTCCGTACACTGCTTACTGCGTATCGAATGCATCACCCACGGTCGTCGGTAATGAAACTGTATATCCCGCGAAAGTGTGTAGGTCGAGGCTTTTTAAATGCTAAGACTCTCCACAATCGCGAGATATGCAGTCTTAGGGAATATTTCCTAGCTGTCGACGTGGGTATGCATCGAAATGTAGTGGCGGTGGACAAGGGACTCACCCCGCTTTCCTTGGCAAATAAGAACTGGCGCAAACCTGCGGTGCTTGACATTAACGATCGCAGGGCGGTATGGCAGAGTAAGGAGCTTCATGGACGCTTTTTCCGGGCCCTATATGGGCCCGACGTAGACCAACTAGCGTCCGTAGCCTGGCTGCGTTTCGGTGATCTTTTTGGAGAAACCGAAGGTTTTGTTTGTGCAATTATGGACGAAGTTATCATGACGAATAACTACCGGAGATTTATTGTGAAAGACGGCACGGTCGACATATGTCGGCCATGTCACCTTCCGGGAGAATCAATTCGCCACATTGTCTCTGGTTGTTCTCGTCTAGCTAACGGAGAATACTTGCATAGGCACAACCTTGTAGCCAGGATTATACATCAGCAACTTGCTCTGAAATACTCCCTTGTGGAGTCGGAGGTGCCATACTATAGGTATGCGCCCGACCCAGTTCTCGATAATGGCAATATCACATTGTACTGGGATCGGTCCATCATCACTCACAGGACTATTGTGAGGCGTGCAATGATTGTAGACATAACCGTCCCGCATGACGAGAACCTCGTGAAAGGCGAGAAAGACAAACAAATCAAGTATATTGACTTGGCTCGCGAGGTTGTCGACATGTGAGAAGTGGACTCCGTAATCATTGTACCGATAGTCGTGTCGGCCAATGGCTTAATAGCCACGAGCCTCGACCAACACCTTAGGAGGCTCTCGTTGGGCAGCTGAATCAAGGGCTTGATTCAGAAAGTGGTACTTCTGGACACGGCTCGCATTGTTAGGAGGTTCCTTTCTCTGGAGCCCTGACCACCGGTAGCTTGGACCCTGTTCCCGATATCGGTGGGCTACTATTTTTATATTTTTAAATGTTTTTTTTATTTATTTTATTCAAATATTTAAAAATATAATTTATGTGTATAGTTAACTGAATAAAGGAGATAATAATAAAAAAATATTTCGGAAAACATCCATATGGTGTTAGTATTTGGACTTACAAACTATGTTAGTATTCACCAAATTGTTTTAACTGCACTAATCTAATTTAAAAAATTTTCCTCAGCACCGGGCCCGCAGCTATGTCTACGGGGCCAGTGCATCAGAAATGGGCAGTCTGGTTTCCCCGCAATAACCTTCAGGATGCTATTGGAGCCTCCACGTACCCTACGCATTAGGGATGCCGTTCTTTTCCGCATGACAGCCTCAAAACTGTCTATGCCTGCCTCAGCAAACATGCCCGACGCACTACAGAACCGCGGAAGCCCAAACAACACCCGAAAGGCATTGTTATACTGAACCCGGAGGGCGCTGTAGGCCCTCTGCGTATACCTGACCCACAGGCTGCAGGTGTAAAACGTCTGGCAGTATGCTTTAAACAACGTAATTTTCACGTCTTTAGTACACCTTGCAAACCTGCGGGCCAGCATATTACATCGGACCGACAACGCCCTTCGTTCTCTCTCTATATCCTCGTCATCAGACATGTTCTCGGTTAAAATATGCCCAAGGTATTTAAAACGAGACACTCTTTTAAGTGCCACCCCATACAAGAAAACGGGAGCCACTGTCATCGGTTTTTTGGAACCTACACGAAACACCATAACCTCACTTTTCCTGACATTATACAGGAGACCATGAGCCGTGGCATATCGTCCACGCACTCCAAGTAGCTGCCTGAGAGCATCAATTGAGGGGCTCAGCAGCACCATGTCGTCAGCATAGCTTATAGTGTTGATAACTTTACCATCAATAGAGCATCCGACACCAGCACAATAAAGCTCCTCAATCAGCTGATTGATATAAAGACTGAAGAGCGCCGGGGAAGTCAAACCTCCCTGTCGAACACCACACTCCAGTCCATACTCCCCAGACAATGCTCTCGACCATCTGACCATTTAATCTGGTGGTCGTACCAATACTCGAGAAGGTTAACCAACTCATGAGGTATGGCTTTCTCCCGCAATTTAGACCATAGTAACCTGTAGTTAACCAGGTCAAATGCCCTGGAGAGGTCCAGAAAAGCAGCATACACTGGAGTGTTTCTATCAGTGTAGTACCTAACCGTGTGCTTGAGCGCCAGAATAGCAGATTCCGTGGACAACCCAGCTCTAAAACCAAACTGTGAATCGTGGGGATTGAGGTGTTCAGCCATTCTACGATCAAGCACACCGCCAAGAACCTTAGCCGCTATGGTGGCCAAAGAGATAGGCCTATAGTTTTCTGTATCCGACGCATCCCCAGCCTTATTTTTAGCAATAGGCACCACTATCGTCCTCATCAGCTCCGTAGGTAGATAGGAGTGTCTCACACACAAGTTTAACAGCATGGATAAGACCCTAGGGAGATGCGGACCAGCATGTTGAAAGTGTTCTATGCTTAGACCGTCGTGTCCTGGAGATTTGCCTCTGGTCATACTCTTAATAATGTTTTTTATTTCCTTGGCTGAAATGTTTACTGGCTCTCCAGACACGATGAATATTATAATTTTAACTCAGGCGGTAGAAAAACATTTAAAATAAATAAGTAGAACGGAAATTGGAAAGTAGATTCTTATTTAAATATAATTGGGTGCAAAAATGAAATAAAAAAAAGCTATAAAATTAAAGCCTTATTAAATTCCAACAGGAAGTTAAAAGAAAGGAAGTTGTCAAATTAAATCTATATAAGTTCAACAGGATATTGCAATATTTAAATAAATAAAAAGTTAGTTATCAAATGAGGAGCTCGTGGCTAGATAATAACAGCCGCACGGGTCGATCTTCAAGGTTAAGCAACGCTTGCCAAGGTTGGTCTGTGGATGGGGGACCATCTTAACATACCGATTTTCCTCCGTGTCTCGGAAAGCACGTTAAGCCGTTGGACCCGGCTGTAATTTGTAGATCTTTGGCAGTCGTTACGGATAGTCAGAAGCCAGTAAACCTGACTCCAGTCTTGCCAAGAAGTACCGTGTTACCCAGTTAATGGGTTGTGGAGGTCTAGTAGGCAGCCGCTCCTCGTAAAATACTGGTATTCAGCTAAATCCAGCTTGACTGGAAGCCAACCCCAATATAGTTGGGAAAAGGCTAGGCAGATGAACAAGGAAGTTATCAAGCAAATATTTATAGAAAACAGGATGTTACAATATTTTTTAAATAAGACGGAAACGCTCGGAAACATTAATCAAATTATCATGGAAGTCAAATTAAATACAAGATAATCATTAACACAAGCAAAACCAAATTAAATAATGGATTGGCACCCATATATACAACGATTAAACGTCAAGATCTCTTATGAAGGTTAACCTCAGTTTATCTTTAATGGAAAAAAAAAATATTTTTAAGTATTAATATTAGGCTCCAGTTCGATCACAATCTCACCTGATGAAAAGCGATGATGTAATCGACAGAGTTCAATTCTAGAGTTAGCAGAAAATATTACTAGGCGCATGGAATATTTTGCTGTATCATACTGAATTATCGCACTTGTGCCGTTATATATTCTTCGAATTACCAGAAATATCGAGTAAAGCCTTTAATGTTACAAGCGACACGACTCGCAACTCACGGTACATTTTGTCGCCAAGTGAATATAACGCATAAATTCGATGTCACAGTGACGTAGCATGATATTTGTGTGGATCAACTACAAATCCGAGGCTTTTTGTTAACATAATCGCCACTCCTAATGTGACCGACATTTTGGAGCCGTCGAGATTATTACAAATTATAGCCTACAGGTTCATTTTCAGGGATTTTGTGTGGGTACTACGTGCTTAGAATACCTGGGTTACAGCTCTCCGTGTCAGAGTCACTAGCGGAAATAAGTAATCAAATGATATTTCTGTAAAGGTAAGTAGGCCTTAAATAATTAGGCTGAATTTGGACGTTGAATACTAATGGCACTTATGTAGGTCGTCGTCGACAAATAAGTAGGTAGAAGCCGGTTGAATCTGTTGTTAAAACTGTGCAGTAAGATTCTTAGAATGAAGGCAAAGTTGCTTTAGTAAAATTGTTATTGCTCTAAGATTTTATAATAACACTTTCTATCCGCTCATTAAGCCTGCAAGGGAGTCTTGGTTATAAAAATAATCTACCCAGTTTTCCTGGGACCAACGTTTCTGCGAAAGGTTATAAAAATACATACTTTATTTGCAGCAGTTCCGACATTCTTACAAAGTAACGATGTCTAAGGTCTTTATAAATGATCCTCTTTGTAATGCAAAAGTGCTTTTACTTGAGAAAACGTGATTTTTTAAATGAAAGCTTGCAGCATAATATTTGAATCTAAAGTAATAACTGAAGTAAGCTTACACTGCTGGCGGAATATGAATCGTAAGGTGGCCGGGTACCAATCAATCACGGAAAAGTTTCTTCAGTCTCCAGTATGAATTCGTTTGCTTATAGAGCGATTTTATGAATTTGCCTTCATTTGAATTGTTTATTTGAACCTCATTTAGTATGTTGCGACTTGGTAATAAAAATCGGTGGTCCTTGGTAAGCTCACCAATCCGCTTGATGCAAAATGTGGCATGCTTTTGTATATGAATGAAAGTTATAATTATAGTCCAGTAACCTTGTCGCCTGAAAGTACGGGGTACTTTGCGTAAAATCTGGTAGTTCCGATTTTCTGCAGACTTGTTTATGATGTTGGCACAATGAATAATCCAAGTTTGAGGCCTCGAGCGCCGAACGCAAATTTGTCAAAAATCGACAAAACCACGACAATTTTTTTTTTTTAAAGGCCCTTGTTTGATAATACTTTCATTGAATGTTTTTAAAGTAGACTTATAAGGCTAGAGTTGCTTCCTTACAAAAATTTCCGCGATAAAGCTTTTCAAAATTCACCATCTTTTCGAGGGTACGTATTTGAATATCGAAAATTAAAATACCTACGCTTAAAAAATCAATTTCCAAAACATCGAAAAGTGAAATATCGAACGACCATAAAATCGAAAGTTAAAATATCGAAAGTTTATATCGTCCAGTGATTAGATAACCTACGTCCGAGATATCTAAATTCTAATTATCTACAAAAGTAACACCGAAATACCTAAATATCGAAGTATAGAGTATCGAATATTCTAAATATCGATGGGTAGAAATTTGAACATCAAATATTAAAATTTCTTCGTGTAAAAACGGGTTAAATGTCAACATTTAATACATTAATGATTTATATTTACGTTAAAAATACGTACTATTTAAAATATCGAACAAATTTTTATAAAAGACTGAGTGTTCACCTCCGCAGCTTCGGCTTGCTTGTTGCTTGCGGCGACCAGCCTCAGCCGCTACGGTTCGCACGGGTGCCTATGATTTGTCATTTTAATCTTCGATATTCAAATAAGGACCCGATCTGACCGTGTTGAGCTTCCTTGTAGTTCGTTGTAACGCAGTATACCGGTTTAATTTTGAGAAGCTGTATCGGGGATAGCACTATAACGGTCTTCAAACACATTAGCTGATGTGCCAATCACATCTATAGGTACTCAAATGTATATGTATTGCGATGTATAAACACCTTCCAGTTTCTCTATCAATTATGTTAATAGCTATGGCGACATGGATTTATTGTGTACCGAAATATGAGCAGCGTCTAAAGAAATGTATCTCCGATAAATCTGACTGAATTCAGTTGACATATTTTTGCTGCGCTGGTTCTTTTTCTGAATGGGAAGAGTGACACATTGTAAATGCTCTTAAGCCTCACCTTATTCTGTACATTTGTATCAATATTTTAGGCTTTGTACGGAGGACACTAAAATGTATCGTTTAGACTAATGTTAGTAGCTTTAAGTAGACTTGAAAGAAGATTTCGTGTTGTTGACAATGTGTGGGCGTACTTAGTAGATGTCCTTTTCAACACTACACGTTATTCGAGAAATAATGTCTGTAATTTTTCGTCGCAGAAAAAATAAAAGTGCGTGGTCTCATTTAAGGGCGATGTTGGGTAGCTGACATACACAAAGTTTTCTTTCTTTACTTTTTTTATAAAAAAAAAAAATTTGTTTAATAAGTTTCGAAAAAATGATTTTACAACACCTTAAATACACTAGGTACGTTTAAATACGACTTGATGCTATTAAAAATGTTATGCCTGAACGATAAAATCTAATATTTTTAATGAAGTCAGTATCTAACAAGCTTACAGTAGATCAAGCTAGATTTGATTAATTAATCCCTTTTATCATAATTAACTGAAAATGACACTGAAAAGTGTTATGAATTATTATTTTCTAAAATTAATTTAATTGATTAATGAAATGAAATTATGAGCAAAGTTAAAGAGTAGAAACAGTATAAAACTTTTGCTTGCGCGTTGAGTTTCAAGATTAAATTACCCTGATACACAATAAGGAATTAAAAAGTAAACAATTTCGACCCGGATTAATTGAAAGTCGATATTGACAAAAGTTTCCGTTGCTTTTAACAACTTGTTATTAGTGTTTTCTTGATCTTCTACCAATTTACTTCCCTACTGTTGCAAATCAGTGTTTTCATAAACAAATTTTTAGGAAATGAGTTGTGTAGCGAATCGCGCCAAAATTGTATTCATGGGGCTTCAACTGACAATCTAAACTTAGTCTGCGTGCAACGTACTACAAACAATGCTTCATTAGACTTTAGAGGCACTATTGTGTCATGTTGTCTTGAAATTACCATAATTCCAGTGTGAGACAGAGACGGAGCTAGGCACTATACCTTTTAATGATGAAATTGTCGCAGCCAACGAGCTTAATCAGCCGTTTAATTGGCTGCCTAGCTTTTTAGTTGAATGGTACCGTTTAATCGATGGCCTAAGTGATATCCCTTCATTTAATTGGACAGTTTGGTAAATGCCTTGGTTGAGGGTCCATATTGGCTCACCTAAAGTTCTTTACCTGTAGTTCTTCCTAATGATTTGTAATCCGAACGATCACTCTTCCTAAAATTATTCATCCTAAATTTTTCATTCATACTATTTGTAGTGCTATCGGCGATGTTCATAACACTCATGTTTCCGAAAATTGTAATTAATAACATCATTAATGTAAATATATTTAAACTCCTACTGTTTTTTATCATAACGCTTTGATCCCTAAACATAATTACCATAACATTTTCACTCAACTCAGAAATAAACATTTATTACCATTACGTGCATGTTTGTGTTAATGCTTTATTAATATGGAAGAAAATTATTTAAAATCATTTAAAACCAGTCGCGAAGAATTAAAATTAGACGTAGATGGATTTGTATATGAAAAAAACCGAATAACAGTGGATAAACAATATTGGGCGTGTGAATTAAGAAGCAACAAAAAGTATAAGTGTAAGGCGAGATTAATCACCACTTTCGATAAGGAAGTCAATCAGTATAAATTACTGGAAGGACCGCACCAAGAACATAATCATGAACCAGATGCTTAGAAAAATTTCGCGACCAATTTCGGGGTAGTGCTCGCCGACCGCTGACGCGGCACCGCTCGCTTCGGTCGCTCGGCTCGCGCGTAGTTGGTCACAGTTCTAACCTAACTTAAGCTATGGATATCTTTGCAGGTACACACCGCAATAAATAAAATTAAAGAAGAAGCTTTAATTAAGAAAAACAATAAACCAATTCATATAATTAGTGAGTGCGAAGCAAGCACTTCCTCAAGTCATGATCTGGCTAGCCTTTTCCCAACTATATTGGGGTCGGCTTCCAGTCAAACCGGATATAGCTGAATACCAGTATTTTACGCGTAGTGGCTGCCTACCAGACCTCCACAACCCAGTAACTGGGTAACACGGTACATCATGGCAAGACTGGAGTCAGATTTACTGGCTTCTGACTATCCGTAACGACTGCCAAAGATCTACAAATGACAGCCGGGAACAACGACTTAACGTGCTTTCCGAGACACGGAGGAAACTCGCTATGATAAGATGGTCACCCATCCACAGACCAACCTTGGCAAGCGTTGCTTAACCTTGAAGATCGACCCGTGCGGCTGTTATTATCTAGCCACAAGCTCCTCAAGCACTTCCTCAAGTCCTATACGTGCTAATATGCCAACAAACTTGAACTTGAGAATGTGCCAGTTTTAAACTCACCTCGACAAGGGTTCCCTCCGGTGACTTGTCGCGATCTGGCGTAGTGCCGGTTTATTAATTACCGACCGCACAAGTTTCTATAAATTCATAAGTGACACTAGCGACATCTAGCGATAATTAAGCACATTACAGCTACATAACGCGCCTAATGCAAGCCTAAGAGCATTAGGCGCGTTTTGTCTCTAAGCATTTTGACAACATACTTAACTAAAAAGTAGCATTTTTTGTATAGTGCTACTTATGTTTTAAGGGTGCGCTATGATGAAGTTCTCATCTCGTCAGGGGCACTGTTATACCCCAGATTGAAAATCGAATAACCATTACTGTGAAAGCTTTTGATAAATCGTCCGTTTGAATGTAGGAAATAACAACAAAACCTATGCTAGCTTACGTGCTATTAATAATCTATTTCTATGCCGAACATCCAGATCCATTCCACCGTTCCGACGTGATTTAGTAATAAACATACAGCCATCCATCCGAACTATCACATTTATAACAGTAGTAAGATTTAAAAGAGTTATTACAGATAATGAAACAAGCTATAAACTATGGTGTGTTTCTTTATTTTATAGGCACCGCCTGGCAACCAGTAGCCGGCAGTTGCTTCAATTGAATTTTCAATTAAAACTAAACAGACAGAGACGTGTTGCTTGGAACTTTGTTTCGCATTTTCTTCTTAACACAGATCAGTCTTTTACAACTTTTGACGTTCATAAACTGCTTATCCCGAGACTTCCTGTGAGCATTATAAGAGCGGGTCTGTGTGTTTGTTGATCAACTACACACGGCTACGTCCCACAAGCCGTATCTCAAAACTGTGCTCCGGTACCGTTTTGAGTAGTAGGTTAATATTCGTGTATAGCGTGTACCGCGTGCACAGCGTGCATGGCGTTGACAGTGTTGAGCTATTCGACGTGCGCCGTATTCGAGTACGCCACGCGTCTACCAAAGACGTTAATATTTGAGCTGTTTTTTTTTGTTACGTAAACCAAAATTGACGAAGATACGATGCTTTTAAAATTCTCAATACTTCACGCCGTGGTATAATTTTTAGTGCGTTCTGACGTCACGAGCCCCCACTCTCGAGTTTTTATGCGTTTTATCTTTGTCAATATTCATTGATTTACAAAAATAAAAAATACTTGTCCATTATTTTTTAATACTCTAATTTCGCGCCTTCAAATTAGTCATTAAGTGCCGCGCGGTAGCAGCGCGATTGTCGCGCTGCTTTGTTAAGGGGATAAGCGAATAATAAGGCCGGGGATAAGCGGAAAATTATTTTTAGTTAAGTAAACTGTCAAAATGCGTAGAGACGAAACGCGCCTAATGCTCTTAGGCTTGCATTAGGCGCGTTGTGTAGCTCTAATGTGCTTAATTATCGCTAGATGTCGCTAGTATCACTTATGAATTTATACCAACTTGTGCGGTCGGTAATCAATAAAAGCACTACGCTAGATCGCGACAAGTCACCGAAGGGAACCCTTGTCGAGGTGAGTTTAAAACTGGCATATTGTGTTAAGTGCCACTTATTAAATAAATTTGCTTTCGAATATCTACCTACAGTGAGTAAGTGCATAAGTGGTAGTTTGAGTTATTTAATAACTTTGATAAGGTTTTTTTTTTACACGAATTCAGCAACAGTCATTTTCTGTAAAACGCCATTTAATCGATAAATTTGCTTTCAATTTTTTCGTAGTGCGGTAGAAGATGAGGACGAGCTGGAAAATGAAGACGATGACGACGAGCTTGAGTTCGATCTCCGGCATTTTTCCTTTAATGAAAAGTATTTTCTATCATCGTCTGAGGCGGGAGAAAAGTCACCATCGTTGTGACAAGTGCTAGTTGAGGGTGAACTTTTCATGATGTTCAAATCGGACGCACTCATTGTTGATAGGGGTTCCACAATATAAGATTTTCTATAAGATGCAGGCTTTGTATTTTAAGATTCATCATCGTGTTCGATCATCATTGGGGTCGGCATCCAGTCAAACCAGATTTATCTGAATATCAGTATTTTACGCGAAGCGGCTGCCTACCAGACCTCCACAACCCATTAACTGGGTAACACGGTACTTCATGGCAAGACTGGAGTCAGATTAACTGGCTTCTGACTATCCGTAACGACTGCCAAAGATCTACACAAATGACAGTCGGGACCAACGGCTTAACGAGCTTAATTACCGAATTGTTAAAGACTACTGGTTTTTACATAATTCAGTTTTTAAAAGATTTTATAGTATGTACTTACATGATTTTATTTGTGGTAGTTTTGACCTAAAATTGTGTGCCAAATAAATAGTAGATTTCAGAAATTATATTGTTTTATTTGTCACTTTTTTTTATTACAATGTAGGTAAAATAACAACTTAGAGGTCACAAGCAAAAAGTTTTGAATAACTATGAAACTATAACCGACACTATGCAAAACTTTTCTTTTTTAATGTTTCGCCATTTATAAAGAATCAATTATTTTATTGTATGCCACTGGATTCTGAAACAGCGTTAGTTGAACTGTTATTTTAAGCCAATCACGAAGCTTTATTTACATTTTTTTAGTTCCATATCAACCATACAATACTTAAAAAAACTTAAAACGGCCATACGGTAAAATGAACATTTTCGTATAGTGCCATTTATATTCTAAGAGCGGGATAGGTTCCCTTGTCATTTCCTACATTCAAACGGACGATTTATCAAAAGCTTTCACAATAATGATTATTCAATTTTCAATCTAGGGGATAGCAGTGCCCTTGATGAAACGAGAACTTCATCATGCCTTATCATTTATTGTACGATCAGCAACAAGTGCCTATTAACACTTGAGATTTATTACGTCCATATATTTAAAAACATTGCAATAATAATCTACTCTATATTAATAATATATAATATTATAAAGAGGAAATATTTGTTTGTTTATTTGTTTGTATGATTGTTTGTTTGAATTGAATAGGCTCCGAAACTACTAGACCGATTTAAAAAATTCTTTCTCCATTAGAATCCTATATTATCCGTGATGAACATAGGCTATAGAATATTTTCAAAAAAGTTAGGGATCAGTATGAAACTTCGATAGCGTAACCCAAGGTGTGAAAAAAATACCAAAACAGATATTTATATCGAGTACGCTGCGGAAACTATTTACAACAGAACAAAGTGATGTACTACAGTTTTATAGAGTACATCAATATCTACAAAAACAAATCTGAGGGTATATATGTAACTGTCATGGTTAAGTCACAATGACCGGTTTTTGTTCAAATTATTCAATCAAAACCCGGCTGGAATGGAATTGTGGTGATTTTTCATGATATTTATCCGTATCTATTTAAATTGTTTAATCATTAAGGTTGGTTATGTTTAAGTAAATCGGACTTTTCGTTTAAAAGTTATGATGGGTATAAAAATACTTTAAGTAAGAAAAAATTTGCAGTTTGCGCGAACTGCCGTCGTCGAACGTTTACTTTATTAATAAGTAATTTACATGGAGAGATGAAGTTCGTGGAGTGCTAACTAAACCCGCGCGAACGAGGTCGCGGGCGAAGTGCTAGTTATACAATAAAGAAAAATCAATAAACTCCTAGCAATTTTATGAAATTTTTAAAACAGTGTTTTACATTGTTTTGTGACCAAGTTGGTGATGTGTAAAAGTATACTCTTAATCGATCGCAGTTCCTGACCGTACATTACCGTCAATGGTCCAATCATTGTTAGTGCAGGAAAATTAAGAAAAACAGATCGAATAATTCATGTAGTATTTGAATTTGGTTTTGGTATTGGTTGAGATGTCCAGATGAACATGCCAAAATTCCCCGAGGGTGCGAAATGAGCTGAGGGTGGGGAGGGGGGAAAGGTACCTCTTTTTCAGTTTTTTGCTTGTATCTCCAAAATCATTGTGTGCGAGGATGCAAAGCGATGGATGTGTTTATATAGTTTCATTTACCTCGCTCAGCGCAAGCGATTCTATTGGTTCTTAACAAACAAATCCCTCGCTCAATGGAATTGCATAAAATCTCCGCACATCGTGAGTCACATTACATTTTGACTGAAATGATTGATTAATATTTCTCCGCATCTCCGCTCCGCTGCCTCGCTCCGCGCCTGTCCATTTGCCAGGCACAAAGGTTGAACTTCCAAAAAAACATTTTAGTGCACCTGTCAAAACGCTAAAGTTAACGGTCATTTATTAAATTGACATCAACGTCATGTTGACGTCAAAGTCTCCTTCAATGTAGAAAAACTCTCGCCTATGTTGCATCAAGTGGTAGTGAACATTCTCCAGGAAACTCTAATTTGGTGAATTGTAATATAAACGACGAGAACAATAAATCCCAATTGATTAAATGGCTCGCTCGCTAATTGAAATTGCAGCCCTTATGATCAAATTGAAAATAAATAAATGATTATTGAGAAAATGTAGCACGGAACCCGACCAGTAATTTTAACCGACTTAAAAAAAGAGGAGGTTCTCAATTCGGTATTTTTGTGTTTTTAAATCATAACACAGTCATATATGAACCGATTTGATAAATTCTTTTTTTATTTGGAAGTCTGTTTTTTTTTGTAAATAGCTCTACACTAATTTAGGTACAGTCACGATTCTTCAGTTAAATATTTGAAAGAAGAAGTTAGACAATAGTATTGTCTTTATGATAAATAGCTCCAGCTTTCACTATGAGAATGCCAGATTAAAACAATCTCTATTTAAACAAAGGAAATAAAACTATAATAAAAAGCTAAGAGTTTCCATAAGAAAATGTCATTATTAAAAGCCTTTTTGTACCATCCTAGTGTTCATTAAACCAGTAGAAAATTAAGAACTGTACAAATAAGTGTCGATGGTTTTAATTATAAACCGGTGCGAAAACTTATCTCAAATGAGAGCGACTCTAGGGAAAGCTTCAGTGGGCAATTTACCCGCGCCGCTGAGTGAATGTCGTGTGGCGCGCGTTTGTTCCCCGCCTTAGTGTTTCGCAGCTCATGTTGTAGGGCAGATTGAAACTCGTGGCGTGTCGAACGCTCGTCTCGAAAGCGTCTTAGCCGCTTTAAGCTTGTGTACACAACTACGCAGATTTTGTTTTTTAACGTACGAAAAGTTAAGGAGCAGATCGTGTTTTTATATTTTATTAAAAGACGTATAATAAATTTTGTGAACTTGAACTTTGAGCTGAGTTAATCGTTGTGTGTTTTTAAAAGTGCTTTCGGAAACTTTTTTTTGTATTACGACTGTTAAAAGCTCGTTTTAGTTCAGTGATTGAAAAACGCTACACTTGTTCTTCGTCGGTAAGTCAAACTTTTTTCTTAATTTATAATGGTATTTTTACTTTACAAATAAAATAGTGTTAGTAAGTGTTGGTTTTCCTAAAGAAATTTTTTTCAGTACAATGTGGGGTACAAAATTTTTCGATGGTGAAACTTAGTAGATACCTTCATGTTTGCGTTCGTTAGGTTACCAGTTTATCACTACTCAGTCATAGTTGACAGGTGGAATATCCTAAAGTTTTTGTTATTTGTTGTGTAGGAATTTTATCGTACACCACATAAAAATAAATTACTTACAAAACAAGTTTAGAGGTAGCCTGGGGTACTATTGACAAAAAATATGTTTTTAGTTTCGAAATGTTGCAACATTTAGACTTAATTTTTGCGGCTGATGATGCTTTAACTATTTAGGTATAATTTTATGACAGTATAAGTAAAAATTTTTGTACGTTTTATTCATATTTTAGGGTTTTAGGTAGGGATGTCTTAATATATTTTTTTGTTTTGAAAAAGTTTGTTGTTAATTCTTCAGCTCTGAGGTAAGAGGTTAGAATACAACAAATACATAATGACTGAAATATGACTTTAAAGGATTTTGATAGAAATATCACGTCTCAACGGCGTACTGTTTAAAAACTCTATTTCCTTAATAATTTTATATGGGAACATTTAAAATTATATTGGAGTAGCATAGTGTTATTAATTTGTATAGTTAGGTCTGCCACGGACAAAAAACGCAGATCATACCAAAACCATTGGGCGTAAAGTATTCTTACTCTATGAAATTTTTATCATCTCAAAGAGAATAAGATAGCCTAATTTTTAGTATATGCCTTTTTATTTTAATTACAAAAATAGTATGCTTTTTTACCTGACTACGGCTTCACTTTGACTGGTTTTACAGGACTGACTAAAAAACCGGCCAAGTGCGAGTCGGACTCTCACACGAAGGGTTCCGTACCATAAACCGAAAGAAACTAGTTTCTTTTATTTAAGCCCCTTTAATTTTTAATCGGACGGACAGTGGAGGCTTAGTAACAGGGTTCCGTTGGTTATACTTTGATTACGGAACCCAAACAAGGAGTGTTATGTTTTTGTGCCTATGTCATGATTTCTGTCTGAAATATTTACTTTTTTCGTACTTCTCCAACTAAAACTATGGGTTGCGCTGGTGAGAAGCTTGTGTTTCCGTTTTAGTCCCTCAATGGGTTGTATGTTGTGTGCTACGTTGTTTTTGTCACCTTAATGGGACCAGAGTGCAAGTGTAAGACAATTTTCTTGTAAAGCGATTCCAGCTGTCAGTCACAAAACATTGTATCCGCAGTTACCTACACGATGGACAGTCTATAAAAAATGAGAGTACCTAGTGAATTAAACCAGCGTTCTAATAACGTTACAACTTCAGAAATATAATTATTGATCTGTTCATTTATTTTCTTGACATAAATAATATATTTCTAAATGTTTAATAAAAGTAAATAAAAAAAAAAGCGTTTATTAATGTAATAATAGTAGCGGTATCGGGAACAGAGTCCAAGCTACCGGCGGTCAGGGCTCCAGAGAGAGGAACCTCCTAACAATACGAGCCGTGTCCAGAAGTAAGTACATAGTATGTTATTATTGATTACGAGTCGACTCGCGCAACTTCGTTTGCGTCACAATTTTCATTACTGCTACGCTCCCTTTAGTTTTAGCGTGATGATATAAAGCCTATAGCCTTCCTCAATAAATGGGCTATCTAACACTGAAATAATTTTTCGAATCGGACTAGTAGTTCCTGAGATTAGCGCGTTCAAGCAAACAAACAAACTCTTCAGCTTTATATATTAGTATAGATTATTTGTGGATTTCGTTTAGGGACCAAAGTTTCTTTATTGGACAGCAATGTAAATAAATACCTATTAATTTTGGAATACTACGTTTATTACAAGTGAATATGCTTTTAATGCATCGTTCTATTTGCTGATTAGCTTTATGTTTAAAGAGTTTTTTATAAGTAAAAATTGTGTGTGACGAAATCTTTTAATGAACTTAAATGGAATAATTAACTATTATAACATTTATTAATTTGTATATGCTTTAATGTATACAAAAATATATAAAAAATAAAGAAAGCCTTAAAGTAAAAATGCACAATAGGGTATTTTACTTTTAAATTTGGGACATTTTTACCAAGCCATATGACGTCACTCGTGTCTTCAACTCGCTGTATCCTCTTTATTATTTGTTTACGTGAAAAAAGAAAAAATACGTGTCTAATATTTTTTTTAAATCTATCAGACGGACTAATTAGATTTTTCAAGTAAAATACCCCATTGGCGGCCTTATCGCTTTCCGCGATATGGTAGTCTTGTTTCGTTGAGGATTTCGTATGGCTTTCTCCCGGCTGCATTATAAAACATTCGATAGTAGGTACTTACCCATGTTATTGCATTGTCTCCAAAGTTTCGAAATGCCCTTTGCGTCCGAGGGCCGTGTTAACTCTTACGAACAATTTTGCCGGATAAGCATCTGCCTAGCCTTTTCCCAACTTTATGGGGCTTATGGCTTTCAGTCAACCCGGATTCAGCTGAATACCAGTATTTTACGTGGAGCGACTGTCTGTCAGACCTCCACAACCCATTAACTGGGCAAGACTGCTATCAGATTTTCAGTGTGATCAAAATCACTATCACTACATAGTATAAAACAAAGTCGCTTCCCGCGTCTGTCTGTCCCTATGTATGTTTAGATCATTAAAACAGAGGTGTTTTCACCAATATAGTACAAGTCCTTATCTTAATAAATATGTTAGTCATCTTGAGTGTTTAATTTAGAGCAAAATTGTCGTTCACACCATTTAATTTTGATGAATATCTTAGAAGATATCTCAAAATTAAAGTAAGTCGCGCAATCAAATAATTTTAACGGAGGTAGAGATGTCCCGACCTAAGAGCAGACGTCGTTGACGGTTGTCTATTGCACTTTTTATTTCAGCTGAGCCACAATATTATTGACTCTGGTAATTAGATGTTCACTTTGTTAGTTTGGGCTAAATAAACATTTACACGGGTGCAAACCCGAGGCGGGTCGCTAGTTTTGTTATAAAAATAACAATTATTTATCTCGTTACACTTTGCGTATTATCATCATAATTGGCATTTGCACGAATCATGATAAGTACCTGGATGACCGAGCTTTACTCATTTTTAGGGTTCCGTACCCAAAGGGTAACCAACGGAACTCTATTACTAAGCCTCCGCTGTCCGTCCGTCCGTCTGTCTGTCACCAGACTGTATCTCAAGAAAATACTTTTATACGACATTTTCTAAAAATTAAAAAACCATATCGATTTATCGTTTCCGAAACACCCTGCATATTAAATTTCATGAAAATCGTTGGAACCGTTTTTAGATTTTTTTTTTTACTATAGATAGGCACGCGTTTGACCACTATCTCACCTGATGGTAAGCGATGATGTGGTCGAAGATGGAACACGCTTGCCTAGAAGTAACCTACACACTCTTGACTTAAAGACTGTCAGGTTGTAGCTATCAGGAAACACAAACTCCGGCAGGGAATTCCACTCCTTAGCTGTACGCATTATGAATGTGTTCCCAAAACGTTTTGTGCGTATGAGTGGGATGTCCACCATGTACCGGTGGCGCATCGCCGTTCGTCTTGTGGTCCGATGATGGAACGGGCTTGGCTTGGCGGATTCAGATTATATATATACTTATACAAGAATTGCTCGTTCAAAGGTTTTAGATAGATGGATACGGTGGCGTTCAATTATTTTTCTATTTGAATACCGCTGAAAACTATCTTCGGCGCACGTCGGATTCAATTTATATTATATTGCTCGTTTAGTACATTTAGGATTCCGTAGCAAAAAGGTTCATCGGATATTCTTCTATCGATATCGTGAGTAGATATTGACTGACTTTATATCACAGTTGTTTCTTTCGGAGTCTTAGTAATGCAATGTCTTATGTCAAAAGTTGCATTCTTAAAGTGACTGTCAGACCAACATTTGATTTTTGTAGATCAAATGAATTTTGTTTGATCTAACTTCCACATTAGCAATTAAATGCAGGTATTTATTTAGCTTTTTAAATAAAACAAACTTATGATTAAAGTTAGTTGAAACAGTTTCGTCGTTATTGAGATTACATTATTTACTAACTTTGCCCGCGACTCCCCGTTCCCGAGCCTTCCTCATGACTCTGGGTGGCTATCATTTACGAAATAATTTTCTAAATCCGACTCTTATTCCAGATATCAGCGCGTTCAAACAAACTCTTCAGCTTAATTATATTAAATTTACATATTGCATATATACGAGTATATTATGTAATATGTAAATGTACATATTATATGTACAATATGTACATTACTTATATCCAAAACATAAATTATGTTTGAGTATAGGAATAAATGAGACTTGGAGGTTAAAATGCTACTTTTAAGCGAGTGAAGCTGTAACCAAATGTTAGTAGATAATTATTTGCGAAATAGTATTTCTTGCCTGTCATGTTTTCATAGAGCCTTTTGAAAATGAAACCTAATTTCACGCCCACCAAAACTTGTTTTTTGAGAACTTAATAAATTATTCTAAGAATTTATCTTTTGTATTTTTACGAAAGCAGACATGTTATTACGTTTTTTGTTATATTATTATGCTAATTAATACGTTTAAGTCTAAGCTTTATTTCGCTAAACATAATTATTAGGCTACATTTATTATTTCAAAGTTTCTTACTCAAAATTAAGACTCGGTTTTACTTTGTTACAACTTTCTTAATCCTTTGAGAAAATGGTTAAGTGTTGTTTACTAATTTTGAGTGCTTCTTTAATTTAATTGTATTTTAATATAATTGGAAGCGCTTGTCGATAAACGACAACTGCTCTGATTGGATGATTTACGGGGTTCGATGTGCAACCGTTGTAAGGTCCTTTTCAAAATATTTGATTTATCTATCTATTTTTACGAAGGTGCTGTAAGGCGGTGTCATAATTGGCTAACGATCGTACGCATGGGCGCACTTGCAGGGGGGTGCATCTTCAAAACCTTGCCTTTTTTTACTATTGATAGGCACGCGCTTGACCACCATCTCAAATAATAGTAAGCGATGATGTGGTCGAAGATGGAGCACGCTTGCCTAGAAGTAACCTATTCACTCTTGACTTAAAGATTCCCCGGTTGTAGCTATCAGGAAACACAGACTCCGGCAGGGATTCCACTCCTTAGCTATACGCATTATGAATGTGTTCCCAAAACGTTTTGTACGTGTGGGTGGGATATCCAGCATGTGCCGGTGGCGCATCGCCGTTCGTCTTGTCTATATGTTTGTGGATAGGTTTTCTTTTTCCCAGAACTAAAGAAGACTGACACAAAGCCGAACGTGAGGGAATTCGAAGTACCTCGCTCCGGATTTGCTAGGTTTCTTTTACTCTAGTAAAAGAGACGGTTTTCGCTTGTCAAGTTTTTTATATCTTCATATTTTCGTATGTTTTATTGAAAGCCAGCGGGATGAAAGTACACCCACTTGCGCCCCTCTTCCAGCGCCCATTCGTCGCGCGATGAAAATGATCTCGCACGATGATTTGCAAGCTTCAATTAGGACACTCTAAAATTTATTATTATAAATTTATTCAATTCAATTAATTTATTTATTGCATTAAATATGGTAGGTATAAGTTCTTATCAATATTAAGTAATACACATTTGGCCAATATATAGCACGCAATATTACAAGTTTTTACATATTAATTACTAGGTTAGTTAACATTTCGTCAATTTATGTAAATATATTTACTAAACAATTAAATATGTCTGTGCTTTATTGTATAGAATTTACAGGGACACTTTTGAAAGAACTCATCTATCGAATAAAAACACTCCTGTAACAACCACTTCCGCAACGAAACACAAAACTTATTGAAGGGTAGTTGAGTAATTGACCTTGGCAAAGCATTGTAAATTAAAGGAAGGAGCCATATAAACGCAGCTTCGCCGAAAAATTTCTAGCTTTGGAACGGGCATTATATTATATTATTATATTATAGGTATTTTGTCTCGTCGTGCGACGAAATCGCATCTTTAACTCGTATGATCGTTAGCCAGTTAGGACGACACCTAGAGCCTAGCAGAAAAAAGGTTTCGACTAAATTTAGAATAGGTTTGAATTTGTAGAAGGGGTCTATTGTAAATTTCGTGACATATTTGTTAGCCAATACGTAACGTAGGTAACACGTAATATGATTAAATATTATCAATCGTATTAGGATTGATTGATTAGCAATGAAGATCCTTCGACGCGGTCCTGTGAGGGGTCTCAAACCGCAACAGTAAATATAGCTATAGGAATATTCCGCAAAGTCCATTGAAGATATTCAATTTAGAAACCAATTCAGAATCGCTAGATAGGTGGTCCATTGTCTGAGGTGACACATCGGTTTCACTTGATTTATTCAGCCAGTGGCGGCGTTTTATAAAGCTTGGAAGTACAATTTATTGCCCTCTTTACCGCTTCCGTCCCAGAGTGGCATCTACAGTGGTTTTATTTCCCTTACAGGAACTTGCCTACTCTTGCACTTTACTGCAAAAGGATCCTCAGAGGAGAGTTTTCTTCTCTCTATTGTGTCATAAATAAGCAGTACCTGAGCGGCAATTCTTGTATTTTAAAGGTGCGTTCACATTCTCATCGCATTCGCAAACTGTTAAAACTACGATACTTGATATGTCAAGAAAATTCGCAGTCGAATAAAGTCTCTTTTGAATCCAAATAGAGTTACAAAATAAGATAACTAACAAAAATACAAGATATCAGCTGCATTTTACCTTACGGCATGCAAATCACTACGTACTTTAATACAGGGTTACTTGTAATTCGTCGTATATTCGTCAGGTGCTGATAGGGGAGCCGAAATGCAACAAATTGAACCCCCCATATGTTTGACCGAAATTCAATCGTTTTCAAGATATTAGAATTTTTAGGTTTTTACCATATTTACCCGAAATTTGACATTTAACCCCAAATAAAAAGAAAACTACATAAGGAATGGGTACCATTAGAATATAATATTCTAGCTGGCACTTCAGTTAAGCTATGAACATAAGTAAAACTACTTAATTTAAAAAAAAAGTAAAATTCTTAAATCACTCATCACGAGTGATTTAAGAATAATATCTTACCAATATTTCCATTATACTCTTCAAAAAATGTTGTCTTTTTAACTCGCCATACTCGCTCCGGCCCGCACTACAGGTAGAAATAATTACCGCACATTTCTGAACATTTGATACTCTTAAGGTTTACACAAATTATTTTTCCAATATCAATTCCTGTAACCCATACGTCTAAATTAAGCATACCAAGAATTCGACCAGAATTATTAAATGCCTCAATTTTCGACAAATTGCAACTGAAATGCGAATGCGAATGTTGCTTAAAAGTAGTTAAATTATTGGCCTTTGCTTGGTCAGGCAACCTAGAGCTTAGGAATTTGGGAAAAATATAATTATGTACCTAAACAAAGAGATATTAAGAATAGTGGCTTTTTTTCATGACTTATTCTATTTGTATTGTTGACATTTTATACAGGGTTATTTGTAACTAGTTGACCCGCGCAACTTCGTCTGCATCACAATTTTCATTACTGCTCCGCTGCTATTGGTCTTAGCGTGATGATAAATGTAGCCTATAGCCTTTCTCGATAAATGGGCTATAACGACGATAACGCTGAAATAATTTTTCAAATTGGACCAGAAGTTCCTGAGATTAGCGCGTTCAAGCAAACAAACAAACTCTTCTGCTTTATATATTAGTATTAGTATATAGATTCGACGTATATAAAAAATGTTGCCCGTCGCACAAAAGCACTCGCTGATCGCCGGCGGTGAATCAAGTGCCTTCGACTGTAGATGTTTAGGTTCAACTTGATTACTCCTACCAATCTCTAATTCGTTTTGAATCAAGACGAGGTTATTTCTAGTTAGTGCCAATTTATAACTTATTACTAAGGAGTTAAGAGGCACTAATTAAACGGACCAGGCGCCAACTGTAACTGGCGCACGATTAAAGTGAATTTGATTTCCACCTGGACCACTTCTGATGCCAACAAATTTAAAAGATTCAACTTTAAATAAGTTGAAACTTTTAAATAAGTTGGTGTCGAATAAGTTGCAGTATTTCATAGAAACTTTTAAAACCAAAGCTTGGAAACGAGAAAACGTTTACACAAGTTGTTTAAGAACATTTCAGTCGCTTTCTTAACTTTCCTTTGAATCTAAGTACTAATGTTCTTATCTTCGTGGACATTTAATAAAAGAAATTATAGAACCGTAGTAGAATTAAATTTCAACCATTAATTTCCAACATTTTGGATAAGATTTTATGAAATACCGTGCCCCTTAAATGCTCGTAAGTAGTTCAGAAAGTAGAAGATGCAGCTTATAAGTAATTCATAGTTCTGGCTAATTCAAAAACTTATCCAATACCTATAAAAATCTTCAGTCACAGACAACGCACAGCCGAAACTACTTGTCGTAGAAAGACGAAATTTGTCATGTATTGCTTGGTGAGCGTAGCACTAAAAGAATTTCCAGAAATTCCTACGGGAGCGGGAAAAACCCGGAAATACGCTAACAAAGTCGCGAGTAAAATCTAGTTGTATAAATGCGCATCAAATTTGACATAAGGAACTAAATAAAAATAAACAATAAAATAGTTTAAAACAACAAAATAATTTAAACAATAAAATAATTTATTTCTGAGGTTATGGTACATTAAGGTCTTATTCATTATCCAGTTTCACATACACTACCGTTGCCGGTGTAGAAGTATTAAATTAAGTGACATGCCAAAATAGCTCAGTTCGAGACCACAACACAATATAGACATAAACAGTTTTACAGCAACAATACAAGGTGTTTACGTTGAACTCCGGTACCCAGTAAAAGATTACTTGTGTTTAGGGTACCGGCGGAAACTAGTCTACTTGTTAATGTCAAGTTCAAACTATTTTATATTACTTAGGTAAATATGTGTTTTTGTGGCGTCTGCAATAAACAGATTGTGACTTGTCTGGGCCGTGACGTTGATTGATCGTTATGAACACCGCCGCCCTGTGGGGTACTTTAGTAGGTAGGTACGCTGTGTACAATGTACATAGCTCACTAGAAATTAATACTCGCTAAAACCTAGCCCTTACAATCTATTACAGTACGAGCTGTATGGTGTCGGCCGATGCCGTATGGTGCCGTAAAAGAATAATGCCATCCCATCACTTCCCGTGGCTGTCGTAAAAAGCGACTAAGGAACTTGTCAGAGAATGGGCAGCAGCGTTCTCTGTAAACACCATACACTGCAATCGCCAACCCGCCTGCCAAGCATGGCGCTTATGGTAAACCGCCCCCAAGTGACAAGCACGACCAAAAAATGGCCCCGTGAAGGTCGCGGGTAGCCGATGGATGCGAGACCGGTCGTTGTGGCGACGCTTGGGGGAGGTCTATGTCCAGCAGTCTTTCGGCTGATATGATGACAGTACGAGAATCAGTACCGTGATAGCTCTGAACGACTCTCGGGAATTACAATCGAAGCTTACAGTTTAATTTCATATAATGTGCTTGCTACTATAAACTAGCTGTTGTCCGTGACTCCGTCTGCGTTAAACTCGTAAAAAGCACTCATAAGGCTGGAAATAGTGCTCGTACGACGGTACGTCCTGACCGTCAGCGCTGACCGTCGGTTGTGAAAATGCATTCAGTGCTACGCTGACGGCGAACTGCGACGCGTGTGTATAGTTCACAGCAGTGGTCTCGAACGTCATAGAGCGAGATCGGTAGAATTGCCAGCTAAAATCGGTATATTTTTACCCAAAATCAAAAAAAATACAATATTCAATAAAATTCGTTTATTTATTAAAAAAAAACTGTGATGTTGATATCTTTATTACAACTCTTACAATAGGCATAGCTTTCGCCTTTACGACTATCTTGCAGCCAACCTGGAAATTCTTCTTCCCATTCTTTTCTATAATATTGTAGATATTTTTTCTTCTTACACTCGCACTTGTGCTTGGCTCCTCGTCAGACGACATTTTAACTTAATTATCTGATCTTGTAGGAACTCTTTCGGTTAGGTACTCACTCTTCAAAGTTAAGAAAATTAATAAAAAAAAAAACCGAATTACTGTTTATATATACTAGACAGGTAAATTCCCGAGCGGGAAGCCCCTTATAACATCGAATTGTAGGACACAAGGGTGTCAAGGGTATTCCCCAAAATATATGAACTACATTCTGCACTAGGTCCATACTATTGAGGGCTTCCCCGTAACATTAAACATAAAGTAAAAGGGTTGCCATCTTAAAAGTGTACAATCGGTAGAAAAATCGGGAGAATTTCCATGTATACTGTGAAATCGTAGAAAAATCGTTATATTTCAGTATTTCGGTAGAACAGAGCCCATATCGGTAGAAATACCGAAAAATCGGTAGGTTCGAGACCACTCACAAGAAAAATGAATCCTTTTGCTGAAATGCTGACTTATCGTCGAAATCCGGAGTCAATTCTTTACAAACTTCTTGCCAAGCACTTATTTTAGCAACACGGTCTTTATAAAATACAGACGATAGATCCCATATTGCCGGACGAAGCCGCACTTCATTAATAAGGCGCTCGGTATCGATATTCATTTTTGCTTTGAGTGTCAAACGCGCGTACGGTCGGTCGCTCAGTCAGCGAAGCACTGAACGCATCCAAACTATCTCATAGCTCGTCGGTCGAACGACGTACGCGCGTCCGACGAGCCGGACCGACGGCTCGACCGACCGTACGCGCGAACCAAATCACGCGCGTATCGTCAGCGTAGCTGTGTGCGCATTCATAGACTTGCATAGATATAGCTACGCCAACCGACGACGGTCAGCGCTGACCGTCGGTCGAGCACTGTTTCCAGCATAAAACTTTTATAACAAAATATTGTTTTTTTTTTTTGCTCGGCACACCTTTATCGTTTTTTCTGTAATAAAAGTAGACATACTTACTTCTTATAACAATAGGTATTTGACAGTGAAAGTCTCATCAAAATCAGTGACAGCTACACTGATTTTTGTGCGAACAAACGGACAGCCATTTTTTTCTATAAAAATCGGATATGTTTTCATATGCTTTGAGTATTAAGATATTATAAATAGACACTTAAATTTTACTTATTAAACAATTTATAGAAACCACAGACTAATGGTCAGAAAAGCCCCGGTTACTTGGTTACTCCATGTAAAATAAGTAGCTGCAATTTGAGCGGACTGGAAGCCGATCCCAACACATAGTGGAAAGAAATCTTCAGTGTCATAGTAATGACACTGAAGAACTATCTCGAGGTTTTTACAGCAGAGAAAATGTCTTTGAACACACAATATCACACTGTCCGGATAAAAAAAGAAGTGGTTATGTGGGGTTTTGAGGAAAAACCTACAAAAAACGCCAGCCCATTTGTTGGCGTGTGTTGTAATAAATGCTTGTCTGTGTTGTTTGTGCGAATTATGCGATTCACTTTTTGTCTAACAGTTACTCTATTACAGTATTAACTTACAAAGCAAAAGTACCTAATCTTTACATATTGATACAATGCACACAAATTAGTAAAATCAAAGTGTCTGTTTGTGATAAAAAAAATATTGTTGTCTCAGAGAAATAAGAAGAAATAAACAGAGGTTTATTCCGGCTAGTCTCTGAAACGGCTGGACCGATTTTGACGGGACATTCATTGGCAGATAGCTGTTATTATAAGAAGTATGTTAGAGTACTTAAAATAATTAAAAAAATCCTTGAAAATACTCTTTTTACGCTAAAGAAGCCGCAGGCAGAAGCTAGTTGGTATTAAAGGACATGGAAAAACTTTGCCAATGAATCAACACGTACATATGAAACTTTTACCATAATTCATAATATTATTTTGTTAATTTTTTTTTTCATAATTAAGAAAACATTTTTAAAAGTAATTCACTTCGGATTTATTCCCCGGCGCCAGTATCTTCAAGTTGAAACAAAGCTCTCTCAGCACTTGACTTATAAGTAAGATTGTTAGTTACAAAAAGGAAAAAGCAATTGAAAGCGCTGTGTGAGACGAGCAACGTCGACACTAACAGTCGATGCATTGATAGATGACACTTTGGCAATTTGTAGATAACACTTAGACTAGGATCCCAGAACTGCTTTATTTTCTCACCTCTCATATTTCTCTAACAAAATATGTGGGATAGAATAGTGATAGTATGTAGGTACTTTTAACAAACGCATACCTACCTGCTAGCTTGGGACGGCCAAATTTTTTAAAGGTTTTAGTAGTCAAAGAGGTAGTTTTGCATGCACCCAAATCTTGTCAGACTTTAGCTTTCGTTGTTTGCTCCCAGTAAATGAACTATGCCCAAATTGCAGCTTTGTGATGGAAACACTCGTACTGTAAAACATACACAGTATCATCGTTTACGTATGTACAAAGGACCTACGAGTACTAACACTACTCTATACGACACATTTTGTTGGTGAGACAATAAGAGAGGTCTAGCAGCTCTGGGATCTTAGTCCATTTGGTATGTCTCTATTGTTGTTTGCCACTACTTAACATACCAAATGTTATTATAACCTCAAAATCCGAAAGGATTTTGTATTTTTACAATTCCGTAAAGTTTCCGTGATTTTATTTTAGTTTCAGTCAAAAATATGCATTATTTAGAACACAGAAAGTAAATCTACGTCTTTGTTGGTTCTTAGGCGAACGACTTATGGACGCATAGCAATATCCTTTATAACTATTTAAGGGCTCTTTAATCCCGCTCATACTTCAAAGTTGCAAGAGATTGACTGTTGGTTTACTTAAGTAAAATGTTAAGCTTCGTTCTAGTTAATAAGTTATCCGACAAGCGGGCTTTAATGAGGTTTCGTAATTATTCGTAGGTACAAGGTTTCCATGTTAATTCTGCTCTGAAAACATATTTAAGGCTCAAGTTTTATAGCTCAGCTAGAGAATAAGAAACCTTTATGCTGTAATGCTCGAGTAAACGAGGCTAGTTTTCAAGCTAAGCTGGGAAGAATGGGAAGCTAGTGTTAGGAAGGTAGAAAGCTAGTAAAATATAGAAATTGCTTTATAACTAGGTTAGCTTGAGTCTTAAACTAGTGGTTATTTTTACAGCTAGATGTACTTACTCTCCACCATTGATTCAACTGGCTTGTGTGAAGCGCATGCCAATGTCATTCGTTTTATATTCAGCTAATTCTTTCACTGTTCGTAAATCGTGATAGACTGAAACTTCATACTGATGCTGATGACTGATGCTGGTGACTGATGCTGATGACTGATGCTGATGACTGATGCTGATGACTGATGCTAATGACTGATGCTGATGACTGATGCTGATGTTGTTCATTTGTTTTATAATCTACGGAACCAAAACGTTTTTTTGCTACAAATTGATTGAAGCTTTTCTGCTTGCTAAAGAATCATGCATTTAAATGTGTGTAACGAATACCGACGTCTGTGGTACGAAAAATTTCGTTCGCAGAAACAAATTACAAGTAAATTACTTCATACATATTTCTCTTTTCCGTATTCATCGGCTTATCATTGAGATGTCTGGGGCCTACATGATTTCGAGTGATCTTGAGTTTAACATACTATTTCCGTTGCCACCCCAATGTGTCAAAGTGTACCAAAAATCGTAAAATAAACATAACAAATCACGAGGGAACGATATAATAAACTCGTGAGTTGGTCCTAATGGTTACGATTTGTAAACATCTTTCAAGTTTCTTGATCTTTTATCGTACAATTCCTATAATCGAGATCATTTTATATACATGAGCTATGTAGGTACTCGTACATACGAATGGATCCCATATCTTCCGAGAAATACGTTTTCATTTTATTTGATCGTGATGGATCGGCTCTACCCTTTTCTGACCCGTTACTCTATCATTGTGTATAAATTATTTACTGACATCTACATTGACTTTGATTGAATTCCTTTATTTTGAACAAATATTGTGTCTTCTTGACGAGGTTATTTTGTATTGCTTTCAGCGATATTGAATTATTATAAGGACGGGTGTAACTGTGAGTACCTATGTAGGAACTAAGAAATAATGATAGCAGCTAGTACCGTATTAGGGATTAAACACACTTATTCAGCTCCATTCGCGTTTCGTTGAACGATTTTGGTCACGCTTATACTGTTCTGAGGGCCTAGCACGCATATTTTTGACGTGTAGTAACTTAACGTAAAATTTTACCATAGCTACAATACTCGTTTCGCACAAAATATTTATTTGAATTATTTAATTTATTAATATTCTTGAATTATATAAATTGTGTTTGTCCCATAACATTAAATCAAAATAGTATGGGTTGTAGTTATTCACATTCAAAATTCACTAACGTTAACGTTACTATACGTCAAAATATTCGTGCAAGGCCCTCTGTTTCTATCAGCCGCGTACAGCGTCGTACTATAATTTCACAAACTCTATCTATAGCACTCGCATGATAACAACACATTTGTCCTCATTGTATACTTGTTTGCCGCGAAAGCTGAATAGACGCGGAAAGCTGAACCGATGCATACGCGTCTCCATACAAAATCGTTGTTTTCTATGGGCATAAGCTGAATAGTGCTACATAAGTGTGAGTCGTCCCTCAGACTGAATGTATATTGTATGTTCAGGAAACTAATGTGACATAACCGAAATCACAACTTTATAAACAACATCTTTTATTAGAGGAACGCACTCTATTTTATCACTGTATCTTTTAGCATTCTTATCTCAATTTTTTCAGTCGAAGTCGCTTGTGACTGACAGAGTGACACCAGAGTAGAAACATAAGTCGATATCCAGATTTGGCACGGTACGCGGAAAACCAACTGTCGCTTTACATTTTTGTTGAAAAAGTGACGCTCTCGATATACGTGTGACATCTGAATTGGAAGATTACTGAGAATTTTCTGTAGGTACTTAATATTTATGATCTTTTTTATACGTGTAAGTAAAAAGTCATATGATAGAATGACTGAGAAACAAATCATCCACTGAAAGAAGTAAAAAAAAGGTAAGACACGCATACCTACTAATAATAAATGTAAATGTATGTAAAAGCACACAGAGGCCTTTTTTCGAAACAACGCTCAAAAATCAGGCAGGAGCAGATTTAACTTTATACAATTTTGTATGGGATTGAAATAGCCAGGCTTGACTTGTCGGGGGCAGGTCACACTTTGAATCAAGTACCTAGAAACATCAATTACATACGTGGGCGTCGCGTCGCTACAGCGGGGAAAGTGGATGATTTGAGAACAATGCCCTTTTGAGCTCTAGCCTAACCGTGTGTGCCGCTGTAACCATGTCGGAGGATGGTCGGACGCCATCTGAAAGAAAAATAATATAGTTAAATCTTCCCAAAGAGACGCACAGGTCCTACCTGGAAAACGTGATGTCCATCCCAATAAGCCTACGTCAGAATAGTTACTATATTCATGTAAAATGGATGTAAGCCTACTGTGTTCGGTCCCACAAAGCATTTCCAAATTAATTACTGCCACAAATATAAGTCGATTGTGGTTAGGTATGCGATTCGGCAGCTGTTTAATGATGATATGATCTTATTCACAAACATTAATGTTTGATTCCCGAATTAGTGCCTAATTATTATCAAATAACTAGACCAGCCAAGCTTAGAGAGCTGCTTTGTCATGGTACACCACCAGCGCTCGTTAATTGTGAGTAAGCATAATGATTCTATATAATACACTGGCTGTCATTACCTACGGATTTTTTTCTCAACAGCAGGGAAATATGAAGTCATTAACGACAGGTAAACATAGGCTAGCAGTGTAATCTACAGGGATCTCCAAACGAAGGTACGCAGCAAACATTAAAACGAAGTTGAAAGGAATTTTTCGGTATACGATAAAACGATAAAGAACGGTCATAAAGGAGGGTAGTTATTAAACTTATTAATACGACGAACAAACGGTCAGTCGCCGTCACGTTTTGTCGACGAAACTGCCAATAAGAGACGCTATTAAAACAATTCTATCAAAAAGTATATTGGTCATAAAATTATATCGGTCGTAAACTGAACATCAGTAAGTCGTGTTTATTGACAAATTGTGTTTCGAGAGGTGTCTCGAGATATTTTCAGAATATTAACGCGTTGTGACAGTTTCCTCGAATTCTCGATATTAGCTGCTTGTCACCAGTCTGGCCGCCTATCAAATAACGATTTCTGAACCATTCTATTGAAATAATGATATTTTATAATGTTATTCGAATGTCAGACGAGCTGTAACCGGGTTTCCTAAGTGTTCTTAACCTTTGTGTTTCGATATCGACTTCAAAAAAATCTTTGTATTTTTTGGTATCGCTTAGAAGTTTTGAAATTGTTTCTTTAGTTTCTATTTTTGGTTCCCAAACATTGTGATTAAATTTACGCTCTAAGCGCTAGACGCTTGTTTTCTGTCGGCCTATTCTGTAACGATTTCAGTGTGAACTTTTAGGCAAAGTGATTAAATTCAACTTCAAGTTCACTTCACTTAAATTTTCACGGAGAGATTTTCAACAGATGAACTGCGTTATTACCAGTATCTACTCGTATCTGCTATGCCACCACTGTGATCTAATCTAACCTCGCATCGATATTATGCCATAACAGAAATGTAGGTATTTGCATTCCAAAATCGAGGTAGGATAGGTCCAATCCAAACCTGCTTTGGGACCCGTTTCCACCTGTTACCAGCATATCTGTTGTATTCCGTTGCGGGTAGATACTCGATCTACAATCCCTTCAATGTATTGAATTTAAACTTGCAGTCGAGTTACTTGCAGGTGGAATAACGCCTTACAAATAAGCTACACAAATGTGATGTTAATTAGATAACAATTAGATAAAAATATAATACTAACAGTGAAAATAGAAACATTAACAAAATGAAAATTACTCGAAAAACGAAGGAGATATAATTATTTTAAACAAATATCCCTCTCGCGAAAACGCTCTTTTCTATGGCAGCTGTATAGGCGTAATAGACGATGACGTCAAAGTTAACATCGGACTTCTCCTTCTATTGTAATCTTTGAAGCTTTATAACTTCGTCGCTGATGAAGGTATTTAAAAAATAATTCCATGATTGTTTACTAGAGTTAATAAGTATTTCATTTTGGAAATAAAAAAATCGCATGCATATTCCTAGAATTATTTTTGCTTCATTCTTGGCTTTTTCAAAGAATTAAATCGTTGCGGTACGTACGCAGTAAAGCGTATGAAAACATAGTTATCATTTATTTACCTACTCTTTGGGTTTATTACGAAAGACACAGTGCAGGAAACTTATTAGGGATATTAAAAAAAGTATCGATTGAGAGTGATGCGGGCGAATTTTTACATCGCCTTTTCATGAAATGACCGACCACTTCATGAAATGGCCTATTCTACGATATTACTACGAAATATAGAGGTATATTATCTTATTTAGAAGTCCATTTCATATCTAAAAAGCGTATTATTTCATATGTTGGAAACAAATAGAACCATTACTAGACGCCGCACTTTATTCGCTCATGCCACTCACTAGCGTCATTTATCTTTGCAAGGTCCTCCTTTGTGAAACCCTTTTAGGGAATCACAAAGACGCTCACATGTTCTTTTTTATTGTGAATGTGTAATTGGAAAAATATTTGTAGTCATGCTATTAAGGAATAAGAATTTTGAGATTTGTTGTCTGTAGTTTTTGAGTTCAACGAATTTTTATGCGATTCTCACCAAAGGGGTAATTCATGAAGAAGGTTAAGGTGCATTGTAAATCGGCTGAAATATGACGCTATATGCTGCCCAAAGCATAAAAAATTTTGACTCGTTCGAAGCCGGGGCGAGTCGCGATGATAGATAATAATTTAAAGAATCATCTGCCTAGCCTTTTCCCAAATATATTGGGGTCGGCTTCCAGTCAAGCCAGATTTAGCTGAATACCAGTATTTTACGAGGAGCAGCTAGGCAGCCGTTCCTCGTAAAACACCAGACCACCACAACCCATTAACTGGGTAACACGGTACTTCACGGCTAGTCTGGAGTCAGATTTTACTGGCTTCTGACTATCCGTAACGACTGCCAAAGATCTACAAATGACAGACGGGACCAACGGATTTACGTGCTTTCCGAGGCACGGAGGAAACTTGATATGTTAAGATGGTCACCCCCCATCCACAGACCAACCTTGGCAAGCGTTGCTCAACCTTGTAAATCGACCCGTGCGGCTGTTATTATCTAGCCACGAGCTCCTCGTGATAGATAATAATTTAAAGAATAACCACATGAAACCGCGAAGTTTTATGGCGACAGGACAGCTGAATGTATGTGTGTTATAAAGAAAATTTTGTAAGCAGATTAATTTTGGTATCTATTTTTTCGGTTCTAAATAAAATTGATCTTGAATTTAATTTGGTATAAACTGAAGAGTTATCGAATAATGCTCGAGTGGAACTCGTTTATTTTAAGATATTTATTGGGTTTTGAGAAAAACGACACCGACGAAGTTTTGTACCAAATACCGGTTTTACATAAACTTATATTGAGAAACTTGAAAAACTTTCTCGAGGAATTGAAGATGGTAGATGAAGTTTTGGAGACGAAGTTATGACAAGATCGTATGGTGGAAAAAGCTCTCATCTCGCATTATCCTCCTACGACCTGACTATGAAAATTATGTGAAGTTATTTTTTCCAGCTGCTTCGTCCACGAGAAAATATTTAAATATTTTATAGGAATGCACTACCGGCATAAAATTGTATGTCCTAACACAGGAAATGGTCTACCCCTGTGCAAGGTTTCATTCAAATATCGTGGCGTTATTGATGAACAAACACAGACACATGCACATATGTATAGTAGGATATCAAAAACATTTTCAACATTTACACTAGTTAATAAAGGATATAGGCAGATATGCAGAGCAGCTGTGTATTTATAGAAAAACGTAAACATTCTTGATCGATGTTCTATATTCGTTTGTGTGATGAAAGTGTTTTATCGTGAACGTTGATTTGTTATTTGTTGAAGCTGCTGAGTAAGAAATAGTAATGAAAGTATGTACTATGTCTTTATCACATTGTCGATAGATGGCGTTATACTGATGACGCGTTTTTGTGATTATTACGAGCCCATGCTCATGTTGTGATTATTTTAAGAATCTGTATTGTTAGTTGATAAATCATCGCACGGGTCGATCTTCAAGGTTAAGCTACGCTTGCTGAGGTTGGTCTATGGATGGGTGACCATTTGAACATACCGAGATTCCAGCGTGCCTTGGAATATACCAGTCACACGAGTCGATCTTCAAGGTTAAGCAACACTTGCCGAGGTCGGTCTGAGGATGCATAGGTACGGGTCGATCGACCCGTGCGACAGTTATTAATTACTTAGCTACGAGCTCCTCATTTAATCAGTCTCCTCATTCAGTACCTACTAAATATCTATTTAAATAATCTATAATTCTTACACCATAAATCGATTCTATGAAACCGGTAAAACTGTAACCCTAATAGGTATACATATAAAATACGTCGTAAGAAGCTGGCCATGAAGGCTCCTTGATCTCCCGAAATTTTTACAGGAACGGGAAAAAAGGGATATGCGCGAACGAAGTCGCGGGCAAAAGCTAAGTTACAATTTTTTCGGAACCCTTGGTGCGCGAGTCCGACTCGCTCTTGACCGGCTTTTTATCATAGTTTTGGGAGACTAGGGAACCCTATAATAGTCGTATCCGGATTTGCCCTTGGCTAGTAGGCTAGTAGTAGGTGCCCACCTAAAACTTCTGTGTATATATCTATCTGTGTTTATATACCTAAAGTATGTGATTTATTTGAAATAGGTTCTGTCGTTTTTCGGTAAACAAATCATGAATCACTAACAAAAAAAAAATCTGCTGGCAGTTTCACGAAGAAAATATATACCTCTAGGTACTATAAGGATCGCTTTTAATGGGGTGCGTAAGGCACCTACTCTTTAATAAATAAAATCAGAGTATTTTCAAGTATAATTATATATTGCGTGTTTTAAACGTCAAGGCAAACAATCGAATCCCATGGAAAAACTAACACTTCATTATGTCAATAGATTCGAATTCCAACTTAAACTCTTCATTCTTAACTCTTTCAAGGCTTATGACATTGAGGTCGCACCTCCCAAAGAGGATCTCTGCATGAGCTACCCCCCGAAGAATGGAGGATAGTAAGAATAATTTTCTTGCAATCATACATTCTCAGCCTTAGAAGAGTCAAGCACCTTCCTACTCCTAACCAGAAGTCCCTGCCTAAGTGGCGACTCTTCGTAGACAGGTGGACGTATGCCTCTATAGAAGCAGTTTCAGTCATACCCTGCGCTGGGCAATATTCTTTAAATTATTATGCGCCATTTGCGCAATATCTTAAAGCAGTTATGCTGAAACCCTGCTGCAGCAAAACGCCACAAAAACCTGCAACACATCGTCGGACGTAAACAAAATCGATGCGACAATTCACATCTATCCAGAAGGGATTGAATTGATTAGATTTACCCTAACTAATCTACTTGGTTGCTCGTCGGATGATCATAGTAGGTCTACTCTGCTAAAGTTTTTAAATTTTAACTTTGAACTTACTCCAGTGATTATAATACATAAGAATTAAAAATCAATTGCCTTCATAATCAGTTTAACCAATGGTGACAACTAGCCACCCTTCGCAAGGCTACGCCCCGTACGTGAAGTTAGTTTAACCGCCCATGGAGTCCTTTAATGGCGTAAAATTAATCGCGAAAACTCTACCTCTAACACCACTGGAATGAGTTCACCCTAGCTAATATTTTTTTATTACGCGCTCTTCTTATAACTGGGAGCGCCCTCGAAGTCGTCGATCTCGTGCTAGTCCTTCTTCAAATATTACATGTAATAGAAACGTCATTTAATAACTTATTCAACCTACCAACTAAAATAATGTTTGTTTACATAAAATTATAATTGACATCTATCTGCTTTGACATCCTACTTTTTCTACTACCATAAATGTTTTCAATAATAAAATGGTTTCAACCTATTTACATGAATATTAACAATAGAACCTTATTAAATTTAATCTTTACAGGTTCTCCATAAAACAATAAACCTTTTGACTCGTTTGACACAATATGACAAATTGTTTTTTTATGTTGTCGTGTCATCCTATGACTGAAATAATACAATTCAATCCTCCGGCTTTCGCTGCCATTAAAATAAATAAATTATATGTTATGAGATTAGCAGAAAACTTGAAAATAACCAACATTATATAAATCTAGCAAGTATAATAAACTGGAATTTCGAACAACTGTAAAATCTTCAAAATAAAACGTTTCCTGACCTTATAATTGCGTATAATAGATTCATATTTCTTTCTAAAATATTTCCATTTACAAAATAAAGATTGCCGAACTATCAAATCATTACTGAAATGTTTTATATGATTTGATGTGTATAATTTCCCTTTAAATGTATAAATATATGCGCAATATTTCCTTGTCCTTTTCTTCACCCTTGATTTCTTTTTAGTTTGGGCACGAAGAGAAATTTTGTAAGCCCCATTCAAGTACTTACTAATAGCCTGTGTTAGTTGTGTCTGTGTGTTTGTGTATAAAATTTTCCTAACAAATGAAACAAATATATTATTATCAGAAAGATTATTGGAGGACAAAGGAAGTTGCGCTTCCTTAGGGAACATCTCCTTCGGTTCGTCTTCCTGAGTGGTGGCCTCCTCAACTTGGGCATTATCCAGCATGTTATCTAATACACTACTACTGATGACTGATTCGTCATGGAGATCACATACAGGTTCAGACAAAAAAGTCGCTTGACATTCTGGAATAGAATCTGGAATAAATAATGCAATGGACACACCGGGCTCTTTCTCTTCATCCGTCATGTCCGCTTCCATCTCGTCCTCGAATAGGCTGCTCTCTCCACAGCTCTACTTTACATCGTCATCATTGTCATCATTGTCATCATGGTCATCATTGTCATCATGGTTTTCGATTTGTGGGTCGTCAATTTTCATACTAGAATATAAAGGTGTATTATTATCGACATTTACATATTCCTGCTGTCCGCATTCGTCAGACACTTCAGCGATCGTATTTTAACATAAATAAAGCATTCCAATGACTGTCGTCGTTTACAGGAAATGCATTTGCACGGAAATTCCTTCCTTATCTTGTCGCATAGCAGCGAAAAATCTATACCGTCATGGTATACCGTATTATAAAAATATCTAGCAGCGCTCTGCAGAAATGCGCCCAAAATCAACGAATAATCGGCTTCTCGCCACTCGCTTTCGATAGCGACGAGCCTGAATTCGGCTAAGAACTCTTCAAAGCATACTCGGTCTATACCGGTATATAACATAGACATGTTTATATATAAATTCTTTCTTTTAACTATAAAAACCACTTAGCTCTTGTTTCCAGGCGTCCATCCATCTAGCGCCTGAACATAGTTAGCATCTCGTCCTTTTCGAGATGAATTTATGAAATTGGGAGTTTCTTCATGCACTTTTATATTTTACGCAGTGCACACGCGTACTATACCCGGCGCCTCCACTAATTATAAGGATCGCTTTTAATGGGGTGCGTAAGGCACCTACTCTTTAATAAATAAAATCAGAGTATTTTCAAGTATAATTATATATTGCGTGTTTTCAACGTCAAGGCAAACAATCGAATCCCATGGAAAAAACTAACACTTCATTATGTCAATAGATTCGAATTCCAACTTAAACTCTTTATTCTTAACTCTTTCAAGGCTTATGACATTGAGGTCGCACCTCCCAAAGAGGATCTCTGCAGTACCTATAGGTAAGTGATTTTCTTATCGAGTGTCAATACATGGAACTCGTTACTTCTACCTGTTCACGCTCAAATTATCAAAGAAACTTTTTGTGACCGATGATGAAAGTGAAATGGAACTTTTTCGGAAAGGTACGAGTAAATGATGTTTGTGATACGTCGGTCACACAGAGTATATTTTGGCACAGGAAGTATGAGTATGAGTGTGTGGTAGTATGACTTTTAATGCAGCCATATATAATCGATATACCTAAATACTCAACCTTTTTTAGGGTTCCGAACAAAAAACGGAACTCTTATAAGATCACTCGGAAGTCGTGTCCGTCTGTCCGTCTGTGACAACCAGTTTTCTACGGATCCACAAGACCGATTCTGTTGAAATTTGGTACACATATGGACTTTTGTGACAAAAGTGCGGAAGTGTTACGTAAATAATAAAATTTTTAATATGGGGGTTAAACTAGAAAATTAATAAAATGTTTTTTGAAAAATATTGTGTGACATATCAAATGAAATGGCTTTCTGTGAGAGTTGTAATTATATTTTTATTATAGTTTTAAAATAAATGGTTTTGAAGTTATTCAAGAAATTAGGCGAAAAATTATCATTCCCTCCCTTATCTCCGAAACTATAGAGCCTAAAATTTTGAAAAAAATGGAGATAATAGATCTGTGCCCACAGAGTACTATGTTATTTTACACTATAGACTATAAGAAGTCTATAGTGTAAAAATAACATGCTAAAAAAATTCGCTCGGAACCCTTTGCACACGAGTCCGAATCGCACTTGGACAGTTTTTTTTCTTTCTGGGCCAGATCGTGCTTCTGCTGTTATTATGATGGGAGGTAAAATAAAACTCTACATTCAAATAGTATCTACATGAATGTGGGTTTTCGAATTAGTGCCCGATAGACAGTTTTCGATCCAATAATAATTGCTACATGCAAAGCATGGATTTTGTTCTCTTGGGAAAATTTCTAATGATACGGGCGAAGCCGCTCTCATAATCTAGTCTTTCATAACGTATGAAGAACACATTTATTTTCACGAAACATAAACTTTATGATTGTCATTTCTCAGCGCAAAGCATGTGAAGATACCGTAGATTTCTCCGGAGGATAACGTTGCTAGCAGTGTTCTTCTAGACAAACGCTTTTAAATTACGAGCTGGCATGCCAACAAAAAATATCTTAGCTTGTTTCTTGTATATTTCTCTAGTGTACTTTTATTAATTGGATTAGGTGGCAAGAAACGTATGGCAGAAGAAACTATTCTGTTGTTTTTTCATGCAACTGATTGTTTTATGAAGATAATCAGTTGCTATACTTGCAATATTCATGAATAAATTCATAATACCGGCCAAGTGCGAGTCGGACTCGCACACGAAGGGTTCCGTACCATGCACCTTAATTTTTATTATTAGTTGTTATGGCGGTAAAAGAAATACACAATCTGTGAAAATTTCAAGTGTCTACCTATTACGGTTTTTGAGATACAGCCCGCTGACAGACAGATGGACGGACGGACAGCGGGAGCTTAGTAATAGGGTTCCGTTGGTTACTCTTTGGGTACGGAACCCTAATAATTTCAATTTTTTGTTACGATATTAATTTGAGAGCTCAGTTCATTGTAGAGTGCTATTTGCGAAAAACTACAAAATAATCAAATAATTCAGTTGACCTCCATAGCGATTAATTATACTACTAGCTGACCCGCGCAACTTTGCCTGCGTCACATTTTTATAAATGCTCCGCACCTATTGGACGTAGCGTGATTTTTATAGCCTTATTACCTTTCTCTATAAACAAAACAATCACTTAAACTATTTTCAATGCGAACTAGTAGTGCCTGAAATTAGCGCGTTCAACCAAACAAACAAACTTTTCAGCTTTAAATACATATTAAATACACAGATTTTCCGAGTGCTACGTTTTAGTTTTTCCATAAAATTTATTTCTTTCAGTTCTTAAACGAAACACGAAGACTAACTCATTTTCTTTTTGAAGCTGACACTGAAGACCTAATGAAATAATCCGCCTACACAATACCTGTCGTCTCTACTCGTAAGGACAAAGGATCGAATCCCTAAAATTAAGTTTGTATTGCTAAATGCATCTCGCCCTCGCAATACCTGAGGGGTGTGTTAAAGTCCGAACTAATAGGTACCTACCTACTGATAAATTGGTATTGAACTTAGACCTTTATTTTATAGTTATCTTATGGTTCTTATTGCGGTGATAACATGTTCTAAATACCTAAGTAGGTGGGGCATTGCTAGGCTATGACGTCACAAATCGTTAAAGCTCAGAAGCTTGGTCACTTGACTAGAGCGTGGCGAAGATGATTGCCAAACCGTCAAAAATGTATCAGAATGGCATGCAGTGTCAAAATGATTATTGTTATTACGACGCGTTCATGTAAAAGGAAGCGTACAAATTACCATCGATCTCAAAGTTACTTCATTTCATCATCTGCCTAGCCTTTTATCAACTATATTGGGGTCGGCTTCCAGTCAAACCGAATTTAGCTGAATACCAGTGTTTTAGGTGGATCGGCTGCCTACCAGACCTCCACAACCCATTAACTGGGTAACACGGTACTTCTTGGCAAGACTGCAGTCAGATTTACTGGCTTCTGACAATCCGTAACGACTGCCAAAGATCTACAAAATGACAGCCGGGACCAACGGCTTAACGTGCTTTCCGAGGCACGGAGGAAACTCGGTATATTAAGATGGTCACCGTTGCTTAACCTTAAAGATCGACCCGTGCGGGTGTTATTATTTAGCCACGAGCTCTTCCTCAAAGTTACTTCATTTACTCCAAAAAAATCATAGAGTATCTTGTTCTAACATAAATTTGAAACAATGACTGGCAACATATTTTATTACAAAAGTTCAGGAAATTCATCGTCTTTCGTTCTCGTATGAAAATAAGAAATTATGCCTACCGATAATTCATCATTTAGTTAATAGAACCGAGGTAAATTTGACGCTAACAACTTAATTGTCTTACAAAAAGACCGTATATTATATTAAGTTAAGTGAGAAATAATCGGAAGACGAATGTTCCTAATTGTGATTTGCTAATGTGTACAATTAGAAATATTATTTTATTTTGAAAATAAGGTATAGCTGTGGAGAAATAAGAAGAAACTGTTACTCAATGAATTATTCCGTCTGAGTTAAGGAACTCAAGCATTCCGTCTAAGTCAACGGAAACTTAAATTACTTAGAAGGCAGTTCGATCTAACCGCTGACTAGTCTTGATATGGCTGGCTTTGTCCAGTCATTTGGATAGGCGCCTTTGAAGAGCGTTATTATAACTCCTCACGGTATTTCAAACAAACTGACAAGTCCTTGTTCTTAGAATTGAATGAACCGATATGAATGAAAGTTTATACGCATAGTCGTATACGCAAGATACCTTTTTATTAGTATGGGAAATCATCAAATGACTCCTTCCCCTCTGGGCGGAGCGGAAGGGAGTGTCAGACTCCTGCTGACTAATAATAATAAAGCTTTGTGCCAGCGACCGACTACTACGACAGCGACTTTTCGGGGGGGGAGGGGGCATTTATTGAGTGTGCAAGTCACACCCTGTCATTTTAAAGCCGTTTTAATTGTCAACGGTCAGACAGGGGCCAATAGTTCTTCCATAGTAAACGATTATCAGTCCACTAAACCAACCAAACCCATAGCATTTCATCCTTTGTTTCCATATTCTGCAATAGTCCTGCTCCAACCGGGGATTGTATGCCTTCACAGAGCATACAAGGATAATCGTCGGTTGGTGTCCCATTCCATTTCAAATGTCTAAAGAGGCCTCTGCGAGTTGGCTTCGGCCCCTCGTACGCCTACCAAAGGACCGGGTCTCTAGGGACCCGAGAAAGTGAAAAACATGAAAATAATAATATCGTTTATTTCGACCAACAAAGGATCATAGCATCTAATCAAATAATAACCCCTCCCTAACTCCCAGACTAAAACCCCTCCGTGTTCCTCCAAATGATTTGTTTATTTAAGAAAATTGATGAAAAAATACCATCTCAAATTTGAAAAACATAAATTAAGCTAATTTTAATTGTTTTGTAACAGATTGCGACAAAAAAGGAAAAAAAGGTTTAGCGTTTAAAGTAACATGTTTAAAATATGATTCGTTCTTAGCCCTTTGAGTGCGAGTCCGTATCACACTTGGCCGATTTGTCTACAACAACCCACAATTATCGATGACGTTAAATATCATTTGAAACTTTTTTCAAGAATCCTTATTAAATATTGTTCTTAACTTTTATTTTTGTTTCGCATTTCTTTCAAATGCCTAACAATAGTATCTAACCTAGTTTTTGAAAAGCTTTCATCGAAATATGATTAATGCTAGCGGGTTGAGTTATTGGCATCGAGCGAACTTGTGAACTGTTGCAAATTTCTAAACTACGTAATATTGCGTGGAATTTTTTCTTTCAATAGCAATGAATAAGCTTAATACTTTTATAAACGTTAAAAAGACGCCGGCCCCGTTATTGTTCTAGTTTTGCAAAACAAATTGATAACGATTATGTTGAATTTTTATATTTTATCCTGTTTTCCATTGTCATTCGGCAAAAGCACAACCATGTTCCGAAACTTTTTCGCAACCTAAAAAAGAAACATTTTGAATTTTTTTTTTAGTATTGAAAGGATCGTCAGGAGGATAATAGCTAGGTACATATTAGATCAACCTCTTTGTAGAAATCCACGTCCAATTTTAAACCCGGAAAACCTTCCGAACAGCAGTATAATCCTAAAAAACAGCGTAGGAATCAATCTGTACGTTCGAAAGCGGAAAATTCGTATTGTCACTGATCTCAGCCGTCAGTCAGAAGTCACGTTAAGCTTCGGTTCCATTTAACACCATTAAAAACCGTTTCTAAATGTACCCACGCACAGAACTAAGCTTTATTGTTCTTGTGACGAAATTGATATTTTGAACTCACTTAATAATGTGCCGTTAAAAAAGAACACGCTGTATTTTTAGAACGAGTTGATTTATGAAGTGGCGAGTCTATAAATACAGTTCTCAAATAGAATCGAAAATAGAAACGCAAATAACTTGATTTATTTGGGGCTTACAATTAATTCATTTTCCTTTCCGGCCGGCAGACATTGAGGTTTCAATATTCAGTAAAGGATATTGTACGAAGTGTTCAGACCCATTTCAGTTTTCCCAGGGGTAAAACATGATTCTTGTTAACTAGTCCGTGATGATTTGGGTTCATAACAATATTATATTAGGAAGGTATATTAAGTTCGTTATATGGTCACAGTATGTTGCTAACGTTATGAATGGGTCTTAAATTCATTATATACTCTCTACGTTACCCTCTGTTTAATGATATCGTACTGTAATTATTTATCTAATTGTAGATCAAAAACCAGTAAGTATACGATTAGGTTCATTTAAATAATAATAATAATAATGTTTTATTGTCAGGCAACGAAGACCCATAGAAAAAAAATACACAATATAATATAACAGAAAAATAAACTAATACATTGTTGCCCCATTGTTGTGCTCTCACCAAGCCTGTCAGCTATCACCTTCAAGAGGCTGTTGGCACTGCCACGCAGTCTGGCGAGCAGAGACGCACTTTTCTTCCTCACTATAGCTGAGAAGCTGTCGACTCGGGCTTTTGCGAACATCTCTGACGCACTGTAGTAACGCAGCAGCCGCATCAGCGTCCTGAAGGCGTTATTAATGTGTTAGAGATTTGAGATAAAAATAGATACAAATTCTAACTGTGTAACCTCAGTTTCATATGAATTTGTATAGTCACTTTTGTATGCACTCGGTCTTGACCCTAAAAGCTTAAGTTTAATAAAAAAGTCGTATGCCTACGAGCTGTATTCTTTTTTATTATAAAAGCTTTTCCAGCTTAGTCCTCAGGCTAGGTGGGGCGACGATCTGCGCAGGGTGGCTCGTAACGGCTGGATGAAAGTAGCCGAAGGTCGAGCCAAATGGCATGCACTTGGAGAGGCCTATGCCCAGCTGCAGTGGACTGTTATAGGCTGATGATAATGATGATAAAAGCTTCTGTACTTTTTAAGAAATGATATAAATTATCAAAAGCTGAAAAAAGTGATTGTCGAACCACTAAATTAATCTACGAAAAAATAATTTATTCGTCCACAAAAGAGAACGTAACTTCATCTACTAAGTAACAACTTCGATATTCATTGCATTTAAAGCATTCCAATAAAAAGTGCTCTAGAATGAATTTGATTTAAGAGTCGAGTCAACAGTTTTTCTGAAATATAAAAACCGCATTAAATCTCTTTGACATTTCAGCAACATTTATTTTTGCTGTGTAATTGTGTGCCCACCAACCAAAACCCTAGTAGGTACTCGAAAAATGTGATAATTTTTATCCATCTGAAACGCTTTCCATTCAAATTATTTCATCTCCCCGAACTGAGTAAAAAACCTCGTTTCAATGAAAATTGAATCGTATAATATGGAAATATAGTTGTTCTGAACAAGGGATCTCCAGAGCACAAAAAGTAATTTTAGCTTTACGCTTTCACATGAAGTAAGAGAGGTACTAATTGGTAAGGACAAAAGATAATCCCTATATTTGTCACATACAGTGGTCAAACGTATGCCTATCAATAGTAAAAAAAAAAATATTTTACTCTCGAGGGACTTTGGCTCTCTGATGGACATGTGAACAGATTTGCCATTTTATTCAGGTGATGTTTATAATTCGTATACGTTAGTTAACGTTGTTTTATATCATGAGTCTTCTTTGATCTTGTTCCTCGAGTCTGTTGACGTGACACACGAAATATTTTATGAAAATAATAGTAACACTACTTACAATAAAAGGTACGACATAAACATAATTTTGATTTAGCATTGCTTTTAAGAAGTAGGTCCCGAAATATGATACATATTTAACTATTTTTGAGCAAGTAGGTACTTTACTCAGCATTTTTATAAATCTTATAATACAGTAATAAATATCTCACTCGAGACTCAATAGCTAGATTTTAGTGTACAATCAGAGAACTTGAGTTTGGGCGGGGCAACTTGAAATAAGTTTTTACCGGTTCCTTTCGAACGAGAATATTATAATACAACAATTGTTTCGTGTAAAAGAACATTTTGGACAATGTCTTGCAAGCAGCTCATCGTTCAACTATTAAAACTTGACTATGTTTATTGGTAATAAATTTTGTGTTATTTATAAAGTAATTCAACAACTATCACGGCGTGCCCGCCGTACACTTATTCATAGGCGATAGAATCCAGTTTCCTTTGCTAATATCTAGTTATTTTTAGTCTCAGCGACAAACTAATTTCGCTTTCAGACAGATATAGCGTTTTCCATTCTTGGTTTCTCGCTGTTATTTACAATAATACATTGATGGATGTCGTTTAACGTTTATACTAATATTTCTGAGTGACTGGTCATTCTTTATAGAAAATTCAAGACTACACTCAGATCCTTCCTTCCTTTAGAGTTTTTTAGTATACAACACAATCGACTTCCAAAAACAAAATACTACAAGGTACAAAATAACTTCGGAAGAAAGAAAAGAACTTTAATTTCGGAAGTCGGTGTCAAAAAACGAAAAAGTAACCAAAAACAACAAATAAAAAACTTTTTGTAAAAAGTTTTTTTATTTTTCACTTTTTGGTGGTACCTTCAATCAATTCCGATTTCCAAACAAGGCTACATCTGTCTTGAAACATATTTTAAAAGATAGAATAGATGCCAATGAAAACAGCATATTTTACCAAAGGAAAATGAAAATGAACATTCAAAAACAAACAAAAATTACGTAAGTAAAAAACTTGCTGGAATAAACTGTTGCTTTCATAGAAGTTTGCTTTTAACGCCCTTGTCTTCTTGGCTCGTTTATCGTGAAAGCAAATAATAATAAATATTCATTCATTTTTCTTTCCATTATTTAATATATGAGGCATCTCTTTTTATTAGTTCGTACATAATGACAAATAGTTAGGATTTTCACGTTAACCGTAAATGTTTTGACTGTGTATTGGTATTTTTTTGTGTCGTGGATAATCGTAATTACTTTTATTTTAGACTAGCTTCGGCCCGCTATTTTGTCTGCTTGAACTTTAGAACTGGGTTCAGAAAGAGAATAAAAATATGTAATAGTACTGATTGTATGTACTGGTATCTCAACAAATCACTGAACACCACATGGTGAGCGTGTTGATAGCGTCGATGATCCACTTGCTCCGGTCGCCGTTGCATTCTTCCTGGTACTTGTGAATTTTGATCGTCCACAATTCCAGCCCCGAAAATACTTCGACATGTTTCTCGTTTCCTGGTAATTTTGAATCTTGACCGCTCACAATACCTCAGCCCTAGAAATACTTCGACATGTTTCTAATCTCCTGGTCTAGATGTTTCTGTTCTCCTGCTAATTGTGAATAATTAGCGTTCGCAGTTCAGCGTTCCACTTCCTCCTCATTCCCCATTAAGCCATTCCATTTAACGGCTATTCCAGGATATGAACTATATGTGTATCAAATTTCGTTCAAATCCCTTCAGCGGTTTTGCGTGATTGAAGCACAATCATCCAATCATCCAAACATATAAACTTTCACATTTATAATATTACTCAAATAACATTTTGGTGTCAGTTACAGGCTTTTTTATGACTTTAAGTAATATAACAGGGTTATGATTATCTCAGTTATAACTAAAGACGATATAGAGGAGTTAACAAACAAGTTTTAGACAATCGCGGCACTAAAACTTTAATGGACGACGTAATACAGCTTTGAGAATTATAATGGTGCTAGTAGCAGCAAGTATACTTAAAAAGCACTAGCTTTAACCTTTCTGTGACACCGAAGTCTATATAAAAGTGTGCACCGACTCCTTTTAACACTTATTGTTGTATAGTTATTGTAGTGAAGTGTTTTATGCTACTTAAGGTGTTATGTTGACTATTTTACTGCAGACATAGGTTATAAATAGAGTTTGTCGAGATTTTAGTAACACGAGAAACTAAAAGTGTCAAATAACTCCTCTATCTAGGTTTAACCTGTAGTAAAAGGTTTAACTAAAGCTTATTGTGTTAAGCAGTACTCTTTTAAAGACGTTCTAAAGGTATTGGTGTGAAACAACGAAAGTATGGGTCGTTATTAACACTAACCTCACTTTTGTTAAGTTCGCCATTGTTTTGGTAACCTAACAATTAATATTATTTCGAGTTATTCAACATTTGAGTACAATATATTACTCTGTCAAGAAAGTACCGGGAAAAGATCAATAATACACAAAATGTCTGTTATTCATCCAAATTTATTTTATCACCTTCAAAGTATGCTCCTTCAGAAACGATACACTTGCGCCAACGAATAATCCATTCATCAAAACATTTTTTAAACGCTGCTTCCGGAATTGAGTTCAGTTCTCGCCGCGAATTCTCCTTTATGCCTTCTATCGATTGAAAATGGGTGCCACGAAGTGGTAATTTGAGTTTAGGAAAAAGAAAAAGTCAGCAGGAGTTATATCTGGTGAATATGGTGGTTGCTGGATGGTATTTGTTGAGTGTTTGGTTCAAAAATTCGTTCACAATGATAGCCTTGTGCGAAGGCGCATTGTCGTGGTGCAAAATCCAAGAATTTTCTTTCCACAAATCTGGCCTTTTTCGTCGAATTTGCTCTCTTAAACGCCACATAACGCTCAAATAATATTCTTTATTTACCGTTAGACCTTCCGGTAAGAATTCAGAGTGCACAACACCGCGATAGTCAAAGAAAACAGTCAACATGACTTTGACTTTTGATCGACTTTGGCGTGGTTTTTTCGGTTTCGGTTCAGTTGGAAGGCGCCACTCCGAAGCTTGTTGACTAGTTTGCATGTCTAACTCGTAAACCCACGTCTCGTCACCAGTAACAATGCGTTTCATGAATGTTGGGTCCGAACTGACTCGTTCTAGCATGTCCTCAGCGACTTTCATGCGATTGAGTTTTTGGAGAAAATTCAGATCTTTTGGGACTAGCCGAGCAGCAACATGTTTCATACCCAAATGATTAGTTAAAATGGTACGGATCGATTCGTGAGATACAGAAAGTTCGGCGGCTATCTCTCTCAGAGTTGAATGGGGATTTTCAGTCACTATTTCCTTCACTTTTGCGATGTTAACTTCAGTTGCAGACGTTGACGGCCTACCAGAGCGAGGCAAATCTTCCATCACATCTCGACCGCTTTTGAACCACTCATAAGCACGAGTTTTTGATAAAGTCGATTCACCGTAAGCCTTCTGTAACATTTTCAGTGACTCCAAACACGAAATTCCATTGGCGATGCAAAATTTAAGACAAACTCTTTGTTCGATATTTTTGTCCATTATGAAATTCGCAATACACACTATATATGATATTACTAAAACCAGCACTGTATTTAATATAAATAACAGATGCAACTCAAACTCCGCGCCAAAATGGAAAACAGTTGTGCCAATCTAACAACTACAAAAAAACAAAAATTTGAATTTGGAACCATAAACAAATCATCCATTCCCGATACTTTTTTCACTGAATGTACAAAATTTCTTACATTAGTTGAAGCGTTCCATTAATACCACTTAATTTTACATACCACTGCTCAGGAAGCAGGAATGAATAATAATGTTTAGCTTGAGGTGCCTATTTTATTATCATAACTTTTCTTTTAAATCTTTAATAAATCCTAGGCGCGTTAAAATTGAGATGAGAAACATCGATATATTACATACATTTACCGTGAAATCATAAGGGTAGTCATTTCACTTCACATACTTAAATAACTTAATATTCCATAATATTATTCTGATGTGTTGAATAATGGATGACATAACACTTCCACTACGAACAGATTTAATTTTAGTAAGGTTACAGGCTTTTTGAATCTTGACGTACGCTAAAAATTATATAGTTGATATATAATGTACTTAAGAAGTTTTTAGTGGCAAAGCATTCTTATCCGGTGCTTTTCTACCACCTTTAGTGCTCACCAACGCAGTAATACAACAGTAATACCGGTTATAGTAGTAGCTGACGATGAATAAACGCTCCTGTGCCGCTTTAATATCTTTTTAACACCGTACTATAGGATTTATACCACCTGTAGTGTTTACCAACCCTATAATACAATGGTAATACCGGTTAAAGTAGTAGCTGACGATGAATAAACGCTCTTGTGCAGCTTTAATATCTTTGTGACACCGTACCGGGCTTTCTATAACTTGTGTCTGTAAAACTGTGGACCTCTTTCGTGGCTATAAGTGAGTTAGAGAATGCTCTAACTCAGTTGCACAGGTATGCGTTAACACTTTTATACTCAAATAGAACTGGTATACGAGTCTTATATAGGTTTTTTGAACGCTTTGGTGTTAGTTCGGTAGTATCATTGTCAATAAAATATTAGTATGAGTGTCATTAATTTGGTCTTGTCAATGTTTATTTTCAGGTTATTATTTAGCCATCTTATTATTGAAGGTAGAGTATTAGTTACGTCATTGTCATATATTTGTTTGTCATAATTTAGTTTATCTTTACGGTCAATCGTAACGGTGCTGTCATTGGCAAATAGCGTCATATGATGTTGCGTCACTTTTGGTATCATTTATTCATTTATGTGAAGAATAAATAGAGAGGGGGCAAGTACGTTACCCTGCGGCACGCCATATGTAATTGTTCTATCACGCGACCGATAGACACTTTTGCTCTTGGTTTTTGGACCTACTTTTGTAATTTCCACGTATTGTTTTCGATTTTTTATATTTCTTATTCCGTATGCTTCTAATTTAAAGAAAGAAAAGGAGTCATGTCGGAGTAAATAAAAAATACCGGTATAATAAAATGATAGCAAATATGGAATGAAATATTCCATATTTGCTATCATTTTATTCAAGAAGTCATATATGGCAATATTAGTGGTTTAATTTTTTCTAAAACCTTTTTGTTCGTCTGTCAAGATGTCTTCTTTTTGTCTTTGAAAATATGTTAACTAATGCAATAGGTCTATGCAATATGCAATAGGTATAAAGTAGTTTTTTACAGCTGTCTTTAGTTAGGTCGGAAATATACCTCGTGAAATACATAAATTAATTATGTAACTTAAATAACCACTAAAAAAGTCTGACACATATTATATTGTTTCTTTGGATGTGTGTGTGTGTAATTATTTGTATACTATCTGGATAAAAATAATCGAAAAGCACCTATTAATGAAATTTTAAAGTACCCTAAGCTTAATCATTGAACTGACAAATTATATTTCAACTATTCGCATTATTATTAGTAGAAATCTACCAAAAGTTAATTAAATATTTGTTCGCTCAGTCGTTTCATAACGCTAATGGTTAATGCTAGATATTTGTAAATTGGATCCATTTTTTCTAAGGTAGATATTTACCGAGCATTGATAGGTAATGCGAATATTATACAGAAAAACCGGTGAGCGTACCAAAAGTACGTAATGAAAATGTATCACAAAAAAACGAATGTCTCCAAGCAGAAACTCGAATTAAAAACTTATCCAAATTCTGTATTATCATATTGTCTGCACATATGTGTTTATATAACCTGTCCATCGAATTTTGTGTCAGATAAATGTAAAGGATCGCAGATGGCCATAAGAGTGTCCATTTATAACATCTATTCTGACACAACGTATAGATTCAATTTATCTGTCGCAAAGGTGTTGTATTCTTTTCTGTGTACTGAACACGTGGATTTCCACATGTTAGAATTTCACACATTATTTTATACGACAGCTTCGATCGTTTTGTGGCAGTGCGATTCTGTGAAAACTAAGGAGAAGTGAAGTGAGCTATCAACCCACGTCGAGATGATTACACAATCACAACTCTGTACTTCGTACTCTTTAAATCGTGTGGGAGACTCAACGAACGATCGTACAGTCTAAACTTTTCCATTAGCTACAACCATTAAATACAACTTAAAAGTTTAGCCCGTTACGAAAACGTTGGCGAGTACATTTTTGGAGGGTTGGATAATTTCGTTTAACAATAATTTTAGCAAATTTTGTTAGCGAAATAGAACGAGTTTTGTCTCATCTTATAAATCTGTACGTATATAGGTGAGGTGTCTGAAATGTCCCCCGGCTGTCGTCTGCACTAATAGGAGCGATGGAAGTGCTAATTTTTGCGGCATGTTCTTTTTGCGTGCTTGAAATCCGTTCGTGGTATTCCTAGGCTAGATTGTCTTTATAGTACTAAAACAAAGAGAAAAATTACCTCAGACCTCTTGTAAATTGAAATTGGTAAAAATAAAGTTGCTGGTTATTGCAATAAATATTTCTTAATAATTTTCACATCTGGATAATTAATAGACACTGCATAATTATACGATTTGATAACGGATTTATAAGATACAGAAATGTGATTAAAACAACAAGCGATTTTTTTTAAGGATGGGAAATCATGAAATGACTTCCCGCTCTGGGCGGAGCAAAAGGGAGTGTCAGACTCTTACTGACTCATCAGAAATATCAGAACATCGGTGTAGGAAGAGGAACACGGCCCTTGAACGCAAAGACCTTTACGTTCCAGGGCCGCAGTGACTCTTTCGAACAAACTTCGTAACCTATTCGGTCAGTCTGTAAGCAAATTTTTGCATTAACAATTTACGTACGACTAATTTGAGTAAATAAAGATTTTACTTTACGAAATAGAAATCAGCATAAAGAATTTGTGTCAAATATCCTATCGTTAATAAACTCGTATTACAAATGCTTAAGGCTTTTAATAAGCACAATTATTTTGATGGGCCTTTGGAGCGACTGCGAGAGAGCATATTAAAAATAAGAAATAAATTATGTACCATAATATCTTTCAGGGTCGAATAAATAAGACGCTGATTTTCGGTAAGAGATTTGCTACACATTTCTAAATAACGAACTAAATATCACAAAGGATTTACGCTTTATTTTGTGCATTCCCTTCAAATGTTCGCTAAAGTTATTGCAATAAAATAGCGCCGGGTGCTTGGATAAAATAGAACTGAAATTGTATTTAGAAAAACAGTTTTACGATTCATTTAACTTTAGTTCTCTAGAGTGCTATAAAAAGAACTTTTGAGCATTTTGAACTGACTTTATTGACTTCGAAATACGTTCAATCTCGAACGTAAAGTAAACAGAGTTCGTCTTCTACCTCTATTTTATATCATGGTTGCAGCGTTGATGAAAGTCTTGATTGTGAAAATTTGCCTTCAAAATTAAAGACAAACTCAATCACTTAGGTACTCGCTGTTCAGACAATTTCTTAACTCGCTCCTGTCGGAATCTCAAAATATAGGTACCAACTGTAGTCGAGACATACAGAGCAAAGAATGCCTCCGCCGGCAGCCACACCAATAAAAAAAAAAATATTAAAAAAAATATCAATGACTTAGCCCCAGAGTATTTTGTAGTATAGAATATTTAGTGTGCTGTGAGGAGCTCGTGGCTAGATAATAACAGCCGCACGGGTCGATCTTCAAGGTCAAGCAACGCTTGCCAAGGTTGGTCTGTGGATGGGTGACCATCTTAACATACCGAGTTTACATACGATAAGCCGTTGGTCCCGGTTGTCATTTTAGATCTTTGGCAGTCGTTACGGATAGTCAGAAGCCAGTAAATCTGTCTCCAGTCTTGCCATGAAGTTCCGTGTTACCCAGTTAATGGATTGTGGAGGCCTGGTAGGCAGTCGCTCCTCGAAGAATACTGGTATTCAGCTAAATCCGGCTTGACTGGAAGACGACCCCAACATAGTTGGGAAAAGGCTAGGCAGATGAGAATATTTATTGTGCGCACACAATGTGTGCCCAGTACAAGATTCAGCTGCCATACTTTGACAATTGTGCTGAGCTGTAGTATTTGGAGCCTATAGACCCGGTTTGCCGTACAATGGAACGTGATAATCGCGTAATCGCACCATAATCGCATTAGAACTGGCCGTTGACTTTTATGAATGGATGATTCTTTTATGGATGATTTTTACGGTTGGCTTTTATGGGTGATTGACTGAGAAACTTTGTTTTTGAAGAAAGTTTAGACATTACCGACTCTACGCAGCTGTGATGCCGAGACGTTTAGATACAGTATGCAAATAAGTATTTTTTTTTCTCATTTTGAAACTATGTGTATTATGAATTTGTGAATGAAGCTTTGTGTTTTAACATGTGTGCAGAGTGAGTATTGCATTGTCGTAGGTAAATTAATTATTGTCCTCCAAATTTATTAGCGTGGTTTTGAATTTGTGTTCACCTGTGATTTTTTTTTTAAGATAGCTGCTGTGACAGCTCAGTGCCAACGTTATTTTTATATCGGTGACAAATAAGTTTCTATTTTTATATATAAAAATGAATGAATACTAACGAACAGCTCGTTAGTCTTGCTAAAACTCGAGAAGGGCCGGGCCGATTTAAATAATTCTTTTTTTGTTAGGTTTGCCAGAATTCAGGAAAGGTTAAAAAATAAAAAAGGGTAAGTAGGTAGTGTAGGTAGAGTAGCCAGTTGACGGGAGCGAAGCCACGCGGGTCAGCTAGTGTGCAATAAGTTCCATTGCAAGCTGTCCACTTTCAAGAAATAGCGATATCCTAAATTAAATATTAACAGCTTTTAATTTAGTTAATCTAATCTTTCAAAGTTAGAGTGAACCAGTCCCTTTTAGGAACGCTCACTCCATCGTAGACTTTGTCTCTGTACCTCTGACCTAGACTAGAGTCAAGAGTAAAAAAAACTTCCCAAGTAAATAAAAGATATCTGAAAACTTTTTTGAACACCTATACTGTTAAACTACATTCTATATTCTACATCCATAACCACAAACACTTTGGTTACACGGTCTTATCGTTTTACTCTGTTAAACAGATTTACCTATCCTTGATTTATAGCTACTCTAGATCTATACACATGAAGGATATATCTGTTTCTGTTTGCGGTTTTCGATTTTGAGAAGACAAACACAAGTCAAATTGAACTATAGTACCAACGGGCGTTAGTTTCGTACGTATAGTTTCCAATCAGTCTGATTTACTGTTATGGTTGCAAAATGTTGATATAGATATTAATTAGTTAATTAGTAATACATCATCATCATCATCATATCAGCCGATAGACGTCTACTGCTCGTAATAGTAATCTATACTAATATATAAAGCTGAAGAGTTTATTTGTTTGTTTGAACGCGCTTATCTCTGGAACTACTAAACCGATTTGAAAAATTCTTTCAGTGTTACATAGTCTATTTATCGAAAAAGGCTATAGGGATATATCATCCCGCTAAGACCAATAGGAGCGGAGCAGACGAAGTTGCGCGGGTCAACGGTACATGATATATTCAAAATGATACTTTATTAATAATAATACTACCAGATACCAGTTTGATGCCCTTGAGTCAATTGAGAAACAAGCCAAGATTGGCAATGACAGGCTCATCGAGTCGAAGTTCCAAAGTTTTGAGCATCGACGCCCAGTTGCTAGCCAGTCGATTTTCTACCGGTTGCATTTTGCGGAATGTGCGACGGAATTGCATAATTTAATTCCGCCAAGCCCGTTCCATCATCCATCGGATGACCAGACGAACGGCGATGCGACACCGGTACATGGTGGAAATCCCCGACGCACACGGACAAAACGTTTTGGGGACACATTCATGGTGCGTACAACTAAGGAGTGGAATTCCCTGCCGGAGTCTGTGTTTCCTGATAGTTACAAACTGACAGTATTTAAGCCCAAAAGTTACTTCTGAGCAAGCGTGCTCCATCTTCGACCACATCATCGCTTACCATTAGGTGAGATAGTGGTCAAACGCGTGCCTATCAATAAAAAAAAAACTTTTACTGAAAGAAACTGATAGATTTGTTATGAGACAAAAGGATGGGTTCGTAAACACGGCTAAGACTGATCGTGAACTGAATAACTATGAATTGTACGATTGGAGCGTACAACCCTGTCGGCTAATATGTGATAACTTTGTTTGGTAAGCGTGATTGTTTTTGGCAATGTCGATCGATCGAACGTTTTAACAATCTACCTACATTAGACTTTCACATTGGGACTAATCACCGCAGGCGCCAAGGGAATGAATCACGACCCACAATCACGCAACCCTCAGCTTCAATAAAGTTTATTTGCAAGCTGCCAAATATAATTACGCAAATACTTGGGCTGACATAGATTTACTCATTTGTGATGTTTTCATTGGAGTGTTTTTCCACCAGGTTTGCGAGGTACCTAAGTGGAACGCAAGGAAAAACTAACAATGGAATTTCTTAAGTTAACACAGCTTTGTTGGAAAAGGGATAGTACAGCTAGGTATTTTTAGATTTAAAGTAGTGAGAGATGTCTGCGAGGGACGCAAGCTCCCATGTCTGGGAGGGGCGCGACCTAGGCATCTGTGTGATGAACGCGACTGAGGGATGTGTGTGTGGGATCTGCTACGCGCTACATCGAAACACCGTTTCATAGCTTCACTACGCATACTCGCATCGTACGCGTTCTTCGCATAGCTTTGGTAGACACACTCATACCTACATTTTCACAACGCCAGTAAACAGCCTCAACGCATAGCTACCTTGAATATCCTTAGTGGAAAAGTATTACATAGCAGTTCTATTCTTTGGCCGGACACGCAACGAAAAAGCGTAACTGTATCACGGCTTTGTCCGGACGTCTGGCAACGCTACCTGTGTAACAAGACGTACGTACGACGTACTCAGCGCTTTTCAATGCAAATATCTACCATAATTTTCTACGATACCGCGATGTAGAGTAAGAAAAACTTGCACAAAATGAGAAATAGTAGTAATTAGCATTGCCATTCAACGTGGCAATGCTGCCAGTCTTCTGGGCACGTTTCCGGATGACAGCGATGCGGAGGAATTTCTCGACGCCGATAGTTATTTTCATAGTTATTTTGAAAAAATGTAATTAAGAAATAGTGTCATAAGTAAACTCTAGGTACTTTTCGTATTCCTACTGGGGTTGCGGAATTTGTTTGAAGCCACCGCGGCCCTGAAACGCAAAGGGCATTAGGAGGAACACAAATGGGTTTTAGTCAGTAAGAGTTGATTTCCCATCCTTAAAAAAAGGTACTTTTCTTATTACTACGACGCGCTTGGCTAAAATTATTTGAATCAAAGTGACTCATACACATGAATTATCTATAAAAAAATACATCGACATAGAAAATAAAAAGTCCCATTAATAACTTGGAAGTAGGTGACGAAATAAAAAACATTATAGAAATTTTAATGGCTGTAAACATATACGTTTATCACTAGTAACATGGTTTGTTTATATAACAGACTGATATTGTAAACTGTAGTCGTTATAATCTGTATGTATGTTAGTTATTAGTGAATGATATCGTATTTATATATTAGGTACTCATTACTGAAAGGGTATGAACGTAGAAACGTAATAGGTTAGAGCAGTGGTTCCCAAACTGTGCGTCGCGACTGCCCGGGGCGTCGCTGTGCCTTCACGGTCTATTTTAGTTGACGCCCAATGGCACACCCGTTTGCCGACGAAACCTCACAGGATCAATTATGTGGAAGTATTAGGGTATGTTCCTGAATTGAATATGTGGTGTTGAAAATATGTCAAGGCCCATCTTCAAATTAAATTTAAATAGGTTTTTAGGTATCCCTCAACTTAAATTCTCAGTTCTAGTCTGAAAAACACTCACTCAACTTCAAATGAACGAAGCCAACAGCGAATGCTAGTGAACTATAAATATTTTTAATCATATATCAATTTTATCACATTCGCCTACGAAAATACATTCAACCAGTACATTCTATTTTAATTTCCCTAATATAACTCAAGGCGATATCTATAATTCATTACTGTAAGCAAAAATATATCAGCTATATAAAAATAAATCAATCTGAAGGCGTACTTACTCATGGTAGCCGATGTTTGTACAATAGCCGTAGATAATAATGCTAATATACGTCGGTATTGTTATGTATATTAGAGTATTCAGGTATCTACATAATAGAGAAAGTAATTTTGTTATTGAATATATTCATTCATTTCTTATGATAACAGAGCCGAATATAGATGTTTTAGGTGCAGGCTTAGGGCTTGGTTGGATAGCTTGCCTTAACTACCGCTCAAAAGCATTTGGCTACCCCGATAGAGGTATTTTGAATAAATTAATTGATTTCATAGCAATTAAATTATTTATGAGCGTAAAAACGTAAAAAAAACTCGAGAGGTCTCAAGGGACACCCGGATGGAACGAAGTTGAGTTTTATTAATCGAAAGGCAATTAATTAGTGAAGGAATTTTAATAAAACTAGAAACATGACGGTGTTTTACGACTTTATCCTTTTCCCTAAGATGGTATCGTATCGTTGGCAACTAATGTCCTACTGTTTGGCATCTCAATGGTCAGTCCCTACCATATCGGGATTAAATACTCCATGCAGGATCGGATTTGTGTATTCCATTCCATTCCATTTCATTCCATTCCATTCCATTCCATTCCATTCCATTCCATTCCATTCCATTCCATTCCATTCCATTCCATTCCATTCCATTCCATTCCATTCCATTCTATTCCATTCCTTTCCGTTCCATTCCGTTCCATTTCGTTCCATTCCGTTCCATTCCGTTCCATTCCGTTCCATTCCGTTCAATTCCGTTCCATTCCGTTCCATTCCGTTCCATTCCGTTCCATTCCGTTCCATTCCGTTCCATTCCGTTCCATTCCGTTCCATTCCGTTCCATTCCGTTCCATTCCGTTCCATTCCGTTCCATTCCATTCCATTCCGTCCCATTCCGTACCATTCCGTTCCATTCCGTTCCATTCCGTTCCATTCCGTTCAATTCCGTTTAATTCCGTTCCATTCCGTTCCATTCCGTTACATTCCGTTCCATTTCGATACATTCCGTTCCATTCCGTTCCATTCCGTTCCAATCCCTTCCATTCCGTTCCATTCCGTTCCTTTCCCTTTCATTCCGTTCCATTCCGTTCCTGTCCGTTCCATTCCGTTCCATTCCGTTCCATTCCGTTCCATTCCGTTCCAATCCGTTCCATTCCGTTCCATTCCGTTCCATTCCGTTCCATTCCGTTCCATTCCTTTCCATTCCGTTCCATTCCTTTCCATTCCGTTCCATTCCAACTTGAGAGGTGTCAAGGGCCGCAACTATAGCAAAACGTGTTGTTACCACTTTTGGTCTTATTTTTTTCCGTCTAGCCCTCTTTCGCAACGCGCGATAAGGAACTTCGTTCCAAAAACATTTTTTTATTTTAGAGAAGTCAATGTATCCTGTCGTCCTTTGTTGTTAACGACGACGTCACGAAATGCACCACTTATATCTGGTTTTCAAATGACAGAAGTTTATGACATAAAAGCGTTTATTGGAACGCATGTATCAAACCATGGATGTTAATGAGCTGATAGAATAAGCGTATTTCAGCCACTGCGGGAGTCGCGCGATTCTTATTAATGTAAGCATGAACATCTTCATATTCCTTCAGTTATAATCACTACTGTAACGCTAGAAAATTGATCATTTTTCTGGATAGAAAAATAATAAGAATATTTGGTCTGCCAGTTACATTTTCAAAACATATTTGACAAATATTTATAAACATAATAGTGTCAAAAATGTATAAGTAATTTACTGACGGATCGAATACATTTCTCTGGAAAATACTCTATTACGGATTCTAACCGCATAATACCCGATTGTCTGGACGACTGCTTCCTTTTCCCCGTGACAGTAAGCCTAACTTTACCTCCGGCTTCATATGACGTGTTAGATTCAATTGTGTTTGCCAATTTCTGGTGTAACAGAATCGCTTCACCAGTTTTGTTCTCGTTCATGAGAATAAACATACTGTTTGGCACTGTTATTGTCTGTCTTCACGCTAACACAACAATAAGAAAGTGGAATTTGTTAAAATCCGAATGAGATGAGAGCATCGATATAATAAACGAAAGTATTCTTACGTTCTAGACTTCTAGTGTTAGCGTCTATTAATATATTTTTCTGGGGCATCGCTTTATAAATGCCGCTTTTCAATTATGGTTTATTATAAAACGCATAAAGAATATATTGGCAATTATAAAGCTTGATCATCTGCCTAGCCTTTTCCCAACTACACTTCTGGACACATCTATTGGCCCACCTTGTATTTTCAGTTTCGTTTGGTCCTAGCTAAATTTTTATATTAGGTCGAGCAAAAAGTTTTTATGCAGTTTTGAACCTGGCACATTCACAATTTCATTCAATAGTCTTTTTTTGAATTTCGAACACAGAATTTAAAGAAACAAAAGACAATTTGGAGCCTGTTTGTTGATATCAAACAATCGAATACTAAGAAAACTTGGTTTTATTGGTTAACTTGGATTTAATTCTTGAAAAAGTGATTGATATCTTTGGTTTTGCAACAAACATTACTTATTCTTAACATTAAGGTGAGGTTCTATCAATAATCTATGGATACTTCACCTGAAGTCGCTGCCCAAGCTGTGGCACTTATTCAGGCCGGATACAGCCAAAGAAACGTGAGTGCTCAACTTATTTTAAGTCGATCTGCGGTCCGAAATGTTTATCGGAGGTACCTAGAGACTGGCGGCTTTGTTCGTCGCCAAGGAAGGCCACGATCTCGGGTCACAACTGAAAGGCAGGATCGATTCATCATGACGACCAGCTTGAAAAATCGTCACCTTACCTCCATTGAGATACAAAACCAACTTCGCGACTTCCACGGAGTATCTGTGAGCGCTCGAACTGTTCGGAGAAGGCTAAATGAACGCGATATGGTACCACACAAGCCAGCTAATGGGCCCAAAATAACGCGAGCCCACCGAACAGCGCGCCTTCATTTCGCACGCACAAATTGGACACAGCAAGATTGGAGCCGTGTACTCTTTTCTGATGAGTCTAAAATTGTGTTACATGGCAATGATGGAAGGAAGAAGGTCTACCGACGTAAGGGAGAGCGTTTCGCACAATGCTGCTTTGAAGAGAGGGTTGCTTATGGCGGTGGCTCATGGACTGTCTGGGGCGGTATATCCGCGAGCGGCAAAACTCAACTTGAGTTTGTTACAGGACCACGGCTGCCAACATTAAATGCTGAAAGGTACATTCGTGAGTGCTTAGAACCTCACGTGATACCATACGCGGACTATGTGGGCCCAAATTTCCTTTTTATGCATGATAATGCAAGAGCCCATGCGGCCGGCATCGTCAGGGAATATCTTCGGGATGTGAACATCACAGTTATGGACTGGCCAGCCAGAAGCCCAGACATGAACCCCATTGAGCACATGTGGGACGAGCTAAAAAGACGTGTTAGGGCACGTCAGCCAATTGCCCAGACGATGCAGGAGTTGAAAACTGCCATAGAAGAGGAATGGGAGATGATCCCTCAAAATTTCATAGAGCGGTTGATAAACTCTATGCCTAATCGTATGAGAGCTGTGGTAGATGCCCATGGAGGCAACATGCGTTATTAAATTAAACCTTTATTTGATAAAACATGTTTTTTATTCAAAAAACAATTGCCTTTAACAAGGCGCATATCCGACTTGTTAGGCGTAGCTCCATGTCGTATGGTATTCTGAATTCAAATTTAAAACAATACGATCGAAAAAGATGGTAAAATGTATCAGGTTTAAAACTGCATCAACAGTTTTTGTTCAATCTAGCAATCATATTTCGGTAGGGGCCATCGAAACCTAAACTCTAAGGTGGGCCAATAGATGTGTCCAGAAGTGTATATTGGGGTTGGCTTCCAGTCAAACCGGATTTAGCTGGATACTAGTATTTTACGTGAAGCGGCTGCCTACCAGACCTCCACAACCCATTAACTGGGTAACACGGTATTTCTTGGCAAGACTGGTGTCAGATTTACTGGCTTCTGACAATCCGTAACGACTTCCAAAGTTCTACAAATGACAGCCGGGAGCAACAGCTTAACGTGCTTTCCGAGGTACGGAGGAAACTCGGTATGTTAAGATGGTCACCCATTCACAGACTAACCTTGGCAAGCGTTGCTTAACCTTCAACAAAAAAACCAACAAAAAAAAACCAACAAAAAACAACAACAAATTCAACAGAATCGGAGTAAATTGGCTGTGACAGGCGGACACACATACAGCCAGACAATCGAGTGCTCCTATAACTAAGGGTTCCGCTTTTTACGGATGTTCGGATAAAATATATAATATTCAGAATTGGTGTTCATATTATAAATGCAATTAACATCAGTTTGATATTATAAATAGGTACAATCAATTGAATAGGCTGGCCACCGCAGTTATCCACTCGAGCGGTTTCGGAAAAGTGTGTTTAAAAAAATACGAATGGTTCCAAACAAAATAGACCTGGCATTTTGTTTGTGATCCGGAATGTTATTGAAACAAAATTTACCCAACCACACGAACTTCCTCAAGACGAGGGCAGGAGGTAAGTTACACGCTTCATCGAAAAGGTCGATATACCATTTCAAATTGGCGAGTCACCGTGACAAGTAGAATTTCCCGCTACGGCTAAGTTAAGCTGATCTTCCCTACTCAATAATTTATTCGCTTGAGCTTTCCCTTACAAACACGATATAGCAATACTTAGTATAGAAACTCATTTCCAAGTTCCACTCTTCGCCAGGTCCAACATTTTCTAAGTGGACAAGTTTCCAATAAGTTCAATGTTTGACAAATAGCTCGACATTAAGTTAAATTATGGCGGGTGGTGATTTTCAATTTTCTCTTCAACAACTCTCATCAGCTAATACAATGTCAATCTTCAACTTTATGTTTGTAGATATTTTATTTGTCAAAACTAAAATACATCAATTTATCCTTGCCCAGTTGTATATATATTGAATCTTTTTATTTTACTTTGTTTTTTCTTTAATAGATAAAATGTGTGTCTTTTTAACACACACACAGTCCTGACAAAGAAGCTCGAGGTACTTACAATCAAAAAGTTTGAAATACTTACTCAAAGTTCCGACTTGTGCGGCATCGAAAAATATAACTATTTGTTACTAACTATAAATAACTCTTTTGTTCAAGCTTCAGATACAGACAGAGTCTACTATTATTGTGATTGCATCACATGTTTTTCTTCAGCAATCTGCATTCCTTTTCCCGAAATTCCTACGGGAGCGAGAAAATACGGGATATGAGCATACGAAGCCAACTATCTTGACCTTACTCAAGAGCAACTCGACAAACTTGAGCGGCTTCAAAATGTTTGTATAAGGTTTATATTCGGTTTACGTAAACATGACCATGTTTCCGAATTACGTGCGAAGCTCAAGTGGTTGCCAATTCGCCTTCGCCGGAATGCTCATATTCTTTCCCTTTTATACAATGTGCTCTTTTCCCCTTCTTTCCCTCTTTATCTCAAAAATAGTTTTCAGTTTCTCTCATTGGTATTTTAAGTCATAATCAGATGATTTATGACTTAAAATGCCAATGCATTCCACAAATTTCATTGATAAATCCTTTACAGTCCAGGCTGCTCGTTTGTGGAATGCTTTGCCGGTCTCAATAAGACGCGCTCAACCGTTACCGGTGTTCAAAAGACTCGTGAGGGAAGCATTACCAGTCGCTGTGATATGTTTGTCAATTATTTATTGTTAAGATACGTTGTTAAAATTATATATTTATGTATGTATATATATTATAATTGAGTAGTATCGCACCGATTACAACCCTATTTTATGTCCAGGCAATTACTCTCCATTCCAGGTTGCCTGGAAGAGATCGCGGAATGCGATAAGGCCGCCCATTGTACTTGTTATTATTATTGTACTTATGTGTTTTAGTTTGTAGTTTTCTTTTTATATTATTATCGGTGTACAATAAAGTATATAATAAATAAGAAGTCGCAGGCTAATACTAATGCCAATAAAATTACACGGTGTATTTCGTTTTCAATTACATTTTTCCTTTGTTAGCTATAGCTAGAGTGTCATTTGTAGATCATTGATAGTCGATACGGGAAATAGAAGATGATACCAGTCTCGCCAAGGGTAACGTATTACCCAGTTACTGGGTTATACAAGGTCAGATGAACACTCGCTCGATGTAAAATAAATAAATTGGAAGTCAATCCTATATTACAACATATTTCCTGCCAAATTATCACAAATAAAATTTCCCTGAGTATTTCGATGACAGTTCAATTTTTTTATTTCTTTGCTATTGCTACAGTGGGTTTTACAAGAGAGAACACACATACGATCAAGTTTCAAATCAAGTTCAGTTTGTTGGCAATCGAATCAATTTGTCAGAGTGAAGTGTGAAGAGGTCAAACTCGAATAGACCCAAATTTCCAACAAATCAACGAATTTCTTGTATCAAGTAGTTGTACCCTCACAAGGGCACCTCGACTAGCGATAGGCTCACGTGAATATATTGGACATAGAATTTTTTATCACATTTAAAAGGTTCCGTAGAGTCTTCACTGTTACTGATTTGGTCGCGATTGACCTCTGTCTCACTTGATTGTAAGTGATGATGCGGTCTACAAAGGACTACGTCCACCTAGATGTACCCTTCGTAGACACTTAAATACCCCAGGTTATAGCTATCTGACACAAACTCCGAAAAGGATTATAACTTTCTATATTCCATACATGTTGTAGCTTTTTAACCTGTGGTAACCCGGTCGCAATAGCCGTCGCGACGCAACAACAATTGAATAGTTTTATTGTAAAAAAATCGGCGGCCGCCATGTTTTTGGTCGATGGGAGGATATTAAACACTGCGTTTTAAAAAAAAAAGAAGATTAAACTGCGTGATTTGGTATGGCATGTGGGATGCCACGACAACTGACAGGCAGGCGTCACATAAATTATGTAAAACTCTTATATTTGCACACAGTACTCTATAATAAAGTTTATAAATCGTTTACACAGTCTGCAAGACCATAGACAATCAGCTCGAGTATTCTATTGTATTCTGTCCACAAAAAGTGTTTTTATGAATGTCAACTAAAGTTTCGAGGTCACCTGCATTACTCCTTATCACCATTTTACAAGCTTTTTTATTATATTAAAAAAACAGCATTTTGGAATGTATAAGCAGTTAAAAAATCGTAGTACCTATACCTACTCGTACCTTGCTACCTAGATAGTAGCAAGGCTTCTGAATTTTGCGATTGACTCCCCAAGGTCAAAATTAAGAAGTAATACATTAAATACTTTTCACAGCACCCGCACGAAAACGTTACCCGTAATCCCTCGTTACGCTCGGGTTTTAACTCCGGTATCTTTAATTGCTTTCGGAATTAAATATAACGCTCGTGACATAAGACACTGATTTATCCCCACGTTGCATAAACTACTATTAAAATCCTTCTTTACTTCATAAAAAATGTTTATATTCTTATTTTATGTTTTTTATTTGTAATGGCAAACCCATTACAAATAAAAAACATAAAATAAGAATCTTGACTCTAGTCTATGTCAGAGATGACAGAGACAAAGTCTACGATGGAGCGAGCCTACCCAGAAGGAGGCTTTTTTGATAAATACCGTTTTGTAATGACAGTAATATTGTATCTATATCTTTATCACACATTTATATGTATTTTTCTCGGTAACAAAAGCTACAAAATCAAGAGTGTGTGTTGACGTCGACTGTTGTTCCCATGCAATGTAGGGAAATTTTGTTTTAATTCATTAAAAGAGGTTACTTGATTGTAAAAAATAACTGCTTTACAATGTGCTTTCAGCCTCCACCAACAAAGCTTTGAAACCTACTCAAGATACCTAAAATGCTTATTTTTTAACTAAGTACTTATTTCACAGCCAGATTTCTCCTTGACTTTAGGAGTATAAATATTAAATATAATTAAAATATAAAAAGGATAATATAATTAAAATATGACTGTTCATCTACCAAAAACTTGAAATTAGTGTTTTGGACACTTCTTGTTCCTTTAATAATATTTTTGCAAGGTACCTTCGGTCCTCTTAATAGCTAGAGGCTGAACTAAAAACAGCCACACGGGTCGATCTTCAAGGTTAAGCAACGCTTGCTAAGGTCGGACTATGGATGGATAACCATCTTAGTATATCGAGATTCCTCTCTGCCTCACACGTTAAGCCGATGGTCCCTGCTGTCATTTGGAGATCTTTGGCAGTCGTTAAAGATTGGCAGAAGCCAGATATTTGAAACCAGTCTTGCTAATTATACCGTGTTACCCAGTTAATGGGTTGTGGAGGTCTGATAGGTAGCCGTTCCACGTAAAATACTGATATTCAGCTGAATCCGGTTTGACTGGAAGCCGACTCCAATAAAGTTGGGAAGAGGCTAGGCAGAAGATGACCTTCGGTCCTCCTAATTTGATTACAAATCCAAATTCTCTATAAATTGAATGAATCAAGCTCATCAGTGTTTTAACTAAACAATTGGCTAGATTTCTAAGAAAGAAACTCTAGACTGTAATCAAACTAATTAGTCAAATAAATACGATTCTCTGTTAAAACATTAAAAATCGTAAAACGTAATAGAAGTGCATTAATGAAACCTAACCGACGGGTATATTTTGTTTGTGTGCTTGTACGCTGTATAATAGCGGTCATAAAACATTTACTTAGGACCGCTACGCATCAACGAAGTAGAAAATATTAGATTGTATCTGCTTTGTTGTAAAGTTTGCTGGAAAATCCCGCACATGAGGGCGATAAAATAAGTAAGTTTTTTGTACAACGTGTAACAGAATAAACCCAATACATCTTAAGGGGTCATTTTAATCATCATTATAAACCACTTTAATTTTAGAACCAACACTGAAATCGCGAAAAAAAAGCCTCATATATGTGCACACAACTAGACAAAATAGCTGTCGGGCAATGGTCTTGTAATAGAATCGAGGTAGAAAGACATTTTCGTATTGCCATTATTATAAAACCCGTTAGTAGACATCATTTTCGAAAAATTACTACTAAATGTGAACATTAAGTTATGCCAGCTTTCTTTTATATATATTTTTACATATAATTCATTAATTTGTCATTATGTACGAGATTACCATTCTATGCCATTTCTTTCAATGGAGTGTCAGCGGTTGACCATTGGAAAGTCATAATGACGCTTTTATATTAGTAGATTACCAAACTTCTCAAAATCAACAACTATGAAATCAATGATAGACCATTCTGACACTATTGTAATAGCAAACTTGAGGCCCTTCGACGGCGCGCTGTGTTCCACGCGCACACGCCTCAAAGAGCTGTCAGCATTAAAGACAGGGCCCGTTAGGGACAGTGCGTGCTGGGGCTGCGGACTTCGTTCGAAAGAGGTACCGTACCCTGGAACGCAAAGGGCACTAGGAGGAACACGGATGGGTTTTAGTCAGTAAGAGTCTGACACTCCCTCCTGCTTTACCCAGAGCGGGAGGAGTCATTTGATGATTTCCCATCCTAAAAAAAAAAAGACTTGAGACGATTGCGCAGTTGGTCCCATAATAAAAGTTATTTATAATGTTGAGTACAATAACTCCTTCAGAGGTATTGTGTTTATTCCGTATGAGAGGTATTACTTACTCGTGTAAACCTACTCCTACGGCCAATGCTTTTAGGCTCGCATTAAAGTGGATTTCGCTCTCGTGCAGAGAAGTGCGGTATGAAGTGAAGCGGCTAGCCACCTCTAGTCTCTACTATCGGCTATCCTCACGAAACCCGAGCAGCAGCATGAAAATTTTAAGCAAACCATTTTTCACAATGCACTGTTACTCAGTATAAGATTTATGATATTTTATTAATTTTCTTCTTTATTCTCAAGTAACTGTGTCGAAAATCATCGTTTTATAAACACACGTACATCAAATGTCGTTTGTGTGAATGAGTATTGAAGACTATCGGCTTCATAACGGCCTCACCATTGGCTCTGGCGCCTATTCCGCTTCGGCAGCAATGACCAAGTTTACCTACGTGCAATTAACTACAATCATAGTTTAGCCTTCAAGTTTGTCGCAAAATGCCGAGACATAACTGTCAAACACGCGGCTGCAGCGCGGCCCTTTGCGACAAATTTGAAGACGCCCTTACACACACAATTATTATCTACTCTTAATTCTGTAAAGTTCCAATTATGAAATCAAACTTTATCCAAAGATAACTGCAATTAAAAGTTATTTTCTAAAACACCTTCCTTAACAAAATATACTAAATGAAATTACTTTTTTCTTTTACTGTATCGCTTCATAGAGTTTTCAAAACATAGGTTTTAGTTGTCAATTTCAAACAAAAATAAATATCGCTTGCGGCTCGGCATATAAACCCACAGATATGGTGATCTTTTGTGATGTGATAGCAATATAAACTATTATTTTGCGCGCAGTCTTAGTGTGGAACTCTTTTCCATTGTCTGTGTTCTCCACTCACCTTCAACCAAGCACTCTTGCTTGGCTGAAAGGTTCACTCTTGATCAGACACTTACTGGGCTCAATCGTTTCAACGCCTCCTATAAGGCTTGATACAGGGCAAGAGGGTGCCTGTCCATTTGCGCGGAGCGAGACAGCGGCGAAGAAACGGAGAAATATTAACCAATCCTGTTAGTGAATCATGTAGTGCGGAGATTTTATGCAATTCCATTGGTTATTTTTCCGTTTCTCAGCTTCGCTGCCTCGCCCCGCTGTAATGGACAGGCACCTTTATTGCCAAATAAAAAACAATTCGAACAATTTGTGCCACAAAACGTTTATCTTGAGCTGCTTTGTAAACTATATCGCAGCCCCAGTAAATTCCTTTGTATACCCGGTTGTATACGCTTCCGTTTCGGATATTAAACTTGCGACCGAACATTTATTGTGCGGGTATAAAGACAGACTGACCTTTTTTCCAAGATTTAATCTTTCTTTCATCGAAAACAATGCTTTTTCGATGGTAGCTGGTAGTTACAGTTTGTAGCGTAATTGTATTTTATTTAGTTACTTTATATGCCGCAAGAATAAAAAAAAACATTAATTTGATAAAAATCTGTGAGATACACACACCCATAAAATCAAATAAAAAGGAACAGAGAAAAAATATATATTGAGTACATCACGGTTGCGCCAAAAAGGTTCATTTAAGCAATCTTGCGCGACAGATGCTGTCTGACGTTGGTCTTCCAATGGACCTTGACCAGTGACGAGTCAAACCTACTCAAAACAACACCACAATAACCATTATTAGTTTCTCACCTATACTATACTTTCTTAGATATTACATACAAGCTGACCTGACAGAACGTGTAAAAATGCACGACTACTTTTCTCCAATTTATCCGGTAACTTTTGAAGCAAGCAATGAGCTTACCAACGGACAACATTTTTTATTTATTTATACCGATAGAGATGTGTTTTAAGTCATGTGTTATTCATACCTGCATAGCGTACGTTCGATCGTAAGTTTAATAAAATGTTGAACCATCCAGCATATGAGAATCCATAACACACAATGTCAAGGTGAACGCTACCACAATACATTGGCGCTTCCAGAAAGCTATTTTTGTGAATTGATCTCTCTATTACAGCTATATATCCTGGATTACTTACGGTGGCAAACGATTTCTTCCAGACAAATATGTTTCCCAGTCTTTGTTCAGCTGGCCGTCATATATCTTCATTGTTTGCTTCTTATTCTATTAACGTCACTGATTGTATATGCGCTTATCCACTCTAGGAATTTATTACAGTTCAAGGTATGCATGTATCACTAATAGTGAAATGTGTGAAATCTGCCTAAATAATGTGTTGTTTGTCGTTTTAAAAGTGAACTTCAATCGTGCGAATGCGTTTAACGGTTCACTTTTATAGTTGGTATGGTTACACAATATGCCTGTATTTCTTCTTTATATTTGCAACAAAAAGGTGTCCGTTCTTTTCAAGTACGAATTACCATTGCATCGGTTCGAAAATGTATCGGATGTGGTGCATCCGACAGCGGTATGTATCCTTTTGCGCTGTTCATAAAAGCCGTGTCGTAAAACTGGACTGCGAGAACAGGTATTTCAGTAATTTCAGGAGTAGTAAAGGATCGTAAGTTTGATTTTATATGTGTTTACTTTCAGACAAATGTGTTATCCAAACATATCTTCGTTACCTGCACTTAAAATACCTATATACTATGTAAGTTTATTACTGACTGATACTGAAGGTTAATATTGTCAGGAAACAGTGCTATTCTATGACAATAATCTATGCAATCATGATGACATCACAGTTCACTTCAAGCTTTGTCCCACTACTTTTGTTTTAAGGTGGGACGTTTCACGGCTGGAACTAAACTAGAGAGGGTGAACTTGTAGTGATTTGAAATCATCAACATAGCTACGTGTTGATGATTTCAAACCCAATATAATCCAAAGTAAAATTCAAATCTAGTTTTCTTTCGTGAGAACCTAAAGGTCATTTACCTACCCTACAGCAATTATTTAAATGGCTCGTAATAAAATTAATAATTTATCCTGAACCTACAGCTAATAAGTTAACTGAATTTGTTTTAATCAGTAACCTAGTCACAATAGAAAAAAAAACAATTTAAATACGAAAGAAAAGTTTTCAGTCAACAAGATCGAAGTTTCGGTACAAGTTTAATTGCGTTGAGAAGTTCTTTGTGATTTATAAATGTGATCAACGTAATTTTAATGTTTGTTCGGAAAAGGCAGAAAACCACAACACCACTTAAAATGTCAAGGACTTTGTAAAAATAAATAGAAAGTGAAAGGAAACAAACAACCTGTCACCCTGAATGCATACTTTTCCGTTCCGTTTAGAAGGTAAAAACAAATAAATAAAGGACAAACGCGTGTTTGGCCACTCTAAGTGTAGGATTCCGTAGCTTTCTATACCAAAATCTACAAAAAAAATCATGATTAAACCAAAACTTGCTATAGTTTTTGGCGCCAAGATCTCACCCTGTGGGAGATCTTGGCGGCGGAGGAGGGGACTCACCCTGTGAAAAAAGATCTTGACAGATGGACAACAAAGTGATCAAATAGCAGTTCCGTTTATTCCTTACCAGCTTCTGCCAACGGCTTTGTGCGCGTGGTCCCGGGATAAAAAGTCTATGTCCTTTCTCAGGTTCTAGACTATCTGTGTACTAAATTTCATTTAAATCTGTTCAGGTTTGGCGTGAAAGCGCGACAGACAGACAGAGTTACTTTCGCATTTATAATGTTAGGAAGGATTAGAAATACTCGTAGAACCTAAAAAGCGATTTAACATTGGAATATTATTTCATTAGGTTCTGAAGCCAGCCTTTTTAGCTTAGATTTTCCCTGACCCTCTTCGAAACATTTGGTATCTAACTGAGTATATTTATTTGGGTACATAGCTTTTGTCTACTACAATACTAAAATTTTATTTGATCCCGTTTTGTAACAAACCTTTCAGATAGGTCCCTTTGGGCACGGATAATAGAAAATATGTAATAGTAGGTATTTGTCTGTCAAATGAGACGTTTGGGTATGTCAAAGGCAGTGTTGAAAAAAAAAATAAAAAAATATTGCCAACACTATACAATAAAAATATTTAACAACAAAATAAAGGTTTCATATAAAATAACGGCTTTCAGTGTGACTAAAGGAGCGGATTTTGCAAATATTGAGCAGTGACACAACTCTGGTCAACGCTGACTTACAGCCCATAAACTTTCACATAAACCAAGTAATATTACAAGAAGGTTAAAAAAATATACTCAGAACTAGCTTTTTCCCAGCGACTTCGTTCGCGAATATCTCGTTCCAGTAAGAATAGGGTATTTTACTAAAAAAAATTAATACGTCCGTCTGATAGATTTTCAAAAAATATTGGACACGTATTTTTTCTTTTTTCACGTAAACAAAAAACAAAAGATGACGTTATCTGGCTTGGTAAAGGATCATGACCAACGATGTATGGAAATCCGTCTAAAGTTGAAACACAATAAATCTTTATTTATTATAGACTACGCTTTATATACTATTAAACAAAAGTGTTAATTTTCTCACAAATACCCGGATTTTGAAGTAATTAAACAAATACGGAGATAACCTATAAATTATGTCTAACCTACTCGCAACTTATAAAATGACCACAGATCACTCATGGAGGTACAAAACAACAATGTTAGTTAAAAACAAAACAAGTGAACAGTTGCTAATTGAAAAATAAAATGTAATATTCATGCTTTTTATGGCCTTGCGGCGTTGATGTGACAATATCGAAATAAAACGACAACTTCAGTCAGATAGAACTTATTTATTAATGAATCGATTCTTTAGACTTCGATTCGAATAGATTTAAAAATCGTTCTTGTTTGGGAAGAATTGCCATGCCTATCGGCCGGTCCGTCTGTCATCTGGCTTGACAGTTGCATCTGCGTGAGACGAAACACAAAAATAAATATTATCTTATTGGAATGATGAAATACATATACAGTACGATATGGTTATGATATTACTAATTATATAGCTATTTATGAGTTTAGTATCATTTTTGTGAAGATTTTGTCTAAAGGTTCATACTTACGTAACTCGTACAAATGAAGAGAACGAAATGTAAATCATGACTAATGTACCTAGCAATCGTTAATTTACTGTTTATGTTAAAATCATAATTCCAGATACGAAAACAAAATTCCTGAAGTGAAAAGCTTGTAAAAAATAAGCAAATAATTTCTATATTAATTTGATTTTCCTTCATGCATCTTTGCTAGACTGCTTTCGGTCAATCTCCTTTGGTACATTTTTACCAAGCCATATGACGTCACGCGTGTCTTCAACTCGCTGTATCCTCTTTATTATTATTTTGATTACGTGAAAAAAAAATACGTGTCCAATAATCTTTGAAAATCTGTCAGACGGACTAATTAGATTTTTTTAGTAAAATACCCCATTTCGGAATTTCTCTCTTAGTGCTCTCCTACACTCTCCAAGAAACCTACATGCTAAATTTCAGCTTCCTACGACTAGTAGTTTCGGCTGTGCATTGTCTGTCAGTCACTCAATCAGTCAGTATCGGAAGAATTTTATATATTTTAGCCTGTTTTTTAATCTCAGAGACTAAATTGACAAGAAGTGAAAATGGCAAACTGACATAGATTTCAATAGCATTTAAGTCAGTTTTGACCTTTGAAGTTGTCAATTTAGTCTCCGAGATTATAAAACAGACATTAGGAAGGATAAACAAATCAATAATTAACAATACGATCTGTATTTTACGTTTTTACATTGCAGATGCTTCTATTTGATGTGCATAGAGATAAGAGATAGAAAGCCTAAGAGGAGCTCGTGGCTAGATAATAACAGCCGCACGGATCGATCTTGAAGGTTAAGCAACGCTTGCCAAGGTTGGTCTGGGGATGGGTGACCATCTTAACATAACGAGTTTCTTCCGTGCCTCGGAAAGCACGTTAACCCGTTGGTCCCAGCTGTCATTTGTAGATCTTTGACAGTCGTTACGGATTGTCAGAAGCCAGTAAATCTGACTCCAGTCTTGCCAAGAAATACCGTGTTACCCGTTTAATGGGTTGTGGAGGTCTGGTAGGCAGCCGCTTCACGTAAAATACTGGTATTCAGCTGAATCCGGTTTGACTGACCCCAATATAGTTGGGAAAAGGCTAGGATAGAAAGCTTAATTATTTTAGTTTGAACTAAAATAATTAAGCTTTTTATCTCTTAGACAAGTTATCATGACAGTTTTCGTTTGGACCTTTCCGAATGGACAGTAGAGTCACTTCAGAATTTTTATATATTTGAAATGTGAATGACGTTCAAAAGTGCCGTTTAATGGTCTAATTGGAATAAACGTTTTGACTTTGACTTTTCAATATTTAGGAAAAGTTCTTGGATTAATTTTCTATGGTCCCTTGAATAAAAATGATTAAATTTTTGATTTTCAGATTTGAATTTAAATTTTTTCTTCACAACCTTATGCAGTTTATTGAAAGTGTCCATTCGAAATTTAATAATAAAATTGAACAACACCGATCCACTTACCTTTTTCTGTTACCTAAACATTGTTTACCTAAGCATTTTCAGTTACCCTTGTAAAAAATCCTTTCCAGTTCAAACACTTGATAAAATCAATTAATATTGTGGAATTAATTAATGTCAAAAGCCAGTGGGTCGCGGGGTGTAAACCAATCCGAATATTGGTTTAACCTCGCCTTTTATTGGAGTAAGCCGATTTTCGGCGTGGTTTTATTTAAGTATTTTTTTTAAATGCACTATTTGAATGAAGTTTTAATTTAAATTGAAAAATTCGATATTGATGAAAACAATATAGCATCACTGTTATCGTTGCGTTTACATTATTTTAATCGAAATTGCATCGTTAAATTTATCTTAAAGCGTCAAAACGTCAATCGATCCAGGTCCATGTCTTTCTTTTTCTTTCTTTCTTTCAAATTGTGAAATAAACATGTGATAATATATTTCTGTTATCTTAAGCTATCTTTGTAAAACGTTTCTTGACATTTTTGTAATTTTCTAGGTGCCCAGTAACATACGGGTGTCCCAAAAATATGGGACATAAAACACAACTAAGTAGAGAAAGTGTGACGCAAATAATTTATTTTACTTAGTGCCTGTTTCAAAACCTACGATTAAGTTCCCGTTAATTTACTTGGCAGATAATTCTACACAGATTATGTTCCATTTTCGAATTTATTTGGTGAGTAGTGGTTACTCAGAGATCCTGAAACAAGCCCTTAGGGTCTAGCTGGAGAGTAACGCATGTATGTAATTATAACAATGTTCTGTTCGGACAGCTAACTACGTACGAGTACATACCTTTATTACGTCATGAATATTCATTTGACTTTTAACGGTCCCATCTCTAAACTTTGACACGCACTGGACCTGAAAATGTTTCGTGTCAAATATTTTTATACTTTCTAATTTTTATCAGGCTGTAGGCACGATATGTACAAATGTACTGGTAAAGAAAGAAACAGAAAATGGCATTTTGTCGAGTTGTGCGAACAAAAATCAGCATACATTTTAGTGATATATAATTTTATTTGCTTGCATGTTTCAGAAATAAACTCGCATTTTAATACTCCCTTTTGTGGCCAAATGACAATTTCCTGAGGCTACAATGACTTTTTTCCGGGGTCTAAACTGTTGTATTGACCCTCCTTTAGAAGATTTATTTGTCCATTGACGCTTTTTGTTGCATAACCCGTTCTTTATTTGTATCTTGAAAAATGATTTTCAGCGGACCCCACACCTATTGGTGCTCTCACGCAGATTAACTCGAATTATCTAATAATGAGCAACGACCTTCCATATTTGCTTGGGTGATTGGTATAATCGAAATAGAACTACATTTGGCTATCCTCATCTATCAGGGCTAGGTAGTCCGCTTTTATCATATATAGCGAAAAGGCAATAAATCAACTTCACAGTAGAAAGAAAGCTTAGGTTTGTAACAGATCCCTATCAGAAACCAAACATTAAATGGATTGCATTTATTTAAGACACACAGGTTTTCAGTACCTACCTCAGCAGTGACGTGGATAATATATATTTATTTTTATTTTCTTTCGGGATATAAACAGTAGTATAATGCAATGGTACATATTATAATACATTGATTTCCTTAAAAATACTTATTATAGGTATTACTAACAGCATTATCCACTTAGTACTAAATTGTTGTTTATGCTACGGACGGGAGACAAAAGTAAAGAATGGAAGAAGTCGAATTCTAATGTAAGGTTTAGAATAAAAACAATAATAATGGTTTACAAAAAGAAAGAATTAATTACAGATTTACAAAAAAAAAACACTAAAAATGAAAATCCGGTGGTAAAAATATTTAAAGAAAAATGTTGCAGAGTATATTTATATCTATATTAGATACAAACAACTAATAATCACGTCATTACGTTTTTATACGTATTTGTATATAATGGCGTGATTATTAGTCCAGTTGTTTGTATCTGATCATCATCTTCCTGTCCTTATCCCATGTTATTTGGGGTCGGCGCAACACGTTTTATTCTTTCACTTTATTCTATCATTCGTCACTCTATCACTAACTCCATTTTCTTTCATATCGCTCCTCACACAATCCATCCATCTTTTCTTTGGCCTTCCTCTCCCTCTCCATCCATCCACATTTATGTTCATAACCCTTCTAGTTATATGCGTTTCATCCCTCCTCTTCACATGACCATACCAAGACAAGCGATTCCCTTTTAACTTTTCCGTCACTGGTGCCACTTTTAAAGTGCCTCTAATGTACTCATTTCTCACTTTATCCACTCTCGTTACTCTACACATCCATCTCAACATTCTCATCTCCACTACATGCAATCTTTTTTCATCCGTCTTTTTCGCAGCCCAACATTCTGATCCATACATTACGACAGTTCTTATCACGGACTAATAGATTTTCCCTTTCAATTTGAGGGGCATCCGAGGGTCACAAGTTGTTCCAGTGACCTGTCTCCCTGGACAAGCGACCCGAGGTACCGAAAGTCGGAGCAAATCGGTATAGGCGTTCCGGTGAGGTGTATAGGTATCGGACTGGAGAGACCGCTGAAATCGCAAAACAGGTACTCTGTTTTGGTTCTGCTCAATTTCAGGCCAACACTCTCCAGTCTTTGCCACCACGTCTCCAATTTGCTCTGGACCTCTAGGCCGCTTTTTGCAACCAGCACAATATTATCAGCAAACAGGTGCCTGCACCAGGGAGCCTCTTTCTGGATGTCTGACGTCAAAGCGTCCATTATCATCAGGAATAGATAAGGGCTGAGGGCCTGGTGTAAACCGACTGCTACACTGAAGCTGTCAGTGGTGCCCACTGCAGACCGGACTTGAGTACTGCTTCGACTGTACATCGCTCGGATCAACTGCACATACTTCCTAGGCACACCTTTCTCCTTAAGGGCCCACCACAAAACCTCACGAGGTACCCGGTCGTATACCTTTTCGAGGTCAACAAATACCATATGCAGCTTTTAATGCACAGCCCTATATTTCTCGCACAGCTGGCGGATAGCGAAAATGGCATCCGTTGTACCCCGACCAGGCATAAAACCGAACTGGTTCTGTGAGATTTCACTCTCTTCTCTCAACCGCCTTTCAATAACTTTTTCCCAGGCTTTCATACTATATGACATTAGCTTTATTCCTCTATAGTTGTTGCACTCCAGCACATCACCTTTGTTCTTGAAGATGGGCACCAACGAACTCTTGCACCATTCATCAGGTATGGCTTCTTCCAGCAACAACTTATACTAACTGTTAACCACGTCCATCCATCTAGTTGTTTGTATCTGATATAGATTGAAATATCCACATTTCCTATTCAGAGTTTTTTAATTAAAATTTAGATTTACTTCCTGCTGCACGAGGTCAACTTACTTAGCATAGCACACGATCCCTCTTCCAAGAAAACGTTGCTATAAGTAAAAACAAGCTTGAACGTCAAATATTGTATCAAGTCGAGGAAATCGAGGAACGGTTACGCAAACTTTAATTTTAGCATGCCTAATAAACAGGCTGGTTCAAACTATTACATCAAATTGGAGGTTGTTTGGTTCAATATTTATCAAAAGTCAGTCGCCAAACGGCATGCAGTTTTACATATTTCTATTTGATCAAACAGAACCAGCCTGTTCGATCAAATTACTTTCATCGTGTATGGCCCGTATTAACTTTAGTAACTTTTTAAGTAAGGCAATATTTGTTAAAGAAAACGTGTAACTGTACATATTAATAAACATATTTCTTTCAAAAAGAAGAATATAAAAAAACAGTTCGGCTCGAACGCCTGGGTAAGGTTTAGAGGGACAAGAGAATTACCAAGAAAATGAAGGTCAGATTGATGAAATGGTTCGTGTTTCCAATCTTTCTCTATTGCTCCGAAACTTGATCCCTAAGACTGCAGGATGTCCACCAATCGACGCACTAGAGATGCGGTGCTGGAGACGCCTCCTGAAGATCCCGTGTGTTGCGGTCGCGACCTACGTGGTTCCGGCCGCAAATTGCTGTTTTGCAATAGTCTCCCCGACCTTTGAATCGAGGGGGACCAATAGAAAGCTTGACGACATGCTTCATAAGCAGTCGGTCAACTTTAAAGCATATAAGCTAAGAAGAAGAAAGAGGCTTGCGTTTGATCACTTTTTTATCAGAAGGTAATGACGTATTATAGTTATAATATAGATGCATCATGCATGCACCAACCTCACTACTTTAAAAAACAGCGAAGTGCTATTGGTACTTAACGGTAGCAAGATAACTAAGTATAGGTACGCTGACGGGGTGATCCTATACCCCGCAAGTAGCAACCTTCTTTTTATGTTGCCATTTCTGAGGTGCGGGTTACGCGTCTATAGTTTACATAAGTTAGAAGGTAAAAGATGACGCGGACGCCGAAGGGACGATCATCTAGAAGTAATATATTTGTTCAAAGACCTCCAGGAGCCCTACATCGTTTGTGACCCTTTTTGTCCGATTTTTTAGTAATTTCAAGTTCAAAAAACCCTTAGTCTCATGATCATGTTAAAATCACGCTTTTAGTAAAGGTAGGCAATACGCAATCCATAATGAGCAATCCGCAGACAATACGACATCGAGTTTTCAAAGAAAGTGTATTTTTTTTTTTAGGAATGGACTTGCTCTTAACCACAATTACGCCTGATGGAAAGTGATAGATGAGGTCTATGATAGAGCGAGCGTGCCCAGAAGATGCCTGTTCACTCTTGATTTGAAGGCAGACGGATTATGTGTGGACGGGAACACAGAACTGGCAGAGAGTACCACACTTTATGTGCGTATAATAAATGTGGAAGAGAAGCGCTGGGTACGACTAGTCGGGATAACGACCAAGTACGGATGGTACCCTGCAATACGTCTGGTATTCCGGTGGTAAAAGGGCGATGGTGGGGTCAGGTCGTGGAGTTCCTGTGCACACTCCCCAAAAAACAGTCTGTACAAGACCGACAGGCAGGCAACATATCGTCGATGACCTAGGCTGTGAAGCTGAGCCACCAACGTCTCGTCACCTATAAGCCTTTTGAAGGCACGTTGCCGTGTGCTTGTCTGCAGGAGGCTTGGTTCCAATTAGAAGCCTCTCACTTTAGTAAATTGATCACGACTCTAATGAGGAAAAAACGATCGAAAGGAATATGTTCCTATACGTTAACCTACTAAAGTTTAAGAACCAACTAACTACGAGTACGTAATTAATTGGGAGCAAGATACTTAGCTTTTACGTTCTCGTTGTTTTCTAGAGCGTAACGAATGGGGCTAAGTAGGAAGTATCTGAAGGGTCATCATTGTTGTAACGTTATTGAGTTACCTAATTAATGATAAAATGATTTTCAAGTTATTTTTTGCTACTATGATTAAATCGGTAAGTATTGTAAATATTATATAGGTTTATGCTTATTTTGGTCGATAGACGTGATACCGTTCGATGTGCTAGTCAACCTGCCACATCGTTGGATGTCTTAGTGAGATGCCTCTACTGCTCCCAAGCACGATATTTAAAGGGTGCAGGAGGCTTAAGGAAGGAACATGTGGGCAAGAAACACAAACCCCACAGTGTGCCTTCATCATGCCCAACTATGTATAATCACTCTCTTAAGACCTGTTTCACCCCCCCAACCCCTTTGGAAAACCCTGGCAAAATTAAAATCATCGACACCTGTTTTAAAATCGCCTGTGGGGCGAGACCATCCGTGGCTTCATGTTTGGCGCGTTGTGTCCTGTTCTACATGTGCAAAAAACAATCGGCAACTAAAAAAAATGCTAACAGCCACAATTGAAGATAACTGTAACATTTCGACCCAAAGTTTTGAACCAAATTCCTCTTCACTCCTGCCCCAAAGAGGCTTATTGCACTATGTAGAATCTAAACTAGACGAAGGTGATATCAGGGGCGCAGCTAGGATCATCTTTAGCAGCGATGTGGTTGCGTCGTGCTCTCCAGAGACACTTAAGGCTCTGGAAAGCAAACACTACGCTCCGGCAGATGATTTTCCCACTTGAAATTACAGTCCAAGAAGTATTTCCGGCCATCTGGTCCTTCCGGAGTGGCTCCGCCGGCAGCCTCGATGGTCTTTCTCCTCAGCAGCAGAAAGGCCTAAAGTGCACAGGTGCTGGGGAAGCTTTTGAAGGAACTGACGGCCCTCATCAACCTAATGCTTTCTGGCAATGTGAACGAAGCCGAGTTAGATCGTGCGCCGGGTAAGTTTCTTATATAAACATAAAATGTTAGCAACATGGTGTCCTAAAGTGTCACGTAGCCGAGATATTTGAAGATAGTTACAATGGTTCTATACCCTTTCCTGCCTTTATAAAACATCGCACGTGTAAAATTAAGAAGTTATACTCAACAAGGTAGTCTTTACCTCCTGCTTTATTTTCCTTTCTCGTAGCTTTAAAGTCGAAATACAAACATACAAGTTATAAACAGAGGTACATGATGTTATCCAAATTACTCGTAAGCTCATTCAACTTTGTTTGCTTTTAATTTGAGTGTAGGTTTGGGTAAACACGTTCAGAACAAACATAGTGGATGGCCTAAGATATCTCTCAACCGATCTTCCGAGCCTTTTCCCAACTATGTTAGGGTCGGCTTCTATGGGCTCGTCACAATCTAGGCGATAAGCGGTCTTTGAGGAGTGGCTAGAGCGGCGCCACGGCGTCCTCACCTTCCGCTAGACGCAGTTACTCACCGGACTCGGTTGTTTCGGGAGGTACCTGTTTCTGATTCGGTGGGAGCTGTCAGCATTGAAGACGGGGCCCACTAGGGCCAGTGCCTGCCCGGGTTGCGGAATTTGTTTAACGAGTGGAACGAGTCACCGTGGCCCTGAAACGTAAAGGCCGTTAGGAGGAACACGGATGTCTGACACTCCCTTTTGCTTCATCTAGAGCGATGGGAGTCATTTGATGATTTCCGATCATTAAAAAAAAGGGTCGGCTTCTAGTAGCACCCCTTGGCAAGACAGACTTTGTGACTGCTGACTACCTGTAACGACTGTCAAAATATAAAAAAAATCCGCAGCATTGAGGATTATCGGTAGGGTAATGGATAGGAAGAGGAGCATGTGGCTAGATAATAACAGCCGCACGGGTCGATCTTCAAGGTTAAGCAATGCTTGCCAAGGTTGGTCTGTGGTTGGGTGACCATCTTAACATACCGAGTTACGTCCGTGCCTCGGAAAGCACGTTAAGCTGTTGGTCCCGGCTGTCATTTATAGATCTTTGGCAGTCGTTACGGATAGTCAGAATCCAGTTAATCTGACTCCAGTCTTGCCATGAAATACCGTGTTACCCAGTTAATGGGTTGTGGAGGTTTGATAGGCAGCCGCTCCACGTAAAATACTGGTATTCAGCTAAATCTGGTTTGACTGGAAGCCGACCCCGATATAGTTGGGAAAAGGCTAGGCAGATGATGTAATTAATGGATAGACAATAGATCCACAGACCAACTTCAGTAAGTGTTGCATTGCCTCGAAGATCGACCCTATTAAGCTACGAGCTCTTTTGTTAGATTTATACATACCTATAATGTTGTGTGTCATTAAGTTTCTAACCGTCTGTAGAGGTTCTGACAAAAAAGTCGACGTAATTTAATTTCAGGCACTGGTGCTGTTAAGTATTTTCATTTAAAAACAAATGTAATCCCGTTTAATTTTGAACTGTTTTGCATTTCTCATTGACCCATTTTCATAAATATCATATAAATTGGAGCGTGCAACATACATCATATTATTTGAAATGTAATCTACTTATCACGGGAGAACTATTTAATAATATTATTTGTGGTGCAGCGAACTCTCGCTGTATGTATTTGGTCGGTTTTTTTCGGGTTCTGAACGAATCTTATAGAAAATAACATGTTGCTGTCAAACCATAGAATTCTTACAAGTTTTCCTGTATCTTTATTTTTTATCAATATTTTAGACTCGTTTCAGAAAAGGTTATAATTTTTCAGCAAATTTCTTGGATAACTTCAAAACTATTTATTTTAGTAAGTTGGAAAAACTTTATTTTTAGGTTTCTAGTTTACCCCTTAAAGTTTGGGTTGTAGAATATTATATGTGTACCAAATTACAACTGAATTGGTCCAGTAGATTCGGAGAAAATCGGCTGTGACAGACAGACAAAATTGCCCCAAACTATGTTGAATTACTGACTGATACTTATACTTAGGTGTAAGACAGTGTGACCCCTTATCGCCAAAAATATTCATAGCCATACTCGAAAGCATCATCAACAAACTGAACTGGAACAAACGAGGAATCCTCATACAAGGAACCTTTCTGAGTCATTTGCGTTTCGCCGACGATATAGTAATATTATCCGAGACAAGCTCAGAACTACAGCTCATGATCAATAATTTACAAACAGTTAGCGCCGAGGTAGGACTTGAAATCAATCTCACTAAGACCATGACAATGACTAACAGCCTCAAAAAACAGATAGAAGTCAATGGATATCCACTAGAATACACAGACAAATATATCTATCTAGGAAGAACAATCAGCTTTGAAAAAGAAAATAACGAACTAGAGATTGAAAGAAGAGTTCAGCGAACATGGAATAAATTCTGGAGTCTGAAAGAAATTTTCAAAAGTAACATGTCAACGAAACTGAAAACTAGGACAATGAACTCTAGCCTCTTACTATGCTTGACATATGGATGTAAAACATGGAAATTTACGTCAAAAGTTAAGCAAAAAATAACATCCTGTCAGCGTGGAATGGAGAGAAGCATGCTTAAAATAAAAAGAAAACTAGATAAGATTAGACACGTAAAGATAAGAGAAATAACAAAAGCCAATAATGCCTTAAACTACGCACAAAAGTTAAAGTGGAAATGGGCCGGTCATATAGCGAGGCTTAGAGACAGAAGATGGACCTACAGCACTACTATATGGAGAGGACCTCAAGGAAAAAGAAAAAGAGGAAGGCCCTCTACACGATGGGAGGACGAAATAAAAAAAGTCGCTGGCCCATTGTGGTGGCAAATAGCACAGGATAGAGAGAAGTGGACATCATTGGAGGAGGCCTTTACCCAACCTTGAAAAAAAAAAAAAAACTTGAAAAACCTTGCTAATAATTAATCATAGTGTTATAGTGTATAAATAGTAAATTAAGAAGTAATGTAGCAGGATCAAATAAAGGCTTTTATATTTATTTTTTATTTTTATTTTATTTGTCTTATACTCAGTATAAATTGTTTGCAAAAACAACACTTTTGTTCTACACTGTATAATTGTTAATCTAGAATTCTAGACAAATATAAGTCGAAAAAATTTTGAAATAGAATGCGTACATGGTCCGTAGAGAATTTTCATGCAGTTTACCGTTAAATTCAACAAAGCGTTATAATTTAATTCAAAACTTTGTGTTACCGTTTGAGCAACCCATAAAAGAAATAATTGTCACAAAGACAAACTTTGGGTTGGGAAGGAAATTTTTACACGGATAAAACCCACCAAAGCGGTGAAATATATCCTAGATTATATTGAACTATCTGTCCCGCGCACCTCTGTCTGCGTGTATTTTTTTATTAATGCTTCGCTCCTTTTGGTCGTAGCGTGATATTATATAACCTATGGCCTTCCTCAATAAATGGGCTATCCAACACTAAAATAATTTTTCAATTCGAACCAGAAGTTCCTGATATTAGCTCGATCAACCAAACAAACTCTTCATCTTTATAATGTTAGGAATGTTAGGATTAATAAGATAAACGGTAAATCTTATTTTCTAATAACTTAACTCAAGGTGTTACTGTATAAATAAGTTTACTTAATATTAATTAATGCTAAGCTGGAGAAGGCAGCGGCGAGCAAAATAACGAAATAAGATTTCAAATTTAACATTTCTATAAATTCAGCGTAAATTAAATATTGGAATGGAATTCTGAATACTTAAATAATTTTTCGACTTAAATGATTTAAATCCCGAAGTTGTGAGTAAGCTTTGGTTAAAATTCGAACTGAAATACCTATGATCTCCCGCAATGCCAATGCATTCGCTTTACAGATTTCGGTTCAGTACTAAGGATTAATGACGAGATAAATAACGATTCTGTTGTGAAAAGGGTTCGTGATCACATATCAGGGACGTGGCCTGGTCGTATCCAGGCCGCGGTCTGTCACAACGAGATCTGGCACGTCCCGGTCGCGTAAATACAAAGGTGGCTGCAACACAGACACCCATAGTCTGTGCTGCATTATCTTGTGGATGGTCTAAAGCAGTTATAGTCTGTCCAAATCCAGCTGCAACACAGGTGTGTAGTACAGCCGCATTTGTTTCTATAATTCAATGAAAAAAAAAAATGACGGAATCAACACACAGTCTGTGCTTTATTATCACGAAGGGCATGGCGAGGTCCGAAAGACCCCGCTATACCCTTCTAATTTTCAAATTTTTCCGAGTCGGGGAGCTACAAGTCCCAATACTGGACGAATAACTTCGAGTCTTAATTAATGGAAGATCAAGTAGATCACGAAAGCCAGATATCATCATAAACCTGATTTATGGGGGAACCCCCCCTTCCCCCTATGCCACTCATCGTGGTCCTTGTCGCTAGGTTAAGGGAAAAAAAAAATAGATTTGTTTGCAGCCGTTTTTAACCGACTTCTTCAAATAGGAGGAGGTTCTATGTTCGGCTGTATGTATTTTTAACCGACTTATTTTTATGTATGTTCACCGATATTGTCAGCAAACTGTAGACCGATTTTAAACATTCTTTCTTTATTCGAAAGCCTATACTCCTGAGGTGGTCCCATTGTCACCAAGTCAGAATGAAAACCGAGGGAAATCCTCAAATTTTATAGGCATACACAATGTTTTTCATGACATTTCTTACGCAATTCAGATATTTGTGCCTGGTAATCATCATCTCATGTTGCTGAGCTGATGATGGAATGTATAAGTCAGGATCTGATGATGGGATCCCGTGAAAAAGGTTTGTTCAGTGATATTTTCGCCAATTGTTAACTGATTTGGATAATTCTTTTTTTGTATGGAAGAATATTTTCTCAGACTGGTCCCATTTAAATTTGGTGAAGATCTGATGAAGAACTTCGGAGGTAGGCAACGGAACTCTTCAATAAATGATAGCAAATGGATCGGGATTTCGGTTGATTAATCGCATGTCTGTTGATTGTTTACACCAGTTTATAACATAACATCACGCCGGCACGCTGTGTTAAACTTTTTAGTGGTACCTGCGTACCAATAGAAGGTGAAAAAAAAAATATTAAAAAATAAAACCGACGTCCAAAAACAAAACACAACAAAATAACTTTAATTTCGGAAGTCGATGTCAAAAAAAAAACCAAAAACACCGACTTCCGAAATTAAAGTTATTTTATATTTTGTAGTGTTTTGTTTTTGGAAGCCGGTTTTATTTTTTGTTAAAACAACGACTTCCTGATACGTACGACAGATATTTGGACAGTTTCCAAATATCTGTCGTACGTATCAGGCTGCGCAACAGGATAGCTACTGTCTGTCTTGCAGCCGCCTTTGTATTTACGCGTCCCAGTCACTGCCCGAATATGGAATGTGCGAACAAGTTTATTAAAATATGCGCGTCGATATTTTTTCTTAAGCTCCGATCGGACCATGGCCACGTCCCAGCTGCGTAATGCCAGACTCTATTACCACAAACATCCATAGTTTGTTCTGGACTGCTTTGTGCACTAAGAGCGAAATGTATTTCATCACAGACATTCTCTTCATACAATATTATGCTTGTCATTTCCAAAGCAAACTACGAATTAGTGAGAGCAAAGAGTTGCAAAACAAGGGCAGGGTTGTGAAACATATATCTATACATATAATAAAATTGTAGACTAACCGTGTCTGTACATTGAATATCTTTGCATAAAAATTACATAGAAAATTTAGAAAAAAGTTATAAATAATAATAATAAAACTTTTATTTCGGGTGGCATAGACCCATAGAAAACTTAACCCAGTCAACACAGTACGGGACACGCTTATTTGCTACTATTTGACTTGCGCAACTTCGTCTGCGTCACAATTTTAATTGTGACGCAGACGAAGCTCTACTGCTTCACTCCTATTAGTCTTAGCGTGATGACATATAGCCAATAGCCTTCCTTGATAAATGGGCTATCTAACACTGAAATAATTTTTCTAATCGGACTAGGAGTTCCTGAGATTAGCCCGTTCAGGTAAACAAACAGACAAACAAACAAACTCTTCAGCTTTATATATTAGTATCGAAGTATAGATGACTCGCCACACCAACACCAGTCATGAGACAGTGATTTTAAAAGGGACAATCGAAACGTACAGCTATTGCGTTCAGAATGCTGTTGTTGCTACCCCGCATACGGGCCTTTTTAGTCAACTTTCTGTACTGTGATCGGTTTCGAAAGTCATTGTTTTAACAAAAAAACTATTTTACAAAAAAATTAAGCCAGCTTCCAAAAACAAAACACTACAAAATCATCAATAAAAAAAAAACCATTTGAGCAACCCAAAAAAGAAATGACGATCACAAAGACAAACTTTGTGTTAATTACAAGGCCAAGGAAATTTTTAACACTGAAAAAAGATATAAATAATAATAATAAAACTTTTATTTCGGCTGGCATAGACCCATAGAAAACTTAACCTAGTCAAAACAGTACGGTACACGCTTATTTGCTATGACTCGCCACACCAACACAAGTCATGACACTGTGATTTTGAAAGGGACAATCGAAACGTACAGCTATTGCCTTCAGAATGCTGTTGTTGCTACCCCGCATACGGGCCTTTTGTCTGTTTATCTATTTGTCTGTTTGTCTGTGCGTTGGAGGGAGCATCACGCATGAACCACAGATTGGGTTCCAAATCTAGGTACTTTAAAATATTAAGTGATAACCCGAGTAACATTTAGCGTTTATTTCATCAAAAGCAACCCAAATAATAAAAATATATTGAATTTTCAAGTTTAGGAAGAAACTTCATCGAGCGTTAAAATAGGTAGTTTTTATTGAGACTACTTGCAATGCCATCTATTGAAAATAACAGTATTGTTACTACTATTATTCTCTCACCAAACATAATTGTTGAGTTATTTGTTAAACTTAATATTACGTAGCAAAAGAAAAGTGAGCATACCTATGTTATTATCATATCGGAATTATCATAAGGAAATCGTTCCTGTGATTACTCACCTTGCAAATCTCTGTCTCCAGCAAGGCGTCTTCCCGGCTCCCTTAAAGCAGTTTATTATAACCCCAGTACACAAGGGAGGGGACAGAGACGATGTCAACAATTACAGACCTATCTCGGTCTTACCAGCCATGTTAAAAATTCTCCAAAAGATTATTAATTCTAGACTCAATAAATTCTCAAACAAATTGAACTTACTATCTCTTTCACAATTTGGTTTCAGAGAGGCTATGAGTACTGAAGATGCTGTAATTGCACCAAATTCTCATATTATCGAGCACAAGGGAAACAAGTGGCTATCCATTTTCATAGATCTCCAAAAAGCTTTTGACACCGTTTCTGTCCCTATCCTTGTGAACGTATTACAAAAAGCCGGAATAAGAGGTTCTGCACTCAGCTTGCTCAGGGATTACCTCTTAAACAGAAAGCAAAGAGTGAAAATAGGACAATACACGAGTGATAAAGTAGAAATAACATAAGGCGAACCGCAGGGTAGTGTTTTGGGACCTACCCTGTTTTTGTTATACATTAATGATTTGTGCAATATTCAACTAACAAATGCCAGGGTATTTGCATACGCCGACGATACTGCTGTTATATATTCTGGTAATTCTTGGCAAGATGTTAAACTGAGTGCAGAGATAGGGATTGCCCACATAGCTGAATGGCTGAAAAACAACTTACTAACATTAAACACCACCAAGACCAGCTACTTATGTTTTAGTGTTAGTTTCCGGACACAGCCAAATGAAGACCTCATACATGCGGAGATATAAACAAGATAAGCTGTAACTCTTTATGCCTAAATAGAGTCTCTAAGACGAAACACCTGGGCGTGATGGTTGACCAGTTTTTCAACTGGTACCCACACATTGAGCAGGTGACTGCCAGGGCTAGAAAGCTTACTTAAATTGGATCTTCAAAACACTAAGACACGTGGCACTAAGATAAGCGACTTAGAAACCTCCTTAATGAAATCTATATTGCTCTAGTGCAGTCCGTCCTTCTGTTTTGTTTCCTCATTTGGGGTGGCGCAGCTTAAACTAGATTTATGGACGTGGAACGTGCACAACGACCACTTATAAAAGTTATGTATTTTAAAAATAAAAGATATTCTACTAAAAACCTATACGAAATCAGTAATTTACTCTCTGTCAGGAAACTGTACATAACCCAAATGGTCCTAAAAACATAAAGCCCTCCATTATAATGTGAATAAAACACATAAAAGGAGAAAAGATACAATTGCAGTGGTTCCCCAATGTAAGACCAAATTTAGTAGCAGACAATTTTACCACCTCTCGGCTCAAATATATACTTAATAGGATTAATAAAAACATATATATAAACAATAAAAACAATTACGAATGTAAAAAAATTAGAACAAACTGGATTAAATCTCTTACTTATGAGAATACGGAAGCCCTTCTGGTATATCACGAGTAATTTTTTCACACACCATAACGATACACACCACACTACACATCACACCACACCGCACATCACACCACATCACACCACCACAAACCACACTACATCTTACACACACACCACACCTAAATAAAGCACACCACGCTTCTTACCACATGATAATCAGATGTGTAAATTAAATAAACTACTCAAAACTAAATAGGGCCCACCATGTTTTTTTGCTGCAACTTAAAATTGAACCAAAACATTCAGTTTTTATGAATACACAAGTTTCGAGTGAGCATTTAGGAATAGTGTAAACATGAACAATAGAAACATTTGTTTAATAAAAACACAAAATAACAGTTTTTAGGAAAAATTACACAAAATAAAGGAAAAACATAATCTTGTAAAGCACAACTATTCTGGAAAAAAATATGGTGCTTGTTATTTTTTAATAACGAGTGGGTCCTCCTCTGCTCCGTATGCACTCTCTGAGCCTATCTGGGACACTTTCAATCAAGTGAGTTACGTTTAGATCCGGTATTTGTTTCCAACAGACTTTCAAAGCGTTAATGAGCTCCTGCTGGCTGTTCACATCATTGTAACGTTCTTTCAGGCGTCTTTTGAGCTGATCCCATAAATGTTCAATGGGGTTGAGGTCGGGACTCAATGCTGGCCATGACAAAACGGTGATATTGGCTTCAGAGAGTGCTCTTTGTGTAGTGCGGGCTGTGTGTGCGCGAGCATTGTCATGCATAAAGACAAAGTTATTGCCCACTCTTTGTGAAAATGGGATGACATGTGGCCGGATTACTTGCTCGATGTAACTGGCGGCGGTTACGGTACCTTCATTCAGAATTACCATCTCTGTTTTGCCGTGTAAGCTAATTCCACCCCATACCATAACACTGGGACCCCCAAATCGGTCTGTTCCATGCACGCATGGTTCAGAAAAACGTTCCCCTTCTCTTCTCCACACGCGTATCCGTCTGTCGTCACTGTAAAACTTCACTTTACTGTCCGTAAAAAGCACATTCCTCCAGTTATCCATAGTCCATTCCAAATGTTCCCGGGCGTACCTTAAGCGTGCTGCACGATGAGCCCTCGTTAGTTTTAGTCGAATAGCACGTACTCTAGAGTGTTGTCCATATTCGTGAAGCCGATTCCGAATGGTTTGATCGCTGACTCTCGTCCCTGTAGATTGCCGTAGTCGAGTTTGTAAGGTCCGAGCGGTTACAGTACGCTCCCGACGTGCGGTTAACCTTACGTATCGGTCTTCCTGGGCAGTTGTAGCCCTAACTCTTCCTGTGCCAGGTCTCCTAGCTACACTTCCGGTCTCCTGATACCGTTCCCAAACGTTTCGGATCGCTCGTCGCGATACACCGAGGTGTATAGCCACAGATCTCTGAGACTGTCCCTCTTGTAGCAAAGATACTGCTCTTGCAGCGGTTTCCATGTCCATATGTCGTCGAGAACCAGGCAAAGTGATCACAACTAACACAGGAAACAAACAAAATGGTTAAAAACGTGAGTGTTCCACAACAGCGTTTTGTGTAGACTGAAAACTTAAGTGACTGAGAATTTGTGCATTCGATGTTTTTTTCGAGTACTTCACTTTTTTAGCTACCCTCTTGAAATCAATATGAATGTTGTCGGAATAAATATTGATAAGGGCTCTTAAACATGTCACCTTGACGGTTCAAACCATAACTTTGTCAACAACTACACAGGTAACTTTATTTAGACCAAAATAGTGACTGATTCGAGGTGGGCCCTATTTTGTTTTGAGTAGTTTAGTAGCAACATGTTGTAATATATTATTATGTAACATTTATGCAAATAAGTAGGTATGTGTGTAGTGAACCTATGTATTTTTGAAAGAATGGCGTTGTCCCCATGGCTGTCACTTGACAATCGTTACGGGTAGTTAAAGGACAGAAAAATTCAACACCAGGCTTGCCAAGAGGTATGTACCTACATAGGCAGTCACATCATGTAAAAAATTGGTATTCGACCCCAATGACAATGTCACGAAAAAATAAGTATTTAATAGAATTGACAAGCTCCTTCTTATTTTGGAAGTCGGTTAAAACTTCATAATAATATATAGCCTTTTTTTTAAGGATGGGAAATCATCAAATGTCTCCTCCCGCTCTAGGTGAAGCAGGACGGAGTGTCAGACTCTTACTGACCAAAACCCATCCGTGTTCCTCCTAGTGCCCTTTGCGTTCCAGGGCTACGGAACCTCTTTCGAACAGATTCTGTTCGAAAGAAGTTCAGGCACTTGCCCTACTAGCGAGACCCGTCTTCCATGCTGACATCTCTTTGAGCCGCGCTGGGATACAGCGCGCCGCCGACCTGGGCCTAGTTCTGATCAGACGGCGAGAGAGATCAGACGGAGACTGCTCGTCGTCCGCAGGCCCGCGCCTACGGCGGCTGGGAATCGTCCTGCGAATCCCGACGTCTGGGGCCTCTTCTGTGAATATATAGCCTGATGTCACTTCGACTCTTAAGATGAATCTAATGATTCCCCATTTGAAAAACTTATCCAGTCGTTTAGGCTGCCAATAGTTCCAAAGAAATATACGTAACTACAAAATACACATTATATACTAAATTTATATTATTGTCAGAATAAAAAACATAAAGTTATCTATCATCATCATATCAGCCAATTGCCGTCCAAAGCTGAACGTAAGCCTCCCCCAAACAGCACCAACCATCCCGATCTAGAGCAGTTCAAATTCATCCGCTTCCAGCTACCTTTTTCAAATTAATCTATTGCATATTGAATTTAAATAGGTACCATTACTAAAATTTTGTACCATTACAAAAAACAAAAACCGGACAAGTGCGAGTCGGACTCGCCCCCCGAGGGTTCCGTACAAATTTGTAGGTACAAAATTATTTTATAATAAAGACTATGTTTTTTTATGATTTAATTACAAATGTATAGTTTTCAGACTTTTCCCTATACTTGTAGTATAAGAAAATATTACTTGCCAAATTTCATAGTGCCTAGGTCAACGGGAAATTTCAATTTTGATTCCGCTGAGAGTGTCGAAATATATGTTTTTTTGCGGCATAAACGGCCGTATCTTTATTTACGTTAACTTAGAAGTTTGATTTTTTAGGGTTCCGAACAAAAAGCGGAACCCTTATAGGATCACTCGGGTGTCTGTCTGTCTATGTCTGTCTGTCCGCCTGTCACAGCCAGTTTTCTCCGGATCCACAGGACCGATTCTGTTGAAATTTGGTACACATATGGACTTCTGTGACCCAAACACAGAAGCGTTGCGTAAATAATATTTTTTAGAATGGGGTTCACTTTTAGGGGTCAAATTAGAAAATTAAAAAAAAGGAATTTAACCATATCGTGTGACATATCAAGTGAAAAGGCTTACTGTGAGGGTTTAATTTTTAGTTATTCAAGAAATAAGATGAAAATTGACCATTTCCTCCCCCCCTAATCTCCGAAACTACTGAGCCTAAAATTTTGAAAAAAATTGGAGATAATAGATCTTTACCTATAAATTCCAGGAAAATCTATGAGAATTCAGTAATATAGTGTTAAAATTAGATGTTAAAAAAGAAATTCGTTCGGAACCCTTTGCACGCGAGTCCGACTCGAACTTGGCCAGTTTTTTTCACAGCTTCAAGTGACCGTAGATTTGAGTATATGGTTTTAATTTCAACTCGATACGTCCACGCGTTCTCAAGATAAAGGGTCTTGACAGACGGATAAGGATTCCGTTTTTTCCTTTTGTGTTACGGAGCCCTAAAAATTAACCTGATCCAGTACTCAACCATTTTTTTTTCTTTTTTAAAACCTAACCATATCAAATGAAAGATTAAAAATATTTTTGTGGATGCGGAATTAATAAATATTTTCAAACCACGACCGCATACTATTCTGAATTTAAATTTTGAATAATACAGACAATTCGCGAAATCCACGCGGGTTCGTTGAATTTATCGAGTTGGTTTTAACCCTTGATGTCCAAAAAACTATTTAAATTACTTAAGAAAGCACAAATAATACTTATTACAAATCATCATCTCATCTGCCTAGCCTTTTCCCAACTATGTTGGGGTCGGCTTCCAGTCAAACCGGATTCAGCTGAATACCTGTGTTTTACGTGGAGCGGCTGCACCAGACCTCCGCAACCCATTAACTGGGTAACACGGTATTTCTTAGCAAGACTGGAGTCAGATTTATTGGCTTCTGACAATCCGTAACGACTGCCAAAGATCTACAAATGACAGCCGGGACCAACGGCTTAACGTGCTTTCCGAGGCACGGAGGTAACCCCGTGTTAAGATGGTCACCCATCCACAGACTAACCTTGGCAAGCGTTGCTTAACCTTTAAGATCGACCTATGCGGCTGTTATTATTTAGCCACGAGCTCCTCAAATAATACTTATTACAAGTGCTTATATAATTTCATTAATAAAACATGCAGCCATGTAGGTTCCTTAGGGAGTGAAGGCGTGCACTAAGAGAGAATTTCCCGAAATTCTTACAGGAACGGGAAAAAACGGTATATGCGTACGAAGTCGTGGGCAATACCCAGTCACGTAATAAAAATAAAATAAAACACAATTTTAAAGCTATATTGTTTATCATTTAAAAATAAATTAAATTGGAACCCCAGTTATGACATTTACAAAAAAAAAAAAGTATAGTATATATTAGTATATAGTAGTAGAAAAAATACAAATGTATTTTCTCTGGCACATATCGTACAGCTGCAACTTGGCCAAAAAAATCCCCAAATATACGGATCGCGTTACACAATTTAAACTGGTCTTCTTGTCCAGATGTTTTTACGCAAACTTATCAATGTAGAAGGTCGACTGTTCAGAGTTAGTGTCAAAAATACTCATAAACGCCTAGTAAATACAACTTTTTTCACTTGCGATAGAGCAAAACTAACCTGGGGAAATACTCCCCAATGAACAGAATACCGGCCGAGTACAACACTATTGCTAAAGGCTGGTCCATCGACATTCTCCATGATACAAAACGGAATTTCAAGAAAGCTATCTTACTTAACTTATCATTCCCAAAAAGGTGGCCAAAACTGAGTGGTTTAACAATTTTTTTTCTTTTTGCAATGATTTTGTAATAATTTTTAAATTTAATTTAATGTCTATTTATTTGTGTAATGTCTAATATATTGTTTATTTTATGTTATTTAATTTAATTTGATTTGATTGTATGTCCTTCTATTTAGATTAATGCTTTGACTGTGTGTTGATGTATTTTGTTTGTTTTCTGTTTTATTTTGTTTTGTATGAAATTTTTAATTTATTTTCAATCTGACATTGTTATTTATTCTATTTAATTTTAATCATATTTTAAATTGCACTCGCTTATATTTTAACCTTTTCATATTTTTAGTTTACACCTTTTCCTGCAAGTGTTTACTAATGTTGTGGTTGTCTGAAAGTGTTGCAGCACCTGAATATTAAAAAAAAAAATATGTTATTTGCTTTAAGTACGGTGTATGCAATTTTGACGATGCTAATAAATAAATAAATTGGTTCAAGACTTGACAGGGTCAAAATATAATACTAACAGTGATAAAAGAATACAAATTGTTCGAAAAACAAACGAGATATGTTATATTTATTTTAAACAAATAAATCTGTCCCTCTCGCGAAAACCCAGATTTCTATGGCAGCTGAGGTTTCATGCAATTTAACGTCAGAGTTTATATCGGAGTTGTCTTTCTAATTGTAATCTTTGAAGCTCTGCTCATCGCTGATGAAGGTATTTAAAAATAATTTCATGATTGTTAACGGCTTGTGTTTAAACACCGCCCAAAAAAGTACCTATTTTACTACCAAAAAAGTTCTAAACGGTTACCAAAACGGATAAATGGTCACCAAATAATATTCGAGAAGTAGCGCTCGCCGGCCGCTGCCGCGGCACCGCTCGCTTCGCTCGCTCGGCTCGCGCGCGGTTGGTCACAATTCTAACCTAACCTAACCTAACCTATTTTATCCAGTTTGTAACCCCAAGCCTACATTTTATGGCAATCGCAGTTGAGTTGGATAGAATTTGGTGACCATTGATCCATCAACCATTTGGTGACCATTGATCCATTTTTGGTGACCGTCTAAATTATACCCATTGTTAACTAGAGCGAATAATTATTTCATTAAAAAAAATAGCTCAAACAGTCCCGAGCTCGTAAAATTTTGTTAAACTATGAAGTCATTGAGGCTGTCTGTACTCGCATGTTTTTTGCTCTAACATTCTAAAGCAAAATGTAATTCAACACAGATAATATTGTCAGCTCTGAAATGTACTATGCATTTCATTCATAAAAGCAAACTACCTACGAGCACGGAGCTACCCATTTCTGTAGTAATATATTATAGTCTGGCATGACCTTGGCATGACGCGTCCCGGCGTGCCTGGAACGTGGCCGTAGTCCGACCGGATATGTGTGAATCAAACTTGAAACAGTTATTGCACAAAAAAAAAACACCTGATGGCGCATCACATTTGCGCGTCATGGACCACCGCGGGGACTGCGCGGGGTCGGGGTACAGAACCCGGGACATTGGCAACCACTGAGCGCTCGCCACACACTACCACCACCACACAACCCACCACCACCAACCACCACCACCACCAACCACCACCACCAACCACACAACCACCACTCAACTCACAGACGCACTCCACTACAGGCATTTCTTTTATACCTTTTGTCTATTCGATGTAAAGTATGGTATTATATCTATTTTAATACAGTTCGCTCTTTTATTTAAATGTTAATTCCGACTGAGCCCAATCACACCTATTACATTATACAGTGGTTATAAGACGGAAAACATACCAAATTCTGGCCTAAATAGTACATTCAATTTAAACATACTGTATAAGTGTACCTAGTCGCTATTTCAGTAATTTATTTACACTGCGCCGCTTATGTATGCGCGCTTACATAATTATTCAGAAATTAATTCTATGCTTCGTTTAGCGATACTTACCTATACACTATTTACTTGTATACACTCCTCGCACAAGTTGAGTGAATGAACAGAAAGCTTCAGTCATTAGCGACGGTTGATAAGTATTTATTTAAGCTAGACAACAGTTAACGTAGATACCTTCTCTGAGATCTACTTTGAATCGTTGTACGATTTCACAAATAGTGACAAGAAATTATTGAAATCAGTATCACAAATTACTAACATATTATAAAACAAGGTCCTTCGCCGCGTCTGTCTGTCTGTCTGTTCGCGATAAACTCAAAAACAACTGCACTGATTTTCACCAATGGATAGTAGTACTACACTATTGATAGTAAAGTACGGAATTTGTTTCTTCATTCATAACCGTGAATATTTACAAATCTTCATGAACCGCCAAGCATCAAAAACAAAAGATGGACAGCTACTCTGGTGAATCGTATGTATCCGACGACGTACTAAATATGAGGGGTAACGGTTGGAGGAGAGCTTCAAAAGGCCTGCTGGCTCCCATTGCCGCCTCTTGACGTCAAATCTTTTGTGGTTTGGGTACCAACTCACCATCTAGAGACTTTTATGAAAGAAGAATTTTGGCCGATAGACGTCGTGTACCTATCGGCATTTTCACGGAAGGCACCACGACTCAACACAATAAATTAATCAATAATTTACTTGGTTGTTATGTTTTTAATCTATACTAATATATAAAGCTGAAGCTGAGTTTGTTTGTTTGTTTACTTGAACGCGCTAATCTCAGGAAGTACTGGTCCGATTTGAAAAATTCTTTGAGTGTTAGATAACCATTTATCGAGGAAGGCTATAGGCTATATATATCATCACGCTAAGACCAATAGGAGCGGAGCAGTAATAAAAATTGTGACGCAGATGAAGTTGCGCGGGTCAACTAGTATCTAAATATACCTAAGCCCTTTTTAATTTGTGTTATTAAATTTTGTATATTTTTATGGGCCTGGAGTTGCCTGACAATAAAGCATTGTTATTATTAGTACGAGTACTTACGAAAGTTTTAAGTGAGTGAACGCGAATGTATACTAAAAGTAACAGTAAACATCTTATTCTTTAGATCATAATATCATAAAGAAATACTCGTGAAAAGGTATACTGGATCCATGAAAGGTACGACTTACTCATTTATAAACATAAACATTTTACCGCCTGTGAAAAAGCGGTTGAAGGAAGATATAATAAAACGAAAAAAAAAATCAAAGGATAGGATTTAATGAGGGTACAGAAAAATAAACTCAAGCAGTGACGGATGACTTCAGAAAAATATTAACGATACTGCAAAGCTCATACTTTGCCCGACCAGAATCTAATCCCGGCCTTAATAGATCTGGGTTCGATAGTGGTCGGGCAAAGCGCATCTAATTGGGTTTTTCCTTCTGAAATTATTAAGTAGCAGCCCAGAGCCTGAAAACATATAGAATCGTCTCCTATTAGATGGGGTAGAGAATATCCTATCCTAATCTATACTAATATTTAAAAGCTGAAGAGTTTGTTTGTTTATTTGTTTGTTTGCTTAAACGCGCTAATCTCAGGAACTGCTAGTCCGATTTGAATTCTTTCAGTGTTAAATAGCCCATTTATCGAGGAAGGCTATGGCTATATGTTATCACGATAATACCAATAGGAGCGGAGCAATAATGAAAATTGTGAAGCAGAAGAAGTTGCGCGAATCAACATATAGCTTTCCTCGATAAATGGTCTATCTAACACTGAAATATTTTTTCAAATCGGACCAGTAGTTCCTGAGATTAGCGCATTCAAGCAAACAAACCAACAAACAAATTCTTCAGCTTTATATATTAATATAGATATAGATTCTAGAATACAGAGTGACTTCAACATGAACAATTAATGTCGCTTTGCGTCGAAAATCTTAAAAGTACGTAAACATGCCAAAGTCTCTTCTACTCAAGTTTTAATGGTCGGAATAGCTATCAAAGTGGATGGAGGTCAGATAAGGCACGTTTTACGCGTCCATGGCTAAACGAGGAGGAAAGGTACAACTGTAATAAAAAGATAAATAAGTACCCCCTGCCTACTTCTGGTGATGCGGCTGTTGACGTTTTTAGCACTTTATAGGTTTCTTCGGACACAATAGTCAAGTTTCCATGTAATCACCGGTCATTTACATCAAAAGTTATAGTTTAGTAGAAATGGTCGGACATATCACGACCACTGCATCCCAGTCATACTTATCACACACAATCCTTAACGTTGACATTGTCAAACGACTGAATACTGTTATATGTTTTAGTTTTTAGGGTTCCGCACCTGAAGGGTAACCAACGGAACTCTATTTCTAAGCCACCGCTGTCCGTCCGTCTGTCTGTTAGCGGGCTGTATCTTAAGAACCGTAATAGGTAGACAGTTGAAATTTTCACAGATTGTTTATTTCTATTGCCGCTATCACACTAAATAATTAAAATGAAGGTTTATAGTACGAAAACCTTCGTGTGTGAGTCCGACTCTCGCCTCTGGCCGGTTTTTTATCACTTTTGGTATGCAAAGAACATCATATTTTGTGCCTGCTGTGACAGCACTCACAAATGTTTTTTTTTTTTTCACTACTTTCACTGAACATCATGCCAACTGCAAAGTGGCTGCGTAGTCGGTTGGAAATTTCGTAAAGTTATATCAACTGTCAAAGTGTGGCGTGCTGATCAAACGTAACCCTAAACGCAGTATTCAGGGTGACCGGCGGTGGCTATCAGTTAGCAGAGTTGTCAACTGAAAGTGCAGTGGTGCGTTAAAACACAACAATGCACATGCTGACGTGATGCTGACGCATACTATGTTTGGGACGCCTTTTTGAACTTGCTTACTGGACTCATCAGAAAGATTTTATCTGGTTTTCTATGATGTGTTTTAGAGTAAATTAGAGCGGCTCGATTAACAATAGAACTCACATAGATTTTAAAGCTTTAGTGCGGCAACCAGATCAACAATATACGATGGGCTGCTATCGTTTATATGGGTTGCAGTGTGTGGTGAGGCGGGGAGAGGCGTTAACTCACCCACGCCCGCCCTTTAAGTGAACGAGCTGATTGCCGAGCTCAGAAGTACAGTCTTGGAAACTCGATTAAAGAAAACGATAGTTGATAATAATCACGATATGTGAAAGTATTTATACTACATCTGGAAAGGTGCTGAATATCTGGCAACAGACGTTCAAGCTTATAGAGACTTACGTTTGGCACCAAATATACCTAATAAAACTTTGTCGGAATAGTACGAGCTTTGTTCGTGAATAATAAACAAATACACTCGAGTTATAGTAGGCACCGGAGACGTTGAACTATAGCAACGATATTCCCTATAAAACCTACTAGACTCAAGTTCCGGACGCTACCTGTACGTTGTTTTGTAAATATTTAATTTCCGTTTAAGTGACAGGCATATAATCTTCCTTTGACTTTGTTAAGGGTGCTTTGAAGCTGTATACCGTCGCGGTTGCTTTTAAAACTCGTCTTGTTGTTAAAACGATAATGAAAATTTGTATGCAACAGTTACTTTGAACGCCTGGAATTGTATAGGTAGATATCAGTAAATAGGTCCAAATTGGGTCACGTTTCCTAATGAGGCTCATTATTATTATTTTTTATAAGCTTCAACAGGTAAACAAACGACCCAAAGTCCCTTAATTGCTTGGCTTATACAAACAACCTTGTTATAACTCTTTGATAACTCGTGAGCCAAATAAAATTACGGTACGGCAAAGTTTCTGCTTCCATAAAAATCAGAAAATAAACTGCTCGTCAACTTCCGGGTACGGTAACGGGTATAAACAAATCATAAAACCTTTTAAATGTCAGCCGTATATTTCAAATGCTACTGAATCCGAAATAATGAACTATAATTTTTCAATGTTTGTGATCGCAGTAAAAAACATGTCTGTTTTCTTTTTACATAAAACTTTAATTGTTTAACGAACACGCTAGCTTTTGCCTGCCGTTTCGCACGCGCATATTCTGTTTTCTTTCCGTTCCGGTATTATCTTCGGGAAATCCTCACTTAGAGCTCGCCTACTGAGAGCTGAAATTTGGTATGTAGGTTCCTTGGGGAGTCCCAAGGAACCTACATACGTAGTTTCAGCTGTGCTGTCAGTCTCTCAGTCAGTCACTCATCATAAGTAACGAACAATTTTTTATATTAGGATTTGGTTTGTAGATACCTATGTGGGTACCGAGTGCGTTTATTACTGGACATAGTCATTTTAATAGATACAGCAAAAATAAGTTCTGGTTCACTGTCCTTACAGCAGGCACAATAGTTAAACAATCAGTGAAGACCACATGTGGTTCATTGGATTGTGAACCGGTAAAATCTTTTTAGTCTTTTCACACTGTTTCTAATCCTTTGGCTAGAGTTATAATATAATAGAATACTCCTTATTATTGTGCACCATATAAATTAGACATGTCTAATGTCTGTCTTGCCGATTCATAACTATGTTGGAGTCAGTAGGAGTGGCTAAGACCTGACCTCAACAATCCAGTTACTGGGCACTACGGTATCCCTTGGCAAGACTGACTTTGGTTCAAGGCAGGTCAGGGTTGCGGAATTTATTCGAAAGAGTCACCGCGGCCCTGGAGGGCTACTCTCTAAGCCCAAAGTCCATAGTTGCGGGCGTATTTTACTCCGTATAACCTACAGACTTACGATTAATCCCGAAACTGAACTGAGAATGAATGATAACACGATTTAACAGTAACTGTCAAATCGTGTTATCATTAATTCTTAGTAGTTATGTAATACAGAGTAGAATACGCCCGCAGCTAAGCCCGAAACTACGGGCTTCGGGCTTAGAGAGTAGCCCCCTAGAACGCAAAGGGCATTAGGAGGTACACGGATAGATTTCAGTCAGTAGAAGTCATTAGATGATATATATCCACGAAACCAGCGAAGTCAGAGTGTGATGAGGATGGCTTCACAAAAGTGCAGAAGAAGAAGAAGAAGCCTACTTGTCGCAATCAATGCGGTACTGGACTGACAGGACCAAATATGCTGCTACGTCCAGCCGTCCCTACGACGTTGCTGTATGTGTCCCGACTACATCACTCCACGAAGGTTGAGGAGATCGTGGAGTACATGAAGGTGAAGACCAACTGGACCTTGAGGGTCGAGAAGCTGGAGCCGCGTCACAACACCAACTTCAAGTCGTTTGTGGTGCGGGTTCCGACACAACATCTTGACAGATTCCTGAAGGAAGAATTTTACCGACGTTTTCGTGGTAGGCTACGCGACACCGCGCAGCGTAACACGACGCCGTCACTTCGTGTGTCTTAGTTTATATTTAATATGTATTAGTTTATTTTTATTTTAATGTTTTGTTGTGTATTGTATTTGTATGGGCCAGCGTTGCCTGAAATAAAGGAATAATAATAATAATAATATATAATATTTTTAATATATAATCCGCAAGGCAGTTTTGTGGCGAACTGTTGGGCACTGGCGACCCCACGGACCTGATCTCTAGGGAGAATTCTTGTTCCTCATTTCCGGCTTGCCTTTATTGGCTGGCCGGGGTGAAAACTGACGAGGAACAGAGCTCCCACCTCTTTCTTGCCTTAATCGGCCGGTCTGAGTGGAGATTCGCAAGAGCAAACGTGCTCGGGAGAAGGATGTATAATCCAGTAAGGTGCTGGTAGGGATCTTGACCGTACTTCCGGGATTGTCCTGATAGCCGTGGTATACCTCTCCACTCCTCTAGCACCTCAGGATATGTTGCCCCCTTGGCGCTACGTTACTTTGTGCTAGCGACCCTTTTCGGGGGGCCCATTTATTGAGTGTGCAAGTCACCCCCTGCCATTTTAAAGCCGTTTTAATTGTCAGTGGTCAGGCAGGGGCCAATAGTTCTTCCATAGTAAACGATTATTAGTCCACTAAACCAGCCAAACCCATAGCGTTTCATCTTTTGTTTCCATATTCTGCAATAGTCCTGCTCCAACCGGGGATTGTCCTTGGGTATACTTTCACAGTGCATACAGGGATAATCGTCGGTTGGTGTCCCATTCCATTTAAAATGTCTAAAGAGGCCTCTGCGAGTTGGCTTCGGCCCCTCGTACGCCTACCAAAGGACCGGGTCTCTAAGAAAAGGGACCCGAGAAAGTAAAAAAAAAAAAATAATAATAATATATATATATAATCGATTTTTTTAAGGATGGATCCTTAAAAAAAAACTTTCCGAAGTTGTTCGACAACATACCGAAAGGTTATAAATGGCTGATGTAGCAACTTCTGTTTCTTTAAAAACTTCCGAAATCACAGCAGAAACAACATTATCGGTAGTAAATACCTACGTGTTCCAGCTGTAAATTTATAGCGGAGGGTCGGCTGTTTTAACGCTCGGGTTTATTTCCGAATATAAATCTTCATTAGGTAGCAAGAAAAATAGACTACATCAAAATACGCCTAGTCGTTGTTGAGATCTCGTGATTCGTAAACAAGACATCCGCATACATTAGACGAAGATCATTTGACTGTAAACACTTCTATTTGTAATCATATCAAACGTACAAACGTGAATTCCGAGTTCTCTTTGCAAATATTCTTCTCTGGCGTTTAGACGGTCATGTCCGGTCATCATCTTGGTATTTTCATATCTCAGCTCTTATTTGCAGACCAAAAATACTAGATCTGTTAGCCAATATGTCCATTTAGCTTCCAGTCTAAACATTTTTATTACTTTTTTTAGAGCATCAGACTTTCAACTTTCTTGAAGATGAAATGATATTTATTTGTGTTTATAAACAATACAATGATGTATTGAGAACGCTGCTGCTTCGAAGTTTATTCCAAAGTTTCATCGGCTTTATGTCTGGATTCCTATTAAGACAAAGTAACTTAATATGTTCGTTGAGAAAAAGGGATTTCATTGATTGATATAAAATATCTACGTAAATAGAGGACCTTCAAAGGATCAGCATTGTCATACAAATATTATTTCCAGTCTTAGCAAGTCCATGTTTTCTCTTTATAGTATTTTCGACACCAAGTGAAGGTACTTAACTACAATTCGAAATCAAGTAATATTTTGGTTTAAAATGTTTTTCGTTTTAGTTCGACTTTAACTACTTGATACTCATTGATAGGATTGAGTACATGTCAAAAGATAGGAACCTTTCATTTGCGTTCCAATTGGGGGAATACGTTTGAATTTTAAGTTTTTAAATGCGTAGTTAAAGTTTTTAAACTTTTGTAAAATACTATGGGGTTGTAGTTTTTTAGGGTTCCGTACCTCAGAATGAAAAAAACGGAACCCTTATAGGATCACTTTGTTGGCCGTCCGTCTGTCTGTCAAAACTCTTTATCTCGGGAATGCGTGAAGGTATCGAGTTGAACTTCTTAAAATCAGATACCTACTCAGTTCTACAGTCCCTTGAAGCTGTAAAAAATCAAACTTTTAAGTTAACATTAAAAAAAGATACGACCGTTTATGCCACAAAAAACGAATATTTCAACAAGAAATCGAAATGTATAGCATATTTCCCGTTGCCTAGAACTATGAAATTTGGCAAGTAATACCGTCTTATACTACAATTATAGGAAAATGTCTGAAAACTGTACATCTATTATTAAAACATATAAATAAATAAAGTCTTTGTTAAAAATAATATGTACCCACGGAATATACGGAATTCTCGGTGGGCGAGTCCGACTCGTACTTGGCAGCATATTTAAAATTCACTTACCTTCATTAATCATCATCTGCCTAGCCTTTTCCCAACTATATTGGGGTCGGCTTCCAGTCAAACCGGATTTAGCTGAATACCAGTATTTTATGCGGAGCGGCTGCCTACCAGACCTCCACAACCCAGTAACTAGGTAACACGGTACTTCATGGCAAGACTGGAGTCAGATTTACTGGCTTCTGACTATCCGTAACGACTGCCAAAGATCTACAAATGACAGCCGGGACCAACGGCTTAACGTGCTTTCCGAGGCACGGAGGAAACTAGCTATGTTAAGATGGTCACCCATCCATAGACCAACCTTGGCAAGCGTTGCTTAACCTTGAAGATCGACTCGTGCGGCTGTTATTATCTAGCCACGAGCTCCTCACTTACCTACATTAATGATACGCCAAAACACGTGCTAGGCCCTCTGCAGGTCTAAAAAGGCCTCTTTAGTAGAATCATATTAGGATAATAATATTAAATACAGCAGTCTGTCAAATGACATTTTCATCTTTATCGCTAAAGAAAAAATTTCACAGTTTCAGGTAGCTTGATGTGCTAGCTAATTTATTTATTTACTAGTTGACCCACGCAACTTCGTTTGCATCACAATTTTCATTACTGCTCCGCTCCTATTGGTCTTAGCGTGATGATATATAGCCTATAGCCTTCCTCGATAAATAGGCTATCTAACCCTGAAAGTATTTTTCAAATGGGACTAGTAGTTCTTGAGATTAGCGCGTTCAAGCAAACAAACAAAATCTTCAGCTTTATATATTAGTATAGATTCACAAGGCAATTACAACAGGTTACAATCATCATAAAAATAAAAACAAATACACATAGGTGAAGTTCATACATTCTGCTAAAGTGGCCTTTTCAGACCCGCTGTTGAAACAGAAAAAAAATAATATAAAAAAATCACTGATCTGAAGCAAATCAAATCTCGGGTGAAAATTGTTTTTTTTCTGGAGTATAAACTTGGTGGTATTTCCCACTTTATAAACTAAAAACAAAAAATTATTAAGAACTATGACTAGCCAGAATTTCTTATTATTAAGTACCTATCTATCTAGACCTCTTGTTGCACTACTCGTAGATTGAAATCCACTAACCCACTATGTAAATTCTTTCCGCTCGTGTAAACTTTGTAATATTTTCCCTTGTTGTTTTTTTTTTGCTACTGACATTAATCCAGATTGACAGATAGTGAAAGAAAGAATGTTCCATTATGTTAAATGTTCTTGCTTGGAGCTTTGTCGTAGTGATTAATGTCTCAGTAAAAAACTACATCAATAAGACAATTCAAAGAGAATTTGAAAGTCATAATCTCGGTAAAATCCTGAGTTATCTGTCAACTCAACATGGTTTAGTCTTTATCAACATTTTCCGTTCGTCGGTCTGTAGCTAATAGTAGCTTTGTCAAATTATAGTTATAGTTCTATAACCATAATTTTACTAATGCCCAAAAGTTCGTCAATAGTATGCTCTAGTATTAAAAACTGAATTGCCCATTCAGGCAGATACCTATAAGTGATTTAGGTAAAATGTCTATTTTCTTATTAAAATTCAGTTAACTTTTATTGATGTCAGGTTTCCGTTTACTACATAAATATGAATTAAAACAGCAGACGCAGTTTCAGATTTATTGCTTCTATAAGATGTCCATGCTTGCAGGCAACTTATAGAACAGTCTCATCTGCTTCAATGACTGATCGATCACAGCTTCTGCATAATAAATGCGCAAAGTTTCTGAGGAAAGTAGATCTACTAAAATAGGTTTTTGACATAAAACAAACAGAATCGTTTAAATAAAATATGAGATACAAGTTGTTGAGCTGAAAGATGAAAGTCCATTTCCACTTAACGAAATGTATAGAAGCACTTTGTGCTTATAAAAGTGTGGATGCAAACAATCATAGAGATCAAATGAAACATAGAAAAACAAACGTCCATAATTTATGTGTTTCATATTATTCCGGGTGCTCTATTGTGTAATAATGTATAAGGATGAGGAAAAGCCGGCAATATTTTCCGGAAAATGTGATTGAGTTGCACATCTTACTATTTTTAACCAACTTCAAAAAAACAGGAGGTTCTCAATTCGACCGCGTATTTATATTTTTAGGGTTCAATACGTTCGAATGAAATAGTGGAGCCTTGTAGTATCGCTGTTGCAGCTTTACTTTGATGTACTAGACCGATTCAATTGATACTTAAAAATAATAATCTTTTGTGATGAAAACACGGATATGAAATAAAAAATTATAATGGGGTTGCTTTTGGAGAACAAACTAGAAAATAAAAATAAAAAAGTTTGATATGAAAATTCCTGTTATAAAGGTGTTTTATAATGGTGTTTTAAGTTATTAACTACTGAGCCTAATATAATGAATAAAAAAGTTAGAAAATTGTTTTTTAAGTTATATTTACATAACGTAGATACATTACAGGAAAATCTGTTAAAAGGTTGAAATTTTCTGTGCGCGAGTCTGACTTCCACTTGCCAGGTTTTTTCTGAATTCATGACGCGAGCGGTGACTTATAAATGTGAAATAAACTTACGATTAACCTCTGCTTACCCTTACATAACATTTCTCGACATAATAGTTCTCTTAACTTAGAACAACATTTAAACATAAACCGATAACTTCTATTTCCTACAATGTTCGCTATTGATTTCTCCGAAGACCTAGGACTCACGTCTTGATTGATTGCAGAGCGGTTCCTGGCATTTCGCCATTGAATCTCGCCGCCGTTTAAAACGTAGGTACTTTAGTTGAGAATTTCTTAGTTAACTGGAGCAATTTTGTATAGTTTACTAAGAAGTCAGTTTGAACACTAGCTTCTGCCGTTAACTTCAACCACGTGGTCTGTAAAAATCTTTCTATGACGTTCTTCAAGTTTGAGGCTATCTCGATGTCAAAGAGGTTCGAGCATTTGTCTATGGGCTAGCATAGCTATCCGTCGCCATATTGTTTTTTTTTTCAAAATTACGCGGCGCCATGAAACCATTATATATGCGTAGAAGACACGAAAACAAAGAAAACATGTGAACAATATGGTGCCCTTAAAGTGTCACATTGCTAAGATATTTGGAAGTAAAGTCGCAAAGTGAGATCAATGACTCTATCATTAAAAATAATTAATTTCGTACTTATATGCATTAGAATATAATAAAATACTAGTTCCTAGCTTAATTCAAGCACTTATTGGAAGAAAGTCAAAATAAGAGCAAGTGAATACGACTTTATTAAGAACTCGCCTACGCTTACTATTAAGAAATAACCTTTAAATGTAATCCGTTTAGCGTGAAGCCTCGTTAGATATCGAATAACTAATTGATGGCATTACGTAATGATTCACAGGAACACTGTTTAACTGTCTCAGGTGTTGAAGGCTATATACCTACCTGTATTAATCAATTTTCATCTTCAGTAATGAGATATTCAATACATAAGTTAAGGCAATTAATTAGGTAAATGCGTTTCAGTCATTATCAACGAGCTTCTGGCAGCGGCGTCACCCGCGTGAAAGGTAGAACATACTTAGCATAAGCAAATTAGCTCAAAAGCCGTCGATCACACCGAATAATTCGTGTAGTTTTAAAAATTGGTGCAGTTATTCTTTGAGGTGTCCAGATGAACATTCTAAAAGTCCCCGAGGGTTGGAGACACGCCAGCGGTGGGGGAGGGGGGAAAGGTATATTTTTCAGTTTTTTGCTAGTATCTCGGAAACCATCAAAAATGTCTCTTTGCTTACTTCTATATTAATTTTATCCACATAAAATTTTCTGTAAATTGTTGGATCAATACTTTTAGAGATAGAGATTTTATCAATGTATGTTACCGGCAATCTGTAAAATAATAATAGATTGTATAAAATGCCTAAAACATTCAGATAATGTATGAAAAATTATTCATTTTATACTGTGCCTAGGTATTCTATAGAATACCGAAAACGCAACCGGCAATGTGTGTAAAAGACGATAGCTGGGAAAGAAAAGACGTGTGGGGGTGCAGCAGTAACGCTACGTTCACACGACGGCATAAATTTCTTAGCCGGATCAGATTTTTACAGGTTGCGGTTTCTTCACAATACTATTTATATGAATGAGTTCACACGTGCGTTCGGTTTTAAGATCCGACAAATAACCGAAACGGGCCAAACTTTCGATCTGATTGTACTTATCACCTAACCGCTAATTAATGGCAACATGATTTGACAGTTACTGACTAACTGTGTTATCATTCATTCTTAGTTTGGGTTCGGGACGCGTAAATACAAAGGGGGCTGCAACACAGACACCCATAGTCTGTGCTGCAGTATGTTGCGGATAACTTAAAGCAGTTATAGTCTGTCCAAACCCAGCTGCAACACAGCGGCAGCGGTCTGTAGCCACATTTGTTTCTATAATTCAATGAAGAAAATGAAAAGGCGGCTGTAACACAGACACCCATAGTCTGTGCCGCATTATCTTGCATTGGCTTAACGCAGTTATAGTTTGTCCACACCCAACTTCAAAGCAGCGGAGCCCCGCTTTGCAAGGCTCCTACTTCGGGGTGTTTTTTTTTTACATTCCCTTCTATCTTAACCTATCCGAGTCGGGGCGCCTCAAGTCCTGTCATCTTAATCATCATTATTCATCATCATCATCATCATCATCATCATCATCCATCATCATCATCAACATCGTCATTGTCTTCATCATCATCATCATTCATCATCATCATCATCATCATCATCATCATCATCATCATCATCATCATCGTCATCAACGTCATCAACACCATCATCATCATTCATCATCATCTTTTGGAGGATGTACTTATCACGGAAACCAGACATCATAAACCTGATTTATGGAGGGGAAGAAGATATGACACTCAACGTGGTCCTAAGTCCTAACCTAACCTAACCTGTCCGAGTAGGGGTGCCCCATGTCCCATCATTTTCATCATCATCATTCATCATCAACATCAAACATAATCTTCATCATCTTAATCATCATTCATCATCATCAACCATCATCATCATCATCACCATCATCATCCATCATCATCATCATCAAAATCATCATCATAATTCATCATCATCATAATCATCATCATCATACATCACGAATTGTTCGGTCTGGTTTCCTTAATTTTACCTGTCTAACTTTCGGAATGGAACGTATTCTATGTCCAGGACATGGTCTACCCGTGTGTCAAGGTTAATACAAATCCGATCAGCAGCAGAGGTTATAAACCAAGTGACAGCGTGATGTTCACATAGTATAGTATTACCTAAGTATGGATGTGTCTTTTGTTAATGGGAGTTAAAAGCATTTTGCGCAGCTATGTAACTTATTTGTAACAATCATAATTTACGTCCTCGTGTATCAAATTATCCCTTGTTCCCAGGTTAAATTATATTTTTATAGGCTTAGTCTTTATTTCCATTTTTTTATGGATTGCACCTACCTACATAGGACATAGTTATATAATTATACAAAAATATGGGCCGTCTGAGCGTTTAATTTTACGCGTTTACCATTCAATAAACACGGCATTTTGAATGACTCGCGCACACTAGCGTTCTCGAATATTCCTCCTACAGCGTGGCGAGCATGTTTCGGTCTAGTGGGGTCTATATGTCAGGTCAAATTGTGGCATCAGAGAAACGCCCTATGATATCTCTATAAGTAAAAACTCTTAAACATAATCGGCGAAATGAAAGTAAATTACAGGTACACGACTATTTAATGTTTCGGGGAATATAAGCAGGATTTTATGTTACAATTATAATTTTCTATGGCCTATACAGAATTCCCAGTAGCTCAAAGCATTTTGGCTAATTGGTCTCGTTAAGGAGTATCTGTTTTTGAAGTATATGGTAGCATGATACCATGAGCAAATCAACAGAGTGATTGTGTAAAGAATTTGTTGTTCAACGGCAAATGCTTTTCATTTATACAAATCAACCGTCGTGCAGACGACCTAAAAATGCATTAGGATTTTTTGTAACCTTCTATGTTACTAATACATGTATATTGTGTTCCGAAATGAGGGTTTCCTGAATTGACGAGCACCAGGTGGCAGCACTGAGGCGTCAGGTCCAGGCAGCGGTCAAAAAGCTTAAGTTTTCTGACCTTGTTTTTCATAAATACCATGTGTCCGTTAAAAATTTACAACATGGTTGGCGCAGATACAAATATTTGCTCCGAACCATCGATCCCCCAAGGAATAAATATTTGTATGGCCTACAGACAGTTGTTCCGGGTCTGCTTGTTTGTGTATGTGAGGTTGTATGTTTGTGAAGACACCCACGATACAGGAGAAAATCCTAGCGTGGGGCAAGATTTTTTTTTAGTGAAAGGGAATAGGTTACTTCTAGGCAATCGTGCTCCATCTTCGACCACATCATCGCTTACCATCAGGTGAGATAGTGTTCAAGCACGTGCCTATCAATAGTAAAAAAGAAGGAGACCTCTCGTCTATGTGGCGCCAACTGGTGGTGAAAAAAAAAAAAGTAAATATTTCTTGTTCAATCAATTTCAAGATTCAAGTGTAAAATGTGTACGAAACTAAATAAAATCGTACAAAAATACTTTCGGACAACACGTTATGAAATGATAAATAAATATAGATAACATAAGCAAGCAATAAAAACTTGTATTATACGACAAGTGCTTATTGAATTGCAGATTTAACACACGAACAAGATTAAAGGAGGTATGCTGCCAACACTAATGGAAAATAAACAACTTTTTATACGTTCTATTGCTAACAGTAATACATATTTTGGCTAGTGCAGATATAAAATAGCAAACACACATCACGATTCACATTCATGATTGGTTTTAAGGCTGCTTTTCCAGCAGAGATGGACGAGGATGCGGATCGAGGAATGTGTTTGATAAATTGAATTGCTTGCGCTCAGCGAAGCTAGGTAAATGAAATGATTCTATTGGTTCTTATCAAACACATCTTTCGCTACGCATTCTTAAAATTTCTGGTAGAAGCGCACTCTAAGGAACCCGCAAATAGGCGAGACGCTACAATGAGACAGCGCATTGTCATATAAAATATTGTTGATGTTTTTCGCTATTTTACTGGAGAGCCTGGAGTTTATACAAATATTTTTCGTTTTCTTTTTCTTTCAAACGTTGCCGCAAACTAAAAATGATGCTTCGTAATGTTTAAAAATTTGTGTGGTCAACATCGTAATAGAAGCAATGGATTTAGTTGTATTGACAAAATCGGAGTCAAAGGTGGTGTTACTACGGACGCACTAACGAGCTACTACGTAGCAAACTAGTACGTTGTAATCCTGCATCGTGCAAGCAGTGTTTACCGTGCGATTTGAACATATACATCAGCCAGAATATCAACTATCAGGCAGTAGCCCGCCAGGCACATCAACCGCCTGGTTGGAGTATCTTCCCTTTTCAACGGAGATTTGCGGGTTTTTTACACTCTGTTCTGCACACCTCTAAACATCTATACAGACAATTGTGGCAACTTACGTCACGTACACAATTTGCTAATAATTTGCTACAGACGGAAGCAAAACTTAAAATGACAATTTTCGAGAAACAACTACCATCTTTGAAGGCCATCCATGTCTTGGTCTCCCCCCTATAAGGTTCATAAAGCTACAGTTGGACAAATTGTTGCAAATTTAAATGTCTCTATATGATTACTGAATACAAAATTCTATGGGCGGAATTTGGAGTCCCTAATCTATCTATGATTACTGAATGTTTATTGGTCAAAAATGTATTTGACTCATAGTTTTTAACTTTTAGAGCAAAAAGTGAAAAGTACTATTCTAACTGATCCAACACACAACATGCAAAAAAATCAGAACTACGTCCAGCTTTGCGAATTTAGCGTTTTTTTAGCGTCAATTTCTACTGGGCTTACATATGCAGATAATAATAGTTGCATTCAATTTGCATAGTAATTGATAGTAATAGCTTCTGGCTTTTCATAGGTAGGTACTATCGCAGACTGGAATGATGATACTACAGTATCCAGTACTTATATCTAGTACTTGTATTCATTTTCTCATCGTGCTAAAAAAATGATTATACTATATTTTTCTTGATAACTATTTGTGGTGTGAATGTAATATAAGGTGCAAGGTCATATACAATGCGTAGGAACTGTTATGTGATCGTAAACTACACCGAGTTACGACTGCTTTGACTCGGTTATTTTACGTTCAATACAAAATTCTCGCCACAGTGAACGTTTTATGATTTTTTTGCGTTCATAACATTTTTTGTTTGGATATGTTCTGGTAGCTTATGACCCATTCCTACGTAGGATATATTATTTTATGAATAAGGAAATTTCCAGCAAAATTTCCAAGGAAATATCAAATATTGTAGCATGAACCCATCATGCTACAAAATTTGGAAGCTTCTTTCAAAGATTACAAATTGTCTACTTAGTCTGTACAAAAATACAGCAAAGCTTTTCTTTTTCAGGAAGGGGCGAACAATGTGGAGATAAAATACGAAGTTGGCGCATTATGTTAGAAAGCAATAACTTCGACTATGAAACGACGACATTATACGATGCCCTGGAAGTATACACCAGCACGACTGAGAACCAAAATGCTAATGTAACAAACTCCACGAACACAACATGGCCAGGCTACGACATTTGCGATCCAGCGTCTTACCCAGAAGATTTCCTCACTTCATCGTTGTTCCACAGCTGTATTTACCTGATGTATTCAATAGTATTTCTAATAGCACTTATAGGAAATGGATTAGTATGTTTCGTGGTACAAACTTCACCACGAATGAAGACAGTGACGAACTACTTTATAGTGAACCTAGCAGTGGGAGACATTCTAATGACACTGTTCTGTGTGCCATTTTCTTTTGTACCAATGTTGATACTCCGGTACTGGCCGTTCGGTTTTGTGATGTGCAAAGTGGTGAACTATACGCAAGCAGTGTCGGTGCTTGTGAGTGCTTATACGTTGCTGGCGATCTCCATCGATAGGTACATGGCCATTATGCGACCACTACGGCCCAGGCTGGGGAAGGCGGCGGCTAAGATGGTGGTCGCTGCGGTATGGGTGGGCGCATTCACCACGGCAGCTCCCATTGTAGTTGTGTCAAAACTGCAGCGACCAACCCCTTGGCATCAGCTGTGTAAAGCGTAAGTAAAACCTAACCTCATGGCATTATTACAATCACTTTAACACCTTACAATGTAACTTCTTACCAACTAATTTTTAACTCAATAAAACCCGCTTAAGAACATTTTCTAACAAGGTCTTTTTCAGTTTTCCTTACCTCTCAGTCACAGTAACGTAAGTTTTCTTTATAATAAATTAATTAGTACGAGACCAAGCAAGTGGTACTTAATTAAAAGGAATAATTAAATTGTAATGAAAGCGGGTGTGTAAACTTCTAACAAAAATGTAGACAGAGAGAAGCCGCACCATGTGCTGTGGCTGTGTGGCGGTACCTGAGCACTCTAAGCAGCGAGTACTGCCACATTATGAATCTCACTTTTTGTATGTGTTAGCTAAGCGTGGAATCAATACCTATGCCAGGAAAAGTGCTTATACTTTTAGGATTTTGTAATGGCCGCCCGGAATTAGAAAGTCCGTATATACAAGTTTGATCCTGCTCCTGACCTCAGTCTGGTCGTGTCGGATTACTATCCCTTCAAGCTTGATAGAGAATGAAGAGATTTACTTCTGCATTTGCGCATACTCTTGAGTACTATGATAATATAATATTATCCGCGTCTCAGCTCCGATTGGCAATTACCAATATTCGATCAATATTTTTCTTTTAAATCTTAATAAAGTAATCCCCGTCAAAGGCCACGCAGTGCTATGAAAAATTGCACGGTACCGCACCTCAACGACGACGGCGAGGAACGCCTCAGCTGCATTTGTCCTTTATCATATTGATCACCCTTTTTTCTGGATGAGAAAGAAATAAATGACTTCTCCCGCTCTTTTGTCAAACTCTACAGACTTTAAATAAATAAAAACTAAACTTGTTCTTTCAATAGCCCTTTTCGCTCCAGGCCCGCGGTAAATCTAAAACGGCATGAATGCCGCCACAAGAAAAAAGAACCGCGACGCCATCTATTCAACTAGTAGCGAACTACTACGTCGAAATCCTGCATCGCTCAAGTAGAATTTACCGTGCAATTTGAACTTATACATCAGCCCGAATATCAACTATCGAGCAGTAGCCCGCTAGGCACAGCAACGACATGGTCGGAGGATCCTTCCTTTTCAATGGAGGTTTGCGGGAATTAACTCTTTGTACCGCATACCCTCTTTCAAATAATCCCGCAAATACTGATCACCCTTACATGTTCACAGAGACATTTGCCTAGAGCAGTGGGAGCACGTCGGTCAGAGCGGTCAGTACACGTGCGCACTTCTGATCCTGCAGTTCGCGCTGCCCCTGGGCGCGCTCGTGTGCACTTACGCGCGCATCGCGCACGCTGTGTGGGGCGGCCGCCCCCCAGGAGAGGCGCAGGACGCCAGGGACTCGAGGCTACAACATTCTAAACGTAAAGTTAGTATTAGATAGATTTTTTTTTTACGTCAATCCCATTTTTATAAAACATATAATTTAATTACTTTAAATTAAATTGTAATTGCAGTTTTACTATATAATTCAGTTAAGCTTTTTACACGGGTTTTTAGCTAACTAAAAGTCAGGGTTTTAAATATATTAGGATTTATTAGGTTATTCACCACTGAAAACTGCTACAATGAAATTCTTAACAGAAAAAATCCCAAAATATGGTGGCAATTTGAAACCACGACCTCGCGCTGAGCACACGACAACCACCGACCATGACTAGTCGAAGAGGCAGGTACTGCAGTTCCAAAAAGCTAAGCTTATAAGCTGCTTGTGATCGGTTTTCGTTTGATAAATAATAGTAATGGAGCGGCTATATTTTGTACGGCGATACGGAACAACAACACGTCACTGAAATTGACAAAAACTCATAGGTGTCGTTTAATTTACCCCCTTACCTTCGTTGCTCCGATAATAAAGGAATTTATTTAATACCGGCCAAGTGCGAGTTGGACTCGCAGACGAAGGTTTCCGTACCATAAACCTTATTTTTTATTATTTGTTGTTATAGCGGATATAGAAAAACACAATCTGTGAAAATTTCAACTGCCTACCTATTACGGTTCTTGAGATACAGTCCGCTGACAGACAGACGGACGGACGGATGGAGACTTAGTAATAGGATTCCGTTGGTTACCCTTTGAGTACGGAACCCTAAAAATAAGCAATACCTTTGTGATCTTGCATAATTTATTAAAGGTATGTGTAAATTGAATGAAATATGACGATGATTGTCGAAGATATTGAAAAAAAAACCATCGCGCTACCCATGCGAAGCCGGAGCGGGTGGCTAGTAAATCATAGAATAGAATACACTTTATTGAGCAGGAAGGACAGTACTGTAGGAAGTCTTAGGTGTACTATTTATATATATGTTACCAGCAATCTGTATAATCTGGTGTTCTGTAGAATACCTAGGCAATGTATAGCATACCTAATGTATTCTATACAATACCGAATACGCAGCCGGCAATTTGTGTGGAGTGGCGGCAGTAACGCTACGTTCACACGACGAAATAAAATTTCTTAGCCGGATCTGATTTTCACAGGAAACGGTTTAGTCACAATACAATTTATATGAATGAGTTCACACGTGCATTCGGTTTTAAGATCCAATAAATAACCGAAACAGGCAAAACATATGATCCGATTGTGTTGTGCGTGTTACCTAACCACTAATTAATTCATCATTCATTGATTTGTCTTTCAATCTTAGTTCGGGTTCTGGACTGATCGTAAGTCCGTAGGTGATACGGAGTAGAATACCTATGCCCGAAACTACGTACTACATGTTTAAGTATTTTAGTTGGTGAGAATCAAAGAAATTGGGCCAAGTTGTTGCCTAAAGTTAAGCTCTATCTCAACTCTTGTATTAATTTAGCCACAGGTTTTACACCAAACTTTCTCATGTTCGGTAGATAAGTTGTTATGGATCCTAGCCGTGCGAATAGTCAGACTCAAAGCTCTAATTTGGCCGACATTTATGTCACGCCTCGAATCTATCTTCTCTTGGCGAAGTTTATGCTAAGGTTGACGATAATCTTTCTTTAGTTTTCCTCCGTAACTCACGCGCATACAATGCCAATCGAACGGCTATCACTCTGAATGTAGGTGACACTGTTTGGAAACGTAATTTCTCTAGATCTTCTAGTGTTGATTACTTTTCTGGAAACCTTAGTGCTTAGCTTAGCTTAGCATTAGTGTCAGGGCGGTTTCTTGCAAAAACCGGATTGTGTATTCACACGGTGACACGCCATTCGTTTTTTTTTTTCAGAATAGCAAAACCGATTGCCTTGTGAACAGAGCATTGCATTGCATTGAGAGCTTTTGTAAAGCGGCTGCAGTAGTCTGCTTTTATTTAAGTAGCGTTGATTGTTGGGTCACGGGCTACCAGAAATCTAATATAGCGCTTTTGAGCAACAGTCCAAACAGTTTGGATGCTCTTAAGCGAGCTATTTGGAACCATCAGCCACGTCCCCAGACAGTGCCAGAGCTCAGGGAAGCCGCTATTCAAGAAGGGGACAGGTTACCCCAAGAAATGCTGGATAATTTGATCTTCAGCATACCCAGGAGGATCACCGCATGTGTTCGAGCTAGGGGAGGAGTTATATTATATTGAATATAAACATTTCATTAATAACATGTTGTTTTAGTTTGGTTAAACAGTCTTTTTCCTTGTATCAAATTCCTGTTACAATTACATTCTGATTAAAAAATAGTTTTATTTTTTAAATTGAAACAGGGTTTTCCTCTTTAAAGGAAACACACAACCAAGATTTTTTTGATACAGTTTAATTGAAAAAAATATAACAGCTTATGCTAGTGATCGCAAACTTTTATTGATTTGTGCACAAACATACATTTACACTCCTTCTGGTACAGTCGGAAAAGAAAAATATATGTTTTTGAGGACAATTTTATTCTAACGCAATCCTTACAAAATACACACCAATGAACGGTACGTTCATGTCAAAAATATCCAGAAAGTTTTCATGCAATAAAATGAAGGTTGTCAAAATATTCGTGAAACTTGAGCACGCTTTTTTGGACACGACACGATGTTGAGCACGTGTTGGTACTACAGAAGTGGTATTATGTGAGTAGGAACTTGACAGGAAAATTATGTTGGTGTTGATAATGTACGAGTATGTGAGGATGTTAGGCCTTGTTGATAACGCAGCATCAAATCACTCAGCTTCCTGTGACTCTTCGTAAAGGCTTTTATCTTGGCCGAAAGATGCAATGCCAGTCTTTTGAGTACCTACAAACTCGTTGGCAGCGTTTTTATCGATGGTAAATCATCAAATGATGCCTCTCACTCAAGGCGGAGCAGAAAGGAGTGTCAGACTCTTACTGACTAAAACCCATCCGTGTTCCTCCTAATGCCCTTTGCGTTGCAGGGTCGTTGTGGCTTTTCCGAAAAAAATCCGCAACCCTGGCAGGGGCACTGGCCCTAGAGGAACCCTAGCGATTATTGTCTATTAGTCGGCATCATTTAACTAAAAAGTTCTCAGCTAACTTTTTAGACCTAAATACATAATATCAAGCGTATAAGTTCATTCATATCAAAGATGAAGGACTTGCGAGTTTGTATGAAGTTATGTGGAGAGTAAAAGCGTTCATATTGTAATTTTAAATTTAGAAGATTAAAAAAAGAAATTAAGAAACCAAAGTCCGTTCCTCCCATTTTAGTTGGTTTCACAAAACATAATGTTGCTGCTTCAGTCTGGGTGTCATTAAATTCAACTAAGGACTAAGAGCTGGCGATGTAAAATGTTTACGTATAATCATAAAAATCACGCTTCGTTTTGTTTAAGTACGTATTATTTATAAGTATAAAACTAAGATACTAGCCGAGTAAAATCGTAATATTCCAGTTTGTGAAAAGTAAAACTTTAGTCTAAGTACTGTTGAATTTAATCATTTCTGGCTTAAAAAGAAAAAACCTAAATATTTTGGTAAAATAATTGAAATCGAAAACACACATACATATTTACCTTTTACAAGGAAGCGATCAGGTTTTGGCAATTTTAACATACTGATAACCAAACAGTCTGCTACAAAACTTCCTTGAGTCACTAATCAGAAAAATAATAAAACAAAATTATTTAAAGGACTTAAGAGACTATATTTATATTACTTTGATAAGTAACAAATTATTTAGCGATATTATATGGAGATAGCAATTACTCCAAAATGAACTAGTGGAGATAGCAATTACTCCATGTTGCTTCGCAGCACTGAAAGTCAAGTTGATTGTTCATACCTAGCTTCCCTTTACCTCAAACAATTTACATGTAGTGGACAAAAGCACAAATTAAGAACTCATGTTTGCGACTTTTCTGAGACCAATTAATTTAAATTAAATTAAATTATTTAATTGTAAATGAAGAAATTAAGAAACCAATGAAAACATGATAAATGTATCGAAATCGCGTTTACGTAGATATGAGTAGAGTGAAAGTAAGGTGATTTCCAATGCTTGATGACAAATTTGTGCATAAATTCCAAAAATAAAAATCAAATCGTATTAGGTATAGAACAGCCAGCCAGGCAGACTTGTAATAAATTTAACATATTTTCTCAATATAAAAAGTACATGTAGATTGTAAATTGTTTTAAGTATTTCGAAATTTTTCATCAAGACTGTCAAACAGTGACAGGGTAGCCTTACGCGCATAAGCGCAACGCAATAAAGCGAGAACGAATTTTCATAGAAATACATGTAATTCTACAAATATAACAATTTAATTATAATACGTTATCAGATCATGGTTGCAATATTTGATAGATTTCACTCTTTACGTCGTGACGTTTTTCTTGAATTCTAATCACATGTGATTATTTCAGATGATCAAGATGATGGTGATTGTGGTGACGGTGTTCACGATGTGCTGGCTGCCGCTCAACATGTTCATTGCAAGTAGTCGCCCTAATTTATTTTTAATTCCAATTATTCATTGTATTAGCATAATAATGTAGTTTATCTAATTTAGAGAAAAACGTTTAAAATATATAGAAAGAAATTGTGACCCACCGGAATCGAGAGCAGGAGGTACCGGTGCAGTGGTCAAGGCTCTTGAGAGAGGAACATCCTTACCATACACGCCGTACCCACAGATAGTGAATCTTACTGAATCAAGCCTTTGATTCAACTGCCCAACGAGAGCCTTCTCAGATGTCGAATGAGGGTCTTTGCAATTTTGCCATTAATTTTATTATTGTTGGACTCGCGCTTGCGCTATTTCACCTGACAGTTTAAAATTATGTGGTCTATGATGGACTACGCTTGCCCAGAAGTAACCTATTCAATCTTGAATTAAAGACTTTAAAGAGTTTTACTCCTTAGTTGTGTACCTACTCGTACAATGAAAGTATTCCCATAATTTTTTGAACGTATGGTTGTGACGTCCGCCATGTACCGGTGGCGTATCGCCATACGCCAATAATGGACCGGTCAAAGCAATTGCGACGCACACAACAGGCCGATTACGTTGTAAAAAGGATACTATTCATCCTGCATAATTGTCTCTTTTTTTTCTCTCTCACTGTACTTGTATGGCTTTAACAAGTGATAATACTGCCCTAAGAGTGTACAATTTCCCCTAAAATAAGTTAGTATGATTCAAAAGTGCAGTAGCACTTTAGCAGTGTGTGAAATATTTTTGCATAAAATCTAAATATACTATTTATAGATTAAACTATGGGTGGTTTATTGATCTTCTACAATAATAAACTTTTGACCTTTAGCATACTCTATGTGCACACGAAGTTTCATGTACTTACCTACAACTTGGTTCTATTTCCTGGCTTGTATAGCCGCTATAACACGCCGACAGTTATAAACTTGTCTACTCAGCAGGAATTCTTGGAGCTAAAACCGTTTTCTGTAGAATTCGTCTTGCTTTAACAAGCGGACAACATCCATGTGTCATTGTGTTCGGGACAGCTATGAATGTGCACTTTAATATGTATGACTATTAATTGCAATTATTGAGTGTGTTATTCTTGGAGACATTAATATAGATTTATAAAGTTCGTTTGTACGTTAACAAACCAATATCGAAACACATGGGGTCATTTGCAATTGAATCTGTATACAGATTGATATCTTAATGAGTATCGAAATACGATTTGTACGCCTACACACGATTTCCAGTTTCATTAAATTGGTTTACAAAATTCCAGTTATCGATATCAAAACCGACTTATAGGAAATTTTTTGCGTCAGTAAATGTTTCTGATTATTTCGGCTTGTCCATTTTTTAATTCATCAAGAGCTTGCTGTTGACCTCGATCTGGCCTTATAGTAAGAAATATATGAATGAGGTCCAAAACCAAAACCCGGTTGGAGTGGAATTGTGGTGATACCAATATCGTGATATAAATCCTTATCCATTTAAATTGTTTGATAATTAAGGTTGGTTATTTACATGTTAATTAAACTTTAATTAATTCAAATCGAACCTTTCGTTTAAAAGTTACAACGGGTATAAAATACTCTAAGAAAAAAAAATGTTGCTATTCGGGATCGCCCGAACTCCGTAAAAGAAACAAGATAGTAAAGGAAACAAGATAGCAAGTGGAGGCGACGGCGGCGGCGAGGATCTGATGCGGGAGCTGGCTAGTCAATCGGGCAGAGGTTCGCCTTTTCTTGTTAGGCTGCTGGAACTCGAGTACGCTGCGAACTATGCCCGTACCTATTTTATATTATTCTGTTTTGGCTGGCCAGCGGACCCTTCCTCACCCCCGCTATCACATATTTATTAAATTCAGTGTAAATACATGCCATGAGCTGGCGCGTCTCTTATTATCTAATACCTAAACCTAATACCTAACTAATGACATATAGTTCTTACCTCTGCGACGTCCCATTACGCTATGGCGTGAGGATAAAGCGGCGCGCATATTTAAATGGCCTCTCCCCCCGCCTCACCACTATAAAACCGTACGGCACCGCCGCAGGCCTGTTTATTGCTATTGCGGGCGTCGCAGAGATAAGGTGAGGAAAAAACAGGTGGTAATCATCATTTAATTACATAACCTACCTATTTACATAACTGTTATCTTTTATAAACTTATTTCTAATTAGACAGTTTCCTAAAAACATTGTTTACTTAGTAATTTGGGGTTCTAAGTGATTTATTTTGCATACTACACGATTATTCTAATAAGACATACTCCAATACATTATTCTAATTACTAATTAACAATTCTTATTAGACATAATCTTCACACATTGAATAAGAACATTTTACAACAACTATTTTACAATAAACTCGTAGGAATCGCGTTATGCTATTTGACGCTCGGTAGCTTGCGGTCAGTTGCGGTCCTCACTACTTGAGCCTAGGTGTGAGTTGACCTCAGGGCGTCGTGCACATTCTCCCGCCGTCGCCACGCTGCGACTCCGTTGGTAGCACGACGATCTTCCTGGTGGGGCGGCGCAGAACGTGGCCGCTGCTGGTGGTGACGTCCACTACTCGTACTTCTCCGTCGGCGCCTGGATACAGCTGGCTTACTCGTCCGCGGGGCCAGATGTTGCGCGGCAGGTTGCTGTCGCAGATGATGACGAGGTCTCCGACCTTGGGCTGGACTCCTGTGCTGGTGGGCTCCCGCCGGTGTTGCAGTAGGGGCAGGTACTCCTTGACCCATCTTCGCCAGAAGACGTCCGCAAGGACTTGTGCTCTCTTCCATTGCTGGCGGGCTGTCACGTCCTTGCCCTCGAAGTGACCTGGCACTGGTACGTGGGAGTTGGGTCCGATGAGTATGTGGTTCGGTGTCAGGGCCTCAGGTTCTGATGGGTCGACTGAGACGTGGGTGAGAGGTCGAGAGTTTACTGTGTTCTCAACCTCTGTCAGTAGGGTCACCAGCGTCTCATCACTCGGGTACCGCTCGTTCAGGGTGATCTTCAGGGCTTCTTTCACCGACCGCACCATGCGCTCCCATGTGCCTCCCATGAATGGGGCCGACGGGGGGATGTACTTCCACACGATGTGATGGCACGTCGTCTCATGCTGAAGAGCTTCCAGCGCTGCCTCGCCGAGCTCCTTGTCTGCCGCCTTGAAGCACGTAGCGTTGTCGCTCCACAACTCTTTGGGGCAGCCTCTTCTTGCCATAAATCTTCTTAGCGCCGATATTGCCGAGTCAGCGCTCAACGAATGTACGACTTCTATGTGTATCGCTCGTGACGTCATACATGTGAAGAGAGCGCCATACCTCTTCTCTCGGTGGCGCGCGACCGTGACTTCTATGGGGCCGAAATAATCAAGTCCCGTGAATGTGAAGGGACGAGTATGGTGGGCGAGACGGGCTGGTGGTAGGTCGCCTGTTGATGGGCAAGCTGGCTTCACCTTTCGTATGCGGCATTGTAGGCAACTTTTTATCACATCTCGTACAGCTGGTCGTATCTTCGATATCCACAATCGTTGTCGTAACTCATTTACGACCATTTCCACGCCGCCATGATGTAGTCTTTCATGTACATAAGCTATGTACAACTTAGTGTACTTTTGTTTACCGTCTAATATAGGTGGGTTGGACGTATCTTCACTTATCTCATGCGCTGCGGTTACTCTTCCTCGCAAACGTACTGTGCCTGCCGCGTCGAGGTACACGCTGAGGTGACTTAAGCGATCGTAACTATTTGGCGCGCTTTTCTTCTTTATTCGGTCGATCTCGGCGCTGTAGCTCTCTCGCTGGCTGGCTCGAATCCACATATGTTCCGCTTGAAGTAGGTATGAAGTAGGTATTTCTATATAGCGACGTGTAGAGTTAGGTATTTCCTTATTTTCTTGCGTGGATTGAGTTTTCTTAGCTCGCGTAGTTCGCCAGTCGGGATCTTTTGCTTCGGTTTTCTTCGTACGTTTTCGTGTAGCGGTGACTGTATTCTTGTTCGGTTTACACAGGTTAGTGAACTGTAGGACTCGTGCCGTTGCTCTTATCAGTCGTAGCCACTTAGAAAATCGTTCGATTTCCGGTAGGCAAACTCTGTCGCAGCCGTTGTGTTGTTGACATGAGTTACATTTTTCTCTTTCTTCTCCCGTGTCGTACTTCACCACGCTCTCTTCTCGGGGCCACTGGGACTCTGGTGACTTCAAGAATGAAGGTCTGTGGAACCATCGATGGGTGGCGCTGAAGGTGTCCGGCGTGTCTCTGGTCGCGTCGTCGGCCACGTTGTCTCTGGATGGAAGCCATCTCCACTCGTCTTTCTTGGTGGTTTCTTCTATTTCGGCCAGACGGTGAGCCACGAAGGATTTGTAGACGCGGGGCTCTGACCTGATCCATACCAGTGCAGTGCGGGAGTCACTCCAGTAGGTTTTGCTCGTAGGTGTGAAATCATGCTCTTCCACGACGGTCTGTGCGAGTCGCGCACCTAATAGGGCTGCCTGCAGTTCTAATCTGGGCATGGAGACGGGTTTCAGTGGCGTGACTCTGCTCTTGGCGGCTGCCAGCGATACGTGCACGCTGCCATCTATGCGCTCCGTTCTCCAGTACACTGCAGCGGCGTACGCTTCTTCACTCGCGTCGACGAAGGTATGTAACTGACTTGATACGATCTGTTGATAATCGTAACATCTAGGTATTCTCAGCTGTTTGATGATGTCGAGTGACGTAATCCACTTGTTCCATCTGTCGATCAGCTCTACTGGTAGTGGGTCGTCCCAGTCGGTCTTGTAACGCCATGTGTCTTGGAATATTCTCTTTGCTGGGGTGGTCACGGGTGAAATCAACCCCAGTGGGTCGAATAGCGCCATGATGATACTCAGCGCTTCTCTCTTGGTGGGAACGCGCTTGTTCTCTTCTAGTTCTGATGGGATCTTCATGGTGCCTGTGTTGAACCCGATGCAGTCTTCTCTGACATGCCAGATTAAACCTAATGTCTTCTCTTCTTTGCCTCCCAGGTTCACGGTGGTGGTGTCTTCGATGGGCCCCAGCCCTTCGATGGTTTTCATGTTGTTCGATGTCCACCCGTTCAGCACGAAGCCTGCCTTCTTGTGGATGCCATCAACTTCTCTGGTGATCTTGCGTGCTTGTTCGATGTCACGGAAGCTTTGGAGATAATCATCCATGTAGTGATTCTTCTGGATGGCGGCTGCTGCGTCTGGATATTCAGTGGCAAAGTCTCTTGCATTCTTGTCCTTGATGAACAGTGCGGTACATGGTGACGAGGTGGCTCCAAAGATGACTGAGGTCATTCTGTATTCCTCTGGCGCGCCCTCCCGCCGTTTGCCCCTCCACAGGAATCGTAGGGCATCTCTGTCTTCTTTTCTTATCTTTATTTGCATGAACATTTCTTTGATGTCTCCGCTGACGGCGTATGCGTGCTGCCTGAACCTCATGATGACACCTGGGAGTGACTGAAGTAGGTCTGGCCCCGAATGTAACATGTCATTGAGGGACATGCCGGCTGCTCTTGCTGATGCGTCATGGACCAGGCGAGGCGGCTTGTGGGGCTTCGCTGGGTTGATGACGGGAAAGTGGGGCAGGTACCAGGTCTTCCCTGCTGGTGCTGGTGTTGGCGCCTTCTCTGCATAGCCTGACTGGAATAGGTTATCTATTCTCTCTTCATACTTCTTTTTTAAGTCTTCATCCTTGTCTAATCTCTTCTCTAGTGAATGAAGACGTCGTTCAGCTTCTTGATAGTTGTTAGGTATTGCGAGCTCCTTCTCTTTCCACAGCAAGCCGGTTTCAAATCGCCCTTCTGGTAGTCTTCTGCTGGTTTCTTCGAGGATCTGGAGGGCCTTCTGGTCAGGATCTTCTCTGGGTCTTCTTGGTTCGATGCATAGTGACTCGAGCTTGAAGTGATTCTTAACCAAATCTTCTAATGATCGTTCCTCTTCTTTTTGTTGAAGTCTGCCGCAGAACGCTACCTTAGCTGTGAGTGAGCTATGGCAGCCATGAAGAACCCAGCCGAGTTGTGTGAGTGAGGCGACTGGTTGGTTACGACGACCGGTGCGGAGCTTTCTTGACACGATGAGATGCCAGTTGTCTTGTCCGATTAACAACTTAGGCGAGGCTCGTTCATATGTTATCTGATCTCTAATGTCGATCAGATGTTCGCAATCTTCAATGTGGCGATCTTGCACTGTTTCTGGCGTGAAGCTAAGTCGGTTGACAGTACGCGCGGCTTCTATCTCGTACTCTTCGTCTGCGTACTTTCCCCTGATGCTGAGACCGACGACCTTGCTGTTGTCGTGCTTCATCTCATTGCCGACTCCTTGGATCCACATGGTGCTGCCGGGTCCATCAGCCCCAATGACGTCTGCTATCGAGGCGTCCAGCAGCGTGACTGTGCTTCCTTCATCCAGCAGCGCGTAGGTTTCAATGCTGGAGTGCGGCCCTTTCAGTATTACGGGCGCTATTTTCAAGAACGCGCGTCTATGGCCACCTGGTTGCGCTGCTGATGTGACTTCTACTGCTGGCGCGGCTGTCTCTCTCTTCTCGGAGTCGTCACTGGAGCTGCTTGGTTCCTTTTCGTGATGCAGCAGCTTGTGATGCTTCATTGTGCACCCATGTCTTCCACACGGCGGCGCCCTGCAGAGGAATCTTCGATGGCGACTTCGGAGACAGCGGTAGCAGATGTTGCTCTTCTTGGCTACCTCCCATCTTGTATTCGTGTCGAGAGCGATGAAGTGTTTGCAGTCGGTGAGCTTGTGTTCTTGCTTGCATTGCGGGCACAGGTCGTCTGATGTCATCTTCTTCCCCATAGGCATAGCGAATGTGCGCTCCACCTTCTTCTGTCTTCTGTCCCTCCCCCAGTTTTCATCAGCAACTGACTCGGGTAGGGCGTAGGCGCCGCACTTGTCCGCTTCTTCGTTTAGAAATGTGGACATCTTCTTTAGTTCTGGGGCATCTTCTCTCTTCGTAGCTGCATAATCGTACCACTTGTTCTTCAGGATAGGAGTGAGCTTCTCAATAACTGTTCGCGCCATCTCAGGACTGTGTAGGTATTGAGGTTTCTTCAGTGCTTCGATGGTGCCGACTATGTTCGCTATTCGCCCAGCGAAGATGCACAGGTCTCGGGGGTTGTCAGTGACCTTGCTCAGTGACTTCAGCTTCTCCATTTCGACGTGAATGAGTGCTTCTGGTCTACCAAATCTTCTTTCTAGAGCTTCTACGATCGCTCTTGGGTCGGGTTGACTTAGTAATAGGCAACCGACAGCTTCTTTTGCAGTTCCACGCAGACTCCGACGTATCCGCGCTATATTCTCGTTGCGTGTGAAGTACATGAACGTCTCCTCAAATGCAGCCTTGAAACCAAGCCATTCGGCGCTAGCCCCATTGTAAAGTGGAAGCTCTTGTATGTACTTAGGCGGTTCCCTCGTGCTTCGTACCGCTTGTGAGAGTGCGGCGGCCAAGGTGGACACGTCTATCAGTGGCTGGCTGGTCACAGGCGTATCTTCTTTTTTCTTCTTAGATTCGACGTCTTCTTCTTTATTTTTCCTGACTTCTTTGCTTGCTGAGTGTGTCTGGTCCGCGTTGGGTTCTTGGAGCCACGTACTGATGCGTACGGAGGCCAAGTCATCTTCTATTTCTTCTTCTTCTTCTTCTTCTTCTTCGTCAGAGGCATCTGCTTCTGCTTGCAACCGTTGAATACGTAACTGTTGCATTTCTGTTTCTGCTTGAATCTTCGCTTGTTTCAGCTTCAGCTCGGCCAGACGCTCTTTCGCCTCTAGCTCCGCGAGGAGTTTCTTGCGTGAGGCTACGGAGCGACTGGAACGGGCGTCAGCAGGCTTGAGGGTTCGCTGCGAGGTCTTATCTTGATGGGACGCGGCGCTGATACCCTCGGTTCCTGATGACGTCGTTGCCTCGGTGCCCGTCGAATCACTGGTTCCGCTTCTGGTGCCCGACGTGTCGGTAGCGGTGTTCGACGTGCTGGTGGTAGCTGTGTTCCCTCTTGAATTCTCCTCTGCAGGCTTGACGACGCCCAGCTCGTCCTGCCGGCGCTTGGTCTGCTCTCCATCTTTGCTTCGTGTCAGCACCATCTTCTTTGGTCTGGAACAGCGATCCGGCTTGCGAAGGACCAATAATATTCGGGATCGCCCGAACTCCGTAAAAGAAACAAGATAGTAAAGGAAACAAGATAGCAAGTGGAGGCGACGGCGGCGGCGAGGATCTGATGCGGGAGCTGGCTAGTCAATCGGGCAGAGGTTCGCCTTTTCTTGTTAGGCTGCTGGAACTCGAGTACGCTGCGAACTATGCCCGTACCTATTTTATATTATTCTGTTTTGGCTGGCCAGCGGACCCTTCCTCACCCCCGCTATCACATATTTATTAAATTCAGTGTAAATACATGCCATGAGCTGGCGCGTCTCTTATTATCTAATACCTAAACCTAATACCTAACTAATGACATATAGTTCTTACCTCTGCGACGTCCCATTACGCTATGGCGTGAGGATAAAGCGGCGCGCATATTTAAATGGCCTCTCCCCCCGCCTCACCACTATAAAACCGTACGGCACCGCCGCAGGCCTGTTTATTGCTATTGCGGGCGTCGCAGAGATAAGGTGAGGAAAAAACAGGTGGTAATCATCATTTAATTACATAACCTACCTATTTACATAACTGTTATCTTTTATAAACTTATTTCTAATTAGACAGTTTCCTAAAAACATTGTTTACTTAGTAATTTGGGGTTCTAAGTGATTTATTTTGCATACTACACGATTATTCTAATAAGACATACTCCAATACATTATTCTAATTACTAATTAACAATTCTTATTAGACATAATCTTCACACATTGAATAAGAACATTTTACAACAACTATTTTACAATAAACTCGTAGGAATCGCGTTATGCTATTTGACGCTCGGTAGCTTGCGGTCAGTTGCGGTCCTCACTACTTGAGCCTAGGTGTGAGTTGACCTCAGGGCGTCGTGCACAGTTGCGGTTTGAGCGCACTGCCTTACGTTTAGTCTTTTAATAAGTAATTTACACTTTACCCTATGAAGAGGGTAGAGGTATATTGTGGCAGAGGGGAGATTAAGTTCGTGAAGTACCAATTTAACCCGCGCGAACAAAGTCGCGGGCGAAGTGCTATTACGAGTAATAATTTTGTTCTAAAGTAAAAGTCATGCTGGTTTTAGCAGATTTTTCATATCTGAGGGCCAGTTCTACTAATTTTTAAATAACTTTCGCATTTGCATTCTGACAAAAAGCCTTTATTTCCATACATTTTTGACAGATTGCGATTGACATGCGAATGTGAACATTGCTTAACAAATAGAAGAATTCGCACTCTGATCAGTGGCTATAGAGACAAGAAGATATAGATACTCGTCCGATAGATCAATAAATCTGCCTTGCCTTTTCTCTGCTATTCTTGGTGCAAAGAGAAAGATGTATTTCAAAGAAATTCCAAGCAAACACATAAAGGCGTAGGTCCACCGCGGCACACGGAGACACCATACACGAGTGTTAAGCCTCGCTTTACACGAAAATGCTTACTGCAAACCGGACACGCTACGCATCAATTGACGTCATAAGTACATGCGTGGCTTGCTCGAATATGGCGCGCTCATAGCTCAACGTTGTCAACGCTATGTACGCTGTGCAAGTATGCACACCACACGAATATTAACCCACGACCATATGCAACTGTATCGCAGCACAGTGCACCGTGGTGGGCCACGCTACAGTTAGGGTGCCTGTTCATTAGCGCGGAGCAAGGCAGCGGAGCGGAGAAACGGAGAAATATTAACCAATCATATCAATCGTGAGTAGCCGTTTTGTAGAGGTTATACAGTGATAACCTATAGTAATTATTATTTTTTAGCAAGTGTTTCCATTTAAAATATAAAATTAATTTTGGAGTTATGTCTATCGTTTTTTGTACACCTACTCGAAAAAAAAATATACATAGTTATGGATGTGTAGTGTGTACTTCAGTGGAAACGGAGACTCACAATGTTAAACGAATGAATCCACGCAGCTAAAATGCGCCTCGTGCCTGTGCACAGAATGCGCCGTGGTGGGGCCCCTTCCTTTTGCTGTTTGAGATGAAAAGGCAAAGCTTTGTTTTATTCGAAGAAGATTTATGCGATATAATCTCTTTTATTTTCTTGTAAAAGCTATGAAAGGCGATTACAATTTCCAGGAAGTTAAGCTGAAAGGTAATCTTTCTTCCTTTCTAGCAGCTGAAGTAGAACAGGAGAATGAAAATATATTGTTTAGGTACTAATATGCAAAATAACCCTGCTTTGCGCAAAAGTAAGGTTTGCTGAAAAACTACAGATGAGAATTTTTATCAGGTACGTTTACTGATACAATTTTCAGACGTTAAGAACATAATTAACGCTTCACAATATTAAATACCTTGCTCAAGTATTTCAAGTAGATCAAACAAGTGATGTCTTTGACTTTCCTTTATTTATCTTTGAGTACGGGCACGTGTACACGTGTAAAAAGAAAAATAAAACTTTAGCATTGAATTAGTTCACTGCCTCCTAAAATACAGGCTACCCTAGTTTTCACATACCTCCTGCCGGAGGCTTTACGCGGGGTGTCTTGCGGTCCATGGCCCTTTATGGGGCGCCAGTGTGGGCGCCTACTTTGAGGAAGCGACCTGTCCGTTACCTCAACGCGTCTCAGAGGGTCATGGCTATCTGGCTGGCCCGGGGATACCGTACGGTTTCTGGCGAGGCGGCGAGCCTCCTTGCCGGACTGCCGCCATGGGATCTGGAGGCAAGAGCCCTTGCGCATATTTACGAGTGGCGCTTGGAGGCGCAACGCCGGGGCGAGACTCCTCTGCCGCGGCAAATCGCAGCAAGGCGGACGGAGCTCCGGCAGGATATCATTGCGGTATGGAGACAGAAAATCCAGGCGATAAGTCCCCTCTTTGAGGAGTGGCTGGAGCGGCGCCACGGCGTCCTCACCTTCCGCCTGACACAGATACTCACCGGACACGGTTGTTTCGGGAGATAACTGTTTCGGATTCGGCGGAAGGACACGCCCGGGTGTCAACACTGTGAGGGTCATCGGGAGGACACGGTGGAGCATACGGTGGAGGTCTGTCCTGCTTGGGCGGAGCACCGCCGGGTCCTCGTCGAGGCGATCGGCGGCGGTGACCTCTCGCGACCGGCCTTGGTTCAATCTATGGTCTGGAGCGAGGAGGCATGGGTCACCTCTTTCTGCGAAGCAGTAATGCTAGCAAAGGAGGAGGCCGAACGTGTGAGAGAGAAGGAAGCCTCACGTCCCAGTCGCCACAACAGAAGGAGACGCCCCAGGCGTCGGGAGTCGCAGGACGATTCCCGGCCGCCGTAGGCTCGGGCGGCGAGCAGTGGGTGGCTCGCCGTCTGATCAGAACTAGGCCCGGGTCGGCGACGCGCTAGTTTTTTTATACAGATTTCACCAACAATCTATCTCTTGCAAATGTTCAATACCAAATGAACTTATGTATAAAAAATATAATAGTTTACTATATTGTATAAGTTTGCTGCAATAAATTTATATTATTATTATTTAGTTCAGTGTCTCCTCGTAGCGGCAACGTACTACTTTACGTCTTCATCCCAGTAAAATTCAAATTTAAGTTATTAAAATAAATAAAATTATACAAAACAATATATGTACCTATATTTCTAGGTATTCCCTACTCGTAATTTTATAAGACCATTAATTTATTATCTGAAATAATTAAATGTACAAATTATAAGTAAATAAAAATTAACATTTGCATCTAACGTTCTTAGCCCTCTACACGGCCTACGCCGTAGCACTCACGTAGCTTCGCGCTACAAATTTTAACAAAACTTTTTGCTCGCAGGTTTTATGGACAATACACGAAGAGGACGAGAGGTGGGCTACTTGGCCCGGTATGCCGTACATGTGGTTTGCCTGCCATTGGCTGGCCATGTCCCACTCCTGCTACAACCCCATCATTTACTGCTACATGAACAATCGGTATAGGAGAGGATTTAAACAGGTAATATCTAATACTATTGCCAGGTCTCCAAAACGAAAATTAAGACAAGAATTAGTCATTGTCAAGCGTGCGCAGACATGAATTAGAGTTAAGTTTATTTATAGAGAATTATGATGTTCAGGTGTTATGTTTAACTGAACATTGCTTGAAAGAACATGAAATAGTTTTAATGAATGATATTTTTTTTACTATGAATGATATTTTTATTCAAAATGCCTTTGTAAGAAGAAGTGCTATTCGCTGTGGATCACTAGTCCTTGTTTCAAACAAGTTGAAATGTAAACAATGTTTAAATCTAGTTAACCGTTCTATTGAGCGCACTGTTGAGTTGTCTTGTGTTGAACTTGAGCGTTACGTTATAATTTGCGTTTTCACTTAAGTCTAAAAACACTGGTGATTACTGGGACATATCTATTAAACTATTGAGTAACATAATTGACATCGTACCCCATATCTTGCTGTTACTTTTAATAAATGTATTGATTTAGGAACTTTTCCTGACCTCATGAAAAGTAGTAAAGTCATTCCTTTAAATCAGGTAAGTAATAAGAATGATATAGGTAACTATAGGCCTATTTCCATCTTACCTGCTTTTAGTAAAATAGCAATTACTAAGATTTTTTAATATAAATAGCCTCCTTCGTAATGATCAATATGGCTTTACAAAAGGTCGTTCGACTACAGATACGGGTGTTGCTCACATTAAACACATAGTTAATGCATGGGAGAACTCGCAAAGTGCAATTGGAGTTTTCTGTAATCTCTCCAAAGCCTTTGATTGTGTACACCATGACACGCTATTGCGAAAGCTACGTCACTACGGTCTCCAAAATTAAGCTCTTAACGTAATAGATTCTCAGCTGCATAATAGGTAATCCAATGTGTTTTGTAATGGTGCAAAGTCTTCCAGGCTACCTGTTCAGTTAGTTGTGTATCCCAAGGGTCAATATTGGGTCCATTATTGTTTCTATAAATTATTTACCATTCCATTTAATTAATATGTGATGTTGTTTTCTTTGCGGATGATACTTCCCTTATTTTTAAACTTGATAGGAATAGACACGATTATGACGACGTAAATAGTGCACTCACCATGGTAACGAATTGTTTAACAACAAAAAATCTAGTACGAAATGCTTTTTTTTTAGGATGGGGGGAAATCATCAAATGACTACTGACAGGAGGGAGTGTCAGACTCTTACTGACTAAAACCCATCCGTGTTTCTCCTAGTGCCCTTTGCGTTCTAGGGTACGGTGCCTCTTTCGAACGAAATCCGCAGCCCCAGCAGGCATTGGCCCTAGTGGGCCCCGTCTTCCGTGCTGACATGTCCTTGAGGCGCGTTGGGATTGCAGCGCGCCGCCGACCCAGGCCTGGTCTCTGATCAGATGGCGAGCCACCCAATGCTTGCCGTTCGCAGTCCCACGCCTACGGTGGCCGAGAATCGTCCTGCGACTCTCGACACCCGAGGCGTCTTCTTTTGTTTCCCTCTCTCTCACGCGTTCGGCTTTCTCCTTTGTTAGCATTACTGCTTCGAAGTCGCAGAAGGAGGCGACCGCTTCGTCTCGTCGCTCTGAACCATGGCTTGAACCAGGGCCGGACGCGAGAGATTCCCGCCGCCGATCGCCTCGACGAGGACTAGTTCTAAACGCTAAGAATTTAAAATTTGCCTTACCAAATGTTAAAAATCTAGGACCGAATATTATCTTAAGTGACGAGGTGCTCGAACCTGTAGACTCTTGTGTTTTCTTGGGTATAACAGTTGATGCCAAGCTTCAGTGAGGCCCTCATATATCAACATTATCGGGAAAGCTTAGCTCTGCCGCCTACGCCGTTACGAAAGTTAGAATATTTACTGACGTCGACACAGCTCGGTTAGTCTATTTTAGTTAATTCCATAGTGTTATGTCCTATGGTATGCTACTGTGGGGAAAAGTTGCTGACATACAAAATATATTTGTCCTACAAAAGCGAGCTGTAAAAGCGATATACCAGCTGGGGTCCAGAGTCTCTTAAAATAAAGTTTTTAAAGAAATAGGTATTATCAAGGTTGCTTCGCAGTTTATTTACGCCAACATACTGTATATCAGGCAAAATATACATTCATATGCCAAAAATAGTGATATCCACAGCTTTAACACCAGAAATAAGCACAAACTACATGCTCCTTTCCAACGTCTTCGTAAAGTCCAGGGCCACTTTGTAGGGCTCGGTATCCACTTATAAAATAAGTTACCTGTTTCTTTTCTAGACTTGTCTTTTAATGCTTTTAAAGCAAAAGTGAAATCTAACCTTATTTCGAAGGCATAAAAATAAAATAAGCCTTTATTGCTGTTTTACAATAATTACAATAAGATTTGTTACTGACGATCGGTTTTCAAACAACAGCTTGTCCTTTGACAACCTCCTCCAAGGACTTCCACTTATCTCTGTCTCTTGAAATTCTGGTCCATTCCGGACCGGCGTCTCTTTTGAAATCATCTTCCCAGCGTTTCATTTGTCTACTTTTACTTCTTTTTCCGTCCCTGGGGTACCATTCCGATATTAGTCTAGTCCATTTCTCGTTTTTCTCTCTCAGCATATGTCCTGCCCATTCCCATTTAAGTGTTTTGCTTACTTTATTCACATCCCTAAATTTAGTTACATTTTAAATTTTGTTAAATATTATTTTATTCTTTCTTTTTACTCCGATTGCGCTTCTCTCTATTCCATTTTGACATACTATTATTGTATTATTTAGTTTCACTATTAGTGACCATGTTTGACAACCATATGTTAAACATGGCAAAATTCAGGTGTTATATATTCAGGTCTTTAATTGACATGTCTTTATTTTTTTATGACTTCGCTAAGAGACCAAAATCTTTTCCACGTGCTGGCGATTCTTCTGTCAATTTCTTTATACATGGTATCCTATGTGGCTATTAGCTGTCCTACGTATATATACACATCAACGTATTCTTTTTTCCATATATTTACAATGATGTTGTATGTCTGTAAAGCATTAGTCATAATTTTGGTTTTTGTTGTGTTCATTGAGTCTCCTGCTTTTATGCTTTGATCTGCTAGTTGTTGTAGCATTTGCTATAGTTTTTTGGACATTCTGAGAACAATATTAGATCATCTGCGAAAAGTAAGTGATTAAGGTTTTCACCGTATATGTTAAATCCTGCTTTACTCCAATCTAGGCTTTTGAATACCATCTCTAAGGTCGCTGATAACAGTTTGCGTGAAATTGGGACACTCTGTTGGACGCCTCTTGCTATAGGAAACTCCTCTCCCGTTGTTTCCAGCCTGATTTGGGGCGTGCTTTTTGAGTATATGTTCTTTAGGGTTTGTAAGTATTTCCCCTGTATATATAGAGAACTCAATGCTTCCCAGATGTATTCATGTTCCTAAGAATTGAAGGCCTTGTTGTAGTCTACAAATCCTAGATAGTAAGTTTTATTGTATTTTAGTTTTATGGATCTACTGTTAAGTATTTACTACGGAACCCCGTTTATACTGTCGATTGGTTTTCATCGAGCGTAGATGTGATCCTGAACAAAAATTATTTTTGAAAACACTTTATAGATATTCGACATCTAGCTGATGGGTTGATACTTTGCTATTTCTCCCGTGTCACGTTTGATGGAGTAATATTATAATTGATTTCGAAGGCTTTTAATTATAATAATATTATACAATTATTATTATTACATTATTTATTTCGATCAATAATGACTCATAAGGTGTTAGTAACAACAAAAAACTTACAACTATGTTAGTAAGACAATTACAGCAAGTACATGAACACACACAACCCAATAATCACTGCTTCAGCATCCCAGCTGATATACTGGAGCAGCGACTCATAACACAGCAGTCAGCAATCATGCACAGGATGCTGTTGGAACTGGCTTGCACCCTGCGCACCAAATGCGCACATCTTTTACGCATTAATGCATAACATCAATCAACACACATTTCCGCAAACAACCCTGATGCGCTACAGTAGCGAGGCCGCCCCATCGACACCCCGAAAGCATTATTAAATTGAACGCGAAGGGTACTGTACGATCTTTGCTTAAAACGTACTCACAGGCTACAGGTATAAAATGAGGAACAGAAGGTTTTAAAAAGTATTTTTTTAACACGTTTAAACCTGCGGGCAAGCATATTCGCTCTGACCTACAGCGCCCTTTGCTCTCTCTCAATGTCGTCATCGTCCTTAAGGGTAGTAGTCAAAATATGACCAAGGTACTTAAACGAGTGCACTCTCGATAGCTGTACACCATCCAACTTTATTGGTGGTACTGTTTCTGGACCTATGGCAATGAGGCCAGTTGTACAACGTAAATAAGAGTGAGAGAGATACGCTAGTGCTCATGAACTAGCGTATCTCTCACGCACACTCACAAGCTGTCTCAGGCCACAGACTGAGGCACTGAGCAGCAACATATCCTCCGCATAGCTTATGTTGTTGACACATATGCCATCAATATAACATACGACTCAGCTTTACAATCAACTGGTCCATATACAGGTTGAAGAGTCTAGGAGAACTCAGACCCCCCTGCCTCACACTTGACTCAAGAGCATAATATGGTCTCGAGAATGCCCCGTCACCTAACACTATTGACCTGGTTCCCGTACCAGAACTTAAAAATATTTATTTCAGGTGGTAGCTTAGCATCATTAAGTTTTTTCAAAGAGTGTGAGCTCAAAAGCACTCGATAGGTCGAGGAAATAGGCGTAAACCGCGGTGCTACGCCGTACTTCAAAGCGTGCTTAAAGCATTAAAACAGCACTATCGGTAGACAACCCAGGTCGAAACCCAAACTGGTTGTCATGCAATTGAATGTGTTTATTTAATTGTGCATTGAGCACGCTGTCCAATACCTTAGACATAACCGTAGCCAGTGAAATAGGTCTATAGTTATTCCTATCAGTCAATAGTCCAGTTTTATTTTAACAATGGGCACAGCAATTGTTTTTAATTTATCCGGGGGTAGATACGCATGATTCAAACAAAGGTTGTACAGTAAAGCCAAAACACGTGATAAGTGAGGGCCCACATACCAAAGGTGCTCGATGCTGAGCCCATCATGGCCAGGAGACTTTCCCCTTGACATTGACTGTATAATAGTCGCTATGTCTCTGGCAGTGACCCTGACTAGCTTTGAACAGTTCAGCTATTCCCTTCGCATCACTCATGCCGTCGACGCACACAGGCACGCTAGGCTTGTGATTGAGTTTATTTTGTGTTATTCCAAAACCCACGAAATTCCTTTTTCAAATAATTTGATGCGAGGATATCCATTTTAATCTTATCCTCTTGGCCCTGGCACCGTTTTAATCGAGATTTAAATATTATTTTTGACTCGCACATCTCTTCATAACAACGGCCAGAAGTAGGCTTACTGTAACATGACCATAAATTTTAATCCCTAGCAAGCCTGTGTGCGTCGGCAGGTTGTACGTTGTTTTATAAAAAACAGTTTCACAGAATTTCGTTTCACATAAAATTTTTCTCGTAATATCATTTCATAGAATAATCAATACGCAGAATAGTTACTATGAATAAATTTAAATCATAGATTTTTGTTACAAATAAACTTTGTTTCGATATTCATCATATCATCGAATATCAAATCAAATATAAAAAAAAAAAAAAATATTCTTAATCCTTATATTGAGTACTTATCAAGAAAAACATTTTATCGAGTGAAAGTTTTAAACTTTTGACAAAATGCATACCTCCTATAAAATTACAAGATCGCGTTCACAAAAACAATGCGGGTAAATTCTAGTCAAGTAAAACTTTTCATTCGGACTCATTCGCCGGAACCCCACTGCCGGAAGCGGCAATGGTGGCAAATGGCGATCGAAATAAAATACCAAAATATAAGCAAGCATGCAACATGCAGGCGAGCAAGCAATATGCAGAATGCAAGCAAACATGCAGTATGCAGGCGAACATGCAACATGAATGCAGCAAGCACATAGCAAGCATGCAGCAAGGAAGCAGCAAGCAAGTGGCTTGTAACATGCAGCATGCAGCAAGCATGCGGCATGCAACATGCAGCAAGCAAGCGGCATGCAACATGCAGCATGAAGCAAGCATGCGGCATGCACCATGCAGCAAGCATGTGACATGCAACATGCAGCAAGCATGCGGCATGCAACAAACTTGCAACACGCAAACGAGCATGCAACATGCATAATGCAAGCAATCATGCAGCAGGCATGGTTTCTGACACGGCTCCGGCGCTGCGATGCTCCAGCGATCCCACGCGAACTTATCGTCGCAGATGGTTTCGCGCAAACGCTGGCTTAAATTACACTCTAGGGGTAGGGCAGACGTCAGCAAAAAAGACGGGGCGCGCTAGGGCCAATGCCTGCTAGTGCTGCGGACTTTGTTCGAAAGAGGTACCGTAGCCCTGGAACGCAATGGGATCTAGGAGGAACACGGATGGGTTTTAGTCAGTAAGAGTCTGACACTTCCTCCTGCTTCACCCAGAGCGGGAGGAGTCATTTGATGATTTTTCGTTTCTGAGTCTTTTTCGTTTTCGGTTCGTCTGATTAAACTTGTAGCTAAAAAATGCCAAGACTTCATTATTAAACGTAAAAAAACGTGCAGAATAAATAATGGTATCATGATGGTATCGTTTGGGTGCTGCTTAATATTCTATAATAAAGACCTAGTTTATTCCATACCACTAGTAATAATTTCACTACAAAACAATGTTGGACAACAGCTTATTTCTTGAGGATGTTGATGGCACGCGCCTCTCAAGTTCTATTGAACTCGATAACCCCGATCTTTGTAAAGAGTATCTTTATGTATCACATTGCAAACTTACTATCTTGTCTCAGAATATACGCAGTATAAATAAGAACTTTGATACATTACTTGTATTCCTGCAACGCTTAAAATTCAAGCCCGATCTTGTAATATTGACTGAATGTTGGATTGATGAAACCTTCAATAGTATCTGTCTCGAGGGCTATAACTGTAATTATTCAAAAAAATACATTCAGTCAAAAAAGTATCGGGAATGGATGATTTGTTTATGGTTCCAAATGCAAATTTTTGTTTTTTTGTAGTTGTTAGATTGGCACAACTGTTTTCCATTTTGGCGCGGAGTTTGAGTTGCATCTGTTATTTATATTAAATACAGTGCTGGTTTTAGTAATATCATATATAGTGTGTTTTGCGAATTTCATAATGGACAAAAATATCAACAAAGAGTTTGTCTTAAATTTTGCATCGCCAATGGAATTTCGTGTTCGGAGTCACTGAAAATGTTACAGAAGGCTTACGGTGAATCGACTTTATCAAAAACTCGTGCTTATGAGTGGTTCAAAGCGTTCAAAAGCGGTCGAGATGTTATGGAAGATTTGCCTCGCTCTGGTAGGCCGTCAACGTCTGCAACTGAAGTTAACATCGCAAAAGTGAAGGAAATAGTGACTGAAAATCTCCATTCAACTCTGAGAGAGATAGCCGCCGAACTTTCTGTATCTCACGAGTCGATCCGTACCATTTTAACTAATCATTTGGGTATGAAACATGTTGCTGCTCGGCTAGTCCCAAAAGATCTGAATTTTCTCCAAAAACTCAATCGCATGAAAGTCGCTGAGGACATGCTAGAACGAGTCAGTTCGGACCCAACATTCATAAAACGCATTGTTACTGGTGACGAGACGTGGGTTTACGAGTTTGACATGCAAACTAGTCAACAAGCTTCGGAGTGGCGCCTTCCAACTGAACCGAAACCGAAAAAACCACGCCACAGTCGATCAAAAGTCAAAGTCATGTTGACTGTTTTCTTTGACTATCGTGGTGTTGTGCACTCTGAATTCTTACCGGAAGGTCTACCGGTAAATAAAAGGAAGAAGGCCAGATTTGTGGAAAGAAAATTCTTGGATTTTGCACCACGACAATGCGCCTTCGCACAATGCTATCATTGTGAACGAATTTTTAACCAAACACTCAACAAATACCATCCAGCAACCACCATATTCACCAGATATGGCTCCTGCTGACTTTTTTCTTTTTCCTAAACTCAAATTACCACTTCGTGGCACCCGTTTTCAATCGATAGAAGACATAAAGGAGAATTCGCGGCGAGAACTGAACTCAATTCCGGAAGCAGCGTTTAAAAAATGTTTTGATGAATGGATTATTCGTTGGCGCAAGTGTATCGTTTCTAAAGGAGCATACTTTGAAGGTGATAAAATAAATTTGGATGAATAACGGACATTTTGTGTATTATTGATCTTTTCCCGGTACTTTCTTGACAGAGTAGTACATTAACAAAAAAGATGGCATGGTGGTGTTTTTTAAGTCGGAGTTTAGCGTTATTATACAAGAGCCCCCTTTCAACAATGCCAATTGTTTGCAAGTAGACGTGGTTGGTCAATCATACTCTGTTATAACTATCTATCGATCACCATCGTTTCATAATATAAGTAACTTTTTAACATCTTTAGAAAACGTACTAGGCAATTGCACCAGCCAGCATTGTGCGTTAGTTGGTGACATTAATCTTGATATAAAAGAAACATCCACTGATCCCCGCATCGATGAGTACCTAAGCCTTTTAGCTCATTATGGGTATGTACCCGGTCATACATTTCCAACGCGTGGTACAAATAGCTTAGATCATTGTATGATTAAATCTAAACTTGTATCTACAACAATTGTTTGCCATTCTGACATCACTGACCATAGCACCATATTATGCACCATGGGATCATCGTTTCCTAAGGAACAAAAAATTAAAAAATGTACCAAAATTGATTATGAAAACCTACTTAAAGATCTCAATGGAATTGATTGGTCCGACCTGTATAATACTCTTGAAATTAACGAAGCTACTAAACTTTTTATCGAGAAATTTAATTTGGTCATTGAACAAAATAAATGCACACGTAAAGTTACCAGTGCAGATGTAATCGTTAAGAAATGGATAACATCTGGTCTCTTGAAGTGTATTAGACGACGTGATGAGTTGCATAGTGAAGCCAGAAAAAATCGTAATGATCACAATTTACAGGAAAAATACAGACGGTACAGAAATTTCTGTACCAATATATTACAAAAACAAAAAAACGATTATGAACAAAAATTGTTAACTGAAAACCAAAATAACATAAAAAAAAACATGGGACTCAATTAAAACTATTTGTAATATTAGTAAAGTAAACAATAAAAATGAGGACTTGCTTAAAATAAACCATAATTCTACTGAGTCACTGAATGAAGTCAACAACTACTTTAGTTCCATTGGCAACCAGTTGGCAAGTAAAGTGCTCAGTAGATTAGAACAAACAGAAGCTGAATTAGCGAATAACTTAAGTTATACAGGAAAAACATCACCAGATTCACTATTTCTTACACCGACAGATGAAGTTGAAATCATTAAACTAATAAGTTCACTAAAACAAAGTTCAGCTTGTGGACATGATAATATTAGTAATAATATGCTAAAACTGACAAAACATATTATAGCAAGCCCTATAACATATATTTGCAACCTAAGCATATCCTCTGGTGCTGTACCTAGTGACCTGAAAATAGCCAATGTAATACCAATATTGAAATCGGGTGATTTTGCTTCTGAGCGCTTTATCAAAGATAATTGAAAAGGTAGTTAATATAAGGTTACTTAAGTATCTTGAACAATTCGGCCTATTGGCTGGGAAACAGTTTGGCTTACGTGCTGGCAGGTCCACGGAGGACGCCGTCACGCAACTAGTTGAAACTGTCATTAGGAAAATAGAAAATGGTCAAAAATGCGCCGGTGTTTTCCTGGATCTAGCAAAAGCTTTCGACACTGTTTCCCGGCTTATACTGCTGAGAAAACTGGAGACTTTTGGAATCAGAGGCTTAGTTCTAGATTAGTTTACGTCCTACTTATGCGAGCGAAAACAGCGTGTTCGTATCGGTGAGCACGTCAGTGGTTTTGCAGATATAGATTACGGCGTACCTCAAGGCAGTGTTCTGGGTCCCACGTTGTTCCTGATCTACATAAACGACCTATGTTCTATTGAACTTAATAATGCTAACATTTTTACTTTTGCGGATGATACCACAATAATCTTTCATACCAATACTTGGAATGATGTCGTTTGTGTGGCTCAGGAGGGACTTGGGAAGGTTGCCATTTGGCTACAAAACAACTTGCTAACCTTAAACGTCGGCAAAACTAAATTGATGTGCTTTAGTGTTACTGATCGGTCTGCGCCTGACCAGAATCAGGAAATTAAACTACATGTTTGTGGTAGTGTCGACAGTGAAAGCTGTCTCTGCTCACCAATTGAACAAGTAGCGACCATCAAATACCTTGGCTTACAAATTGATGAGCACTTAACATGGAAAGCTCAAATTGATGCACTCGTGAAACGCACCAGAAAACTTTCGCACATTTTCAAAAAATTAAAAGCTATCGCAACACCTAAGCTGATCCGTATGGTGTACCTTACTCTGTGCCAGCCAATATTAAGTTACTGTGTATCAATCTGGGGAGCTGCAAACAAAACTACTTTGCTTAGATTAGAACGAGCTCAACGAGCTATTTTAAAGATAGCTTACAAAAAACCCTGGCGATACTGTACTGATAGCCTATACCTAGATTGTAACCTCCTCCGGGTTAGGCAATTGTTTGTTCACGCGACACTCCTGCGATTTCATAGAGATGCTAAAGAACTGGCTCGCCATTCATCGAGAACGTTGAAATGGGATCGACCACGAGTACACTCTGCTTTTGCGCGAAAATCTTTTGCATTTCTTGGGCCCTACCTGTACACAAAATTCTACTCTCAAGATAAAACTATATTGGTGCTTACTTATAGACGTTTTAAGAAGGCTATATTTAAATGGCTACATCCCAAAAATTATAATTTAACCGAAGATCTTTTGCACATACAGTCTTGAAACCTTGCCAAAAATATAATAAATAAAAATGTGAAAAACTAATCACTTACTCTACACACACCCCTACATACTACACACTCCACAAATACACATATTCACACAGAAACACCCCTTTTCGACCACCCATTCTTTTAATTTTAATAAATAATATCTCGGTTAAGTACTACATAGTTAGAACTTTTACTTTCATGATTATTTTATTATTATTATTTTTTTTTTCCACTACCCCGTTTTTTTTGGTGTTGTTCAATTATTAGTTTCATCAATAATAAATAAAATATTGTTGCCTTACTTGGGAAGGGACTGGACTCCACGACACAGGGCATCCTAGTGTGGGATCCAGGGAATCTGAAGAAACCTAGCACTTAAGGCTTTAATGTATTGCAATATTGTCTATCTATGGTACAATGTGTTATTGAACTGAATAAATTTATTATTATTATTATTATTTCTCATCCTTAAAAAAAAAGGTAGGGCAGACAAGAATACGTGGGGTCGGTTTTACAGCGATTCGTTTCCGTCACTAATTTATTAGCACGCATCTTGATTTTTTAAGATCATATTTCAATTTTAATTTAAGGTTAAAATGCTATTTTATAGAAATGGCAATTATACGTAGTAAAATTATTCCGAATAAAATTCTGCCATCTTAAAAGTATATCATGAACATATCATAAAACAATTATATTTAATTATTATTGCATTTTCACTGAAATAAAAAAAAGTATACCGGACAAACAATATTCGTTAAAAAGTAATTTTGCTGTTTGATAAGTTTAGTAAATAAAAAATGTGATTATGAAATTAATTGAATTGTGTTTCTGTGAAATAGATTTCATTCAAGTGATTAGTCTTTGAAACAATAATATGTGACATAAAATTACAAGGACCAAATATTATATGAAACATTTTCTGCGAAACGAAATTCTAATAAATTTTTGTCTGCAAAACAAGGGTACACCGCGTCGGCAACATGTCTATTCCACACAATAACGACTTTTTTTTTGCGATTATAACTATCTCGGCCAACCACCGATGATTCACATAAAGCAGCAACGATTTGCCTATACAATTTATCTATAATACATCTATGACATAAAACGAAAAAAGTGCACATAAAATCACCAACAAATAGTGTAATTGCATAGGAAAATCAATTAATCTCAGACGTTTATGACACTCAGTGTTGTACAACCTAACTTGCGCCAAATCCCGCTCACCCCACATAATCCTGTTTTTACATGTTGACTAGATACACATATCTTTGGTACAATAACATCCAAATCACATTCAATCATTAATGGAAATTGGTCAGACCACATAACATCATACTGAACAAACACCCTACTAACAGTTTGAGCCGCAGCCCTGGTAACCAAACAGTGGTCAAGCCACCTCGACGACCCGTGAGCCTGAGTTATAAATGTGTATGTATTTGACGCTACCCCCAAACGTTCAGTGTCAATACACAACCAGTCCTGTTCACAACAGAAAACCATCAGCTCATCATAAAAACGCTCTGTTGGGTGAGCATTAAAATCCTCCAGTATATAAACGCACTCAGTACTGTTGGAATCAATGAAAGCACTCACCGCACTGAGGACGTCCGTGAACTCGACCAAATTCCATTGATTTTTCTTGCATCACTATTTTAATTGCACTTATACGCGGGTTATCACTCGAAATTACAGAAACGTTGGTGTAGACTCTACTCCTCCACAATAGTGCCACATAAAATAATACCACCGTAAGGTCTTCCTCGTAGCATTCTAGTAGTGGAGTCCACAGCCGAGGTTCCAGTACAGCTGAAATCGTCACTAATGGAGTTTAGGAACGATATTTCATACGACAGTAGCCAAGTTTCTTGTAAAGCTATGACATCTACATTTCACACAAATCATGAATGCGGTCGATCGAACGCTTAACATTCTTACAATGAAATGTTGCAAACTTGTGCAGTTTACTATCCTTGCTGTGCATTATTGCTGTGAAAGTACTGTCTACCGAGCCAATTTGTTCACTGTTCTGTTTACAGATTTTGGTTATCATGAAGAACAAAGAACTTAAAAGCATTTTAATCACTTTGTTTTTCAAATTGATTTTCTCTATTGTTACATTTACTGTCGTTTTTCTGAGAATAAAACTAGTGATGTCTTCCTCTGCCGTATCTTTGTGTACATTAATTATGAAAATAGGTACTTTTCAATCGGCAGCTCTAAACTTTTCATCTGTATTAACAACACCATGGGAAAATGGGTGGTAACCCATTTTCCCATAAAATGTTTCTTGAACCGTTGTTTACGGTTCTGCACTAAGTTATTGTTTTGACTTGCCACTTCATTATCGAAGTTAGCTTGTCTTACTGCATCTGAAAACGATTGTTTACGTCGCACTAGCATCGAGTCACCCAGCTAATTATCTGTTATCTGTGATGACTCATTGACAGCGAGAACGACGCGCGACGGCTCGCTCGCCAGTGACGCACCTCGGCGAGCTCAGTAACGAGTTTTTATTCAAAGTATCCGTACAACCGCGACTACCCCCAGATTGACTTTTGTTACGGTCTGAACTGATTGTGCCATTACCCCTGAACAACGCCACCGAAGTATCAAGCTGTTTCACAGCGCTAATGACTACTTAGACGATAAAAATAGTTGGTTGCTGTGTTGAAAACGAGACAATGCTAAATGTTCTTTCATAGATTCTTTATTTGCTAAAGATGACATTGTTTATTATTCTGACCGTATAGGCAATTTTTGGTTTTTGGTTTACTTATTTATTGACATAATCTTCTTATTAACATGTTTTTTATGAGTTGTATTGCATTAACTGGTTACCTAGTGACCTCGACAAATTGATAGTGGTGACTGGTCGTCTTGCTGACCGTGATTTATTATTGTTATATCTTTTAATTGTTACAATTTAACTGCGATGGTCCTAGTTTATCACTTGTGACTATGGGTCACAGCTTAAGGTTAAATTACATTATTGCACGTGTAATTTAATGTTCGAAATCTATCATAAAATGTTAAATAATACTGTTATATAAATTCAAGTTCTTCAAACTTAACAGACAATTGCGTTGCTGGGGAGTTTGTTGGCCACTTCTATATAAGTATGTTTATCAGTTGTCTAGTACCCATAACACAAGCTCTGCTTAGCTTGGGACTAGATGGCGTTGTGTGATAGTTGTGTGGAATATTATTATTATTATTTATTATTACTTCTTCTTCTCAGCTAAAACACTAGGAAGTGGTGACGCGCGCGGCGATTTGGGGGACTTTCTTCATGTAATTTTTGACGTTCCAAATGTTTCACATTCTTTTTTAAAAGCTGATCTGTTGACATTATATTTATCAACGACCAATTTAAAATTAATTTTGACATGTCGACTATTTTCGTTCTACAAACTGGGTGTTACTGCATTTTTAATCATCATAATATATTTTAATAGAAACATTTTCCTACAGTGAATTAAATAATTAGTCGTCACAATTGTCACATTTGTGAAAACCATTATTTTGTAATTGAATTTATTTACACAGCTTTAATTTAACTAGTATAATTACCGATGGGTATTCAATTCGCGGCTCGTGGCATTGAAACTTAATTTCCTAGCCCCTACAGTCATCAATGTCATCGGCAAGGTACCAGAGCATTAATATTCGAGATTTCAGGAATTATCTTGAAAACGTCGTTGTAGAAGTAATGAACCTATTACAATTCTCAGAATGTACCTAGGTAATGTTTTTTCGAACAAGACCCTATCAATTACCTCAACAGTATTATGTAATTTTAGGTTCGGTTTACACCGAGACGTGGCGTAAAGAGGATGAGGAGATGAGGAAACTTAAGGCACCCCAACTCAGATAGGTTAGGTTCGAAAGGGATGATTGGTATGACGGGAGCTAATTACACGTAGGTTACTCGTACTTTAAACTCTGCAGACAGAAATAGCGTGCCCCGCGTAGCGTGGCTCTGTCGTCGAAGTTAGGATTGAAGTTGCCATTTCACGAAGTAGCCAGGAATTTCATGGGTACATCATGTGGCCGAAAAACCGATATGGCCACGACATATATATACTAAAAGCATGATTTTTATGATTAACTTGACTTTTAAAGCAGCCTGTCGACACAGTCGATAGCATAATATCTGTGATTGAACTTAAATAAATGTCACCAATTGCATCCGGCGGTCGGTTTTTGGACACACGTCATTTTTTTTTTTAAATACCGCTACTTTAATTTAGAATATAGAAGTTTCAATCGTTTCGGTCTTGCATAAGCATTCTCTTAGAACATTTTAAACCATTTTGAGTAATAATTAAATTTATTTGTTGTTTCATTATTTTAAAAAGGTGGGCTGTATGTCAATGTCTTGTCTTGTCATGTCGGGTCTCAGTGTGAGCCGTCCCTTAGATTGTAGGCTGTTTTATGTAACCTACATAGTAATTTGTATAATAAGGCTCTAAATGTAAATTTAAGACTTTTAACTGTATAAACGCTGAAAATTTTTCGCTACTCAGACTGAATTTATTTCGTAAAAATAATATGCAACCTTTTCACATTTAAATAATTTAAACATAATATTTCTGGACCAAGCTTTGAGAATACAAATTTCACAAGAAGTATTTTTCGACTGCCTTTATTTACTTATCTAAGTCTCTTCCAACATAATATCTATATCCCGTAAGCGTTAACCTGACACCTGGAGCGACATATTTCTATTGACTTTTATCGCTTTCATTTTTAATTAAAATGGAACAATTCAAATTACGTTTTAATTTAAATTCAACAATTCGATTTCGTTAAAAACAATATAAACGCGTTAGCACTGTTACCGCTGCGTTTATGTTATTTTCATCGAAATCGAATTGTTGAATTTAAATAAAAACGTAATTTGAGCCAGTTAGACTTTGTCTCTGTTACCTCTGACCTAGACTAGAGTCAAGAGCAAACCCATAACTAACAAAAAAAGGTGCCAACGCGTACGGGTAGTAATCTGCGGAAGGAGAGTCAAAACGAGATGTATACATCGCGTTTAAAAATTAAAAATAAATAATGTATGCCTTGATTGCTGTTTTACAATAATTACAATGAGATTTGTTACTGACGATCGGTTTTCAAACAGTTTGTCTTTTGACAATGGCCTCCTCCAAAGACTTCAATTTATCTCTGTCTCTTGCAATTTTTATCCATTCTGGACCGGCGACTCTTTTGAGATCATCTTCCCATCGTTTCATATGTCTGCCTTTACTTATTTTACCATCCCTATGTTTTTTAAGAATAGGGAATCATTAAATGACTCCTCCCGCTGGGTGAAGCAGGAGGGAGTGCCAGACTCTTACTGACTAAAACCCATCCGTGTTCCCTCTAATGCCCTTTGAAGTCCAGGGCCGCGGCGACTCTTTAGAACGGCCCTAGCGGGCCCCGTCTTCTATGCTGACAGGTCTTTGAGGCGCGCGTGGAACACAGCGCGCCGTCGACCCGGGCCTGGTTCTGTTTGGACGGCGAGCTACCCAAAGCTCGCCTTCAAAGTACGATTCGTATATTAGTCTAGTCCATTTCTCATTTTTCTCTCTCAGCACATGTCCTGCCCATTTCCATTAAAGTTAGTTGTATTTTTACTTATTTTTTAATCTTATTATTTGTCATTTCTTTTTACTCCGATTACACTTCTCTCTATCTTTATTTTTCATAACTTAGCTAAGAGATCAAAATCTTTTCCGTGTATTCGATTCATCTGTCCATTTCTATATACATAGTATCTCGTGTGGCTATTAACTGTCCTAGATATATATAATTTTATACTCATAAACGTATTCTATTTTTTCCATGCTTAAAATGATTTTGTATGTCTGTGAAGCATTAGTCATAATTTTGGTTTTTGTTGTGTTAATTTAGAGTCCTGCTTTTATGCTTTGATCTGCTAGTTGTTGTAGCATATGCTCCATTTTTTTCGAAATTCTGAATATAATATTAGATTATCTGCGACACGTAAGTGATTCAGTTTTTCAACGTTTATGTTGAGTCCGTCTTTACTCCAATATAAGCTTGCGAATAGGTACCATCTCTAAGGTCGTTTTTAAAAAGAGAAATTGGGTCGTCATGTGGACGCCTCTTTCTATAGGAATCTTCTCTCCCGTTGCTTCCAGTCTGATTTGGGCCATGCTTTTTGAGTATACGTTCTTTAGTATTTGTATGTACTTTCCCTGTATACCTTGAGAACTCAATGCTTCCCAGATGTATTCATATTAATTTCTCTAAGGAATCGAAGGCCCTGTTGTAATCTACAAATCCTAGGTAGTAAGTTTTATTGTATTCGTTGAACTTCTGTATGACTTGTCTTAATACGTGTATATGATCTACCATTGAGTTTTAACTACGGACCCTCGCTTGTTACACCGCGTTTAAGAGTAGTTAAATATAACGAACAAAGTAAACAATAATCACATGACGATAGAAGTGATGCGTTTGTCGATTATCGATATCGATGTATGACATTACGTTATCTGCGACATATATATTAGTAGACGTGGGTATACTAAGGATAAATTTCTATGTGTCACTATTATTCTTTATACCTAAAAATCTCACAAAAAAGCCACGAAAAAGAAACAACTAAATCCTAAGAGCCGCAACAAATTGAATTCCACAGATTAAGGAGTCTCCGGGGAATGCCGTTCGGTTTAATATAGTGGACGTAAAGGAAACACATTGCCCGGAATATGGTTAGAACCGAGCTCATAGCTTGACACCGCGAGTGATCCAGCTGCAAGGTTAATATGCCTTATCCTCGGGTCAATTTAAGATAAATGTTCAATCTTTGTACGGTATGAGATATATGAGACAAGTACGGTTTTCGGCTGAACTATTGATAAAAATTTTGCGGTGTTACGAACGTATGTCCACGAGTACCTTGCCGTTTCCCAATAATTACGAGTATATAAGGGTCGGTTTCCAATATAACCGGATGTAGCTGAGTACCAGTATTTTACATGGAGCGACTTTCTATCTGAACTCCACCGTCTAGTTACTGGGTTAAAAGGTACCACTTGGAAAGACTGGTGTCCCGTTTTCTGTCTTCTGATAATTTTCAACGACTATTAGAGACCTACAAATGCCAGCCGGAACCAACGGAATTACATGCTTTCCGAAGCACGGAGGAGTCTCGGTATGTATTTGATGGTCACGCATCCACAGACTGAACTCGGCAAGCGTTGGTAAACCTTGAAGTTTGACCTGGCCTGTTAGCAACGAGCTTTGGGCTGCGTTTCCACCAAATATATTCGAAGATGCGTAGCGAGGGATGTGTTCGTTAAGAATCAATGGAATCGCTTCATTTACCTAGCCTCGATCACTGTAAGCTATTCTATTGGTTCTTAACAAAAGCATCCCTCGTTACGCATCCTCTCACATCTCTGGTAGAAACGCAGCTTTACTGCGGTGTTACGAACGTTGTACATTCAAAACCATACTATGACATAGAGCAGGGTTATTGTTATACGAGGATGCGTTTCAGTTTGACTATTCGAAAACGTGTATTGTTCTTTGGGAACGTTGTCAATCTAACGAATTATTCGAACGTATGAAGCTTGGAACAGGATTACAATTAACTTTAGATTGTGATGAAGTGTGATAGAGTGTGAGAGTATACACAACTGAAAATCTTTATTGTATTTTGCTTGAGTGTAAGGTACTTACACTAGTAAGTACTGTACCTACACGTTTCATGTGAGTAAAAGCCCGAAGTGTTAATTGTATGTATTTTCGCTAGTTCGTCAATCTGCTTAGCTTTTTCCCACTTATGTTGAGGTCGGATTCAAGAAGTATCGTGTTATCCAGTTAATGGGTTGTGGAGGTCTGGTAGGCATCCGCTCGCAGCACGGTTTGACTTAAATCCGACCCCAATTGTTGGGAAAAGGGTAGGCAGAAGATGTTGTGGTTGGATTCAAGTCGAATAAGGTTCAGCTAAGGTCGCGGATAGCCGATGGATGCGAGACGCATAGGATCGATCGTTGTGGCGACGCTTGGGGGAGGCCTATATTCAGCAGTGGACGTTTTTCGGCTGATGTCATTATGATGATGATGATGATGAAGGTTCAGGTAAATATCAGTGTTTTACATGACGTGATTGCCAATCTGACGTCGACAACCCAGTTAGGTACTGGTTAATACGATATCTCACGACAATACTGATTGTCTGACTTCCAGGTTTCTGATAACTCGCAACGATTGCCAAAGATGTACAAAGGCAATTGCTTTCCGAGGCACGGAGATTGGAGAAGTCTTGGATGTATTGAATTGTCATCCATCGATAGGACCTCTAAGCAAACGATGTCTTACCTTGAAGATTGACCCGTGTAGCTATTTTAGCCACGAGGCCCTGAGTTCGCTAGATCGTTAATGTGCGTAATTTTACGGTAGAGTATGTACGGGTACATTCCATTTACTGACAATCGAAGGTTTATGGACGTCTGCGGTTTCCAAACTTTCGTCCATCTGTTCAAACTTTCTAATGATAGCAATCTGTCCGAAGTAAATTCCCGTACCTTTTCGTGAAATCGAACAGTTTCGTTACCAGCTTAAAATGTAGTGGCCATAATGTTATATCTGTCTAGTACATAACGTAACATCACGCCACGTCTATACCCTCTAAAGGATAGACAGAAGGTTCTAATAATACACCAACCATTCGCCAGTTATATTAAATTCCCATGAAATGGGGTGCGAGACTATTGTCAACAAACGAGCACAAAGCTAGACTCCGGGGCTCCGGGCTTATGCTGAGAAATTTCAAATGGATTAAATCAATAATACCTTTGGCCTAACTGAGTCCTGAGAATTGAATCCAGGACCGCAAGCTTAGCATTAGCACTAGCGACCAATATAACTACAAGGAAGGCTTGTTGAGTGGCTGGACAAAATAGATTTATTAGTTAGAAAAAAGCTATCCAAATAATGAGGTAGAGTTGTCACCAGACGAATGTGTAGATAATAATGGTTATTGCCCCACATACGTTTATTGACTTTCTTAATATCAAACAAAATGCTTATAAAATATAAACTACTGAACAAAACTGAATCATTTTTTTACGGAACCAAATGGCAAGTATGCATCGACCAAACTTACACAAAAATGAGAAACCTCACAAAAAAAGCAAAAAAACACCCGCCGAATTGAGATCCTCCTCCTTTATTGGAAGTCGGTTAAAAACAGAAATGAAGATATAAAGCTATCCTGAAACGACTTATATTGTGGTCCATTACATTATTTAGTAATGAAAAACGGTTCATAATTTATTGTTCAGGAATCAACGAAGGGATATTGGGAAAGGTCATTAGTCTGTTTATTGTAAGTTAATCTGGCGCCTACCATAGTGGTAGTCAGGTAGTGATACTTTTCATGCGCCTTTTGCGATGTACAAAAAATAGAACAGACACTTATCCATGATAATCCAATCTATAGGAATCCATAACAGTTAGGTCGAACTCGTTTTGTGGTCCTTAATATCTTCGGTTTATCTCTTTAAAAATAAAGCTTATTTTTATCTCTTTTTAGGCCTTTGGATGCGTATTTCGAATACGCCTGGACACGTCGTCGAGACATCGCACTAGCATGTGCGAAGGAGTACAAATGTCGGGTAAGTCTCATTATGAACTTCTAATCAATTTTCAGGCCTGAATACAGACATTCGTTTTCCTTCCAGTTGCGCTGGATTGGAAACAAGTATGATATTGATTGCAGTAATAGGTCTTTCTAAACTAGTTTTTAGTTAAGAACAACTGAAAAGTTTGGCATAGTTAAATTATTAGAAGAAAGGACTCTTTTAGTAATTATTATCGTTCAGTATAATAAAATAATCACAATGACGGAAAGAACAAGCAACTCTCGACTTCGATAAACGTTTATTACACGCCTATACTATATAATAAACTGTCCATTGAAATAAGTCCTTTTAACTACTTTGTCATATAGCGATGGCAGTGCATATTAAAGCGCCGATTCCAACAAAAATAAATAATTATACCAAATTGTATACCTATATTAGTATTTCTAAAACCTTAGGAGCGTCTGACACCCGTATTACAAAACCTTAACTTGAATTCCAACTCCACATTGAGTTTGAGAACGTCAAAAATTGCTTGTCAAATTGATCGAGAACTGCTCGAGAGATGAGTTTTTCTTGAGCAAGCGCGTTTACGTGGCACGGCATATAATAGAGAAAAGTTCTACAGAAAAGTCTTTAAGAAAGATCTTATTAATTTTTTTTGGGCGTATACGTATCTATCTTTTATTCAAATTGGTTTATTTTTTTCAAACATTTTTAGAAAAATAACTTGCTCTGTAAACGGTAATTGACTTGTGTAGCATGCAGGGCTTTAATAAGTACCTACTTCTTAGAACGCGTCCTAAACACGTGCATAAATATGCACGTGCTATTACACATGCGTTTGATTAAAATCTACGTTTTAATAACGTAACAAGTAATTTATGATACATCCAATAAACCATTTCTTGACACACTTTTTCGATTGTGCAAACTGAAAAGTGATAATTATCAAACAACAGGAAACATCATCCGGTGAGCTCTTGTCACTCTTGTGTATTAGAACTCAATGGCTTGGTACGTAACGATAGCAAAAGACCGGACATGTCTTGGTTTCCATGGAAGGTGGGTAGGTACTCTTGCACCATTGCATCTTTCTAGTTCATCGTGTCGTGCTGGTGCTGCCGTTGCGGCTGCAAAAAACCTCAAGCGGCGTAAATATACTAAAACTATATTTTCGAGCCGTTTGGGGTTGAAACTCTCGGGTCGTGGCCCTTGTGCACACAGCCTATTAAAAAATAAATCGAAAAAGCTGGTTGACAGTTCTTGTGACCCAAGGCCTGGTCTACTTTGGCCGGATGCTTAGTTTTGCAATGCAACGTGGCAATGCTGCCAGTCTCTTGAGCACATTACCAGTTGACAGCGTTGAAGAAAATTTTTTGATGTTATATTTGGGTTTGTAGCTAATTTAGTTTATTAATTGTTTAATTTTAATACATTCATCAAGTCTGTAAATTATTTCAATGAATACAATATACATATACTTAATTTATATTAAAAGCATTATAATTCTATAGAAGACATAGGGGCAATTGAAGCTAACGGAAGATGCCTAAGGTCGGAAATAGAATCGAAACGATAACTATTAAAGTATCACACAATTTTTTTTCAACTGAACTTGTATTTTATAGAGAGTATAATGAACAACGTCTGAAAAAAGTTTTTGCTACAAAAATATAACTGGCTGGTATCATAAGAAACACTTTTTAAATATTCTTGTCATGATTGTCATTATGTTTTGTCAATGTTCATAAACAACAAATAATAATCTGTTTATATCTTTGTAATTTATAAGAACCTAATCGTAAATGAAATAACAATATTTTTTAATAATTGATAATTTTTTATTTAATCTTATTTTATTTAAATTAATTTAATGTCCATTTGTTTGTGTAATGTCTAATTATTATTTATTTAATTTTGTTGTATGACCTTTTATTAACTTAATGCTTTGACTGTGTGTTGATGTACCTACTTTGTTTTTTGTTCAATATCTCTGACATTTTGAATTCATTTTCAATCTGACATTGTAATTTATTCTATTTAATTTTAATCATATTTTAAATTGCTCTCTCTTATATTTTAACCTTTCACATTTTTAGTTTACAACTTTTCCTACAATAGTGTATAGTATTGTTGCGGTTGTCTGTAAGTGTTGCAGCACTACAATATTTTTTACTTTTTAAATCATGTTATTAGCTTTAAATACGGAGTATGCAATCCTAATAAATAAATAAACACAATATGGATAGCTTTCTTCGGATGTTTGTTTCTATACATCTGCTATGATCAATTCCGAAGCTTCTGACGAAGATATGTTCATATCCTTTTTTGCTTACGAATTTAACCTGGTCAGTGGCCAAACAAAAAGTTTTCAAATGAAGAGTTTCCATTTCCTAATTTAATTTGACTCCCACAAATGTTTTATGTTCCTCCGAGTGATGATGGAAAACCAACGTTATGTTTCAACCGCTACAAAAAGCATACGATAGAGCCAATTGAAATAATGCTAGAAGTTTGACATTGAACTTGTTCATAAGTTCTACGTTTCTTAAAATTTGAGCATGTTTCTCTTTATAAGCTGCATACATCGTAAATAATATTATTTAAAAACAAGGTTTTATTTTATTTGAGTATTTTTACATCTAGTGGGGTAGGATTCGATTGATGAGATAAAATAAAAATCTTTTCGTATAAAAATATAATGTGTCTTCAGCTACATAAATCTTTACTAATATTATAAATGCGAAAGTGACTCTGTCTGTCTGTCTGTCGCTCTTTCGATTTAAATAAAATTTGGTACATTGATAGTCTAGAGCCTGAGAAAGGACATAGGCTACTTTTCATCCCGGGAGTATGTTCCCTAGGGACGACACGGGCGAAGCCGCTGGCAGAAGCTAGTATTATATAATTTATTATAACGTAATGAGAACACACTCATTATTGAGAAGAAGGTGCAGATAGTAATCAGTTATCACACAATTTTATTATGTTTGGCAACTAGCACCTTAGGGCCATTTTCACCAATTCAAACTGATCGCGATCAAGCCAAGCTGAACTAGTTCAAGAGCTGTCAGTGTCAATATTCCACAGAAAATAACGACACTGACAGCTCGTAAACGTGGTTTTTGATGTTTCTTTGGTGAAATTCACCCTTAGTACTGCAAAGCAGACATTAGTAACATACAATAACGCAAGGGACTAGCACCACAAAACACAAGAAGGTAATAACATGATACATTCTCCGTCATATGCCGTTGCCGTCCAGTATGTTTCACATGTTATATTATGGTTGGATTGCTCCATGGTGACGCGTATATTAGTTTGTGCGTTGTTAACTTCCATAAACTAATCTTTGTTAATTGGTTCTTGGATTGGAAAAGCATTATATACCAAAAACATCTTCCAGAGCCTATAACTATTACATCTGCTGCTGTTTTGTGTAGTATCTTGCATTAGCAGGCGACGGCGGTGGCTCAACGAGCATCTGAGCATCGTTTTTATCGAGCATCGAGCATTTATCATTCACGGTACTTAGCAAAATGTGTGGGACAATTACAATCTTGCTCGGAACTACTCTATTGGGTTCTGAGCGTCTTGTAACCGATATCACGAAATGTGTGGCTAGTAATTATGCGGCCTATCGTCGTACGCATAGTTTATAAATTCCTCATTTTTTTTTTCTGCGGTATTTATATTTTACAAAATTATTTATGACACGCCAATGACAGCTTTGACGTTGGTTTTGAGTTAAAATGAGTTTGACATTTGCTTGCTCAAGAAAAAGTGTTTTTTTTTTTGTAGTTTGTGTTTATCGTATAATGTTGTGTGTTCTTTCTCAATTTGATTTTACAAATTAATTTATGGAAAATATTGTAAAGGACGTTCTAGCAAGCACGTGAAATATGAGCACAGATCATCCACTAACTTGTACTATATTGTCCCAGTTTTATCCTCAAATCATTAAAATTTATTCTTGATCAATTCGATTTCACTATCTCTTTAATTTCTGGATCTGTCAGATTCGTTCTAAAATCAACTACGTTCGTAAAGCTCTTCATTCCAAGACCAACTCTTTAGAGACTCCTTCATATTTTGGTTTTAAGTGTAGGTAATGGAAAAACGAGTCGGATTCTCACACGAAGGGTTCCATATCATAAACCGAAAAAAAACACGTTTCTTGTATGGGAGCCCTCTTTAATTTTTATTTTTATTATTTGTTGTTCTAGTGGCAATAGAAATACACAACCTGTTAAACTTTCAACTGTCTACCTATTACGGTTCTTGAGATACAGCCCGCTGTCAGATAGACGGATGGACGGACGGACAGCAATAGGGATCCGTTGGTTATCCTTCAGAACTCTAAAAGTGAATAAAAGGAGGATGACTAATGCTTTACATTAAACCACTCAGTATTTGTTCAGTAATCGTAAACCTTTATTGAAACGAGAAAAAGTTCATAATATATTCAAATGATAAATCCCATCGGATAAGATTTACTTTACGAAGATAGATGGGACTTCTCAAGTTCTGAAATCGATTTGGGCAAAAAACCTTTCTATTTGTCGTCTCGTTCTATGATTCATCTTCCTGACATATTTATTATCAATCTGTCTTGCCAGAAGAGCTTTGTTAATAATAAGTTAGATAGTACGCTATTAAATCAGAGTATAATGATGCTGTCATGTTGTCAACCACAAAGCTTTGACAAAGGGATAAATTCTTGATTGTTTTACGGAAATAGACTAACGCCAATTGAAACAGCCTTCAAAATATAAAAACAAATATTTATTTATTATATAATTTATTGTACATTTTATATTTAAAAGAGAAAAGCTTCTATAAAATTAATGTACAATGGGCGGTCTTATCGCACAAGACAATCTCTTACAGACAACCTTTGCATGGACTAAATGAAAGAAGATAGAGTTGTATAGCTGTCAGTGTGCAAACGTTCTAACTAATACTAATTATACATAATAATATAAAATATATAAATAAAATACCAATCAATATACCTACTAATAATTATCTATACATATAATAAATAGTAAATCTTAAGGTGTTTGTTAAAATTTTGCGTAAATAATCCTTATAGACTAGAGTCAGGTTATAGGCTATATATCTTCACGCTATGTGCTATGGACGATGAGCCATACTCAGATATGTCTGTTTTGAACGAGAAAGTGTTACCAAAAGATATTATTTTTGTATTTATTTTCTATATTTATTTCTTTTTTATAATAATATCAAATTAAAATATAAAATGGGTTTTCGCGTACTCAAGATAACATTTTCATTAATATTCGACATTTTTTCCAACAGTTTAGCAAGAAATTGTTACAAGAAGCCACTACATATTCCAAAATAGCAGATACTTATGGGTTTAACCTTAGCAATGTTTATCATCACGTTATACTTTCAAGGAGCTAAGCAGCGAAAAAAATGACATAAATAAAATCGGCTATTTCAATCTATTGACGACAGTAGTCATAGACCATCGGTTTAAGACTGCCTGCCGTTGGAGTTAGTGAGGGTTCGAATCTCAACAGTCGCAATATTTTATTTTATTTTATTTAACGTTTCATTGCCTTACTTTTATAATTCCTGTATTACCTAATATTTTAATTTTTTATAACATGCTATTGTTATATTTCAGATATTATTTTAGCATTTATCCAAGTATGCCAAAAAATATACTAGCCAGACTGTTAGTATAATTAACAGAACCTGTTTTCTGTTTATATGCATTCTGTTTTGTTTACATCACATTTAAAAAGCACAAATGTATATAACTTTTATACATAAACCTTATAGGAATTATAGCAATATCCTAGAAGAAATCAACGTATTATTCTACTTAATGCAGATACATGCAGTGCCATCTAATGACCGATATAGTACTATCGACAACATGAAAATGACACTAAAAAATTTTATTCGTTATTACTTTTACGTCTTAAAAAGTTATTATTTTAATACTTTAAATATATCGTTCTGAATGTAAAATATTCCTATTAATAAAAATAAAAATAAACTCCGAACTTATATTTTAACAGTTCACCTACATATTCCATAGATGGCCTTATGCATTTGGTCTCATATCTTAATTGCATCAACAGGCGCGCGCTTACATTTGCTAAGCTTTGCTCAAGTTGCCGAATACTGGGCCTATACGGAGCCAGGAGTCACGTAACATCAGCCACGAGCAGGTGGCGAAGTCCCAGGTTTCTGTGTTTCAAAAACATAAGATTGTTTCAATTTGCGTTCCTGGTTCGGAATATAAAAAAAAACAACTTGATTCACCAAGTAGTTTCAAGAAAATTGTTCGGTTATTTTAGAAGATAGCCTATCTGCATAGAATTGTCCACTATGAAGCTACGGGATAGCATTATCCCGTAGCTTCATAGTGGACAATTCTTACAATAAAGCATATATAAATAAATAAAACACGTAGCCGTTTAGACACTAGCGTATAATGACTGGCAATCTTACAATACGCAACTACCTACAACACTTATTACTAATAAATATAAATCTACCCACAGTAACTAATTATAACGTAAATTACACATAGCATGAATTCATTTCTTCTGGCATATGTACGGGGAACCCACCGACCAAGCATCAACCATCAATACGCATAATTTTGTCAAATGTTTCTGGAGAATATAAGGAATATATTTCCATGAAAACGGCCATGGTAGAAAATGATATACATCATTTGATTAAGTTTAATGATTTCTATATAGGTATTTAATTTTTATAATACGTTGCAAAGTCACATACATCCAACAAACTGTTTTTTGTTTAGTTTCAAAACTGTTTAATTTCCAGTGAGCCTATGAAATATCATGACCAGCCCATGGGCAGAAATTATCCGTTGCGGGCTTCACTCTCCAATGGATCAAGGGGAACTGTTCATCCCTAGGCAATAATGCCACAGATGACCCGTACTCACTCCCCCCTCCCCAACCTTTGCCATAGTTTCGTACCTACATGAATTTTCCAGAGATCAACTGAACTTCGTGGTCACAGGCTACAAATTGCAGGCAATCAAAACTGGCAACGTCAAGCCTGTACACGCGACTACCTAAACGACTTATCAGCCCAAGTACCAATACTCTCCGAATAATAATAGGTATAATTACGGGTCATTGCCCCCTAAAAAACATCTTTTCAACATAAGCGCAGCAGACAGCCCAATTTGCAGAGGTTACTTTGAACCAATGAATCAGTTGCCCACGTGATCAAAAAAGTAATGCCGAGGCTGCCCTACGTGAACAAATTCTCGGAACGGTGAGATCACTCCGCCAAACCTGTGAAGCACCCAGGAGACATCTGTGCATTTAGGCGGAGCTGACTGAGAATGGGAGTCTAACATGATGCAGATAGCGGAGTCTCTACCCCTTTCTACTCTCTCCGTAGCAGGGGTAGACTTCTCTTCCGGTTGGTTTTCCCATAGCTATTTTTATGTAGCTCTATGGCACGTTTACAATCCTTTTATTATTATTTTTTGTTGGTTTTCGAACGGCTGGTTGACACTTCCCGTGACCAAGAGCTTTGGAATTGCATAATTTAATTCCGCCAAGAAGCCCGTTCCATCATCGGACCACAAGACGAACGGCGATGCGCCACCGGTACATCCCACCCACACGCACAAAACACATACATAATGCGTACAACTAAGGAGTGGAATTCTCTGCCAGAGTCTGTAATTCCTGATAGCTCAACCTGGGAGTCTTTTAGTCTAGAGTGAATATGTTACTTCTAGGCAAGCGTGCTTCATCTTCGACAACATCATCGCTTACCATCAGGTGAGATAGTAGTCAAACGCGTGACTATCAATAGTAGAAAAAAAAAGAACTGGTTTTTACTTTGGGCAGAGATTAAGCATTGCCTTTCAACGTGGCAATGCCGCCAGTCTCTTGGGTCACATTACCAGCTGACAGCGTTGAGGATGAATTTTTTGATGCTATATTTTAGTTAAAGAAGCCATCTGTTCAGATTCCACAAGTGGGTAATTTTTTTAGTTACAAAGTACATATTTTAATGCAAAACTTTGTAGTAAATGTGTTTTTTTATAGTTTCAAAGAAGCATCTGCTAATAAAATTTTTGTATAAGTTGTAGTTTTAATTTTAAAACAAAGTCTCTTTAATTTTTTTTTGAGCTTGCCCTTTTCAATCATTGTTGTTCTTTTATTTTGAATTCAATGGAAGTAATACTCTTAAAATTCTTATCTCTACAGGGTGACATTTTTACTGACAATCATTCAAGCAGTAAAAACAGTCCGTGATTATGATGATTTTTTACCATTTCATAAACTATATCATGCAGGCTGTATATAAAATTATCTCTTATAGAATGATTGAAAACTGGAACAGAGAGGCAATTCTAGTATATTTACTTGAAGTATTTTCATTCCCATTGCTGTCGCAAGTTTTGAAAATACCTTTAGTTTACTAACCTACAATTTGTAGTACTGAATTAAATCTATGCTGTACTATTATTTTAAAGTTGAAGAGTTTGTTTGTTTGAATACGCTAATCTCAGGAACTACGGGTTCAATTTAAAAAAATGTTTTGTTGTTGGATAGCCATTTACCGAGGAAGGCTATAGATAGGATATATAAAGGTAGGATAGGATGAAAAAGCTAATTTAAAATATATATCTGCCTATTTCTAACTATACGGGGGTCAGCTTCCAGTCAAACCAGATTCACAGAGGAGTTTCGATACGTTAAGATGGTTCCCATCCACAGACCGACATCGGAAAGCGTTGCCCTTGAAGATCGATTCGTGTGGCTGTTATTAATTAGCCTTGAGCTCCTCGAATTTAAATATACCTATGCAATAATTTAACATTGTGTGGCTACATCGTATGACTAAACTAATTCTAATTCAAGTACATTGTACCTACGTAGAACAAATGATTATTGATCAGCTCTGAACGAGCATGCTCTTGCCCACGCATCGTACATCCAATTACTACGTCGGAACGCCATATTAATTATTATTATTAATTATTGCGACGAGCGCTTTTCAAGTTTGATGACGTCACCCCGTCATGAGTTAGGAATACTCTAATTAATTGTTATAAAGAGAGTGTTGAACCCAGTACATTGAATTGCATAGCTTGCTTATATTCTCCCGTAGAGGAGCTTATACCTTAATAATAAAAGCAGGACTGGCCGATCTTCAAGGTTCATCAACGCTTGCCAAGGTTGTTCTGTGGATGGGTGACCGTCATGACACAACGAAAATCCTCCGTGCCTCAGAAAAAACATTAAGCCGTCTGTCCAGACTGTCATTTGTAGATCTTTGAAAGTCGTTACAGATTGTCAGAAGCCACAAAATCTAACACCTGTCTTGACAGCTATTACTCAATGTCGACTGGTCGTTGACGACTCGGTCGACGGCGACTATGACTTAATATAGCTTACAGTTGGCGTCAGCGTTGTTTGCCCCTCGGAAGTTAGGTTGTAGTGAAGTCCGCGCAGGTGCAATCGCATAAAAAAGTGTTACGTTCCTAGAATATTTTTGTTTATACGTATTATACTAGAAACAAGTAACAAAGAATACCATTAACAATACGAATATCAAAAAGTAACACAACAAACACATACACGGCATACACCACAAGCACATAAATCAAACTGTAAGCAATAACCAAAATAAATCATTAAAAACAAAGTGTTGCAACGTGTAACACTTTTCGCATCCACAGTCGTATTGCATTGAGCGAGCAGATCACACATATGCATTGAACGTATACGAGCGAGTGAGATGCCATTACAAACGTGCGCTTGCGCTTATCCGCGCATGCGCGGTTGTATGATTGTTGTCAAATTGACATCCTGCGCAGCCGATTGTGGCGTACTTTGCGGAGTCAAACTTGCGTGACGTGAACTGTAAGTAGGTGTTTATGCACTTGGTCGCCGGTCGCCCGGGCGAATTGACGAGTCGCCGCGTAGTGGCGAGGCACCTGGCATAAGCGACTGCCGGTCGCCAGTGACCAGTCACAGCCTATATTCGACCAGTCGACAGTGCGTAACAGCAGTTGTAGAGGTCTTGTAGGTAGCCGCTCCACGTAAAATATTGGTATTCAGCTGAATCTGGTTTGAATTGAAGCCGATTCCAATATGGTTGGGAAAAGGCTAGACAGATGATGCTTACAGCCTCCCGTAGATAGGTGCAATGTGATATTGCGACTGTTATCGCTGCTCTATTTTCACTCAACCCTGACCCTAGTAGTTAGTAGGTTGTATAGTATGTAATGATCGTTTAAGCTTACAATTTTTATCTTAGAATAAAGATCTTGTTCACTAGTTTCTTTATTTTATTTTATTTGGCTCAATTTTGGTCCGCCCAATAACACTTAAATGCATGAAGGTCTCATTAGCTTATTATAGTATTAATTTCAAAATTAATGCAACCATAATATGGTAATAATGTACTGATTTAGAATAGTGTTCGAGAGATATATTTTTATCTTTTGACTGACTGACCTTGACAATATAAAAGAGCCTGTAAATTATTAATTTGATTTTTTTTGAGTTGAGTTTAAGATTTAAGTAACTTAGAAGTAGGTTTCAATTAAAGCGATTTTGGTTCATGAAAAGCATTAACATTAAAACCTTTAATTGTTAAACTTTCAGTTGCATCAACCAAGTTTGAGTCGGACTCTCACACGAAGGTTCCGTACCATAAACCGAATAAAACTGGTTCCTTTTGTTTTATTATTTTTTTGTTTTAGCAGCAAAAGATATACTAGTACCTACGGTTTTTGATATACAGCCCGCTGACAAACAGACGGACGGACGGACGGACGTCAGCAGAGGCTTAGTGATAGTGTTTCTTTGGATACGGGACCCTAACAACGAAGAAATTGTTGGCCCATTTCACAAAGTCTAATGTTAACCACTTACCTACTAAACGATCTTAGTTATCAAAAGTATTCTAAACTTCTTGTAGGCACTTAATTCGAGCAAAAAGATGAAATTTATTTCAGATCATTTACTGAAATAATTTACTTAGAAAATCTATTAAGTTGAGAGTTCTACAGTTCAAAGAAAACTCTTTAGTCTCGACCCTTTGAGATAAATCGATTTGAGTTTGACGACTTTTTGTAACAAGAACTGTAGAACTCTCAACTGAATAGATTATAGTAAAGGTGTTACAAGGACTGTAGAGTCACTTTTATTTTAATAATTATACTTTAAATGTAAACGATGACGTTAATATAATGGCCTAATTGAAATAAACGTTTTGACTTTGATTTTCTGAAGCCCGACTAATGTAAATCAGCATCTTTACTAATATATAAAGCTGAAGAGTTTGTTTGTTTGTTTGCTTGAACGCGCTAATCTCAGGAACTACTGGTCCAATTTGAAAAATTCTTTACTATAATATTAGGCTAAATATCATCACGCTAAGATCAATAGGAGCCGAGCAGTAATGAAAATTGTGACGCAGACGAAGTTGCGCGGGTCAATTAGTACTAATATATAAAGTTTGTTTCTTTGCTTGCTTGAACGCGCTAATCTCAGGAAAATTCTTTCAGTGTTAGCTAACCCGTTTATCCAGAAAGGCTATAGGCTATATATATATATATATATATATATATATCATCACGCTAAGACCAATAGGAGCGGAGCTGACGAAGTTGCGCGGGTCAACTAGTGATTTGATAAAATAAATCTCGTATCTGAATATCTCTGAAGAGTGTAGATACCTCTGACAAATTAGCATTTTTAGGGTTCCGTACCCAATGAGTAACCAACGGAATCCTATCATTAAGTCTCCGCTGTTCTTTTGTTCGTCCGTTCGTCTGTCAGCGAGCCTGTTTGTGTTTTGTTAGGTATTTTCATTAAATTTTTTTTTGTGTTCCGTAACATTAAGTTATCGTATATTTTATTAGCAACTAGGAACAAGCAAGGAGGAAGAGGCTGTCTGCCAAACTAGCCTACTTGGCAAACTTGCTAGGCTAGTTTGGCAGACAGCCTCTTCCTCCAAAACTTTAAAACTTTAACGTGCTCTGAACATCAATGTATATGAAATTCTTTCGTTACTGAGTGTCTGATAGACAACGCACAGCTGAAACTACTGGTCAGAAGGACTAGAGGAAGACATCCAAGGGTGCCCCCCACTCTCCTTCCGTCAATTATTTTGGTACAAGCATAAATAAGGTTCTAGGTGGAAGATTACTATCGCGTTCGTTTCAGTCTGCCCAGCCTTTTTCGAGGAATATTGTAGTTAGCTTCTGTAGGAGGTGCTCGTGGCTAAATGTAGGTGCTCGTGGCTAAATAATAACAGCCGCACGGGTCGATCTTGAAGGTTAAGCCACGCTTGCCAAGGTTGGTCTGTGGATGGGTGACCATCTTAACATACCGAGTTTCCTCCATGCCTCGGAAAGCACGTTAAGCCGTTGGTCCCGGCTGTCATTTGTAGATCTTTGGCAGTCGTTATGGATTGTCACAAGCCAGTAAATCTGACTCCAGTCTTGCCAAGATGTACCGTGTTACCCAGTTAATGTGTTGTGGAGGTCTGGTAGGCAGCCGCTCCACGTAAAATACCGGTATTCAGCTAAATCCGGTTTGACTGGAAGCCGACCCCAATGTAGTTGGGAAAAGGCTAGGCAGATGATGATGATGATTGTAGTCAGCTTCCAGTTTTACCGGATGCAGCTTTATACCAGTGTGTTTAAAAAGCCACTGTCTATCTGATCTCCACTGTCCTGTCACTTTCTAAAGATTTTCAGCCTTCTGATAAACCGAACGACCGATGTGTGTAGAATGTTTTTGAATACGCCCCTTACATCCTGGGATATTGAGATAACATTGCAGGATCTCAAGACGACTGTGTTTTCCGCTAAATTCTTGTTACTGTTCTTGGAAGATGTCTATTATTTACCGAAGACCTTGTTTTTTAATGAATATACTTACTGGTCAAAAACATGCACTTACAGCCTGAATTTTTCAAGTGTACAAAAATGGTCAAATCCGATACTATGAGGAATAGCAAAAACCAGTCAAGAGCGAGTCGGACTCGTGCACCGAGGGTACCGAACAAATTTGTAGGTACGTATTATAAACTAGCTGACCGGGCAAACGTTCTTTTGCCATATAAAATAAAAAATAGCCTACGACCAAAACTCAGACTACCAAAAATACACAAAAAAAAAAAACAAAAAATTGGTCTAGTCGTTTCGGAGGAGTTCGATACCAAACACTGCGACACGAGATTTTTATATATTAGATTAGCTATTGCCCGCGACTTCGTACGCGCATATATAGGTACCGTTTTTACCCGTTCCTGTAGGAATTTCGGGAAATTCTCTCTTAGTGCTCCCCTACACTACCCAAGGAACCTTCATGCCAAATACTTCATGAATTTTGATTCCCTTGAGAGTGTCGAAATATTCATTTTTTGCGGCATAAACGGCCATATGTTTATTTTATGTTAACTTATAAAGATGTTTTTTTACAGCTTCAAGGGACCGTAGACCTGAGTATATCGTTTAAATTCCAACTCGATACCTCCACGCGTTCCCGAGGTTAAAATTCTTGACAGACAGACGGACGGACAACAAAGTTATCTTATAAGGGTTCCGTTTTTCCTTTTGAGGCACAGAACTCTAAAAACAGCCCGATAATGACATACCAACAAGTTCATTTCGAAGAACACAATATTTCTCCTCAAAAAATTGGTTGTCTGTGAAATCGGTTTACGGACAATAATTTTACTTTATTTTAACAATATTTGTGGAAAACTCGTTATCAGATTTCTTTAAATAACTCATTGGAATCATTCAAAACCTGCAATATTTTTTCACTTTTTTAAAAGCACAATATTGAAGTATTAATTTCAACGCCAGCACGCTTTTTATTTATAAAGTTACTAGTAGCTGCCAGTATATTTTCAGTAAAGTAGTTACATAAGCAATCATAACATTTCTACGTAACTTGTAGATTATTTAATTAAGTGAGTTTTAAAACAGTTCGTATACAGATGATCTTTGAGTGTAGGGAGCTATTACGTCAACCAACGCTTGAAATAACTGGTACATAACATAATATTAAAACTTTATTTAAGTCCTATTTATACAAGCCTGATGAGTGAAGCGGTGGCCCGGTGATAATGGCTGCGACTTACGAGTTGTAGAAAAACATCGTGAGGAAACCGGCATATCCTAGAACCAAAATTCGAAGACATGTGACATTTACCAACCCGCACTGGGCCCGCGTGGTGGTTTATAGCCCACTCCCGCTCGAAAGAGAGAAGGCCTTGGTATCCCAGCAGTGATACAAGCCTAGGATGTTAGAGAGTTTGTTGCGCCGGGATTCGTACGCGCAAAATATCCCGTTATTTTCCGTTTCCGTTGGAATTTAGGGAAAGCCTCTCTTAGTACTCCTCTGCCTCAATCTCAATCTGCCTTTTAGCTTTCTACGGCCAGTAATTTCGTCTGTGCGTTGTCTGTCAGTCAGTCAGTAACGGAAGAGTTTTTATAACTGAGATGAAGTCGGGCGGTTAAAAGGTTAAATGTAACGCAATTGTAACTCTTATACAACAATAGGTTACAAGTAACCAGCTGACAAGAACGTGTAAGTTGTATGTATGTACACAAAAAAAAAATACAAAAATATTTATTTCATCTCAAAACATTGTGAGCATACATGAATTGTAGCAGTCCCGGTAAGTTACCATAGTACTTATGTTGGGACTGTCACGCTCTTCCCTTAGTTGGTGGCTGTACAATGTATTATGCAAAATTTAAAATTTAAGGAAATGAAACCAAACAAAATAAAATAAACAATCTTACTTAAGAAGCTCTTGGTGTGTGTGTGTGTGTGTTGTATTTGTTTTAGCTTATGCTATGCTTCTAGCTTACACAAAGTACGAAACAACTTTGTTTGGAGTTGTTAGTAATACCGACTGACAACAAAAGTACCTCATAGTTGTTTGAGCTAGACTTGCTGAGGTTGTACAGTCAACAAAGCTATTTGGTATGCAGGCAGCTAACTTGCAACTACTTTAAATCAATGTCTGAGTAGACCAATAGACAAATAGACCGCACTCGTGAGTATGTCATAAGCTTCAAAAGTTATAACACACACATTAGAAATAAATATTGGCAGTGCAGTGGAAAAATATATTTTTTGCCTGTAAACCACATAGCTTTGTTGACTGTACCTTATACAAAGTCGTAAAAATATTCTGTAACAGACGACCTGGCTTTCATTAAATTCGTTTGTGACTTTTTGTGACGAAATGGTCACGACTGGAGCTCATCTGTCATAATATGAAAGTGTTGAAATATGTTTATTTGACGAAAAAGCTTATTTTTTCATGTTGTTTTTTTTTATATAATAATAATAATAATAATAATTGGAGTAATTTTCATGGAGCATAGTTTGGTGCTTTCAGTGTCCCCATTTCGTTATTTTTTTAGTATAAAACGAAGTATTTTCAAGGTGCGAGTAGACAGGGACCCAAGATAAGCTGATATTTACTTATCTCGGTTCTCTACCTCATCAAACAAACTGCTAGCTAGGGTGGATAAGTTATCGCAAGTCACCAAAGGCTCCAAATTGACCAAAATGTATGAAACTATGCAGCCACCAATCTCTCTTATCCGTCTTGCTAAGCCGTCTATAGAAAATGATTGATTGTCTTCCTTCGATGGTGGATTGTATTAATGATTCCGAGGTATTGCTTCCTTAATTGAAATTAATTTTCTTGCTGACGTAAGCCTTAATGACGATGAAGGGTCTATCATACGCCACCGTCATCCCTTGCTATTCTATTTAATTGTGTGTTGTGCCAGTGGGGAATATCTATAAAAGGAGCGGCTGATTTGATCCGACTCAAGATCTACTGTTTCCTGAATAAATACTGTACAACTTACATCTCTGTAATAACATAATAATTTCCTCTTCATTTGACTTAACATCAATACAATACAAGTATAACATCTTTTATTTGAAATAAACCCAGTTGCAAGCACTTTTCAATAATCAAGGTCTGTCAGTCAAATAGATATGGCTAGTTTTGCCGCGCTAGCGACAAGACCAGCAAGTTGTTCTGCAGCAAACTACAATCACCGACCCTATCTCTAGCACGGCAGTAGCACGTTCCATAGACCATAGACACGTTGAGGTATCCAACCGGAAAACCTATAAGAAGTTTGGTTTTAAAGTAAGATGTTAAAAAATAGAATTCTTTCAGAATCAGTTGCGTGTGAAGGCCTCAGCTACCCAGAACTTGGGGCTTCGCGTAAACTAACATACCGTGAGTCGATTAAAGCTTTGTAGGGGAACCTTTATCAACGTCATTCTGAACGGAAATGACGTCAGAGAAATAACATAGCAAAGACATTTCAACAGTCAAGTTGCAAAAAAACCCTTTTGTTAAAACTTGACGGTCCCTTTGTTTTTACATTGTCATTTTTATATTAATGACGTAAGTTTTTCATGGAATAGAGTACGTAAATATTAGCTAGGTACCCGATTTTCATATTCCGAATTCCGTACCTATACCTACATACAAGTATTTTTTATCATCCGTAGATGATTAAAAATTCTTTTAAAAACCATAAATTACGCTTCAATACATTTCAACGATCAATGCTCGGTTTCTGGTGGTTTTTTTTATCGATCGTTTATATGTCCATTAACGCTATCTTAGAAACCGAGCACAAGTCAAGGGTGAATCGTGTGATATATATAGCTTGTGATCTCGTCTTGTTCGATATGTGTTCAAGGAACAAATAAATTGATCAAACAAAAAGTTATTCAATATAGGTACATGAGATGCCAGAGGGATTTTTAGGATTTCGTTGGTAGCAAAAAGTTCAATCTGTACAATGCTAGACTGGTTTTTGGCGTTCCGTGGAAAATGACAAAAACGAAACCTTACGGTTAGTCACGTCAAAAAGTACTTAGGTATAGTTTTGTAGTAGTCGTAGGACATAAGCCCCAGACGTCAATAATGTTCGAATGTGCGTGTGTGTGTGTTGTTGTTGTATGTGAGTGTTAAACCTTATAATTTTGTCCTGTTCATTTAAATACTTATGTTTTTTTTTTATTATTGATGGGCTCACCTTCGACTGCGATGTCATCTGATGGAAAGAGATGACGTGTTTGACGACGGAGCATGCTTACCTACAAGTAACCTATTGACTTTTGACCTCCAAGTTATAGCTATCAGGAAACACAGACCTCAGCCATTATAACCACCATGTACGCATGCACGTACGTCTTGTAGTAAAATGGTAGAACGGGCTTCGAGAAATTATTATTTTTTTTATTTTCTATTGATAGGCACGCGTTTGACCACTATCTCTCCTGATGGTAAGCGATGATGTGGTCGAAAGACTCCCAGCCCAGGTTGTAGCTATCATTCCGGCAGGGAATGCCACTCCTTATCTGCACGCACTACGAATGTGTTCCCAAAACGTTTTGTTCGATGTCCACCATGTACCGGTGGCGCATCGCCAATCGTCTTGTGGTCCGATGATGGAACGAGCTTGGCGGAATTAAACTATGCAATTCCGTCGCACATTCTCCAAATGCAACCGGTAGAAAACCGACAGGCTAGCAACTCGTCGTCGATGCTCAAGACTTTGGAGCTTCATCGCGACGCGTTAATTGTACAAATCCAACGCACACTCCCCGAGTTTAACCGTTAAATAACTTGACTATTAAATAACTTGTCTATTATTTTCTCATTTTACAGAGATCGTCGGTGTGAACGGCATGACGCGTCGGGGGACGACAAGCAGCTGCCTCAGTCGCCTGCATCGGGCTCCAACGTGTTCCTCGTGCACGTCAGTCAGGCGCGGACTGACGACGGCGCCGCGCTCGTGTGCACCCGCCGCGCCCGTCCGCGCTCTGTCAGTGCGAACCCACCTTAACTAATGGACGCAACAGTGACGTTTCATGACTTTATGGACACAATTAAATAAAATTGTATATTTGATTGATTCTCTTTTATTTATTTTACAGAGATCTGGAATATGACTGGAGTTCATTAAATGCTTTACAGAATTGATTGGAATAATTCGTTTCAAGCTTTGTAAAAGGTTTTTTCTAGAAATACTGGTCTCATTACGAAAATTCTCGTTCACAGATAGAAAGTAATACGCTTAACGGCTTTGGGTACCTACTATTGAAACCGGAAAAATGCACGCTTCCTTTGACGGGTCTGATGAGAGCAAAGCCTCGTAAAAGCGGTTTAGCAAACCATAGGATTTCATTAAATGTTGAAATGAATCTCCTATAAACGTACCTCTTGATACTTACTCCTTATTGTCGAACAAGTTTCCTATTTTCCAGTTCCCGTAAGAATTTCGGGAACTCCTTCCTTAGGGCTCCCTTACACTCCCCAAGCAACCTACATGCCAAATTTTAGCTCTTTACGACTAGTAGTTTCGGCTGTGCGTTGTCTGTCAGTCACTCGGTAACGGAAGAACTTTATATATAGTACTAGCTGTGGCCCGCGACTTCGTTCGCGTGAGAGTAGGAAAAACAATGAAGACGTTAAATAAGATCGCTAAGATTTATAAAAACAATCAGTAGAATATCCAGCAATGCCTAACCCCTGATAGAATTAGGAAGTTGATGTAATTCAAGGCACACTCTGAATTGCATTCTGGAATTGCTCCGTTGGTCTGCGTAGAGTCCTAGGATCGATTCCCAGGTCGGGCGAAAAGTGTACTTATTTGAAGTTTTCCATTAGGAATTTCTTATTAAGGTCAAAACCTCATTACAAAGTTTTAGAGGTATACAATATCTGAGTAGAAATCATAAAACTTAACCGGAGAAAATTGAGCAGTTTATTGGGAGCTACAGTGTCGACAGATTTGCGTTGGTATCCTGATCCTTTGAACGACATCCAAAAAGTATCATTAATGATACTTTTTGGGGCCTGATCGTTCTTTGGTGTCAAAATATCACGTTCTCATAACCAGGGTATAGGTTTGTTGAGGTTGCGGGATTTGTTCGAAAACGTCACCGCGGCCCTGGAACGCAAAGGGCATTAGGAGGAACACGGTGCGTTTTAATCAGTAAGTTCTGTTTCGCCCAGATTGGAGACAATTTTTGATGACTTGTGCAAAATCTTAAAAAAAATACAGAAATAGGCTTGCTGAACCTATTCTGGACGTCTGGGCATATTTGGGCTATTAGATGTAATCTTGCACTCACTTTCAGGGTATTCTCCATTCTCTATTTTAAGGAGACTGAAAAATCGTTCAACACGAATATCGTCTTTCAAGTGCACTTGCATGTTTTTTTTTAGGTACTCAACCTTTTAAAAAAACATGCGAGTGCACTTGAAAGACGATATTTGTGCTGTACGATTTTGTTTTTATTAAGGGCCAAAGAGGTGAGGTTTTAATGCAAGTCTTTTTCAGCTTGAGTAGAGTCATGTAATTGTCTCCATTACAGTCATGAGACATTACACCAAATTCATTTAATCTTTTTATCAAATGACCAACAATTTATTTACGAATTTCCATTGATCTATCTTATGTGGTTCTCTATTGTGTCACATAACTTGTTTATCCACAATTCATAACTTTAATATAACTTTTTTATCCATAGCCATAACTTTTTTGTCCTAATCATCATTTGCCCAAATGATAACTTGCCTGAACTTAATATCACGTAGTGCCCATTGAGGCTCCAGTCCAATGACGGTAAGGTCCACATACACAAGCAAATTCGGTTTTTCCATCGACGCTTATGCCTCCCCAAACCGTCCAAGAAACGGCACCATAACTGAGTCTTGCTTCAGTACAGCACTGTGTAAAACGCTCTCCCCCGATTCAATACACTTTCTATCTGCCGTCATTTCCATACTGCATTATCTTACTCTCGACAGAAAAGGGAAATTAGTCCCTTGGAGGTATGATTTAAGTGCTCACGTGCAAAGTTAAACCTATCATGACTTTTATGAGGTTTCAGGTCTCGCTCTATCAACCTTCTTCTAATAATAGAATCGCTCACAGTCAATCCTCGAACCTCACGAAGCCGCTGCTGCAGGCGAATAAAGTTAAAGTGATGATTTCTTAGAGAAACTGAAGCAATATATCAGTCATCTTGCTCAGACATGACTTGATATCTACCAGATTCTGGATGGGGATTAACCATACCAGTCTCCCGATAACGCTGATACGCTCTATTGAGAGTAGAGAAGCTAAACTGCAATTGTGCAGAAAACACGCTGACTATGCCACGACTTAGGCGGCTTCTGTGGACGAGATATCATCCATATTTTTTAAGATAAAATCTTTTTGGTAAGATGTTACAGAGTTCATTTAAAAATCAATATTTTAAATAATAAACGATAATTAGTTTGGCAAAAAAATGTGATGAAATGCTGAAATTCCGAAGGCATTAATAATAATCTCTAATTTAATTTTAATTTTTATCCGCAAGGCAGTTTTGTGGCGAACTGTTGGGCACTGGCGACCCCACGGACCTGATCTCTAGGGAGAATTCTTGTTCCTCATTTCCGGCTTGCCTTTATTGGCTGGCCGGGGTGAAAACTGACGAGGAACAGAGCTCCCACCTCTTTCTTGCCTTAATCGGCTGGTCTGAGTGGAGATTCGCAAGAGCAAACGTGCTCGGGAGAAGGATGTATAATCCAGTAAGGTGCTGGTAGGGATCTTGACCGTACTTCCGGGATTGTCCTGATAGCCGTGGTATACCTCTCCACTCCTCTAGCACCTCAGGATATGTTGCCCCCTTGGCGCTACGTTACTTTGTGCTAGCGACCCTTTTCGGGGGGCCCATTTATTGAGTGTGCAAGTCACCCCCTGCCATTTTAAAGCCGTTTTAATTGTCAATGGTCAGGCAGGGGCCAATAGTTCTTCCATAGTAAACGATTATTAGTCCACTAAACCAGCCAAACCCATAGCGTTTCATCTTTTGTGTCCATATTCTGCAATAGTCCTGCTCCAACCGGGGATTGTCCTTGGGTATACTTTCACAGTGCATACAGGGATAATCGTTGGTTGGTGTCCCATTCCATTTAAAATGTCTAAAGAGGCCTCTGCGAGTTGGCTTCGGCCCCTCGTACGCCTACCAAAGGACCGGGTCTCTAAGAAAAGGGACCCGAGAAAGTAAAAAAAAATCTCTAATTTCATTTCCTGGATGAAAATTCGAAAACATAAATTCAAATTTGAAATTGTGTTATCTGGCAAATATTTCATTGCGTATTCTTTAGGGTTCCGTACCTCAAAAAGAAAAAACGGAACTCTTATAGGATCATTTTGCTTTATTGACCTAGAACTATCAAATTTTGTAAGTACATAATACCGTCTTTTACTACCTACCCGTATAGGGAAAAATCAGCTTAATGTAATATGTGCCTGAAAAGTTATCGGTGGGCGAGCCCGACTCGCACTTGGCCGATTTTTTTATGATATCAGGAGGCGTCTTTTGTACTTGCAGTACTGTTACGATTTTTTTTGATGAGAAGTGTATTTTGTTCCTTGCTAAATGTTCTAATTTCGAACTCTGCATTTATTTGAACGATATCTACAATAGGGAAGATGCAAATACAGAATTTATGAGAATTTTGTTAGTAAAATGATAAAAAGTATAAAATAAAGGTCATTACAAAGTTTTTATTTTGGTTAATATCGATTTTCAACAAAAGTAATGAACTAAAGTAACGTGAAACGGAACGTATTTAAAAACAACAATCAGCGTTTAGTGACGTATCTGCTGTTATGCCAACGAAAAGGCAACCTTATGTCTTTGAGTTGGGACAGTTCTTGACCAGTGATAGACACGAGTGACGTCATCGTCCGTTTTCGCGCCAACTTTTAAACTGTCGGTATAAAAACGCAATTATGGCAATAAATTAAAGCGTTTTCATTTTTTATTTATGTGGTGGTCTATTCTAAATGGAGCTTTTTAAAATTAAAGTAAAAATGGAAATATTGCATGTTCCCTATTTTGAAACTTTGAAGTCATCAGACCAAACAAACACTTTTCGCCATACAAACTTTGTTAGACCGATTCCCCCGTATAGTTGGAATCCTCAGAAGTAAGCATTATAGAAATTGCTAAATAGATGTTTTTGTTTGCTTTTGACTCTAGTCTAGGTCAGAGTTGACAGAGACAAAGTCTACAATGGAGCGAGCTTACCCAGAAGGAGCCTGTTCACTCTAACTTTACAAACTTTATCATCCCGTTCCACGATGCTGTTAAATTTGAAAAATATGCTTTAATATTCCTTATACACATTATAAATGAAAAATTAAAGCTATCTATTAACTAAGGTTCAAACATTCAAGTTTATTAACCCAAGGAATACGAATCTTCCATACAAATTTAATATTGGTTCCAAAATCGTCTATTACAATATTAACACTTAGTGAATATTTGTGAAAAACTAATAATACCAAACTCTAGTACTTACTTTGGTCAATATGAATACCTATATCAATACCAACCCAATTTCATGTAAATTGGCCCAAGGAATAGTATTCTTCCATACAAAGTTTTACACTCCTTAATTCGCCTATTGGGGGCAGTCGTGAAAAACCAATAACCTTAATTATTTACTTTGGACAACATTTGTACCAAATTTGAAAAAAATGGCATAAGGAATAAGCCAAATCCTTTTTAAAAAATCCTTTCTTAGGAGATGCCTACTTCATACAAAGAACACACCCTCCAAGATTCAGGTCTCTACGATCAGCGGTTTAGTTAGGCTGTGTGTTGATCCGTCAGTCATTCAGGACAAAGGGTTTTATATAATTACTAGCTGACCCACGCGGCTTCGCTCCCGTCAACTGGCTACTACCCTACCTACCCTACCTACCCTACCTACCCTACCTACCCTACCTACCCTACCTACCCTACCTACCCTACCTACCCTACCTACCCTACCTACCCTACCTACCCTACCTACCCTACCTACCCTACCTACCCTACCTACCCTACCTACCCTACCTACCCTACCTACCCTACCTACCCTACCTACCCTACCTACCCTACCTACCCTACCTACCCTACCTACCCTACCTACCCTACCTACCCTACCTACCCTACCTACCCTACCTACCCTACCTACCCTACCTACCCTACCTACCCTACCTACCCTACCTACCCTACCTACCCTACCTACCCTACCTACCCTACCTACCCTACCTACCCTACCTACCCTACCTACCCTACCTACCCTACCTACCCTACCTACCCTACCTACCCTACCTACCCTACCTACCCTACCTACCCTACCTACCCTACCTACCCTACCTACCCTACCTACTATAATTTGAGATTTAAACTATCCTATCTCTCAAGTTGGATCGAACTGCACATGGTGTGCGAATTTTATTATAATCGGTTAAGTGGTTTAGGAGTCCATTGAGGACAAACATTGTGACACGAGATTTATATATATTAAGATAGAGATTATATTAGGAGGAGCTAATTGGCTAAAGAATAACAGCCGCAAAGATCGATCTTCAAGGTTAAGCAATGCTTGCCAAGGTTGGTCTGTGGATGGGTGACCATCTTAACATACCGAGTTTCCTCCGTGCCTCGGAAAGCACGTTAAGCTGTTGGTCCCGGCTGTCATTTGTAGAACTTTGGCAGTCGATAAGGATTGTCAGAAGCCAGTTAATCTGACTCCTGGTTGTGGAGGTCTGGTAGGCAGCCGCTTCACGTAAAAATACTAGTATTCAGCTGAATCCGGTTTGACTGGAAGCCGACCCCAATATAGTTGGGAAAAGGCTAGGCAGATGATGATGGATTATATAGATAAGAATGTAGGTACACTGGCTTAAGCAGAGGCGGGGAAAACAGGAGTTATTTATGTTACGAGCACCGTTTATTAAGTCAATTTTAACTGACCTACTTGTTACAGTCAACATAGTACTGTCCAATTTACGTTTTCGTGTTTTCAAATGTTGTTTTCAAAAAGGAAAAGTCATTGACGTATGTTGACTGCGCAAAACAAAGGTACGTATATTTTTAAAATGTTGTTCTGCTGCGCTCGTTAATCTTGTTTACCATTATTTAAGGTTTCGGGAAGGTTTTGTTCCCACTAATCACTTCACTAATGGTTCACAGTCGCACCCATTAAAAACATAACACTCAAAAAAATGTATATCTGCACCGAATATTAAAGGGGTAACATTACCAATGTGTTTAGCATTCAGTTTGAAAAAAAACCGATCGCTCATGAGTCTGTTTGTTCGTCTGTCACAGCTCCGAACCTACTGGACTGATTAACGTGAAATTTTGTAGTGACTTGAATATCGGTGACGGATAATAAGTTCATTTTGAAACCATTTTCTAAATGTATTTAGTCACTTTATGGGAAAATATTACAAATTAAAAAAAAAGGTTTTCCTAACTGTACCATGTGACATATCAATTTAAAGAGTTTATTTGAAGGTCTAATACACATATTTTTAATTAATATTTTAAAAAATAAATAGTTTAAACTAATTTAAGAATACGCGACTTCGTTCGCGCGGCCTTAGTAGGTACTCCACGAACTTCATCTCCTATTCCTCCCTCTTTATAGGGTAATGTGTCAATTACTTATTAATAGACTCAACAGGGCTGTTCGCTATAACCGCAACACTTTTTTTACTTAGAACATTTTATACCCGTTGTAACTTATAATGAAAGGTCGGATTTGAATAATCTAAAGTGTAATTTACATGCACATAATCAACTTTTATTATCAAGCCATTTAAACGGATAAGGATTAATATCATGATACCAAAATCATCACTTTTCCATTCCGCCCGGGTTTTGATTCAATTATTTAAACAAAACCCAGTTATTGCGACTTAACCATAATCGTTAGACACATTGCCTTGCGGACTTTTTATAAGCAATAATGAGTACTTCAATTATGTTGTACATTATGTTTATGTGTCATTAATAGTTTTCTCAGCGCAAGCCAAATAATGAATTTTAAAGACACATTTTTCTACTTTGGGTTACATTATTGCAATTTTCTTAAGTAACTCTATTTTTTTTTTAAATATAATATAGCCTATGTTCATCAGGGATAATGTAGGAATATAAGGTGAAAGAAAGTTTTCAAATCGGTCCAGTAGGTTAGTGTTTCAGTGTTTGTTATCGAACTCCTCCGAAAAGGCTTGACCGATTTTTATGAAATTTGTGTGTTTATTTATTTGGCAAAACAACGTTTTCCGTACCTTATAAATTTTGATACCCTTAAGAGTGTCAAAATACACGTTTTTTTTTGCGGCATAAACGGCCGTATCTTTTTAAAGTTAACTTTGAAATTCAATTTTTTCATAGCTTCAAGAGACTGTACGCTTGAGTGTATGGTTTTAATTTTAACTCGATACCTCCACGCGTTTCCGAGATAAATGGTATTGATAGACAGCCGCACAGATGGACGGACGGACAACAAAGTGATCCTATAAGGGTTCCGTTTTTTCCTTTTGAGGTTTGAGGTACAGCCCCAAAAATACGGAAGATAGTATTTATATACTCATAAGTATAAATTAATATGTTTAAAAATTATGGTGCATTTGAAATTATAGTTTTATAGATAGAATCCGTGGATCAATTTCTATGTAAAGGTGTCACCCTTTGCAAAGCCGATTTTCTCTTAAACTTAATGGGCCATTAACGCACCGTTCTTTGTGACTCAAGTTCTTGACTTGTTATATTAGCTCAAACTTCACATCCTCAGATTTTAAATAGAAGGCTAATTAAAGCTACTTAAGAAGTACCTACATGTTTCTACGGAGAGATTATCTACTGAGCCCCTTAATTTTGTTTCCTCATAAGTTGATTAAATCTTAATAAATATGTTACTGTGTTAGACAAAATACACGTGAGGAGCTCGTGGCTGTGAGGAGCTCGTGCCTGTGAGGAGCTCGTGGCTAAATAATAACAGCCGCACGGGTCGATCTTTGAGGTTAAGCAACGCTTGCCAAGGTTGGTCTGTGGATGGGTGACCATCTTAATATACCGAGTTTCCTCCGTGCCTCGGAAAGCACGTTAAAATAAAATAAAAATAAAATAAAATAAAATAATCTTTAATTCGGATAAGCAACATCCATATGGGTTAGTAAACAAAAAGATAACTTATTCCTATGTTAGTAAACTTATATCTACTTAGAGACAAGGATGTTGTTCGAGATACATCTTCGAACAACATCCCCTAACAAAGGAGAGTCGTCTCTCCCCGCTATAGTCTTCAGGATGGAGTTGGAGCTGACCCGCACTCTACAAAGCAAAGAGGCAGATTTCTGTCTGACGATGGCGTGGAAACCATCGACGTGTGCTTGTGCAAACATATCTGATGCACTGCAGAAACGGGGCAGCCCCATCAACATCCTGAACCCGTTATTATACTGGACCCGTAGGGCGCTGATAGCCCGCTGAGTATAGTTGGTCCACAGGCTGCACGTGTAAAACACTTGGCAATAAGCTTTAAAAAGCGTTATTTTGACTTCATCGCTACAGCGTGCAAACCTGCGAGCCAACATGTTACATCGAACTGCCAGCGCCCTACGTTCCCTCTCAATATCCACTTGGTCACTAAGGTCGTCAGTTACATAATGCCCCAAGTATTTGAACTGGTACACTCGCAATATGTCATTCCCATTCAGTTTAATCGGAGGCACATACTCAGGACATTTAGCACCTCCAGCCTTAAAGACCAAGAACTCGCTTTTCTTGACATTATAAACTAGGCCATGCTTACGAGCATAGCCCTCACAACAACTCAGCAGCTCTCTAAGCGCCCTAACCGTAGGGCTCAGCAGCACCATATCGTCAGCGTAGCTGATGTTGTTTACACTGACGTCATCAATGCGACACCCGATTTTCTTGCTGCTGAGCTCAACGATCAGGTCGTTTATATACAGATTAAACAGTTTTGGTGACGTTATCCCTCCTTGTCTAACCCCGCACTCTAGCCCATACGATACAGATAGTCCATCTGCCCATCTCACACTGTTCGTCTGGTTGTAATACCAATACTGGAAGATACGCAACAGCTCCGCTGGCGCTTTCCTCTCCCGCAGCTTTTTCCACATAACCTCGTAAGATACAAGGTCAAAGGCACGGGAGAGGTCTAAAAAGCAAGCATACACTGGTGTACGACGTTTCGTGTAGTATTGCACCGTATGTTTAAGGCTGAGAATCGCACTTTCAGTGCCAAGATCATTACGAAACCCAAATTGTGCGTCGTGTAAATTCAATAAACCACCCAACCGTGCGTCCAGCAGACTGTCGAGTATCTTCGCGACAATAGTAGCCAGGGAGATGGGTCGATAGTTACACTTATCAGCAACATCACCCGTTTTATTTTTAACAATAGGCACGACAATTGTTCGCATGAGATCAGAGGGAAGGTACGAGTGACACATACAAAGCGAGTAAAACATAGCAAGTACTCTAGCTATATGAGGACCGGCATGTTGCAAGTGCTCAATGCTTAAACCATCGTGACCCGGGGACTTCCCTCTTGTCATTTTCTTAATGGTGCTTGACACCTGCTGGGCCGAAAAACGAACCAGATCAGAATCACGACAGCATCCGTCATCGACCACTCGCAACGATGACCCCAGTGGTGACTCCACTTTAAAGTGGTCCATAAACATGCTGGCTATGCTGTCCGGCCGATCAGCACCACCGACACTCACAGGAAGGCCAGGCTTAATATCAAACTTTTTGGTAGCCTTCCAGAACTTCTGAAAATTATTGGCTTTACGGAGGGATGCTACAATATCAAGCTTAATTTGTTCTTGATGATTCTGGCACCACACTAGTTTGCTTTTAAACACCTTTCGCGTCCGGCGCATGTCATTGTAAATATCGCCTGAAGTTGGTTTATTGTGCCATACCCACAGCTGATACTTAAGCCTCGCCTCCGCGTGGGCGCCTCGCACGTGCTTGTTCCATCCAACAACACGGCCAACATGTCTATGAGTCCGAGTTTCCACTTGGCTCTGTATCGCGGCTTCTGACAAAGCAGTAACAATACTGTTATACATTTTGTCCAGAATCACCCTATGCTCAGCATTATTACAGTGACTATCGCTGCACAAACCAAATTCCTCAGGATAATCAATCAGCCTTAACTTACTATTACATAGGTCATAGTACACGCTTATTCGATCGCTATCCCTCTCGCCCCAAATAACTCTGCTACGTGATGTTCTATGGTCAGTTACCTTAGGCTTAATCCTATCTAACCTACACACAACAAATATGGGACAGTGATCAGACCAGAACACATCATGCACAATCCCTATCTCAGTAATCGTTAACCAAGCAGCCTGCGTGACGACACAATGGTCAAGCCACCGCCTACAACCATGCGCGTCACTGACAAACGTATAGCTACTTGACTGTAAGCCTAATTTTTCAATGTCCGCACACCTCCACTTTTGTTCGTTACAAAAATCTAAAAGTTCACAACAAAATGACTCACCGGGGTGTGCGTTGAAATCGCCAAGTATGTAAACAGTTTCCACGTTACTAGCTTCGACAATCGCACTCACTTCACTTAAGCACTCAGTGAATTCTGTCAGATTTTCACTCGAGTCAGTCGGCATGTAAACACTGAACACTATTATGCATCTGTCCCCGAGTGAGACTTTAATTGCCGTTAAACGCGCACTGTCACAGCTGATTACCGTAACTGATTCAAAGGCTCGCTTACGCCACAGGATCGCAACACCGCCATACGGTCGTCCTCTCAATATTCCTGCTGAGGTATCAACAGCTGACTTTCCTGTGTACTCGAATTCGTCATGAATTTGACCAAGATAGGGTATCTCATGAGGAAGCAGCCATGTTTCCTGGAGGGCAACTATGTCAGCTGACTGACACAGAAAATTAACTGTATCAACAGAACGCTTCACCAATTTGCAGTTAAAACTTACAAATTTACTCGTGTGATAATTGCAACCATCCATTATTTATTGTGTCAATGTTTGCTTAAGTATGCCAGTCTTCGTTTTGTAGGCATCATTTACAAAACGTCTAAAAGTAATTCCGTCGGGCCATAACTCACTATCTAGAAACAGTTCTAGTTTCGTTTTGGGGACATACAACTTATAGGAGTTATACCTCTTTTCTGTTTTCCTGTTAATTTTAAACAGAGTTACATCTTCCTGCGTGCTATCTTTAATATATGCAATAATATCACTCTCATTCGTGGTTTTACACACATTAGATATGAACAATGGTACCCTGATGATAGCTGCCTTAAATTTCCCATCCTGACCTACGAACGCCTTTCCCCTCCTTCCATGAGATGAGGGATTTTTGTGTTTCTTATTTGTAACAACAGTCCATTTTTCCCCTACTACTTCTTCGCACTTGTTACTCGCCTTCAGTACATCTGCTAATGACTTACGCTCATTTCCTTGCGGTGCAAACGAGCTATTAGTGCTAACGTTCGAGTTAATGAGATTAGAACTCGTAGTAGGGGTACTGCATTGTTCGGTGCGCCGTTGTTGTGAGTCACAAATGTTATCAGGCCGCTGCGCGAGCGAGACAGCGTCGCACTGGTTTACGTCAACCGTCAAGCTCGCATCACCAGCTGATTGCTCGTTAACGGTCTCAGAAGCGGATAAAAGTTTTTTCTGTTCACCCACTTTTGGAAAATAATCACTTTTTATCGATTGTGACCTGGATTTCGGAGATTTGTCATTGCTTTTGGAGATTGAATGCTGCTGCAAAGCCATTGGACCACTATCAAAGTTGTGTATGTCTTCAATAAATGCGCCTCGCCTTCTATTGACAAAGTCAAAGTTGTTGTGGACAATTGAAGCACTCTTTAGATTTTCTAAATCTGTTCTTAACTCGAGTAGTTGAGACGCTGTCGCACAGTCATTCTTTAAGACTTTGACATCCGTTTGCAGCACGAGGATATCCTTTAACAGTTTCGTCGCGTCTATATGGTCAAACGTAACCGGTGGCAGCTTTTGCAGATCACGCGCCACAAAGATGGGTACTATCTCTGGTTCAGTGAGCTTCAGAAGACATATGATATCTTCGATGTCCCGTGCACTTTTTCCTTTACTTTTACGAATTTTCCGTTTTGAGTTTGGAACTGAATCGAAAAGCAGTGTCTTCGCCGCCACAATTTCGCTGTCTGTAAAACTATCACTGCACAACCGAGTGAGGGAAACCTCATCCATAACATCCGCCTTGTTTTGTATAAACGCTAATAGTTCATTTATCACTATATTACAATTTGCACATTTGACAATATCTGACGCCATGGTACCGAAATTAAGTAAAAGTACGCAGGTAGTACGTACGCTCACATTCGCGCGCGAACGACGTTAAGCCGTTGGTCCCGGCTGTCATTTGTAGATCTTTGGCAGTCGTTACGGATTGTCAGAAGCCAGTAAATCTGACTCCAGTCTTGCCAAGAAGTACCGTGTTACCCAGTTAATGGGTTGTGGAGGTCTGGTAGGCAGCCGCTCCACGTAAAACACTGGTATTCAGCTGAATCCGGTTTGACTGGAAGCCGACCCCAATATATAGTTGGGAAAAGGCTAGGCAGATAGTTAGACAAAATACACAAAAAAAATAACTCAAAGGTTGACTCGTAGAAAATGCCCTTGAAGCTTACCGTGGGGAGAAGTCGCGGCATAGTTACCGATCGCTTAGCGACCGAAATTAGTTAAGGCCACCATAGATTTTTATCATAGAACTTCAAATCTTTCATTCATTTTATATCGTAAGCAGTAAGCGTAAGATCCAAATATAAAATCTTTGCTGCTAAATATTTCTAGACACAAAAGATTCACCCCTTAAATGCATCAGCTGTTAATTTCCCACCGTTTGTTGGGAAAAATAGACCGCTCCGGAATAAGTAGGTAAGCTTAGATACTAATCTGAGCTACCGTTAATGGATTAATTATTTAAACCCGTCTCATTTATCTCCGTTTTAATGATGATTCATTAACCATTCGAGAGTGAATTGAATCATTTACCTACTATGTTTAGGTAAATGTGAAAATAATTGTCAATAGGAGGTAGGTAGGGCTATGAAAATAAACTCAAGCACAAAAGAACAATTTATTATTTAAATTTTATATTTGTCTGTCTGTAATCTTCGACACGAGTGTACCGATTTTAACGGGAGATAGCTGTTGCTATAAAGAATAACTTAGGCTACGGTTTCATTTTAGATGTAGAGTAAGGGTTCCGTGCAAACAAATAAAAAACCATAAAATTACTTTACATGCAGGCGAAGCTGCGGGCAGAAGCTAGTAAAGAATATTCTACTCTACGACACAATTGGCGTATAAAGACCACGGCCATGACTACTGGTGCTCGGAAACTCTCAGATAAAAAGGTAATTGAATCTGCAGACCTCCAAATTTTTACCTGAAGCGGCTGCCTATTTGGGGGTCTACTCTCTAAGCCGTCCGTAGCTTCGGCCTCAGTTACGAGCGTATTCTACTTCGTCCCGAAACCAAACTGAGAATGAATGACAACACGATTTGACAGTAGTTGTCATTCATTCTTATATAGTGATTAGGTGATACGGTGTAGAAAAAGCCCGCAACTAAGGCCGGAACTACGGACCTCGGGCTTAGAAAGTAGACCCCCGGAACTCCACAACCCAGATATTGGTAAAGGTTACACTACTATTGGATTTTTGACTATCAGTTGTCATCGTCAAAGATCTCCCAGCTGGGATAACCCACAGCCGAGGTTGCATAGAAGGGCCTTGCAATGAGCTTACTTAACTACCAAAACCTACAAACGAAAACGGGTTTATAGGGCACAGAAGAAAATCGGCCAGTAAAAAATAATTAACTATACACCTGCAATTTGATTTGCATCTAATATCTCAATTTATTTTTAATCTAAATTTTGCCCGTGACTTTCTGCGAGCATATCCCGTTTTTTTATTCCTTTGTAGCTTTCTTCATTAATGTGGCTGTCATAGATCAAAATAATTTTCAAATTCGACTGGCAGTTCCAGAGATGAGCGCGTTCAAACAAACTTTATTATACCTATCAGTAGAGATATAGTTTTACCGCTGAAAATAAAATTTTTCTTTGAAATTGAAAATTGGATGAAACGAACTGGTATTGGGAATGGATTTGTAGTTTTAAACTCTCCTGGCCGGGGCTCGATACAGTTTAATGAAAGCAAAAGTTTTGCTGCGCTGGCTGCCTGCAATAAAACTTCACCCACAGATACTGCAGTTATTTTGTTAGCATTTACACCTCTACTTTGGTAGAAAGTTTAATTCAATAAATTCCCATATCTCATAAAAGTAACGGAAAATAAAAGTGTTAAGACTTACGAGTATAATTTACTATGTTTTACAAGTTTTTTGTAGATTTTTTGTCTTCCTTGAAGTATGAGACATCTGTAACAGAAGAAATTGAGGGTGTTTTATACTCATAGATTGATGGTGGACTAGCTGCTGTATGAGACGGTTTTTAGGGTTCCGTACCCAAAGGGTAACCAACGGAACCATCCGTCCGTCTGTCTATCAGCGGGCTGTATCTCAAGAACCGTAACGTAGACACTTGAAATTTTCACAGATTGTGTATTGCTATTGCCGTTATAACAACAAATAATAAAAGTTAAGGTTTATAGTATGGAACCCTTCGTGTGCGAGTCTGACTCGCACTTGGCCGGTTTTTTTTTACATGCGCCAGAAGGAGGATTATAATTTTCCCAAGATAATTTCAGAACAAAAATTGGCATTTCTCAGAATGGATGGTAAAAAGAAAATTTTCAAGGTATAGGAAAAAATATAGTCTACATAACACATGGCACTACTAATTCTGTTTTAATAAGTTAAAGTTGTTTATTTCTATGTTTAATTCGGTTTTCCTGAAAAGCTAGTGGCTAGATAATAACAGCCGCACGGTTCGATCTTCAAGGTTAAGCAACGCTTGCCAAGGTTTCTCTATGGATGGGTGACCATCTTAACTTATCGAGTTTCCTCCGCGCCTCGGAAAGCACGTTAAGCCGTTGGTCTCGGCTGTCATTTGTAGATCTTTGACAGTCGTTTGAAGTGATGAATTGTCAGAAGCCAGTAAATCTGACTCCAGTCTTGCCGTGAAGTACCATGTTACCCAGTTAATGGGTTGTGGATGTCTGGTAGGCAGCCGCTCCACTTAAAATACCGGTATTTTGCTAAATCCGGCTTGATTGGAAGCCGACCCCAATATACCTACTTGATTACACGCATTACTTGGTTGTGAAAAAATTAGTTCAAAATTTTTTTTTCCGGTTTGAGTTTATAATTTTAAAATAAATAGTTTTGAAGTAAAATATGTACTGGTATTCAGCTAAATCCGGCTTGACTGGAAGTCGACCCCAATAATCTGCCTAGCCTTTTCCCAACTATATTCCCAGTGAAACCGGATTCAGCTGAATACCAGTATTTTACGTGGAGCAGCTGCCTACCAGGCCTCCGCAACCCATTAACTCGGTAATACGGCAGTCCTTGGCAAGACTGGTGTCAAATTTACTGGCTTCTGACAATCCGTAACGACTGCCAAAGATCTACAAATGACAGCCGGGACCAACGGCTTAACGTGCTTTCCGTGAAACTCCATATGTTAAGATGGTCACCCATCCACAGACCAACCTTGGCAAGCGTTGCTTAACCTTAAAGATCGATCTGTGTGGCTAGTATTCTTTAGCCACGAGATCCTCAAGAAGCCGACCTCAATATAGTTAGGTTAGGCAGATGATGATGAGTTTTGAAGAAGAAATTAGATGAAAATTGACCCCCTTGTTTCCGAAACATCTGAAATGGAAAATCTTACAAATAAAATCATTCCCGGTTGAAAACCTGCTAAATACGAGTTTCATAGTAAAAAAAAAAACAATCTGTCCACAAACAAACACAAACTACACGCATGACTTGTTTGTGACAAAATCCGTTGATTTTTTTGCAGCGACCTCTGCAAGCGTTGAAATAGTGAAAATATCACAAACAAAACAACACTCCAATACTGGTTTACAAAAAACCAGAGTCAACTGAACACGCGATAAAATAAACATAAATCTGGACGGAATCAACGCAGGTTTGATTTAATTCCTACGGAGTGATGGACGATTTGAAACAGATATTTTCATGAACGTTTATTTCCGAGAACTGCGGCAATCACTGTACTGTGAATCAAAAGATTTTGGTTTTTGTGAAAATTAAGTAACACATGGTTTTTTGTAGGTATATGTTAAGCATTCGCCCCAATTCGATTTTTAAATTTTATCCTTATTTTCCGAAAGTGGGAGCAAATAAGGAACTAAACAGTTTGTGCCTGTGGTAGTTAAGAGTAGTTTGAAATTTATTTCATACTAGTTGACCCGCGCAACTTCGTCCGCTCCGCTCCTATTGGTCTTAGCGTGGTGATATATTTTTGCCGTCCTCGATAAATGGGCTATCTAATAATTTTTCAAATCGGACCAGTAGTTCCTGAGATTATCGCGATCAAGCAAACAAACTAACTCTTCAGCTTTATATATTAGTAATAGATTAATTGTTGTCAAACAAACATTCCCAGAAGTGATGTTATGTTTTCACTAGTTGCCGCCCGCGGCTTCACCCGCGTGAATGCCTAAAATTATCCCAAGGAAACTTTTAAGGGAACTTTTTATCTCATTAATAGTACTTAATGAGATAAAAAGTCCTGACTGCCGCCATGGGATCTAGAGGCGAGAGCCCTCGCACTCATTTACGAATGGCACCTGGAGGAGCACCTTCAGTCTCGCCCCGGCGTAGCAACGCCGGGGCGAGACTCCTCTGCCGCGGCAAATCGCAGCACGGCGGACGGAGCTCCGGCAGGATCTCATGGCAGTATGGAGACAAAGACTGTCTCAACCCAGCGCTGGGCACGCCACAATTGCGGCGACAAGTCCCCTCTTTGAGGAGTGGCTAGAGCGGCGCCACAGCGTCCTTACTTTCCGCTTGACGCAGGTACTCACCGGACACGGTTGTTTCGGGAGGTACCTGTTTCGAGTACGGCGGCAGGATACGCCCGGGTGTCAACACTGCGAGGATCGCCCGGAGGACACGGTTGAGGTCTGCCCTGCTTGGGCGGAGCACCGCCGTGTCCTCGCCGAGGCGATCGGCGGCGGCGATCTTTCGCGTCCGGCCCTGGTTCAAGCTATGGTCCGGAGCGAGGAGACATGGGAAGCGGTCACCTCCTTCTGCGAAGCAGTAATGCTAGCAAAGGAGGAAACCGAACGTGTGAGAGAAAGGGAAACCTCACACCCCAGCCGCCGCAACAGAAGAAGACGCCCCGGGCGTCGGGAGTCGCAGGGCGATTTTCGGCCGCCGTAAGCGCGAGCCTGCGGACGGCGAGCATTGGGTGGCTCACCGTCTGATCAGAACCAGGCCCGGGTGGACGGCGCGCTGTGTTCTACGCGTGCCTGAAAGAGCTCTCAGCGTAAAAGACGGGGCCCGCTAGGGCCAGTGCCTGCTGGGGCTGCGGACTTCGTTCGAAAGAGGCACCGTACCCTGGAACGCAAAGGGCACTGGGAGGAACGCGGATGGGTTTTAGTCAGTAATAGTCTGACACTCCCTTCTGCTTCACCCTAAGCGGGAGGAGTCATTTGATGATTTCCCATCCTTAAAAAAAAAAAAAAAAATCTCAAAACAGTTGAAAGTATTAGGATTAATGCTATTGTTTAGTCACAGCGTCGATTGGAATCTGTCAGGTTACGTTCGAAAATGAATCTTTCTAAGGAAAATGTTCGTGCAATAATTGTCTACAACTTTAGAAGAGGCCTGACACGGCTTCAGTATTTTGAAGAGCTAACATCTGTGTTTAGTGATGAAGCCCCATGTCTGCGGACTGTCGAACGCTGGTATTTAGAATTCCAGCGTGGGCATACTAGTGTTAGTGACAAATCTTGCGAAGGACGCCCAAAATCCGCCTTCACTGAAGATAACATCATTGCTGTGAGACAACTAATTCTCGAAGATCGTCATGTGACGTATCGCGAGATGAGACTCTGTTAGGCATCTCAGGGATAACCATTCAGAAGATCTTGCATGAAGCGCTTGGTGTGAGAAAGCTAATTTGCCGTTGGATACCGCATCTGCTTTTCGACGATCACAAGGCGGCCTGCGTCAGATGGTGTAAGAAATTTCTGCAAAGGTTCAACCGAGGAGAGTCAAATCACGTCTACGACATCATCAGTGGTAACAAATCCTGGATCTATGCCTACGATCCTGATTCCAAACAACAATCTACAATCTGGATCTTTCAAGACGAGCCAAAGCCGACTAAAGTTGTTCGTTCTCGAAGCTTTTCAAAAAAGATGGTGGCCATGTTCGTTGGATAAACCGCCCATGTTGCGACTATTGGACTTGAAGATCGTAGAACGGTTAACGCAGAGTGGTATACCACAGTTTGTTTACTACAAGTCATCGCCGAACTTCGAAAATCTAACTCAAAGCGACGCATCATCCTGCACCACGACAACGCAAGCTCACACAGCGCTCGTCAAACGGTTGAGTATTTGAAGCAGGAAAAAGTAGAAATTCTTGACCATCCTCCATACAGTCCTGACCTAAGCCCTAACGATTTCTTTACATTTCCTAAAATTAAGAAGTCTTCGTGGTCAAAGGTTCCAGCCCGGTGAAGAAGCAGTCGACGCTTTCAAGTCAGCCATTTTGAACACCCCCACTTTAGAGTGGAATAAATGTTATAATAACTGGTTTGAGCGAATGGAAAAAGTGGTGAATACTTTGAAAAACAATAAAAAGTACTATAAGGTTCTAGTTATGTTTTTTTCTTCAAACGACAGAACTTAAAGGGCATGCATTTGAAAGAAAAAATATCACAAAATTACTGTGTCAAACGCGTCTTATCTAGCAATTGGTGGGATGAGTTTTCAACAGTCAATGTTTTCGGTTGACTTGCGTTTATTTTGTGTCGGGTCTATATTGTTTTTCCAGAATCCGGGGGTTAATGTCACTTGATAAATGTGCTTCCGAGTTACATGTTTCCTCCTCCGTACCAGAATAAATAAGTATTGAGTACCTACATTTTCATTGTTTATAGGGTTCCGAACGTTTTTAAAAAACGGAACCCTTATACATAGGACCACTCAGTTGTCTGGTTGTCTGTCTGTCTGTCACAGCCATTTTTCCCAGAACCGTACCGATTTTGTTAAAAGGTACACATATTAAAATCTGTGACGCAAACACGAACGAATTATGTAAATAAATTTTGAGAACTTTAGGGGGAGGAGGGGGGAAAGAAAACTAAAAAATAAAGTTTTTGAAACTGTGCCGTATGACATATCATAAGAAAGGTCTTATTGTGAGAGCTTCAAATAGACTTTTTTATAATTATAAAATAAATATTTTGAATTAAACAAATATTGTCTCCGAAACTACTGAATCCAAAGAATTTACCTAAAGATTACAGGAAAACCTATAAGAAGTCTATGATTTTAATGTAACATGTCACAAAAATTTGATTCGGAACCCTTAACACGAGAGTGACTCGCACTTGGCCGGTTTTCTTTTCATCTCTTATCATTTTACTGCGATGTTTGTTCTCCAAAAAAACAATATTCAGTAGATTTAACAATAAGGTAAATCAATTCCCTCACGAAAAGTTACACACTCGTCTGTAAAATGGACAGATAATAAATGTGGGTCGGTCTTTGATTTGTTTTTAGGGTTCCAAGCTCGAGTAATCCTATAAGGATTGTGTTACTTACGGATGTAAGAAACGGAACCATTATAGGATTACTCGGGTGTCTGTCTGTCCTTCAGTCACAGCCAATTTGCTCTTAATCTACTAGATCGATTCTGTTAAAATTTCGTACACATTTGCATTTCTGTGACCCAAACACGGACGTGTTAGGTAAATAAATAATTTTTGAGTAACAAACTAGAAAATTAAAAAAAAAGTTTTTCACACAGTATCGTGTGGCACAGTATCATATCAAATTAAAGGGCTTATTGTAAAGATTAAATTGTATTTTTTTACAACTTTAAAATGAATAGTCTGGAAGTTATTTAAGATATTATACGAAATAATACCATTTTGCTGTATATACAAAACTTACTGAACCTAAATTCAGTAAATCCTGAAATCATGAAAAAAAAACAAATAATATTTTTTTACCTATAGATTACAGGAAAACATACCAATAAGGAAATCTATAGTGTTAAAAAAAACATAAAAAAGCCCTGGATGAGATTGGTTTAGATAAACTCCTAGCTTTTTACCTACCCACATAAATAAATAAGAGTGCTAAGGGTCTGTCTCCACGGTCGAGAGAATTATATTATTATATTATTATCATGTTTTTAGCTTTCTCAGGTCTCTAGAGACCCTGTTCTTTATTAGGCGTACGAGGGGCCGAAGCCAACTCGCTGAGGCCCCTTTAGACATTTCAAATGGAATGGAACACCAACCGACGATTATCCCTGTGTGCACTGTGAAATTATTATTATATTATTATTATTAATTGCGGCGAGTTGACTTGTCTTCACTCGTCGACATTTATTTTATTGTTAAATAACGAAATACTTTTTTCCCTTGACAGCAGGTACCTACCTACCCACTAAAAATCACTCTTCTTCTTCTTCCACTTGGCGTTAATCCCGACTAAAAATATACCACTAAAAATCAATAAACGGAAAAAAAATCTTGATATTAAATCCGTGATTTTAGTAGACATAATTTTCCGGCCATCCGCCATTTGAATGAAAATCATCATAGCGGAATAACCGACGCCAACATCAATCGTTAATTTTGTCTAACAAGCGTACGTGACTGTGCGCGTTTTTGTTGATTTATATTCCCGAAAAACATCTCAAGGATACTACTTACTTGGAACTTGTTATGATAAAAAGTTAAAAGCCTAACGATAATTGGGTACAAGTAATTTGAAATGGCCTCTTTTCTAAGTACTGATTTTGTTTATGGCTGAATAAAGTTGTAGTTGAATAATTATGTTAGTTTATATAAAACTAGCCCGCGACTTCGTCTGCGTGAATACTACTGCTACTACTACTACTCTCTCTACTAGTACTTTTCTTTACAAAAACAACCTCTCCAATCTCTATAAGGTAGGTAATTTACGGGAAAAACTTTTTTACAGCAAAACAAGTGCGTGTAGAGCCACGCGCAGTGTAGAGTTCCGTAGTAGCCCATTATCACAATATAGAACGATTCATGGAAATATCATAAGGGATTTTATATTTGATACAAAATTATTACTACTAAACTAATAAAGTTATCTTAACCGCTATAATTTTCCTTTATAGTTCATGAAATGCACAATCATCATGATTTTTTCAAGATTTTTCAAGCCAGCAGTTTTGCTTTTGGAGCGGGGAGACCTCATCATCATCTACCTAGCCATTTACCAACTATATTGGGGTCAGCTTCCAGTTAAACCGGATTTAGCTGAATACCAGTATAACCAGTATTCCGCCCTACTAGAACAAAAAATTGGCCAATGACGGACATGACGAAACTATTAGGGTTCTCTGTCAAGACTAAGGAATCCTGAAAATACAACCGAACGATTGGAAGTCATGTTTATTATTTATTTAGATCAGTATTCATGGCAAGTTTTTATTAATAAACTAGTTGACCCGCGCAACTTCGTATGCGTCACAATTTCCATTAATGCTCCGCTCCTATATATAGCCTATAGCCTTCCTTGATAAATGAGCTATCTAACACTGAAATATTTTTTAAATCGGACCAGTAGTTCCTGAAATTAGCGCGTTCAAGTAAACATACAAACTCTTTAGCTTTATATATTAGTATAGAAACTCTAGAAATAAGATTATTTCATACAAACTTTAACGCCAAAAATCGTTTTTTGGGGGTGGAAGGAGAAGGGGGTAGAATTAATAATTACAACCTTTATTATTCAATAAGCCAGTATGTATACCAAGTTTCAAGAAACATAGGACAGTTTGTTCAAACCATGACGTTTTTCTAACTTGGACGATTTTGACACTCGTCATAACTTCTAAACGATAAGTCCGATCCGAATAGTTTTAAGTGGAATTTACTCGTACATATATAATAACTTTAATTATGAAACCATTTACATGGATAAGGATTAATATCATGATACCAATATCACCACTATTCGATTTCATCCGTATTTGACCTTAATAATTTAAACAATAACTGTTACCTATTGTGGCTTAAGTATAATAGTTAAGCATATACCAATACGAACATTTTTGTGAGCAATCATGAGTGCTATTAATATATAGAACACAATTTTTATAACGTCAATAGTTTTCGCAGCGCCCGCAAAATAATGACTTTTATAGGCAACATTTTGAAACCATGGGTTACATTATTTAATTTTAGGTAGGGATCTCTAATCGTTATAAAAATAAAATATAGTCTATGTTACTCGGTAAAGATGTAGCTTTCTAATGGTGAAAAGAATTTTTATAAAATCGGTCGAGTAGTTTTTGAGTTATCTACATAAATCGTAATAAACAAACAAAAAATCAAATCTTTACTCTTTACAATTTAGTTCGAAAGAAGTTCTACCTATATTCTACTTGAAGGTAGGTATCTAGTTTTGATTCAAATTAAAAACCAATACAAAATAGCATATTTTTACTTGGTCACAATTAGGTTGGTAGGTACATTGTTTACCTACTTAGCTGGTTAGAGGTTGTGTTTAATCTAGGAAATAATATTCGTCGACTTTAGAGTTCAGTTTTACAAGTATGCCTGCAGTATTTATATTTTGTACCTACCTGTTTGTAATAACTATTTATACTACACCTGCTCGGAAAGTACCTTGATACTTTATCAAATTTACGGTAGAAAGAAAAGAGAAAAGAAAAGAAAAGAAAAGAAAAGAAAAGAAAAAAAAGAAGAAGAAAAAAAAAGAAGAAAAAAGAAGAAGAAGAGAAAAGTGTATGAAAATCCATTGAAAATCCATTTCTTACGTGGTTTTTCTTTCTTAATTTTGGGTAAGACTATGCGCTGGTAACCTAAATATCAAAAGCCAAAAAGTTTTTACAGTGAGTTTTTATCTCCAAGTTCGCAAAATGACACTGGCCACTAGCTGTGTGTTGGATGGTGTCAAACAATTTGAAAAAAGAACATGTGAAAATTGCAGACGCCATTGGCGCCATTTTCAATTTGTGTGTTGTTTGAGGATTCAGTCAATATAAATTTCAATTAGTAAAGATTTAGTTTTTTATTTTCCTCGTAGGTGTAGTATAAAGCACTATGTATCACTCGAGAGAAAGTGCGATTCCCGATCTCGGGTGTTTTAAAGCCCTCGCCTACGGCTCGGGCTTCAAACGACACCCTCGACGGTAATCGGTCACTTTCTCCTCTAGGTGAACAATGTACTATTCTATGTATCGATCACTTTTCATATAGCCGCTGTCAGCAAGAAAAACCTATTGAGTTTTTACTTTTACAGGTACGAACCGATACGTTTAATTTTAGTTTCTCTTGAACACGAGATGTCACATTAGTATTAAGTACGACGAGTGCCTTATGATCCGAACGAATTTGACATTTTTATCTTATTTATAGCAAAATACATTTTTTTGTTATGACGTCAAATATTTATTTATTTAATCTTTATGCGCAACATGGGCGGATATTATTTGTTCTGTATAGCTAAATTCAAGATTCTGCAAAAGCTAAACAAAATTTTTCGTTAGTAACGTTTTCTGTAAAACACAAACAGATTGAAAACAAAGGCGGAATGGCTTTTTAAGTACTTGTACGGGATGTGAAGTAAACATCAGTTCCTAACCAAACAAAGGTAAACTCAAATATTGAATGAGAAATTGACGCGAGAAGACTGTTTTCTTTCAATCCCCGGGGAAAATAATACCAATTGCAGGTAATAGAGAGAGGTGTGAAGCTTGGATTGTTATGGTTTCCAATAGCTACCAGAGACATCTTAATAGTTAGAGTTAACTACATAGTTGTAGACAACACTTTCGGCCACTAATTTAATCAGATGCCTGCTGAATACCAGTATTTCATATGGAGCGCCTGCCTATAGGACCTCCGCAGCCCAGTAATACCATACCTCTTGGCAAGATTGGTGTCAGATTTATTAGCTTCTTTATCTTTTTGTTTTTAGGGTTCCGTACCTCAAAAAGAAAAAACGGATCCCTTATAGGATCACTTTGTTGTCCGTCCATCTGTCAAGACCCTTTATCTCGGGAACGCGTAAAGATATCGAGTTGAAATTAAAACCACATACTCAAGTCTACGGCCCCTTGCAGTTGTGAAATCAAACTTCTATGTTAACGTAAAAAAAGATACGGTCATTTATGCCGCAAAAAAACGTATATTTCGACACTCTCAAGGGAATCAAAATGTATTACCCGTTAACCTAGAACTATGATATTTGGCAAGTAATACCGTCTTACTACTCTGTCAAGAAAGTACCGGGAAAAGATCAATAATACACAAAATGTCTGTTATTCATCCAAATTTATTTTATCACCTTCAAAGTATGCTCCTTTAGAAACGATACACTTGCGCCAACGAATAATCCATTCATCAAAACATTTTTTAAACGCTGCTTCCGGAATTGAGTTCAGTTCTCGCCGCGAATTCTCCTTTATGTCTTCTATCGATTGAAAACGGGTGCCACGAAGTGGTAATTTGAGTTTAGGAAAAAGAAAAAAGTCAGCAGGAGCCATATCTGGTAAATATGGTGGTTGCTGGATGGTATTTGTTGAGTGTTTTGTTAAAAATTCGTTCACAATGATAGCCTTGTGCGAAGGCGCATTGTCGTGGTGCAAAATCCAAGAATTTTCTTTCCACAAATCTGGCCTTTTTCGTCGAATTTGCTCTCTTAAACGCCGCATAACGCTCAAATAATATTCTTTATTTACCGTTAGACCTTCCGGTAAGAATTCAGAGTGCACAACACCGCGATAGTCAAAGAAAACAGTCAACGTGACTTTGACTTTTGATCGACTTTGGCGTGGTTTTTTCGGTTTCGGTTCAGTTGGAAGGCGCCACTCCGAAGCTTGTTGACTAGTTTGCATGTCAAACTCGTAAACCCACATCTCGTCACCAGTAACAATGCGTTTCATGAATGTTGGGTCCGAACTGACTCGTTCTAGCATGTCCTCAGCGACTTTCATGCGATTGAGTTTTTGGAGAAAATTTAGATCTATTGGGACTAGCCGAGCAGCAACATGTTTCATACCCAAATGATTAGTTAAAATGGTACGGATCGACTCGTGAGATACAGAAAGTTCGGCGGCTATCTCTCTCAGAGTTGAATGGGGATTTTTAGTCACTATTTCCTTCACTTTTGCGATGTTAACTTCAGTTACAGATGTTGACGGCCTACCAGAGCGAGGCAAATCTTCCATCACATCTCGACCGCTTTTGAACGCTTTGAACCACTCATAAGCACGAGTTTTTGATAAAGTCGATTCACCGTAAGCCTTCTGTAAAACTTTCAGTAACTCCGAACACGAAATTCCATTGGCGATGCAAAATTTAAGACAAACTCTTTGTTCGATATTTTTGTCCATTATGAAATTCGCAATACACACTATAATATGATATTACTAAAACCAGTATTTAATATAAATAACAGATGCAACTCAAACTCCGCGCCAAAATGGAAAACAGTTGTGCCAGTCTAACAACTACAAAAAAAAAACAAAAATTTGAATTTGGAACCATAAACAAATCATCCATTCCCGATACTTTTTTGACTGAATGTATACTACAAGTATATGGAAAAGTCTGAAAACTGTATCTACATTTGTAATTAAAAAAAAAAAAATATAGTCTTTATTTAAAGTAATTTGTAGCTACGTACGGAACCCTGGTGACCGAGTTCAACTCGCACTTGGCCGGTTTTTTTTTAACGTACTGCGACATGAAGGATTCTCGGTACCTATACATGTAATGTTTTCTTCATCTATCTTTTCTGTAACTTATATGGTGTACATAATAAAGAGTATTATATTCTATTGTATTCTATACAGGGTTATTTTAAAACGCTAACAATCTTTTAGGGAGCGAAAGTACATCGCACTGCACACGACTTCCTAGCAGTTAGTCTACCTACCCCTATAACCAACCATCCCCAGTCTTCCCTAAAGTCTTACCGTTAGTACCGGTAACGTTTTTTTTGTTGCCTCATTCACGGCCACGTCGTCGCTACAGGGTCGTCTGTTACGTCATTACGTCGCATCCCGATACGTAAAGCTTTAAGACTTAGCAATAGAGCTTCTTAAAGAAGCTTGTCTGTTGCATTTAAATGCATAATAAAAATTTACAGCACTGTTCTTACAAGTCGCTTATGTTGGACGCCCAATTAAATTATGATCACTCAATTCCGAACTAGCGAGTGCTATTTGCTGAGTGATTATTGATCCTGAAAAGCATATTGACGTAGGTAAGAGATAACATTATTAATTTGGAAAAGTAATTCTAGTATTATAAAATTGTATAAAGGGGTGGGGGGAATATTTATCAATCGCTTTTAATTCTTCATATTGCACCTATCATTATTCTCTGCACCACTTACAAGTTGACTGGTAGAGAATACCTATGGCATTAAGTCCGCCTCTGTACATTTGTGTGCTGAAAGTGTTAAATCTTACCTTATCTTAAAGCTGAAGAGTTTTTTACTTGAACGCGCTAATCTCAGGAACTACTGGTCCGATTTGAAAAATTATTTCAGTGTTAGATAGCCTATTTATCGAGGAAGGCTATAGGCTATATATCATCAAGCTAAGACTAATAGAAGCAGAGCAGTAATGAAAATTGTGACGCAGACGAAGTTGCGCGCGTCTACTAGTATATAAATAAGTTTATAACACTGTAATCATACATGTTAGTGTAATAAGTTGTTGACACAACAAACACATGTAAATAAAGCAATGAATATTCAACTTTTGAGCTCAAGGCAGACCAAAATACTGTCGAGTCAATTTGAATATTTGTACGTGTACGTGTGACCGCTTTAAAATTATTTTTTTTGAATGTAATGAAATATGGGAAGATCGATTTTTAAATATATATATTTATAACCTTTATTAAAAAATCTAACACATAGTTCTTAAAGTAACTATAACTAATAATCACTTAACATAAGGTTTCTAATTTATTTATTCACTTAACTATTATCTAATTATTAATTATTTGACACCGGTAATAAGATTGTCTTGCGTTTCCGCAAAGGCCTCCCCCAAAGCTTGCCACATTCTCCTGTCATGAGTTATCCTACTCCAAATAAAACCAGCTACTCGCCGGATATCGTCTTCCCATCTAAGACGCTGCCTCCCTTTATTTCTTTTATTTTGCCTTTTCTCTTTCTTGCTCCTCATCATATGGCCTGCCCATCTCCACTTGAGTTTCTTAATTACAATACGTTACGTCGTTGATTCTAGTTTGTTTATAGTTTTATTCTGTCCTTTAACTTGACGCTGAGCATGCTTGATCTTTTTTCTAGATCTTTGTTTTATACATTTGGAGTTGGTCTATCTCCCCACGGTGACCATCCGTATTGGAGTCTTTTTGTTTTTGTTAGTGTTTTTTTGGAATGTTTATTGATCTAGCATTCCCGGTATCTTCTAATTCCTACATTTTTTGCTGTTGGGTGTGTTTCTCTGACATCGACTGAGTTCTAGCTCTTATGTAAGCAAATGCATCTGCTTTGTGTAACTTTGGTGGAGCTAAGATGCTTTGAGTTCCTTCTTTGGAGCGAGTTGGTGTTTGAATATTTGCAGGTGACAAAGAGGCGGAGTTCCTTTCCCTTTTTTCAGCTTCTGTTTTTCTCTTTATTATAAGTTTATTATTTTTAATATAGGCTTCGTTACCTTTATCTTTTTCTTGTTTCAGTTGATGATAGATTTTTGCGTAGTTCTATGGTTTCTTTGTAGAAATCTTCCATTATGTAAGTCTGATTTTGATATTGCGAAGATATATTATATGCACCAACCCTCAACAGGCCCACATGTATCCCAGCATTGGTCTTACCTCAAAAATAATTGACAGCTCGAAATTATCGATTTCCCCGCGCGCACCGCGCGGTTCTCGCATGCTTCCAAGCGGAAAGTTCGGAATATCGAACGTGGCGACTCAACATCTCTGTCAAAATATTAACAGAAATTAATAGTCTTATAAATAATGATTTTAGACGTGGAATAAAATAAATACTGAACGCAGACTAATAATTAATTATTTGTTCTATTTATTACAGGCGTTGGTAAATTACATTATGTTTTCTACGTCCCTGAAATAATGTGAACACTACTAATTCTGAAGACTATTATTTTATGAACATGGCCATAATTTAATTGTGCGATAGAGATAGCAATATACATTTTTTAGCATTCGAAAGGTAGTAAGTAGGCCAGATGCAAAATAAACATTTTAACATAATTGAAATATGTAGACCTATGAAAACAAATGAAATGATAAGTAGTTTATTTTTTAACACCAAAGAACACCATCCATTTTGGTCCAAATTTGAAAATGGCGGCAAAAGAAAAAAAAAACAATATTCTGTTGAACTTGTTCCTCTTATAATTTTTTATATTGCAGAAAAACTGTGGGATCATCGGCCTCGGTTTTATTTGAGTTAAAAGTCGCACATATTTTTCGTAACATGAATTGTCGAAACAAAGGATTTAGTTTGAATAGAAACTTCCATGTAACTAACTGCCTTTTGTCGCCACGCAATGTGATGTTGATCGTTCAGCAGTACTTTTAAATTCACTGACGTACCTCAACAGTGACACAGTGGAGGTCTGCCTTACTTGGGCGGAGCACCGCTACCCTCGTCGATGCGATCAGCGGCGGTGACCTCTCGCGACCGGCCCTGGTTCAATCTGTAGTCCGGAGTGAGGAGGTATGGGAAGCGGTCACCTCCTTCTGCGAAGCAGTAATGCTAGCGAAGGAGGAGGCTGAACGTGTGAGAGAGAGGAAAACCTCACAACCCAGTCACCGCAACAGAGGAAGACGCCTCGGGCGTCGGGAGTCGGAGGGCGATTTTCGGCCACCGTTGGCTCGAGCGTGTGGACGGTAAGCATTGGGTGGCTCGCCGTCCGATCAGAACCAGGGCCGGGTCGACGGCACGCGCTGTGTTCCACGCGTGCCTCAAAGAGCTGTCAGCAAGGGAGACGAGGCCCGCTAGGGGCTGTGCCTGTCGGAGTGCGGATTCCGTTCGAAAGAGGCACCGCACCCTGGAACGTAAAGGGATTCAGGAGAAAGTCGGACAGGTTTTAGTCAGTAAGAGTCTGATACTTCTTTTCGCTCCGCCCAGAGCGGAAGGAATCATTTGATAAATTCCCATCGTTAAAAAAAACCTCAACAGCGGCCAGGTAGTGGTTTCTTAAACTTTCTAGGTCAATAAAGCTGTCGTCGCGGGCCGATGTGTATCTGACACCTCTACTGGTTCTGCGGGAGTAGTGATCTGTCTCCCAATTTCATTTCAGGGTATATTGCATTGACAAACGTGGTACATCAAGCACTATAGCAACTTCACACTGTGTCAAGCCCTGGCCGACTAATGCTGCAGCCTATGCTACCTGGGCTGGGACAAGAAAACACAATAATTCAATAACCTAACCGTGAACTTGAAGGATACACAATATTAAACTTGCAACTAAGTTACTCACGCGGGCCTGCGGACGGCGAGCAGTGGGTGGCTCGTCGTCTGATCAGTACTAGGCCCGGGTGGACGGCGCGCTGTGATCCACGTGTGCCTCAAAGAGCTGTCAGCGTAAAAGACAGGGCCCGCTAGGGCCAGTGCCTGCTGGGGCGGAGGACTTCGTTCGAAAGAGGCACCGTACCCTGGGAGGGCACTGGGAGGAACGCGGATGGGTTTTAGTCAGTAAACCTCACCTGCTAGCGGTGCTCCCTGCTGTCCAACGGACAAGGCTCTGGCGAACCTGGTTTCCCTCTCGTAGGGTTGTGGGGGTCAGACGGCTGTTCGCCCCACGTAAAACCAACTTCAGTCACATAATAATATGGACAGGAACCAGTCAGGTAAGGGTACTCGGTCTAGGGCGTCGCCGCACAACAACGCGCAGGCATATCGCCCTAAACCTGCGATAAGTGGGCTAGGGCTACCGTGTCAAGTACGGGCACGGCTAAAGAGGATAGTACCCAAGAAGTTTCGCTTTCCCACCTGAAACATTGGCGATAACCGGACGTTGCCGGGGGTACCGGCTAGTGTACACCGGATCACCAACGGGCAGGGGCAACCCAAATAGATTACCTGCTGGTGCGACGGTGCCACATTGGCAAGGTTACCAACTGCAAAGTCATCCCAGGCGAAAGACTAACGGCTCAACACCACCTCCTTGTCCTGGACTTTGCGGTTGTACCGAAAAAGAGAGTGATCGAGGAACGCAAACCCCGCACTAAGTGGTGGTTGCTTGATGGTCCTAGGCAGTCGGACTTCATCGCGGAGGTCGAGCATCTCGAGATCAGTGCTCCGCATGAGTCCGCTCAAGAGATCTGGAGTAGGATCCATTCAGCAATCACCGATGCGGGTAAGCGCGTCCTTGGCACTTCTCGTGGTGGCCGCACAATAGAAAAGGAGACGTGGTGGTGGGATGACGGGGCGCAGGAGGTGACTCGGAAGAAGAAGGTTTTATTTAAACAGTAGCAAGGGTCCAACTCTCCGGATGACAGGGAAGCATATGGAGTGGCTAAGCGCGCTTGCAAAAAAGCTGTAGCCAGAGCCCGCAGCAAAAGTCTGGCGCCCTTATACGACAAGCTGGAAACTGCGGAGGGGCAAAAGCTGATTTTTAAGCTGGCGCGTGCCCGGGAGAAAGCTACACGGGACTTTAGCAAATGTCTCTGTGTAAAGGACGCCCAGGGTAAGCTGCTCTACGATTCCCCCTCTGTTAAGGAGAGATGGTGTACATACTATGCGGAGCTGTCTAACAAACAGCATCTCCATAACCTTCCTCCCGAACCGCCTCCTAACCTTGGACTTATTTCCCTTATTTCCCCCGACGAAACCCGCATTGCTCTTCGCCACATGAAGAACCGGAAAGCGGTCAGGCCTGACAATGTGCCAAATGAAGTGTGGAAGGCGAAAGGCCCACATGGTGTGGAACTTCTGACGGATCTTTTTAACCGCATCCTGATCACCAAGGAAATGCCGAATCAGTGGCGATTTAGCCTGATTATTCCTGTTTACAAAGGCAAAAGTAGCGTACAGGATTGTAGTAGCTACCGCGGTATCAAGATCATGTGCCACACTATGAAGCTCTTCGAGCGCATCATTGACACACGGCTCCGTAGCGAGTGTACTGTCTCTGAGTGTCAATATGGCTTTCGGGCGGGTAACAGCACCATGAACGCAGTGTTCGCCTTACGGAATCTGGCTGAGGCATACAGAGAGAGAAGGAGAGCTTTGCATATGGCCTTTTTAGACCTGCAGAAGGCCTTCGACTGTATATCTCGGCAGTCCATCTGGTGGGCACTGCGCTTCAAGGGCGTTTCCGAGGCCTATATTGACATTATCAGAGACATGTACCGCGATTCCGTGTCCTCTGTACAGACCGCTGTTGGCGAATCAAATGGCTTCCCAATATCTGTTGGCGTTCACCAAGGCTCGGCTCTTAGCCCGTTCTTGTTTAACGTTATGGTCGATGTAGTTACGGCAAACATCCAAGATCAGCCTCCATGGCTAATCATGTATGCCGATGACATCGCCCTTGTTAATCAGAACAAAGCCCATCTTGAGCGCAAAGTCAACATTTGGAAGGACACGCTTGAAAACGGTGATCTAAAAGACTAAATGTGGCGAAGACTGAGTACATGTCCTGTGGCAGCACGGATTCAAACACCATCCGAATAAGTTCGGACCTGATCAGAAAGTCCGATACTTTCAGGTACCTTGGATCCGTGCTGCACGAGTCTGGCAACGTGGACGGCGATGTCCAAGCACGTATAGACGCGGCTTGGGCGAAGTGGCGCGAGGTAACGGGTGTTCTATGCGACCGCAAAATGCCGCCGAAGCTCAAGGGGCAGATATATAAATGCATCATTTCACAGGAGTCATCACTCACAGGAGTTTTTCCCTCGGCGTTCAAGACTGGTTTGGTTCATCCTATATATAAGAGTGGTGCTAGAGACAGTGTCAATAACTATAGGCCAATTTCTGTACTAACCACTTTATCCAAAATATTAGAAAAAATCATTAACAATAGGTTACTCAGTTACTTACAAGCCCAAAATATTATCGCTGACAACCAATACGGTTTTAGATCCGGCAAAAGTACTGAAGATGCAGTTTTGGAATAAACAAATACTATTGCTAAAAACCTAAACAATAAATTAAAAACATTAGCAATTTTCCTAGACCTCTCTAAAGCCTTTGACACTGTCTCAATCCCACTCTTACTAAACAAACTTGAACGACTTGGAATCAGAGGTTTGCCCCTAAATATTTTCACAAGCTACCTAACAGGGCGTTCTCAGACTACTAGGATAGGAACTTACACAAGTGGACCCAAATATATCAGTCACGGTGTGCCACAGGGTAGCGTACTTGGACCCACCTTATTTTTAATTTACATAAATGACCTTTGCAACCTCCCTTTACCTAACTGTAAAATAAAATTATAACATATGCAGATGATACTGCAATAGTAGTACATGGTAATGATTGGTCCGATACGCTCATTCATGCTGAATCTGCTCTACAGACTACCATGACCTGGCTAAGAACCAATTTGCTGACCCTTAACTTAGATAAAACTAAATTTATGACCTTTTCCCCGCGTAGAACATCACAACCAGCCTCTACCTACACACTAACAGCTCATAAATGTAACCCTAGCACAAACCAGGACTGTAATTGCACTGAAATTGTCCGTACTGATTGTATGAAGTATCTTGGTGTCTATATTGATAGTTCTCTGTCATGGAGTGAACATATAAAGTCTCTGGTGGGTAGAGTCAGAAAATTAATATATGTGTTTAAGAACCTGAGGCCTTCTGCTGACTTCCCTACATTAAAAACGGTATACTATGCTCTAGCTCACTCAATTATAACTTATTGTATAACGGCCTGGGGCAGTTCTGGTAAATCCTCATTACTACGAGTGGAAAGGGCGCAGAGGGCAGTTTTAAAAGTTATGGCCCACAAACCAATCCGCTTCCCCACAAATGAACTCTACGCACTATGTGGGGTCCCAAGAGTGAGACACTCATTTGCACTTAACACCGTACTACGCAAGCACTCCGAACTGACTTTTGATGCTGGCCTCTTTAAGAACAGACGAAGGCCTATTAGAGTCTGTTTAATCGAGCCAGTCAGCACTGAAGTAGTTAGACGTCAATATAGATACCTAAGCTCTATTCTGTACAATCGAGTAAATAGTGTATGTAACATATATTCACTTAATCTGAGACAGTGTCGATTCACCGTGGACAAGTGGCTTCATACTCTTACTTATGAGGAACTAGAAAACCTAGTTAAAACGTAACATACACGTTAACACCAACTCACAACACGACACCACACACACGCACAACACAACACAATACATCACACGCATTACACATCGCACACACACACCAGTTTTCTTTTTCATTTTATTTTCTTTTTTATTACTTTATTGTTATTTTCGTCTGTAATTTATTTATAAGTTGGTACTGTTTTTGTATGCTGGAGCACTGACGCATAAATCTTTTTTGTATGGGCGCTAATGGCTGCGACACAGTTTATAACTAATGCAGTCATTATCGTACTTAATTTTATTGTAATTCGTGTTTTTAGTTCCAATAAATATTATTATTATTATTATTATTCCATTTATTTATTTATATATACATACAAATTACATTTTTAAATATTTCTATAAAAATACAAAAAACATTTAAAAATATAAAAAATAGTAACCCACCGGTATCGGGAACAGGGTCCAAGCTACCGGTGGTCAGGGCTTCTGAGAGAGGAACCTCCTAACGATGCGCGCCGTGTCCAGGAGTACTGCTTTCTGGATCAAGCCCTTGATCCAGCTGCCCAACGAGAGCCTCTTGAGATGTTGGTCGAGGCTCTTGGCAATAATGCCATTGGCCGTCACGATTATCGGCACAATAACTGCTGTGTTCACATCCCACATGTCGACAACCTCGCGAGCCAAGTCAAGATACTTCGTTTGTTTATCATTTTCTGACTTCACGAGGTTCTCGTCATGAGGGACTGCTATATCAACAATCATTGCGCGACGCTCTAGTCGGTCAATCACCACTATATCAGGCTTATTGGCGACAATAGTCCTGTCAGTGATGATAGACCGATCCCAATACAATGTGCAACTACCGTTTTCGAGAACTGGGTCGGGCACATACCTATAGTACGGTACTTCCGATTCCACAAGATTGTATTTAAGAGCAAGTTGCTGGTGGATAATCCTGGCTACAAGGTTGTGCCTGTGCAAATAGTCTCCGTTAGCCAGACTAGAACAACCGGAAATAATGTGGCGGATGGATTCCCCGGGCCGGTGACATGCCCGACATATGTCAACCGTACCGTCCTTCACAATGTATTTCCGGTAGTTATTAGTCATCATAACTTCGTCCATAATTGCACAGACAAAACCTTCGGTTTCCCCGAAGAGGTCACCAAAACGAAGCCAGGCTACGGACGCTAAGAAGTCTACATCGGGCCCATGTAGGACCCGATAAAAGCGTCCGTGAAGCTCCTTGCTCTGTCATACCTCCCTGCGGTCGTTAGTATCTAATACCACAGGTTTGCGCCAGTTCTCGTTAGCCAAGGAGAGCGCGGTAAGGCCTTTGTCCACCGCTACCACATCTCGATGCATACCCACGTCGGCCTCTAGGAAGTATTCCCTAAGGCTGCATACCTCGTGATTGTGCAGGGTCTTAGCATTTAAGAAGCCACGACCCCCGCACTTCCGCGGGATATACAGCCTCATCACCGATGACCGTGGGTGATGCATCCGATTTGCGGTAAGCAGTGAACGTACCCTCCTATCCAGGGCGTCAAGTTCCGTCTGAGTCCATTTGAGTATGCCGAAAGAATACATCAAAACCGGCATGACCCAACCGTTGAAGGCGCGCACCTTGTTTCCGCCTGATAAAAGACTGTTAAGTACTTTGTTCAGGCGGCCAAAGAAGCGCTCCTTCAACGATTGTTTCATGTCCGTAGCACTGATGCCTAACGCTTCCGACATACCCAAATACTTGTAAGTTTCGGTTGAGGAGAGGGACCTAAGGTCTATGGAATCCGAGAGTTGTGTTCCCTCGGATTCCATAATCTCCCCTCGCTTTACATGCATGACCGCACATTTGTCCAAACCAAATTCCATCCTGATGGCGCCACTGAAGGTTTCTGTTACCTTCAGTAGCTTCATCAGTTGCAAGTTGTTAGGAGCAAAGAGTTTCAAGTCATCCATGTAAAGGAGGTGCGATATGACCTGACCACCTCTTCTCAACCGGTAGCCTTGGCCCGAACCCTCCAACAATGTACTGAGAGGGTTGAGGGCCAGACAAAACCACAGTGGACTCAGACTGTCACCCTGAAATATGCCACGCTCGATCCTTATCGGTTCGCTGTTCGCCTGGGTCTGTCGACACCCTGGATAGTGAAGAACCGTCCTCCACTGCCCCATACACGACATCAGGAAGGTGCGTAAAACTGCATCAACTTTGTACAGCTCCAGCACCCTCATGAGCCATGTATGTGGCACCGAGTCATAGGCCTTCTTATAATCTATCCAGCATGTCGACAGATCTCTTCGGGAACGTCGAACCTGTTGGCTAATGGCTATGTCGATGAGGAGCAGCTCCTTAGTACCGCGGGAACCGTTCCTACATCCATTCTGAGAAGAAGACATTATTGAATTACTATCAATATGATGGTTAATCTTTCCTCTCAAAATGGATGTAAGGACTTTATAGACCGTCGGTAAACACGTGATCGGTCTATAATTTTTAGGCTCCGCGGTACTACCTGATTTATGGAGCAGGTGGGTTATCCCTGTAGTTAGGAACTGGGGCAGCGACCCTGACTCTAATGCAGACTGGAATTGAGATGCCAAGCGAGCGTGCGATCTTTTGAACCATTTAATCCAAAAGTTGTGCAGTCCGTCCGGTCCCGGAGATTTCCAGTTAGGCAACGGACGGACTGCACGAGCTACGTCTTGGGGGCTGATGTTAATTGCCCCCATTTCTGGTATCGGATCGCACGCGCGCTCGACCTCTCGAGTCCAATCGCCCTCGGTATGACTGACAGGCACCGACCAGATGCTGCGCCAGAATGAACACATGGCATCATCATCCGGTAGGCGCGTATCAGTCACACCTTGGTCTGGTCGCTCCCAAGCCCTATAAACCCACCTCTCATTGCTTTGGAATGTGCGATTCTGAGTGTATCGCTCCACTCGCCGCTTGTACCGACGTATACGGTTTGCCCATGCATAGACTTTCTGCTTCAGGAAGTCGATACGCTCTGTGACGCGGGTCAGATAATCCCGAGGACTAATATCAGTCCCCGAGAACGCCCGCCTCACAAAGCGCATCACTCTGCGGCGAGTGTTGCCCTCCCTGAAGCAGATTAGTTTGCCGATGAGTGCTCTAGCCTCACCGATACGACGCTCGATCCTGCACTGCCAAGCTGGTACAGCTGGTCGTGTAACTCTGTCATTACTAGGAAATTTGACATGAGCTACACGACATGCCACTGCAGCCGCACAGTACAAGATCGAGTGGGTATCGGCAAGGTCTTCGCTGCTATCAAAATAACTTGTTAGCTGCGAATCTAGAGCACACACCAGCGCCCTATTTTTATTATGCATGGGCAAACGTGGTAGACGAGGTCTAAGACCAGGCGGTGTGGAGCGATACTCTCGGAAGGCATCCTCCAAAGCGCTCCTCAATCGCTCATTGCATTGGGTACTCACGGATGTGGCCCCGTCATCATCATCTTCACCGACGTAGTTGGGTCGCGGTGAAACACTTGCACTGGGTTGTATTTGCACCGCGGCCGGTAGCGAAGTAGGTGAGACGCGGTTGCTCCGTGATTCCAGACGCAGTCTATCAAGTACGGCGTCATCCAACATACGGTTACGCTGGATAACCCGCACCTGATCCGATAATCGCTGGGCTGAAACGTTGACAGCTGGCTCAAGTACCTGAAACAGAGAGAGCATCCGACCACGGTACGCAGTCAGGTTAGTTCCCCCCTCTGTAGCCCCAAAGTATGAGCGTATTACATTCTCGTTTATCGATTGCGACCATTTCATACGCTGCACACTTCCACCGGTAGCGGGGACCCTGTCAGAGGCCGGTGGGCCTCGGAGTCCTAAGCTGGCTGGTGGTCGGCCTCGTCCGCGCCGACGCGCAGGTGGCGGTGTCGTCGGCGGCGAGAAGTATTCGTCGCTCGAACTCGACGCAACTGCAGCTACCAGAATCCCTGGACTCGCGGCTGGCGCAGGTCCCGGCGGCTGCGAGGCGGAGCTGAGCGACGAACCCGAAGATGGAGTTGGTGCATTTTGTTCTCGAGCTCGGCTTCTTGTCAGCATTTTATTTTCATGTTGTCGGTCAAAACGGGGTAATTTTTTTCGTGTTTGATTTTGCTATAACGTTACTGTTTTTTTTTCCTTGTTTTCCTGATGATTTTTGCCATTTCGATGAAAGTAATTTAATTAAATTGTATTGAAAATTGCGGATTGAGTAAAAAATATGACGTTCCAGTTGACAGCCGAGCCACAGATTATTATTATTATTATTATCATACGGCCTGTCCTCCTGTACGGGGGCGAGTGTTGGCCAGCGCTAAGCAGACACACCCAGGACTTCGCGTCACGGAGATGAAGATGCTGAGGTGGATGAGTGGCGTAACGCGATCCGATCTCCTACGGAGTGTCGTCTGCGATGGTATGGCCACATCATGCGCCGCCCTGTGGAGTACGTTGGTCGGAGATGCATGGCTGATATGGCTGTTCTTGGGGCTAGGTCCCGTGGTCGCCGTCGTAAGCGCTGGCTGGACGTCGTCAAATCCGACATGAGAGCCAATGGCCTGACTGAGAAGGATTTTCAAGATCGGGCAAAGTGAAGGAAGCTAAGTAGGAAGGCGGACCCTGGCAATAGCCGGGATTAACGCCAGGTGGAAGAAGAAGATTACTGCCTACTGCTATTTTTGTACATTTTCATCCCATGGAATGATTTTATAAAATGGCCATAACCAGATCACATTATTTAAGGTGAGCTTATTCCTATCAATCCCTCTTTCAGTCGTATTTTACTCAATGGATATATAAATCTGATGAATATCTCTTTTATTTAATTAATCAAGCATTCGGCGCCCGTCACACTGATCCAATGGATTTTAATACTTTTCGAAAACCGAAAGTATTTATTCAACTTGTAGATTTACAGTGTTATGATAAAAATGAAAATCTCCTACTTTACTATTTTAAAGAGGTCAATTTTGTGAGTTTGAGAGGTTGTAGGGGATTTCTGGATCTCTTCTGGATCTGGTTTCTGGAATTCTTTTACCAATAGCTAAAAGCCACGTTACTTGTGAGTGTCATAGGCTATGTTCAAATAGAAAAAACTTTTTATAAAAAAATATAACCGACTTCAAAACCTTTGTGCTCTTTTCTCTGTACAACATTTTCTTTTTTTAAGTATATTGTGTGTACATAAATAAATAACTTAAATTTCAGAAGTCGGTGATTTTGGTTTTGTTTCTTCGGTTTTTGAAATCGGCTTCCGAAATGTAAGTTGTTTTATACGTTATATTTTTTTGGAAAAAGTTTTTATTTTTCACTTTTTAGCACATCATCATCATCCAAGTAAGCAAAAATGCTCATTAAGTAAAAACTTCAGAGCCAAACTAAATCAAATTTTTACGGGACCAAATGGCAAGTATTTCGCATCGAACTAAAAAAGTATCATACAAGTCGGATCTGAAAACTCGGAATAATCGGTGTACAGACATAAAAACATTTTTTGAAAGTCGGTTAGAAAATAGAGATCGCGGACGAGGTACTGGTGATAAATAACTACATAATGGTTCGTGTTGATTTATTTTCAACACTATTTGAGTCGCTCGTTATTTATTTCTGAAACCTTAAAAGAAGTGAACTGACAGACACGGAACTGATGGTAAACCATGTCTATCACAGAATTCCACTGTTTACGTGTTATAGGTACTTACGGTTTACAAATAAACAAAGATATGGTATAACTCGTGCTGTTGATATAAATTGCGGATTGAGGGAGATGAATGAAGTGTTTGTGAGATAAAATGTTACTGGCGATGTGGGTGGCGCATTGTTCACACAATTAATCTTCTTGTTAACTCGTGTGGTTTGAACTCATGACCTCTCATAAGGGAATGCACACACTCAGAAACTCTATTAGGGGTCCTACTTTATCTCAAGAGGATAAACGGAACGAAGGATAGAAGAATGACATTTAAATTCATAATGCGTACAGCTAAGGAGTGGAATTCCCTGCCGGAGTCTGTGTTTCCCGATAGCTACAACCTGGGAGTCTTTAAGTCAAGAGTGAATTGGTTACTTCTAGGCAAACGTGCTCCATCTTTGACCACATCATCGCTTACCATCAGGTGAGATGGTGGCCAAGCGCGTGCCTATTATTAGTTAAAAAAAAGTGTCGAGGGTAATTGAAATGTGAAATTAAGTCACCATTTATTGGTTAGTGGTTTTAAACAACAGACAAACTCACTTTCGCATTTATAATATTAGTTAGGACTAGGAATATTATTGTAACCTTCATTTTAATAAGTACTTTAAGTACATTAGTAACAAAATAGTGAATAATTGTATTTACATTACATTCATATTAACGTTTCCTGAAAGTCAATGTCAATAATAGATTCCTGTGCTGACGATAAACGAACCAACCCACTGAGACGACGGCCTGGCCTCCCGACGAACGAAAGAAAAGTTCACCCGGAAAAGCAGAAAATAAAGTGACACCTAGGTATCCTATCCTATCTTTTATCCAAAAACTAAATGCAATTCTACTTACTTAGTCCTACATGCCATGTACGGAGATTATAACGCCAAGTATATTATGTAGGTACCACCTGAAATCCTGGGCAAAACACTACATACTGAATGCAACATACATATGTACTCGGTGGCATATACTCTGGTGTACCTACATTAATATGGAAACCGAGAAAATTGACGAACCGTGTATACTACTCTGTCAAGAAAGTACCGGGAAAAGATCAATAATACACAAAATGTCTGTTATTCATCCAAATTTATTTTATCACCTTCAAAGTATGCTCCTTTAGAAACGATACACTTGCGCCAACGAATAATCCATTCATCAAAACATTTTTTAAACGCTGCTTCCGGAATTGAGTTGAGTTCTCGCCGCGAATTCTCCTTTATGTCTTCTATCGATTGAAAACGGTTCAGTTGGAAGGCGCCACTCCGAAGCTAGTTGACTAGTTTGCATGTCAAACTCGTAAACCCACGTCTCGTCACCAGTAACAATGCGTTTCATGAATGTTGGGTCCGAACTGACTCGTTCTAGCATGTCCTCAGCGACTTTCATGCGATTGAGTTTTTGGAGAAAATTCAGATCTTTTGGGACTAGCCGAGCAGCAACATGTTTCATCCCCAAATGATTAGTTAAAATGGTACGGATCGACTCGTGAGATACAGAAAGTTCGGCGGCTATCTCTCTCAGAGTTGAATGGGAATTTTCAGTCACTATTTCCTTCACTTTTGCGATGTTAACTTCAGTTGCAGACGTTGACGGCCTACCAGAGCGAGGCAAATCTTCCATCACATCTCGACCGCTTTTGAACGCTTTGAACCACTCATAAGCACGAGTTTTTGATAAAGTCGATTCACCGTAAGCCTTCTGTAACATTTTCAGTGACTCCGAACACGAAATTCCATTGGCGATGCAAAATTTAAGACAAACTCTTTGTTCGATATTTTTGTCCATTATGAAATTCGCAATACACACTATATATGATATTACTAAAACCAGCACTGTATTTAATATAAATAACAGATGCAACTCAAACTCCGCGCCAAAATGGAAAACAGTTGTGCCAATCTAACAACTACAAAAAAACAAAAATTTGAATTTGGAACCATAAACAAATCATCCATTCCCGATACTTTTTTGACTGAATGTAAGTGGGTACAGGTAGGTAGGTACGAGTTGGTCGAGTTATGTTCGATAGACGATGGATATTTTTTATACTGTTTTCGAAAAGTAACTTTGTTATGGTGAACTGCAGTTTGAAACTGAGTCCCAAAAATGGTCGGCGAAATGGAGGTGCAGTAGATATAGAATACATTTTATTACTCACATGGGTTTACTAAACTATGTAATAATAAAAAACCATTTCATACACATTTGGTGGCCTTATCGCTAAAATCGATATTTTAAAGACAAACTGAATTGATTTAAATAAAATTGAGTCTAAGATGTACTATTTAGGTACATTACATAATAAATTTAAGAAAATAGATATATATTAAGATAACAAGATTCAGGGCTCAAACACATTTCAGTAAATATATCAAGATAACGGTAAAAGTTAAAGCTCTCTGGGGATGAATGTGAGACAGTACCAAACTTATTTAAGAAATATTATATGTAGCTCACATTGACTGTAGGTACAAATTAGAAGTTAAGATATACAAGATATGATTCGTTCAGATTTCATACCTCTTTCACTGAAAGAGGTATGAAATCTGAACGGTGGAACCGGACTCATCATCTGCCTAGCATTTTTCCCAACTACGAGTATATTAGAGTCGGCAACCAGTGAAACTGGATTCAACTGAATAACAGTATTTTACGTGGAGCGGCTACCTACCAAACCTCCACAACCCATTGACTGTTTGTCACGGTACTTCTTCTACAGGGTTACCGTAAAAAAAAAATTACCAAAATTACAGACTTTCAAGAGCGGATATCTCTGAAACTATATAATGTATCGAAAAACTTAACCGTGTAAAACTTGTACAGAGTCAAAGTTAAAACGTTTATTCCGATTAGGCCATTAAACGGCACTTTTGAACATCATTCACATTTCAAATAATATAAAATTCTAAAGTGACTCTACTGACCATTCGGAAAGGTAGATTCTTAAGGAGAAGAATGGACAAGAAACTCCATATATAGTTACTCTTTTCAAATATTTTTTTTACAATATTTGGTATACAAAGATTTAGTATATGTGAGGAATATGCACCTAGGGTATGCAGAGGTAGACTTATTAATTTTTTAAATAAGTAGGTACATGATACTCACATATTCACAAATATTGGAATCAATCATTAACAGTGTGTGAGTTAGCAGAAAAATACAAACATAAAAAGAAACAGAACATCTATAAAGTTAATACATAAAGTGAGGTGTAGTAGTACTACCTATAGTATAAGGTCTATGACCCTATCCATATGAATGTATCTTCTATTAATATATTAACACATTTATACTCTTGCAGTCAGTAATTAAAGTAATTAAAGGCTTGAGAACAGTTGTTTCAATAACACTACATCCCCACATGGCGACCCTTGCCATTTTTGGGGCGCGCGACGCGACTTCTATCTCGGCGTAGTGTTACGGCTCCAAAGCAAAGTAAATAAATTAAACTCTTTGTAATAAATTGGCGTGAAAATATTTGTGGATAATGGAACTTTCGTAATTAAAATGAATCAAGTACATTTAAAAAGTTAATTTAACGTCCGGAAATCAGTGAGAATGTGTCGTTCCAACGTAGAAAAGGAGACGGTCTTCGTGAACCAGAATTCTGCTGGTTCCAATAATGCACACGTTGAAGAATTGAAGGCACATATTTCGACGATCAGTATTATCCTCATAGTAATTTGCGTTTTACTGGGTCTTGGCATTATATATTTTGCGTGGAAGCAGTACAGGAATTGTCACCATTCCTGGATCAGGGACCAGATTTTGCAGAACAGCCTGCGACGATCGTTCAACCGTTCCAGAGCAATTCGCGGAGAAGAGCAAGCAAATCTTCCAATGACGTAGAAGTCGGAGTATTCATCATACTCATCTGGCAGCTGTGCGGTATCATTTATTTAGTGAAGTGCATACTAAGTGCGTCTCAAGTGCGTTGTGCGTATTATAGTGCGTAAGATGAATTCGCGAATCATCATATACATAAAGAGACAATAAAATGATAATAGACATTAAGAATTAAAATAATGAACTCTAAGATAAATTAGCAGTTTAAGTTTGTTTTGAGTGATCGTATATCATCATGTATCATCTTACACGCTGTGTCCCCTACTACAGTAATTCACTGTGAGAATCGGGTATGTATTAAATGGTTTAATTAATATATATTACTTTTGCATGAGGGAATGGAAGATGAATTGTTACTTTGTTTAAATGATCTTATATCAATAAGGAAATATTTAATTAAAAAGGGAAAAACACGATTTAAGGGTAATATTGTTAAGAATAAATTATGTGAGGTTGAAACAATTTATGAGAAAAGTAAAGGATTAATAAAGCTATTATCTACAAAACCAGGAGTAAAATCAGAATTGTTAAAATCATTATCAGTTACGAAAAGCGAAATAGAATCGTGTTATTCGCAAATTAATGTTTTGTGCGCTGTAATTAAATCAGACTGTGATAGTGACAGTGATATTTCTGAAGCAAGTCCAAATTCAGAATCAATCATGGAGTTCGATTTAAAAACGGCATGTAGTTTGATTCCTGTAATGACCAATAACGAAAATAATATCAGAAGTATCATTGACTCTATAGAAATGTACGCAGACATGTTGTCGGAAACGGGGAAAAAGTTACTAATGACATTCGTTTTGAAAAGTAGATTATCAGAAAATGCAAAATTACGTATAACCAATAATTACACATCTGTGAACGATTTTGTCAGAGATTTACGTGTTGCACTTTTACCAAAAAAATCGTTTACTGCAATACAATCACGATTACAAAACGCAACGCAAGGCTGGCGTACAATTGATCAGTTTGGAACAGAATTAGAAAAGTTATTTACTAATCTGACCATATCGCAAGCAAATGGTAATTCTGATAGTTATTCCGTGCTCAAGCCCATAAACGAAAAATTGGCAATTAAGCGATTCGCAGATGGATTGAAGAATTCGAGACTAAGTACGATTATTGCTGCACGTAATTATGACAGTTTAAAGGACGCGATCCAGGCAGCGAAAGATGAAGAGTTGACATCGGCATCGACTTCGACCAACGAAAATGTCATGCAGTTTTCACACCGCGGAAGAGGTAAGTTTCATAACAATAACAACAACTTTAGGAATGGCCGTGGTTCTCATAGTCAGCAGTTAAACCAACGCAGTCGAGGACATCATTATCAGCATAATTCAAATAATTTGAGAGGTAATTTTAGCCATAATTCAAATAACTTCGGCAGACGTGATTTCAATAACTCACGTGGGCGATCATCCCATAACTATCGTGGTAACGGACGTGGACGAGATTATCAAACTTCGAACGAGAATCGATCGAGTAATGAAACTCGTAGTAAAGGTCGTACCAATAGAATATTTTATTCCAGCAATGAACAAGATAAGAACGATAGTATGCCTACAACAAACGAAATGCAGTTTTTTCGATCTTAAACATAACATTTTAGCTTTGCAAGGTAAGGCAAAATTTTTAGCATTATACCATAGGTAATAGGAAATATTATTGGTTAATAGATACCGGAGCATCTTTGTCCGTAATTAAAAAAGATGCGTTACCATACGACAGTGCAGTAATTAGAGATGAAACCATCATAAATGGTATTGGAGGTAAAATCAGTTCATCAGGGTTTGTTCAACTTAGCTTGACTCATCGTGATGACCAACACTTTGTTGACTTTAATATCAAGCTTCATGTTTTTGATAACATACCATTAAAGGCAGATGGAATATTAGGTTTAGATTTTCTTTGTCAGTACGCTTCAAATATAAACTTAGAAACTAATGTCATTAACCTATCGAATTATGGAAAGTATTATTCATTAGAACTAAGTGATGTCATAGATTACTCAGCTGAGGTGTTACATATCCCAGCACGAAGTGAGTCGATACATTATTTGCTATTAAATATTGAGAATATGAATGACTGTATTATCCATAGCGAACAGTTAGCGGAAAATGTTTTTCTAGCGGGATGTATTGGACGAATAAAAAATAATAGATTACCGGTTAAAATTTTGAACACTAACGAGCATGATATTTACCTACCAACTTTTCAACCACAGATATATTCAATTGAAGAGTTTCACTTATGCAATTTTAAATCAAACGCTAACAGTTTAGAACGAGCAAAGAACTTATTAAACATTTTAAATTTAAAACATTTAAAAATGGACGAACGGAAATCAATTGAAGAATTATGTTCTAAATATTCGGATGTTTTCTTTTTACCAGGTGATAAGTTAACGACTACAAGTGTTTATGAACAATCCATAACTATAAAACCAAATACAAGTCCGGTTTATACGAAGCAGTACCGATTGCCGCATTCTTTGAAAAATGAAGTAAATAGGCAAATTCAAAAAATGATTGACAATGACATTATAGAAGAGGCGAAGAGTGAATGGTCGAGTCCTGTTTTACTGGTACCAAAAAAAAGTAGCAACGATAAAAAATGGCGACTAGTGGTCGATTATCGGAAGCTTAATGACCGTATTGTAGACGATAAATTTCCTTTGCCAAGTATTACGGAAATTTTGGATTCGCTCTCTGGCTCAGTCTATTTTTCGCATTTAGATCTTAATCAAGGATATTACCAAGTAGCTTTAGATAAAAACAGTAGAGAGTATACAGCGTTTACAACTAGTACTGGGCAATACCAGATGAAGAGGCTACCTATGGGATTAAAAACAAGTCCGAGTGCTTTTAGTAGAGTAATGTCAGTTGCTATGTCTGGGTTAACATACGATAAATGTTTTATATATTTAGACGATTTAGTAGTCTTTGGGAGAAATTTAGATATCCATAATAAAAATTTAACAGACGTCTTGGAAAGACTTAGGAAAATTAATTTAAAATTAAATCCAGAAAAATGTAATTTTTTAAAGAAAGAAATTCTTTATTTAGGGCATTTAGTATCAGAAAATGGAGTCTTACCCGACCCAATTAAAGTAGAAGTATTGCAAAATTACCCTGTACCAAGTAATACCGATGAAGTAAAAAGATTTGTAGCATTTTGTAACTATTATAGGAAATTCATTAAAAACTTTGCAAGAATAACTTGTCCATTAAATAAATTAACTAGAAAACATGTACCATTTGTTTGGACTGAAGAGTGTAAAAGTGCGTTTGAAGCAATGAAACATGCTTTAAGTACACCACCAGTATTAGATTTTCCAGATTTTTCAGAAAATAATGAGTTTGTCATTCAAACAGATGCGTCAGGGACGGCTATTGGAGCAGTCTTGTGCAATCAAAATATGAAACCTGTAGCTTATGCTAGCAGACCTCTGAATAAAGCTGAACTCAATTACCCAACCATTCAGAAAGAGTTAGTTAGACCCTATGTATACGGTAAATCATTTACAATTATGACAGACCATAAGCCTTTAATATACTTATTTTCAATGAAGGACCCATCTAGCAGACTAATTAAATTTAGACTAGCACTAGAAGAATACGATTTTAAAATTTTATATTTAAAAGGAAAAGATAATAGCATAGCAGATGCATTATCTAGAATTAATATAACATCGGATACTTTAAAACAGATGAATAATGAAATTTCTTTAGTTATGACTAGAGCTCAGAAAAAACGTTTAGATGTAGGAAAACAATTGGATACACCTAGTTTTAGTAAACGAGACGAAACGTGGCCTGATCAACCACGAGTAGTTGAGGTACTAAAAATTCCGAATAATTCTGTAGAAATGAGTTTTATAGGAAGTGATGAATTAAATAAATTAAAAAGACAAAATAATATAGATGAAGAAAAGGAATGTTTTATTTATAACAATCGAAAGAAGATGTTGTATATTAATCTTAACTTTAGAGCACAACTTACGCGAGCCGAATTTGTGACTAAGTTAGGTCATTTTTGTAAACGAATAGGTATAAATGAGCTATGCATAGTAAAAAATAAGGAATATGAGAGTTTTATTAAAGATGTATTAAAAGAGATAAAAGACAATAAGGATTGGACCGGTCCACGTATTTATGTATTGAGAGGAGTTAGGAGAATTTATAATGAAGAAGAAAGAAAGTATATTTTACATGACTTTCACCTACTACCTACCGCAGGACATGCAGGAGTACGTAGGATGACCAATAATATTAAGAGACATTTTTACTGGCCAGGCTTAGACAACGATATTAGACAATTTGTGAGTAAATGCATTAAATGTCAGAAAATGAAGCATTGTAGGTATATCAAGGCGCCCATGGAGATAACTACAACGGCTTCACATGCTTTTGAAAAAATTTATCTGGACGTCGTAGGTCCATTAGAAAAAGAAATTGAAGGAAATTGTTATATTTTGACACTGCAGTGCGAGCTTACTAAGTTCGTAGAGGCCTATCCTTTGAAAACGAAGGAAACCGTAAGTATTGCTAAAGCATTAGTTAATAATTTTATTTTAAGATTTGGAATACCTAATACCATCGCAACTGATCGTGGAACAGAATTTGTATCGTCAGTAATGGAACAGGTATGTAAACTTTTATGTATAAATAAATTAATGTCTACAGCGTATCACCATCAATCCATCGGTGCGCTCGAAAATTCACATAAAAATTTAGGATCGTTTTTACGAATACAGTGTAATGGTCAAAAAGACACATGGAGTCACTGGCTACCATTTTGGTGTTACAGTTTCAACAATACAGTTCATACAGAGACAAAGTACACACCATTCGAACTGGTATTTGGTAGAGCTAGTATAGTACCATCTAGAGTTAGTCAGTACATAGAACCATTGTATAATCCAGAAAGTTATCCTTTAGATCTTAAGTATAGGTTACAAGTAGCACATCAAGATGCTCGTAATAATCTACTTATAAGTAAACAAAACCGTAAGAGTTGTTATGATAAGTCTTTAAATAATGTGACATACAGTAAAGGACAACAAATTTTAATTAGAAATGAAATAGCTAATAAGTTAGATCCTCAATGGGAGGGACCATTTGTTGTTTTAAATGATTTAGGTGTTAATGTAGAAATATTAAAATTTAATAAACCCTATTTAATCCATAAAAATAGAACCAAACCTTTGGTAACATAAGAAATGATATTAAGTTATATTTACGTAAAAAAAAAAAAAAAAAAAATTGTAAACTATATATTTTTTTTTTTTTTCTATCACCCCTGAGGTGAGGTGTAGTAGTACTACCTATAGTATAAGGTCTATGACCCTATCCATATGAATGTATCTTCTATTAATATATTAACACATTTATACTCTTGCAGTCAGTAATTAAAGGTAATCGCTTGAGAACAGTTGTTTCAATAACACTACATCCCAAGTAGGTACATGATACTCACATATTCACAAATATTGGAATCAATCATTAACAGTGTGTGAGTTAGCAGAAAAATACAAACATAAAAAGAAACAGAACATCTATAAAGTTAATACATAAAGCAACCAGTTTAATTTTGTCCACAACATTGATTGTCCTATGGAGCAGGACCAGGATGCTTCCAAGCATTCTTATCCTGAATTTAATTAGCTTTCATTTTGTATACAATAATCATGTCGCTAGGACTCACAGCAAAAGCAAAAGCTGCAAAAGCTCTACATATTAGCAATAAAATAAAATCAGCAGACGACAAAATAAAAACTACTTGGAAAATAATAAATAACGAAACAGGTGCGAGTAGGAAAAAACAACGTGAGACTAAATTTAATTTAAATAATTGAAAAGTTCGCGGCCTAACACATACTACTTTGTCAAGAAAGTACCGGGAAAAGATCAATAATACACAAAATGTCTGTTATTCATCCAAATTTATTTTATCACCTTCAAAGTATGCTCTTTTAGAAACGATACACTTGCGCCAACGAATAATCCATTCATTAAAACATTTTTTAAACGCTGCTTCCGGAATTGAGTTCAGTTCTCGCCGCGAATTCTCCTTTATGTCTTCTATCGATTGAAAACGGGTGCCACGAAGTGGTAATTTGAGTTTAGGAAAAAGAAAAAAGTCAGCAGGAGCCATATCTGGTGAATATGGTGGTTGCTGGATGGTATTTGTTGAGTGTTTGGTTAAAAATTCGTTCACAATGATAGCCTTGTGCGAAGGCGCATTGTCGTGGTGCAAAATCCAAGAATTTTCTTTCCACAAATCTGGCCTTTTTCGTCGAATTTGCTCTCTTAAATGCCGCATAACGCTCAAATAATATTCTTTATTTACCGTTAGACCTTCCGGTAAGAATTCAGAGTGCACAACACCGCGATAGTCAAAGAAAACAGTCAACATGACTTTGACTTTTGATCGACTTTGGCGTGGTTTTTTCGGTTTCGGTTCAGTTGGAAGGCGCCACTCCGAAGCTTGTTGACTAGTTTGCATGTCAAACTCGTAAACCCACGTCTCGTCACCAGTAACAATGCGTTTCATGAATGTTGGGTCCGAACTGACTCGTTCTAGCATGTCCTCAGCGACTTTCATGCGATTGAGTTTTTGGAGAAAATTCAGATCTTTTGGGACTAGCCGAGCAGCAACATGTTTCATACCCAAATGATTAGTTAAAATGGTACGGCTCGACTCGTGAGATACAGAAAGTTCGGCGGCTATCTCTCTCAGAGTTGAATGGGGATTTTTAGTCACAATTTCCTTCACTTTTGCGATGTTAACTTCAGTTGCAGACGTTGACGGCCTACCAGAGCGAGGCAAATCTTCCATCACATCTCGACCGCTTTTGAACGCTTTGAACCACTCATAAGCACGAGTTTTTTATAAAGTCGATTCACCGTAAGCCTTCTGTAACATTTTCAGTGACTCCGAACACGAAATTCCATTGGCGATGCAAAATTTAAGACAAACTCTTTGTTCGATATTTTTGTCCATTATGAAATTCGCAATACATTCTATATATGGTATTACTAAAACCAGCACTGCATTTAATATAAATAACAGATGCAACTCAAACTCCGCGCCAAAATGGAAAACAGTTGTGCCAATCTAACAACTACAAAAAAACAAAAATTTGAATTTGGAACCATAAACAAATCATCCATTCCCGATACTTTTTTGACTGAATGTAAATACTTAAACTATTTTAATGTAACTGACCTCATTCGATTAGTTAACTCTCTGGTTGTCAAATTGTAAAATTCTATCGCAATAGCATTAACTGTATTTAAATTAGACTGAATTTTGTGAGCCTTTGTGCAGCGTTTTTAAAGAATGGAGAAAATTGACCAACGTGCAGTCATCAAAAACCTGTTTAAAAAAAACTAACTCCAAAAGAGATTCACAAAGATATGTCAACAACATTGGGGGAATCTGCTCCGTCGTATACGACTGTGAAAAAGTGGGTTGCTGAATTTAAACGCGGACGAGAGAGTATTGAAGATGACTCTACGTCATCGTCGTCTACGAATGAAGAAAACATCGGGAAAATCTGTGATCTGATATTGACAGATCGGAGATTGACCATCAGGGAGATTGCAGACACTTTGGCATCTCGTAAGAACGAACACAAAACATCATAGTCAATGAACTTGAATTTTCTAAGGTTTCTGCGCGGTGGGTACCCAGATTGCTTTCAGTCGAACAAAAACGAATACGCCTAACGATTTCTCGCGAATGTTTGGAAATGTTTGAGGCTGATCCACAAGATTTTTTGGCCAGATTTGTAACAATGGATGAAATTTGACCCCAGAGTCAAAACAGCAATCCAAGCAGCGGAAAAACCTGATGAACCGACTCCAAAAAAAGCTAAAACAATTTTGTCAGCTGGCAAGGTGATGGCGTCAGTTTTATGGGATGCTAAGGGTGTCATCATGGTGGGCTACCTTGCAAAAGGTGAAACTATAAACTCGGCTTATTACTGCACCCTCTTACGTCGCTTGCGTGAAACAATCAAAGAGAAACGGCCAGGATTACTTAGCAAGAAAGTGTTGATCCATCAGGATAATGCACGCGTTCACACGTCTGTTGAATCTATGGCTCAAATTCGTGATTGTGGCTTTATATTACTGCCCCATCCCGCCTATTCCCCTGATTTGGCACCTTCAGACTTTCATTTATTCCCAAACGTAAAAAAACACCTTGGAGGTCAAAAAATTTCATCAAATAAGGAGGTCGAAGCTGCGGTGGGTGACTTTTTTGAAGGCCTTGAAGAAACTTTTTTTATAATAATAATAATAATAATAAACCATTTATTTCAGATAACATAACTAATCCATATTTGTTAGCAAAATTACAAACTTAAAAAAACTAATGTTAGTAACAAAAATAACATAAAAAATAAAAACTACAAACTAATATTAACGGAGTGGCAGGTCCAGGTGGACTCACCGATGATGGTAGCAAATCACTATACGACTGCGTGCAGCCGTATCCAGCGAGCCAGGCGTTGGAAACCAGATGGAAGAAGTGCATAGAGTTAAGTGGAGATTACGTGGAAAAATAAAATTACTTTTGCTTATATTTTATATTGTTTTCTTGCTGAGGCCGGGAACTTTTCGATCCACCCTCGTATAAATGGCCCAATAAACTCAGATGCAAAGATAGCTCAGGAATTTGAAAATTTCTTTGCTAACATTCCTCTTAAAACTACATAAAGTCTCAACTCGTCTCTTGCGTTCGCTGCTGCATTACTTAGAAAGAATGTTGCCCATCGGATTTTAAGTTTCAACATACAAACCCCCAGGCCATCATAAAAGCTTTTAAAGATCTTAAAATAAAATCACCTGAAGATCTTTGGGGAATATCTGTAAAAGTCCGTAAATCTGTCATTAAAACTATTGCCCCCTACTTAGCTGTTATATTTCATACTAGTGTAGACCAAGGAGTTTTTCCCGATCTTATGAAAGACAGTAAAGTAGTTCCTTTTTTCAAATCGGGTGATAATCAGGAACCCAATAATTACCGACCTGTGTCAGTTTTGGAAGTCCTCAGTAAGGTGTTTGAAAAGTTAATGCTTAATCAGATGTTACTTCACTTTAATAAAAATTTCATCTTTCATGAACAATAGTACGGTTTCACCAAAGGGCGTTGTACAACTGATGCCGTTGTCACCCTCATAAAGAACATCTTTAACGCCTGGGAAGAGTCACAAGACGCCATTGGAATATTCTGTGACCTCTCGAAGGCGTTTGATTGCGTTGCACATGAGACACTTTTGTTGAAACTTGAGCACTAAGGAATCGGAAATGCAGCCCTTGAGTTGCTTAGGTAATTAAAAGTTCAGGTAAACAGTGTAAACTCACTAGGGTCTGAAGTGACAATGGGCGTTCCGCAAGGCTCAATGTTGAGTTTACTCCTTTTTCTAGTTTACATAAATGATTTTCCCCAATTACTTCAAAATCACCCAAAGATGGTGTTATTCGCGGATGACATATCATTGATATTTAAAATAGAGCGACGGTCACAAAATCTTGACGTCGTCAATAACTCTATTCTTCAGGTCCAAAATTGGTTTACGACAAACAACTTGGTATTAAATGAAAAAAATGTATTAGATTTACTTTACCAAATGTTAGAAGTAGCGAATGTGATATTATATTGAATGAAGAAAAACTGGAGTTTATTAACCACACGGCTTTCCTGGGAATCACTTTAGATGAGAAATTACAATGGGGTCCTCGTATAACATCTCTAGCGGGGCGTCTAAGCTCAGCCGCTTATGCTGTTAGGAAAATAAGACAGCTAACAGACGTAGAAACCGCACGTTTGGTCTATTTTAGCTACTTCCACAGTATTATGTCGTACGGTATTTTGCTGTGGGGTTGCGTTGCTGACATTGAACACATATTTATTTTAAAATAGAGAGCTGTCAGAGCCCTTTATAATCTGCGTCGCCGCGATTGTTTAAGGGAACTTTTTAAAAAGATTATTATTATGACAGTCGCTTGCCATTTCATATATGAAAATATTTTGTATGTATGGAAAAATCGACATCTTTTTAGTAAAATTAGTGATAGACATAATATTAACACTAGAAATAAAGATAAATTAAATCAACAATTTTATAGTTAGCTAAAGTACACACATCTTTCATGGGGTACTGTGTTAAATGTTACAATAAAATACCTTGTGACATATTAGAACTAAATGAAAGAAAATTTAAAACCTACATTAAAAGCACACTTTGTAAACAAGCATATTAGAAATTAGAAGATTACATTCAGGATAAGAATGAACTTAATTGCCACGCGGGTACACTCCGTAAGATAAAAAGAAAGAAGCTCCCAATTTAATAAAATCATCTCGAAAAGGACGAGATGCTAACGATGTTCAGGCGCTAAATGTATGGACGCCTGGAAAATCCAGCTAAGTGGTTTTTGTATTTAAAAGAAAGAATTTATATGTATGACTAATGTCTATGTTATATACCGGTATAGACCGAGTATGCTTCGAAGATTTCTTAGACGAATTAAGGCTCGTTGCTATCGAAGGCGAGTGGCCAGAAGCCGATTATTCGTTAATTTTAGGCGCATTTTTATGAAGTACGGCAAGATACTTTTATAATACAATATACCATGACGGTATCGATTTTTCGTTGCTATGCGACAAAATAAAAAAGAATTCCCGTGTAAATGCATTTCGTGTAAACGACGGTCATTGGTCATTGCTTTATTTATGTCAAAAATACGATCGCTGAAGTGTCTGACGAATGCGGACAGCAGGAATATGTAAATGTGAATAATGATACACCATTATATTCTAGTATGAAAATTGAAGACCCACAAATCCAAAACCATGATGACAACCCAAATAACATTTTGGTGTCAGTTACAGGCTTTTTATGACTTTAAGTAATATTACAGGGTTATAATTATCTCAGTTTTAACTGAAGGCGATATAGAGGAGTTAACAAACAAGTTTTAGCCCCCATCGTGCTTTGAGAGTTATAAAGGTGCTAGTAGCAGCAAGTATACATAATAAGTTATAGCTTTAACCTTTCTGTGACACCCAAGTCTGTATAAAACTGTTCGCCGATCCTTTTATCACTTATTGCTGTATAGTTATTGCAATGAACTGTTTTATACTACTTAAGGTGCCACATTGACTGTTATCGCAGACATATTATCGAGATTTTAGTAACACGAGAAACTAAAGGTGTCAAACAACTCCTCCATCTAGGTTTAACCTGTAATAAAGGGTACCTAAAGCTTATTGTGTTAGGTAGTACTCTTTTAAAGACTTTCTAAAGGTATTGGTGTCAAACAACGCAAGTATGGGTTGTTTTTAACACTAACCTCACTTTTGTAAAGTTTGCCATTGTTTGGTAACCTAACTATTCATATTATTTCGAGTTATTCAACATTTGACTACAATATACAAAATTTCTTACATTATTTGAAGCGTTCCATGAATGCCACTTAATTTTACACACCACTGCTCAGGAAGCAGGAAAGAATAATAATGTTTAGCTTGAGGTGTCTATTTTATTATCGTAACTTTTCTTTTAAATCTTTAATAAATCCTAGGCGCGTTAAAATTGAGACGAGAAATATGGTATACATTTACCGTGAAATCATAAGGGCAGTCATTTTTCACTTCACATACTTAAATAACTTAATATTCCATAATATTATTCTGTTGTGTTAAATAATGGATGACATAACTCTTCCACTACGAACAGATTTAATTTTAGTAAGGTTATAAGCTTTTTCAATCTTGACGTGCGCTTTTTACCACGTGTAGTGCTCACTAACGCGTTATTAGAACGGTAATACCGCTTAAAGTGATAGCTGATGATGAATAAACGCTCTTGTGCAGCTTTAATATCTTTTTACCACCTTACTTTAGGATTTATACCACCTGTAGCGTTTACCAACTCTATTTTGCAACGGTAATACAGATTAAAGTAGTAGCTGACGATGAATAAGCGCTCTTGTGCAGCTTTAATATCTTTGTGACACCATACTATAGGTTTTCTATAACTTTTACCTGAAAACTGTGGGCCTCTTTCGTAGTTATAAGTGAGTTTGAGCATGCTCTAACTAAGTTGCACAGGTATGCGTTAACACTTTTATACTCAAATCGAACTGATATACGAGTCTTATATAGGTTTTTTAACGCTTTAGTGTTAGTTGGAAATGACGATGTAAAGCAGAGCTGTGGAGAGAGCAGCCTATTCGAGGACGAGATGAAAGCGGACACGACGGATGAAGAGAAAGAACCTGGTGTGTCTATTCCATTATTTATTCCCGATTTAATTCCAGAATGTCAAGCGACTTTGTTGTCTGAACTTGTATGTGATCTCCATGACGAAGCAGTCGTCAGTAGTAGCGAATTAGATGTTGAGCAGTTGCCCAAGTTGAGCAGGCTACCACACAGGAAGACGAACCAAAGGAGATGTCCCTTAAGGAAGCGCAACTTCCCTTGTCATCCAATAATCTTTCTAATAATAATATATCAGTTACATTTGGTAGGAAAATTTTATACACAGACACAACTAACACAGGCTATTAGTAAGTCCTTGAATGGTGCTTACAAAATTTCTCTTCGTGCCCAAACTGAAAAGAAAAGCAAGGGTTGGAAGAAAAAAAAAAAGATTTATAAACACATTTATATATATAAAAGAAAATCGTACACTTCAAATCATCTAAAACATTATACTACTGATTTGATAGTACAGCAACCTTTATTTTGTATATGGAAATATTTTAGAAAGAAATATGAAACTATTAAACACAATTATAAGGTCAGGAAACGTTTTATTTTGACGATTTTATTTATTTATTTATTATTTATTTATTTAACATAATGTAAATAACATCTTACAGCTTACATATCGCCAATTCGATGTTATCACAAAAACAAAAAATACAATTTAAAAAGAATTGAAAAAAATCATATACAATTTGATTAAAAACACAAATATCAATAAAATTCAATGAAACAATTAAAATAAAAGATAACTACAAATTCAATACCCAATAAAAATACAATTCAAAATAATTAGATTAAAAAAAAAAAAAATAAAAAAAAAAAAGAAAACGGTTACAAAATCAATTAAATTAAAGTACAATTAAAAAATTAGAATTCAATAAAATTAAGAAAAAGAAAATAACTTATCTAAGCATTTTCAATGCACTTCTGTGCCACTCCTGTGAACTTCGTCAGGCTGCAGTGAAATATATCTACTTCTTCCGAAATAATGTTTAAAAATCTTAAGGCGCGTGATAAGGGGGCAAACTTGTTAAGGTTAGTCCTAGAGGATAGGATAGCGTAGGCGTTATAGTTGTTCGAAATTCCACTTTATCATACTTGCTAGATTTATATAGTGTTAGTTATTTTCAAGTTTCCTGCTAATCTCATAAAATATAATTTTAGCTATTTTAATAGCAGCGAAACACAAAGGATTGACTTGTATTATTTCAGTCATAGGATGACATGAGAACATAAAAAACAATTTGTCATATAGTGTCAAACGAATCAAAAAGATTTTTCTTTCATATAGAACCTGTAAAGATTAAATTGAATAAGGTTCTAGTTAATATTCATGTAAATAGGTTGAAACCATTTTATTAAAAAAAAAAACAATTATAATTTCATGTAAACAAACTTTATTTTGGTTTGGTAGGTTGAATAAGTTATTGAACGAGGTTTCTTTTTCATGTAATATTCGAAGAAGGACATGTACGTTGGTCGACGGCTTCGAGGGCGTAAAAAAAAATATTAGCTAGGGTGAACTCATTCCAGTGTTGTTAGAGGTAGAGTTTTCGCATTTAATTTTACGCCATTGAAGGACTCCATGGGCGGTTAAACTAACTTTGCATACGAGGCATAGCCTTCGCAAGGGGTGGCTAGTTGTCACCATTGGTTGAACTGATTATGGAGACAATTGATTTCAGTTCTTATGAATTATAATCACTGGAATAAGTTCAAAGTTAAAATTTAATATCTTTGACAGAGTAGACCTACGATGATCGTCTAACGAGCAACCACCTAGATTAGTTAGGTTAGCTTGTAAACCATATCGACTGTGGTAAAAGTTCGCATTGTGGTGAAACTTTTACTCCGGTTTTATCGCACTGGGGCTCGGACATGCCTGCGTGTTAAATTAAGCAAAGCAAATCATTCAATAACTTTGCAAAGATACTTGTCTACGCAAGGCATGATTCTAGCTTCTAAAGATGTACTTGCATTTGTCTACGGTATCCGGAGATAGGTAGGGACTTCGGGTTAGGAGTAGGTAGGTGCTTAACTCTTCCAAGGCTGAGAGTGTATGATTGCAAGAAAATCATTCTTAAGCCCGTATTACAGAACTACAATCAAGACTCAAGCATTACTTAAAACTAGTCTCAGTTGGAGTTTTAATTTTAGAACTTGACTTGAGCAGAATACAAACTAAAATCAATAATCACCTGAGCAAAGTCACTTTAAAATGACATTTTTTTGCGTATTACAGAACAGTGCTTGAGGCTTGACTGAGCTCTACTCAATGTGTTCTTATTTTAAAAGCACAATCAGCTCAGAATAACTGCTTGAGGCGAGATTTGATCTTTGTTTTCGCAAGTGTAGTCGAGACCCCGCATGAGCATAGATTCTCATGAAAATTGTTGTCGATTTGGAGTAAATCGAGTACCTACATAATCAAAACGAATATATTTGCAGAAATAGATTACCTATTATATTTTTTTAAATAATGAGACAAATCGAACTTAAATGTTCCTCTGAGATGTTTAAGAGATACGCAGGACGCTTATCATTGTGAAAACTTTAAGTAGTAGTACAGGTTTTCACAAGATGTCGTGAAACATTTAATTTTACCTGAGACCTCTTTATTTTAATTTATATCTTTTTTGAGTTTCATTAGAATGCGGGTGCAACACATTCTTATTTTTTTTCAGTATTTGGCAGCAAATGTATCGAGTCAGCCTTCTCGCAAACTTTGCTGAGGTAGTTAATACCAACAAAACAAAACCACTAGGAATCAATTTGCGAATAATTAAAACAGCCACTGAACTTCACTCGAAATAATCCCGCCAAAAACACTCCGTTTCACAGTTTTTCTGTCCACAGAACATAATATGTACCTACTTCTCTGAAGGGTTAAGGGTGGCTGTCAGTGTCAGTAACGTCGTGTTGTCCGCCTACTCCGGTTTTGATCGTGCGAGAAAAAAAGAAATGCATTAGAAAACAAACTATTGTTCAGGGTTACCATTTACCATAATGATAGCTTACTCACGTAATCAGAGATCAAAATCTCTACTCAAGCGTAGTTTCGTTTGATTTGAGTTTGAGGATAGTTCTAAAATAAACTGAATGCTTGAGGCGAGATTCTTTGCTCAAGCAGTAATCGGTTGAACGCAGTTTAAGTAGTACTTGAGTAAGGTTCTGTAATACGGGCCCTAAGTATCCTTCATTCTTCGGGGGGTATCTCATGTAGAATATCCTCTTTGGAAGGTGCAACCTCAAAGTCATAAGCCTTGAAATATTAAGGAAGAATGAGATTAAGTTTAAATTCAAATATAATGACATAAGAATGTGTTAGTTTTTTCGATGGGATTCAGTAAAGTGCCGATAAAGTGAACACGTAATATAATAATTATTAAAAGTTCGCTCAGTTTTTCTTTTTAAAGTAGCTTCCGCTACGCCCCGACCTTCGATCCTTTACAGTATTTACTTTATAGTTGTACCTATTTTTTCATTTTTGGGTTTATATTTTTCTGTTCACTCACACTCTGCTAATTAATAGTTCCAATATTTGTAAATATGTGAGTACCATGTACTTATTTAGAAAATGAATAAGTCTACCTCTGCATACTCTTGGTTCATGATCCTCACATATATTAACAAAAGTTTTGTATACCACAGCACATGTAAAACATTGATTTGAAAAGAGTAACTGTGGAGTTTCTTGTCCGTTCTTCTCCATAAGAATCAACCCTTCCGAATGGACAGTAGAGTCACTATGTTATTTTAGATGTTATGATGACGTTCGAAAGTGCCGTTTAATGGCCTAATTGAAATAAACGTTTTGACTTTGACTTTGACTTCATAAGCTTCCGAGATATAAGCAGAAACGGGACCTTCAAACGCCGCAAAATAAATAAAAAATAAATCACATAAATATAAAAATAATAATGTAAGAGTAGATGTGTAAATATAAACCACTTATCTATTAAAATAATATATTTACACAATTATTCAAATGATACCCAATTTTATAACAGAAAAGTGTCTATTTGATTCTTTGTCCTGTGCGAGTCCCAAATAAACCTTTTTTTCTACGATACTCTCTTTCCATTGTATTAGACAAGGAATTACATTTCACTAGTGTGGTACAAAGAACGTAAGACAGATATCGATCCCGACTCACGATAAAGTTCATTGATATGTGCGTTTTCAATATGTCATGTTTTCCAATCACATGCCGAGCACACGACGGAGATCATAAGAAACACGAGCTTTTATCTGAGAAGATATATTTGAGTAAGTAGGATAATTGGTGTCACTTTTAGAAGTCAATGCACTACACCATGCTGAGTGGGAGCCTTCCTGTCACAGGCAGAACGTGCATCTGCGTCATTTCCGTTCCTCACTATTTTCTTTCTTTTGTCTTTAATAACATAGTTTCTTTACCATTTTATAGATGTCTGGTTTAAGTTCATAATTTGTATGGAAGTCAGTTCTATGATATTATCCAAATACATTTTCTTTGAATTTTTCCTTTGACAATTCTCGGCCACCGTAGATGTGGGCCTGCTGACGGCGAGCGTTGAATGGTTCACCGTCTGATCAGGACCAGGCCCAGGTCAACGGCGCGTTGTGTTCCACGCTTCAACGAGATATCAGCATAATAGATGGGGCCCTTCTGCTAAACGAAATCCTGCATCGCGGTATCAGAGTTTTCCGTGCGATTTGAACATGTACTGTGTATGTTCTATGGAGGTTTAAGGGTCGTCACACCCTGTTCCACTTTAATCGGCGGGTACTTCCAGACATAATTGCACACACACCAGAAAGTGGCAGTCACCCATACATTGTTTTAGCTGAGATTAAATTCTTACGAATTTGAATGAAAAATATCTTGTTCAACTCATCGTCACCTTCTGAATTAGTTTGTATAAGAATTTTTGTCCGAGAAAGCCGAGAATAATAGATATTCAGTCATGAACTTTTGTAGGTTATGTCTATGGTAACTTTTATATTCAAATTCTAGGACTTTAAAGGACAGTATCGCATTTGTATTTTTATAACCTAGTTATTTCAGAATGAAATGCCTTGTTAAAATATTGTAAAACGTGTCAGTTTAATAACAAAATATATACAACTAACACCATCTATTATTGTGATTGACAACTGTTTTGTTTATGGGTCTGTGGTTCAGTCAATTGAAAGTGTGCGTTTTAATAAAAGGTAGGTTTACACAATGGTTATAAAAATACTCTTTCGTAGGTCTTACCTTAGGTATACAACAGATAGGTATCTAAAACATGAGAATCACTATCTATCAACTAATAAACACTCGTCAATAACCATGCACTTACTGTCACTTGGCAGAATCAATATAAAATGGCGAAACTAAACGTTGAAAAAGTCAAATTACTTTTCATTTCATAAATTTTTTTATCCGGCCCTAACTAGTTAATGTGATAATTTGAAAAATCGTAGATGAATTGTGGAATTTCTTTCGTAAATAAGTCAGTTTTAGACGCTCAAATTTATGTCAGCTAAGGTTTCGCCATTGTTCTTTTACTTCTTTATAATATTAGTCTTGTCTAGATGGAGTCGGGTATCTCTTATGGAAACTGCACCGCTTTCTTTTAATGAAAATATACAGCCAACGTAAATAGTATCAGCCTCTGAAAGCAAATTCTAATGAAAAGTAAACCGACCGACTTCATACCCCATTATAACATAAAATAGGAATCCGCAAACTTGTTGTTACGGGTATTGGGACGCAGTTCTTATGACCGTTACTCATAGAATACTTATTTCTAACAATTTTCCCTCCTGTCCTCCTCAATATCAAAGTCTATATTTAGCAAATCCCGAAGTACCTAAGATAGTTGCCTAATTGTCCTGAAATTTGACAATCAAGCCACGGTAATAAACCCAGTCGTTCTGGTACTTCCCTTTACGCGTCATCGTCATGTACCTCTAGAATCTTTAGGTACATTACGATGACGCGTAAAGGATTTTTAGTCCGTGACCCTTATCTAAAGTCTAAATCTGGGCACGGACTAAAATGGCTACTTTTAGAACCAGGGAGTAAAAGAATTCTGTGTTTTAACGCGATATCGTTTTCACTGTAGGAATTGTATTAATTGAATATGGAATTTTCATTGCTTTATCTTATAAGAGTAGAATACCTTTGAGACTTGATTACTTAATTATTGTAAGCTTTTGGAAGGCAAGCACTTTTTCCAATACATTTTTTTTTTTTAGGAATTGGCTTGCTCTTGACCACAATCACGCCTTATGGAAAGCTATAGATGAGCGAGCATGCCCAGAAGATGCCTGATTTGCAGGCAGACGAGTTATATGTGGACGGAAACACTGATGCTGGCAGAGAGTTCCACACTTTAGCTTTACGTATAATAATTTAATAAACGTGGAAGAGAAGCGCTGGGTACGACTAGTCGGGATGTCGACCAAGTACGGATGGTACCCTCCAGTACGTCTGGTATTCCGGTGGTAAAAGGGCGATGGTGGGATCAGGCCGTGGAGTTCCTGCACACACTCACCAAAAAACAGTCTGTAGAAGACCAACAGGCAGATACCATTACGCCGATGACCTAGGCTGTGAAGCTGAGCCACCAACGTCTCGTCACCTATAAGCCTGCCCTTTTGCTCTGCGTTCAACCGAGTCCAATGCAGAAAGCTGGTATTTTGCTGAGCCATGCCATAAGTGGCTGCAATACTCCATATCGGACTTGTGCTTTGTACAAACTCAGAAGCTGTTCAGATGTAAAGAATAGTCTTACCCTATTTAGGATGCTCAGCTTCTTGGCTGAGTCTGCGCTTTTGACTCGATTGTTGAGCCGAAATAGAGATTGGACGTCAAATCCATGCCTATGGATTTGACGGCCAAGCCGTCGGTATCAGGTACAGGCGTACCTCGGAATGTAGGATACACAGATACTGCAACTGTGACCCAACAACATCTGCATAACAATATTCTGTACAATACTCACTAACGAGCGTAGTATAAGCGTAACGTAAAAAAACCAAGCACTGGACAGTGCAATCAACACATTGTTAGACACCCATTTTAACAAAATATTGATGCTGTGGAGTTTTTTTGAATCTCTAGTCCACTTTTAAACTAAACAGTCTGTTTTTTTAATCTTAAAAACTGGCCTAGTGCGAGTCGGGCTCGCGTGCAAAGGGTTCCGAACAAATCTCATGTTTGCAACATGTAACTTTTTTTTCCTGTAATCTATGGGTAAAAGACAATTAAATTTACTTTTCTTTCAAAATCATAGGCTTTGTAGTTTCACAGATAAGGGGCAGAATGGTAATTTTTAACCGACTTCAAAAAAGGAGGAGGTTCTCAATTCGGTTGTATTTTTTTTTTGTTATGTTTGTTACCTCATAACTCCGTCATTTATGAACCGATTTGATTTTTTTTTTTCATCTGAAAGGTATATTACTTCTCGATTGGTCCCATTGTCAACATGTCAGAATCTGATGATGGAATCCCACGAAAATTGAGGGCAACCATTCAATTTTACAGGCAAATACAATGTTTTTCATAAACTTTCTAACGCAATGCAGATATTTGTGCCTGGTAATCATCATCTCATGTTGCTGAGCTGATGATAAAAGGTATAAATTAGGATCTGATGATGAGGTCCAATGAAAAATGTTTGTTCAGCGATACTTTAGCCAATTGTCAGCCGATTTGGATGTTTTTTTTTTGTTTGAAAGATTATTTTCCTGGACTAGTCCCGTTTCAATTTGGTGAAGATCGATGAATAACTTCGGAGGTAGGCAACCGAACTCTTCAATAAATGATAGCGAAGGGATTGGGATTGCTGAAATGCATGTTTTTTTAGTGTTTACATCAGTTCTTAACATAACATTGCGCCAGTACGCTGTTAATGGGTACGCAGGTACCTAAGTACCACTAAAAAGTGAAAAATAAAAAACTTTTTTACAAAAAATACAACCGACTTCCAAAAACAAAACACTACAAGGTACAAAATAACTTCGGAAGAAACTTTAATTTCTGAAGTCGGTGTTTTTGGTTATTTTTCCGTTTTTTGACACTGACAACCGAAATTAAAGTTTTTTTCTTTCTTCCGAAATTATTTTGTACCTTGTAGTGTTTTCTTTTTGAAGTCGGTTGTATTTTTTGATTTGTTTGAAAGAGTATTTTCCTGGACTAGTTCCGTTTCAATTTGGTGAAGATCTGACGAAGAACTTCGGAGATAGGCAACGGAACTCTTCAATAAATGATAGCAAAGGGATCGGGATTGCTAAAATCGCGTGTGTTTTTAGTGTTTACACCAGTTCTTAACATAACATTGCGCCGGTACCCTGTTGATGGGTACGCAGGTACCTAAGTATCACTAAAAAGTGAAAAATAGAATAACTTTTTTACAAAAAGTACATCCGTATTCCAAAAACAAAACACTACAAGGTACAAAATAACTTCGGAAGAAAAAAAAAACTTTAATTTCAGAAGTCGGTGTCAAAAAAACGAAAAAATAACCAAAAACACCGACTTCAGAAATTAAAGTTTTTTCTTTGGAATGGACTTGAATATTGAGTCTTGTTCCGCAAGACTCAATATTGTCATTTCAGACCCTAGTGAGTTTACACCGTTTACCTGAACTTAAACCTGTCTGTCCGTCAAGTATGACCTAAGTAACTCAAAGGCTGTGTTTCTAATCCCATAGTGCTCAAGTTTCAACAAAAGTGTTTCATGGTTAACGCAATCGAACGCCTTCGAGAGGTCACAGAATATTCTAATGGCGTATTCTTCCCCGGCGGTAAAGATGTTCTTTGTTGAAACCGTACCGCTGTTTATAAAAGATGGAGTTTTGAGTGTAGTCATCCACATCTGCCTAGCCTTTTCCCAACTATATTGGGGTCGGCTTCCAGTCAAACCGATTTAGCTGAATACCAGTATTTTACGCGGAGCGGCTGCCTACCAGACCTCCACAACCCAGTAACTGGGTAACACGGTACTTCATGGCAAGACTGGAGTCGGATTTACTGGCTTCTGACTATCCGTAACGACTGCCGAAGATTTACAAATGACAGCTGGGACCAACGGCTTAACGTGCTTTCCGAGACACGGAGGAAACTCGCTATGTAAATAAATAAATAAATAATAAATAAATATATGTTAAGATGGTCACCCATCCACAGAACAACCTTGGCAAGTGTTGCTTAACCTTGAAGATCGACCCGTGCGGTTGTTATTATCTAGCCACGAGCTCATCCGAGTTTTGAGTGTAGTAACATCTGATTAAGCATTAAGTTTTCAAACACCTTACTGAAGACTGGCAGAATTGACACAGGCCTATAATTTTTGGGTTTTGACTATCACCCGATTTGATTTGATCACCTATCTACGCTTACCTATCTACACCTATCTACGCTTTGACAGTTTGGTTCTTGTTTCAAGCCCAATCTAATAGTGAACTAATTAGTGGTTAGTGACTGCAAACGCAAGTTCAACCCTGCATCGATCGTATCTACCTACTTAAAACTACGTAGTTAGTATAGAAATTACTTTCAAAACGAATTTTACGACAGGGAGCAGTTTTAGGTCAACCTTGACGTATTCAGTGTAAATAATGCTCGTAAAATTGAAGCTCTTTTGTGACCTTGATTTCACGAAGGTGAGGCCTTCCCTATCAGAATTATGACTGAGTGATAAAGCCAAATGTGATTGCTCATAAATCCCTACACTATAATAAAGTAGCCATTTTTAAAAGGGGCGATAATATCGTAAAGTTACCAATACTCAGTTCACTTTCTTTTTTACGGCCATCGATATTTTACGGCACATTTTTGCGAACTTTTAGTGAGTTTCTTCTATAACTAAGTATAAAATGATTTTTCGTTTCAAATTTGAAATATGTAGTAACTTTATGAAACGAGAATGAACCAAGTTATTTACCTAGCTGTTTGATTAAATTCCAGGATATCATTTAGGCCCCTGATTAAACAGCGCTGCTCAATGAAAAGGCTAGGCCGCTAATAAAACGGCTGGTTAGATGAAACAGATATACTATACGAGTATACTAGACAAAAGGTGGAACGTAGACATCTGATATACATGATTGTTGATCGAGTTCAGACTAATTATAGCTAGTGCTTCACGTAAGTGATGCCACAACGAATTAATTAATTAGGTATTACATTAGACTGTTTAGTTGTTTCAGTGAATATGGGCCAGGTATCCGATTTCTAAGTCAAAACTCAAAACATAGCAGTCTGATGTTTGTGTGGAGGTGTGATGCCAATACGAACTGAACAAAATTAGTATGCTATCCATGCGTCACGTCTTCCGCGGATTTTTTCACCTTTACACGAGAAACTTAATAAAAAAAAACAGCCAAATGCTAGTCGGACTCCCAAGGGAAGGGTTCAGTACCATAAATCGAAAAAAAAAAACATTTTTCTATGTTTGTTGTACCCACAGAAATATAAAAAAACAGGAGAAGTGGCATGGAGGCCTGTCGGTGTCCGCGCGACATGCGAAAGTTGATCATTTAATACGCAAATGGCCGTCTCCGCGAACTAGTACGCTTTCGACCGCGATCGTGAAAATTTATAAGAATACCGTGTTGTTCAGAAACCGAAGCACAAACCAAAACTTTGTTAGTCATGGAATCACTTATCATATGTAAAAACAACAAATCGTAAAACATTTCTGGCTCTTACTATGTTATGTTTGTTTCCAAATATCACAGCGACTGTATTATTTTTGCAACAAATACATTGCTCCTTAACCACTGCCTAAGTTTGTCGCTAAGTGACTGGACGAGCAATGTAAAAATCACAAAAAGATACTGTATTAAGCGGTTGATTCGCGTAGTACGGCCGCTGCACCTTGCGATGAGTTAGTGGTGTGCGTGTGCAGATCCACTAACGTAGGCTATCGACAACAATGTCGATTGACGAATGAAATTTTGCTATTATAGTTTATTTATCAACCGTTTTAACCCGGTTGTAAGATCGATGTGAAATTATATTTTTTACGTATTTTGATTTTTTACAGTGGAGTACAGAAATGTGTAAGATGACGGGGTGCAGGAGGCGACTCGGAAGAAGAAGGTTTTATTTAAACAGTGGCAAGGGTCCAACTCTCCGGATGACAGAGAAGCATATGGAGCGGCTAAGCGCGCTTGCAAAAAAGCTGTAGCCAGAGCCCGCAGCAAAAGTCTGGCGCCCTTGTACGACAAACTGGAAACTGCGGAGGGGCAAAAGCTCATTTTTAAGCTGGCGCGTGCCCGGGAGAAAGCTACACGGGACATTAGCAAATGTCTCTGTGTAAGGGACGCCTAGGGTAAGCTGCTCTACGATGCCCTCTCTGTTAAGGAGAGATGGTGTACATACTTCGCGGAGCTGTCTAACAAACAGCATCCCCATAACCTTCCTCCCGAACCGCCTCCTAACCTTGGACTTATTTCCCCTATTTCCCCCGACGAAACCCGCATTGCTCTTCGCCACATGAAGAACCGGAAAGCGGTCGGGCCTGACAATGTGCCAATTGAAGTGTGGAAGGCGATGGGCCCACATGGCGTGGACTTTCTGACGGATCTTTTTAACCGCATCCTGATCACCAAGGAAATGCCGAACCAGTGGCGATTTAGCCTGATTATCCCTGTATACAAAGGCAAAGGTAGCGTACAGGATTGTAGTAGCTAGCGCGGTATCAAGATCATGTGCCACACCATGAAGCTCTTCGAGCGCATCATTGACACACGGCTCCGTAGCGAGTGTACTGTCTCTGAGTGTCAATATGGCTTCCGGGCGGGTAACAGCACCATGGACGCAGTATTCGCCTTACGGAATCTGGCTGAGGCTTACAGAGAGAGAAGGAGAGCTTTGCATATGGCCTTTTTAGACCTGCAGAAGGCCTTCGACTGTATACCTCGGCAGTCCATCTGGTGGGCACTGCGCTTCAAAGGCGTTCCCGAGGCCTATATTGACATTATCAGAGACATGTACCGCGATTCCGTGTCCTCTGTCCAGACCGCTGTTGGCGAATCGAATGGCTTCCCAATATCTGTTGGCGTTCACCAAGGCTCGGCTCTTAGCCCGTTCTTGTTTAACGTAGTGCTCGATGTAGTTACGGCAAACATCCAAGATAAGCCCCCATGGCTAATGATGTATGCCGATGACATCGCCCTCGTTAATCAGAACAAAGCCCATCTTGAGCGCAAAGTCAACATTTGGAAGGACACGCTTGAAAACGGTGGTCTGAGACTAAATGTGGCGAAGACTGAGTACATGTCCTGTGGCGGCACGGATTCAAATAGGTTCATCCGAATAGGTTCGGACCTGATCAGAAAGTCCGATACGTTCAGGTACCTTGGATCCGTGCTGCACGAGTCTGGCAACGTGGACGACGATGTCCAAGCACGTATAGGCGCGGCTTGGGCGAAGTGGCGCGAGGTAACGGGCGTTGTATGCGACCGCAAAATGCCTCCGAAGCTCAAGGGGCAGATATATAAATGCATCATACGGCCTGTCCTACTGTACGGCGGTGAATGTTGGCCAGCACTAAGCAGACACACCCAGGAGCTTCGCGTCACGGAGATGAAGATGCTGAGGTGGATGAGTGGCGTAACGCGACCCGATCGCATACGCAACTCTTTCATCAGAGGTAGTCTTGGTGTCCGTGACGTGGGGGAAAAACTGCAAGAGTGTCGTCTGCGATGGTATGGCCACATCATGCGCCGCCCTATGGAGTACGTTGGTCGGGGATGCATGAATATGGCTGTTCTTGGGGCTAGGTCCCGTGGTCGCCCTCGCAAGCGCTGGTTGGACGTCGTTAAGTCCGACATGAGAGCCAATGGCCTAACTGAGAAGGATGTTCAAGATCGGGCAAAGTGGAGGAAGCTAAGTAGGAAGGCGGACCCTGGCAATAGCCGGGATTAACGCCAGGTAGAAGAAGAAGACAGAAATGTGTAACCAACTTTCGTAAAGTAAGTCAATTAAAATCTTAGGTTAATAATCGGTGGAGTGTTTAAGGCTTTGAAGTATCGTATATTATGTGTTTTCCTCGTGCTGTACTTTTTTATGGTTTTTGTATTTGACTTTCGTTAAAGCTTCAAATGCATTATGGTAATCGGCATGGTTCTGATAATATAATATCAACTTTTGCTTTTGATAACTTAACATATTCACGTTATTTGTTTGTTATGCATGGGTGTGTGTTTTTTTGTCATATAATTACAAGTTTCTTTACTTGTTTTATAACAAAAACATGCTGGGTAATTGTTATTCAATTTGTTGAGCCGACCAATTTTTCGCACACATGAAGCAATATGTTTCAAAGTCATTCAGATCTAGATTGAAAGTGTGTTACGCAATTAGGGCGCTGCCTCATGGTGAGGTTTAGAAGTAGTTTAGAATAGATGTAAATGATAAATAAGTTGCTTTTACCTTTTCAGCTTCCCTAAAGATGCGAATTTAAAAAAGGAATGGATTGATGCCACAGGCAGGCCACCTAATTGGTTTCCTACAAAAAGTAGTACTGTATGTTTGGTTCACTTACGAAAACCAAGCCTGCAAACGGAAAAAGCGACGCTGTTTTATGTTGTTACTAGTTAACCCGCGCAACTTCGTCTGCGCTCCGCTCCTATTGGTCTGATTGTGATGATATTGTATAGCCTATAGCCTTTCTCGATAAATAGGCTATCTGACACTGAAAGATTTTTTCAAATCGGATCAGTAGTTCCTGAGATTAGCGTGTTAAAGGAAACAAACTCTTCAGCTTTATTTATTACTAGCTGACCCGGCGAACTTCGTACCGCCTAACAGTCAATTAATGTCGTGTTACCTTTTAGCTGAACTAATTTAGGCTTTGATAAACGTAATACAATGATAAAAAATAAATATGAACATAGATAGATATATAAAAGTATTTTATTATTATGAAATACATACAGAAAGAGAATACAAATAAAAATTAAGTACTTCAAACACGTGTCAGATTTTTTTTTGTTACATTAAAGTATGTTGTGTAGCATGTGATGCACTCAGATTAACTCTGTTCATTCAAGCACCTTGTGGTAAACAACATTCTTTGTTTTTTTGTCAGGCGCAAGAACAACCGACACGTGAACATGCCACGTACAATTGACCATGAGAAAAACATGCATTTTCTAGATTGAGGCCACAAATAGTCAATGATTGGCCCTGTGATCTGTTAATCGTCATGGCGAAGGCAAGACGAATCGGGAATTGAATTCGTTTGAATTCAAAGGGCATATCCGTTGGGATCATCGGAATCCTTGGAATAAGAACTTCCTCATCTTTAAATTTTCCTCTGAGTATCGACGCGTGAATCACGTTGCTCATCAGTTTTCTTATCACCAAACGTGTTCCATTGCACAGTTTTGGTTGGTTTAAATTTCTAAGCATGATGACTACCGAGCCAACCTTCAGTTGCAAATTGTGCGGTGGTAAACCAGGCACATCCAAGGAGTTTAAAAATTCAGTTGGATAATTAGTGGCTTCATCTTCGTTTGTTACACAGTCGATAGATTTGAAAGAATACAGAGTACCTACGATTTGATTCTGAATTATAATATTTTGGTCATCTACATCTTTATTTTTAGCCGCCAAAATTGACACTTAACCATTTAGTATTTTTTTGGTTAGCAATGATATCCGGGAATACTTTGTTGATAAGCTCGTCTTTCGATGAGACGAAATTGCAAAAATTTGGAGGAAACGAAATCAATCCGCTCGATTCGTCAACAGGAATACGGCCATTACCGATAGTCAGCAATTGCTTGGGGAAATCATCAGCAGATAGATCGTTCAACAATGCAACTCTCATATTTACTGACAGTTGAAGTTTCTTTACATATCGCCATAGATTTGATGCTTTGAGGCAAGCGTTGATTTCGTCGGCAGCAGTAGATCTTGGAATGACTGAAAGTGTTTGTCGGAAATCGCCAGATAGTAAAATCATTGCAACACCAAAACATCTCGAGTCATTGCGTAGATCTTTTAATGTTCGGTCAAGAGCTTCCAATGCGCGTTTGTGCGCCATTGTGCATTCGTCCCATATTATGATTTTTGATGCTACTAAAACTTTGGCCATTGCGGAGTGTTTCGAAATGTTACATGTCGGTTGTTCAGTAGTTTGAAGGTTTGGTGGCAATTTTAACGCTGAGTGAGCCGTACGGCATCCGTCTAACAATGTGGCCGCTATTCCAGAAGAAGCAACTGCTACAGCAATTTCTGATCTCGCACGTACAGTGGCCAAAATCAATGACATGAGGAATGTCTTTCCAGTTCTGCCAGGGGCATCCAGAAAAAATAAGCCACCATTTCCATCATCAATTGCATGAATCAATGTATCATAAACTTCTCTCTGTTTAGGATTCAACAGTGGTACATTCGTTCGAACTGATTGTACTAATTCATGTGGATCATATTCACGTTCACGTTCCAATTCTCTATTAAATGCGTCATTAATTCCGCGATCGGGCGCTGGCATTCCTAACCTGACTAACAAACTTCCGCAAATGAGGTAACACATATCTTCGATCAAGAGCAAAGCCTGGTTATGCATCTCCTCATTCGCCTCAATATCGGGACTTCTTGTGCTGACACGAATTCGATATAAAATGTCTTCTGACATGTTATCTTTGTATTTGTTCCACAGGTCACGTGGGTTCGATGGGAAGCATGTCGAAATGATGATAGCAAATAATGTGCGTATCTGATTTGGAGATGCAGAAACAATTGCTTCAGCGATTGTCGTGTCCCAATGAGCATCGTTTTCAAGCAAATTGAGCTCTTGACATGCTGCACGAAATGTGGGGCACACTATACCATTCACAGTTCGTAGTGATTCAAATGATGTTAGCCCTCGAACATGTACCAGCAACAACCGCAAATAGAAACATTCATCATTCTTCGGATGAACTGTGTAAATACGACCAAGAGCAATTTCACTTTGCCACTAAGGCTGCACAAACCAAGCGTTTCACCAGCAAATTTCAATTCGCCAAAATGCTGGCAAACAACGTCCATTGGACCAATGCTATCTAAACGATGCAAGCTGTAGTCGATGGTGCAATCATATAGAAACGCTGCTCGATTCAAATCAATACTTGAACCATTTCTTCTTGCACTTCGAAGATTATCCCTCTGTTGATCTGTACGATTAGCTCGACGATTTCTCGTTTCTAACCTAGCCGTTTCACGGGCTGCTTCTCTTTCCTCTTGTGTTTGAGAAGCACGAATTAAGGCTCTTCTTCGCTCCATACTAACGCGGCGCTCTTCTCGTGCAATTTCTCGTTCTTGCTCAGATAGTTGACTCGCGATGTTCCGTTGCCTAATTGCATAACGGCTTCGCTGGGAAAGATTAGATCTTCTAGGATGCGGCATTGTTATGAATAGTAATATTGAATATGTACTCGCACAAAACCAACAAATTTACTCTTTGCAAACAAATTTAAAGAGTGCCTGAACTTTCGAGACATAGACAATAGTTTAGATCATAGACTACTACTTTGGATAGTGCACTTTTTAACCTTTGTAAAAAATCTTTAATAAATCGTAGACAACATAAAAAGACATCTACGTTTTCGTTAACCTATAAAATAAATTTTAGAAATAAAGCCTGACCAGAAAAATAAAAAACCTCGCCATATTGCGGAATTTTTAAGAACTAATTTTCGTCATACATTTTGATAGAAGATTGACAGTTAAAACACGAAAGCGACCTCCTGACAGGTTTATTATATTTCTGGTCAGGCTATACATTAGTTTAGATCATAGACTATTACTTTGGATAGTGCACTTTTTAACCTTTGTAATTATTAATCTTAGAAAAATCATAGACAACATAAAATAGACATTTACGTTTTCGATAACCTATAAAATAAATCTTAGAAATTGTTTTCAGAAATATAATAGTTTAGAATATAGACTACTAATAAATTTATGAACGCACGCGTAAATGTTAATTATTTGTCATTATTTCTGAACGCATGTCAACCATTACTTATAGTATTTGACAGGATGGACAACAAATGTTTGACAGGTACGAAACAAAGTAACATTATGAGAAAATGATTCATCTTTTATAATTATGTTTTCTTTGAGGTTTCATTATTTTTAAGATGTCTTCTGCTATTCGGGGCGGGGACAAATCCAACGAACCAAAAACCATGAAAATTGGTCTAGCCGATCCGAGTTATAAGTGTTGTAACAAACCCGTCTTTGTTTTATATATATATATAGATTTATTTATTATTTATTTATTATATACTTTATGTGTTAGTATAGAACTATAGATAATAAAGAAAATTTTTTTTTAGCTACATTTGTTTATTTTTATTCTATTATTTTCTGTACATGCTGTTTTTTTTTTTAATTTTGTTTTCGTAACCCCAAAAAAAAAGTTTCTACAATAATAAAATTGAAGATTCGATAACTTTCCGGTTTAGTCAATCACTAGCATATATGAGAAATAAATTGCTTTTGCACAGCACACCGATAGCGACCATTGTTTTAGTGTGCGTGAGTTGTACGGTGAACGGTAAATACACGCTGTGTTTGATGGGATAAGGTTTATAATTGATTATGTAGTACACTCTGATTTAAGAAATGCGGCTGTGTGCGCGACTGCGTATCTATTGCTTTTACAGAACTGCATGTGTAGTAGTTTTCGTGTGGAAGGGATATACTGGGGACACAGGGTTCCGATTAATTTTCGTCTAACGGGCATATCTCCTTGTTTCTTATATCTATGGTTGTACCTTTAATTTTTTATTTCATTAAATTTTATTACAGTGTAGCGCAGATGACAGAATATCCGTGACTCCACCGCACTTTTTAGTCTGTGAAATTATAACATAAGCAATTTAGCCTCGCCTAAAGTATTACTTATATAACATACACAATATGTATTTCATTATTACATACCTATATATTTTGTGTGCCATAGACTCGATCGCACAAAAAGTGTGTCGTCTGCGCTGCACCTATTTGTTGTTATAGCGGCAATAGGGATGTTTTGTTTTTGAGTTTAAAAAATGATTATATTTAGTCCGTCAATTAGATTTTCTAAAATGATTGGACACGTATTTTTTGTTTTTTTCAAATCAATCAAAATTGACGAAAATAAAACGCATCAAAGATCAGGAGAGGGGGCTTGTGATGTCACTAACCGCTAAAAAAAGCATCGGAAAGTGACGTCACGCGAGTTATCAACGCACTGTGTTAGGGACCTAACTAAGGACTTGAATAGAAAGTAGTGGACTGTAATTTACAAAGGTATAATCCAAAATAGGTACAATAAAATACTTGGTGAACTAAAGAAATGTGCGCGCGCGTCGTTGTCAGAGATCGGTAGCGAAGTGGGCCGAGGGCCCGCGTCCCGCACGTCGCACGCCGCACCTCTCTCCGCCACCCGCCGTCGCCCGTCGCCAGCCGACAGCAGCCGAAGACCACCGAGTGGTCGGCGGTGCCCGAACATCCTCCCCGGGTTGAAGAATTCAAGAGAGAGGAAGTGGGCAGACGTTGTTGTACGCCCGCACCACCGTTCCTCTCTTCGTCTTCAGCTCCACCACCCGTGCGGCCCCGTCGCAGCCAGGGAAGACCTTGATGACTCGCCCCAGTGGCCACACCAAGGGCGGTTGGCCTTTCTCTTTAATGAGAGCTAGTGCTCCCACTGAGAGTTGGCCGGTTGACGCTGTCCATTTTGTTTTTTGCTGGAGCAGAGAAACATATTCGATTTGAAATCTATTCCAAAAGTGTTGTTTTATTTGCTCCACTCTTTGGTAGCGTTCCAGTCGCCCGATGTTGTGATCAGTAACCTGTGGATGCGGAACGGATATAAGTGGTCGCCCAATTATGAAATGTCCTGGGGTGAGAACGGAAAAATCTAGAGGATCAGTGGAGAGAGGGGTAAGAGGACGGGAATTTAAAACGGCCTCTATTTGAGTCAAACACGTAACCATCTCCTCGTATGTGAAGTGTGTTAGGCCTAAAAGTCTCTTTAGATGATGTTTGGTGGACTTGACGGCGGCTTCAGCAATGCCGTTAAAGTGGGGGGAGTATGGAGGCGCAAAAGAAAACTTGATGCCTTGTTGAGCAACTTCAGACTCGAGATTCGAGTCCTGTAAAAACTTACGCAGCTCATTGCAAGTACCTACGAAGTTTGTCCCATTATCGGACAAGATGCTTTCGGGTTTACCACGACGAGCCACGAAACGGTTCAAAGCAGCCATGTAGGCTTCTTTCGTGAGGTCTGTAACAAGCTCGATGTGAACAGCCTTAATGGCGAGGCAAACAAAAATACACAAGTACGCCTTTATAAGCCTACACCCTCGCCCTTTGCGATCAGCTATCAGCACTGGCCCAGCATAATCCACACTACAATTTAGAAATGGGTGTTCTAAATGTGTCCTTGAAGAGGGCAACTGACCCATTGTAGGTTGCACAGTTTGACATTTGTGTTTAAAACATTTGATGCATTTTTTAACGATGCATTTAGAGAGATTCCTACCACCAAGAGGCCAATACATTTGGCGTATATTTGCCAAGAGCAGCTGAGGGCCGGCGTGTAAGCAGTCGAAATGATATTTACGAAATATTATTTTAGTTATATGGTGCTTACCGCATAATAATACCGGGTGCTTGACATTATAATCATAAGGTGAGTTGTCAAGTCTTCCTCCTACGCGTATGAGACCATTCGTATCTGTAAAAGGACTCAAAGAAACAAGCCTATTTTTTCTCGGTAAGGACTTTCCTGATTCCAGTAAATGATACTCATTAGGAAACATATCTATTTGAGCGTGACGTAAAATAAAATTATTAGAATTTGTAAGTTCGTCACTGGAAAGGGAATCACAAGATTTATTATGTTTATGTTTTAAATTGTGAATAAATCTTAGTATGTAAGCGACGACTCTCTGTAAGTGATTATAATTAGAGAATTTGTGAATGAGCGATTTAATGAGTGAATGATTATTGTTATGTGACAAATGATTTACAGTTGAATTATTGCATGATTGATGATGAGATGATTGATCAGAAAAGTGTGATGACACAACTTCCGGTAGATCTTGTTTCAAGTTTTCATTGGGCATTTTTGGCCAATTTGATTCATCATTTAACAAAAATTGAGGGCCTGACCACCATAAGGAACACTCGCTGATAAGGTCAGCCTTCAGCCCGCGAGAAACAAGATCCGCTGGATTTTCCTTCGACGGCACGTAGCTCCACGTGTGCCCTGTAGTGCATTCTTGTATTTCATTGATGCGATTTCGGACAAATGGTTTTAACAAATTAGGTGCCATGGAAAGCCAACTTAACACTATTGTCGAATCGCACCAAAAATAACATTTACTAACGGGTTTGGTGAAGGAATTCCGTACATTAACACACAGTCTTGCTCCTAATAAAGCCCCACATAATTCAAGTCTAGGGGTGGTTGTTGGCTTGATTGGTGCAACACGATTTTTAGACACCAACAGCTGTACCTTTACCGACCCATCCATAGTACTAGACTTTATATATATACATGCACCGTAGGCCTTTTCGGATGCATCTGTAAACACATGAATCTCATTTATTGTTGAATTGTCACATGAAATCCACCGGGGTATTTTAAGGTAGTTTAAACATGGTAGGCTGTCCACGAACGTTAACCAGGAGGTTTGTACACTAACTGGTACTTGCTCGTCCCAGTCACACTTAGTCGTCCATAGACTCTGGATGATAATTTTAGCCTCGATAATGCAAGGACCTACCAGACCTAACGGGTCAAATATTTGACTGATCACAGATAAAATGTGGCGCTTTGTGATTGGTTTACTGGTATCGACCGATATTGAAAACTCGAGAGAATCAGATTTGCATAGCCAATATTGGCCTAACGTTTTAGATGACACGTTTCTATCCTCAAACAAGTTCAACCTATCAGAATGCTCTGAAACATCGGCTATCTCTTTTAAAATATCCAAACTATTAGATTGCCACTTTCTCAAGTGAAATTTTGCTGACGCTAAAATGGATGCCACTTCTTTACCCATCTGAACCACATCGGATACCGAGTCGCCACCACTCAGATAATCGTCGACGTAAAAATCCCGTTCAATGGACGTTTTTACAATGTCATTAGAGGCGGTTGTTGCTAGACTGACTAAGCTCTTAGTAGCTAAATAAGGGGCGGAAGCTGTCCCATAGGTAACAGTATTAAGAGTGTACGTTTGAAGTGGTAGCTTGGGGTCAGCACGAAAGATAATCTGTTGTAATTGACGTTGTGATGGTGTTACCAGAATGGCCCTATACATCTTCTCGATGTCACCAGAAATAACAAACTTATGTTGACGGAAACGCAGCAATATAGAAAATAGATCATCTTGGACAGTGGGTCCCACCATTTGGATGTCATTAAACGACACTCCAGAAGTAGTCGCTGCTGATGCATCGAAGACTACCCTGAGCTTAGTTGTAGTACTTGTTTCTCGGATGACTCCATGGTGTGGCAATATATACTCAATTTTGTTACCTGAATGAGGCTTCCTTGATGAGGTATTCAGAGTCATGTGCCCCAAGCTCACGTACTCCTTGATAAAAGCAACATATCTTTCCTTAAATGCAGGATCACGTTGGAAACGACGTTCCAAAGATAAAAATCGACGTTTAGCCATTTCACATGACTTGCCTAACTCACTGGGATCATTTTTAAGAGGCATTGTAACTATGAATTGCCCGTTTTGATCTTTTGATCACGCACAGTGTTAACACGAAAACTTTCTTCGCAAGCTCGTTCTTCCTGTGACAAGGAATGCTCAGAAGAAACGGATTCGAGCTCCCAAAACTTATTTAGGCTATTATTTAACTCGTTCATGGAGATATTACAAAAATGTGACTGAATATTTTTGGATGGACGTTTTGGAAGAGCCACAGAGTCTGATACTATCCATCCAAGCTTTGTCTCATGCAACTTGGGCTGATTTTTTCCAAGATTTATACATGCACTGCCTAATATATTCCAAAATACTTCAGCACCAACTAGTATGTCAATCTCTGATGGGACGTGGAATGACGGATCGGCTAGACTTAAATTTAACGGTATGGGAATGCTACTTATATCGACAAAAGTAGACGGCAGTAACTTGGTAATTGTTGGCAAAATGAATCAATTTATGTCTGTCTTATAGCTGCCGCTGCACGATTAAATAGTTAAGTTGCAAGACTGTGTAGTTAATGTAGTGTGACTGTTTATACCTGTCACCGTGGAACTCGCGCTACGTCGAGGAAGTCCTAGCTGATCGCATAGTTTCTGCGTAATAAAATTAGCTGTGCTACCATTATCGAGCAGGATCCTGGCGTCGCTTCTGATGCCTCGGTGGTTCAACACTCTCACCAACGCTGTGGACAGTAAAATTTGAGAGGTAGTATGTTGTGCCCGAGCTTCACTAGACAAGGAGATATTTTCTGTGGTGCCGTTGTGTGGAGCGGCACCTCCAGAAACATCAGTGGGCAATGCTACACTATTGGGCATAGGATCTTGGATCTGAGTAGACTGCTCCACATGTAAAAGGGTGTTATGTCTACCTTGACAATATTTACAACGAGCTAATCTACATCGTTTTGTTAAATGACCACTACGTAAACAGTTGAAACAAACTTTAAATTCCTTGACCTTTTGTATACGTTGTTCTACGTTTAGTTTTCGGAACTCTTCACAAGTGTACAATAGATGATTTTGTTTGCACAATGGGCATTTTGCCTCATATCTTGGTTTTGAATTGGTGTCAGGTTGATTTGCTGCCACTACCAATGACTTATGTTTGCTTCCCGCTTGATTGCCATGAGTGTTATTATTTTCCACGTTAAATGTACCCCTGTTATGTTCTAATGTTTCTAATAAATCTGCTTTTTTACTGATAAATGAGCAAAATTGTGAAACTTTTGGTTTTGTTGGTATGGTATTACGATAAGCTTCCCATTCCCTGCTAGTGATAGGATCTAGTTTACTTGCCATATTAAATATAATTAATGTATCCCAATTGTCCGTGGGCTCGTCCATTAAATGCAGAGCTCTGAGATTTTTATTAATGAGATCAGTTAAGCGACGCAAACAAGTGGATGATTCTTGTGTAATACATTCTACACTATGTAAGGCCTTAAGATGGGTATCTACTAAAAGTCTACTATTATCAAAGCGGTCGCATAGTAACTTCCACGCCATTTGATAATTATCACCTTTGAAATCAATATTTTTTATTATTTCCAAAGCATCGCCTTCAAGCGACGCCCGGAGGTAGTGGAACTTACTAATGGCATCTATGCAGCTACTATTATGGATTAGTGACAAATATGTATCTCTATATTCAAGCCAGTACTGATAACCACCATTAAAATTAGGCAAATCTATTTTAGGTAAGCGTATAAAGTTACGTTGTTGAAACGATTCACCTGAATGTTTGTTCACCAAGCCTGTTACAGACCCGTACTCATCGTTCTCGTCTTTACCAAGCAGGCTGCTCGCCTGCGCTACGAGTGCGTGGTAACGGTCCTCGAACTTTGCTCTCTCTGCGTACGCCTCGTCTGGATCATCCGAAAGCACCTCAATGTCCATCTGTAAATTGTTAAATTCGTCGTATGTAGCTTCAAATTTTTTAAAACGGCTCTCCAACTCTAAGCGTTGAATGTCGGATATAATCTTGCAGCTGAGAAGCACATTCATGTAATTCGTGAAATTTGTAAGCTTTGCCTTAATGGCACTTCGCTTTCTCAACAATACGTCTAAAGAGGCCATAGCGTTTAATCAGAAGGTAATACTATCACGAATTGATTATGCGTAGCAAAGTTTCGTAAAGAAGTTGGCAGTTAAGTTTAAACTAAGTGAATGAATAGCCGCGTGACCTTGACGAGTGTCACCGGCCGACAAGCGCTCAGCTGTTGCGCACACAGTCGATCATGCAGCCGAATAACGGTACTAGCCTAACAACTCAGCAGTGCTCAAGCGCGTAAGGGTAAGCAGTGGAATTAAATAGATAAGAAGGTGATGTTAACACGTATTGACTCAAATATGAACGTGAAAACGGAAAATAATTTGAATCTAACGGAATAAAAACACTAAATATTTGTTTGAAAAGGCAGAAAATGATATGGAATGAATAAAATTGGAACAAACTCACAAATACCGAATCCTTATCCACAAGAAAGCTGTCCTGAAATCCTTCCAAGCGATGACTCGGCGTAAAATCGTCCAATCCCGTCGATGTAATAAGCGCCGGCGTCGTTATCAAGACTTGGTGAAATATAGTTTAGTCCAGTTCCTGTTCTTCCTTTGTTCAATGACTTCGGTTGGAAAAAAACCGTTGCTCCGGTGACGCAGCGAATTCAATTTTCGAGTCCAAAGTTCACCAACGTCGTAATGCCAGTTGCCGCGGAAATTGGTAGTACCAAAACGCGACTTATAAAGAGGCTCGAAGGACCATTTGTTAGGGACCTAACTAAGGACTTGAATAGAAAGTAGTGGACTGTAATTTACAAAGGTATAATCCAAAATAGGTACAATAAAATACTTGGTGAACTAAAGAAATGTGCGCGCGCGTCGTTGTCAGAGATCGGTAGCGAAGTGGGCCGAGGGCCCGCGTCCCGCACGTCGCACGCCGCACCTCTCTCCGCCACCCGCCGTCGCCCGTCGCCAGCCGACAGCAGCCGAAGACCACCGAGTGGTCGGCGGTGCCCGAACACACTGTATCGTCTTCATTTATTGTTAAATAAGAAAAAATACATGTTTTATATTTTTGGCAATCTATCTGACGCACTAATTAGATGTTTTTAGTCTACCTACTACCCTATATATACAATCTATATATCAATCTATCTATTGGCCTTGACCTCAACCATTCCAAATGTGTTTTTTTTTTATGACAGTACCGATAGACTAACTACTCTACAAAAATTAAACGCAATAGCCCCAGATATCAAAATTTTAGACAAGAGTTCACTTCACCTCCTAGGTTCACCAATATTTGAAGACAGTTTTTCCTCATTCATTGACGACAAAATTAATCGTTTTAACGACATTTCGGAAAAATTTAGCAAAATTAATTTACATTCGGCTTTCACCCTTATTAGATATTGTTGTTTTTGGCCAAATTTTATGTATTTTCTCCGCTCTTCCCCTTTATGGAAGCAGTCACATCTTTTGGACAAAATTGATCAAATCATTCAAATACACTAACATCTATCTTAAATGTGGCTCTGGATGACCGAGCGTGGCTGCAAGCCACTCTACCCATTCGCTTTGGTGGGCTCGGCATCCGCAAAATTTCTGATATAAGCCTACCAGCGTTCTTGTCATCGGTCAATAGTACTGTAAATTTAACCAAAAGTATTTTAACTCCATCTTTGGTTAACAGTGAAGTGCCTTACTAGACCGAAGCAGTGAACGCCTGGAAAGTGGCTTGCCCGAATACAGCGTTGCCCGATAACTTATTTTCCCAAAGACAATGGGACGAGCCGCTCTGCAGGTTGGTACGGAATAACCTCTTAAATACGTCCACCAATACTGCGGAGCGTGCCCGCCTGTTGGCTGTGGGTGAATGGGAGTCGGGTCTTTGGCTACAGGCACTACCGTCACCCAACATAGGTACTATGCTGAGTGACAGTACTTTCCGTATCGCTACGTGTCTGCGTTTGGGTGCTCCTAGCGGAGCTCCACATCGGTGCGAATGCGGTGAAGCAGTCGACCGCCTCGGACACCATGGCCTGTCTTGCAGTAGGAGCGCTGGTCGGTTAGCACGGCACGCCAGCATTAATGACATGATCCGTCGGGCTCTTGTCACCGCCGGGGTGCCAGCTGTTTTAGAACCCAACGGCTTAGCACGCGACGATGGGAAGAGGCCAGATGGGATGACCATAATGCCTTGGAAGTTGGGTAGGCCTTTGGTGTGGGATGCAACATGTGTCGACACCCTTGCGCCATCCCATCTTTTTAGCACGGCGGGCTACGCTGAGGCGGCCGCTGCAGGTGCAGAAAACCTCAAACGGCGCAAATATAACAACTTAATTGGGAGTTACATATTTGAGCCGTTTGGGGTTGAAACATTAGGGCCATGGGGTCCAAGTGCGCATCGAGTCTTTCGGGATATCAGTAAACAACTTGTCGACTGTTCACGTGACCAGAGGGCTGGACTTTTCTTCGGCCAAAGAATCAGCATTGCGATTCAACGCGGCAATGCTGCCAGTGTTCTGGGCACTTTTGCCATTGACAGCGATGTGGATTACTTTTTTGATGCCCAATGATAAATTTAATTTTTTTATACGCGTTTGTACATAATTTCTTGTTAATTAGTGTAGTTTTTTAAGTCTATAAAAATGTTCAATTTTAATTTGCCACGTATTAAAATATATACAATCAGTGAAAATATCAACTGTCTAACTATTACGGTTCTTGAGATATAGCCCGCTGACAGACGGAGAGTGGAAGCTTAGTAATACGGTCACATTGGGCTTTGGGTACATTTTGGTGATATAAAAAGAGGTGCCTTTCGAATAATAATATAAGACTTCAATCTACTAGCAGGCAGGCACGAAAAAAATATGCCGGAAAAACATAGGTAGAAGGAAAACCGTTTTTCCTTCCTGCTCTCAAAATATAAAAAAAAATATGTTCATTTTTATTTATTTGATTTCAAGGCTACCTTGTCTAAGAATTGATTAAAACGACATTAATAAGACTGGTTCTAATAAAAAGTACTTTCAGGAAAACCGATTGCCGAATATACTTTTTTACATGCTTTCATTAAACTTGCCTCGTTCTTTGTTTAATAGGATTGTTTGGGTCACAACTTGCAATTGTTGGGCCTAATTTGCAAAAAAAATATTTTCTCTATTTTAATTAGAGCACGTAAATATAAATACATTTTGACAGGAGACATAGCTAAAATGTATGGACAAATTGCTATGTATCCAAGTGATTGTTATCTTCAACTTATATTATGGAGCGAATCCCATCCAAACTTTGCGATTAGATACTGTCACTTACGGTACTGCAAGTGCCTGCTATCTTAGCACTAAATGTCTGTGACAGGTAGGAGAAGAGTGTGATGACGAATTAATTAAAACCATAATACAAAATGACTTTATTATTGATAACGTCATTACCGGGTCAGACAATGAAAATCCATAAATATACAAAAAGCGCTCTCTACTGCTCTAAATGCAGCTTGTTTTCCCCTACGAAATTTCTAAACTAATTTACCTACACTATTCCATAATACAGAAATTAATACAAAAGAAAAACTTACCTTGAGTGAATCCTCCAGTACTTTTGGTCCAGGGTGGCATCCAAGTGATAACACGTTCAATTTTCCTGTAAAAAATAATGACATAAAAATACAATAATAACAACAAAATAACCTTATAATGTCGCAATCACTTTGTATTTTTGATCCACGGTTATCAGCTTCGCGATAATTCGATGTGGTGGCAAGGCCCGTCTTTCTTCACAAGGATGAATTTAAATGGCCAAATCTGCATCAAAATGAAGACATTGATTTACCTGAAATAAAAAGTATTAAAACCATTTACCTGAATTTACATTCGATTTCAAGGTCTTTTCCAATTTTCCTAAATTTATATGTTTTATGCTTTTCACACAACTTAAAGCAATCATTTAGGCTTAACCGATTATCTGGTCCTTTAACAGTGCAAGTACTAAGTAATTCTTTTATTTTTATCTGTCAGGTTTCACAGAAACACTCTTTTCCTCTTGAATATAAAATATTTCAATCAAAATTATCATTATTGCCTAAATCCAAATTATTATGTTTGTCTCTTTCTTTGATAAAGGCTGCTAAATACCGTACCAAAAGAGTCATGTGAAATTCCCATCTTTCATTTGAACAAAAAGGCACCTTATTCGCACAAGTAGAGGCCGTTCTAAATAGTCGCCCCTTGTGTCCAATGTCATCACCCCTGACAATTTCCTATCCTTATCCCCAGGGCACTTCCTGATTGGCAGAACACTCAATGCACTGCCAACTCCAATAATGCAAGACGACTGCAACTCAACCCAATGTAACCGGTACGCTCGCCTAGAGCAAATAAGGCAAAAAATCTGAAAGCGCTGGTTTAAGGAATATATCTCAGAACTTCAGCAACGCACCAAATGGAAAAGGGATGCTAAGAAGCTAAGCATCGGAGATCTTGTGACGATCTCTGCCTTTGTCTCCTTTGTTCGCCTGTGTCCCCTGCCTACGTGTGAAAAGTTTCAAGGTTGAAGAACTGCGTCCGTCTTCACGCCTGCTCATATTTTGTGAGCAAATTGTCAAAATGTGCTTTACTTGTAGATACAACCATTTTTAACCGACTTCTTCAAAACGGAGGAGGTTCTATGTTCGGCTGTATGTATCTTTTATTTTTATTTTTTTATGTACGTTCACCGATTTCTCCGCCAATTGTGGACCGATTTTAAAAATTATTTCTTTATTCAAAAGCCTATACTCCTGAAGTGGTCCCATTGTCTCCAAGTCAGGATCTGATGATGGGATCCCATGAAAATCGAGGGAAACCCTTAAATTTTATAGGCACACACAATGTTTTTCATGACATTTCTAACGCAATTCAGATATTTGTACCTGGTAATCATCATATCATGTTGCTGAGCTGATGATGGAAGGTATAAGTCAAAATCTGATGATGGGATCCCATGAAAAATGTTTGTTCAGCGATATTTTCGCCAATTTTTAACCGATTTGGATGATTATTTTTTTAATTGGATGAATATTTTCCCGGACTGATCCCATTTTAATTTGATGAAGATCTGATGAAGAACTTCGGAGGTAGGCAACGGAACTCTTCAATCAATGATAGCAAATGGATCGGGATTTCTGAAATCGCATGTCTGTTGATTGCTGACACCAGTTCATAATATAACATCACGCCGGTATGCTGTGTTTCACTTTTTAGTGGTAAGCAGGTAACACTAAAAAGTGAAAAATAAAAAACTTTTTTACAAAAAAATAAAACCGACTTCCTAAAACAAAACACTAAAAAGTAAAAAATAACTTTAATTTCGGAAGTCGGTGTCAAAAAACCAAAAAATATCAAAAACACCGACTTCCAAAATTAAAGTTATTTTTTACTTTGTAGTGTTTTTTTTTTATATTGTGTCTAGTGACGGTAGAAGATTGTCAAGCAAAATTTCATAATCATCATTTCGGGTTCGCTAAATATACCGGACGGGCGTGATCGACTGGAACGGGGGTTTGATGGGGTAGGTCTATCCTTCTTCTACTCCTCCGATGTGAACTGTGACCGACCGACTGCGTCCAGCCGCGCTGACGTCCTGTACCGGGATCTGAGGGTCTCCGTACCACACGAACAACGTTCTTCTATTTTGCCAATTACTTGCTTTCTTCGGGGTAGATTGGGGTGCGGGATGAATGCTTACCAGGGTTAAATAATATGCAGGAATTTGACAACACTGCAGCTAATGGTTTAAGGGCAAATTCGCGAGTACTGTGATTCTAATTTTATAGTTTCTATATTTCTTCTGCCGGTGACTACGACTTTCTATTTTTTAACAATTTACTAAGGTACGAGGTTACCTTGCCGTAACGAGGCCCAAAAACCACTAACTGTTTCAGTTTACTTTAACTGTTAAATTTAACTATGGTTCTATTACATTCCTGGTTATATCTAGGTCTATTCTAGGTCTGGATAGGGGTTGATGCACTCTATGTAAATCCCCCAAAATTCCCCGTCGAACGGGGTGAAAACCAACCCTTCAACCCTGCCCACTAGTGGGCTTGTTGCATTTAACTGTCGAAACTGTTTACAAGTGTGAACTTGTTTACTATTAAGGGTTGATTTCCCGAAAAACTGTGCCCCATGGGCTATGAAACTATCTGTATTAGGGTAGGTGCATCATCCCTCTATCCAGATACACAACTTTTGAAGCCACCCCCTCTTAGGGGTCGAGGTACTGTGGGTCAGGAACCCGGAAGGGGATAAAAATCTGTGATTTTACATTTTTCCATTTTGCGGCTTTATGCCTTGCCTGACCATAAAGATGTGTACATATCTGGATAGGGCTCAGTGCCAGGTTTCCAGTGTCTATTATTTAAAACCTATATACCTAGATTTTCTGTATGTTTAGTAACTGAAGGTGTCTGTAAATGGTGGTTTTGCTATCCACCCTGTTACCTTTGAGTAACTGTCCTGTGTAGGTATGTGTGAAATGTTCATTAGGTACCTATGTACCTTCATTACTGTTGAATCAACCAATCAAAACACGCCTTTTGGGTGCTACCAGGAATGTGTAGGGGAAATGTGTAGCCCTACCTATCTATGTAGTTTTAATGAAAATAAGTTTCCCCAGAACATCTTTTATGTGCCTGGGGAAAACGACAAAAAATATATGTTTTTAATCAATTACATAGCTTATAAACTATGACTATGCGAGTACATAAGCTCCTAAGTTTTAAGTACAAAAGCTTACGACTATAGGTACATGGGCGCTGTCTATGCGAGTTATATATTGCTAAATGCTTCGTCGCGAACACTAAAGATCATTCTAAATTAATTCAAATTATACAGTTTTCAAGTTATCTGTCAGTGATTCTTAAAGAAATTCCAATGTTGTGCGTAAAAACCACGTAATGAATTTTATATATTAATTTTAAACAAAATACCGTCATCTACTTGCTATGATTGTTTTTTTTTACTTTTGATAGGCACGTATTTTACCTCTATCTCACCTGATGGTAAGCGATGATGTGGTCGGAGATGAAGCACGCTTGCCTAGAAGTAACCTATTCAATCTTGACTTAAAGACTACCAGGTTGTAACTATCATTCCTGATGGCTGAGTGAAATTCCCTATCATAAGCATAAATTCCTTCCTAGTTAATATTCCTTTTCGTGTTCGTTAAGCAGCTTAGCTAAGACGTTGCCTAACAGAAATGTGGTCGTAAAAAGCGTAAAAATGGTAATAAATTAAAACGTTTAATTCGGATAGTAAAAATACATAATACACACCAAATCAACATTAAATAAATAAAAATCATAATAAAATTGAACAACAAAAAACTTTTTACAAAAAGCCGACTTCCAAAAAAAAACACTACCTACTAGTACTGAGCCAGACTGAATAAAATTTTTACGGGACCAAATGGCAAGTATGCCATCGAACTAAAAAAGAATCACACAAATCGGATCAGAAACTTCGGAGTAATCGGTGTACATACATTAAACAAAAAAATATGTATATACCCGCCTAATTGACCACCTTCTTTTTTGGAAGTCGGTTATAAATTAAATTCCGTTAAAATCATACATAAAAATTAAAACAAAATCAAATGAAATTAAAATAAAATAGGTAATGACCAGACCCTTAATGTGGGATGAAAATAGACAGATATTAGATATATCTTTCTATTTTAATTTCAATAGAGCTGTAAGAAAAACGAAGATGGAGCGACGAACATACGTAAATACTGACCGGCTATGGTTAAAGATAGACGAATGGGTAAAAGGGAGAGGGAGGCCATTGTCCAGAAATAAACACATAAAAGGCTAACAAAGTAAGATTAGTTAAGGAAAAGTTCAACTAATTTCGATTTTAACTAGTCTAAATACGCAAAATCAAAAGATAGTAATGGATAATATTCATTTTTTTGTACATCATTAAAATGTAGTATTCACCCAAAGGTTGACTGGTAGAGAATGCCTTTTTGCATTTATTTTGCCTTCGTATTGGATAGGTACTTATAGTCGAGTATTTGGAATAATCGATAAATTGATTTAGTCTAGGTATACTAAATCAATTTCTAGGTAAGTTAGATTAAGCGGCAACACTGTGAGAGCTGTCAGTGCAACCGCAAAGTAATGGCGTGTTTATAGTGTAAAAGGAAAATAAAATATCTGATTTGACTAATGGTGCTTTACTACGAAGATAACTTGCCTTTTAATCTAAACAAAATCAAGTTTAAATTTAAACTTAAAAAAAAATGACAAATATTGTCCTCTTCATAACATTATGGGGCTTTACGAAATTAATTCAATCTAATTTAGTATCGTAAAAAAGAGAAATGATGCTGTGGTTGAGTTTCAGCCATAATGATGCCCATCGCTTACCTCGAGATAATAACATCAATAAGGGACTGCGAAACTGAAGCAAACAAATTACAGATAGAATTTCCTGTGAGCTTATTACGAATGTTATCATCACTGGTATATTTTTAAGCTGTTGTTTTTTCGTTATGATTTCACGCCTAAAACGTTGGACCAAAATTCATCAAATAATGATGAATTTTGGTACAGAGATAACCCCGAAGAATGAAAACGGTCATGGTCTACATGACCGTTTTCATTCTAATCATCCCCTTTAAAATGAATTGTCATTGCCACTTTGAATTCGTTGTGGAAAAGGGATAGCGTGATTCGTCATATTTACCCAATGCCTAGCTCCTTCTCTCTCCCTTACAACGGATTCATGACAGCGCTGAAACGTCACGTATAGAGGTAGGACATAAGATAAGGCTGTTTTTGTAATAAGATGGAAAGTCGTCAAACTGACTCCGGTTCTGGGCGGAGCGAAAGGGAGTGTCAGACTCTTACTGACTAAAACCTATCCGTGTTCGCCGTTGTTATGCCGAAAAACCGGTTTTTAGGCATATTTTTGATTAAAAAACACGGTTTTTTTTTCAAGTTTCCGGTTTTTCGGGTTTTTCAATATTTTAGAATGACGACATTAATACACCACGTGTCAGTCAAAAAGATGCATTTGATATCAGAAATTTTGTTTTGCCAAACGTTGCCGTAGCGGTTCAAAGTCAAATGAAGTGTTGTTTGCCGTAGTATTGGTAACTTATAACAAATAAACCTTTAATTATAACGAGGTTCTGCATTTTTGACTGACTTCAAAACAGGAGGAGGTTCTCAATTCAGCTGTATGTTTTTTTTTTTTGTATGTAATATATAGCGATTATTCCGCTAATTAGTAATCGATTTTGATGGTTCCTTTTTTGTTTGGTAGATCACACATCAGAGGTGGTCCCATAAAAATTTGGTGTTGTTAGGTGTGGAGTAATTGGGGGAGAGAAGTTGCTCACGTCCGTAGGATTTACCATCTTTTCGTAGACCCACCCTACACGTCTCCCCCGGGTGGTACAAAACGAGCAACAACGCCGAGTCTCAGGCGGCAGTAACAAACCTGACTCTGCAGAACTAAAAATCCTGCTCAGTGGTGGTAGGAAATGACCTCCACTAGCCGTAATCCTGCAGTCATTCTATTGGGAACGTTGGTCTTGGCTTAATCGTCCGGGCCAAGAGGTAGAACACCTCAATAAAAATTACCCTTATCCTACGGTGGGAACGTGCCAAGAGGATACCAATCGGTGGCTAGTGGGAAAATAGCCTCTAGCGCCAACCTCGATGTACTAGGCAATCATCGAGTGTATATAGCCTTCTCATAGGGATGGGCGTTACCTTTATGCCGGTAGTGCATTCCTATAGAATATTTAAATATTTTCTCGTGGGCGAAGCAGCTGGCAAAATAACTTTACAAAATTTTCATAGTCAGGACGTAAAGGAGTATAATACGAGATGAGAGCTTTTTCCACCATACGATCTTGACATAACCTCGTCTCCAAAACTTCATCTACCATCTTTACTTCCTCGAGAATGTTTTTCAGATTTCTCAACATAAGATTATGTAAAACGGATATTTGGTACAAAACTTCGTCGGTGTCGTTTTTCTCAAAATCCAATAAATATCTTAAAATAAACGAGTACCACTCGAGCGTTATTCGATAACTCTTCAGTTTATACCAAATTAAATTCAAGATCAATTTTATTTAGAACCGAAATAAAAGATACCAAAATTAATCTGCTTACAAAATTTTATTTATAACACACATACATTCAGCTGTCCTGTCGCCATAAAACTTCGCGGTTTCATGTGGTTATTCTTTAAATTATTATCTATCCCGAGGAGCTCGTGGCTAGATAATAACAGCCGCACGGGTCGATCTTTGTAGGTTGAGCAACGCTTGTCAAGGTTGGTCTGTGGATGGGTGACCATCTTAACATACCGAGTTTCCTTCGTGCCTTGGAAAGCACGTTAAGCCGTTGGTCCCGGCTGTCATTTGTAGATCTTTGGCAGTCGTTACGGATTGTCAGAAGCCAGTAAATCTGACTCCAGTCTTGCCAAGAAGTACCATGTTACCCAGTTAATGGGTTGTGGAGTGTGTCTGGTAGGCAGCCGCTCCACGTAAAACACTGGTATTCAGCTGAATTCGTTTGACTGGAAGCCGACCCCAATATAGTTGGGGAAAGGCTAGGTAGATGATAGGGATGGGCGTTACCCTGTGAGCGACCGTTTATTGACCCTACTCGTGGGAATCAAATGGATACAAATTAAACCGTATAGTTCAGTAGTAGGTCCAATTGGACCTTGACAGGCGAACCTCAGCCGGCTCGGTATTAGTGCCAATAGGACCTAAGAGTTACGTCATACGATATCCTTGTTTTTAAAGCTGTTATTGATACTCTTGTAAGGGTGACGGAAATTCATAATTAGGTATATTATGTGGATACCCATTTACAAATTTCATCTGAAACGTCTCAAATATGTAAGTTGCAAAGCGTGAGTATATAAGGGTTTTTCGATACAACTATTTAATTACATTCGTACAAATAGAACTTCGAATTTAAGCTAAGCTTGCTGAGGTTGGGTCACAGATGGGTCCATCACACATTGAGTTTCTACTTTCTGAAAGCATGGCGTCATTTGAACATCTTTGATAGTCGTTACGAGAAGTCAAAGGGCAGAAACTTTCTACACCAGCCATGCCAAGAGGTATGTCTATGTACCTACATAGACAGTTGCTTCATGTAAAAAATAGGTAATCGACCCCAACGTCGTTGGGAAAAGGCAAGGCAAGCAAACATGATAATGTCACGAAAAAATAAAAATTCAGAACGTCCTTCTTATTTTTGGAATTGGGTTAAAATTCATAATAATACATAGCCTATGGCACTTCGATTCTTAACCGCGGGAAATCGACGCGGGAGCGCCTCACGGCCTCGCAACATTTGACCGGATATCAGCCAATTGCGGTCCAAAGCTGAACGTAAGCCTCCCCTCAAAGAGCGCCAATCATTCTGGTATAGAGCAGTTCGCATTCATCCGCTTCCATTTACCTTTTTCAAATTAATCTGTAGCATTTTAATAGTTATCATTATTAAAAAATAAACCCGATCCAGTATCCAACCGTACCAAATTAAATATTAACAATATTTTTATGGAAGCAGAATTAATAAATATTTTCGAACCACGAGCGTATTCTGTTCTGAATTTAAATTTTGAATGATACACTCAATTTATTCGCAAAATCCACGCGGGTTCGTTGAATTTTTTGAGTTGGTTTTATGCCTTGTGGTAAAAAGTATGCAAAAACCTACTACAGTAGAGTCTCACTAATCCGGAGTTTCAGTACTTCGGCACATCCAGTTCTACACATTTTTAAAGATACAAGAGAAGGTTTTAGTATACATATTACAAATCAAAACCCTGTGTCGTTAAATCCGTTATCAAGCGATATATTAGTTCAACTCGACCGGTTTTGTTGATACAGTTGCAATAACAAAAATCAGGTTGTACTCAACTGAATTTGATGCGGTATTAAGTAATGTATTACTAATATCTTGGGGAAAGTGTTATAATAATCAACTTTCCACCGACACCTGTTGTGAACTAGTAACTAGTAGCTACAGTTTGTTATGTTCAGTGAGTTCTTTGTAATTTATTTATTACACGCAGTACCTATTCTACAGAGATATACTATGGAGGAGCTCGCGCTAAATAATAACAGACACATGGGTCGATCTGCAAGGTTAAGCAACGCTTGCCAAGTTTGGTCTGCGGATGGGTGACCATCTTAACATACTGAGTTTTCACCGTAGATCCTTGGCAGTCGTTACGGATTGTTAGAAGCCAGTTAATCTGACTCCAGTCTTGCCAAGCAGCGTTACCCAGTTAATGGGTTGTGGAGGTCTGGCAGGCAGCCACTCCACGCTCACTCCAATCTCGATCTGGTCCATCATCACATAGAGACCGAGAAGCCGCACCTGTTGTTCCTAACGAAAATATCAATCCCGACGGACGTGGCATACCTCAACTACCCGGGTTACTCTCTTAAACACAAGTTCAAGAAGCAATCTGGGTTTTGTGTGTACGTCCGCGATGACATCTGTTGTTGTCGTCTCCGTTACTTTGAGAAATCGGGTTATTCTGTCATATGGTTACTGATCCGGGCAGTCATTCAGTGTCGGTCTCAGCCCCGGTGGGATCGTCTGGCCTGGTGAAAATCGTATCGACCTTTTCTCTTCCGGATGGGAGCCCTAGAGGCACGAGACGTGTATGGCGATGCGAGTCAGCAGATTGGCACTTTTTAGCGTCTTATCCATGGCGGCAAGTGTGCTTCTCTTCGGGTGACCCCTCGTACTGTGCTGAAGTGATTGCGGACGTAATTCAGCAGGGGATGGAGTACTTTATTCCATTATCCGACATCCCGGTCGGTCACAAATCCCGGCCTTAGTATAATGAACAATGTGCCCATGCTGAGGCCTAAAAATAGTCTGCCTGTCTAGCTTGGATCAAGGCCCGCGATCGAAAGGTTAGAGCACGTAGGGTTCGCGCCAAGAAAACAGTTTATAATTCTGCGACCAAGATTTGGTGCTTACAACCCGCATCTTTTTAAAGTCAGAATGAGCAGGCTCCTTCTAGGTAAGCTCGCTCCATAGTAGACTTTGTCTCTGTTATCTCTGACCTAGAACAGAGTCAAGAGCAAACCCATCGCAAATTAAAAAAATACTTGTATTCAGCTGAATCCGGTTTGACTGGAAGCCGACCCCAATTTATAGTTGGGAAAAGACTAGGCAGATGATGATGACGCAGTACCCATTAATCTAATGTGAAAGCATATTTATCATCTTAGTAATTTCGGATAAGGCTCTGTTTTCGTGGGGCGGCTGATTTAGTAACTTTTTTAACTAAGATCACAAAAAGCCCTATAGGGATTTCAGTCGACTGACTGACTGATTAGCCTTGTGCAAAGATTTTAGAAAAAAAAAATACTAAACTAAAACATTTAGTTAAAATTATTGGAACGAAGTTCCTTATCGCGCGTTGCGAAAGGGGGCTAGACGGAACAAATTAAGACCAAAAGTTGTAACGACACTTTTTGCTATAGTTGTAAGCCGTGCGGCGTGCGCGTGTTTCTCTGTCTGTCTCTCTCTCTCTCTCTCTCTCTTATAGAAAGCAATATGGCATAATTATAATAAATACAATAAAATAATAATAATAAATAAAGCAAGCCCTGCCACACACTCAACTATTTGCTTTCGGAATGTCAACTCCAGCACCATCAGCACTCCAAAGTTCCGCACCAGTGTGACGCACGGCATTACCTCTGTCTTCATCTCGTACCGGAACGGCTGAAACTCATCACACAGCACTTTTTGACATTGTTAATGTCTGATTGAAGCCGATTACAAACCGTTAAAAATAGCTTTAAGTCATCAGCAAATAACAGACACTTCGCCTCTTTGACCACAGTTAGCAGATCGTTCACTACCAATATTAATTCTAATGGCCCGATATTACTCCCTTGACTCACTCCTGAGTATGTGTAGTAGGGCCTGAAGTCATGTCCTGCATACCCGACGTACTTTCGGCGCTCGCCAAGGTAACTTGCAATAAACTTAAGCAAGTGCCGCGTGAATCTTACAGCAGCGAGTTTGCATAAAAGTACATCATTATCCACAGTGTCAAAAGCATTAGCGGGCGACAAGTAGCCAACAAAAGACAACAAGTTGCCCCCCGTACTTTATTATACCGGTCGTACATTACCTTGGGATAATTTTCAGCTTACACGCGGACGAAGCCTCCGGAAAAAAGTATTTGAATATACTTCAAAATAATAACTGTTACCTGCACGCTAATCAATCATCAATCAATTTACAGGGTTATTCGTAAAACACCAACAACATCTTAGGCAGTGAAAGTACACATGATTATAAACAACTTTTACTTTGAGAAAAACCCCGAAAACTCGAAAAAAATACTAGCTGTTTTATACAAAGTGCCAGTACAAACAGTACAGCAGCAGTTTACACAAACACACACACACACACACACACTCAGTACAGTAGCAGTTTTATACAAAGTGTAGTATTTAGCCAATGAACACATACGAAACGGCTGATATTTTTACTGAGTTTTTTGGGTGGTTATAAAAATAAAAGTTGTTTATAATTATGTTTGCCTAAGAGGTTGTTGGTGTTTTACAAATAACCCTGTTTATAAATTTCTTCCGTTACTGACTGAGTGACTGACAGACAACCACAGCCGAAACTCTACTGGTCGTAGAAAGCTGAACTTTGATATGTTTTTCCTTTCCTTGGGGACTGTAGGGTATCACTAAGAAAGGATTTCCTGAAGTACTTACGGTGGCAAAAGGTAAGGTAAGTTAAAACATAATCCTCATGATATTTGCATTGTAACTCGAATAAGGCATCGGAGCGGAGAAACGGAGAAATATTAACGATTATGTAAGTCAAAATTTCAGAGATTTTGTGCAATTCGTTCAAAATAGCGTGCAAATGAAGCAGCTTTTTGTCGGCACTAACAGAGAAATTACATCTGAAAAAAATATTTAGTAATCTAAGTGACATGATTCGTAATTTGGTTTAGCCAGAATTTGTTTATCGGTATCACATAATACCAAATCACCTCCAAATCGTTAAGATAAAACAATTTTACTCCTTCATTTTTTATCAAAAGAGTATAAAAAGATGTTTAAGTACTGCTCTGAAATACAGATAAAAATAATTAGGTTTTGTTACTTTTTAAAAACATGTATTATTTTTATTGTTAAAAATTAAAAATGCGGGTAGTGGAGTAGCGTGTAGAAGGGTACTTAGCTCCGTTTATATGCACAAGGTTATTGGCATGAATACAAGCCTTAAGTGAATAGGCAAGCGTGCTGCATCGCTAAAGCCATAAAAAATTGAACAATTCCACAATAACTTAAATAATTTAGTCCGTGTGTGTGTATCGCTGAAATAAATGGAGTAGTAAATATTTAGTTGTCAACTAAAGTTTTACTTGCAACTTGCTTGCTGGTTAGTTGACAACAAAAAAAAAATTTGAAACATGTTTTTTTTTAAAGTTGTCACTCATTTTTTTAACTACAGTCGCTAGCGAGTATAAATTGATAAAACTAATGGTAGACGTACAGAAGGTCTGCTACTCTATAGGAGTTTCATGTATACGTAAATATCTTGCGTACTATTTTAGTCGACATACATAGGCGGGACACATAAAGTACCGGACAAAAACAACTTCCTCTAGGTGCGATTATTCTGTTTACAGTACCAATACTTTAACCAGTAATGATTTATTAAGATAGTAGGTACAATAAAAATAAATAATGCATTAGAATGAAACACCCTGTTATAAATGATTACTTGTCAAGACAATGTCACCACTCCATTCCGCGCCGTCCTTGGAACACAAGCTACATCTAAACATCCAGGAGCGAGCGCACTCCGGTTCGCTCCTGGATGTTTCAATTTTTTTTTAAATTAATAATTATAATCTTCATCGATATTAATTTTTTTAAATGAATGTAGTAAATAGTCATTGAATTGATGAAAAGGGCTGCCGTTGTAATACGAACAAGATGGCACCATGTATAATATACGTCATGGTTCATAAGTGGCTACGTATAAATGCGCCTCCCATTATATGGGTCATAATAAACTGTTTTACTATCTCAGTAGCCATGATCTAATAGAAATATAAATCCCATAAAATCGCTCCACTGGTGTCGAACAACGAGCAAATATTAAGCATGGTAAACAAACAGAGTAAGTTTTAAAAAAGGAATAAGTATCCATGTAGTATGTTTTTTCTTTATATTGGTACATACGTTCGTGTATTTATATATTAAAACTTCATCCACAAGTATATTGTACGCCATAAGCATGTTTTACGAGTCGACCTCAAAGTAGTGCAGAGACAAATCGTGGCCAATACAAATTAAAATATGGGCAAACAGAAAACAAATCACACACAGCGATAACTATGCCAACTTGCGTTACATAATGAAAACTTTAAGGCTTAGAATACTTGACATAGACGCTTCTGTGCTGCCACCTACATTATAATATCTACCTGCACGCTCCGTTTAGAGGAAAATGCACGAAGTAGACTGTGCTATCTAGCGTTACAATTACGCAACTTATAGTTAAAATATATAAGACACTTCTGTGCTGCCGCCTATAATTTCTGCACGTTCCGTGTAATGAAAATTTCATTCATCATTTACGTTTGTAAAAATTGCCTGGTTTTAATTCCCAAAACTTCCTCAAATTCTTCACAAAAAATGAATCTCAATCTGAAAGATTTAAGTTAATCGAATAAATAGCCTTGTGCCATTTTATCTCGGCGCCATAAGATAAGAAAGTTAAGGCCTGGCCCGTTCATAAAAGAGGCTTTTATGTCGAGTTTTTATAGTTGTATCGTCATCCAAATGGATCAGCTATTACTTCCATTCAAATAAGATTATTTGGTGTCCTTTGTCGACATAGGGAATAAAATAATATGTCACTTCTATGACACCAGTACTCGGTAGGTAGTAGTCGGTAGGTCGCATAATTTTGGCCTTATTTGGTTACTGTTTCATAAAATATATATTTTTAGATGTAATAACTAGTTATAAAGAACGAGCAATTAAAGAAAATTGCCTGTCCTAACAGACCCGGAGGTACCGATACTTTTTTTTCATCAAGTCGTAGTTTTTTTCCACATTATTTTTGTGATAACATTTTAGGTCGATTTAATTCAAGACTAAGATATTAAATTTTTAACATGCCTTGGTAACTTTAAAAACACGACATCTCAAATACCTTTCACTTCTTTTAATTATCGACCATCATAAACAATACTAATTTGTTAGTCAAGCTTACCTTTTTAAAACACTCAACACCAAATGCATCAAACTTTAGTGGAACACATTACAGGCTGACCACGTGCCTGGAAAACTTAAAAAGTAACTGAAAGACCTCTCACATCGCTGCTTTAAATTAGATTACCATCGTAATAACAATTTTTTGTCAAGCTTACATAACAAAATATTCAACAGCAAATGCACCAAACTTTAGTGGAACACATTCCAGGCTGAACTTTGTTTACGATTTCACGCACGTGCTCGTTTTGGGGCTTTATTTTCTGCCTACACACGTCGCCCGCATGACGCCGTGGGATGGTCTTAGCGTGTTTTCCACTCGTATACTTTGGTGGAGATGGTGTCAACTCCAACGTGACAAGGGACGAACCGCGAACGTGTTGCTATTTACATACACAAGCTCTGGGCTACCGAAAAAACTTCTCACAAAAGTCCGGAAGAGTTCGCTCGAACTGGAATTTCACACTTTCCCGAAAACGTAATTTGAAACAACATGAGTTACTATGACCAAAATTTTAAAGCAAAGTTTCAAGAACGCAAATTGTTTTCAATAGCTAATTTAAAACCTATCTCCTGTATATTTTGAGTCGCATAAGTTATTTATTTGTAGAGCCAGCTCAGCATCTTTTTAACCAGGAGGCTAATTTACTGGAGCAATAGAAAGGTTTTCGATAGACGGCGCATATCTCTCACTAGTTGATCCGAGCAACTTCGTCTGCTCTGCTCCTATATGACTTAGCCTTATGATACAGCCTTCCTCGCCTGTATCTATAGCCTTCATTGATAAATGGGCCATCTAACACTGAATTTTTTTTTCATATCGGACCAGTTGTTTCTGAGTTTTGCGCGTTCAAGCAAACAAACTAACAAGCAATCAAACTCTAGTTTTTATTAGTATAGATAATAATACTGATGTTATGACCTAATTGTGTATTTTTTCTACAATTCTACATATATTTCAGTACAAATTGTAACTTGATATAAAAAATACGATAAAATCGTAAAATACGAGTACCGTGTAAAAAGGAGACGGGCGAAAGTTCCTAGAAAGTTGGGCCTGATGTTACAGTAACAATTATTGCATTATTTTATTTATACCCTAATACCATATAAAAAAACTATATTATTTACGACTGCTCCATGGGAGAAAGAAAATATGGTATGTTGAGTAGGCAAGTAATCTGAGTCCGTTGTAAGAAATGCGTGTGTCGTTCGTTAAAGCAATAACCGTCAGAATCCTTTATACGTATAGGGTTACCATATCTCAGGATTTGTCCTGAGATTTCAGGATTTTTGGACTCTTCTCAGGATTGCGTCTGGATTTTGCAAATCTCATGAAATCTCAGGATTTTTTTATTTTTCCATAAAATACAGCTTACATTTTAAAGATCTCTTTAATAAAAAGTTAAACAAAATAAAAATAATCTTCCTTTGGTAATAATTGCACAATTCAAATCAGTACTTATTTATCCAAGTACTTAGGTACCGTCAGTTTCAGTTTTATCAGTTTTATTATGATACTTTTAGGAACCAGAAGTGAAAATCAAATAAAAAAAACAATCTTAAATAACCTAAAACTAATTTAATTATAAAAATAGACTTACAATTAATTCAATAAAACATCAGAATTCGAGTAATCACAATAATCACAAACAAACAGCCGTTAATATTCAAAAATAACAATCACCTCAGAACACACAGAATATAGCACAAAATATAACACAAAATATAGCACAAAATAGGATCAAGAAAAATATGGAACGAACGATCTTACTGTAAAGTAGTGTAGGTACCTCACCGGTTGACGACTCAGCAACAAATGACCAGCGCTTTGTCAAGCGCTCGCTTTTATAAGGAGCGGTGAGGGTACTCCTACTACCAACAATAAGTTCGCTTATACGGCCTATCCTGATCGTGCGCCGTCCTCGGCTGCACCGGGAACTTCCTCAGCAGCACTGGCAGGTACGGCGAGAGCTTGATCGCCGCATTCATCTGAGTTGGCGTCGTCTGGACTCAGAGCACCAGAAGGGCCAGCAGGAGCACCAGCAGGACCCACCGGAGGACCTGAAGGCTCACCAGCATCGTCAGGGTTGTCATCATTGCAATCTGTATGAGAAACAAGTGGTTAACTAAACGTGGCAACGTACACGCTTGCCTATTCTGTCATCCATCACGCATTCAAGGCCCTCATACAAAAATACACTCAACCCAAGTTAAAACTCGTCGCTTTCAAATGTATGCATACATCTTCACACATCATGTCTCACTCATACTCATACTTGAACTTGTACAAGCTCACACGTTAAAAACCGTGTCAACCAGGACTGCGCCTACCAGGACAACGCCTGATGCGTATTCATAGAATGCGACTTCCGCACGTTAGAAACGTGTCAACCAGGACTGCGCCTGCCAGGACAACGCCTGATGCGTATTCATAGAACACGACTTCCGCACGTTAGAAACGTGGCAACCAGGACTGCGCCTGCCAGGACAACGCCTGATGCGTATTCATAGAACACGACTTCCGCACGTTAGAAACGTGGCAACCAGGACTGCGCCTGCCAGGACAACGCCTGATGCGTGTCCATAGAACACGACTTCCAGGCACTCCAGGACGCTAGTCTCGGGAGCGCGATGTATCTGGGCTGCACCAGCCACCCGTTTCAACCAGCAATAGTCAGCGTATGCCTCACACTCACACGCACGCGTACACATCACACGTGCTACCAGAACATAAAGAAAAACATTAAAAGGTTCAGTTGAAACTTACTTTCAAAGAATGCAGCACAACTCTCAGGACACCACTCGCCTTTCCAGGGTACCATGTACTGAGCTGCGGCCTGAGTTGTTTTGCCTCTGGCTCCGCTTAACAGTTTCAGCTCGTAACGATCACTTCGTAACACTTTAGTCACACGATACGGACCCCTCATGCCAGGGTCGAGCTTCCCAGCGGACTGAGAATACTTTATCACGAACACGTGATCGTTTACCTGGAAAACTCTTGGCGGGTGCCTTAAACGATTTACCCGATTGTCTTGACCACTTTGATTCTTGTCAAGAGATGCTTTAGCGGAGCTCCTGCTGAGTTCCCTCATGGCTTCTCGATTCGGACTTGAATTTTAGACGGCAACATCACGGATCAGCGCACGAATCACAGGAGTGGTCGCGTTAGTACCAATTAACAAATACAAAGCAGAGTACTGCGTGGTTTTTTGTTTAGTAATATTTAAAACTAATTGAATTTTACATAGACTATCCGACCAAGTGGAATTTTTATTAGTACTCTCGATACGAATCATATTAAGGATGGTCCTTACATAACGCTCAACTTGTCCATTGGATTTCACACCCCATTTCAGTTACCCAACTGGTAAAGGCTGACGCCTCAAACATGCGACCACGATCACAAACTATAAGTTTGGGTGTCCCAAATAAAGATAAAGCGCTTTTGAAAACTCGTTTCAATTCGCTAGCATCTTGTCTATATATGGGATAGAGTAAACAGAATTTGGTAAAAGAATCGACTATTACAAGTACGAACTTATATCCGTTGGACTCTGGTAAAGGACCTAATGCATCAACATGAACCGTGTTGAAGGGGGTGTCTGATTTTTCCCATGACGTAATAGGCTGACGAGGAGCTCTTGGAACACGTTTCTTGCTGATGCAAATTAGGCAATGGGAAGTATACTTTTTAACAAATTGTTTTAGGCCAGGGAACCAGAAATGTTTTAAAATAAGGTCGTAAGTTTTATCAGCCCCGATGTGCTCGTGCTCGTCGTGAAAGACGCGTAATAAACTGAGCCGGTGTCCTTTAGGGATAAAACATAGTAAACGCGACTCCTCACCAACAGGTGAATAGCGATAGTAGAGCACATCGCCCTGATAAACGTACCGACTAGAGTCCAAGAGACCATCCCTCAGTTTTTCGATGAGATCGACGGTCTCGGAATCGGCTGCCTGAGCCATTTGTGCCCAATTCGATGGTCTATCGATGGCATTGACTTGCAACGCTGGCGGGTTTCTGCTTAGATAGTCGGCGTGACCCATCATCACACCTTTTCGATATTCAATCTCAAAATTGAAATCTTGCAGATAGATCCACCAGCGTGCAACCCGGGGAAGTAAATCTTTCTTACGTTCGGTGGCCTTCAAAGCGTTGCAATCGGTTATTATTTTGAAAGTTATCCCGATCAAATAATGACGAAAATGTTGCAGTGCTTTGACGACCGCCAACGTTTCCAGTTCGTACGAATGGTATTTTGGCTCCGCGCCCTGCGTTACTTTACTAAAGTATGCTATCACCCGTTTACTACCGTCCGCGTGTACTTGGATTAGTACAGCACCGTACCCTGCGCTGCTGGCGTCAGTGTGCAGCTCTGTAGGAAGGTTCGGGTCAAAAATCGCTAGTATGGGCTCGCTAGTTAGTCGCCTTATAAGATCTAGTCGGACTTGATCTTGATCAGGTCCCCATACAAATTTTACGTCTTTCTTTGTCAGACGCGAAATACATGCGGTTTTTGTCGCGTAACCTTCAATGTAACGCCGAAAGTATCCAGCTAGGCCTAAGAACTGGCGCACTTGTTTGACGTTACCAGGGATAGGCGCGTTAACTAGTGCCTCGATTTTGTGTGGACTCGGCCTAACCTGACCATGACTAATGACGCGACCTAGGTACTCGATCGTAGTGGTAAGAAAGAAACACTTGCGCACGTTAATCGAGAACCCGGCCTCTGTCAAAGTTGACAAGACGTCGCGTAACAGGGCGATGCCATCATCGACTGTCAGACTCAAAATCAGCACATCATCAATATACACCAGAACACTCCCTGCTTCTATGAATTTACGCAAGGTATTATTGATGATGCGTTGATACACAGTGGGAGAGTTGCACAGACCATACGGCATTTTTAAATACTCATAATGAGCTTCTGGAGTTACAAAGCCTGTCTTACGGATCGAGTCTTCATCAATAGGTATTTGATGAAAACCCGATGCCATGTCTAGGGAAGTGAAGAATATCGAACCCCCGAGCCGATCAATGTGGTCATCAATCAAGGGTAGGGGGTACCTATCCTTGACAGTGATGCGATTCAGTGCACGAAAGTCTACGCACATTCTGTCTGAGCCATCCTTTTTCTTGACTAAAATGATCGGGCTCGCGTATTCGGAATCTGACTCCCTAATAATCTTTTTGTCCAAAAGATCCTGACATATCTCGCGAACCTTAAGTTTCTCTTGATACGACAAACGATATGGGTGGTATGCCACAGGTACATCACTTGTTAGATTGATGTGCATTTTGCCAGTATTTACGGTAGTGGTGGCCGTACCTGATATTAAAAACTGAGAGAACTCGTTAATCACAGCCATCAACGTAACGAGTTCCGCACCTTCTAGAGATGTATTTATTTGGTTAGACTCGCTAACACTCAAAGCGTTCACTTTTAGTACCTTATCCGACGTATGAGTTAGGTACTGTCCGTGTTTCGTGCGAATAAACGTAACACCATCGCGATTTAGTACGTCAGTCCCTATGATAATGGGAGTATTCATACACGATGCGGGTACTACGACAAAGTCTACTTCAAGCGTAATATTATTAAACTCGACAGTTAAAGTGATGTATTCGCGGGCAACAATCTCAGTATTGCTTATTCCTTTCAAAGAACAGTTAATTTGTTTACGCGAACCGAAAAAGTAATTTACTACCGCCGACGATATCAAGGACACATTAAGTGCACCACTATCTATGAGAATATCAACCGGTATACCCTGTATCACTGCTGTACTTATATCGTTATTACTCTTCGTATTTGAAAGTTCGCTACACAAGTTAACTTTACGTTGATTGCTATTTTTACTTTGAGACTCAGATCGAGCCTTAGCGAAACAGTCACTCTCTTTGTGCCCTGGCTTCTTGCAGAAAGGACAGACCGGTCTGGCATTACTACTACTATCGGCTTTATTATCGAAATTACGGTTCTTGGGACACTTGTCTTTATAGTGTCCTGTTTGGCCGCAATTAAAGCATTTGTTTTCAGACTTAATAGAACCGTTAAAATTGCGTCTTTTAGTCGCATTACTGGATGACGTACATTTGTCAGGATTACGGCTATCGGGTTTGCGAACAGGTTTTACGTACGTAGCTAAAAATGAAACTAGGTTATCTGTTGTTAAGTCAGCATTAGTTGCTGCCGCTTGCACCTGTACATCACTGATGCCGTGAATCACTATTTGGGTCATAAGCTCTTCGCTTAACCCTTTAATTACACGTAACTTTAATAATGAACGCCGCGCATATTCTGCGTATGACGAAAACTTTTCGGACGTCGTCTTTAAAACTTCATGAAGAGTCTGGGCATAATTAATCTTTTGTGGACACAACGACTTAAATTCTCTAGTAAAATTGGACCATGAGCGATCATTTGTAGCCCACTCGTTTAACCACGTTTTCGCGTCACCTTTCAAACAGTAAGCCACACGCGAGAAACACTCGAGATCGTCCCAATGATTGACATTTCTAGCCCTGTCCACTTCATTACACCACACCTCAAAATTATTTATAGCCGGATCAAAATTTGAAACATAATAGTGGCTAGACTTACTACTTGTTAACTGTCCTAACGCATCAACAAGTGCTTGGGTCGTAGAAGCATTTTTTCCTAGAGGAGGTGTGCTATCACGAATTGACGGCGTAATATGCGAAGCAGTGTTTTCCTCAATAACAGTTAGTCGCGACATGATATTGCCCAACACACTTTGTACGGAAACATCACGAGGGTAGGATCGCGATTTACTACGACGACGACTAGGATTAACCGTACGTGACCTAGGTCCTTCACGCAAACTATGATTGTCATTATTACGCGAGTGACTGCGACGTGATCGTGAGCGAGTTCTATTACGGCGCGAACGTGAACGAGTTCTATCACGGCGCGAATGTGAACGAGTTCTATCACGGCGCGAACGTGAACGAGTTCTATCACGGCGCGAACGTGTTCTACCGTGAGGCGATCGTGATCCGTGCCTACGGTCATGTCGCGGTTCACTACGAGTGCTACAGCCATCCCCAGAGTGAGGTGGCGTCCTCGCTAGCTTTTCACGTGACCCTGACGAACGTGGCATTATTTGAAATCAACGGCTGTTTGTGCAGGTATCAAGGCAGTAGTTGTGAGCAAATAAGTTCAATCCCACGACTGATTTTAGGAACCAGAAGTGAAAATCAAATAAAAAAAACAATCTTAAATAACCTAAAACTAATTTAATTATAAAAATAGACTTACAATTAATTCAATAAAACATCAGAATTCGAGTAATCACAATAATCACAAACAAACAGCCGTTAATATTCAAAAATAACAATCACCTCAGAACACACAGAATATAGCAAAAAATATAACACAAAATATAGCACAAAATAGGATCAAGAAAAATATGGAACGATCTTACTGTAAAGTAGTGTAGGTACCTCACCGGTTGACGACTCAGCAACAAATGACCAGCGCTTTGTCAAGCGCTCGCTTTTATAAGGAGCGGTGAGGGTACTCCTACTACCAACAATAAGTTCGCTTATAATACATTTTTAAGTAAGGTTTTTTCCTTAATTATGGATTTATGAAAAATTCTCAAACTGTAAAAAATCTCAGGATTTTTCAATGGAAATCAGGCTTTTGATTTTTTTTATCTGGTAACCCTATATACGTAGCCAAAGTCGTTAGATCACTGATCGAATATTAATAATTACAGCACACGAAAACACAACAGAAAATATCCACTAACGTACCACCGCAAAGACAACAAACGAAGCGAATGATGTGATTGACGTTTGAGTTTTTGACCTGACACTGACATTGACATAAGTTCCGCTTTGTTGCCTTTATATTAAAACATTGACAATCGATTGTGAAATCGATTTATGAAGGAATTCATTTTTACGACCATTATTTAAACCATTATTTCAAAAATATATGTGTTTTATTTAAACTTGTGTAGTAAAGAATAATTATTAATATTTTAAATAATTAATTAATTATTAATTCTATTTTTGTAATAATAATCGATTGTATATCTATTAACTTACCTATATTATATGGCAACATTGTTTTAATATGAAAATAAGGGAAGTCAGTACCTATTAATTTGATTAAAAATATTTAATTTCTTATCCCATTATAAAACTGCTTAATATTTTATAATTGACCACAAAAAAATTGAAACAAAATATTGATAAATATTTCATTTGTGTAACATTAGGCCCAGATTCGCCCGTCTCCTTTGTTACGCTGTTATACTCGTAGTTTATTTTAATTTTCGTACTTAATATATTAATACACACTATGTAGTCTAGTTTCTGAAATGGTAATTGTAGCAAAATCAATGAGAACAATTGTGAAACACGCGTCGCATCCCGTTAATTGGATGGAATTTTCAAGAGCCCATTGTAAACTTGACAGTCGCGTTTAATTTGCATCGTATAAATAATTTCTTTGCCACCAAGGGGTTAGTTTAGTGGAGCAATTCTTAGTGGAGCAAGCTTCACGAAAGGAGACGCAGCAAAGGTATTATCTCTCATTAAAATGCAGTTGGTGATAGCAATTAACTGACTCCCTTAAAAATTAAACGAATTTGAACCTTCTGCTTATTAGCAGTAAGCTTATCGAACTTACATTTTCTATTATTCTACATTCTCCGTCATTTTTAAGTCAATTAACGAACTAAGGAATAGCTATAATTTAAATTAAGCATAATAAAGAATACACTTACCGCTATATTAAGTTTCCTAGCAATTGCTTTAATACCAACATTCTCCTCATGCAAATAGATTATTTTGTATTTTAAATAATCACTCAACTGAGACATGACGATTAAACTATCAAAACTGAAAATTAATAATAAGGAAAACGCGTGAATTTTCGCAATTTAGTAAGGCAAAGTAAAAATGTTCACGAGTAGTCACTGCTACGAGTATTTGTGCATAGAATGTCTTGTTCAATTTATTATTCTACCCCATATTCCTAATATCATTTCAATAGCAATTTTTGTTGAATACGCATAAAAAGGTGAGAAGTTTATCAATTTAATTGATGTGCTTGTTCTTTACAATAATGCAAGAAATAATTAACGAACAATTTATATATTGAAAACAAAATTAAACATTGAGACAGGATTGAACTTGCATCTCGCAAGTCTCAGCCTTACACATGAACCACGACACCAGATTAACTTGGGTAAGACAGTTGAACTAAAGTATTAGTATGACACAAATTATCACAACATTAACCTAACCTATAAGTCTTACTTAATAAAAAATTAAATTGCGAAACAAATACACATACATAGTAAATGACCTAACAGCAACATCTTAAAGCTCAAGTTTGCGTATCAAAATTTTTTATTGTTTCTGTTCATCGAGTAGTGTTAGTCTGATAAACTCATACATCTAAAGCTTACAATCCTAATCTCTTCAAAGTTAGAGTGAACAGGCTCCTTCTGGGTAGGCTCGCTCCATCGTAGACATAGACTAGAGTCAAGAGTAAACCCATTACAAATAAAAAAACAATTAAAAAAAATACATTTAATCATTTATTTTATTTCATTGAATAACTTTTAATGTTTATGAGCAGAGGGTGCAAAATCGAGTATTTTTTAGGGGAGTCAGTTAATTGCTATCACCGACTGTACATACATATATTTATTTTGAATTGATATATTATTAGGTATGTAATAATTTGTATCGCTATAAAATTTTATTTTAACTTTTTCTAATCTGTTTATATCTCGTAAATATAAACCACGTCTTCATTTCTCATCCAACTCACCTGTCGCTGGTTTCCATAAATACATTTCTTTTGAAAAAAACAGCATCTTTGCTCTTCTATTGCTATTTGTTTTGCAGGTCAAAAAAGGCCACCTTAACAGAATCAGCCAGCACATTAAATTCCCTGTCACTGTAAAAAATTTTTCAATCAACCTTGAACCTAATGATTTAGCGATAAAGATGATATTGGAATTTGACAGATTGTTGTATGATAAATATTATGATCCTAATATGTTTCAACTAAAGTGACCCACATCTCTCTTTTATGTGTTTAGTATGTTCTAAATTACCGAAGACATTTAAACAATGTGGTTGAATGATCTATTGAAGTTATTGACCATGAGCGTTCCTTTTGAAAGTTACTCACAGTTAGGAGATACTTAATTATTCAAATACAGTGGGAATTCGACAGGCCACGAAATTAATGAAAACATAATTCCATTGAGAGATACGATGGCGGTGGAATCGTAATGCATTAATAATGAAATTTACGATACTTGATCGAGGACCTGTCTAGTCTACAAAAGGTTCTATGTTCGGCTGTACGTATTTTTTTTTCAACTGTGGGTCAAATTTAAAAATTCTGTTTTATTCGAAAGCCTATACTCTTGAGGTGGTCCCATTGACACCCCAAGTCAGAATCTGTTGAGGGGATCCCATGAACATCGAGGGAAAACCCTCAAATTTATATACATTCCAACACAACTCAGATATTTGTGCCTGCTAATCATCATGTCATGTTACTGAGCTGATGATAGAAGATATACTTAAGTCAGGATCTGATGACGGGATCCCATGAAAAATGTTTTTTCAGAATATTTTCGCCAATTGTCAACCTATTTTGCCGGTTTTTAGCAAAGTGTTTGAAAAAGTAATGCTCAATCAGATGCTCAATCATTTTAACATCAATAAAATTTTACACGATCAACAGTATGGTTTTACCAGGGGTCGTTGTACGACTGACGCTGGTGCCACGTTGTTAAAACACATATACTCAGCGTGGGAAGAGGCACAAGATGCCATAGGAATCTTTTGTGACCTCTCCAAGGCATTTGATTGTGTAAATCACGAAACCTTGCTCCTAAAGCTAGGACATTACGGACTAGGTAAACTTGCACTCAGTCTAATAACATCTTACTTAAATGATAGACAGCAGCAAGTTCAAATAAATGGTGTCAATTCACGGGGTTTAAAAGTCAAAATGGGGGTACCACAAGGCTCTATTTTGGGTCCTTTCCTCTTTCTAGTATATATTAATGATCTACCCCATCTTTTAAAAAATCAACCTCATATGGTATTATTTTTAAGATAAATAGACGTTCCATAAATCTCGACGACGTAAATAACGCCCTACAGCAGGTCCAAAATTGGTTTACTGCTAATAATTTAGTATTAAATGGGAAAAAAACTTAATGCATCAGATTTGCCTTACCGAACGTTAAAAGAAATGATTGCGACATAGTATTGAACAAGGAGAAACTTGAATTCGTCGAAAACACGGTTTTCCTGGGGATTACGCTTGACTCAAGGCTACAATGGGGTCCTCATTTAACATCTCTTGCGGGACGGCTAAGTTCAGCAGCATACGCTGTCAGAAAAATCCGTCAATTTACCGATATAGATACCGCGAGGCTGGTCTATTTTAGTTACTTTCATAGTATCATGTCTTACGGTATCTTATTATGGGGACGTGCTGCAGACATCGAGTCTATATTTATCCTGCAGAAAAGAGCCATAAGAGCCATTTACAATCTCCGTCGGCGTGATTCCCTAAGAGAACTGTTTAAGGATATCAACGTCATGACGGTACCTTGTCAATACATTTACGAAAATATTATGTATGTTCGGAAAAATCTTCATCTCTTTAGCAAGATTAGTGACAGGCATAATTTTAATACTAGAAATAGGAACAAATTAGATCAACCCCGATTCAGATTGGCCAAAGTACACACTTCTTTTATGGGGTACTGTATTAAATTTTATAATAAAATACCAGTTGATATTCTCGAACTGAATGAGAGAAAATTTAAAGCATGCATAAAACGCACACTATGTAGACAAGCGTATTATAAACTGGAATAATCTTCCAGTTTATAATAGCATTTAGCCAAGCGTTTTTATCCTCGATAAAAACGCTTGGCTAAATGCTGGTTCTGCTCCACAGTCACAGCTGCTTAGGACCACTTTTTAGGTTTCTATGTTTTTATATTTGGAAGAGATGCTCGCTCCTTTTAGAGGTTCTTACATTATTTCGTTTATTTATTCTTTTTGATGTAAGATCTTTATCGTTCTCTTTATTAATTTATTTTTCATTATTTGGTCATTGACAACCATAGTTTTGTGTAAAGTAGAAGCATATTTTTCAAATTTTGTAAATGTGAGTACCATGAAACCATTTACATTTTATGTGAGTAGTTATAGTTTTACTTGTTGGACATGAACGAGCGTGGTGGTTGAGAGCATGTCATGCTCACTCAAATGTCTCGCTGATGGCGGCGCGTGGGTTTGATCATTCGGTTCCCTTCGAAATGGTTGAGCTGAAGGGTGCCGATACACGCGTCATGTTCGTGAACAGGCGCCGTCGGTTGAGACTGGTCATCTCTTAACTGCCATTGGCTTATTTTAATCTTTATATTTAAAATTCTTATAATAAGCCCTTTTTTTTTTCCTTTGCATTGTCCTCACATGCAGAAGCAACAAGTATATGTAACTTGAAATTTTGTAAAACCAGAACATGATTTAAAAGAGTGTCCGTGGAGTTTCTTGCACGTTCTTCTCCATAGAGATCTACGCTTTGGAACGTGCAAATAGCTTCCATGTTTTTGACTGACCGACCTTGACGTTTCAAAAGTGCCTGTGAATGGTTTATTTGAAATAAAATGCTTTGAATTTGAATTTGAATTTAGATGATTTATTTTTTAGAGGTGTATTTTCCGGGACTGGTCCCATTTCAATTTGGTGAAGATCTGATAAAGAATTAAGAAGGTAGGCAACGGAACTCTTCAGTAAATCATAGCAAATAGGTCGGGATTGTGGGAATCGCATATCTGTTTATTGGTTTACATCAATTCATAACATAACATCACGCTGGTAAGCGGTGAAGGTAGGTACCACTAAAAAGTGAGAAATAACGTTGGTGTCAAAACACGAAAAAACACTAACTTCCAAAATTAAAGTTATTTTATACTTTGTAGTGTTTTTTTTTTTTGTTGGAAGTCGCTTGTATTTTTTAAGTAAGATCTTTTAAATTTTGTCTTTATACACGGCGTTTTTTAAACTCGTCGAAGACGTCAGATGACGCTATTCAGATGCAGACAGTACTGGTTTTTGGTCATCTACATCGCTATGAGCGCGCGTTCGAACGTGTGAAAACTCGTAAGCACCGTTTGGATATATGCTGGATGCGAGAATCACTGGCAAGGTAAATATGGCGGCACTTGAGAGAGGTCTTTGTTCAGCAGTGGCTGTCTTTCGGCTGAAAATAAAATGCTGGCTATGTCATATCGTCTCTTTCAGATTACCAGGAGCAATACCTACTTACAAGTTCACAGATATTTTCCTTGACCCATCTGAGAGCCAATTCTAGTAATTTTGTAAGCATGACATGCGAATGGGAACGTTGTTTAAAAATTAGTAGAAATGGCATTCTGGTATGAAGTGCTTACTGGAACTGAAGCCTGTAAGAAACGAGGAACAAACCTGTCTTCCTTTTATTGGAGAATGGTTCTCCAACGGATATTGCGGAATCTCGGCGGAAATTTCTGCTCTTCGTACCTACCTTCCTGACAGATGACCAAGTTGGACACCTTATTTTTATTTAAAAAACAATGTTTATTTGAAAGAACAAAAAATACCAACGTGTCTACTTTGTGCCTATCACAAAGATCATATTGTAATCAGTTTCAAATTTAATTTAGTACTTGAACTGAACTGTATCAAGGTTTCAACTTTGATCATCTTTAAAAGTAAATAAAACTTTCTCTAATATTCTATATGCTATTTATATTAATTTCTTCAATAGTAAGCTATGCATATATATAAATACCAAAAATCGAGTAGGGGTGATAAAAAAATCTATAGAACACAAAAAGAGCATTTTTATTTTTTTTGTCTGTCTGTTCACGCTAATCTCCGAAAATACTGGACAGATTTTTTTGGCGTTTTTAAAGTTAGATTAAGCCTATTTCTGATCAACATTTAGTCTTTGTTTCATTCTAATTGTTGGCCGGGAATAAAAATTTATGGACATTTAAAGATTTTAAAATTATGTATCATCGTTTTTTGATCGGTTTTGTTCAACTTGCAATTATTCATAAAACTAGCCTTTAAAAACCTATCCTTAAAAATTATAATCATCACGCTATATCTTTGGAGCTAAGCAGTCCAAAACCATAACATGTTATAACATCGGCTATTTAATTCAAACGTCAGCTAAATTCATAGACCCGGCGGTACAATGACTGCTTTCAGAATGATTCGGTGTAAGTTCAAGTCCCAGTTTTTGAAACTCTTTTTAAATTATTGTTGAATAATTTTTTACTTTTTTTATGTACCTGGTCTCTAATATTTTTGCTGGCCGCGACGTCGTTTGTCGGTAGGCCCAAAGCCAGGGGTCATGTCAAACCAACCCAGCTTTGCTTTAGTTGCCCAATACTGGACCTATACGGGCTTGGAGCCAAGGTGGCGAAGTAACATGATATGAGTAGAGGAGTCGCAAAAACCAATTGAATTTGCTCGGTTAACTTAACATCGTTATAATTTACGTTCGAAATCTCGACATACTTACCGATCGCCTAGCGACCGAATATGTTAGTCACTCGTACACAGTAAATCTCGAACGCATTCCACAGTCAAAACCAATGGTATGATCCGTAGATCGCATTTGAAAATTTCTGTGTACGGGCGGCCTTAGGACTTAACGACCAGAGTCGGTCGCTACGCGATCGTTAGCTATGTCCAACCTGCAGGCCTTTGTTCAAAATAAATTAAGTAGTTTCTTAACTTCGTGGTTTGAAGAATCGTACCATTCATAGCGCAATTTAAAATCAATACGTTATGGCAAGCAAACATATGGTCTTCTTTATGGTCCGACACCTTAAAGAAGACTGTTGGAAGTAGCATTACAGAGCAATCCACACTGCAGAAGACTGAATGACTTTGAGACGCGACGTATGTGGTCGCAATCCTCAGTAGTGAGGAAACGAAGAGAGAAAGAAGATGAGGAACAGAAAAGGCCACTCAAATGCGCATAATTATACGAATACTGTTAAAACACACCACAATGAAGAAGGTGGTTAGGTTATCTTAGAAGATGCCTGTGTCATCCCGTTGCTTCAACATTAATTCAGTTTTTCTGTGTACGGAAAACCAACCGACCCAGCAGCAACCATCAATATGCATAATATTGACAAATATTTTTGGGAAGATATTTCCATGAAATCACACAATCATACATTATCCGACTAAGTTTTTTTTTATTTTATTTACCTACATGTTTAATTTTGATACCCGCTTGCCAAGCGTAGCGATTATGGCAAACTTCTCCCTTTGGGGGAGGCCTATGTCCAGCAGTGGACGTCTCCCGGCTGTTATGATGATGATGAAATTTTGCAAAGGCACTCGGCTGAAAGTCACACATATCCAACAAACTGTTATAGTACCTGAAATAAGATTTCGGCTGATTGCTCCGCCGCGCGGCGTGTTGCTCAGGTGTCGTTGTGATCATTCACAGTTTTGTACATGAATTTGCCAGAGATCAACTAAACTTCATGAAATTGTATCGCCTATGCTCGCGGCTATCTAAACGTAGAAATAACCAACCTTTCGAGTAATAATAGTTATAATCACGAGTTATCGCCCCCTAAAAACATTTCTACAACAAAGGCGCCATAGACAGTTTAATTTACAGAGGTTGCTTCGACGCTGATAAATCAGTCGCCCACTTCCACTCCCAACGTGAACAAATCCTCTTCTTCCGCTCCGGAAAACCTGTGGATCACCCAGGGAGCTTATGTGCATTTAGGCGGAGCTAGGCTGGCTAACTTAGCCAGAACACTTACGCGCATTGAACCAAATGAGAGTCTAAGTGCACACAACGGAGTATTTACTCTACTCTACTCTATCCGTTGCGGGGGTAGACTTCTTCTCTGATGGTCTGGCTGGACAGCATTTTGAACAGAAGAGATGATAAATAACCAGTGCTTTTAATTACAGTCTTCCGAATTCTAAAAGAGGTCAAGCAATGTTTGGTATTGACTGTTTGCATATCTTATCTTAGCGATCTTACATAATATAGCTTTTGCCCTTTTTTTTGCATTCGCATGCATTTGCGTGCATGTCACGAACGAAGTCGCGGGCAGCAGCCAGTTTAAAATAAACTTAAATAGCACTGAATATAACATTCCTTAAAATACATATATTTTAAGCTAAATTATATTTTTTATTTTTCAAGTTCATATTTTTACTTTCCTTATTAATTAGTAACTTGTATGAGTCACACTTAAATACTTTCAAACATTAGTTCCACGACCGATTGAGCTGAAATATTACAACTACGTACTTTTACTGAATGGCCCTTTTACAAAATCATAAATTTAGGTAAGCTCTCACAAGCAGTACCTACCTACTTAGTGCTTAAAGTTCATACGATAGTTTCAACAAAGTTGTTGACTTGTGTTGACTTATTATTACAAGTCTTTGGTTAACTCTCGTTAAATCTCTGACCATTTATTAATTGAATACACGATGTATTTCTCTTTCAAACAATCATTTTAATTAATTGACTAACTGGCCTGATTTATTTGTTACTAACGAAAGATATGTTTTTTTTTTAAATATGTTTGCTGAATCCTCCCAACCCAATTTTGGTCATGGTCAATATTGTTTAGTGGCAGATTACTAAAATCGATGGATTATTGCGTAAATGAACAACCATATTGAATTTAATAACAAAACTTTAATGAAATGAAAATGTTATGCCCAAAAACCGAAAACGGTAACAATAGCTAAAACTTTCAAATCGCGATGTGGTTGCATTAGTTAGGGCTCACGACGCGAATTGACATTTCTTCATTTCCACAATGCGTTTCGGCCGTTTTCTTAAGTGCCACAACGCGAAATTCTTGTTTTAGCCGTTTGCAAAATGCCACAACGCGTTGTAAGTTTTTTATTTTCTTCATAACTTGTAGCCATGTCAAATGACGGTAAATTTTCGTGAGCCCACAAATATACTCGTACAAATATAGCTTGATCTATATTATAAACTATATTCTTTATTCCCAAAAAACGCGGAGTAAAGAGAGTGTACCTTTTGTATTAAACATTAACAATAGAATCCTGGTTGCTCAAATCAAAGTTATAATTTTTTGGTATTGAAAAAAAAATCTTATAACTCAGAGTTAGTTGCTAACGCGAGATTATTTAACAAATGTTTCATACCACGGGTTAATATGAACTCCGAGTTATAAAATAACTGCTTTCAAGTTCAAGTTCAAGCTATTTATTTCATAAACAAAATACATTTTGTGTCGAAATATTTTCACAGTAGTTATACGTATACAAAAAAAAAAATAAGCAAAACAAACAATGAAAACAAAGTCAACGAGCAATGGGCAACATTCCATTCAATTTTACTTCATGGGTGCGTGGGTTTATCAGACCCGGATTTTTTTATTGTGATTTCTCAAATAACTATTGAAAAATAAGTTATTAAAATGTACTAATAATTTTACTAGAGGTGTATGTTACAAAATAAAACAAAAAATATTGCAAATCAACAACTTCTAATAATTATTTTTCCAATTAAACTTAGGTAGTGTTTTTAAGGTGATTCAATCAGTATTAAACCGCTTTTCGTTTTAGCGTATCTTGTTAGGTTCCTGAAACAGGAATGTGAAATTATGATTTAATATTCAACTGAAGGAATACACGATACGAGAAATTTTCTCGATAGAAAATAATTACAAAGTTCGAAATATCTTTTTACTTTTTTTAGCTGCAAGACGCAACGCTTTAGATTAATCCTATGCAAAATAACTTTAAAATAGAAAAAATAACCTGATCGAGGTTTCAATTGAACAGATTTTAATTTAATAATACTTTTATGTTATCAAATCCAAAAAAATATTTTGGCGCTTAAGTTTTTTAATTCGAGCTAATCTCTTATTATCGTCATCTCATCTTTTGCCTTGCAAAAGTATTTGCATCTCTCTCGTTTGTTCAGTTCTTAAGATGATCCGTGGAGCCCTTGCAGGCAGGACCTGCGTCACTTTTTAGCAAATCGGAGCTGTCAGATTTTCTTAATTAAAATATTTTTTTCAACAGTAAGTAAATGGTACAGGACTAGCAGTTTAAAATTAAATTTAGTGTTAAAAAGTGTCTGAACCATGTGACAGTATATTTTTATGATCTTGAACAATATATAACGTAATATTTTTCTATCCGCGCCAGCAAAAAAAATGGTATGAAATAAAAGATCAAAACAAAATAAAGTACAATGTTGTTGGTAGTTCTTACTTGAAGGCGACAATAGACGCGTTTTCAGGAAATTAATAACTACGGCTTGAAGAAAATAGCGACTCCAAGTCGTCACCTTCATTGGTATACACGTAAAGGATTCATAAAAGTTTTCATCACACAAAGCAATATAGGGTAAATATTTTTTTTTCTATATTAGAGTGTCTATTTTTACGACGTTAATTTCAAATTTCATCTCAAGACACACACTTAAAGAAATGTTTTCATTTTAGGATTGATGTTCGTCAACCATCAATGTGTCAAGAATTTTATAAAATGTCAAAGGTAAAGTCTGGAAATGAAATGGAGTCGAGTTTGAATTTTGTTAAGTAAATACTAGCTTTCCCCCCGACTTATCTGCGTAGTTTTCAGAAGTTCCATAAATAAATGAAGAATATGTATTCCTACTAATATTATGAATCTAAATCAATATTATGTGGTAATAGTTGTTAGCCCCAATTTTACTTCATCATGATTCTAACCTCCTGATATTTGATGAGTCCTTACCCTTCATTATTACAGAGCTGGGCAAAATGAATATTTTGCTTTAATTTAAATACAAATTACAAAATACTATCTCGTAAGTACTTAAAATACGAAATATTAAATATCTTCAAGTAACATTTGAAATCTAAAATTACAGTATTTCAGCTATTTTCATTGTAAATACAAATTACAAAATACTTTTAAGACTATGAGTATGGGCTACTAGACAATGGGCTAAAAAACAAAGTAAAAGTAGATTAACCACAAAAACCAGAGTTTCCTTTCATAAACACTATATTTTTACATGATACTTGACATTGACAATTTGACGTCCAGTAACAGGTTCAGTGTTCGATTTATTTAGCTGTCGCCATTTTCAACTTCTCATTAGATATATCGTCCATAAAACAGTATGTCAATCAAGTGTTGATAGCCTTTTCATAACGTCGGCGAAGAAAATATAAGTTTTTTTTTTCTATTGATAGGTATACGTTTGACCAATATCTCACCTGATGGATTTTAAATTCGTGTACGTACGTAAGATCGACCAGGGTTTTTATGTCATAAAGTTCCATCCTTACCTGTGTACGCTCTCCCTGGCAGCAATGAAGCTAGCGTAGACAACGGCGCGTCCATTTTTGAATCTGATTCTGATTGAGCCGAGTACCAGCCGAGTAGCACCTCAACCCGAGCGATAAAAGATGTGACTGTACAACTTAGTCCATATATGAAGTAAATTAAGCAATATTCATTAGTTTAGATGGATTTATGAAGCTGGTCTGAGGAAAAATTGGAGTTTTCACATTATCAATTAGTAACTTTGCCGTAATTTGCAGGGTTCCGTACCCGATGGATTACCAATGGAACGCTATTATTACCCAACTAACACCGAAGCGTTAAAAAAAACCTATATAAGACTCGTATATCAGTTCCATTTGAGTATAAAAGTGTTAAAGCATACCTGTGCAACTGAGTTAGAGCATGCTCTAACTCACTTAAAACCACGAAAGAGGCCCACAGTTTTACAGGTAAAAGTTATAGAAAGCCTATAGTACGGTGTCACAAAGATATTAAAGCTGCACAAGAGCGCTTATTCATCGTCAGCTACTACTTTAATCTGTATTACCGTTGTAAAATAGAGTTGGTAAACGCTACAGGTTGTATAAATCCCATAGTAAGGTGTCAAAAAGATCTTAAAGCTGCACAAGAGCATTTATTCATCGTCAGCTACTACTTTAACCGATATTACCGCGTTAGTGAGCACTACAGGTGGTAAAAAGCGCACGTCAAGATGAAAATGCCTGTAACCTTACTAAAATTAAATCTGTTCGTAATGGAAGTGTTATGTCATCCATTATTCAACACAGCAGAATAATATTATGGAATATTATGTTATTTAAGTATGTGAAGTGAAAAATGACTGCCCTTATGATTTCACGGTAAATGTATACCATGTTTCTCATCTCAATTTTAACGCGCCTAGGATTTATTAAAGATTTAAAAGAAAAATTATGATAATAAAATAGGTACCTCAAGCTAAACATTATTATTCATCCCTGCTTCCTGAGCAGTGGTATGTAAAATTAAGTGGCATTAATGGAATGCTTCAAATAATGTAAGAGATTTTGTATATTGTAGTCAAATGTTGAATAACTCGAAATAATATTAATTGTTAGGTTACCAAAAACAATGGCGAACTTTACAAAAGTGAGGTTAGTGTTAATAACGACCCACACTTGCGTTGTTTGACACCAATACCTTTAGAACGTCTGTAAAAGAGTACTGCCTAACACAATAAGCTTTAGTTAAACCCTTTATTACAGGTTAACCTCCTGAGCTTCCAATGCTCCACCGTTGTATCGCAAATGGAACCTTTTGGTTCCACCGGCGGACATAGAAGTTAAACCTAGATAGAGGAGTTGTTTGACACCTTTAGTTTCTCGTGTTACTAAACTCTCGATAAACTTTATTTTATAGCTTATGTCTGCAATAATAGTCAATATAGCACCTTAAGTGATATAAAAGAGTTCATTGCAATAACTATACAACAATAAGTGTTTAGAGGTGTCGGCGAACACTTTTATAAAGATATTTTGGGTGTCACAAAAAGGTTAAAGCTATAACGTATTAAGTTTACTTGCTGCTACTAGCGCCATTATAATTCTCAAAGCTGTATTACGTCGTCCATTAAAGCTTTAGTGCTGCGATTGGGGCTAAAACTTGTTTGTTAACTCCTCTATATCGTCTTTAGTAATAATTGAGATAATTATAACCCTGTTATATTACTTAAAGTCATAAAAAAGCCTGTAACTGACACCAAAATGTTATTTGGGTAAGCCTCTACTCTGCTATCCTTCCTTCCGTTCGTCGGTCTGCCAGCGGGCTGTAAGTATCTCAAGAACCGTTATAGGTAGACAGTTAAAACTTTCACAGAGTATCTATATATATTGCTGCTTTATTAACAAACAATAAAAACTAAGTGGTGTTCCCATACAATAAACGCGCCTAAACCGCTTAATCGATTTGTTGAATTTCCATATACCAGAGATATATTGTACGTTGGAGAAGATTATTTATAGGCGAATCGAAGTAATTATTCTACGCAGGCAAAGTCACGGGCATCAACTAATAAAATTATATTGCGTTCATCGATGCACTATACTCTGTTAGCAGTTCGTTTATGAACGATGCGAAAACAAGCGAATTAATTAAAAACAAACATAACAATCGAGGTTATGTTTACTTTTACACTCACAAACAATTTTTGCGGACACAGATTATCATGGCTTATTTTATTTTTTCGAAAATGATCCCAAGGGAACATATTCCCCGCATGAAATAATCCTATGTCCTAATCCAGGACATGATCTCACCGTATGCCAAGTTTCATCCAAATCCGTTAATAAAAGAAGTCTGACAGATTGTTGTGTAATTAATATTATGATTATTCTAAGGTGGCCTTTTATAGAGATAGAGAGATAAACATATATGACAACCGCCTCTCGCACTTGCGATTCGTGGATGACATAGTATTGCTTTCGGAAGACCCAAAAGAAATGGAATTCATGATACAGTCACTCAGCAAATAAAGCAGAAAAGTAGGTCTAGAAATTAACTGGGAGGAAACTAAATTAATCACAAATAGGCAAATCATAATTATTAAGTCAAACTCAACAGAAATTGAATACGCTGAAGACTATATTTATTTGGGACATTTACTATCCTTCAAATCATGCAATGATAAAGAAGTAGAGCGAAGAATCAAAATAACCTAGAACAAGTATTGGGCAATGAAGGAGGTATTCAAGAGTAATCTACCAATTACACTGAAAACTAAAGCTATGCAGACGTGTTTAGTACCCTGTCTCACTTACGCTTTCCAAACATGGCCTTTGCCAACAAAATACCAGGGAACAAATGGTCCAGAATTATCACTAATTGGTACCCTATTCAGAAGAAAAGATGGAAAGAAAGGCCATTCAAATGATGGAGTGATGATATATTTGACACGGTGGGAAATACCTGGAGTAGACTGGCAAGAGACAGAGCGAAATGGAAGGAAATGGAGGAGGCGTTTACTGCCAGAGCGATCCTTACAACAAAACGCGTTAACGCAGTTTAATTACATATACTAACAAACTAGTACAAGTATAATACTAATACTACAAATAATGTTTAAAATTAATGTAAACTATTGTAAAGAATAAATAAAGCTTTATTATTATTATTATGTCTTTTATTTATTTTCTTCACTTATTTATACATTTTTAAATATTTTTTTTTTTATACAATATAGAAAAATAAACATTTATAAATATAAAAATAGCCCACCGATATCGGGAACAGAGTCCAAGCTACCGGCGGTTAGGGCTCCAGAGAGAGGAGCCTCCTGACAATGCGAGCCGTGTCCAGAAGTACCGCTTTCTGAAGAGCCCTTGGTCAACGAGAGCCTCCTAGGGTAGGTAGGAAAGAGATGCCGCATCCCTGGAACGCAAAGGGTACTGGGAGGAACACGGATGGGTTTTAGTCAGTAAGAGTCTGACACTCCCTTCCGCTCCGCCCAGAGCGGAAGGAGTCATTTGATGATTTCCCATCCTTAAAAAAAAAAAAAAAGGGTGTTGGTCGAGGCTCGTGGCTATAAAGCCATTGGCCAACACGACTATCAGTAAAATGATTGCAGAGTCCACTTCCCACATGTCAACAACCTCGCGAGCCAAGTCAATGTACTTGATTTGTTTGTCTTTCTCGGCTTTCACGAGGTTCTCTTCATGCGGGACAGTTATGTCTACAACCATTGCACGCCTCAAAATTCGGTCTACCACCACTATATCAGGCTTATTGGCAAAAATAGTCCTGTCAGTGCTGATGTGATGATGGACCGATCCCAGTAAAATGCGATATTGCCATTATCGAGAACTGGTTCAGGCGCATACCTATAGTACGGCACTTCAGACTCCACTAGAGAGTATTTCAGAGCAAGTTGCTGATGGATAATCCTGGCTACAAGGTTGTGCCTATGCAAGTATTCTCCATTAGCTAGACGAGAACAACCAGTGATAATGTGGCGAATTGATTCTCCCGGACGGTGACATGCCTGACATCTGTCGACCGTACCGTCTTTCACAATAAATCTCCGGTATTTGTCAACTGTGTTCATAATTGCAGAAACAAAACCTTCGGATTCTCCAAAAAGATCATCGAAACGCAGCTAGGCTAAGGACGCTAGTTGGTCTACGTCGGGCCCATGTAGGGCCGGGAAAAGCGTCCGTGAAGCTCCTTACTCTGCCATACCACCCTGCGATCGATAATGTCAGGCACCGCAGGTTTGCGCCAGTTTTCATTTGCCAAGGAGAGCGGGGTGAATCCACCGCCACTACATCTCATGCATGCCCACATCGGCAGCTAGGAAATATTCCCTGAGACTGCATATTTCGCGATTGTGGAGAGTCTTAGTCTTATTATTATTTCATTTATTCATTTTATAAACATATATTTAAAATTTTAAATATTTCATTTAAAAAAAACATTAAAAATAGTAGCACACCGGTATCGGGAACAGGGTCCAAGCTATCGGTGGTCAGGGCTCCTGAGAGAGGAACCTCCTCACTATACGCGCCGTGTCCAGCTTTCTGGATCAAGCCCTTGAACCAGCAGCCCAACGAGAGCCTCTTGAGATGTTGGTCGAGGCTCTTGGCAATTTGCCGTCACGACTATCGGCACAATGACTGCTGTGTTCACATCCCACATGTCGACAACCTCGCGAGCAAGTACTAGATATTTTGTTTGTTTATCTTTCTCAGACTTCATGAGGTTATTATTATTCCATTTATTTATGTATTTACATTTTTAAATATTTCTATTATTATTATTATTTATTATTTTTATTATTATTTAAGGTGGCCTTTTTAGCCCCCTTGAGTGACAATTTTTAAACAACGTTCGCATTCGCATCTCATTGGCACAAAACAACGGAATTTGTGACTTTTTTAATAGATAGCGAATGAGAAACGAATGCGAAAATGCATAAAAGTAAGTAAGACTAAATAAAATTGACCCTTTGTATTAAAAATTTAAATTCAAAACCAATATCGTGGATAAATCCAGTTGGATAACTTGTGACAGTAGCGCGGGCGAAGGCGCTGAAAGAATCTTGTAACTAATTCTTTGACTACTATGTGTATAATATAACACTACTATACCAATGCCTAGGATAGAATACGCAAACCTAAAAAAGGAGAACAACATTGTCCTCACTGCACTCATTCAACGTATCGTTTGCAATGCTGCTATGCTGAAAAAGATAATCATGTGTAGAACAAAATGTTAACAAAACACAATAGTGTGCTTGTTTTAAATAAAATAACTCAGGGGAGAAATTAATAGGAAATTGTTGGGCACAACAAAAATTCATTTTTTTTTGGCATATCAGCTTTCTTAATATTTATTTGTCGTTAACGAGTACATGTTGAAATTACTACTTAGATTTAAAACCCTATCAATTAAACTATATTCAGAGTTTTGACAGATCAAAAAAGTCTGGAAAATAAGTCCGTTTATTTCGGGCTCTAGACAAAGCAAAATTTTATCAACGATAGCAACTGTCAACAGTCAAAAAATGTTTGAAATTTACCTCGAGACATTTAAGTTTGGCGTATTTAGAACTTTTTGTTCATGTTTATTAAGAACATAAGTACACGACGTATTTTTAACGCGCCGAAAACACACGTTTTACAAACTCGCGCTCACGGCGCTGTAGATGACCAAAAACGCCGTGAACAAAAGCCCTTACTCGAGGACCACGAAATGCGACGCTCCAAGCGAATTCGCTGTGCACTGCAAGCGTCAGCATCGAGCGTCAAAAACAAATGCGTGTCTATTACCTACAAGGCCACAAAGTAGCGCTGCAAGCAGCAGCAAAGTTCGACACGAGCGAATTTACACGAGCGTTGGATTATCGGACGCACGATTTTTTATGAGGGTAGAAAAAAATTGTATGAGAAAATTCCACAGTTTGCACGAAACAGTCGCCCCATAGAGTACTATTGTATAGGTGAAAAGTCACTCCACGCGCTCCAATAGAAACGGTTGCTCCGCGCGTCTGCGTTTAAAACAAATTGTTTTTTTTGTGGCTTTTATAGACATTCATTCTAGTATACTATGAGTATTTAAATCGTGTACTCCTTGTCGAAAATTCATAATATCGTGTGAGAAAAAACAACTACTTTCAAAACAATATTAGGTATTTTTGAAAGCGACATTCACGTGTAATGTCGACGCGTGCTAACTCTGACCGGCTATACTGAACTGATTCATCCCCCCACCGTACACGCTACAGGCGAACATTTGAAGTTCGTTGCCTTGCTTTTGGCGCTTAGAAATAGCGCTTGTGACAAATTAACGCTTCAAGCGTGGCGTTACTTTCGTGGCCGAGAAGTAAGAAATGTTATGCGACTGTTATCACTGAGAGAATTTCACTTTGTTGAGGCCTCATTTACAAACTGCCTAGAAAAACTGTGAGCGCACGGAGGCAGCCCTGACGGGCGCTGTCGAAGAGCTTCCAGACGAACGAGGTGGTTGTTTCGAGATGCAGTTGGTGCACGTGGTACTCTTGCTGCCGTTGGAGAACCCCGCACTCCTAGACATCTGGCATCTGCAGACGAGTAGGCCGCGGCGATGCGCTGTACCCGTGCCATTAACGCCAACTAATTCTTGAAAAAAGATAAAGTATTTAAAATATTTATCAAATCTGGACGGAAAAATTTACAAACGGGCTTCGATATTTAATGATAATCATAGAAAATCATCATGTATAATGCTAACAACGAATTCCGTGAAACAGTTTAGTTTTTTTTTCTTTTTTTTTCATTCCATTTTTCAGATTATGTGTAGCAAAAGGTTTTCTATTGTTTCACCTAAGTTTTTTATCCATTATTTAGTGCCAAAACTTTTTTGTCCTAATCATCATTTGTCCGAATGATAACTTACCCGAACTCAATATCAAAGAAAGAAAGATAAAAATAAAGAATAGTATTTATTTAGCACATCATGAAACACGCACGGTACATAAAAATAAGTAATGGTAGGTAAGCCAAAAACTAAGTGTAAACTCACGGTTGCACTAAAAAGGTTCATTTCAGCGATATGTCAGACAGCCTGAGACTGACTGACTGTCATATCACATAATATTACATGCCATAAAATTGAAATCCCTAAATATAATATTATGTCCTAAATCTGTTTGTCATAAATATTACAATAAATAATATAAAAAAGATATAAAACCGTTTCCAATAAAAGTTATACCTAAGTCCTAAATTCAAATTACATAATGTTTATTTATAATAATATTCTTAATATATATGTTCGCGACGGAGCATTTTGATTTATATAACTCGCATAAACAGCCTTATGTACTTATATTCGTAAGCTTATATGTTTTTTAAGTTAGGAGCTTATATACTTAAATAGTAATAGAAATGTTCGCGGAGACGCATTTAACATTGTGTAACTCGCATAAATAGTACCTATGTACCTATAGTCGTAGGCCTATGTACTGAACTTAGAAGCTTATGTACTTGCATAGTGATAATTTGTAAGCTATGTAATCGATTTAAAATCGTATGTTTGTCGTTTTCCCCAAACACGTAAAAGATGTTCTGGGGAAAACATATTTTCAAAGAAAATTATAGTCAATAGGTAGGGCTACACATTTCCCTTACACATTCCCGATAGCACCCTGAGGGCGTGTTCTGATTGGCTGATGGAAATCAGCCTAATCGAAGGTATACACAAAATAGTCATTTCACATTCAATCATAGTAGGGTGGTTGAAGAAAACCACCATGTACACGCACATTCAGTGCTAAGTTTTTAGGGCATCTAGGAATTTAGGTCTTAAACCATAGGCACTGGAAAGCTGGCACTCAGCCCTATCCAGATATGTACACATCTTCATGGTCAGGCAAGGCATAAAGCCACAAAATAGATAAGAAGATAAACATAGTTTTTTATCCTCTCCCGGGTTCCTGACCTATAGTACCTCCACCCTTGGAGGGGTGGCTTGGTAAGTTGTGTAGCTGGATGGAGGGATGATGCACCTACCCGAATATAGATAGTTTCATAGCCCATGGGGCACAGTTTTCCGGGGAATCAACCCTAAATAGTAAGCAAGCTCAAATCTTGTGATATTTTCGATAGTTAAATGCAACAAGCCCACTAGTGGGCAGGGTTGAAGGGTTGGTTTCCACCCCGTTCGACGGGGAATTTCGGGGGATTTGAATAGAGGTGCGTCAACCGCTATCCAGACCTAGAATAGACCTAGATATAGCCAAAAATGTTCTAGAACTATAGTTAAAATTCACAGTTAAAATAAAATGAAGCAGTTAGTGGTTTTTGGGCCTCGTTACGGTAAAGTAACCTCGTACCTTAGTAAATGGTAAAAAATAGCTAATTCGTAGTCACCGGCAGAACAAACCCTAGAATCTATAAATAGAATCACAGTACTCGCGAATTTGCCCTTAAACCATTAGCTGCAGTGTTGTCAAATTCCTGCCTATTATTTAACCCTGGTAAGCATTCACCCTGCACCCCAATCTACCCCGAAGACAGCAAGTACTTGGCAAGATAGAAGAACGTTGTACGTTAGGTGCGGAAGAGCCTCAGTTTCCGGTACAGGACGTCAGCGCGGCTGGCTGGACGCCGTCGGTTGGTCACAGTTCACTTCGGAGGAGAAGAAAAAGGATAGACCTACCCCATCACAACCCCGTTCCAGTCGATCACGCCCGTCCGGTACATTTTTTGGTCTTTCGAGCCGGATTTCTGTGTTTCTTAACAGTATGTCAAAACGTATCCGTTCCCGAATCATCCCTTGAAGAATCAACCCTTGAAGAAACAAGCCTTGAAGACTCAAGCCGAAGCCCCTGCGATATAGTTTGGCACAAGAGCCAAATATACGCACCCCGTATCATGTTTCTTAAACAGTATGTCAATTGGTATTCGTTCCCGAATCATCCCTTGAAGAATCAACCCTTGAAGAAACAAGCCTTGAAGACTCAAGCCGAAGCCCTGCGATATAGTTTGGCACAAGAGCCAAACATACGCACCCCGTATCTTGTTTCTTAAACAGTATTTCAATTGGTATTCGTTCCCGAATCATCCCTTGAAGAATCAACCCTTGAAGAAACAAGCCTTGAAGACTCAAGCTGAAGCCCTGCGATATAGTTTGGCACAAGAGCCAAACATACGCACCCCGTATCTTGTTTCTTAAACAGTATGTCAATTGGTATCCGTTCCCGAATCAACCCTGCAAGAATCATCCCTTGAAGACTCATCCGAAACAGATCCGAAGCTAGTCGTCGATTGACGTTCCTGTGAAGACGCCTTAAGCCCAGTAGCGTGGTTCATCGCGAGGACTACCCCTTGAAGAAAACTACCCTTCAAGAACCAACCCTTAAGGACTCACCCTGAGGCGGATCCGAAGCTATCCGTCAACATACGTTCCAGTTAAGAAGCCTCAAGCTCAGCATCGTGGTTCATCGTGAGGACTACCCCTTGAAGAAAACTACCCTTCAAGAACCAACCCTTAAGGACTCACCCTGAGGCGGATCCGAAGCTATCCGTCAACATACGTTCCAGTTAAGAAGCCTCAAGCTCAGCATCGTGGTTCATCGTGAGGACTACCCCTTGAAGAAAACTACCCTTCAAGAACCAACCCTTAAGGACTCACCCTGAGGCGGATCCGAAGCTATCCGTCAACATACGTTCCAGTTAAGAAGCCTCAAGCTCAGCATCGTGGTTCATCGTGAGGACTACCCCTTGAAGAAAACTACCCTTCAAGAACCAACCCTTAAGGACTCACCCTGAGGCGGATCCGAAGCTATCCGTCAACATACGTTCCAGTTAAGAAGCCTCAAGCTCAGCATCGTGGTTCATCGTGAGGACTGCCCTTGAAGAAAACTACCCTTCGGGAGCCACCCTTAAGGACTCACCCCGAAACTTTGGACTTTGAAAATTTTCCTGAAACACTGAAGGATTGCGTCTGGACTTAGAAGATTTCTAAGGAATCCTGGACTTTGAGAAAATTTGAAAGTTGAACCTGGACTTGGGAAGATTTTGAAGACCAAACCTGGGACTTAGAAAAATTTTGAGGATTGAACCCGACACTTAGAAAATTTTTCGAACATAGAAGCTGGCACTTAGAAAAAATTTTGAAGATTCATACTGAGACTTAGAAAATAATAGATTGATTCGGGACATAGAAATCTTTTGAAGATTTTGGACTTTGAAAATTTTGAAGAGGATTCTACACATAGAAAACATAGACCGATTCGGGACATAGAAAATTTTTGAAGAATTTGAACTTTGAAAATTTTGAAGAGGATTCTACACTTAGAAAATATAGATCGATTCGGGACATAGAAAATTTTTGAAGAATTTGAACTTTGAAAATTTTGAGAAGATTCTACACATAGAAAATATAGATCGATTCGGGACATAGAAAATTTTTGAAGAATTTGGACTTTGAAAATTTTGAGAAGATTCTACACATAGAAAATATAGATCGATTCGGGACATAGAAAATTTTTGAAGAATTTGGACTTTGAAAATTTTGAGAAGATTCTACACAGAAAATATAGATCGATTCAGGACACAGAAAATTTTTGAAGAATTTGGACTTCGAAAATTTTGAGAAGATTCTACACTTAGAAAATATAGATATATTAGAAACGCGCGAGAGGTTAAATAAACCAAAGGCCGAACACTCCTAGCATGTTTGGCAATGTAAGCGTGCAGGGACCTTACGGCCGTAATTGACCCGCGGGCAGGTGTTTACCATTCTGACTGATATTGGTAATGTCCTCCAAGAAGGCCAGGTGCGTAGAACGCGTTTGACACGTGTTTTGTAAACGTGAACAAACTAATGTTTGTTTCAAAAGGAAAAGGTTTTTGTCTAAAGCAATGGAAACTTGAATAGTAAAAAATGTGGCGGGCTTATTCTTGGTGTACCCAACGCTTTGACTAACTGCTTATTACGTAAGTACTTAGGTATAGGTAGTGTAGTGTGTAACTTAAGATGATTCATTATAGGTAGGATTCATTATAAGTATGTTTGATGTTAAACTGATTCTATTTATAATAAATTAAAATGTTAAAAAGGAAGAGATGTAGTGTTTGTGTCTATTTAATAAATGTATATACATTGTCTCGTTGTACATCAGAGAGGGCGTTACCATCGGCCGATCGGGCAGTCTGGCGTTAGACGCGGTACGGGTCGAACCTGCGCTTGCGCTTGGATCTGGGAGTAGTAGTGAGCCAGTGCGTATTAGTGTGATAGAGTAAGAGTGTGGTAGATAACAACGACAATAAAAAGGTTGCGTTCCAATTTTTTTTCTTTAACTTTAACGACTAACAGTTTCCTAATAAGGCCCCACAACTTCAAGTGGATTGAACTTATAACTAACTTAGACTGTTTTTTCGCAGAGCACCAGGCATTTGTTCTATGAAATCTTTCAACTAAATTATCATTCATTAGTCAAATACGTTTGTGTTGCCTTTTTCCCCTTTTTTACTACTGATAGGCACGCGTTTGACTACTATCTCACCGGATGTTAAGCGATGATGTGGTTGCCTAGAAGTAACCTATTCACTCTAGACATAAAGACTCCCAGGTTGTAGTTATCAGGAAACACAGACTCCGGCAAGGAATTCCACTTCTTGTCCCTTTCTAGGGTAGTATATTCTATGAAGTTTACGAGGATAGTTCCTCATCTACTTATTTTGCTTCATAAATTGAGTCATACCCACACGAAGCTGACCAATGGGTGTAGTTTAAATACACCTATGCCTCTAAACGCAGACGCGGATGATGTAATGTGTTTAAAAAAGATGAGCAATAGCATGGAACACGCTTGCCTAGAAGTAACCTATTCACTCTAGACATAAAGACTCCCAGGTTGTAGTTATCAGGAAATACAGACTCCGGCAAGGAATTCCACTTCTTGTCCCTTTTTAGGGGTAGCTAAAAAGTATATTCTATGAAGTTTACGAGGATAGTTCCTCATCTACTTATTTTGCTTCATAAATTGAGTCATACCCGCACGAAGCTGACCAATGGGTGTAGTTTAAATACACCTATGCCTCTAAACGCAGACGCGGATGATGTAATGTGTTTAAAAAAGATGAGCAATAGCATGGAACACGCTTGCCTAGAAGTAACCTATTCACTCTAGACATAAAGACTCCCAGGTTGTAGTTATCAGGAAACACAGACTCCGGCAAGGAATTCCACTTCTTGTCCCTTTTTAGGGGTAGCTAAAAAGTATGTTCTATGAATTTTACGAGGATAGCTCCAAACCTACTTATTTTGCTTCATAAATTGAGTCATACCCGCACGAAGCTGACCAATGGGTGTAGTTTAAATACACCTATGCCTCTAAACGCAGGCGCGGATGATGTAATGTGTTTAAAAAAAGATGAGCAATAGCAGAATTTTCTATTTCAGACCTATTTGTCTCTAGTGCTAGTGAATAATTCTCACTTGGCTCTAATATCGATTTTAAAACTGCAAACGTTTTGTATGCAAACTGATTTTTTATTAACTTTTGCACACAACAAATAGATGTTAATATTTGACCTCTACCTATCAAATTGATATAGTTTTGTTAACACATAAAAGCCAATCTTTTCACCAATTCAATGCTGTTTTGCGATAAATGAAAATGGTGAACTAAAGTTTAAGTATACATTATTACTCTTCGAAACGGAATGTGTTTTTTTTTTATTCAAGAAAGTTACATAAATATGGCAAAACCAGAATAACAACAAAAGCAACAGCAAAAGTAGGTATTGTTAGGAATTACGTTTCTTTATTTCTTTACTTTTAATCTCTTATCATTGGAAGGCCTCCCTTAAGGTGGACTGATGACCTAGGGACTAGGGTTGCGAATAGCCGATGGATGCGAGACGCACAGGACCGGTTGTAGTGGCGACACTTGGGGAACGCCTATTTCCAGCAGTGGACGTCTTTCGGCTGATATGATGATGATGACTAAGAAATGTGGAATTATAAAATTCAGCATTTTTATTTAAACTTGCTTTTGTTTACATTTTTTTTAATGAATCTGCCCTGTAGCCGCTTTGCCGACAATTGCTAAACAGCGTGTAATTTAAACGTTGTTTATGATTCTTTCTTCAAACTGCCTATTTTTTTTTATGCTGTAATCCCATTCAAGTGACAGAAGTGTGAGTAGTGCTGCGGAATCTGTTCGAAAGGGGTACCGTAGCCTTGGAACACAAAGGGCACCAGGAGGAACACGGATGGGTTTTAGTCAATAAGAGTCTGACACTCCCTCTTGCTTTACCCAGAGCGGGAGGAGTCATTTGATGAATTCCCATCCTTAAAAAAAAAAAACAGAAGTGTGAGTACTTATTTGAACGAACTCTATTTTATCAAGATGTACAATGAAGTTATAAGTTAGAGGTTATGCATAAAGTAGCTTTATTTCAGAAGAAATAAGGTAAATATTACTGATTGTAATTTTCCCGACGCGACGTATATACGTCCAATTATATTATCCAAAGGGTCGAGTAGATTCACATTCAAATAGACTGACATTATTATGTTTGCACTGGGCCACATTGGGCTTGTTAAAGTTAAATTGCTTTCAGAAATAATATTAAAACTAATACGAGTTTATAACACATGTGATTTAAATAAACCACTTTAAAGGGTCAATGACGTACTTTTAGGTTTACATTTGGTCTCAAAATAACCGCTGTAACCACTAGTTTTATCGCCGGATTTTGTTTTTTTTTTTTTAATTTGTCAAGCTGAAATACACAATATTCTTGTTCCAGTCATCCGGCAGTTCCTCAGCGGTCTAGATCTTCTCAATCAAAGGCGTCAATACGTCGACAGCGGACGCTAAGTCGGCTTGTAGCATTTCCGCAGTTAATAGGTCGAGTCCGGGTGCTTTACCTGTCTTCAAAGAGAGGACCGCCTCAGCCACTTCATAAGCTGACGGTGGTTCCATGTTGATGTTGAGGATGATCCGTGGCGATGAGAAACCGACCGGTAGAGCGTAAGGTGTTGATGCTGCTGACAGTCGGAAGACTTCCTCTAAGTGTTGGCGCCATCGAAGTAGCTGCCCTCCTGCCGTCACAATGAGCTGCCCCTCTTTCGATTTAAGCGGCTTTCTTTGGCGCTTGCTGTTTCCTGCTAAAATGTTAGTGGCTTTGTACAGCTCTTTCAAGTTGCCGGTGTTTGCAGCATGTTGAGCACACTATCAGCCCACCGCCTTCTATCCGCACGTGTACTGTTGACTCCGTAGCATCTTCTAGTGCAGAGAACCGATTTTACAGCTCAAGCTGAAACGCATTACGGGTCTCCAATTCGTGAAGTTTGCTCACGTCAAACCTTCTTCCCACCTTGCCGGGTTCTCCCGCACCGCAGGGGCGCCGATATTGATAGCCATCTGGTGGTCACTATCAATATCGGCGCCCCTGCAGTTGCTGACATCGATCAATGAAGAACGCCATTTGGAGCTAATGGCAAGATGGTCAATTTGATTTTTGGAGACTCCATCGGGTGAGTTCCTAGTGTATTTGTGGTGGTCGCCGTGAATAAAAGTGTTCCTTCGATAGTCAGGACATAGTTCAGACCAAACTCAATAAAATCGCTCACCGTTACACACTCCAAGACCCTGTGTACCCATATGCCGTTCGCGATTAGTGTTAATCTCCCAACCTTTGCATTCAGGTCCCCCATATCGATGACGATGTCCAACTTTTTTATGCTCCTAAGGGTGGCGTTGAGGGCGTTATAGAAGTCGTCTTTGGTGTCCACTGGTGATGCATTGGTTGGGGCGTAGCACTGTACGATGGATATCTTCCGGGCTCTGGAATAGAAACGGGCATACTTGATCCGGAGCCCCTGGATGTTCTCAGCTCACTAAAACCGTTTCTTCTCACTTTGCTTAGACCGAGTATTTGCAGCTTGTAACTAATCAAGACTGCTTCTGCTTGGGCAAGTCGACTGTCATCACTAAGCGTACGTTTATTCCAAAATACAAATCGTGTCCGTAATTTCATGCCAAAAATCGTCGGTGAAGTATCGGTCCGGTTTTCTACTGTTTCGTTTCAAGAACCTATTATTGTCGGGCAAGCGAGTGATTAGCCCACTATCCTTAATCTGGTAGCGGGGCTGCCGCTTCAGAGCCTCCGGATCTGCTCGGTTTTTTTTCAGGTTCCCTCCCTAGTGAGTCGATTCTGTTTTAAGGCGCAGAATACTCGCCCTTTGCTCTGCATCCGTTAGCTCAGCTGCAACTCAGGGTGGCAGACGCGCGGTGGCGCGGTTGCAGCAGGTCCCAGGGAGTGTCCTCCGACAACGGGGACGACCCGTCACCCACGTGGATGACTTGGACTGACTAGGGCTCTGCTTTATACGGAACTCCACCAGGAGTACAGCAGATGGTTTCTTGGCACTCGTAGTATGTGGCCAGCGTACTGTTAGGTTTGCTGCACTACTCAGACGTGCTGGAGGCGCTGCGGCGGCGCGCGCAGCCGCAGCGTCTCCAGCACGTCTGAGTGGTGCAGCAAACCTAGCAGTACGCTGGCCACATACTTGACCAGCGCCACGTCTTTTCTAATTGCCAGTCTGGTATATCCGACCATGCCTAGGACGAACAAACTCGGGTACATGAGAGGATAAAAAGGGTAAACCCCATATTCCTTCAAGTACAGTAACCTGGCTGCTTTGTTTTTTTTTTTATGGGGTCCGTTACAATCTTAAAGACCCAAGCCAACCTCACCTGCTAGAAGTGCACCCTGCTGTTCAACGGACGAGGCTCTGGCAAACCTGGTTTCCCTCTCGTAGGGTTGTGGGGGTCAGACGGCTGGTCGCCCCACGTAAAACCAACTTCAGTCAAATATTAATATGGACAAGGACAAGTCGAGATAGGGTACTCGGGCTAGGGCGTCGCCGCATAACGACGCGCAGGCACATCGCCCTAAACCTGCGATAAGTGGGCTAGGGCTACCGTGTCAAGTACGGGCACGGCTAAAGAGGATAGTACCCAAGAAGAAGTTTCGCTTTCCCACCTGGAACATTGGCTCCCTACCGGACGTTGCCGAGAACTCGCGGACGTACTTGCGAAGCGTCGAGTCCAGTGTGCCTTCCTTCAGGAGACGCGCTGGAAGGGAAATAAGTCACGTGACTTCGGGCAGGGGTACCGGCTACTATATACTGGATCACCAACGGGCAGGGGCGGAGTGGCCGTGGTGCTGTCTAAGGACCTTCAGGATGGACTCCATGAAGTAGAACGAAGCAGTGACCGGTTGATGCGAGTTAGGGTGCTGATCGAAGGTCGGTAACGAACCTAATCAGCGCCTATGGTTCTCAAACTGGTTGCTGTGAGTCTGAAAAGGAGGCCTTCTGGGATGAGTTCAAGGACGTATTACGCGTTATTCCGAATTCCGAAGGTGTTTTGGTTGGGGGGGATCTCAACGGTCACGTAGGTCAGTTTGCTGGAGAGCACGGACGTGTTCACGGTGGTTTTGGTTATGGCCAGCTAAAAGCAGAGGGAGTCAGTATACTCAGCACCTGCGCTGTGTCGGACCTAGCCATCGCGAACACATTCTTTCAGAAGAAGCCCCAGCATCTTATTACGTACCGTAGTGGTGCCTACTCAACCCAAATAGATTACCTGCTGGTGCGACGGTGCCACATTGGCAAGGTTACCAACTACAAAGTCATCCCAGGCGAAAGGTTAACGGTTCAACACCGCCTCCTTGTGACTTATTTCCCCTATTTCCCACGACGAAACCCGCATTGCTCTTCGCCACATGAAGAACCGGAAAGCGGTCGGGCCTGACTATGTGCCAATTGAAATGTGGAAGGCGATGGGCCCACATGGTGTGGACCTTCTGACGGTTCTTTTTTAACCGCATCCTGATCACCAAGAAAATGCCGAACCAGTGGCGATTTAGCCTGATTATCCCTGTTTACAAAGGCAAAGGTAGCGTACAGGATTGAAGTAGCTACCGCGGTATCAAGATCATGTACCGTGTACGTGTATGTTTTGGGGGGCCGAGTCACCCGCGTCCGTAGGAGAATATCCAATGTTAGGCCCTACACGTGGTCCCCGGGTGGTGCTAATCAGGTGACACTAACTGGTGGTAGGCTTCGGCCGATGGCTTGTGACCACCCACTGGGCAAAGACGTACCGCCAAGCGGCTTAGCTGTGTTCCGGTACGATGCTCAGTGTAGCCAATTCAGAGGAGTTGGGTCGAAATAGTTGTTCCAATGCAGGCAGACCAGCCAGGCTAGCCCTGGCATGGGCGTATCGGGAGACTAGTCTTGGAGGGTAGCGGGATCCGAGGCACGGTGCGCCGCTGGCCGACCGCAGATAGTTGGGGGCCCAAGTAGTGTGCTAGCCACACATGAAAGGCTGCCCCGCCAACTGACGAAAAATCCCGGAATGCACCATCGTGCTGGTTGGCGACCAGATGAAAGGGCCCGATGGACATTCCCGGGGGGGCTCGGGCGTCCCCGCAGTCTCCAGACTAGTCCCCCAAAGATGTCGTCCTGTCAGGGCGTGCCTGAAGGTTAGCAGCTTGGAACCTCATTTCACTTCCTTCTCCTCAACCTCCATCACTTTAATGAACAGGAATAAAAAGAGAAAAGCTAAACAGCGGCAGCACGTCCTTTCGCATAAAGTGCACCTCTCTAATAGACAAGGTCTGCACTCAAATCTCACCGCAGTTCTTCACCACCTCGAGACCGAGAAACCAGCGCTCTTGTTCCTGTCGGAGACGCAGATCGGATGTCCGTCGGACGTGTCATACCTGTCTTACCCTGGGTTTACCCTGGAGCACCACTTCAGACCCCGCGCGGGCGTATGCATGTACGCCCGGGACGACATCTGCTATCGGCGTCTCCGCTACCTTGAAGAATCCAGGTTCTCAACGCTGTGGGCTATAGTGGACACAGGTCTATACAAAATTGTCTACGCATGCGTCTACCGTTCGCACGGTGGTGATTTGGAGACAACTGGGCTTACACACCCTGAGTGAGGCGGCGGATGCGGCTCAGCAGAGGTACCCTTCTGCCCAATTGGTGTTACTGGGGGACTTCAATGCCCACCATCAGGAGTGGCTCTTCCCATACCAGTGCACAGACCATGCTGGACGAGAGACGCGAAAGCTAGCGCTTGCGTTAAATCTTACCGAGCTGGTCCAGGGGACAACGAGGGTGCCGGATGTTGATTCGCACACTGCCAATTGCTTGGACCTTTTGCTGACAACAGATCCAGACCGCTATTCGGTGTCAATTTCATCACCACTGGGTAGTTCCGACCACTGTCTGGTGAAGTCTGTGTCGGTCTACTCTCCGCCCGATCCTAGCCCAAGAGGCACCCGGCGGGTATGGCGATACAAGTCAGCAGTTTGGGATGGCATGCGATCTTTCTTCGCATGTTACCCTTGGCAGCCTACTTGCTTTTCTTCCACTGATACTACGTCGTGCGCGGATACCGTGACGGATGTGTTGCGGAGGGGAATGGAGTACTACATTCCGTTCTCTGACATAGCAATATCTGGCAAAGCTCGTCCTTGGTTTGGTGCCGAGTGCAATCGCGCTGATGCGCATAAGCACGCGGCGTACCTAGCATGGGTCGACGCTCGTACGCGCAAAGCAAATGACGTGAGTCAGAAGAAGAGAGCCTTCAACAGGGCTGCAAAGTCCTGCAAGAAGGTGCTGCGGAGGGCTCGGTTTGACCACATTAGCCGAATAGGGAACTAACTTGCTTCATACCCAGCAGGTAGTAAGGCTTTTTGGTCCCTGGCTAAGTCGGTCGAATCGAACTTCTGCCGCCCCTCACTACCACCACTGCTGAGACCCGACGGGACGCTGGCCCACTCCGCTGAGGAGAAAGCGAACTTGTTTGCTTCTTTGTTTGCGGAATCTTCACGTCTGGATCCTGGTGGCGCGACGCCCTCCGCCTCTCCTGGTGAATGCGAGTCGAGTATGTCGAACATTCGCATTCATCAGAAGGACGTCCGTAGGGTACTGCGTAACCTAGACGTGAACAAGGCTAGTGGTCCCGACGGGATACCGGCAATTGTTCTGAAGACTTGTGCGCCTGAGCTGTCTCCGATCTTGACACGCCTATTTCGCCTTTCGTTCGAGACTGGAAAAGTGCCGAAGTCTTGGAAGCAAGCGAACGTGCAGCCCGTGCCCAAGAAGGGTAGTCGAGCTGACCCGTCGAATTATAGACCCATCTCGGTAACGTCCATACTCTGTAAGACTATGGAACGCGTGCTGAATCATAAGCTCCTGGCGTACCTAGAAGCGAATGATATCCTTAGTGACCGACAATACGGGTTTCGCCGAAATCGGTCAACTGGGGATCTACTAGCGTATGCCATTCACATCTGGAGTGAGGCCATAGAGAAGCACGGGGAGGCACTGGCGGTCTCCCTTGACATCTCGAAGGCCTTCGACAGGGTCTGGCACGATAGCCTTATTAGTAAGCTTCCTTCCTTCGGTCTGCCCGCCGGTTTGTGTGATTGGATCGCAGATTTCCTGAGGGATCGGTCTATCCGAGTGGTCATAGATGGCTGCTCGTCTGGACTGCTGGATATTAATGCCGGGGTTCCTCAGGGGGCAACACTGTTCTTGCTGCATAATAATGATCTGCTTAAACCGGTACCTTTGGGTATGCAGACGACAGCACTGTTGCTGAGAGATACGTGACCGACGCACGAGCTGGTGGGTCGCAGATCCGGTTTCTCCGGGAGGCAATGGTTGAGCGCTTGAACGTGTCCTTACAGGCGGTCTCTGAATGGGGCTATGCGAATCTGGTCAAGTTCAATGCTGCTAAGACCAAAGCGTGTCTGTTTTCCGCCAAAAGGAGCCAATTCCGCCCAGCTCCATCTTTCCGCGGTGAAACCGTGCCGATAACCGACCATCTTGAGCTTCTTGGGGTTACATTAACATCTACTCTCAATTTTGGCCCTTACATAGAGGCAAAAGCTCAAGTGGCTGCAAAGAAGTTGGGGATTCTGGCTAAGGTGAGACGGTACTTCACGCCGGAACAGCTGCTCAAACTCTATCAAGCGCAAGTTCGGTCGTGTATGGAATACTGCTCTCATCTTTGGGGTGGATCTGCCAGATAACAGCTTGATGCCCTTGAGTCAATTGAGAAACGAGCCAAGAGGATCATCGGCAATGAGAGGCTCGTCGCGTCGAAGCTCCAAAGTCTTGAACATCGACGACGAGTTGCTAGCCTGTCGGTTTTTTATCGGTTGCATTTTGGGGAATGTGCGACGGAATTGCATAATTTAATTCCGCCAAGCCCGATACATCATCGGACCACAAGACGAACGGCGATGCGCCACCGGTACATGGTGGACATCCCACCTATACGCACAAAACGTTTTGGGAACACATTCATAGTGCGTACAGCTAAGGAGTGGAACTCCCTGCCGGAGTCTGTGTTTCCTGATAGCTACAACCTGGGAGTCTTTAAATCAAGAGTGAATAGGTTATTTCTAGGCAAGCGTGCTCCATCTTCGACCACATCCTCGCTTACCATCAGCAGGAGGCCATCGACTGTATACCTCGGCAGTCCATCGTGGGCACTGCGCTTTAAGAGCGTTCCCGAGGCCTATATTGACATTATCCTCGTGTATCGACTAGTGTCCTCTGCCCAGACCGCTGTTGGCGAATCGAATGGCTTCCCAATATCTGTTGGCGTTCACTAAGGCTCGGCTCTTAGTCCGTTCTTGTTTAACGTAGTGCTCGATGTAGTTACGGCAAAAATCCAAGATCAGCCTCCATGGCTAATGATGTATGCCGATGACATCGCCCTCGTTAATCAAAACAAAGCCCATCTTAAGCGCAAAGTCAACATTCGGAAGGACACGCTTGATAACGGTAGTCTGAGACTAAATGTGGCGAATACTGAGTACATGTCCTGTGGCAGCACGCTTGCAAACACCATCCGAATAGGTTCGGACCTGATCAGAAAGTCCGATACGTTCAGGTACCGTGGATCCGTGCTGCACGAGTCTGGCAACGTAGACGACAATGTCCAAGCACGTGTAGGCGCGGCTTAGGCGAAGTGACGCGAGGTAACGGTTGTTGTATGTGACCGCAAAATGCCTCTGAAGCTTAAGGGGCAGATATATAAATGCATCATACGGCCTGTCCTACTGTACGGGGGCGAGTGTTGGCCAGCACTAAGCAGACACACCCAGGAGCTTCGCCTCACGGATATGAAGATGCTGAGGTGGATGAGTGGCGTAACGTGATCCGATCGCATACGCAACTCTTTCATCCGAGGTAGTCTTGGTGTCCGTGACGTGGGGGAAAAACTGCAAGAGTGTCGTCTGCGATGGTATGGCCACATCATGCGCCGTCCTATGGAGTACGTTGGTCGGAGATGTATGAAAATGGCTGTTCTTGGGGCTAGGTCCCGTGGTCGCCCTCGCAAGCGCTGACTGGACGTCGTCAAGTCCGACATGAGTGCCAATGGCTTTACTGAGAAGGATGTTCAAGATCGGGCAACGTGGAGGAAGCTAAGTAGGAAGGCGGGCAATAGCCAGGATTTACGCCAGGTGGAAGAAGAAGACATGGGCTTTGGGATCGCTGGTAAGTGCCGAGAAAGTAACTTCGAATTTACTATAAACGTTAAGTCAATTAGTAGAGTGAAAAGTTTAAATATCTTGGGAATTTTCTTACTTACGACCTCAGTGACCATGTTGTCATTGAACGGGAGCGTAGAGCTCTGGCGGTCAGGGGTAATATATTGGCACGAAGACTTGCTCGGTGTACTGACCAAGTAAAGATAACGCTTTTTAATTTTTATTCTCAGAGTTTTTACACCGGTAATCTTTGAGTCAATAATTACTCGAAAATATCGCTGGATGTCCTACGCGTCCAATATTTGGATTAAGGATGCTGTTGCAATTGCCTCGTTTTTGCAGTGCCTCTGAAATGTTTACGGTAACCCATACCGATGGGTTTCATGCTATCTATCATACGCAAGAAAACGGCTTCGCTTTGAGCAGATTAAGAGGCAGTCATAATAGCTTCTTGAAGGCTGTGGTGGGTGATACTTCCTCCACCATAGTAAGGCAATTGGTGTTTTGTTGATGCGTGGTCCTCTCATTAATTCGCCGTCAGTTTATATGATTATTACATATGATTTTATTTTGTTTTTTATAACCAAATATTCTTTTTTTTTGCTTATAAATTATTCTTAGTTTGCTATATTTTATTCATTTTTCTTGCGTAGGTACGTCAATAAAAATATTCAAAAGAAATATTATCTACTGAAAATTTAATTCACGTTCTATCTCTGAGAATGGGTTCAGAAAATGATTTACGCAATAACAATACTCCTGAAGGGACTCTATGTGAAGATTCATCATCATCATCATCCACAGCCTGACTTTGCTCACTGCTGAGCATAGGCCTCTCTTTTTTTGTGCCAATCTCCACGCTCCTGTGCCAGCCTCATCCAAGTTTTTCCTGCGATGGCAACAATGTCATCCATCCATCTCACTGCTGGTCGACCACCACTTTTTCTTCCAGTCCTTGGACGCCACTCGGTCCCTGCCTTACTTAACCTATCATCACTGCGCCTTGCCAGGTGTCCTGCCCAGCTCCATTTTAGTTCCATGATTCCGTTTCCGATGTCGAAAACCTTCGTACGTCTTCGGATCTCGACGTTTGGGACTCCGTCCATTAGCTGTATGCCAAGCATGGAACGCTCCATAGCTCTCTGTGCAACTCTCAAACTGTACACAGTCTCCTGCGTCCATGTTTCGGCACCGTGAGTCATGGTGGGCAAAACATACTGGTTATAGAGGCGGGATTTCAGACTTTGTGGGATTTTGCCCGACTTAAGAATGTTGTCCAATTTACTAAAAGTGGCCCACCCAAGCTGTATTCTTCTCGATACCTCGGTTTGCTGGTGTTCTTTGCCAAATGAAAAAATATGGCCAAGATATATCCATATGAAGATATGGCCATATCTGTCAACCATTTCCAACACCTCATTCCCAACTTTAACAAAAGGGTTTGAATTGCCGGAGATACTTGCCATAACCTTTGTCTTGGCCTTATTATCCTTAGTCCTACCTTAAAAGAGACATCATAAAGGTTTTGCAGCATTTTCTGAAGGTGTTTGAAGTTTTCAGCGAAAACTACTTGGTCATCTGCAAATCTCAAATGACACAGGACCATTGATGTTAATACCACAATAGTCCCAATCTAGCCTTTTCATGGTGAAATGTGAAGATTATTATAGTGAAAATTCCTTTTAATTGGATGGTCCTGTTTGTTTATCAGTAAGTACATTTTGTCGAGTTATACGCACATTAATGTCGTATAAAAATCGACTGCCCCATACCTTTTTTTCGCAATTTCGGTCCCATAGTGAAAGTTGTTCATATTGATGAGTACGTCCACGTACGTTGTACTAGACTTAGTATTTTAAGACATATTTATGTTTAAGATTTTTCCTATACATGCTGTTCAGAATTTAAATAAATCAATGAACTCCAAGCCTAAGACATTTGTCTCACCGCCGGCGATCAGCGAGTAGGAAGTAAAGCTTCAAACTCGAAACAATTGGCGATCAACGAGTAGCGAGTGAAAAGATTCGATAGTTTTAACGCTCGGCTTTCAGCGAGTTCTTTAGTGCGACGGGCTTTTACCCGCAATACTCGCTCCGGCCGGCACTATAGGTAGAAATTACCGCAGTTTGGTTGTTCTGACCGCCAAGCGAGCATCGCCGAGCGAGTGTCGCTGCGATCAACTAGAGGTAAGAGCCGCTCAACAGCCAGCTGTCGACTATGAATGTATGTGTTTCTTTTACTCACACGAGATATATATCTTTTGTTCCTTACCTCAGCGAGCAAATGGTCAATAGCTACTCGCTTCCTCGCCGGCGGTGAGACAAGTGCCTAATAATAGCTTATTTAACTTGCGGTACCGTACAATACTCCTGAAGGATATTTGTTGGAAAATTTGTCGGAAATTGCTTCTGTTGTCACAAAACTCTGTTGTGAGAATTGGTTCCAAAGGAAATCTTTCGTGGCTACACAAACTCGTTTAATGACAATTTTCTGTTACTTAAATAAATTCCGCCGTTTCCGAGAGTGACATTATTGTTTAGAACTTGACTTTTGGAAAGTTTATAACTAGAAGAAGGTAGTTTCTAGGGAAAACCGACTCCAAACAAATGCAGCTATTCAACTGTCACTTTGAGACTTTTCATGATGTATGGCAATCACTATAAATAACCTACGAACTTTTCCAAATGTCAAAATCAGTATCATTTGCAAAAAAAAAAGTTTTCGATTCTCTACAAAACCAAACAGTCCATATAATAAGTAAAATTATTTAATAGTGATAGCTTAGAACTTTGGGTAGACGCAGTTTGGTTCCTCACTAGTTAGTTAAAACTTGACTGTAGTAGTTTTTACCACAGGAAGAACGCGTGAGTTTATGTGTACAAATAGATAACAAAGTTTTGTGTTTTTCACACACCTGAACTCTTTGAATATCAACAACACTAAGGTCTTTCTATATTCGCGAGCAGGGATGAGCTACCTAGGTACCACCAGTGAGCCAACTCCGATCCGCGTATGGTCCCGTCCCACGCAGTCAACATTTCCACGGTAGAGTGAGTGGCATTCGATTTGTTTAAACAATCAAATCGACACAAATAACTGTGTGTTGTTTGAAATTACTAGATTTACTGCGGTCTTTATTTTATTTATAGGCACGTTTATTCACTCTATTTCAGGTGTGAGCTTGTGATTGGGTTCATTACTTTTACCAATGAAAAATTTCAATATTTTGCAGTTGTCGTAGCTGACGTATTACCTAGCAGTTATAACAATACGATTATTATGTACATACCACAGTAATAATTATAACCCCAATAATAGTGAATATTTGTGAAAAAAACGCTTTTGAACCCTAAGATTAAATTAGTGTCGTGTAAATGAATTCATTTTAGCCTTTGGAGCTCCTATTTTTTTTAATTCGGGATTTTTATTTAGTAAAAATTCTGCAGGTTTATCTGGCGCCTGGAAAAACCCATCTCTTTTCTAGAGAGTCTGCTTTTGACAGTTCTATTTCGTCGGTCTAATAGATTTGATTTCATTACATAGTATAAACCAAAGTCGCTTCCGCTGTCTGTCTGTCCCTATGTATGCTTAGATCTTTAAAACTTTGCAACTGATTTTTATGCGGGTTTTTTGATAGATACAATGGTTCTCGAGGAAGGTTTTAGTATATAATTTGCACCCTTGCGAAGCCGGGGTGGGTCGTAATATATAAAATAATTCTTACCTGATAAAGGAATGCCTTCACAAATACTTGAGCGCTGAAAAGGCCTATTGGAGTCCTTCTTCTTCAAACACAGCAGTCCACCAAGTATCTATCGAAAGAAGAGTAACACTGAATACAAAACCAGGAACAGTTGGTTTTTGTTCACCAAAAAAGATTGACGTGTAAATAGTTAACCTACTTACAAAATAAATATCATTTATCATGAAAATTGTGTAGGGAAAGCATAATTATCAGTAAGTAATAATAATACACGAAATAATAATTTTAATTGTCAATGGTCAGGCAGGGGCCAATAGTTCTTCCATAGTAGTAGTAATTAGTCCACTAAACCAGCCAAACCCATAGCGTTTTTCATCTTTTGTTTCCATATTTTGCAATAGTTTTGCTCCAACCGGGGATTGTCCTTGGGTATACTTTCACAGTGCATACAGGGATAATCGTCGGTTGGTGTCCCATTCCATTTAAAATGTCTAAAGAGGCCTCTGCGAGTTGGCATCGGCCCCTCGTACGCCTACCAAAGGACCGGGTCTCTAGGGACCCGAGAATGTCAAAAACAAAAAAAAAAATACACGAAATAATATCAGGGAAAAGTTTAATAATAACTGCATTCAAAGATTTGGAGACCGCGTAAATGTATTTTTCGGTATAATATTACCCACAAAAAATCCATCTATTTACCAGTGAGACAATTTGCTTTTCAACACCCAAAAAAATAAACTAAATAAAGGTCAAATACCTTTAAACCATTTTGAGCTTAAAAATTTTACTTTGCTGCCTACATTTCCTAGGTAAATATTAGTCTCTTTGTTGTTTTCCTGTTACCTGTTGTTGTAGACCTGCACAAAATATTTTCAGCTCGGTTTTTTCGCTACCTTCGAACATAGACTAACAAAACATAACCTTGTAAGGCTTACGCAATAGGACAAAAGTAACGTCCCGTTATTCCCGAAAACACATCTGAATTTCAAATTAATTGGCATAGGTGGCCTTCAACTTATTGTTACTTTGAATAACTGGAAAATATGACTGACTTTTTTCCCCAAACGAGAACATAACGAGTGCAAGTCACGTTTTGACAGCTTAGGGACTCCCTAAGGCAATGAGACTGATAAGTATGGCTTGACCGAATACCATAACAAAGGCAGTTTTACTATCTATACACAACGTTTAACAGAATAAACGCAATACGTAAAAAAAAAACATTTTAACAAAAAATTAAAACCGACTCCAAAAAACTTTTTTTTTATACTTTTTAGTGGTACCTGCGTACCACTAAAAAGTGAAACCACAACAGCGACCGGCATGATGTTATGTTATGAACTGGTATAAGCAATCAACAGACATGCGATTTCAGAAATCCCGATCCATTTGCTATCATTTATTGAAGAGTTCCGTTGCCTACCTCCAAATTTCTTCATCAGATCTTACCAAATTAAAATGGAACCAGTCCGGGAAAATACACTTCCAAACAAAAAAAAAGAATCATCAAAATCGGTTAAAAATTGGCGAAAATATCGCTGAACAAACATTTTTCATGGGATCAGATCCTGACTTATACCTTCCATCGTCAGCTCAGCAACATGAGATGATGATTATCAGGCACAAATATCTGAATTGCGTTAGAATTTTCATGGAAAACATTGTACGTGCCTATAAAATTTGAGGGTTTCCCTCGACTATCAAAGGATCCCATCATCAGATTCTGACTTGGTGACAATGAGACCACCTCAGGAGTATAGGGCTTTCGAATAAAAAAATAGTTTTTAAAATTGGTCCACAATTGGCGGAGAAATCGGTGAACAGACATAAAAAAAAAAATTAAAAAAAAATCTTACAACCGAACATAGAACCTCCCCCTTTTTGAAGAAGTCGCTTAAAAAGGGGTCATTACACACGTTATTATGAATAACTTTTACAAGGGGACCATCACGGAATTCGTGGAAAAAAAAAACCGACTGCCCCATACATTTCTGTGCACATAATTTGACAAAATGTACTGAATAGCTGATTTATTTTTCAGTTATTGCGTTTATTCTGTTACACGTTGTATACTTCTTTTTTAATTTTATATTCAAGGAATAGGTAATAAGCGGAGTTGATTTTTCGACTAAACTTTGGGTCCCGAGTGAAGCGCTTGTCTATTTTACTCGCTCAAGGTCGTTAGCAGCTGTCCGCGCCTTAAGAAATATATATTTTTTAAGCTGACGTCAAAAAATATTTATGCCACTCAACAAGAGACCCAGCCTTACAACAACAGCAGTGCGATTCTGTAAAATTATCACAGTGAAAACTTAGGTGATGTGAGCAGTCATCATAACAGCCGAAAGACGTCCACTGCTGGACATACGAGTAGGCCTCCCCAAAATGGCCATAATTGCCACGCTTGGCAGGCGGGTTGGCGATCGCAGTGTATGGTGTGGCATTTAACAGAGAACGCTGCTGCCCATTCTCTGGTGAGTCCCTTTGTCGCCTCTTACGACGGGAAGTGATGAGATGGTATTATTATTTTACGGAACCATACGGGACCGGCCGACACCATACGGCGAATTGTGAGCTGTCAATCCATGGTATTTTCTTTCACGCTCACATCACCCAAGCTATTACGTGAGATGGTTACAGAATATACAGGCTATTGAGTATCCTTAAAGCTAAAGTAGCCGCCAGATAAATGGCGCAATAACGGTTTTGACCCTCGTACATTTATTGACTTCCTTAATATCATAACCAGATATAAAGACACTAGTTGACCCACGCGAACGCTGCTCCGCTCCTATTGGTCTTAACGTGATGTTATATAGCCTTCCTCGATAAATGGGCTATCTAAAACAGAAATATTCTTAAAATCGAGCGAGTAGTTCTTGAGATTAGCGCGTTGAAGCAAACATACTCTTTAGCTTTATATATTGGTACTAGTTGACCCGCGCAACTTCGTCTGCGTCACAATTTTCATAACTGCTCCGCTCCTATTAATCTTAGCGTGATGATATATATAAAATTCTCGATAAATGGGCTATCTAACACTGAATTAAATCGGACTAGTAGTTCAAGCAAACAAACAAACAAAATCTTCAGCTTTATTTATTAAGTATAAATTAGTATAGATATAGAAGTATAGTTAAAGCTATCCTAAATCTTTTATTGTGATCCTTTACGTCCTCTTCGAACCGTTTCTCATTACTGAAGAGATTGCAAGTTTATCTGGCGCCTAGCATAAACGTGGGAATCTTTAAATCAGGAGAAGTTCGTATCTAGGCAAACGTGCTTTAAAGGCGACCACATCCGCGCTTACTACCTGGTGAGATAGTGGCCAGACGTAAGCGAAATATGTAGTAACTCGAGGCTGTCGCAATAAGGCCTCTGCCTCGAGTTTTGCGGGCAGCGGGGTGGTGGCGGCGGCGGCGCGGGTGCGAGGCGGGCAACGTAGACCCGTTCTCGAAACCAGCGGGCAGATCGCGGCACTATAGTGGCGTAGTGTTGTGTTCGTGGTTGTGTCGTCGAGATATTTGTTTTTATTCGCGAACGAAATGTCTGAACGAGGGCGATAATTTTTTTTTTATTAAAATTTATTCCTAACGCTCAATTTATTGTTGGTAAAAGAAGAAAATAAATTGCACAACACTGAAATGCAGACGCGTGGGTGGTCACTGCTTGACTGGAGTGCAACGCTCGTTGCCCGCCCTCGCGCCGCTACCGCGTCGCTATTTACGAAAGCCAGCCCATTTGATTGTACACATTAGATCCCGCCACTCCCGCGCTGCCGCCGCCGCCCCACTGCCCGCATGACTCAAAGCAAAGGCCTCATAGTTTTTTTAGTTATCATTAATAATCGCGCGTTTAACCACAATCTCACCTGATGCAACGCGACGATGTAGTGGACGATGAAACACGTCAAAATGGTCTATTGTAGCTTCTGCCTGAAGAAAATCACGTATTAACAGATAAATATAACAATAGATAGAGGTAAATTACCTCCTTAAATCCCCGTCGATACCGCACGTTCATATAGCAGTAGATCATGGGGTTGTAGCAGGAGTGTGACATGGCCAGCCAGTGGCAGGCGAACCACATGTACGGCATGCCGGGCCACATGCTCCACTCCTCATCGTCTTCGTGGACCGTCCATAGAACCTGGTGGCAGGAATAGGTATAAATCGTTGGTACCTACTATCCATCATCATCATAACAGCCTAAAGACGTCCACTGCTAGACATAGGCCTCCTCCAGAAGCGGGGATTGCCATAATCGCCACGCTTGGCAGGCGATTATGTACCTATGGTGTTGCATTTTACAGAGAACACTGCTGCCATTTCTCTGGTGAGTCCCTTAGTCGCCTCTTACGACACCTACGGGAAGTGATGGGTTGGTATTATTCTTTTACGGCACCATATGGCACCGGCCGACACCATACGGCATACTATCCAGATTAATAATGTTGGTGTTTTTTTTTTTTTTTGTAATGGGTTTGTTCTTGACTCTAGTCTATGTCAGAGATGACAGAAACAAAGTCTACGATGGAGCAAGCCTACCCAGAAGGAGCCTGTTCACTCTAATTTTGAAGAGATTAGGGTTGTAAGCTTGTGGAAACACAGACGCAGGCAGAGAGTTCCACTCCTTTGCTGTGCGCATTATAAAAGACGTTTGAAAACGCTTGGTGCGAATTGGTGGAATAGCCACAAGGTAGGGATGGTAAAATGCAGTGCGTCTGGATGTCCGATGGTAGAAGGGGGCCGGTGAGATGAGGTCGTGCAGTTCTTGGGCACACTCACCGAAGTACAATCTGTAGAAGACGGACAAGCAGGCAACGAGCGATGAGCCAAGCTATGTAGCTTGGCATCCACCAGTTTTACGTCGCCAATGAGCCTCTTAGCTCTGCGTTCCACTGAGTCAAGCGCGGCAAGCTGATACTTAGCTGAGCCATCCCAAAGGTGGCTACAATACTCCATGAAGGATCGGACTTGTGCTTTGTAAAGGGTTAAAAGCTGTCCAGGCCTAAAGTATCGCTTCACCCTTTTTAGGATGCCCAGCTTTTGGCCACAGTTTGGGCTTTGTACTCGATGGTGGTGCCGAAGTTGAGACTGGATGTCAACTCCATGCCTAGGAGCTCGAGCCGATCAGTCACCGGAACAGATGCACCCCGAAAAGTAGGAGCTCGGTCAAAACGACTCCTTTTTGTGGTAAAAAGACACGCCTGTGTTTTGGTGGCGTTAAAAGTGACCAGATTGTCAGCACCCCACTGGGAGACAATGCTTAAGGTCAAATTAGTCCGCTCTACTATGGCCTCTCTCAAGGAACAAACTTCAACCCCACTGGTTGTTGCGTTGGACAAGTATCTCTCTGAAACCGTACTGTCATCTGCGTACCCAACAAGACCTAGCTGAAGTAGGTCATTAATGTGCAGCTGGAAAAGAGTTGCACAGAGAACAGACCCTTGAGGAACTCCGGCATGAGGTCAGAGGAGCAGCCGTCAACGACCACTCGGATCGACCATTCACTCAGGAAGTCTGATATCCAGCTACAAAAACCAGCTGGGATGCCATAAGCAGGAAGCTTGCTGAGTAGACCTGCGTGCCAGACCCTATCAAAAGCCTTCGAGATATCTAGCGACACGGCAAGTGCTTCGCCGTGTCTCTCAATGGCTTCGCCCCAGCAGTGCGTGACAAACACAAGAAGATCGCCAGTTGACCGTCCCCGGCGAAAGCCATATTGACGGTCACTGAGGAGATTGTTGTCTTCAAGGTAGGTCAGCATCTTACTGTTCAGAACCCTCTCCATAACCTTGCATAGGATGGAGGAATGGCGATCGGACGGTAATGCGCAGGGTCAGCACGGTCTCCCTTTTTGGGCACCGGTTGCACATTCGCAAGCTTCCATGATCTCGGCACCGTTCTTTTTAAAGAGAGAGGAGGTACAGGCGTGTCAACACAGGAGACAATTCAGGTGCACATTGCCTCAACACTCTTGCTGGAATGCCGTCAAGTCCACTGGCCTTATTCACGTCTAAACTGCATAATACTCTACAGACCTCTTTATTTTGAACTTTGATCTCCGGCATCGAAGAGTCACAACGAGGTAAAGTTGGTGGTTGCTTAGAGCCAGCGTCCAGACGCGAATTGCCTGCAAAGAGAGTTGCAAATACATTTGCTTTCTCTCTTGCGGAGTGAGCCAGCGAACCATCAGGTTTTAGCACTGGAGGCAAAGTGGGTGAGATTGTGTCAAACGCTTTCGAAAGATCTAAGAATATACCCAGGTATTTAGCTCAAACACTGTCCTGGCTATGATTGCCAAGCGCTTTGATTTTCCCCACATTGGGCAATGTTGAGGCAGGCATGTCTGGGCAGTATAATTTGTGATTTTGAATTTCTGTTTCATATAGTGTATTTAATCAATTCTGTGTTTTGGTGATATTGTTTCTATTATTTATTTTATTTTATTATTTAATCTATTATAGTTGATATTTTAAATTTCTTTCTGACATTCACTTTTGACTTTTTAAATTGACGTGAATATTATGATAAATAACAAGTTGATAATTTATTTTATGTTCCGGTATTAATTGAAGTATTTGAGTATAAAGTAATATACCTAAACTAATAATATGTATTAAAAATTATAATTTATAAACCACAACAATAATGTTACGAGCTTGGGGTTCGTTACAATAAAAACAGCCGATTAAACCACCAAAAATAACACTTTAATTTAAAACAGTAATTAATACTTCAAACACACTAATTAAAACACAATCGCACTACTGAATACTTCACTTCACTTAATTCGCAGTTGAAGATCGCTTCCGAAGTTATCGCTTGTATCGCTAATTCAATACTGACCCAGTCGCCGGATGTCCGCCCTTTATATATCGGCGACAGTTATTTCTAGAACCTTCCAGTATAGAAACTTCTGGAAAGTTCGGGTACATACCGGTCCCGATTGACCTGGTGTCGAAACATCGAGAATGTTCTAGCATAGAAAATTCCAGAAACATCTCGACCCCAGTAATTCCGCTATTCGATACTAGATGGCGGTACATGTACGTAAATGTCGTTATGTACCTAGCTTTAATTCTGGCGCGTAACACTGCCCCCACCTAAGACATGCTCGTCCCGAGCATTATCAGTCCCATAATAACGCGCCAATCGATCCACGTGGACGATCTTAGGAGCGCTTCTTGTCCCTTTTTATATACGGTAGGTCACGTCATTGATTTTTGTCACAATCCGATACGGCCCGTTGTGAAAGCTGGTGTCACTGATGTGCTTTCGTGAACAGCACTTCGGTATGACAACAAAAATGGTTGTATATGCTTGTCCCAATCGCGTTGCCGATTTTCCACAACTTTTGCCAGGTACCTCTCCAATATCTGGTTAAATCGTTCCACCATTCCATCTGATTGTGGGTGGTAAGAAGTTGTTCTCGTTTTATGAGTACCCATAACTCGGCAAGTTTCCTGGAATATTTGTGACTCAAAATTCCTTCCTTGATCGCTGTGAATCTCCAAGGGTACTCCAAAACGACAGAAGACTTCATGAACCAGTTTATCTGCGACTGTTGAAGCTTCTTGATTTGGAATGGCAAAGACTTCCGGCCACTTAGTGAAGTAATCCATTACAACCATGAAATACTTGTTGCCACTTTCACTTTCCGGAAACGGTCCCGCAACATCCAGGGCTGTCCTTTCCCATGGTGCACCAACATTGTACAATTTCAATGCACCTCTGCTACGAGTCTGAGGACCTTTTACAGCCGCACAACTAGTACATTTGCGACACCAGTCTTCAACATCATCACGACAATGAACCCAGTAAAACCGTTCCCGTATCTTCAGTAGAGTCCGTTTAACTCCCATATGGCCTCCTGAACAACCATCGTGGTACAGCTGTAGAACATCCGGTACTTTAGCCCTAGGGACGACCGTTTGCAAATGACAGCTGTCTCCCCGAGCATTTTCCCATTTACGGCACAGGACTCCATCCTGAATCACTAAGCTGTCCCATTGGGCCCAATAGCTTTTCGTGATCGAACTCATCGCTGAGACGTCGCTCCACGTGGGCTTAGGAGCACTGGCCTTTATCTACTCCAGAATCGGCCGGATGTCCGAATCTTCCTGCTGAGCATGTTGTAGGCTTTCCTTCCACTCGTTGCTGAGATCTATTTTGAGCATCCTCACAGGTACGACTTCTTTGCCCTCCTGCCGAGTACAATGTTTGCAGTCTTCAGGGCAAGGTCTTCTTGACAATGCATCTGCGTTGCCATGAGATTTCCCACTGCGATGTTCGACCACAAAGTCGTATTCCTGCAGTAGTTCAATCCATCTCGCAACTTGTCCTTCTGGATTTTTAAACTGCAATAGCCATTTCAGTGCAGCATGGTCGGTTCGTAAGTGGAATTTCCGCCCCAGCAGATATTTGCTAAAATGTTGTAATGATTTTACCACAGCAAGCAATTCCCGTCTCGTGACACAATAATTCCTCTCTGGTTTCGACAACGACTTACTGAAGTACGCAATCACAACCTCTTGATCGCCATTACGTTGAGATAACACACCGCCAAGTTCTATATCACTTGCGTCTGTGTCAACTATAAATTCTTTGTTGGTATCAGGATACCCCAAAATAGGTGTTTTGTACAGACGGTCCTTTAGCTCCTGGAATGCGATGACACAACTTTCATCCCAACAGAAATGTCGCTTCTCCTCGGTTAGCTTGTGCAAGGGTTTGGCTATATCTGCAAAGTTCTTGACAAATCGCCGATAATAGGAGCACAAACCCAAAAATGCTCTGACCTGCGTCTTGTCTTTTGGAATTGGCCAATCCTTGACAGCGGCGATTTTCTCTGGATCCGTACGGATACCTTGTTCCGACACTACATACCCCAAAAAGCTAACTTGCCGTTTAAAAAGAGAACACTTTTTCGGACTCAACTTGAGGTTGGCACTCTTGATCTTCATAAGCACGCGTTCCAAGTTTTGAAGATGTTCTTCAAATGTACGGCCTACGATGATGATGTCATCCAAGTAGACAAGGCAGGCATCACCAATTAATCCATTTAGTACAAGTTCCATCAACCTTTCAAACGTTGCCGGAGCGTTACACAATCCAAACGGCATAACTTTAAATTGCCACAGACCTTTTCCTGTAGATAATGCAGTTTTCTCCTTGTCCTTTGGGTCAATTTCTACTTGCCAGTAGCCACTTTTTAGATCTAACGTGCTAAACCACTTTACTCCAGTAAGCATGTCCAGCGTGTCATCAATTCGTGGCAAAGGATAGCTGTCTTTCTTCGTAACGTCGTTCAGACGACGATAGTCAACACAAAACCGCATGCTGCCGTCCTTCTTCCTTACCAGCACTACAGGTGAACACTATGGACTGGATGAAGGTTCTATAACACCATCTTTCACCATTCCCTCAATCATGGTTTCCACCTCCTTTTCACGTGCTACTGGTAATCTCCTTGGTCGCTGACGGATAGGCGGTTCTTCTCCTGTATTTATTTTGTGTTGAACTAAGCCAGTCTTCCCGATGTCAGCATCGTCCGAAGAGAAAACATCGGCATACTTGAGTAACATCCTCTTCGCCTTGACTATTTCATTTTGAGACAGAGCGCTGCTACAGTCTTCTAAAAGTGTGGTCACTCTTGTTTGTGTATCCTTGCTGTCGGTCCCAGTTGATGATAGATATTGGCATCGACGCAACCAATCCACTTCCTCGCAGGTACCCATCAGTGTGCCCTTTTCTACCACCTGCTCCTTGTCACAAAGGTTCAGCACACGTACTCCTGAGATGTCGGTGGCTCTAACCAATGTTCGTGCCACTTTCCATGGAAGGTCATTGTCTACCCTTTCCACGACTACGCAACGATGAGTCTGCCCAGGATTCCGAGGAAGACTAACCGGCACAACCGTTTCCGATCTCGGAGGAAGAACAATTTTCTTTAGGCTGTACACATTTCCAGGTAAAGCCCCTTCCATGAAAAGTTCCTCTTGTCCACATTTCATAACTCCTTGATTCACGTCGATCTCACAACGATTCTTCCTCATAAAATCTAATCCCAGGATGCAATCGTCCATTATATCGGCCAAGACAACATTATGCAGGTAGAATTTGCTGCCTAGCTTCAACTCCATCTCTCTCTCTCCTCGGACGGGTGTATGCTGACCAGTGGCTGTTACCAAATTTATGCGCCCTCGGTTGTATGCAGAGTCCCCAAGGAACTGACTTATAAGTTGGGAACTGACAACCGTGCGAGAAGCTCCAGTGTCTATCGTCAGCTTACATGGTGTTCCGTTGACCTCGCCCTTGATGATAAGGCTGTTCCCGTCATGGGTTTGTGAGATCGAAATCCTTGGGGCTCTTTGAAAATCAGCCAGCACCCGCCCCGCAGTCCTGGCTTTTACTCGTTTCCCTGCTGTTGCTGGGCGTTGCTATTAGCCGCCCTATCCTCTGAAGGTCTGCCATCTTCCCTCTGTGTAGGGCGCTTAGGGCAACTGGATCGAAGGTGGCCCCTTTCACCACAGCCGTAGCACCTAGGGCTGTACCCTTTAAATTGGTCGCGAACCGTAGTTGCTCCGACCTCTCTAACGCGGTGGGAACGATGATCCTGCCGCACAGCTTCCACCTCTAGTGCATGGGCCAAAGCGTCCTTAAGCGTCCCGTGGTGCCCGAGTCTCACAGCAGCTCTAACCTCAAGGTCGCGGATGCCGTCGATGAATGTCTGTACCAAGTTCCCCTCAATGAGCGCAGGTACAGACTGGTACGCTTTTCGTACCAGCTTCTCGACTTCAAGGGCCCACTGCTGCAGGTTCTCACTGCTCCGTTGCACGCGATCCCTTAGCTGCGCACGAAATACGTGTTCCAGGTGAGCGTCACCATACCTGGCTTCCAACGCCTCAAGGAGCTGCTGGTAAGTCACCTCCTTACCGAGAGCTTCCAGGACGGTTAAGGCCTGGTCACGCAGGCCTAGGGTGAGGGCAGTCATGGCCTGGTCTTTACTTCACCCGTTTGCCTTCATTACAGCTTCAAACTGTATCTTGTACGCCGACCAAGAAGACGTGCCATCGAACGGCGGCACTTTGAACCCACGTAGCGAAGGTGTAGTAGCTGCGGAAGTAACAATCCCGTCTCCAAGTTTAAGGTTGCCCAACTCCTTCTTCACATCAGAAATGACGTCATCAAACTTGCTGATCCTGGTTTCAGCATCTGACAAGCGGTTGTCATGCTGAGCAACCTTATCCTTCACCTCCTTCATGTCTTTCCCGAAGGACGCGTGAAGTTCCTTCATGAGAAGCATCTGTTCTTCCTGTCGGCGGGCCTGCTCCTCCTTGTCACGCTGCAGCTGTTCTTCCAAGCGTCGGCCCTGCTCCTCCTGTCGGCGGGCCTGCTCCTCCTGTCGGCGGGCCTGCTCCTGCAGCATCATCATCAGAGCAGCAAAGTCTGGTGCTGATGATGCCGGAGCTGCTGTGGACGGGCCGGCCTCCATAGTCGGTACCTGGTCTTCCGACGTCTGCGACGTTGTTCCACCAAAACGTCTCTGGTCCGTCTCCTGCTGGCGTTGACTACGGGTACGGATACCCTCCGTGTCGTCCTTTGGCAGAATCGGCATGATTATCCGCTCTTCTGACACCAATTGTTACGAGCTTGGGGTTCGTTACAATAAAAACAGCCGATTAAACCACCAAAAATAACACTTTAATTTAAAACAGTAATTAATACTTCAAACACACTAATTAAAACACAATCGCACTACTGAATACTTCACTTCACTTAATTCGCAGTTGAAGATCGCTTCCGAAGTTATCGCTTGTATCGCTAATTCAATACTGACCCAGTCGCCGGATGTCCGCCCTTTATATATCGGCGACAGTTATTTCTAGAACCTTCCAGTATAGAAACTTCTGGAAAGTTCGGGTACATACCGGTCCCGATTGACCTGGTGTCGAAACATCGAGAATGTTCTAGCATAGAAAATTCCAGAAACATCTCGACCCCAGTAATTCCGCTATTCGATACTAGATGGCGGTACATGTACGTAAATTTCGTTATGTACCTAGCTTTAATTCTGGCGCGTAACAATAATATAAAATACTGATTGAATCAACTATAATAATATTAGTAATGAGTTGGTGTTTTTCAAGAAATTTTCGTACAGAGTTATTCAGAATTTTTTCAAGAACTTTAGAGAGTGCAGGTAAGACCTATATTGATATGTAGTTTTCAACACAGCCTCTGATCCCTTCCTTGTAAATTAGATGAACCACAGCTTTTTTAAAAGCCTCTGGAAAGACACCCTCCCGTAGGCATCGATTAAAAAGGTAAGTAATTGGTGGAACTAGTACATCTAGACAGTTTTTCAGTATTTGCGATGATATGCCATCCCACCCAACTACAAAATCAGAACGTTGCTTTAAGATTAGGGACTCAACATCAGCTTCTTTTACTTCCAAGATGGTAAGAGAGTTCATAGGTGAGTTTCGGGTGACCGTAGGAGAAAGTGAGGGATGGCTTCCTGCCGGTGATGATGCAGTGTCATTTGTTATTTTTGTAGCCAAATTTTTGCCAATGTTTGCAAAAAATTAGCCTACCTCATTAATTGCAGATTGTGGGCTGTCTTGTATTGCGAGTAGTGTACCCTCTATGGAGGTGTAGCCTCATTACTTACGAAAGCCTTAAAAGAGTTATATATATATTAGATTAGGAATTCAAATAATGACATGTTAATTGGTTCTCTATTTTCTACTGATGATTCGGTACAAGTTTTCCCTTGAGGGCGGAGCCCCAATAAATAGTTATCCTTTAAAGTGCAAACAGCATTTTATTTAAATAGCTACCGCTACGCCATAACCCCCGGTACTACAGTAGGTCCACTGGGCAAAGTTTTATTTTTTGGTTATTGGTTATTTGTTTGATTGTTTTAAATATATTAATTTAATATATTATTTATTGGGGCTCCGTCCTCAATAATAATAATATATTAATTTAATATATTATTGTTTTAAACATAAGGCTTTGGGAATACTTTTGGTTTTTTCAAGTTGACTAGTTTCATAATATGGTTTAAGAACTTTATTTCCTCATAAGAATTAACAATAATTCACTTACTGAGAAACAAGATTTACAATTAATGTTTAGGTTACTAGCGTACAGAGAAAAAATAAAAAACATTTTTTTTTTGCGGGTAGGTGATACACATATTACAACGAAACATCAACCGAGCAAACACGGATACAAAAGTAAAAGTTACAACATACTAGATGTGGCACAAAAGGCAGCGTACTGACCAATTGGATATTTTTATTTTATTTTTATATAATTTCATCAGTTTTGAGTTTTTTCATGCGATGTTTATACTTTACACATAGGTATATATAATTTTTTAATAATATATATATTTATTATTATTATTTTTTTTATTTATTCATAATGTATGATTTTAATTGTTTTTTAAATGCAGACATACTTTTCTGTTCTTTTATGTCCATCGGTATTTTATTGTATAAGTTAACACCCTCATATTCAATATTTCTTTTTCCGTAATTAACTGTTCTGGGTGGACGCGTTACTAAGTAGTGGGAGTTTCGCAGTCTAATTTTTTGGATTTGATGTTTTTGGTAAAATTTTGCGTTGTATGAATATCATTATGTATTATTTTTCGTATAAGAATACACGTATAGTATATGTATGTTTGGGAAATGTTCATTATTTTGGTATCTTCGTATATCCTTTTAGTTGGGGTTCTAAATTTGTAATTGAAAAGAATTTTGATTAATTTATTTTGTGCTGTCTGTAGTAATCCTAGAGTGGTTTTTGCTGCGGTCCCCCAGATTTCAATTAGGTAGTCAATGTGTGGTTTAACTAAGGAATTATAAATAATGTATCGAACTTTCCGAGGAAGACACTTTCTTAAACTATGAAGAGCTCCTGTAAGTGATGTTAGTTTACTTCTGATTTTTTCAATGTGCGGCTTCCAACTCAGGGAGTTATCTAAAATTAAGCCTAGATATTTCTCTTTAGTTTTTCTTTGTATTATTTGATCATTTATTTTAAGTTCTATATTATCTGTTATTTTTTTATTTTTAGGAGCTATTATAACATAATTCGTTTTTGAAGTATTAATGGTCAGGAGATTAGATTGGAACCAGTCATTTAGAATGTTAAGATCCTTTTGGATATGCGGTATTATAGTTTCGATCGACTGGCCGAAGTAAAAAAGGCTTGTATCATCTGCATAAAGTGAGACGTCTCCTTTAAGGCCAATTTGGGATATATTATTAATATAAATTAGGAACAAAAGTGGTCCCAAAATCGAGCCTTGAGATACACCGAAATTGACGAGATTTGAACCACTTTGGGATTTACCTATTTTGACTATTTGCTTACGATTTTGTAAATATGAATTAAAAATTTGTAGTGCTTTGCCTGTGATACCAATATGTGACAACTTTTGTATTAATAGTTCGGGACTAATTGTGTCGAAAGCTTTTTTGAGGTCGATAAAATACCTAAAGCTATGTGTTTTTCATTAATTTTCTTTTTGATTTTCGTTATGAGATCAATAGTTGCCGAAAGAGTATTTGAATGGGGTCGAAAACCATATTGTTTGTGATATAAGAAGTTTTTTGATTTAAGAAATGTTTCCAAACGGTTATATAAGATTTTCTCGAAAATTTTCGAGATCACAGGTAGTACTGAAATTGGACGGTAGTTATCTAAAAATATTATATAAGATATTTTTAGATTTCTTAATAAGTTATTACAAAAAATACGATAACGGGAATAAGTTGTTATCAGAATAATATTGTCTGGTGATTTTTTAGATTTTATGTGCATTTTATCTCTATTTTTAATACATTTTAAAAGGCTAGGGGTTATCCAGGGTTTAATAATTATCTTTTTTCTAGGGATTTTAACTCGATTTGTAAGTTTAGATATTACTGATTTTATTATACTTATGAATTTATTCATTGCCGCATTTATGTTTCCGACCTCATATATTACTGTGAAATCCACAATTTCTAGCTCCTCCAAAATAGCTTTATGGTTGAGGCTAGTTGTTGCATGTAATTTATGTGAAGGATTTGCATTTTTCATATTTAAGAGTAGTGGTTTGTGGTCTGTTACGTGTGCCTCTAAAACTAGTGTAGTTGTGATTAGACTAGATTTAAAAATATGTGATCTAAAGAGTTCTCATCTCGAGAGGGGAATAAGTATATTGGCATAAGGCCATGTGATGCATTTAGCGTGAGATATTCCAAAGATCGTTCATTCATACTATTGTGTTTTATGACAATGTTTAGGTCGCCTACAAGAGCGATATTTGGGCATAAAGATTTAATATTGACGTAAACATTAATCAGACTTCTTAAGAAATTGTCAAAATTCTCCCTTGAATTTATTGAGGGAGAGCGATAGATCGCTACGACAGACAGTCTTTTGTCTAAGTGGCACACTAGACAATTTCCACCCTTAAATTCTGGCTCCCGCACTGTAGTTTGCAAGCTTGATTTGGTGTAAATAATTATTCCGTCATATTGATTACAGTTTGTAGTTGTGTAATGCGAATCAAACCATCCAGTAATGGTTTGTTGACTTTACTGAGCCAACATTCGCTTAGGACAATTATATCAATATCCACATTTAGCAAATTCAATAGAACTTGAAGGTGCGGAAAATTACTACTACGAATGTTTATATGCAACAGGTTTAAATTATTTTCAGATGTATCTATATATATATATTTATTTGGTATGGGTTTGCTCTTGACTCGAGTCTATGTCAGAGATGACAGAGACAAAGTCTACGATGGAGCGAGCCTACCCAAAAGGAGCCTGTTCACTCTAACTTTGAAGAGGTTGTAAGCTTTTGGAAACACAGACGCAGGCAGAGAGTTCTTCTCCTTAATATATTTTAGACATTCGTCTGGATTGCAAACAAAGGACTTTCCCTTGCTTATTTGCTCAAGTTTGTTATTAATGTTAATTAAATTAGCCATTAATACAAGAAAAAAATATTAAAAGAATTTCCATTATAGGTGAGAGTACAAGGGGAACAAAAGGGGGCTGCGGAATCTGTGGGGCTGCGGAATCTGTTCGAAAGGGGTGCCGTAGCCTTGGAACACAAAGGGCACCAGGAGGAACACGGATGGGTTTTAGTCAGTAAGAGTCTGACACTCCCTCTTGCTTTACCCAGAGCGGGAGGAGTCATTTGATGATTTCCCATCCTTAAAAAAAAAAAAAAAAAAAAAAAGGGGAACAAAAGGCCCGTTGGGTTTTACATAATTTTTTTTTCTTAAATTGTTGTACGTGAATTTTGAAATAAGTATGTGAGTGTTTAACATGTTGCTGAAAGTGTTTTGATGAATATTGTTTTTTGTGAATGGCGTGTAAGTAATTAAGCAAATAGTTAATTGCAAAATTTTGAAAGAACATTTTTGTTTATATGACATAAATATTATGCATTTTCCTAGTCAAACATTCTGTTTAGATACACTGGTATTAAGGTTTTTCAGACATTTTTCAGAGAGGAACAGAATTTGCTTCTCACCAAATTGCTTGTGGAGGAAAATATTTCCGTTGCTGATCCAGTAAAAACCTATATTGGTTATTCTTTGCAAATTGTCGCACCTTATGGAACAGCTTCTTCGAACTGGCAAACAGTCGCTCTTCGACACATGGCCTGGCGTTTGCCTGGGACACCAATCAATCCCGCGTAAAGTATGTCTTCTTTTGAAGTTTTAGTTTTGTTGTATGATCGGATAGCCATCAGTAGATTTTTTGAACGAAGTTCCTTATCGCGCGTTGTGAAAGGGGGCTAGACGGAAAAAATTCTTACGAAAAGTTGTCACGACACTTTTTCCTATAGTAAGCTATTGTAAGCTGTGCGAATGGAATGGAATGGAATGGAGTGGAATGGCATGGAATGGAATGGAATGGAATGGAATGGAGTGGAATGAAATGGAGTGGAATGGAATAGAGTGGAATGAAATGGAGTGGAATGGAATGGAATGGAATGGAATGGAATGGAGTGGAGTGGAATGGAATGGAGTGGAGTGGAGTGGAGTGGAGTGGAGTGGAGTGGAGTGGAGTGGAGTGGAGTGGAGTGGAGTGGAGTGGAGTGGAGTGGAGTGGAGTGGAGTGGAGTGGAGTGGAGTGGAGTGGGGTGGAGTGGAGTGGAGTGGAGTGGAGTGGAGTGGAGTGGGGTGGAGTGGAGTGGAGTGGAGTGGAGTGGAGTGGAGTGGAGTGGAGTGGAATGGAATGGATTGGAATGGAATGGAATGGAATGGAATGGAATGGAATGGAATGGAATGGAATGGAATGGAATGGAATGGAATGGAATGGAATGGAATGGAATGGAATTTCTCATCTCAATAGGGACTGATTGAGATGAGAAACAGTGGGTCATTAGTTGCCAACGATACGATACCATCTTAGGGAAAAGGATAAAGTCGTAAAACACAGTTATGTTTCTAGTTTTATTACAATTCGCGCGTAGAGAAAGGGGGCTAGACGGAAAAAATTAAGACCAAAAGTTGTAACGACACATTAAGACCAAAAGTTGTAATGACACTTTTTGCTATACTTGTTAGCCATGCGGCGTAGGAACTTCGTTCCATCCGGGTGTCCCTTGACACCTCTCAAGCTTTTTTTTGGTATGTACCGTTGTGAACTCTGCTACGACAGGACGTGGTGTTTGGCTGGGATTTCCGGGTTGACGATACACATCACGGATTTCGGATTCAGATATTGGTGTTCCAACAAGCTGGCTGATATTGCAGATGGTATTTGATAATATGGTTGGAGTTTCACTTTGTAAATTTGGAATATTTCTTATTTCGCACATGATGAGCGTGTCTTATACTGCAGATCTCTTACTTTATTTTCAAGTGCTTCTCTATTCTTTCCTCTCTTTCTTTAAATTTTCTACTTCTTTTTTCATTTCTTCAAATTTTTGGTTGAAATTTGCATCGACCTTTCAATTTCGGCATTTGTCTTACGGATCTCAAGGTTCGACTTTCGGATATCGACATTTTGCGCTCAATTACGTCCGCCATTAATTTTTGTATTAAGGTTGTTTATTACTCCAGCATCTTAGTCATACGAGTGTCCTGATCATTTATCCACAAACTGAGCAGATCAGTTACTTAAAGGCTCAATTTCTTGAGGATTTTCTTTTCGTGCTCATTTGCCTCTATTTGTTACGTGTTCACTCATGTCAATTGCCGCATTTTATGTCAGGTTCAGATTGAGATTGAGTCGGACATTGACTTCGCAATTTTGATGGTGGAGTGCGCTGTACGCCCGCCATATTGCAATTTGTATTCGCCGAATAAGTATTTTGGAGTTACTTGCAAAGTCTGTTAAGCTATTAGAAATTGTTTAAATAATAGATAACACTTGTCTCAAAATGCTTCTCTCCCAGGCGTAATAGTTCGGTTTTGTAGCCGATGCAAATCCGTAGCAGTTCTCGTAGCACACGTAGTCGCCGCCCGCCGTCGTCGTAGAAGGCCCCGATGACGTCAGCCTCACGTAGCACACTGGTATTTCGTCGCTAGCTGCTACTTGCTCGATGGCGCGGTGGACAGGCGCAAAGGCTTGAATTGCCCCACCGTGAGAGGTCGCAGGTTCGGAACTCACCAATCTCAGCCACTTTTTCAATCTATGTTCGAGACGACAGTGTCAAAAACTATTTATGTCTTTCAAGGACTACCCAGTGGGCGTGAAGTCCGGGTTAAAACAGTGAGCGACAAGGTATTGCAAAATTCTTAACGCGGCCAATCACAGATTTTAGGGACACAACTTCTAACCGATCGCTGACACACGTCCACTCGTCACAACGTCCGTAGACCGACCAGTACTATATCTGTAGCGGCATATGAATCAATTCTGTTACGATTACCGTTAATCGAGTTTTTTGTGTCTATACACCGCGACATAAAACTGAAGTGATTCGCTGAAATAATAGCGCCTGGCGATTCCAAGTATTCATATTTAAATATCGGACATTCGGTACTTTTTTTAAATCGTGTGTGTAGTCCGCACGTCCGGGCGTAAAGTTCTCTGAAATTCGATTTTTCAAAATTCGTCGGTAGTTCAGTCTTACGGCTTATGGAAATCCAACCAAGCCACATTTTGTGTGTGTTCCGAAATATAAAATAGTATAGGTACTGGCCAGTGTTCATGACGTCATGAATCGACGCCGTACTGTGAATAGTTCCGAAATATACTGGGTCTAAAATTGACGCCATATTGAAAAATTCCTTAAAGTCTGATGCACACACACCCCTTTGACGTTTGATATACTACTAATACGTCACATTGGACATTTGTTTTCATTTCACCGTACATTATGGTGGCACATCAGTACAATACGACGTCATGAGGGTTATATTTCGGAACACACAAATTGTACGAGGATTACTTGAAACTGCAATCGTAAAATATTTGTACGTTATTGGATACAAAGATAATTTCAGTTTTAACTAAAATGTAGTAAGTACTCGTAGTTACATTTCATAAAATGAAGTAAGAGCTTAAAGATTTATCACTTAAAGTTCTAAAGTGGTAAACTAAGTTTAGACGTGATGTATTTTTGCAGAACGTCTGAAGCCGTTTTCACGCTACTTCGAAAGATGTCCCTTAAGGTAGAAGCGCCAGGGGAGCCCGCGAAATTCAAATATTTTTATGATTTTTGCAATTTGCCGGTCAGTGTAAAGCTGTATGTTGAACAAAACACGATTGATGGCCGTAACACGTATTTATCTAAACAATTATGACCATTTTAACGATCAATATAGCCCTCTAAATTCATGAAGTCCTATTGAATGGTTATTTCATGAAAAAGTTATTTAATAGGCCTATGTGTTATAACAGACTATAATCTACGACTCTGACAAATTTCATGAAAATCCTTTCGGACGTTCTGACGTGAAAGAGTAACAAACATCCATACATCCATCCTCACAAACTTTCGCCTTTATAATATTAATAAGTAGGAAGGAAGTAGGATTCAAACAACTTACAATAAAAATGTTGAGCGGCAACCAACTCATCGTGAAAACGGTCACAACTGTCAGCATCATTTTGATCATCTGCAAAAAAGATAATACGAGTATTATGTAGAAGATTAAAAGTTATGGAACGAAAATTAACGTGAATAATAAATTAGGTTTTATCGTGCTTTTTAATTATATTGACATGGTGGTATCAATGTAATTTATAAAAATCAAAATGCAGTCACCAAATCCATACTAATATATAAAGCTGAAGAGTTTGTTTGTTTACTTGAAGGCGCTAATCTCAAGAACTCCTGGTCCGATTAGAAAAATTATTGTAGTGTTAGATAGCTCATTTATCGAGGAAGGCTATAGGCTATATATCATCTATATATCATCGCTAAGACCAATAGGAGCGGGGCAGTAATGAAAATTGTGACGCAAACGAACTTGCGCGGGTCAACTAGTTAATTATAATAATTTAACTGTAATTAATTTGGTGGATGCGTTTTGTTCTATAAGTAATCGGATATTTCATTGCACCTAATGATAGTTTTATAAAATAATCATCAAAATGTGCGTTAACAGTTTTGATTGGTTGAATGATTATTCAACTTCCAATCGAATAACATGAATTGTTTTTAACTTATGACACTTCAGTTTTCTTTTCCAGAAACGCGGTTAAATCATCTGCCTGGCCTTTTCCCAACTATATTGGGGCTGGTTTCCAGTCAACCCGGATTCAGCTGAATACCAGTGTTTTACGTGAAGCGGCTGCCTACCAGACCTCCACAACCCATTAACTGGGTAACACGGTACTTCTTAGCAAGACTGGAGTCAGATTTACTGGCTTCTGACAATCCGTAACGACTGCCAAAGATCTACAAATGACAGCCGGGACCAACGTTTTAACGTGCTTTCCGAGGCACGGAGGAAACTCGTTACGTTAAGATGGTCCAGAAACGCGGTTAAATGTCTTTACATTTAATAACGTTATTAGAAACCCGTGGAAAATAAATATCAAGCGCTTATTCCTAAAATCGGCTCACTTCAATTCATGGATGTCCTTTGACAATGTCAAGTTGATTACACCTTTTACGACCGAGCGGCGACGTGCTCGTCTGTCAAACCAACACGTACTCAAACTCTCGGAACCGGCGCCAATCCACTGATCAAAAGTTGCCGACGCAGAATAATTTGCGGCCATTACCCCTTTGCCTCAGTGTGATTAGTATGTTTGACACTGGCAACAGTGCTACAAGAGTCATTTGACAATTTAATGACATAGGCAGGAGGCCGTTGCTGGTGCGAAATGCTTTTTTTTTGTCATGGGAACTTGTGTTCAAAATCAAGAGCACGGCTTTAATTCCATAGGCGTTAACTTTACAAAGTCTCTCAAAAACTTGCTGTGTTATAAACATCTACTTACGGAAGTAAATATAATTCCTTTTTATTTACAAATTAACTCACAAACTCGAGAGATCTTTGACTATTGAAGGCCGAAATATGCTAATAATCCCAAGAAATTGATGAAAAGAATATCGTAATATTGCCTCCTTGCAGGAAAACGAACTCATAGAGTTTTAAAAACGGTTTGGTTTTGTAAGGCTTTATTACGGTAACTGTCGGTGTGAGATACACGGAGATTTCGTTTTTATATTCCTTATCAACGTCTGTGTTCTTTGCTCTTATTTATTTATTACTTCTAGACACAGTCATGCGTTTTGGTCTGACTTTTGTACTAGGAGATCCTGACTGACTTATACGATGTAACTACATAATAAATCACATTTCTAGTCTATCCCTGTAATAAAATACGCAAATCTCAATATACAAGAATAAAATACCTACCGAAAGCGGAAGACACAAAATATATACCTATTAAAGTTATAGCGTTGAATATCGGCAAAAAAACAAGTTTTACAAAACTCGAAAATGTTGTTTTATCAACAAACCTTGCGCTTGGAGTGTTGCATGCGCGTATCCCGTGCATCCTGTGCCTCCCCGGGGGGGCGGCCACCCCACACCGTATGCGCTATCCGTGCATATGTGCACACTAGTGCGCTGAGAGGAAGCACGAACTGCAGCACCAACAGCGCATAGGTGTACTGTCGGCTCTTCTCCGGACTGGACCATTGCTCACCACAAATGTCTCTTTACAACATACCAATATTCAAACATGTTAAGATTTGAAGAAATCAAAACAAAACACATTTCGCCGTAATATGGCGATGGATGCTTTTCCAACAAAGCTGTGTAACTGTATGTGCCAACAATATTGAGATAAGTCAGGCTAGGAGAATGAAGTGATCCCATTATTGGACGTTTTCGTCGAGCACCGCTTCGCTACCTTTCTATGTTGGAAAAGCATCCTAAACAGTGAGACTGAATGACGTAGTCTGTGTCAGCTAACACAATATAAAACAAGAAGTTATCCATACACTCAATTATTTTTGTAGCTGTACATTTTTATAGCGAACTATAACAATTTATTCAACAATTCAACCAGAATTCATACAAAAACCTCCAAACATCAGATCGTACAATTCCCGGTAAGTTGACAAAACACAGCAAATCTAGTGAGTAAATAAATGCGTGTATTTGACAAAGTTAATTAATCGAACACAGACAGCGCACCAACAAAGCCTAACAAGTTGAAGTGCTATTTATTCATGTCGGGTTCTTGCTTATTTAACTGTCTGTACGTCAAGGACTTTAACCTCGAAATTCATGGAAGTTACAAAATGAGAGGTTTATTTACTAGGACTATATGGAATTTGAATGCAATGAAAAGGGTAACGATTAATATTAAATGATACATACACTTCACAAGCCTGATGCCAGAGCGACGGTCTCAGCAGTGTAGACACGATGGGTATGGGTGCCGCTGTGATGAACGCTCCGCTCCACACCGCCAACACCACCAGCTTAGCAGCCGTCTTGCCCAGCCGCGGTTTCAACGGGTGCATTATAATAATGTACCGGTCTATCGATATCGCCAACAAAGTATACGCACTGACAAGCACTGACACCGCTTGCGAAAAGTTCACCGCCTTACACATAAACGCACCGAACGGCCAGTACCGCAGTAACAACATTGACACAAACGAAAACGGCACACAGAACAGTGTCATCAGAATGTCTCCCACTGCTAGGTTCACTATAAAGTAGTTCGTCACTGTCTTCATTCGCGGCGTACTGTGCACGACAGAGCAAACTAAACCATTTCCTACCAAAGCAGTCACAAATACTACAATATACATCACGTACACAAATATTTTGAAAAACCCCGTCGTGATATCCTCGTCGGTATGAAAAATGCAAATGAGTTCGTCGTAAGTATAGTTGTGATAGTAAAACGACTCATTGTGACAGTTGATGCACGAATAGTTATATTCCAAGTCATTTTCACTATTGTGGAACATCTTCTATCATTCACATGCTCAGTCGAAATTCTTCTTGATTTTCTGAAACATAAATAAATCATATTTTCAGCATCGTTGATGAAAAAAAACATTTACTGAAAGAAAATACAGTAAAAGATTTATGTGATAAAAACAGAACATACATTATAACACGTAAAACAAACAAGTTAATAAAATGAGTGCGAGGTAATTTTAACGAAAAAAGGTGCGTGACGGGACTAACAAACACACCAGTTCTGACATACACACAGCGCTGCTAAACTGTGAATTACATTATGTAGGAAAAAGACGAAGCTGCAGTGGTGAGCGCATGTGGGACTACCGGAGTCCCGCAGTGCCGGAGCCGTAACAGAAATGCTTGATGCATGTTGCTCGCTTGCATGCTACATGCTTGTTTACCATTTATAATTCGCCATCTACCCACATTAAAAAAACACATTGTGATTTAATTTGTATATTCTGTGCAACTGACATAAAGATGCATAATTATCTTATGTCATTGACTAAGCAATTGACTGAATAGAAATGATAAATTAAAAACTGATGATACTTAATATTTGGCTTATTTTATTTTTCCCAAAATATACCAACTAAAATATTTGACTACATAAAAATTGGTAAAAGTACTAACTAGTTGGTAAGCAAGTTAGTTATTGTTTCTTCGTCACTTGCGAAACATTAGGTTTGCGCTACAATTATTTGTGAAGAGTTTATTTGCTAAATAATAGTTTGCAAACTATTTGGCAATTGATAATTTGTAATTTTTTTTTAATGAAACAAGGGTCACCCAAGTAAATAAAATCAAATGCAGAAAAACATTCTCAAACAACAAAAAAAAAACTGTATACACTGCACAAAGACCCATTAAACTAAAGATTAACATAAATATTAGCCCGTTTAGTATATCTCAAGGAAGATTTTTCAGTTTTATAAATCCACGAAGCCTGAAATTAATTTTGTTCAGAATAAAACGTTGAAAGCTACGGCCTTCACATAGCTTAATTCTTAGCAAATACTCGGAACGCTGCAAAAATGAAAATAGCTTTGTGACGCGTATAATAATTCCGTGAAAAAAATTTGTGAAGTGTCAGTTACAGTAAGAACTCATATCCTACAACTACAAATATTATAAACTAGCTGCCGCACTCGGTTCCTTCTACTTGAATGTCGGAAAAATCCAAAGTAATCACTACCGAGATGAAAAAAGTTATTTGTATTAATCAAGGTATACTCGTACCTACTATATGCATGGCAATATCATCCAAATCTGTTTAGGAGTTTTTATGTAAAAGAATAACAAACTTTCACATTTATTTGGAACTAGCGACCCGCCCCGGCTTCGCATGGGTGCAAATGTTTATTTAGCCCAAACTCACAAAGTGAACATCTAATTACCAGAGTCAATACACAGTAGAGTCACTTCAGAACTTTTATATATTTGAAATGTGAATGACGTTCAAAAGTGCCGTTTAATGGCCTAATTGGAATAAACGTTTTGACTTTGATAATAAAATTGTGGTTCAGCTGAAATAAAATGTGCAATAGACAACCGTCAACGACGTCTGCTCTCAGGTGTCTACCAATTCGGGACATCTCTACCTCCGTTATAACTATTTGGTTGCGTGACTTACTTTAATTTTGAGATATCTCCTAAGATACCTATTAATCTAAATTAAATGCTGTGAACGGCAATTTTGCTCTAAATTAAACACTCAAGATGACAAACATATTTATTAAGATAAGAATTTGTACTATATTGGTGGAAACACCTCTTCTGCAAATTTTATACCAAATTTGAATATCATAAAAATGATTATTGTGATTCAACCATAAAATATAGACTATTGCGGACTTTATCGTAGGTATTGATGTGTTATCTAAAACTGCCGTGCAATGTTTTCTACTATCATCAATAGGTTCCGCAGGGCACGCGAAGTAAGGAATTTTTTAGATCATTTTTTTTTCGACCTCTTCTTTAATAATCTTCATGTATCAGCAAATTTACACAACACCTTGACAAATTATATACCAAAACCTTCCTCGAGAACCACTCTTGAAAACCCGCATCAAAATCCGTTGCACAGTTTTAAAGATAGGAACAGACAGACGCGGAAAGCGACCTTGTTTTATACTATGTAGTGAAGAATGCGTCTCTTAATATGTAGGTATCACGCCACAACGATTAAACGGATTTCGACCGTATCTTTATTTTTTTTTTCTATTATTATTTTAACAATGTGTAAACTTTAAGTAAAAATAATGTTTTGTCGAAAAATTGTTTTATCGGAATTAAAAATTTTTGCCCTGAGGAATATCGACAAGGGAAATCTGAAATTTTGAAAAAATTATAAGATGTCATTATTGTTTTTATATTAAAATTATCTATCATTAAAAAAAAACTAAAATATGTAACTTACGTAAGATAACAGATAATGTACAATTTTGTTGGTTACCGATTTACCTAAGTGATTTTATGAAAATAAAGTAATTAATTTTTGGGCACTTTTGCCATTCACAATGATGTGGATTATTTTTTTAATGCCTGTGTATTATTAAATCAAGTAAGAAATGTGCCTAAAATAGTTTCAAAATACATATATCTGTACTACAAAGTCAGACAAAATTAAACTGAAAACTAAATAATGAAGTTTAAAACAATGTTAAGTTTCATTTAAGCCGACAGGCTGTTCAGCACGTGTCTTAGTAAGTAGATAGACAGATAGATAGAATAATTTTATGCTTTATTGTACAACTGGCCCTAGTGGGCCCCGTCTTCCGTGCTGACATGTCCTTGAGGCGCGTTGGGATCGCAGTGCGCCGCCGACCCGGGCTTGGTTCTGATCAGACGGCGAGCCACCCAATGCTCTCTGCCTGCGTCTGTGTTTCCAAAAGCTTAATCTCTTCAAAGTTAGAGTGAACAGGCTCCTTCTGGATAGACTCGCTCCATCGTAGACTTTGTCTATTGCAATCGTGTACAAGTCAATCTACGGAATCCTTGCGCTCAGAGATAAGAGATATCATACGTGAAGAAATACGTAATGCGCTGCAAGATACCATATGCGAGTTTAAAGTATCAATATCTGCTTATCTAAAGGAGGAGCTCGTGGCTAGATAATAGCCACACGGGTCGATCTCCAAGGTTAAGCAACGCTTGCCAAGGTTGGTCTGTGGGTGGGTGACCATTTTAACATACCGAGTTTCCTCCGTGCCTCGGAAAGCACGTTAAGCCGTTGGTCCCGGCTGTCATTTGTTTGTAGATTTTTGGCAGTCGTTACGGGTTGTCAGAAACCAGTAAATCTGACCCGTCTTGCCAAGAAGTACCGTGTTACCCAGTTAATGGGTTGTGGAGGTCTGGTAGGCAGCCGCTCCACGTAAGTCACAGGTATTTCAGCTGAATCCGGTTTTACTGGAAGCCGACCCCAATGTAGTTGAGAAAAAGCTAGGCAGATGTTCATGAACAGCTGCGATTCTTATACATAAAACCTAAGTATACCAAAAAAATTAATAAAGTTCCGTGTACTGTACTTTATTACTCTAACGCCAAATCCATATGACCATATCACAGGATTGTTAATTGGTAAAAACATGGTATTATGATCAAACTTCTATAAACTAAATGTTTGCACAACCATGCCAAGGGACTGCAAGTAATGCTCCAATTCTAATTTAGTTTCATGATTAAAATCTCGCTCCACAGCAACTCGAACTCATTGATCAACAAACAATTTTGCAGGATTAATACCATTTATGAAAACTGAATTATCTTAAAAACAATCCTAAGCCATAACGAGATATGAATCGAGTGCAATTTGCTAATGATAGCCTGTACAAATACTAAAACGCACTTACGTAGATAATCTGTGTTTTCTGTAACTGAGTCATAGAAATCATATTCATATCGTGGTTTTAAATACATACTGTAATAAAGAGAATAAAATATTCTCCGTACAAGTGTAATTAGGTCGCAATAAGTACCATTGCCCTACATCTGTCTTTAGACATTGCAGTTTCAGATTATTTTATTAATTCCGTGCGTTCCTGACTGAGAGAACGACATTCAGTATTCGCATGCTTGTAGTACCGGACCCGATTTAACCAATTAAATAAAATGCTACACTCGCTTAAATTTATAGCCAAAATGTTATTTAATTTATAAGCTATACAATATTTAACAAAAATATGTGGTTCCTTTCTATCACAGGACCAACTCTACTATTTTTATATAACGTTCGCATTCGAATCGCTGTCAAAAAAGTCTATAAATTTTTCATAGATTGTGACTGATGCATGAAAAGTAAATTACTTGAAATACAAACATTGAAAAAAACAAATTAACATTTGTATTTCATGACCTAGCGTAGTAGTGTGTATTTTTTCTATGGATGGGTAATCATCAAATGACTCCTCCCGCTCTGGCAGCCTCTGTCCGCAGCCCCAGTAGTAGTATGTATGCAGTGGCGACACAAACGGCGATGCAGAGGTAAGCAATTCGTTTCATATTATTTTTCTAAATTTTTTTGCCGTCATCTGGCCTGGTAAATTTGGTATATTTTTACCAAGCCAGATGACGTCACGCGTGTCTTCAACTCGCTGTATGCTCTTTATTTTTTGGTTAAAAATACGTGTCCAATATTTTTAGATTTTTTTTTTGTAAAATTATTTCATTCTATTCCCAGAAACGATCTGAGAGCCAATTCTGTATTATAAGAGGATGGAAAGCATAAGCAAGATATTAAGAGCAAATGAAAACCAACCATACCAAATATTTAAAAATGCTCTAACTCAGTGTTATATTCTTCTGTGAAAGAATATTCAAATAAAAGATAGATAAATAAAGGATAAGTGGTCACTTTATTATTTTCCGGTTGTTTTAGTCCTATAGGACTGATATTTTGGTCTAAGATTACCAAATAACACTTTACAAGTTTACAAGTTTACATTGCTTATATATTAAGAAGATAGGTACATTTCTAAAAACACATACCCTACTACTTTACTTGCGTGATTCCTACTCGACTCTGTCGATTGTCTCACGTTTGGATTTTTGATTCTAAACTAATGGCAATCCTACAATCTAATCGTAGTACCTATGTGGTGGGGGTGTGTGTATTGTATTCTACTGATAACCTTCAGTATTATTATAAACGTGAAAGTTTGGAAGCACGGATGATTGAATTGATGAATGTCTTTTTAGTCTTACACAGTGGTGAGGCAAGACTAAAATTTGGTGTGGGCAAGATGGCATTTTGCGAGGCTCTTACTTAGGTCCTATCTGAAAATCGAAGGTTTTCAGAGGTTGGATTCTACGATTGAGGGTGCGATGCGGTGAACTCAAATGTACCCCGCCACGAGTACCACGTATTGATTGTCTTTTGACTTTTTGTGCCAAAAAAGTAAATATTGGGCGAATGTGGGAAAATTCGAGAAAGATCTAAACTGGAAGAAGCTATGATGTAAGAGCGAACGTAGTGAGCTTGTACGAGTAAATCATACAGTCTATCCTGCCTTCCGCGACTAATATGTGGAAAAAACTTACTGAAGCAAACCTTAACAATAAAAAGAATTAAAATAGCAAGAGAAAGCCAAGCTAGCTCAAAATAGAAACGAGTTACATTTATCCGTGAGGATTCTACATTATATTCGAAGGATTTTTATTGTGTAACTGATTTTATAAAGTAATCCTTTCATTTACAACTTTAAATTCAGCTTTTAATTTAGCTCTGCTCAAATTTGTTAAAAAGGTGCTTTATATTAAATCAACTATAAGCTCAAAGTTTTTTCGAGAGTTCCATTTAACATTACATATACCACAGTCAAAAATGACATGTATGTGTCGCAGCCAAATATTAGATTATGTCGCTTTACGTAGTGGCTTGTTGTTTTAATAATCGAAGCCATTTTGTATTACAGTGGATAACAGAAAGTGTATCACAGTGTTAAGCCAAATCTTCATCGCAATATTTTCATCAACAGGGTGGCTCAAGCTTATCACGCAATACAATAAAGTTGTATTGTAGGATGATCTCACTGACTTCTAAAATGAGTTCTTTTACCACGCTTTTTCACTCATACGCATTCAGATAGGTACATATAAATTATTTTAAAATTAAATTCTCATTTTAGCCAATTCTTCTTCTTCTTCTTCTTATCGTGTGGGCAGTAAGGTTTATCGACCCCACACATTGATATCACACGTCCTCACGTTTTATTTTTATTTAACACTTTTTCTGTATTCGAATCGCTAAGACGTCATCCTAATACGAATTATTCGTTCGGAAAAACTCCAGGGCGTCCTCTCGTACGCTTCGCCGCGATAGCGTTTGTCGTACAATTTAACGTGATGATCGTATATTAGCGCGATGATCGCCTTGTACCTATTAGGTCGACGCCTTAAGGGCTAAAGTAAAGGAAACTAGTCAATATTCATCTTTTACGGATAAAACTTCTTTATAGGACGCCAATTTTTTTGTTATGGTAGACAATGACAAATTGAAATATAGAATATTTTACCGAGGTTACACAAAGGCGGTTCATAACACGTTAAATGGCCTACATTAAATTATGGCTTGGCAATGTGATAATCTGACTGAAAATTGATCGACGATCATCGACGACGAGTTGCTAGCCTGTCAGTTTTCTAATAGTTGCATTTTGGGGAATGTGCGACAAAATTTCATAATGTAAATCCGCCAAGCCCGTTCCATCATTGGATCACAAGACGAACGGCAATGCGCTACCGGTACATGGTGGACATCCCACCCACGCGCACAAAACTTTTTGAGAGCACAATCATAGTGCGTACAGCTAAGGAGTGGAATTCCCTGCCGGAGTCTGTGTTTCCTGATAGCTACAACCTGGGAATCTTTAAGTCAAGAATGAATAGGTTACTTCTAGGCATGTTACATCTTCAACCACATCATCGATTACCAATAGAGATAGTGGTAAAACGCATGCCTATTAATAGAATAAAAATATTCGCCTTAAATATAACTGTTTTAGACCGTTTTCTTTTTATGGACCAGAGAGTCTCTATATTATGATGGATTTTACTTTTTGACACTACGACGTGATGTAGAACGTACTTATTTGTACTAAAAGTTACCAACCAGAACGGATATTTTAGACCAATGCCAACGAAGTACTTAGCCTTTTCGGTTCGGTGTCGGACTTTCATTTTGTTGGACCTAAGTTCATACCCCTCTTTTTAATTCAGTGTTTTTGTAATTTTTGTTTTTCGCTTGTGTTTGTTTTTGACTTTCCAAACAATCTTTAAAACAGTGTGAGGTATATTCTTTATTAATTACCTACTTTTCAAAAGTTCTGAAATACCAATAGGAAGTGCAAATATTTATAAGTAATATGACTATTTACGACTTTTAATTTCTTTCTGTATAAGCCTTTAATTATGAAGAAATGCAGAAAGGAAATAAAAAGATAATTTAAATAAATGTTTTTAACATTCATTAGCAGAAACTAGACACATGTAGTAAATATTATTTTTATAATATATCCTTCAGTACCGAACAGTCGGTCAAGTCTGTCTAAATACACTGATAAGTCTAGCCAGTAAGGCCAAGGGTATCGATGAAACCGCTGTCGTGCGATCAGCAAACGAGTCTAGTAGATATAGGTGTATTGCAGTACGAAAGACAACCTGCATCATAACGGCACGATCAGTTCTTATGATTTTCACTGTTATCCTTTCACTTTCAGCACAAACACACAGTTTTTACAAAGGTTCCTAGAGTATCTTTTTACCCTGAATACTCAGATTCTATTCCAGAATACCAAACCTCATGGGTAATACAGACGCTGCTAGGCGCGATGAGGGCTAATAGTACATCGAAAAAAGCTCTTTCGTCTTTTGATGATGCAATTTATCTTTACAGACTGATTTCAGCAGAAAATTAGAATTTATAATAAAATAAATAACATTTTGACTTTAGCAGTAATGACGTCTCTTTTGACGTCTTAACTCGCTTCACGCCTGTGCGGCACATTTACGAGTACTTTCCAATTGAGATATATTTCCAATCAAATTTTGTTTGTTTTGGAAGTCGTTTCAATTTATTATTAATTAAACGGAATACAAAAATATTATATGAATTAAACTAAGCCCGATAAATTGAACATTAATTTAATGTATTAAATTACGTTAATAAAATATCAATTATGGCTAATAATCGTCTGCATGTATTGAACCAACACAAAAACGTATTTATTTTCGTAAATGAAAACAAACTTGCCTGCCTTGCGACTGGAATGTGATTTTACTGCGATGCGAATGTGTATTGAATGAATTTTAAAGTTAGCAGAATACCATTTTCCAGTGTCTTAAAACTCGAATCACATTCGCATGACACGATTATTATATAGCAGAATTGGCTCTCGTTTGCAATGAATGGACGAATATTTCATTGGTATGTCAGAAGTATTGTAAGGGGGATTCATGAAAGAGTTGTTTACCTTTAATTTATTTTATTGTTTTCTGTTTCGGTTGTGGCTTTGTCTGTGTTTTTTTTTCTGTTTTGTGTATATTTTTAGTATTGTGCTTTGTTTTAGTTAATGTAATTGATTTTAACCTGTCGTTACCCGGTCGCAATTAGCCGTCGCGACGCCACAACAACTGAATTGTATTATTGTAAAAAAATTGGCGGCGCCATGTTTTTTGGTCGATCGGGGGCCAAAGGATGTTAAACACTACGTTTTTGTAATGAAAATGAATCAGAGATCAGTCGCGAGTGCAATATTAAAGTGGATGTCGCTCATCGTGTGACGAAGGAGCGAGAATGTGATACGCACCGCTTAACAGCTGTGCGCGATATAAATCTGACATTGGAATAAATTGTGCCAACATTTATATTGTACAAAATACGAACAGCTATCTAACAGTCGATTAAGCACCGAAGGGATCAAGGGATAAAGCAGTGTCTTATGTCACGGACGTCATATTGAATCCCGAACTTAATGAAGGATTCGAAAGTTAACTCCCGAGCGTAGCGAGGATGCGACGCGAGAATGTGCGAGGGATTCAAGCTAGCCGAAGGCAGACAATTTTATCCCAGCACTTTACTTTTCATACCTTCTGCAAGACAATTTTTCGCATTTCATGATAGCCCGACCTTCATTATTTTATAAAAGCTGAAAGTTTTTCTGTGCATGTCCCCTAAACAGGTAAGACCGACCAGCGACTATAGAGTTTAAGTTGTGGTTACTTTGGTAGGTAAAAGGTAGTAAAGGTGTAAAAATAGTCCCTTAAATTCGTTAAATTATAAATCTGAATTTATTTATATTTTCATCGGGATAACTTTAGAAATCTCGTCATCCATTGCCGGACACTTATGACAGTGGCTACCCCCTGCCTTTGGGGCGCCAGTGTGGGCGCCTACTTTGAGGAAGCGACCTGCCCGTTACCTCAACGCGTCTCAGAGGGTCATGGCTATCCGGCTGGCCCGGGGATACCGTACGATCTCTGGCGAGGCGGCGAGCCTCCTTGCCGGATTTCCGCCATGGGATCTGGAGGCAAAAGCTCTCGCGCACATTTACGAGTGGCGCGTGGAGGCGCAACGCCGGGCGAGACTCCTCTGCCGCGGCAAACCGCAGCAAGGCGGTCGGAGCTCCGGCAGGATCTCATTGCGGTATGGAGACAGCGACTGTCGCAACCCAGCGCTGGGCATGCCACAATCCAGGCGATAAGTCCCCTCTTTGAGGAGTGGCTGGAGCGGCGCCACGGCGTCCTCACCTTCCGCCTGACGCAGGTACTCACCGGACACGGTTGTTTCGGGAGATACCTGTTTCGGATTCGGCGGGAGGACACGCCCGGGTGTCAACACTGTGAGGGTCACCCGGAAGACACGGTGGAGCATACGGTGGAGGTCTGTCCTGCTTGGGCGGAGCACCGCCGGGTCCTCGTCGAGGCGATTGGCGGCGGCGACCTCTCGCGACCGGCCTTGGTTCAATCTATGGTCCGGAGCGAGGAGGCATGGGAAGCGGTCACCTCCTTCTGTGAAGTAATGCTAGCAAAGGAGAAGGCCGAACGTGTGAGAGAGAAGGAAACCTCACGTCCCAGTCACCGCAACAGAAGGAGACGCCCCAGGCGTCGGGAGTCGCAGGGCGATTTCCGGCCGCCTTGCCGTAGCCTTGGAACACAAAGGGCACCAGGAGGAACACGGATGGGTTTTAGTCAGTAAGAGTCTGACACTCCCTCTTGCTTTACCCAGAGCGGGAGGAGTCATTTGATGATTTCCCATCCTTAGCTTTTATACTATGACGAAAATATAATTATAATTTATTAAAGTTTAAGGGTCTGACAGAGGGTAGCAACTGTCATAAGTATCCGACAATGGATGACGAGATTTATACTTTAACGAATTTAAGGGACTATTTTACACCTTTACTACTTTTACCTGCCCATGTAACCACAACTTAAACTCTATAGTCGCTGGTTGGTCTTACCTGTATAGGGGACATGCACAGAAAAACTTTCAGCTTTTATAAAATAACGAATTTCTGGCCGTCATGGGCTCCTGCTATATGAATGAACGGTCTTCAAATTGAGATCCTTATTTCAAATCACAGTATTGACCTCCGGGCAATAATATCGTACTGAATTTTTTTATAACCCACCGCGGCGGCAATAGTGACCTACTTTAGGTTTAGCTTGCATGACATACTCGTACAATCTGGTTTTCGTGGTGTGAAAAATAAAATATAAGTCACACTTCATTCCATCAGCCTTATGATTCGACGTTTAGCAGCACTTACCGAGGTTGGTCTGTGATAAGGTGAAGTTAAAAGGACAAGCCTGTACTAGCAAAAGACAGAATTGTGTGGAAATTGGTAAAGTTGACTTCATGTTGGCCTTACTCCGACGGTCCAAATAGGTTAGACAGACAGTCATGTAGTGACAAAGTTTATTGCTATTTAACAGTAACATAACCAGGTCTGTGGATGGATGACCATCTTAACATACCAAGATTCCTCCATGCCTCGGAAAGCACGTTAAGCCGTTGATCCCGGCTGTCATTTGTAGATCTTTAGTAGTCGTTACGGATAGCCAGTAAATCTGACTCTGGTCTTGCCATGAAGTACCGTGTTACCCAGTTAATGCGTTGTGGAGGTCTGGTAGGCAGCCGCTCCGCGTAAAATACTGGTATTCAGCTAAATCCGGTTTGACTGGAAGCCGACCCCAATATAATTGGGAAAAGGCTAGGCAGATGATGATAACCATTGATGTGCGGTTAAACTTATCCTATTGATAAACTGGCCTCAAAGTTCCGATTCATCTCATGATTGGAACAAATAAATAAGCTTTGAACATATTTAATTAGTATAAGACGAAGTTTACTACTAAAATGCTCCTTTGTTTAAGTGCTTAAAGCGCTTTTTTGTATTTGAGATGGGTTTGCTCTTGACTCTAGTCTAGGCTCTTGATTTAGCTAGCTTCAACTGTCTTTGTGTAGTGGTACTCTGATTGTAATCCTAACCAATATTATAAAAATGTGGATTTAAGTTTGTTTTATTTTTTACGCTTTCACATCTAAATCACTAAACCGTATTTGATGATATTTGCTAGGTACAGAGACTTTTTTTTTTAAACTCCAATTTTTAACGGCTTTGGGCAGAAGCCCAAAGACTTTAACGAAATTAAAAGTATTCTACAAATAAATACTTTTGCTAGTAATTGCTTTAAAAAGTCGTTTTATTTTTCTGCAATTGACAGCATGGCCAACACACAAAAGTGGGGTGAGACAAGAAACGATCTGCAATTTCAGAGGAACAAAACGTACTTATGTTTTCGTGAAACAAATTGGTGAAGCATCAATCTTATCCCGCACTGTTTCCATTCTCCCATTCTCGTTCACTCTTGACTTTATCGACATTACGTCACCTGCAGCCGTTCCTAATTATTTCCCCATAGGCTCATTGTTAAGGTTAAGTGAAGTGCTATTCTTAATTTACAAATAACAATGATTTGTACCACCACTGCCGAGGGAAAGCTCGGAAAGAAATAACACAAGGTAAATTAGGTTGAACTAAGTCAATGTTTCCTTTGTGAAGCTGGTTGAATGAACTTAGTAGTTTTATTAAACTCATTCAATAAAACTTAGTTTGCAATTAAAGTTATTTGATTGACGATCTATCCTCGTAAATATTTGGTTCAATATTTTACATGAAGTTGGTTTTCAATAGTATTTCTAATCGTTCGGAGTTTCCTTCCAAAGAAAAACAACAATAATACACACACTATGTCTACATCTCTTTTTACTCTACTCTCCTTTCGCAGGTATGCTGGAAGAGATTTCTATAGAAATAAGCATCACCTTTGTACCTATTGTACTGTTTCTTTCTTCTTATCTTCTTATTAAATGAGTGTACATAAATAAATAAATAATATTTAGACGGCAAATTAATTTCTGCCCACTAAACCGCAACCGCGTACCAGAAAAAGCAGCGTTGGAAGGCCTCCCACAAGGTGGACCGATGACCTGGTGAGCGAGATCCACAGGACCGGTTGTTTTGGCGACACTTGGGGAGGCCTATGTCCAACAGAGGACGTCTTTCGGTTAATATGATGATGATGGAAAAATCACAATCTAAAAATTAATAGGGATCGATCAAGGTTGTAGGCAGGTACCTATTGTTTCCTGTCAAGCAATACTATTGGCTTTCTTGAACTTAGAAACGTTGCCCTCAATTAAGTAATACCTATATCCGCTTGATCAAACGGATTAAACCAGTAGCGTGATGTCTCAGAAGTCTTCTGTTTATTTAACGAATCGGAGTAATCCATCCTTCAGCCCAGTAACCATGGGAACGATAATAGGCATAGTAACATAAACGAACAATACAATACATTATGTTCAAAAACAATGTAAATTCCGTTAATTCAGTTATCATGTAGGTATGTGTTGTTCAACGATGCGTGTTTACATTTCTGTACATTTCCCGTTTGATTCAAACGGGCACCTACAAGGTACCTACTAATAAATATATACCGCTTACAGAGCTTAACCTTTTCTAAAAACCCTATGGCAAAAGGAATCGAGTGCCAATTCTATTCATTTTCAAGCAACATTCTCAGTCGCAATCTGTCAAAAAATCTCATTAAAAAGAAAAAGTGTTACATAAATAGTTGTCTTTGGACATTTAAACTTTTGTTACTTTTGTCTGTGAGAAATTAAAAAAAAAATGGTTTTAACCACTCCATCGCTAAATATACTTGTCGGAGTCGGTTGTCAATCACAATAGTGGGTAATCACCAAATCTTATTAGAAATTGATTTTCGTATTACTAATCGGAGTGTTTTTTACTATCAATTATTGTCTCATAAATCGTAACTTAATTTATTAAGTACTACTAGTTGATTTTTGGCAACTTATTTCGATAAGTGTGACCATTAGTTTTGTTTATGTCAGTTGATAAATATGATGGCATGTTGCTTTAATTTTAAAATGATTTACTTTGTTATTGTCTACTTACGACAATTATTCTTGTATAATTTGATTATTTTCTAATGTAAATCTTATTAGATTTAGCACATTTTGTATTTAGTAAACGCGTGACGTACTTCCGTACGCCAACGGACAGAGTTGTCAGGGAGGGATTGCAAAGTGGGGAAATCGTCCTATAAAACAGCCTACACTCGGTAAGCTAGTGAGTCGGTCTTCGGATTCGACTCGATACAGAGCTCCCCTGCTCCCGACAAAACTGTCGGTTTACTTGTTACAGCGCTGCTGTATATTGCACATAGCTGTATTTGATACACTTTGTGTTTGGCTGGCTTGGCCATTATACGAACTGAGACCCTAAAAAGTCTGTTCGCCTTACTGTTTTATTACCTTTTTACCTGCTTAATCTTTTTTCTATTTACCATTTATATTGTGTACCTTTTGTATTGTGTATGGTGTTTTAATTAGTGCCTACTTTAATAAAAACATTGTATCTGGTTATACAGTCTTGTTTATCCCAATAAAATGGGAACTACAAACCCTGACGATATACCCCTCGGCACTCCTGATCCTACATACTTAACTACAATGTTGCAGTAGTAAGTATTCTATCAGTAGGAACATCAAAATCTTTTACTACTAGATACCAAGTTAAATAGGTAAGTCCATAATAACAGCACAAATTACTTCTTTCTATTCTTTTGAATGTTTTTTTTTGTCTTGAGTAAAATAAATAAACAGTTTTAATAATTGGAATAGGTATTATATATTTTACTTAGTTTACTTCATTAAATTCATAGAAATGTATTTCTCTGATTATTTATTATGTTTTTCATTAAAACCATGAAAAAATCTTTTTAAAAATTCCAGAATGTCGCCGAAATAAATAAAGCATATGGAATGAAACAAATATGAATCTTGTTTTAGAATCAGTAAAGAAACAAAGAATTAGTTAAATTGAAGCAACTAGAATATATGGATTGCCAAAAACAACAAAAAATAATTAGTTGCCTCGATTGGATCTCTAGAATAAATTTCGCGAAGTCCATTGATGGCAACTTGGTGGTTTAATGATAGTTGCCATGGTCCAAAGGAGGCAACAGCCCGAGATTTAGTTTTCATCGTTTTTATCAAAAACTGTTAGCCCGAATTGTCTGTGCGTTTGATTATTACAAATAAAGATCCTATTAAATAAAAATATTAAACTGTTTTCATTTTAACACTTTTTGAGATGCGAGGTCTTAAAGATAGGTAGGCCATTCATAGTAAACATCCCTTACTTGCTTCCCTTACTTCACCGAAGCCTTCACTTCGATATAAGTCTAGAATCTCACTGCAGTTCAGTAACTGAAACTATAGACCGCCATTTATGTTACAATCCTGACATACTCCATTTGCATGTCAACGCTTAAATACTCGTAGCTACTCTACACGCACGCACGTTATTGTTGTTACCACTAAGCACTTGACCGTTCTAAAGGATATCACTAAGAGCGAGGCCCCATTAGTGCGTTGCGCTGCGTTGCGTTGCGTCGCCGCTGCGGCGATGCGATGTGGTGTGCCAATGAGGCAGAGCTCTAATGTCCATGTTTCACGACGCGATACAAACACGATTTGGTCGGACAGTCTGTCCATCCATCTGCCTAGAAATAAATCGAAATATATGGAAATCGACGCAGCGTCACCGCTGCGACGACGCAACGCACTAATGGGGCCTCGCTCTAAGTAGGTCTGTGTATGTCATCCTAGAGCGTCCCTCGTTTTTATTCATATTGAACCAACTAAGCAATATCTATATACATATAATAAAAAACTTTTTACAAAAAATACAACCGACTTCCAAAAACAAAACACTACAAGGTACAAAATAACTTCAGTAGAAAGAAAAGAACTTTAATTTCTGAAGTCGGTGTTTTTGGTTAATTTGTAAAAAGTTTTTTATTTTTCACTTTTTAGTGGTACCTGCGTACCCATTAACAGCGTACCAGCGCAATTTTATGTTAATAACTGGTGTAAACACTAAAAAAACATGCGATTTCAGCAATCCCGATCCCTTTGCTATCATTTATTTAAGAGTTCCGTTGCCTGTCTCCGAAGTTCTTCATCAGATCTTCACCAAATTGAAACGGGACCAGTCCAGGAAAATACTCTTTCAAACAAAAAAAGAATCATCCAAATCGGCTGACAATTGGCGAAAGTATCGCTGAACAAACATTTTTCATGGGATCTTATCATCAGATCCTAATTTATACCATTCATCATCAGTTCAGCAACATGAGATGATGACTACCAGGCACAAATATCTGAATTGCGTTAGAAAGTTCATGAAAAACATTGTATGTGCCTATAAAATTTGAGGGTTGCCCTCGATTTTCGTAGGATCCCATCATCAGATTTTGACATGGTGACAATGGGACCAATCGAGAAGTATACCCTTTCAGATGAAACTGATGAATTTTTTCAAATCGGTTCATAAATGACGGAGTTATGAGGTAACAAACATAAAAAAAAATTAAAAAAATATATACAACCGAATTGAGAACCTCCTCCTTTTTTTGAAGTCGGTTAAAAATAGTAAATCTTAAGCTGTGTGTTTCCAATTGGCGAAAAAACTACTGAACCGATTTTGTTAAAATTTTGCATAAACAATCCTTGTAGGTACGGTCAGGATGTAGGCTATATATTATCACGCGATGTACTATGGAGGATGCGCAATAATCAAAATGACTGTTTTGATAGAGAAAGTGCACATGGTTCGAGCCTCACCAACAGATATTATATTTGTATTTATTTTCTTTCTCTTTTGAAATGTATTTTAACACCATAATAATGTTAAAATAAAAATAAAATAGATTTTTGCTTACTTAAAATAACATTTAAATTAATATTTCACATTTTTCCCAACAGTTTAGCGAGGATTTGTTGTAAGAAGCCACAACATATTACAAAATTGCAGAAACTTATGGGTCTAACCTTAGCAATGTTTATCATACGCTATACTTTCAAGGAGCTGAGCAGCAAAATCCATGACATAAATAAGATCGGCTATTTCATCTAATTATCGTCAGTAGTCATAGACCATTGATCCAAAGACTGCCCGCCGAAAGAGTTGAAGTGGTTTCGAATCTCAATAATCGTAATTATTTTTGGGTTTTATTTAACTTACCTATACATTTCTTTACTTTTATGAGTCATAACAAATATTCATAACATGTTATTTTTGTATTTCGTATATATTTTTAAGCATTTATCAAAGTATTCCAAATTGCGACATTTAGATTAGAATATTGGTCAACAGGCACGCGCTTACATTTGCCAAGATTTGCTTAAGTTACCCAATACTGGGCCTATACGGGCTTGGAGCCACAGAAAAATATAAAATCATAAAATTGTTTCAATTTGCGTTCCTGGTTCGGAATAAATAAAAAATCAACTTTATTCATCAAGTTGAAACTACTTACTAGATGAATTCAAAGTTGATTTTCGGTAATTTTAGAAGATAGCCTGTGCTATCCCGTTGCTTCACAACATGAATTCATTTCTTCTGCCATGTGTACGGGGAGCCCACCGACCAAGCATCAACCATCAATACGCATAATATTGACTAATGTTTCTGAAGAATATAAGGAATGTATTTCCATAAAAACGGCCATGGAAGTAAATGATACACATCATCCGATTAAGTTTTGTATGATTTCTTTTTAGGTATTTATTTTCTACAAAACTTTGTAAAGTAACATACATCCACCAAACACTTTTCTGTTTAGTTTCAAACTGTTCAATTCACAATGAGCCTAGAAAACGTTATGACCAGCACATGGCCAGAAATTATCTGTTTCGGGCTGTCCAGTAGATCAAGGTGAAATGTAGATCCCTAGGCAATGACGTTACAGACAAACACACGAAGAGAGGTTCCGAGATGGTAGTGCTGCAACCGTACCCACTCCCCCTTTCCCATAATTTTGTACATGAATTGCCGGAGATCATCTGAACTTTGTGACAACAAATGCTCACGGGCTACAAATTGCAGGCAGTCAAAACTGTCATCGTGAAGCTTATAGGAAAGTATTTCTACTTTAATGTCCAAGCTCAAATAACCTTTGTTGACTAACGCATATAAGCACCAGATCCAAGAGTAGAACATTTTTGTATACCTACCACTTCAGATAGGCTTTAATTTATTTAGAAACTCATACTTAAGTAGAAGAAACTTTAGGGACTAATGCAAGAAAGCTTAGTAACTGAGAAGAGCGGAACACAAGAGCAAGCGAAGTGAGCTCAAAATTTTGTGGGGTGTACAAAACCTTGGACAATTATCATTGCGTCACTCGCTTAGGGGTGTCACTCGGGTGTATCGCCCCCTCCCCCTTGCTACGCTACTGCTATGCACACTTACCTGGTGTGACTGGCGTAGGTAAGGAAGACAAAGATAAAACAATACAAAGACTGAAAGTTATTAAAAACAATCCCTATTCAGGTTTTTTGTTTTGTTCCACCCTGTAAATAACCGAAAATATTACTTATACTAGTTGACCCTTGCAACACTGAAATAATTTTTCAAATCGGACCAGTAGTTCCTGAGATTAGCGCGATCAAAGCAAACAAACAATCTCTTCAGCTTTATATAATAGTATAGATCTAGATTCCGAAGAGATTAATATGATGACTGTGGGTTCTCAGAATATTCATGAAAATCTGTTGCATACTTGACATTTTAAAGTTAGGAAGACACAAAAGTGCAGCACCGAACAGTTTAAAATCAAAATACTGAAGTCATTATGCTAATTTTATTTTATAGGAACGTATAACTAGTGCATCATCTGCTATAAATATGCGTTTCATAAAAAAAATGTGCGTGTTGTCGTTTTGGAATAAAACGGGAAAAACAATCCTGCTGGAGCTACGTTACTACAGCAGGAAAATTCTAAACGAAGGATTATTGAGAGAAATATTGTGCATAGGCAAAGAGCTTATATTTGTGCAAAAATGTGTGCCGAAAATATAATTTGTGCATCTTCAGGTTTTCGAGATATTGCATTTTCTGCTGGAGTGACGTGGATGGTCGCCTGATCGTGTGGTCGCAATCATGCGTCGTCGTCGCCGAGATCAGAATTGTACCTTTCGGTGGAGGGAACTATCATTCATGTTCACTCCATCCAAGATTTCATGCCGAGATTGCTACTGAAAAGCATGTTTATGTACCGAACTAAAAACCATTACCTGTCCTTTCCGTACAGAAATATAAAAAAATTCACTGACTAAAAGTTTCACAGAAAAATTCTTTTAAATGTAATTCCATTACACTCTAGCAATTTGGATAGTACGTGCCGAACGTGCATTTTGATAAAAGTAACGTAGGCAAAAAAGTTTTCAGCGGATCGTGCATTGTTAATAAAGTAATGTTAGCAAAAAGTAATCACGTTGGCGTTATTTGTTTCCGCGGAAGCACCCACGCTTCAATTTTCAGTAGATCGTTAACGTACATGTCGAGAACTAGGGTTTAGATCTTGTGTTACCATTATGATTTTATTTCAGTTTTGAGGAACATATTGGAAAAGAAGAATCTCATAAATGAACCTACCTTTCTATATTTCAGTAACGAATTGAAATGTTAATGAGGTAATACCCAAGCAATATAAAAACATATTCACCATTGGAAGGGCCACCTAATTGTGTACTAATTTACGGCATGAAAAGGCTATGTATAAACATAACATGCTATGACATAAATACCTAACTAGGAAGAGCGTGGCGTGACGACTGAGGCATCTACTGCAATGGCTGGTTCGAGATGTCTGGGGAATAATACGTGGTAAGTTTTGGGGGTGACCTTTACACAGCATTGGGACATAACAGGCTGAATAAATATAGAATAACCTCTTAATATGGAATCCCATGGCATCTCTGAAAATAAAATTTGTTAACGAATAACATGACTATGTTCTATTTTATTAAGAAACTAGCTTTCACCTACGACTTTGTACGCGTATATCCCGTCTTTCCCGTTCCCGTGGGAATTTCGGGAAGTCCTTCCTTAGTGCTCCCCTAAACTACCCAAGGAACCTACATGCCATATTTCAACTTTCTCTGACCAGTAGTTTCGGCTATGCGTTATCCGACAGTCACTCAATCAGTCAGTAACGGAAGAATTTTATAAATATTGTCCATAGCGTACATCCACCACCTTCTCAGAGAAAGGAAAGCCTGGCTTGTAACTCCTGGCTAGGAATATCGATCTAAAAAAAATCAATATTCCTGTTTTTCGTCAATTTAAATTAATTAAAAGTATTAAACCCAACCAAACCAACCACCAACCAACCAACCCAACCCATCCAACCCATTACAAATACAAAAAAAATCGGATTTGGCCACCCACGCACATGTTAAAAATTCACCCTGATTCGATACGCCAAGCAATGTTTGAGGCTATAAAATAGGAAATCGTGCTCCCCGTATTATTTACGGAACCGTACTATTATGTTATATCATTTTATTCTATGACTACCTAAATCTATTTCTATTCTTTAAAAACCGGCTCTTTTGGAGTTTTGCAAAACTCACACGTTGTTCCGATTTGTTCGAAAGCAGGGTAGCGAAAACTTCGCACGAAATATAATAAAGTGGGCTGTTTGTTTTGAAATATTACGGACATTTTTTTATATTTTTTCAATGGGGATGGTGTGGACAGATCTTTTGTGTTTTTGTCAATTTATTAGCCGTCGAGATTGTGAATATTATCATATTCTTTGACAGCCCGTCCAGTTCTGTTTACTTTTAGACATAAACAATGTTCTAAATTGAGAGCGGGTAGAAATTTTGTGGCATAGCCATTTTAATTGTTTTTTCGGAGTTGCGGCGCTCAATCTCAAATGTGTATATGGGTACAGGACACTTCAACCAACAAAAAATATCAGGAACAAAGTACGCTGGTGTCACGTTGCCCAGATATTGTGAGGTAAAGTCACCATGTGATAATCGACAGTCGTTCAAATGACTTAATTATGTGCATATTTGCATTAGATTAAATTCAAATAATAGTTCCCAGCTTGATTTAATAATTTATTGGAAAAAAATAAAAATAAGAAGAATTTTGCAAAATAATAGTGTTTATATGGTTAAATCAAGGCAAAAAGTATTATGAGAATAAAAGATAAAGATAATTTTGTCAAAACATACGTATACATGCGAATTAAGCATGCAGGATATTACAATAACAATATGTCGTACGTACATGTCAAAATATAAACAACGTATTTTCTTGACGAGAAAAGAACCGAGTGAATATATTTGGACTAATATTATATATTTCGCCGGCCGCTGCCGTGGCACCGCTCGCTTCGCTCGCTCGGCTCGCGCATGGTTGGTCACAATTCTAACCTAACCTAACCTATTTTATCCAGTTTGTAACCCCAAGCCTACATTTTATGGCAATCACAGTTGAGTTGGATAGAATTTGGTGACCATTGATCCATCAACCATTTGGTGACCATTGATCCATTTTTGGTGACCGTCTAAATTATACCCTAAAAGAATATGTCAAATAATATTGAAGTCAGTAAAATAGTCATAGTCAGTCATAAAATGTCACACAAATTAATGTTTACAATATGCAAAATTACAAAATTACAATATGTGAAAACGTGCCATTAAAAAATTAATTTATATTTTTTTCAACAAATTTACCGGCAATGCTTTATGGGACTGTGGTATTTTATTATACATTATAGGAGTCACACAGAAAACGTCGTCTTCGACGTATGCGAACACAGTTGATTATAGTCGCGTCTTTTCCGGGGGAAAGTGTCAGCAAGAATTGGGAATAGAAATAGATTCAGTCTAACAAATGCCGCAATTTCAAAAATATACATAGATGGTAGAGTTAATAATTTGTGTTTTCTAAATAATGACATACAACTGTCGGTCGACTTCAAATTAAACATAGCACGAATGCATCTCTTTTACCTTAAACGCTAGTTCTTTATCTGTGGAATTCCCCCAAAATATAATACCGTAACGCAATAGCGATACTACTAGATTATGATAGGCCGTAACTAAGGCATCTTTGTTTAGGTCTGGGTCCAGTTTATATAAGGCGTACGCAGAGCAGCTTAGCCGTTTACATAAGTATTCGATGTGTGGCTTCCAGTTCAATTTAGAGTCAATCATAATTCCCAGATATTTAGTGGCGTCGACTTTATTATGTACAGTGTCATTGTAAATGGCTTTTGGGTCAAGTATGGCCTGGGTCCGTTGTCGAAAATGCATAACAGTTGTCTTATCTAGATTTATTTTTAGGTTGTTCCTGTTTAACCATGTTATGATTGTTATCAAAGATACATTTATGTCACTTTCACAATCGTGGATGCTATATTCATAGTGCTGTCATCAGCAAAGAGAGTCATGGGGTGGTCAATAGCACTAGGCAGGTCATTAATAAAGATCCGAGTACGCTGCCTTAGGGTACACCGTATGTAGGCGTGCGTTCGCTTGATACATATACATATTTCCTCTTTATTTGTCTTTATATTAATTCTCTCAATCTCTGTGTATTGTTTTCTATTTGTAAGGTATGACTGATTAAGATTTAGTATGTATCCCCTTATGCCGTAAGCTTCTAATTTATGTAGCAAAATGCTACGTGGCCAAAAGCCTGCGTCATATCGCACATACAGGGATTCTCCTGACCATATTCGTAATAACGGTACATAAAAAGTCATAAATGGCCGTACTGGTTTTGTCTTAACCTCTTCGGTTCCTTACTAAAGATATTTTTCTTATCGAAGAATGAGTACAGTTCTTTGTAAAAATATTTTTCAAACATTTTTGACATTATAAGAATTAAGGCAATTGGTCTATAGTTAGCCATATATGCTCCTTATTGTTTTTTTTTAAATAACGGTTTCACCCTTGAAACTTTTAGAGCATCAGGGTATATACCTGCGATGATGCACAAATTTACTAGGTACTCGTAGCTTAAGTGAGTACAAATGGTTTCAGAAACATACTTTATCACCTTTGTAGAAATGCCTTCCTAACCTGTGCTATTTAAAGATTTAATTATGTTCAATATGTCTTCAAGTGTACTGGGTGCAACAAAGATTGAGTCTTTGCTTTTAATAATATTTGTTGTTACTTTGCTTCCCAAAACTTGACTTGGTTGAATTTTGTGATGAAAAAATTGTTAAACGCGTTAGCTATCCCTACATTTACAATTTCGTCATCGACATTTATATAGTAATGGATTCTTTAGGTAAAAATGGTTTCGATTTATTAATTATATTCCATGTCAGTTTAGATTTATTTATTGCAGTTTTAATTGAGTAATTGTTTTAAGCACGTCGAGTCAATCTCAGAACTTTCTTAAACCTTTTTGGGCAATTCCTAAAGATGTTTTTAATTGACATATTTGGCTTTTATCTGTACTTCCAAAGCAATTTCCGTTTCTTTTTGCTGCATAATTTAACGCCATGCGTATCCATTTTGATTTTTTATTTACATTTATCGTTGTCAGCTTATAAGGAAAACGGGTTCCTTCTATTTGGCAGAATCTTGATACTCCGATTTTTATTTGGCATAACTCACATGGCATAATCTTATTTAATCGAATATTTTTAAGGCATAAAAATTATTTAGCATAACTTTTGTTTGGCAGAATATTTACGTGTCCGAATTTACAATGGCATACTTTTATCTTGGCAGAATTTTGTTTCGCATAATTACCTTTGCCATAATTAATATTATGCATAATTTTGTTTAGCATAACATTTATTTAGAGATACGATTATTTGGTATGGGTGCATATTTGAACATCAAAAATTAAAATAGATGTATCTTCTTGTAAAAATTAGTGTTCAAAACATCAAAAACTTATAATATATGGAATAATTATAATAAAACTTATAATAATAATTATAATAAAACTTATAATAATAATTATAATAAAACTTATAATAATAATTATAATAAAACTTATAATATATATAATTTAAATAAAGTAAATTTATGCTGTCGAATGGTTAGATAAATTTAAAATCGAATGGTCTGCAAAAGTGACATAGAATGTTCTAAATATAGCATGTATTGGTAGCATTTTCAATATTAAATTAAATTTGTGTCATAAAAAGTCAATACGTTGTGCTGCAAAATTTTGTGACAGAAACGAATCGCTGCGAAACCGACTTTACGCAGTCTTGTCTGCCCTACCCCTAGAGTGTAATTTAAACCCGCGTAGGCGCGGAGGGGTAGGGCGGCCCGCAGCTTCGGCTTGCTGGCCGGCTTCGCCGGCCAGCCTCAGCCGCGGTGGCGGGCCTTCAAACCATCTGTGACGATAAGCTCGCGTGGCGCCGCCCAAACCCTGCAGCGCCGGAGCCGTGACAGAAACAATGCTTGCTGCATGTTGCATGCCTGCTTGCATGCTGCATGCCTGCTGCATGTTGCATGCCTGCTTGCATGCTGCATGCATGCTGCATGTTGCATGCCTGCTTGCATGCTACATGCATGCTGCATGCATGCTGCATGTTGCATGCCTGCCTGCATGTTGTATGCCTGTTTGCATGCTACATGCATCCAAGCCGACAATATTTTTGTAATTAGCATTTAGGTTAGGTGGTGGTTATGTGTGTGGCGAAAAAAAACAGTTCTGCCTTTTAATGACTATCGATATAAAATGTATGCCAAAAGACGATTCTGACTGTGAATTTTCTGCGATATGATGGTTCTGCTTTTTAATTATTATGGATATAAACATTATGCCTAAAGATGATTCTGACTAACAAAATTATGAGTTTTGAATGTATGACAACTGAGTGTATGCGAAATGATTTTCTGCGAAATGAAGTTTATGCTATCCGTTGTTATGCAAAACAATATTATGACGTAAAAAGTTCTGCTATAAAAGGTAGACCCAAGGAAAACAAAGGTCATAAAATAGTTTAAAATGGTCAAAATATGCGATATTTGGATCATCAATGTCATATATTTCCGAAAATGACCATTTTGTAAGCAGTCCCTAAACTTAACCATTTCTTTAGGCTAAAGTCCCGTCGTTTTCTGCACCAGTATCTTAACATAGAAGTTGTTTTCACCGGGCATATTATTATTTGCGCTGTATGGTCTAACAGCGCAAATTCAATAACGTCCGTTTTACATTTGGCTCTAAGAACACAATCTACTAACGGATTCTGACGTCACATTTTAAACAGCAACTTTTATGCATTATAAGCACTTGTCTCACAGCTAGCCATCAGCGAGTAGCGAGTACATAAAGCTTGAAACTCGAAACAAGTTGGCGAGCAGCAAGTAGCGAGTGAAAAGTTTCGATAGTTTTGACGCTTGACTTTAAGCGAGCGCTTTTGTGCGGCGGGCGATTACTTGCAATACTTGCTCCAGCCCGTACTGTGGGTCGGAATCACGGTTGATTGATGAGTTCTGACCGCCAAGCGAGCATCACCGAGCAGATTCCGCTGGGTGGTTTTATCTTTTGTGCCTTCCCTCAGCGAGCAAATAATCTAGCGATGAGACAAGTGTGACTTTCAATTCGATTTATGCAAAAACAAAGCACAAACACGGTGCCATTTTAGTCGTCTTACAACGGCAGCCCATTTCATCTATCCAATGACTACTACACATTCATTAATGAAAAAATATATATATTTATGAACATTTAAATTATTTAATATCAAAATATTCGACGCATGACGTTGTTTGAAACATCCAAGAGAAAGCGCAGTCCGAGCCTTTTGTTCCAAGGACGGCGCGGAATGGAACGGTGACATTATTTTGACACGTAAAAAATATTAACAGGGTGTTTCATTTTTTTATCGCACCTATTATCTCAATGAATTATTTCAAAAATTTATCGCGCCTTTCTTTTTGCTGGGGCAGAGGGTGTCCACAGTAGTTCTCCATTGCGAGCGGTCTTGAGCTTCACGCTTCACTTCACTCCACGTCATTCCGATGCTCGTCGCTTCAGCCAACACGGTGCGTCGCCAGGTTTGCCGGGGACGGCCACGCTTCCTTTTCCCTTGAGTATTTCAATCCATGGCCTGTTTGGGATTATAATCGGGATCCCTCCGGAGCGTGTGACCAATCCACCTACACCTACGACGCTTGATCTGGCGGTCGATCGGGCTTTCGTGTCATTTCTCCAACAGCTTTACGTTAGGGATCGTCTCGAGCCAGTAAATCCCGAGGATACGGCGAAGACATCGGTCGAAGACCTGGATTTGGTGTGAGATGTCCTTGGTTACCTTCCACGTTTCGTACCCGTTGAGCAGCACGGATTTGACATTGGACCAGAAGATTTTCAGTTTGACTCTTCGGGTCAGTTTCCGTGATTGCCAGACAGGTCTCAGCTGCGCGAAGGGAGCTCGGGCTTTGGCAATCCGTGAAGTGATGTCCTCTTCCGTTCCTCCAGTCTCTGACACATTCGCGCCTAGATGTAGTTTATGTCGGGTACATTAAGTAGGCCGCTTTTGTAAGACGACTAAAATGGCGCGTGTATCAAAGTGTAAATTGATTTTATGAATAAAGCACAGAAATAAAAACTGAAATCAAAAATATAGGCCAGTCACCGTAGACAGATTAAACGCGTTAGGTCGCAGAAAATAGGACCATCCTGATTTTTAGGCGGTTGTTAGAATATATACCAGTAGTGTCCTCCCAATTTTTCAACCTCGAAAGACCTGTGTTAACTGCGTAGTGCTCAGAAAACTTCTTAATTTTCGGTAATTTTTAAGAGTTAAGCTTAATTCTCCTAAACAGTTTTTTAGTAATTCTACGGAGAAAGTCAATCTGAATACTTTTAAAGTTGACAAAATTTTATACAATTTGATTGTAAGGGTTGTACTGTAGATTTAATAGGTGTTGACGTACAGCACTTCAAAAATAGCAATTTCTTTCCAAAAAGTTCGAAATTGGAGTTTTAGTTTTAAAGTCGGAGTAGGCAATATCGTTACTTTATCATATTTTATTGCATAAAAAATCTAAGAACACTTCAATGACTACACGGTGACGTATAAATTACTCATGTAAACTTTCCGTCGTGAAATTATAGGTAATTCTTTGGTCGCGCAGAGTTTTTTTAACTTCTTCCCTGCTCACAGATGTCCGCAAACGTACTTTCACGGGCAAGTCGAATCAATATATTTTCAGAATATGTACCACATATGGTGATGCAATTTTTTAATTACGGGACATATAAACTTTTGGTATCGTCGAAATTGTTTCATTTCTACTTTAGTATTAATCCCTTTTTAAAAACGTTTTTACATTAAAAGACTCACTCTGATGAAGTGTCGAGATGAAGTCGTAAACCAAGTGATTCAGGCGACTTCCTTTTTTTTTTTAATAACTATAGTAAAAATCGATTTCGCAGGCCTAATTTACTTCGGGGCTGCGGAATCTGTTCGAAAGAGGTGCCGTAGCCTTAGAACGCAAAGGGCACCAGGAGGAACACGGATGGGTTTTAGTCAGTAAGAGTCTGACACTCCCTCTTGCTTCACCCAGAGCGGGAGGAGTCATTTGATGATTTCCCATCCTTAAAAAAAAAAAAAAAAAAAAAAGAGGCCTAATTTACTTATACGGTGGAGGTCTGCCCTGCTTGGGCGGAGCACCGCTGGGAAGTCAGCTGAGGTCCCGTCACCACGTAACGTAAATCATTTCCCTTAATTTTATTCCACATTTTAATACTTCCAAAATATGTGCAATATTTAAGATCGATAAAATAGTAATTTTTAATTGTACTCGATTTCATATTACATGATAAGAATCATTTTCCACTGAACTTTCTAACATATCAAATTTAGAATTCACCGTTTAGAAGATATAAGCGATACTCAGAAAAACCGGCCAAGTGCGAGTTGGATTCGCACACGAAGGGTTCCGTACCATAAACCATAATTTGTATTATTTTGTTGTTATAGCGGCAATAGAAATACACAATCTGTGAAAATTTCAACTATCTACCTATTACGGTTCTTGAGATACAGCCCGCTGACAGATAGACGGACAGACGGAGGCTTAGTAATAGGGTTCCGTTGGTTACCTTTTGGGTACGGAATCCTAAAAATTACAGAAAATTTTGAGTTTTCCGAGCACCACGCCGTTAGCACAAGTCATCCGAAGTTGAAAAATTGGAAAACCTTAATAACATATCAAAATCAGGATCATTCAAAATACTGTGACCTAAAATGTCTTTTATGATTATTAGTAAAGCATAAAATCGGAGATTTTCATTTAGTGCAGGAAAATTAGCTCAATTAACGTCGATCAGAGCGAATAATTCGTCTAGTTTTGAAAATTGGTACAGGCGTTCTTTGAGGTGTCCAGATGAAAAAAAAAATACGATAGGTCTCTCTGAGTAAGAAATGGCGATGAGCACGTTTGACTGCTTTTGTCGTTTCTACTCTTCATCATCAGACCCTTGTTATCAACTATGCATAATACCCATCGGCACGATTCTAATGAGCTCAAACACGACTGGCATACTTGTAAGAAGAAATGTAAAATAACTTTGAGAGGTTTCGTCTACTGAGACATATTCAAGGTCATGTATTTATGTGATGGCCAGCGAAATCTAAAATTTTTTTTTTATTCTTGTTCTACTTTAGATGAAACATAAGAATACGATAGGTCTCAACTCTGTCAGATTCTGGGTCAGAAATTACCATTCGTCTTTTTTTGATACATGAAAAATTGTATTTTATCAATTTTAGATACCCTCTATCTCATTAAGTATTGAACCTACAGTTGAATGTGAATAACATAATTTATAGATAATTTTATGAAGATAATTAATGTAGAAGTGAGCAAGGAGATATTTTCAAAGGTTTTGGAGATACAGGCAAAAAAACTGAAAAAAGGTACCTTCCCACCCTCTCCCACCGCCGGCTCACCACCACACTCGGGGACTTTTAGTATGTTCATCTGGACACCTCAAGGAACAACTGTACTATGATCTGCCTAACCTTTTCCCAACTATATTGGGGTCGGCTTCCAGTCAAACTGGATTTAGCAGAATACCAGTATTTTACGCGGAGCGACTGCCTACCAGACCTCCACAACCCACTAACTCTGTAACACGGTACTTCATGGCAACTGGAGTCAGATTAACTGGCTTCTGACTATCCGTAACGACTACCAAAGATCCACAAATGACAGCCGGGACCAACGGCTTAACGTGCTTTTCGAGGCACGGAGGAGACTCGGTATGTTAAGATGGTTACCCATCCACAGACCAACTTTGGCAAGTTACCAACGTTGGCTTAACCTTGAAGACGACCCGTGCAGCTGTAATTATCTAGCCACGAACTGAAGGAACAACTGTGCCAAATTTTCCTGCCCTAGTTTGAAAGGTACGTTTACTAAATCCGTTTTCGGTTTTACAAAATACATAGGTACGAGTACATAAGAGCGAGCTGAAGTATCCGACGAAAATTCTTTAATCATGATGTGTCAATTTATTGAAAACCCGTTGTCGGTTGCCCTTATTTGTTCTGAAAATCTCACATTTCATTATAATAAGCTTAGACTGTGCCTCTACCCACTCCTGTCCAAAAAAAGGTAGAGTAATTTACTTTCCGTGAGTGAGCCTGGTTGAAAAGGAACGATGCTAACATGTCTCACGTTGAAGGCATAATTAAAAGCTTTTTGGACTTTAAATTGAAGCTTAAAGAATTTATATGTACATACTGTTCGTATCATTCTCAGTCTTGATTATGAATGATAATGTTAAAATAATAGATGATATAGAAAACCTTTCAGCTTCAGCATCATATAAATGCTCCCCGGAAAAAGTTGACTCATACCTTCAAACATTAATCACGCCTTGAATATTTTTCACGTTAACATTAGAAGCATCGGCAGCAGCGCAAATTTTAACAACCTCCTGATATTACGGCGTCGAATAAAGACACAATTTGACGTCGTGGTCTTATCGGAAAGCTGGTTACGTAAATACCCTCATCTTCCCACCATACCGGGTTTTGTATCTAATTACTTTGATCAGTCAAACCAAAACAATGGAGTTGTGGTGTATACTAAAGTAGAGTTACAGTTCCTTTCAGTGAAGCCTACACTCGCCGATGCAAATTGTCTTGCATTCAAATTGAAAAATGAGGTCGCGCTTATCGCTATATATAGGTCACGTTCAAATATAAATATTTAGAACTTAATAACCAGTCTAGATGTAATCCTCAATTCACTAAGTTCTTTTAGATCCCTTATTTTGGTTGGAGATATCAAAATTAGCACAGCCCCGAATTGGGTTGATTCGAACTCAGACATGTACCTTAATGCTGTTGCGTCACATGCCATGGAACCTGCTCATGTTTTACCGACACTATTAATGCTTGCGTAATAGCTCTTGAGAATGTTGATTTTACTCCCGTTATGAGCTTTCAAGATGCAGAAACTGCTGCTTTCATCTTGGTCAAACTTATTTCCTCGGTTGTTCTTAAACATAGTCGTGATCTATTGTCTCGAACCGAAAACACGTTATTAAGCCGAAGATCATACCTGGGTTTCTTAGGTGTATTCAAAACCGAGACAACATGTAAAATGAGGAGGGATGCTGAAAATAATACTCTGAAAATCACCTATAATCGGAACAAAAATTATTGCAACAATTTATTAAATAAATTAAAACGACATGAATTTGAAAAGCACCGTAAAACTTTCTCTAATCTTCAAAAGAGTAGGGACTCTGCCAGTGAGTTGTTATCTGTAACTCCTGATCCAACTCAATCACTTGATACTGTTAACGACTTTTTCGCAAACGTTGGAACAAAAATAGCATCTAAAATCCTTAACTCTAAAAACTATAACTTTACCAGCATTTCTGACTCTGGCACTTAGGATGTCCACCCTAACTCGATGGCTATTTTTGGCACGAACAACGAAGAGGTAGATGATCTTATTCGTGGCTTACGACTAACTAGTGTTACGGGTTGGGATGGTATCCCCGCAACTGTATTCTATAGAGCTAGAAGCACTCTTGCCCAGTTATCTGCCACGTCTTTAACCTTGCCCTTACATCTGGATTATTCCCAACGATGTTCAAAAAGGCGGCCGTGCACCCTATTTACAAGATTGGAGACAGAGAGTGTCAACAACTACAGACCTATATCCAAACGTCTGCTGGATTACCTTAACTCACAAAATATACTCGCAATTAACCAATATGGATTCAGATCAGGCAAAAACGAAGAGGCCATATTAGAATGAGTAGGTTCAGTAGCTCAAAATCTAAACAACAATGATAAATCTATAGCTATCTTTCTTGATCTTTCTAAAGCTTTTGACACTATCTCTGTCCCCTTTTTCCTCAGTAAACTAGAGAGGATTGGTATAAGAGACCTACCGCTTAGTTTGTTTAAAAGTTACCTTAGTGGTCGCTCGCAAATCATCAGAATAAACCACCATACCAGTAAGGAAGCATTCCTCACCTATGAATTTCCGCAAGGTAGTGGTCTTAGGACCTACTCTTTTCCTGGTTTACATAAACGAGCTCTGTAAACTCCAAAGTAATTGCTTGCGCTGATGACACTGTTATCTTGGTTCGTGGTAGTGACTGGTACGAGGTTCGGCTTCAGGAAGAGTCAGCTTTGCAAGTTATTATGAGATGACTCCTACCTGTGGCTGTCCTGTAGTAATGCGCACGGACTCAATAAAATATCTAGGAGTTTGGGTCGACGGCACATTGACATGGAATGAGCAAATCAATTTATTAGGATCGTCAACATCGCATACACCGTACTTAAAGCTAATAACATAAAAAAGAAAATAAAAATATTGCTATAAGTGCTGCAACACTTACAGACAACCACAACATAAACTAAAGCTAACTAAGGTGTAAACTAAAGATAAGAGAACGTGAAATACGAATACATACGAATAAAAATACAAACACATACAAACAATATATAATAATAAGAATACGTGTGAGTGCAATTTAAAAAATTATTAAAATTAAATAGAGTAAATTACAATGTCAAATTGAAAATGAATTAAAATGTCAGAACAAAATACATCAACACACAGTCAAAGCATTAAGTTAAATAAAAGGTCATACAATAAAATAAAATTAAATAAATAATAATTAGACATTACACAAACAAATAGACATTAAATTAAGTTAAATTTTTATACAAAAATTATTACACAAAGAGAAAAAATAAAGTTTAAACAATTCACTGGTCTGTAGGGTTAGAAAATTAATTTTTGTAATTAAAAATTAGAATGCATAAAGTGCTGACTATTTACCCACGTAGTCTCCGGGATTTCAAAAGAGTTATCGATCAATGGCTTCATACTCTCACATATGAAGAATTGGAGAATTTAGTGAAACCCTAAAGATCTGTCTTCGACATATACATGCACACCAAATACACGTAGCGTAGAGTGTACTCGTGGGGAGGTTCCACTAGCACACCTTACTCTTACACCCACAGACACGCACTACACTCACATACAACACTCCCACATGCACAACACTAAGTACTTACCTATTTTAAGTTTTTATTGTTTTCATGTTTTCATCATTTTTATATTTCTATTTAAATTGTTTAATATCCGTTTTTTTTTTTAAACACCAACTGTGTTTTAATTTCTGTAATCTGGAACGCTGTCGCCACCCTCTTGAAGGTGGGAGTTAACAGCTGCGAGACAGTTTTGCAACTAATGCAGCTATTTACGTACGCAATCAATGCGTAGTTTTTGTTCCAATAAAGATTATTATTATTATTTTTTGCCATTTGACTATAATTTTATATATAACTGGTTCGGTCTTGAAATCTTTTTCGCCTGGAGGTTAGGATCGGTATACTTTTTCTTTCTTTCTTTTATTGTACATGATGGAAGGAGCGTAGCCAAACCATGTCACCCGCAGGCTATAAACTAGTAAAGTAGTTATCGCCTTTATAAGACATCTGATGCTCCCCAAAGAGATTGCTGGCTTGTGCTATCCTGAAGGCTTGTATACATGTCAATGACCTTGTGCATACAAACAAAGCTAACTACACCTCTACGCGCCACTTCACTACCCGTGTTTTTATTTTTTAATAATAATACATATTTTTAAAAAGTAACAAAACCAAATTATTCTCGTTTGTATTGCAAAACAGTAGACATTTTTTTTAGTCTTTTGTTAAAAAATTAAGGAGTGAAATGGTCTCATCTCAACGATATAAAGGTGATTTGGTCATTTTTAAGGTTCCGTACTTCAAAAGGACAAAACAGAACCCTTATAGGATCACTTTTTTGTCCGTCCGTCTGTCTGTCAAGACCCTTTATCTGGGGAACGCGTAGATGTATCAAGTTGAGATTTAAACCATATGCTCAAGTCTGCGGTCCCTTGAAGCTCTGAAAAAAATCATAGTTATAAGTTAACATTAAAAAAGACAAGGCCGTTTATGCCGCAAAAAAACGAAATTTCGACTATCAAGGGAATAAAAATTCATATATTTTCCGTTAACCTAGAACTATGAAATTTCACAAGTAATACCGTCTTGTACTACAGGTATAGAGGGAAGTCTAAAAACTATACATTTGTAATTAAATCATGAAAAATAGTCTTTATTTAAAGTACGTAATAAACCACTACTTAAAAAATTAAGTGTTATCCCGAGTAACATTTAGCGTTTATTTCATCAAAACCAACCCAAAAATCAAAAGATATTGAATTTTTAAGTTTAGGAAGAAACTTCCTTTTTATTCTGATCAGTCAGAGCGCCATCTATGTGTCAAGCTGCCCTGGCTAGCACGCTGCACGCCTATTGAGAAAAAATAAAATGCACGAAAGCATGAAAATTACACCATAACTTTTCTGAGTTATTTTTTAAACTTTTAATATGTACCAAAATAATAGTGTGGGTATTAATTAATTAATACCTTATCGTAACATACGTTTTTTTAACGTCTTCCGCTGCCAAATACTTTGTCAGTTTACGAAATGGTCGATAGACGGCGTTGCACTGATGACGCGTTGTTTTGAAACGCGGTGTTAATATTTTCCATTAGAGAACGACCCTCACACAAGTTTAAACGGTGCAGTGTTGTAGTTCGTTACGGGGCTTAGGTTCGGTTTCTGAAAGTATCTGCTATAGTCAAAGATCGTTAAATTTAAATGTCTGGTTTGTTCTGGTTCGTTAATTGTACATTAAGCATTTATCGTAGTGTCTTCAAGACTTGAACTAATTTGGTATTTTCGAATTACTAGACGGTTCAGCTCATTGTACTTTTGTGTTTTAGTTTGTAGTTTTCTTTTTATATTACTATCGGTGTTCAATTGAGTTTATAATAAATTAATAATAAATATATACTCGTACAGTGCCATTTTAGCCAATACTAACTATCTGCAGGCGCATTATCATTTAGCAAAACTTTATTACAAAAAAAATTTACCGACTTCCAAAAAAAGCACTACAAAGTATAAAATAACCTTAATTTTGGAAGTCGGTGTTTTTTGTTTTGTATCTTTGGTTTTTAGCACCGAAACAAGCAATTTTTTCTCATAAATAAAATCTACTAAGCCATACTGAATCAAATTTTTACGGGACCAAATGGCAACTAAAAAGAATCACGTAAATCGGATCAGACACCTCGGAGTAATCGGTGTACGTTCGTAAAAGAAAAAATAAAATCCCGCCGAATTGATAACCTCCTCCTTTTTTGGAAGTCGGTTAAAAACTAGTATTATTGAATCATCTTGACTTATGTCGTCTCTCGGTTCTAATGATTGTTTCGTTACTTTTTTACGACATGAGCATCATAATAGGTTCATTATGTGTGTCTTGCTAGTTCATCATCTGCCTAGCCTTTTGCCAACTATATTAGGGTCGGCTTCCAGTGAAACCGAATTTAGCTGAATACCAGTATTTTACGCTGAGCCGCTGCCTACCAGACCTCCATAACCCAGTAACTGGGTAAAACGGTACTTCATGGCAAGACTGGAGTCAGATTAACTGGCTTCTGACAATCCGTAACGACTGCCAAAGATCTACAAATGACAGCTGGGACCAACGGCTTATCGTGCTTTCCGAGGCATGGAGCAAACTCGCTATGTTAAAATGGTCACCCATCCACAGACCAACCTCGGCAATCGTTGTTTAACGTTGAAGATCCCGTAAGTCTGTTATTATCTAGCCACGAGCTCCTCTGTCTTTTGCTAGTTAATATGCAAAATAAACGCGCGTTCGAGAATATGAGACAATCGCAAATAATGTAAAATTTTAGCCTAATTACCGTCCCACATCGTGAAAACTCGCTCCAACTTGGATTAATTAACATGTTTGTCATAATCCTTTTGTGTAGATAATCTCACTTATCATACTTTCAATATGGTATAATAAGTAAGATTATTTCATATTGTATGAAATAATCTTACTTATCTATTATACTATTACCTACGTTATAATATATTACTAGCTGTTGCCCGCGATTTCGTACGCGTGGAAATTTTTAATGTGTAAGAACGGACCGCCTGATCAAAATATGATCAATGTGCTGATGACTATAAAAGGTGTTCTTTTGGGCACTGTAATTTGGGCGGCAGAATTCCTAAACAATTTTAAACGGCGTTAAGGTGACCCACTTGTTCTTTGGCGACTGCACTGTCCTCTTACACAACCAGTCTTCATTGTTTATATTAATCTCCAAATTAGAAAAAAACCTGCAAGATAACTTCATCTTGTGTAGCCACTGGATGGGAAAATTCTTCTGTGTCCGATTCCAGATGACCTTTTCCAATTTGCAACAGCTTATTCGCAGACTACGGTTCAACTGTAACGGAATGTACAGTCTGACCACCGATAAGCAAAGTTGCAGCAATGCCCGAGGAAGCCACAGCCAGAGCTATATTGCGACCCTTGCGGAGTTGGACCAGCAGAAGATTCAGCACAAACTTACGGGTACGTCAAGAAGGAACAATCCTCCCTTTCCACTATTCACTCGGCGCAGAATCGTTTCGTAGACTTGACGCTGCTCGAAAAGTAATCGTGGTGCCATTTCATTGATATGCACTTCTAAAACCGCGGTATAGTAGTTTAACTCCATCACAAAATCGTTTGACAATTCCCCTCTTTGCTGCGGTGTAGAAAGGCGAAATCGGCGAGACATTTTCCAGATATGGAAATCATTTGAATTTCCTCAATCAATACCAAAGCATTCTTAATGATCAGGTCATTGTGAGCGCCATCGAGCCCTATGCACAATATCCTCTAATAAAGCGTCCTTGTATTTATCCTAAAGCTGGAGGGGGTTGGACAGTCCGCAACTTTGGCTGCTGAGCGATAAAGGACGGCTTACTCGTTCTTGATCATCTACGGTTTCAAGCACCTGGAGATTTGTCGGGCCCAGTCAGTCAGTTCTGAAGTGCACTTCAGTTATTTTTGTCCAGCAAGGGTTGCACGTGAATGTATTGAACAGGTCTGGTCGCCCGTAGTTGCAAACGTACGCAAATGAATCGTGTGTACTCGTGGAGGTACCTTGGGTTACTTACAAAATAATGATGAAGCCCATGGTCATCAGGTCAGTATCTGGTGATGGAATCCTGGAGAAATAGAGGGAACTCTTCGAATTTTAAAGGCATACTTGAAGCAATATAGATATTTTTTGTAAAAGTATTTTTCGGAGTGGTCCCATTTCAAATAAATGAAGATCTGATAGAGAACCTCGAAGATAGGCAATGGAACTCCTCATTAAATTATAACAAATGGACCTGGATTGCTGAAATCACATGGCTGTTTATTGTTTACCAGTTCATTACATCACATCATGCCGGTATGTTGTGAAGTGGTACGCACATGTGAATTTAAATACCGTTTTGAAGAATCACCACTAAAAAGTGACAAGTAAAATACTTTTTCACATACCTACTCATAGAACCGACTTCCAAATAAAAACCTTAATTTCAAAAGTCGGTGTCAAAAAACGAAGAAACGAAACCAAAAACACTGAAATCCAAAATTAAAGTTATTTTATACTTTGTAGTATTTTTATTTGGAAGTCGGTTGTGTTGTTTTGTTTTGTTTTGCGAAAAGATTTTTTTATCCGTGCATTTTCTAGGATATAAAACGTCGCCTATGTCATTCTCAGATCCCTAAACTACCACAATGCAAAAACCATACCAATACCTAGCCCCTAGAAACGTGTATGGGGCGTGTCGGGAAACTTTTAGAATAAAGTCCGTTTCATATAATAAAAAGTACTGCGAGTTAGGGTGCTGATCGAAGGGTCGGTAACGAACCTAATCAGCGCCTATGCTCCTCAAACTGGTTGCTGTGAGTCTGAAAAGGAGGCCTTCTGAGATGAGTTCGAGGACGTATTACGCGCTATTCCGAATTCCGAAGGTGTTTTGGTTGGGGGGGATCTCAACAGTCACGTAGGTCAGTTTGCTGGAGAGCACGGACGTGTTCACGGTGGTTTTGGTTATGGCCAACTAAATGCAAAGGGAGGCAGTATACTCAGGACCTGCGCTATGTCTGACCTAGCCATCGCGAACACATTCAAAAGAAGCCCCAGCATCTTATTACGTACCGTAGTGGTGCCTACTCAACCCAAATAGATTACCTGCTGGTGCGACGAGTTGGCAAGGTTACCAACTGCGCAAAGTCATCCCAGGCGACAGCCTAACGGCTCAACACCGCCACCTTGTCCTAGACTTTGCGGTTGTACCAAAGAAGAAATTGATCGAGAAACGCAAAGCCCGCACTAAGTGGTGGTTGCTTGATGGTCCTAAACAGTCGGACTTCATCGCGGAGGTTGAGCATCTCGAGATCAGTGCTCCGCATGAGTCTGCTCAAGAGATCTGGAGTAGGATCCATTCAGCAATCACCGCTGCAGGTAAGCGCGTCCTTGGCACTTATCGTGGTGGCCGCACCATAGACAAGGAGACGTGGAGTTGGGATGACGGGGTGCAGGAGGCGACTCGGAAGAAGAAGGGCTTATTTAAACAGTGGCAAGGGTCCTTCTCTCCGGATGACAGGGAGGCATATGGAACGGCTAAGCGCGCTTGCAAAAAAGCTGTAGCCAGAGCCCGCAGCAAAAGTCTGTCGCCCTTAAACGACAAGCTCGAAACAGCGGAGGGGCAAAAGCTTATTTTTAAGCTGGCGCGTGCCCGGGAGAAAGCTACACGGGACATTAGCAAATGTCTCTGTGAAAGGGACGCCCAGGGTAAGCTGCTCTACGATGCCCCCTCTGTTAAGGAGAGATGGTGTACATACTTCGCGGAGCTGTCTAACAAACAGCATCCCCATAACCTTCCTCCCGAACCGCCTCCTAATCTTGGACTTATTTCCCCTATTTCCCCCAACGAAACCCACATTGCACTTCGCCACATGAAGAACCGGAAAGCGGTCGGGCCTAACAATGCACCGATTGAAGTGTGGAAGGCGATGGGCCCACATGGGCCTGATCACCAAGGAAATTCCGAACCATTGGCGATTTAGCCTGATTATCCTTGTTTACAAAAGCAAAGGTAGCGTACAGGATTGTAGTAGCTACCGCGGTATCAAGATCATGTGCCACACCATGAAGCTCTTCGAGCGCATCATTGACACACAGCTCCGTTGCGAGTGCACTGTCTCTGAGTGTCAATATGGCTTCCGGGCGAGAGACAACACCATGGACGCAGTGTCGCCTTACGGACTCTGGCTGAGACTTACAGAGAGAGAAGGAGAGCTTTGCATATGGCCTTTTTACTCCTGCAGAAGGCCTTCGACTGTATACCTCGGCAGTTCATCTGGTGGGCACTTTGCTTCAGGGGCGTTCCCGAGGCCTATATTGACATTAACAGAGACATGTACCGCGATTCTGTGTCCTCTGTCCAGACCGCTGTTGGCGAATCCAATGGCTTCCCGATATCTGTTGGCGTTCACTAAGGCTCGGTTCTTAGCCCGCTCTTGTTTAACGTGGTGCTCGATGTGGTTACGGCAAACATCCGAGATCAGCCTCCATGGCTAATGATGTATGCCGATGACATCACCCTCTTTAATCAGAACAAAGCCCATCTTGAGCGCAAAGTCAACATTTGGAAGGACACGCTTGTAAACGGTGGTCTGAGACTAAATGTGGCGAAAACTGAGTACATGTCCTGTGGTAGCACGGATTCAAACACCATCCAAATAGGTTCGGACCTGATCACAAAGTCCGATACGTTCAGGTACCTTGGAGCCGTGCTGTACGAGTCTGGCAACGTGGACGACAATGTCCAAGCACGTACAGGCGCAGATTGGGCGAAGTGGCGCGAGGTAACGGGCGACCGCAAAATGGCTCCGAAGCTCAAGGGGCAGATTACAACTAACACAAAAGCGTTAAAAAAACCTATATAAGACTCGTATATCAGTTCCATTTGAGTACAAAAGTGTTAACGCATACCTGTGCAACTGAGTTAGAGCATGCTCTAACTCACTTATAACCACGAAAGAGGCCCACAATGTACAGGTAAAAGTTATAGAAAGCCTATAGTACGGTGTCACAAAGATATTAAAGCTGCACAAGAGCGCTTATTCATCGTCAGCTACTACTTTAATCTGTATTACCGTTGTAAAATAGAGTTGGTAAACGCTACAGGTTGTATAAATCCTGTAGTAAGGTGTCAAAAAGATCTTAAAGCTGCACAAGAGCGTTTATTCATCGTCAGCTACTACTTTAACCGGTATTACTGCGTTAGTGAGCACTACAGGTGGTAAAAAGCGCACGTCAAGATGAAAAAGCCTGTAACCTTACTAAAATTAAATCCGTTCGTAATGGAAGTGTTATGTCATCCATTATTCAACACAGCAGAATAATATTATGGAATATAATGTTATTTAAGTATGTAAAGTGAAAAATGACTGCCCTTATGATTTCACGGTAAATATATCACGGTATGTTTCTCATCTCAATTTTAACGCGCCTAGGATTTATTAAAGATTTAAAAGAAAAATTATGATAATCAAATAGGTAGCTCAAGCTAAACATTATTATTCATTCCTGCTTCCTGAGCAGTGGTATGTAAATTTAAGTGGCATTCAAGGAATGCTTCAAATAATGTAAGATTTTGTTTATTGTAGTCAAATGTTGAATAACTCGAAATAATATTCATTGTTCGGTTACCAAAACAATGGCGAACTTTACAAAAGTGAGGTTAGTGTTAATAACGACCCATACTTGCGTTGTTTGACACCAATACCTTTAGAACGTCTGTAAAAGAGTACTGCCTAACACAATAAGCTTTAGTAACCTGTAATAAAGGGTTTACCCTTTATTACAGGTTAAACCTAGATAGAGAAGTTGTTTGACACCTTTAGTTTCTCGTGTTACTAAACTCTCGATAAACTCTATTTTATAGCCTATGTTGCGATATCAGTCAATATGGCACCTTAAGTGGTATAAAAGAGTTCATTGCAATAACTATACAACAATAAGTGTTAAAAGGTGTCGGCGAACACTTTTATAAAGACTTGGGGGTCACAAAAAGGTTAAAGCTATAACGTATTAAGTATACTTGCTGCTACTAGCGCCATTATAATTCTCAAAGCTGTATTACGTCGTCCATTAAAGCTTTAGTGCTGCGATTGGGGCTAAAACTTGTTTGTTAACTACTCTATATCGTCTTTAGTAATAACTGAGATAATTATAACCCTGTTATATTACTTAAAGACATAAAAAAGCCTGTAATTGACACCAAAATGTTATTTGGGATATATAAATGCTGTCCTCCTGTACGGCGGCGAGTGTTAGCCAGCACTAAGCAGGCACACCCAGGAACAGGTCTTCTAGTCGAGAGGAAAAACTGCCAGAGTGTCGCGGTGGTATGGCCACATCATGCGCCGCCCTATGGAGTACATTGGTTGGAGATGCATGAATATGGCTGTTCTTGGAGCAAGGTCCCGTGGTCGCTCTCGCAAGCGTTGGCTGGACGTCGCGTCGTCATGTCCGACATGAGAGCCAATCGCCTGACTGAGAAGGATGTTCAAGATCGGGCAAAGTGGAGGAAGCTCAGTCGGAAGGCGGACCCTGGCAATGGCCGGGATTAACGCCAGGTGGAAGAAGACCGCAGGATAGTTGAACATTCGTACTATTGGGGGAAAGTAATTATATAATGATAGCTATCCAAATCAATCGGAGCCTCCATAGTCAGAGAGATAGGCGCGGGTTTGCACGTTCCATCTATCTCCTGAGATTGTATCTATAAGTTTTTGAATACAGTCTAACCTTGATCAGATCGGGTGGACAATCTTCTGCTCGCATATGTGCTAGGAACTGACCTTTGGGCATTCAGCCTACATATACACATATTCCTGAGAATTGGACGCTTTATAAGGTGAAGTTGGTACTATAAATAGGCTGTCCTTATTTGGAACGGGACATAATTCATATAGCTTATAGTGAGAATATAAATAACTGAGATTATAATTCGCTCATTATCATTAATCATATTCATGACAAAAGTAAGAGCTCTTTCCAATTTAATCTGATATAATGAAACATTTCGGATTATTTGATTTTGCTGTATCGTCATCTCTTTGTATAAAGTAATATGCTTGTTCAATGATTGCGACAAAAAAGTTATCACTTTTAATTAAGGTTCGACACTTTCAAAGTCCTTGACGACTTCCGACTGCTCCAGATACACGTGTGGGGCGTGTCGGGAAACTTTTAGAATAAAGTCCGTTTCATATAATAAAAAGTTTATCTAATAAATTTGAATTTAAACAACAAAATTTATTAAAATTAAAAGTAAAATAGTTGTGTCTGTTTCCACCGATGGGATAAAAGAAAGATATTCAAACTCGGATAGTTGTCAACTCCAGAGCTAGCTACGATGTTGAGCAATCAAATCCAGAACTCCGGAGTTGCCTCCAAAGTTGACAGCTTGTTTAGAAATTAATAAAAAGGCCCTTTATTTAATCAAAAGAAGTTTTATTTGTTAAGGAATCGGAGTTTTTGTTTGAAACTTTACTGTCTGACAGGCAGACGTTATAATAGACAACTAATACGCATTATAAAATATTACAACAATTAACAATCATGAAAAATAAACATTTGTTTGGCAAGTTACAATATAAAATATTAATCATGAACTTATCTATTATGAAATCTACTTTTTTTGAGATCGAAGTTCTTGGTAATATGTTTTGAGAAATGATAAGGCATTTAAAGATGAGTCAGAAAGAGAACTTCGTGCAGCAAAAGCCTGCCGAGAATGCTCGTTCTGACTCAACGCTCGTCGGCAAGACACACAGCAGATAGTGGTACGCTTCTGAAAGGTATTTTCCTCTGCATCCGCCATTGTCATAAATTGCTTTTTCTACTCTTACGAATCCATCCAGATCCAAATTAGCAGATAGGGTGCTTTGTTTTTATTTTTTATTTGCTTAACTCCTGCTCCAGTTGCTCTGCAACACTGAACCGTCGCGTCGGCGATTTGGCGGCGCGGTCGACGGGCCGATGTAAGCCGAGCACTACCGAATAGTACCGAAGTGTTGTGCTAAGGACTAATAACGGGTACGCTCAAGAATTAAGATGCGTTTTCCATCGTTTTGTAAATAATGTTAACATGGTTTTTGAAAACCGGTTTTAACTCCGGTGTTCTATTTCAACTCCGGTTTTAGAAAATGCTTAAAATCGCTCCGAAACTCCGGAGTTACGAAACTCTGGAACTCCAGATTGAAAGCCCTAGATAAAAGTAGCTCACGTCGTTCCATGACCTTAAAATTACCACTATGCAAAGATTCAATTACCCCTTGCTCTGTACAAAGTAAAAAAGATTTATCCCACGGGTACCATACTTTTTTCCGAGTTGTAAAAATAAGCCTATGTCATTTTTGATCCCTAAAAAACTACTTTCCAAAAAACATGTTAATCCCTTGCTCTCTGAAAAACAGTAATAAATCTATCCCACGGGAACCGTAAACATTTTCGGGATGAAAAGTAGCCTATGTCCTTTCTCAAGTTTTAGACTATCTGTGTACCAAATTTCATTTAAATCGGTTCAGTAGTTTTGGCGTGAAAGCGCGACAGACAGACAGACAGAGTTCTTTCGCATTTATAATATTAAGTAAGGGTAGTAAGGATATCCTAATTTACAAAATTCTTCCATTACTGCCGACTTACTGAGTGACTGACAGACAGACAAAGCACAGACGAAACTAGTGGTTGAAGATAGCTGAAATTTAGCGTGTAGATCCCTTGGGAAGTATAGGGAAGCACTAAGAGAGGGTTTGCGGAAACAACAGAAACGGAGAAAAACGGTATACGTGAAATGGCGGGCCGGGCAAGAGCTATTATTACTATTATAAATGCGAAAGTTTGAATGAATTGATGAATGGATGTACGTTCAATCACGCCAGAACGACTGATTAGATCTAGATATAATTTTGCACAGAGATAGATTGTAGTCTAGAATAACACATAGGCCTTTAATCCCGGGAGCATGTTGCAAAGAGATAGATTATAGTCTGGAATAATACATAGGCTTTTTATCCCGGCAGCATGTTGCACAGAGACAGATTATACTCTGGAATAACACATAGGCCTTTTATCCCGGGAGCATGTTGCACAAAGATAGATTATAGTCTGGAATAACACATAGGCTTTTATCCCGGTAGCATGTTGCACAGAGACAGATTATAGTCTGGAATAATACATAGGCCTTTTATCCCGGTAGCATGTTGCACAGACATAGATTATATTTTGGAATAACACATAGGCTTTTATCCCAATAGCATGTTGCACATAGATAGATATAGTCTGGAATAACACATGGGCTTTTATCCCGGCAGCATGTTGCACAGACATAGATTATATTTTGGAATAACACATAGGCTTTTATCCCAATAGCATGTTGCACATAGATAGATTATAGTCTGGAATAACACATAGGCTTTTATCCCGGGAGCAAGTTCCCTTGGGATAATTTCCGACACTCACGCGAGCGCAGCCGCTCGCAAAAGCTAGTATAGGATAATTTAAATTATCTTCTACTGCAACGAACCAAAACTTAATAAAGCTTTCGTGCTTTCAGTGTGAATAAACATACAACCGACTTAAAAAAAAACATTACAAAGTAAAAAATAACTTCGGAAGGTAGAAAAGAACTTTAATTTCGGAAGATATTTTATACTTTGTAGTGTTTTGTTTTTGGAAGTCGGTTGTATTTTTTGTAAACAATAAAAAGACCTGCGATTTCAGCAGTTCCGATCCATTTGCTATCATTTATTGAACTTCGGAAGTAGGCAAATACTCTTCCAAACCAAAAAATAATCATCCATATCTGCCGACGAAAATATCGCTGAACAAACGTTTTCCATGGAATCTCATCATCAGATCCTAATTTATACGTTCCATCATCAGCTCAGCAACATGAGATGATGATTACCAGGCACAAATATCTGAATTGCGTTAGAAAGTTTATGAAAAACATTGTATGTGCCTATAAAATTTGATTGTTTCCCTCGATTTTTATGGGATCCCATCATCAGATTCTGACTTAGTGACAATAGGAATAATCGGGAAGTAGACCCTTTCAGATAAAATAAGAATTTTTCAAATCAGTTCATAAATGACGGAGTTATGAGGTAACAAACATAAAAATACAACCGAATTGAGAACCTCCTCCTTTTTAAGAAGTCGGTTAAAAATCGCAAATGTTCATTGTCAAGGGCGACAATCGCAGTATCACTGAATTCCAGCCTTTTATTAAAACTTTATTTACAGAATAACTGACTAGTTTTAGATTTGAGAAAACCTCCTAAATCTTCTATTCAATGGTAAATTTAGTGAATCACCAAACATAAACTGAATTTTTCAGGAGTATGCACTTCTGAAAGATTATTTTTCAGAATCAGATACACCGGTATCAGCCTTGTATGCCCATGCGAGTATACAAGAGTGATATTGGTGTATCTGATATAGAACTGGTATCAAATATGTGATTGTAATAAAATAAATGCAACCAATTGTATCAGACTTCTTGAAAAGTGACCCATTTCAATCTTTTTTAATTTACGGTTTCTTGACCTTTTTGTATTTCATATATAAAACATCACCCTTAAAACCACGAAAATCTGAAACACTCGATACTTAAAACAATTGACTGAATCACTGTTAAAACACAACGGAAAAACCAACTCGAAACACGAGCGACACGGGCTAAAAAGGCCACTTTAAGAGTACCATTATATTTAATCCGTCAAATTTTATTTTCATCTTTATCGCTAACAAATTAATAATATATAATAATATAATATAATAAAATAATATAATAATAATATAATATTCCACACAACTAACACACAACGCCATCTAGTCCCAAGCTAAGCAGAGAAAAAAAATTAGACTCAAGGTTGATTGGGAAAATTTGGCAGTGACGGGTAGCCTGCAAAAGTGGCCTTTTTAGACCAGCGTATCTAATAAATAGACAGCACAATGCACAGCCATATGAAAACGGCATGATACCAGATAACAGTGTCCCCAGATAAAAATATTTCTTATTTTCGACACTGAACCCCTCACTTACATTAGAGAACTTGAGTAGTGAATCTGCTGATTGGTGTTTATGCTGAGCAAGGTCGAGGGCTTTCATGAGTGGGGCTGTTTCTCAACAAGCAACTTTTACCTTTAATACTTTTTCCATTTTTGTTTTTTTTTTATCTAAGTAAGTATATTTTTATAATCAGTTATATGCGTATATTTGGGAGGAATAAAACATTTTTCATTCTGTTCTTTTTCTTTTCTTTTACTTACAACGTCTAACACGTATACTTAAGCGAATTGGTCCTAACAAAGAGTTGTAAATAAAGACACACTACCAACATTTACTGAAAGTCTGATTAGTGGAACGCCGATAATTCTTTTGGGCTTCGACCTTCGACTGATCTAATTTGAACAACCCTTTCAGGATAAACCAAAATACGTTAACCAAAGAACAAAGGTTTTTTCTAACGAAGTGTCTCAATGGACGACCGAATTAAGGATTGGCTTGCAAAACGTAATAATGATAACTAAGCGTTATTTAATCCAAGCCTAATAAATTAGAGAATTAGTAATAACCGATACCACACTTATTTCATTTAACAATAACATAGGTACATATTATATTCACTCATCATCTGCGAAGCCTTTTCCCAACTATATCCGGCTCAGCTTCCAGTCAAACCACATTCAGCTGAATACCAGTATTTTACTTTCAGCGACTCCCTACCTGACCAGTAACTGGATAACACAGTACTTCTTAGCAAGACTGTTATCAGATCTGCTGGCTTCTGACAATCCGTAACGACTGTCTACAAATGAACAACGCCTCAATTCGCTTTTCAAGGCACGGAGGAGTCTCGGTATGTTAAAATGGTCACCCATCTTTGGACTGGAATCGGATCGGAAGATCGACCCGTGTGGCTGTTATTATTAAGCCACATACCATAACATATTATATTCACATATATATTTAACAAAGATTCAAACATACATCATGTAGGTACGCATAATAAAAGAAGCCGCTTATTTCAAAAGTTCAAATCGCGCACGCTGATGACAATAGCTTTGTGGGATTTAACTGATAATAACTATTACAGAATTTATAACGCAAATACATACTGTAGTAATTTAGTAACATGTTGAAAAGATAAAGTTCACCAAGAATAAATATTCTTACTCCATATATAGTTTACTATTAGAATTTCGTACGTCTAATTCAAAACGGAATCCTAATAGGATACCTCGTGTATCCGTCTGTCGGTCTCTCACAGCCAAAATTTTTTTAATCTTCTCATTTGACCCCACAAATGAGAAGATTAAAATTATATATTTAACTGTAAAGGGCGACTCATCAAATATTTTGTATGCTTAATTTTATAATAAACAGAAAGTTATTTGACAAAATAAATGATAATTGACCATTCCCCCTTCTTATCGTTGAAACTACTGTGCTACAGATTTTAGTATATTAAACACAGAAAATAATTATTTATCTATAGATACAGGAAAACCGAAAAAAGCATTAAATCAAACTGATTTTTATTCTCCATATTACACCTACCACTATTTGTATATGCATCACCCAAAGGTTGACTCCGCCTCCTTACATTTGTGTAAAATAAATAAATTGAAGCCATAGCTGTTTTAAAAAGTTAAACACACAGAGTGTTGAACTTTTTTAAGAGGAAACACCCTCTTTCATAATAACGAGACTTGTTTAGGTATCTAAATAAATTGAACTACTTAATTGTAAGTATTCAATAGGTACTTACCAAAACCCACATAGGTTTAAAAAAATCCACACACCTTAGAAGTTACTTTAACAGTCGTTTATTTACGTCACTTACATTTTATTATACACTGGGAAAATTCAAACAAAAACTTAACTATAACTTCACATTACGTTGTTATATTTTTTTCGCAAAAAGTTAACGAAGGTTCGAACTATTTAAAAAAATACTGGCCACTAATGTTAAACTTTTTCTTTTTTCAATGTATACGACGCGTTTCTAGTTGTCACTTTTTAGATAATAGGCGGGAACGCGCGCCGCCGTCCGTGGATGCGATCACTATGAGAAGAAACCAACCGACACAGAGCTTCGAAACGGGAGCGCATGCCCGCGTCCAAAACACATCACTTCTATTACACATTATAATTCATCATAGTCTTTCATCCCTACTCATTATATTAATTCTAGTGATGCATACCAAAGCTGGAAGCAATGTAAACAAGGTTAGCTTTTTTACGACTCACGCAGTCAATTTAATGTTTAAAAGGTCCGAGCTCCAAAGGTCTCGAATAAACTTTCCTAAGCCAGAATTGTTAGTCGGTCCATGAGGGTTGTCGTCACAGGCTGTCTCTCATTTACGATGGTAAATAGCGACGAGGGACCTATAGAATTACTAAGCCTAGACTATTTTTAGCGTACCTAGATTCTTCTTCAAATACATAAGGTTTTTAGTTTGTAAGGTCTATTTTTATGAGTTTAGGACTACTTTCGGGCATATTTTTTTTGTTTCTGAATCGATTTTGGCAATAATTTTACTGAAGCCTAAGTTTTCGTCAGGATCACTTAAATTTCTATATTTGATAAAACCCCTAAATAATTTTACTATTTTCATCGACATGTCCAATATGAAATTTCGTTAGCTTTGATATGCCAATAAATATGTGAGCTTTGAATTAATTTCATAAAATATGACAGATGCCAATAATATAATTGCCAATTAGCGCATTGTGTTTTAGTTTGCTGATATAGCGCGGTACAGTACAGAGCTCAAATATATGGGTCCATGGTCTTTGTCCGTTTGACAAATTATATTAGCAACATTGTATTGTAATGAAAACATTGGAATAACACTAATTTCATAGATTTAAAAGAGGACGTTATCATTGATCCCGCCGACAAACTGCCACGCAGTTTAATGTATGTTACGTAAAAAAAAACTGGTAAAAAAAAATGATTTATTTATTAATCTATTACCAATCTGTTTAACTGGTCTACCCAACCAAATTGCTGATGTATTCATTTTATGAAAGATATTATTGCACAGATTAATTGTCATCAAGCATCTGAAATCACCTAACTTTCACCTTTCTCAAGTTGTACCTACTCAAACGCAATTTCTTCCTGTTCTTATCTTTTCATAGCTTTCTTTCTTTTATACATTTTCGGTCCTAATTAAGGAACGCGTCCGTAGCCTAAGATTTCTCGCTGAAACGCGTTCTTTCATTTGAGCTTTCCCCACTTAAATTGGCTAATTTTGATACTTTAGTTGTAAACTTTCATCTTGAATCTAATACATTTCTTTCCATCCATTTCGTTACTATTAATTATACGATCAATATGATGCTGGAGAGCGCGGGACTTACTGTCGATTAACAAGAAAATATATGCTTTACATCAACACTTACTTACACAAAACACAGTTACTTTCACACACGAACAGGTTTCTGTTCATCGAAAACTAATATAGGATGGCCCAGGTGAAGGAAGAATGGAGGTATCATTCCATTTCACCGACTTTTTCAGTTATAAAGGATCACCAACGGAAACAATAGAAAATAAAAACACACTTGTATTCTCATTTTCGCGTGTCTCGTCCATTACACGATTGGATTAGGAAAAATGAGCAGTGCACACGAATCCATCAGTCTGATTGGCAGGTAGAGGAACCTACATGCAGGGAACTGGTGTTATTATGAAATGAATGAAACAGACCAGTTACCATTTATTATTACTCATCTTATACTAAACTTATGCAATGTATTTTTTTTAAGTTTTGGAAAGCATCAAACCGTCAAACGACTCCTCCCGCTCTGGGCGGAGCAGAGGGATTTTCAGACTCTTTCTGACTAAAACTCATCCGTATTCCTCTTAATACCCTTTAGGTTCCAAGTCCACGGTAACTTCTTATTCTTCTTCTTTCGACCAAATTCCGCAACACTTATTAAGTACCTATATACATCTATATCTATACTCATATTATAAAGAAGAAAGATTTGTATTTTATTATATAACGAATAAACTTAAAAACTACTGGACCGATTTGAAAAATTCTTTCGGCAATGGGTTATAGCTATATTTTGTTCCCGTACTCCCACGGAACCGAGAACTATGCGGGTGAAATCGCATGACATCTGCTAGTATTACATACACCTCTAGACATTCAATTACCTCTCTGCTGCATAGCTGACTTTTCATCAATACATGAGTGCTATAGATATACTGTCAGAGAATGTAGCATCTGTTTACCTAGGGTCGTAAGACACCCCATGGGATTTAAAATACAAATTCACTAACTTAAATGTATAGTAATATTCAGCATTATTTATAATCAAAACTTTTACAATTCTTTTCAATTTTTCCATTTTTTTTTTAAATATCTAGTCATTAGCAGATTCTAAACTCCTCCAAAGAAAATTTGTATAAATAATAACGAATCTGCTAATCAGTATTTAAACGGAGCAATGATTAAAAAGTTCAGTTATTTTTTACTCGTCATTTTTTTTCATAAACCTCCGCCTTCGGCGTCTTATCCTCGATGTTTACTGGCCCGAGAAAATCTACAACCAAGATCTGTAGGAACGCTGCAGTGAATCGACCGACCATCAGATCAAACGCCGCAATTGGAACTAGATCGGCCACACGCTCCGAAGCGACCCTGAATACATACGAGGCAAGCCCCTGACTGGAATCCCCAAGGAAAGCGTAAAAGTGGTCGCCCCAAGCAGACCTGGTGCCGGATGATCATTGCAGAAGCGAGGCAATTAGCGAAATGAAGCGCGAAGCTCAAGACCGTTCGGGATGGCGGCGCACTGTGGACGCCCTCTGTCCCATCTAGGGGACACAGGAACTTAAGTCAAGTAAGTCAAGTCCGCTTGCGGCGGAGGTCTATGTGTTTGACCGGTACCTATGTATGTTTTTTCATCTGTTACGTTTATGAATAGCCTTATATAAAGTACTTGTAGCACGACACGTCACGTCTCGGTGTGAAAAGTAAAAAATTAACAATGTTTTTCATCTCACTTTTACAATCAAGGTCACAACAAAGGTAACATATGACATTGACGGCAAAGTACGCGAAACTTCACTGTCCCAGGGACACCCACACTTTGCAAATGGCGGCATTAAGTCCTACGTAAAACATGTACCTCTTCATTCATAAAAACGTGACATTTATAAACGTTTCAGTTAGTAAAAGCGGACGCCTGTAAGACGGTTATAAAATAAGGAATTTCATTTTCAACTAAGAAGATATTATTTTAAAGAATTTACAATGGATTTTCTCATAAAAAAAAACAGTTTACTTAAATACAGAAAGTGATAATATGTCACAGGTAGTAGGAGTCTGACCCCCCAAAACATATATTTGCGTGACATATATTATCTGCAGTCCGATTCTGTCAACACCTTACCGTGTACACTTAGGAAGAGTGAGCATGAAGTGAACTGTTCGTATGGATGGGAACTCCATCTTATTTGTATGGATGCCATTTACAAAATCGCACAGCTGAATCGCTGAATGTAGAGGGCAAGGCTTGGGAGAACGAATCAGGAATGATGATATCCGCAAAAGAGCTAAGGTTACCGACATAGCCCGAAGAATTGCCAAACAACGACAAAGTGAGTAAAGTGCACATTCCTCGTAGAACAGATGATCGACGGGGTCGAAAAGTTCTGGAGTGGCGATCGCGTACCGGAATACGCAGCATTGCATTGACCGATGAACTGGTGAGGGTCGCGGGTAGCCAATGGATGCAGGATAATTATGACCGCTGAATCGCACTGCAAATTTATATGACGCTGATATTCTGCTGGGTTTTTGCGGTGGCTTACGAACGCCGAGTGTAATTTTTGTGTTAGTATTATGTGAAAAGTGAATGTTTTTCTCCTCCATGTAAATACTGGTACTAGTATTCAGCTGTATCTGAGAAGACGACCCCAATTTTTTTAGGAAAAGACGAGGCATATTTTATTGGTTTATGAACGCGTGTACACGTTATAAAACGCATTGAATGACGAAACCCTCTTTTTTGAGATCGTTTTTTATCCTAGTAGAAAATATAATGTAAAAATATATTAAATGAAACGTTTATTTACCAAACAATATTACAGTGTTACATTGGCCCCAAACTAGGCAAGCCTGTATCTTGGGTACCAATATAAAGGGTTTACCATAAAAAATATGCTTAAGTAAACAAAAATGGAATGGATAACGTAGCAAAACTTAACTCGATTACGTAAAATAGTTTACAAAGCATATTAAAATGACCCTAAAGTATAAAAGCAGTGTCTATAAAAGTTCGTATAAACACTTATCTCTAGGAAGAGGCCATATTATTTTATGAGTCCTCCGTACCACGATTTTTAGTAACCCAAACTAAGTACGTCCCAAATCTCAAAATAATATAAATACTACCCTAGCCTACGTACAAAACCTCAATCTTAGTAGCCTTTTCCAAAATTTGTTGGGGTCTGCTCCCAGTGTTACCGGCTACAGCTTTATTTTTATTTTTTATTTTTTATTTTATTTATTGGGACAATAAACAGCTACAATATACATATTTACACAAAATTAAGTTAAGTCAACGTTTACAATATTGCAGCCCACTGCATTATCCACATATTCACGTACAATAATATCGGCAGAAAATGCCGCTGGAGAAACAAATATAAAATACTAATTTAATTACAACGTTTGTTAAAACATTCAAATACATCAAATAAAATCATTAAAATAATAAAGAAGAAGCAAAAAGCATGCATTAAATTAAGTTAAATTATTAATTAAATTAAATTATACATTAAATTAAATTGAATTGTACACTAAATTAAACCATTAAATATAAAATATAGAGAGGGACTCACAAATTATTACTAAAAACATATAATCAAATTTATTAATTAATGAATTCCAAAAGGAGAAATTTATTTATTATAATTTATTTATTAACAGTTTGACTGAGCAGATAAAATTTTGAGTACATGACATTTAAATTTAGATTTAGAACACATAAAAATATCAATGTCTATAAAATCACAATTGTAAGTGTCAACCATTCGACGAGTAGGGCACCGTAATCCCGAGTTAGTGCGACAACTGTTTACAGCAAACAGTGTTCCGGCTCGAACACTACGTATGTTGACAGTACGGGGCACCGTGTAGCATAGCTTACTTGTAAGATCAATGGAGTCAAAGTTATTGTGGACGATATTATACAGAATATTGGCTTCAAGTAGTTTTCGTCTAGATTCCAAAGTTAATAAGTTATACCTCTTTAGCAATTTTTGGTATGATAGATATGTCTTGTGGTATCTATAGTATAAGGCACGAAGAAATTTATGCTGGACCTTCTCTATCTCATCCACGTATTTTTGATAGAACGGATTCCAGACCGGAACCGCATATTCAAGCTGTGAGCGTATTAACGTTTTATATAAATAAAGATAGGTGGAGGGACGTCTGAACTCGGCGGATGCTCTCATAACGAAACCATACATCTTGAAAGAGTTATTCACAATTTTTTCAACGTGTTGATTAAGGGAGATTTTATTATCGAACAGCACACCAAGATCCCTCACAATGGATGTGTTACTCAATGCAGTTTCATACAACCTATACCCAAAACCGATGACAGATTTGTTTTTTGTAAAATTTATACAATGACACTTAGAAATGCTGAGTTGTAATTTGTTGTCACGACAGTATTCTGTGAGTCTATTGAGGTCCTCCTGAAACAACAAACAATCCTCCTTGGTGTTAATAACCCTAAAGGCTTTCAGATCGTCAGCATACATGAGAAATTTTGTACTTTTAAAGCATTTCCCAATGTCATTTATATAAATAATGAATAAGAGTGGACCCAAGATTGAGCCTTGTGGAACTCCAGATGTTATCGGCACATAATCACTCTGATATCCATTCACTACCACCCTTTGAGTCCTATTTTTAACATAAGAAGAGAACCAGCGGAGTAAATTTCCCCGTATGCCATTAAATGCGGTTTTATTAAGTAAGATTTCGTGATCGACCTTGTCAAAGGCTTTCTTGAAATCTGTATAAATTGCATCAATTTGCAGACGCTTATCAATATTTTCTATGTGAAAGTATACTGAGCACACTGCACACGAAACTATTGTTCTAATGTTGCCTGGCCCGACCACTGTACATACGGAGGAAGTATACTGGTCACACCATACCAACACGAAATTACTATTTTGGTGTTACCGGACCACTGAAAATTCAAAGACAAAGTATATTGGTCACACTGTACACGAAGTTATTGTAAGATTTTACCTGACCATTGAACATTCAGGGAAAATATACTGGTTACACTGTACACGAAGTTATTGTTTTGATTGAACATTCAGAGAAAGTAAACTGGTCACACTGCTCGCAAAGTTACTGTTCTGATCTATGGTTCTGATTTGATTTACCTTAACTCCTGGAACGCAAACGTCAGTTGCAACGTTCGAAAAACAAACAACACTGAACAGTGGGTAGTATCACGGCAAGCACTTGTTCATGGGATTGTAATAGTTACACAGTTTAAATAAAGGTGTGAATTTCGTGCACTCGTGGGTTAGTCACTGTGATACGGCACTTTTTAAAGGATTTTTAACTGTCCATTTTATTGTTATTTTACTGATTAAACCTCGAGAGAACAGTAAAATAGATAAAAGAAGAACTGCACTAACACTTTGCTTTTTATATGCGGGAATTAAACGTTTTAACAAACTGTAAGTAATTACAGCTGAGGAGGTTCCAGGTTTTTACTTTGGAGTTACTGCCTACCTGATCTCCAAAACAGATTTCCTGGCTTCTGAGCACCGAAACGACGTGCTTTCTTGAGACACGGAGCTGCGGAGGTAGAGTTTCAATATGTTAAGATTAAGTTAAGTACTGCAAGGGAAGCTTTATAATGCAGCTTTTTAGGAGTAGTTATGGCTATGTGTCCCTAACAGATACGTTTGGCGCCGACTTCAGCCACCACTTTTGAAGGTGCCGAGGGCGAGAACAAACCTGCTCAAGGAGTCGCCTCTGACACGCGCACTTCGCACTCTTAATAATGTTATTTAGAGTGCGAAGTCTGACTTTTTGTAACTATGTACACAACAACTCAGACTTAATCATTTGTACTTTGAGTGAATGGTGGCACTAGCGGTAATTTGCTATGATAATTAATTAGAATAGGTACTTATAATATAAAAAATAATGTTTGCAATATCGTTCTTATAGACTGTACTATCGCATTGGGTTGTTTATCCTGTAAAAATAATATAAGTTTTGTAAAATAAATAAATAAGATGGTCACCCATCTTCGGACCAACCTCCGTAAGCGTTGCTTAACCTTCAATCGACCCGTACGGCTGCTATTATTTAGCCACGAGCTCTACGTACAAAAAGGGGTTTCAGTTCAGGGGTTTATAAAACCTATTGCATTCTTCTATTTGAATTTCGTTCTATTCCACTCAATTTTTTGAACCGTGATATGTGCTGTCAAACGGTTTCTGATAGTTGCCTAAGGATTTTAGCAAGAGAAAAATATTTTATCCAAAACTCAGGAAAAATTTTACGTTAACGTTATATTTTTAATTCAGAGCTATAGTCTGTTTTTCAATCTCAGAGACTAAATTGACAAGTGAAAATGGCAAACATTTGAAGTTGTCAATTTAGTCTCCGAGATTAAAAACAGACGATAGATACTTTCAATGAACTTATTCCTTTTGTTTTATTTTTTTTTTTTAATTTATAATTTTGTTCTCATATAGTTTTGTTTCTTTCTTAGCCTATAAATGTACTACATGTAATAAACTAAAACTTGAGTTATGGAAGTGCTGTGCACACCTTTAAGTGACAAATTCACTCTAGATTATAAGTTTAATTGTAACAGTGTCTCAAAAATAATGTTTGTGAATATGTCGTTGGAGTGCCATAATTAAATAAATTATAACATCCGACTCTGGTGCTGCTCAGGTCCACAATCAACTGGTCCATATACAGGTTGAAGAGTGCAGGAGAACTCAGACCCCCTTGCCTCACACCTGACTCAAGACCGTATAAACTCGAGAATGCCCCGTCCCACCTAACACTATTGACCTGGTTCCCGTAACAGTACTTAAAAATATTTATTATTTCAGGTGGTAGCTTCGCATCCTTCGTATGAAACCAGATCAAAAACACTCGATAGGTCGAAGAAACAGGCGTAAACCGCGGTGCTACGGCATGTATAGTACTCCACAGAGCACTATCGGTAGACAACCCAGGTCGAAACCCAAACTGGTTGTCATACAATATTGAATGTGTTTATTTAAGTGCGCATTGAGCACTGTCCAATACCTTAGACACAACCGTAGCCAGTGAAATAGGTCTATAGTTATTCCAATCAGTTTTATTTTTAACAATGGACAAAACGACTGTTTTTAACATATCTGGGGGTAGATGACTACGATACGCATGACTCGGACAAAGATACAGATACAGATACAGTAAAGCCAAAACACGTGTTCAGTGAGGGCCCGCATGCCGAAGATGCTCAATGCTGAGCCCATCATGGCCAGGAGACTTTCCTCTTGTTATGTGACGTATTTTGATAATTATATTTTAAACACTAAAAGCAGAATATTGTATGAAGAATATATAAATATCTTAATGGGATGCCTAATAATATTGAAATTTGCTGAAAAACAGGATCAATTAATGGTTTGAGGTATTAAAAATGTGGTGATTTCATAAGTGATATTTACCACACAAAATTAAAAAACCTATAAAATAAAATCATAGTTTAACCGATATAAAGCTATAATTAAATCATAGAAGTTATAAGGACTAAAAACTGAATAGAAAACCTGAATTTGGATAAAGGAGGTGTCCTGCAAGAGTGCGTCATTGACTGATAAATTATCCTTCCATCCCCAAACATGTTATCCTCGAATCCTCGATTACTCTTACTATTATTGAATATATACATAATATGTAGCCTTATTAAAAAAAATAATATAAATACGTTTAGTTTAAATGAATGAATCCAGATTTTAAATTTAGAAATTGTGTAGGTATTTTATGTAAGACAGAAGAATTGACAACTTCAAATGTCAAAACTGACTTAAATGCTATTGAAATCTATGTCAGTTTACCATTTTCATTTGTCAATTTAGTCTCTGAGATTAAAAAACAGACAATAGACACTTTCTACGAATTTATTCCTTTTGTTTACTAATACTGATTTAAAGATACTTACATAATTTAAAAAATATATAAAAGAGTGTCGAAAAATTTAATGACGTTCATGAACTCACGATGCAACCCACACCCTGATTGATTGTGGAGTCATTATTATTGATGGTGAAATCGAACCAATTAAATAATACCCAAAGATCGAATCATTCTCTTTTCTTAAACAACGAAGCCTACAGAGGGATCGGAAGAGTTGTTTATGTTCGTAGACGAAAGTGTCCTAAATCCGCGCGGACGATGTCACGGGCGCAGTGCTAGGTACTTACATGAAATCAAAATGAAATTAGCAAAGCTCTAAACATAAAGTAAAAAAACATAGGTATTAAAAACAAAGACAGCGGCATTATATCACAGGCAGGAAAGAAACAAGAAAATAATAACGATAAGTACTGTAAGTATTTATTTCAATTTATTAAAATACTGGTATTCAGCTGAATCCGGTTTGACTGGAAGCCGACCCCAATGTAGTTGGGAAAAGGCTAGGCAGATGATGACTGTATTTGTTTCAATGCTGCACTAAATGGGAGTCCAGAGAGCGTAGTCTGAGATTTTTTAACGTAGTTACTCAATCGCGTTAAGGCGATAAACGAATAATAAGGCCATTTTGAGTATTATTTTTTCTCGTTAAGCATCTATAATAGAGATTTGATATTCTGGTTTATGTTTCTTGACTTTATGATCTACCTAAATTAAGTAATACACGATGCGAAAAATTTTCTCAATTGAAAAAGAAATCTAATTAAGATCTGTCTTCTTGCCATTTTCATTTTCATGGCGTAATGCATTAGATTGATTTTATGAAAACTTACGAAGCCGAAACGTGGACACTCACTGGTCCACAAATTCAAAGTCGCTCAGCGAGCTATGGAACGGGCTATGCTTGGTGTCTCTTTGAGAGATCGAATCCGCAACGAATTGATCCGACAGAGAAGCAAATTTGTGGACTCACAGAATAAGCAAGCTGAAGTGGCAATGGGCCGGCCATATTCAACGGGTAGACGAATTCTTGAGTGGAGACCGCGAATCGGCAAAAGTAAGGTAGAACCACAGAACAGACGCCCTCAGGCTAGGTGGAGCGACGATCTTCGCAGGGTGGCTGGTAGCAGCTGGATGAGAATTGCCGAAGATCGAGCCAAATGGCGTCCACTTGGAGAGGCCTATGTCCAGCAGTGGACTGTTATAGGCTGATGATGTGTTGCTATATTCGATTTTTTTAACTTTCGGTGTGGAAGTACGAGGAGAGGGATTTTAAGCCACGCCTTTCGAACTGCCAGAAATTATTCACCTACGCTCTTAACGCAAAGTTTTCTTATGTCCAATTGTATGGAAAAAAATGGTTTTCCTTTATTGTCACCAGACGGCGATTATTCATTTTCAATACGAATTGACCTAATGCGCGTTTACGCTAATGCGATTGAAAACGTTACAAACTCATAGGAAGGCCACAGTTCAGCATTTGTCAGGCATTTACTACCTGTCGAAGATATATACATAAACATGTTTCAGCTACTTCAGTTTCTAATACTTCAACAACATATTTATAGGTACTGAATTTTCGACCGAACTGCATTGAGTTGTGTACCACTGTAGTGGAACAATTTTGTTGAACAGAGAGTGCCAACCGGCACTCTCTGTTCAACGAAATTGTTCGCTGCAAACACGTTATATGCGGATGCACAACGGGTAAATGAGTAGTACTAGTCAAACTGGACGTGTGGTCACTGAAAATATAATCTTTATTCCGATTTTCTGCTAGCGGTTTCGCCCACGTGATAGTTGAAAATTACAGTAATTAAAGTGATGTTATAAAGTTACAAGTAATTCTCACAAGTTTTTAACACGTAGACTAACATGTTTAAAACTACTACAGAGATGATAACACGTCGGTACTAGCTTAGCGCCGTGTTTTGTCTATTGCCGAGGCCGGATTGTGCCTAGAATAACATAAAGATGATAGTAAAGCCAAATATAAGATAACATGTATGTAGAAACAAACATGTTTGTACTTTTCCCTCAAGATTCAACTTGGCTAAAGTTGAATCTTGAGGAAAAAGTACAAATATCTTCTAAATCTTTCTATCTTTTTCTTCTAAACATACATCGTTGCACAGTTTAAATCAAATCAGATATACATCATTATAAAAAAGCGATTACCTAAATAAGTACTATTAAGTAATAAGTACATATTTTATTCACGCAAAAATGGTAAACAGCTAAGCATAAGTTAGAGATTTTCGACGTGAGACGGACATAGAGACTCAAATATGCTTGTACAGTTCTCAGCAACTAGTGTTGCCCAAATTCAGTCTTGGTCTTGCAGTCTTGGTCTTGTTCTTGCGTTTTTGCAAGACCAAGACCAAGAACAAGACCGCGTATTTTTAGCAAGACCAAGACCAAGACTGACCGTGCAAGACTTGAGCAAGAACAAGACATAGCCTGCAAGACTCTTGCGTCTTGCAGCTAGGACTTAGCGCTATTTCACTGAGTAGTTAGGTGTAACAGTTCGGTGTATAGGTAGGTACGCTTAGGAATTCTATGAGACGCAAAAAATGACAATTTCTGTAACCGATCATTAGCGAGATTAATGACTTCCACAATTTGATTAGTGGCATCAGGTGTAGCCTTTTCGCGAAGTTTGCGTTACGATGTCCCGGACACCCTGTATAGGTCAGTTGATTTTTCGAATTTCTTATCAAATCTTCAGTTATTTATTAATCTGCTTGATCTTTACTATGGTTATGTTAATTCAAGCTCACAATGTTCCAATTCTAATACGTTTTTCTAAGATTTAAAGTAAACTTTAATAAATAGTAATAGACTAATAGGTAATTGCAAGACTTGCAAGACTCTTGCTGCAAGACCAAGACCAAGACCAAGACTGGGAGCGCAAGACCAAGACCAAGACCAAGACCAGGTGTATTGGCGCAAGACCAAGACCAAGACTGGCTAAGTCTCGTCTTGTTCTTGCATTTGGGCAACACTATCAGCAACATTGGCCGATTAAAATATTACACATCAAAGCAGAAAATTAATTGAAATTGCAGACCATTAAAGCAACCACACAACGATTATATTAAGTAAGTAACTACGAGTACCTACTACTGCGCGCTTAGCAACAGTTGCGTAGTTGTAAAGGTTTCCTCGTCTTGTCTAGTTTTGCTACAACTGAATGCAATCAAGACCCGTAGCTCAATTTACGTAGTGTAGTCTTTTATTATGAACAAAAACAACAGCTTGAATCCATTTTCCATCGTTGCTGTATTGTATCCCTTGACTTTATCTCAATTTATTTAGGGTTGGCCTAGATTTTTTTTCAATAATGGGAAATTATCAAATGACACAATTACATACCGAGTTTCCTCCGTGCCTCGGAAAGCACGTTAAGCCGTTGGTCCCGGCAGTAATTTGTAGATCTTTGGCATTCGTAACAGATAGTCAGACGCCAGTAAATCTGTCTCCAGTCTTGCCATGAAGTACCGTGTTACCCAGTGAATGGGTTGTGGAGGTCTGGTAGGCAGCCGCTCCATGTAAAATACTGGTATTGAGCTAAATCCGACTCAGGTCGACAGCGCGCTGTGTTCCACGCGAACCTCAAAGAGATGTCAGCATAGAAGACGGGATCCACTAGGGCCAGTGCCTGTTATTCAACACAATTTCACGGAAGTTATTTCCCTCCGTGACCTCAAATAATATTAATCCATCTATCCGTCAGTGTCGTTAACGTCGATATTATTGATCAAAGTAAACTTTTAATAGCTACGTTTTGTTTAAATACGTCTCACAAATGACCAATGAACGTTTTATTCTAGTATTCCAATTCTGCCAGGGTTGTGAAATTTGTTCGAAAGAGTCACTGCGGCCCTAGAACACAAAGGATATTGGGAGAAACACGGATGGCTTTTAGTCAGTATGAGACTGACACTCCCTTCTGCTTTGGCCAGAGCGAGAGGAGTCATTTGATGTATTCCCATCCTATAAAAAAAAACCTAGGAGCGGGAGCACGGGTCAACTCGGTTCAATAATCGGGTCAGGCAGTGTTAAACCTACCTGTGTTTGCATTACGAAATTCTCAGATGCCGCCCGGTATCTGCGTTCGGTAACTATTACATGGGACTTATGGGCATACCACTATCCAACGTGTATCGTAGGCTTTCCCTTCGGAGAAACCACGTATGTTATGTAAGATTAAACTAGGTGTACCATCTTAACCGAACCTCGAACTCAAATATTTATTGCAACGTGTTGTGGTTTCATTGTTGTTACAAAGTTTCCAGTCAGTACATAAACCCTGGGGAATTGAGGTTAAACTAACACTTTAGTTTTATCCGAATGAAATAAACATCACTATCGTACTTATCTGATGTCCCTGTCTCTACTGCTCATAATTGTAGCCCCAAAAATACTTATTTGTGCTACAGACAATAACGCCTTTTTTATTTTATTTAGATGTTTCGGTACAGAATTAAAATATTAATTTTAGAAATCAATCAATAGCTATTGACAATGCTTGCCATTTCAAATCCTCGGGTTCGTATCCTCGAAATGTGGAACTGTAAGTTGAATAAAATACAACAAAAGTCAGGTGGGTTTTGACAAAGTTCATCTGATAAACTGGTGTAAACCGATGTGTAAAGAAGAATCAAGTAGGTCGTCCAGCTGTTGCTGCAAGTCATCCACATAATTCATTTGACAATGCTTGCCATTTCAAAGCCTCGGGTTCGTATTCTCGAAATGTGGGAATGGGTTTTAGGGATGCCTTTTCGTGTAGCGCAATTTGTTCCATCAGGCACCTAACTGAACCGAGCGCTCAGCGCGTCCTGGACAGTCTCACCTAACATCTCTAGCTGATCTTTCCCTTGCGGTAGTAGAGCTTCGCCCGCCTGGTTTACGACCACCCGCTCACCGAAGTCCGACGTCAAGCAGCCTGCTATGACCAGTGTCTTAGAGAATTTGAGAGTTGGCAGTTGCCGTGTCCAAGATTAGTGTCAGCCTACGAGTGAACCTCGCCACGGCAACTCACTCTGGAGTGTAGCGGGATCCGAAACACGGTCTTGGTGTTGACCGACCGCTGGACGTTGGGGGCCCAACTAGCATGTCAGCCACGTGTGAAAGGCTGCCCCGCCACCTCGCAAAAAAGGCAGATTTAGTAGATACTCCACGAACTTCATCGCCTCCTCCAGGTACCAGGTAATTTTGGAAAATCACAACGATTTTGATTAATTAGGCAGCCGTTTCTGCCGCTGAGACTACAGGATCAGCAATACTTTTGCACCCTTAACCTTGTTGGGGGTTGGTTATTATAAAATCGTTAGACCCGTTTCAATTATTCCTTTTTTAGTTTTTTATACCAGTTTCCAAGTAAATTAAAGCGAGCATTCTCACTTAATTACCCGTTCACAACCTTTCAAGGGCTAATTTTATAAATTTCCAAAAACACAATATTTTCTTATTTTTTCATCAAGTTTGTTAACACCGCCGAGTTTCAAGTTCTTAGAAACAAACATTTTCTTTTTTTTTCCATACATACTTTAACAATCCCTAAACGGAGGTTTACGAGTACAACTACACCCCAATGGAGCTTGGTTTGAGTTGAGAAATACTATGAATGCAATTATTTATTTAGGTCAGTATTCTGTGCGAAGTTTCAAGTTTATAAACCCAAGGACTTAAATTCTTCCATTCAAACTTTAACATCCCCTAAATCGTCCTTTGGGGGTAGTTCTGAAAAACTTTTGACAACCTTTATAGTTTAATAAGTATTATTTTCATTACGATTAGTATTCCTTTCCACCCTCGCCTTGTCAAGGGTTACTTCATTCTACTCTTTCACCTTATTTGAGATGTTCAACTGTTCCAATAATATACAGTCTTGCGAACATTTCTCATAAAATAACATTACGAGACTGTCTTCACAACTTGAAAAAGTTTGGAATCTGGGGCCCAACTTTCTGTTACAAGTTTACTACAATAATAACTTTTACTAACTTCTGTATTGGTCTAAGATCCGGTCTAAGAAATATATACCCTCACATGTTATTTAATTCTAATATAGAATAAATGCTAGATAATATATAGATACGTTGGAAGTGGGTTGCCTAGCTAAGTCATGTGCCAATGATGTTAAACAATAAAATGTTTAATCTCATTTTTTTGACCAACTTCTCTCATTTGTTATTTATAAAAGTCGACCATCAGCTGATAGAATGAAAAAATAAAAAAAATAAAAAAAGTATGGGTTGCTTACTTTCCTTCTATGCAACTATGGGGTTGCCAAGGTATAAACGGGTAGGTAAATGTTGATAATATATCCTCATAATTTATTTAATCGAAATACATATCAAATGAAAGCTTGATTTATTTACAATCCAACCGTACTAGATGCGTTATCAAAAAGTGTGCTAAGTCCATGGTTGCTGGATTTAAGATGTTAAATTTTCTACGCGAGCGTTGAAAGTGGCAGTGAAGCCTTGCACCCGCAATTTCAATAAACAGCCGGAGATGAAGCGAGCCAGGTGTAGTAACCCGGCTAAGTAAGCCAGGCAGCTACATAGTAAAAGAGGGTAGGAAACGCTACTTATTCTGTGTTATAGAAAGAAAAAGTGATTTCACTCACACGTTCAGTTATCTGTGACCACACGTTATTAAGGCGGCTCTCTCGAAAAAAGCCTAAAATAGCGTGCAGATGAAGCAGTTTTTCGTCATTACATTACATCTGAAAAAAATAGTCTACATGATATGATTCGTAATTGGTTTAGCCAGAATTTGTCTATCGCTATAACATTATAATAAAAAACCACAAAATCATCTCCAAATCGTTGAGATGATACCATTTTACTCCTTCATTTTTTATCAAAAGAGTATAAAAAAAACATTGACTGCTTTTCAATACAAACAAAACAATTTTCTTTTGTTATTTTTTAAAAACATGTATTATTTTTATTATAAAAAAAAATAAAATTGGGGGTAGCAGAGTAGCGCGTAGAGGCGTAGTTAGCTCCGTTTGTACGCAAAAAGTCATTGGCATGTATACAAGCCTTAATATGTAATTTACACATACCCTTAAAGAGGTTAGATGGGAGATAATGTTCTTGGAGTACCAACAAAATGCGCGCGAACGAAGTCGCAGGCGATGTGCTAGTATGTCATAAGTCTGTTACGCGCTTTATATACGTAACTACTAGTATCTACGTATTTTTCTCCTTATTAAATTCGAATTTGAATGCGGATTGTGCTTGAAATGAGCTAATAAGGAACCCACCTCTACATCCATCTATTTTCCTTTCTTCTTCGGTGACGTCACCAATGATGAGGTGTAGCACAATATATAACGCCACAAAAACTAACGTAATGGCATCTATACCGCCAGTACACTACGTCAAGCAAATCTTCCAATGCGACATCAGTGTTTTGCGTGCAATTTGAACATATACATCAGCCCAAACATCAAACATTGGGCAGTTCTCCACCAGTCACAACCACCATCTGGTCAGAGGATCCTCCTTTTTCAACTGAACTTTACGTAATATGCACCCTGTTTGCTAGTTTCTATACAGGTTTCAACAGTGGAACAATAATAAGTTCCCAATGAGTCGTTCGTTACCTAACACCTAAAAACTTTTTCAAATGGGACCAGTAGTTCCTGAGATTAGCGCGTTCAAGCAGACAAACAAACTCTTCAGCTTTATATAATACTAGCTGTGCCCGCGACGTCGTTCGCGTGCGCTTAGATCGATGCCAGCCTATTATCTTACTTCTAATTTTTGTTTCTTACTCAATTACGACAATACGGCTGAACGGATCTGGATGAAATTTCGCACAGAGGTAGATAATAGTCTGGAATACCATATAAGCATTCTTATCTCGGGAGTACCTACTCTGGGAGATATTCAACATTTATTTACAGGTATTTACTGATCTTAACAATTCATAGTTTTGAATTGTTAAGATCAGTCTGTCAAAAACATGAAGCTATTTGCGAGTTTTAAAGCGTAAGTAGATCTTTATGAAAAAGAAAGTGCAAGAAACTCCACGAACAGTCTTTTATATCATGATATGTACCTATTATAAAAATACTGGTTATACGGACATTTAACGAATCTAATTAAAGACAACTCAGAGAAAATAGCGATATTGGTAAATTAGACCCTAACAAAGACCTATTAAAGACCGAATCTGAGCACCCAACAAACTTGACTATTCGGAAATCGTGTGAATCGTGTTCTCCAGCAGAAAATCTTAACACCGCAATTCAGAAAAACGCGTTATCAGTGCAACGCCATCTATCGACCAAGTCAGTAAAGTGACAAATTGAAAATGTAAAATTGGAAGACGTTAAATAAGGAGCCCGTATGACAACATTAAGGTATTAAAATGTTCTCTTTTATTTTGCTACGTATACAAGTTTCACAAATAACTCAACAATGTGTTTTAGGGGTACATTCATGTTTTCATGCATTTTATTTTTTTCAATAGATGGCGCTTTGCCTAATCACAATACATTAGGAAGTTTCCTACTAAACTTAAAAATTAAATATATTTTGATTTGTGGATCGGTTGTTATGATAAATACCGATATGGTGTAAAATTTTCAATTTTATTTTGGCACGTATTAAAAGTTTCACACATAACTCAACAATTTATTTTGGTGTTTTTTACATGCGTTCGTGAATTTCATCGTTTTCAATAGATGGCGCTGTAATCAGAATACATGAGAAACAGAATACATTAGGAAGTTTATTGCTAAACTTAAAAATTCAATATCTTTTGATTTTGTGGGTCGATTTTGATGAAATAAACTTACTCGGATTATCACTTACCTAATATTTTTAAGTACCTAGATTTGGAACCCAATCTGTGGTTTATGCGTGATGCTCCCTCAAACGCACAGACAAACAGACAAACGACAAAAATTTCACAAATAGCATATTTGTGTTTTGTATCTTTTTCCTAACATTTCTGTGTAATTTTTATGCAAAAATATTCAATGTACAGATACGGTTGGTCTACGATTTTATTATATGTATAGATTATAGATAGAGAGTCGACTAAGTACAAGTACAAGTACAAAGTATAAGTATAGATAGATAAGAGAGCCTATACATGACTGACATATTCAACAAAGCATATTCTCTACATTCATACTTCTGCCAGAAGCTTTCAAAGTTCCAACGACTTACTTGTCTGCCAGTGACCTGCAGCCAAGGAGTTCATAGTACGACGAGGACAAAGAGGTTAGCTTGTAGCACTCATTGCCTATAATATCAAATATTATTACACAATAATTCCTGTGTAGGCCCAAAATAGCCGCGGCTTAATCAGTGGAAAACTATGCTTTCCGATAGATATTATGGAAAATTTAAATCCATCTTGGAAGGACGAAAGGTACTGAGACATTCCACGTACAGATTAACGCCATTCTTTAGTAATCTTCAGGGTATACTTTGTTTTTGCCCTGAGCGGAAACTCTCTGTACTAATCTGGAGGTTTGCGAAACTATTATTTTTATTACTCCAGGTGTTTTTATAAAAATAATAGTTTTATGTAATTGCACAACATTATGTAATATGTGCATGTCATGTTGAATAAATATTTTGGTGTTCCGTACTTTAAAATGAAGGGACAGACACTTTTTCTTTATTTTTTAATATTTGTCTATCATTCTAGTCACTTATCACAACATTATATTTCTAAACGTTCCATGGCAAAATAAATACAATAAATATTTGCAATTTCTATTTTTGTAAGTTTGAAAGGTATTTCATAGAAATGAATAATTTTAAACTATCTAAATAAAAGGAACAAGATACATTTATAAATTGGCTTTTAATCATAATCCTATGGATACTTTTAAATCTTAAATATGTTCATCTGCCTAGCCTTTTCCCAATTATATTGGGGTCGGCTTCCAGTCAAACCAGATTTAGCTAATACCAGTGTTTTACGTGGAGCGGCTGCCTACCAGACCTCCACAACCCATTGACTGGGTAACACGGTACTTCATGGCAAGACTGGAGTCAGATTTGCTGGCTTCTGACTATCCGTAACGACTGCCAAAGATCTACAAATGACAGCCGGGACCAACGGCTTAACGTGCTTTCCGAGGCACGGAGGAAACTCGGTATGTTAAGATGGTCACCCATCCACAGACCAATCTAGGCAAGCGTTGCTTAATCTTGAAGATCGACCCGTGTGGTTAAATCTTAAATATGTTAATAAATAAAAAAGTAATTATATTAATAAAAAATTAAGACAGACTAGAAAGAATTACTGCGGCCCTGGAACATAAAGAACATTTGAAGGAACACGGGTGGGATTTTGTCTGTCAGTAAGAGTCAGACACATTTGAAGATTTTCCATTAAAAAAGGGATTTCACCACACGGGCCCGGATCCCTAAAAATAAGATAAACTATCAATACATACACATGTTTATGGCCGCTTGCGGCTGTTGGTAGCAAGTTGACTATCATCGTGACTCGTCTAAATGTTGTTATTCGATATAAACGGGTTTTGGTGATTCAATCAGTCTCATTCCGAAGCGTCGCGGGAGGCGCGACAGACGTGTTGTGATTATCTTGTGTTTAGTGTTTTTGTCAAAAAATTAAAAGACAAATAAAATGGCTCCTGAAATTAAATACACTAAGGTTTGAAGTTGATATATTTTTTTTTTATGTTGACTATTTCTGCACATGAGCAAACATTACCTTTGAATATATAAATTAATTTATAATCTAAGGAAAATATTGAATTATTCGTGTTGTTTTAAAAACCAAGACATTATACAATTTGATAACAGTAATTTTCAGAATAAATAGTGCAGAATTACTTATTTTATTTTTAATATTTCGTCAATAATGACGTTAAAACTATTAAAATGTATAAATTAAATTATATTGGTAATCAGTTAAATTATTTTTAAATTTCCGGAATGAACGACATACCTGAAAAGGGTTTATGGTACTTATAATATGAACAACTTTTACTATGGGACCATCGCCAAAATCGCGAAAAAATAATCAGCTGTTCAGTACATTTTGTCGAGATATGCGCACATAACAGATGTATGGAGCACTTGATATTTTTTGAGAATTCAGTGTAATAACGAAGTATTAAGATTTATAATTTTACTATACTTAAATAGCAAATGTATCAATTCCTTTACAATATTTCGAATAAAGAAACAAATTAGTATCTAATCTCATTTACGAAGTAATATACGAGTAATAGCAGATTACTCGAACGTTATCTGTATAACGAAAATATTTGCACAAAAATGTTTAAAACACGAAAAACGTTGTTTTTTGTTTGTTACGGTTTCACAACCGAATCGCTGCACCGATTTTATAGTGGCTGGGACCTCTTGAATATTGGAAAAATAAACTTAAAATAAAAATTGTGTTCTGAAGTTTTAGTCTAATCAACAATGCTTTGTTGTTCAACTTTTTTCAGCAGTCTCGTAAAAATATGAATGTGTAAAAGTGTGAATTTTCCGAATCGAATGGTGTCATTCGATTCGGAAAAGCATGGAGATGATTTAAAGAAAAAATAAAGTTTGGCTCATAAAAGTTATAAATAATTTAATGGAAGAAGAAAGAAGGATTTCTTTTTTAGAAAATATCTCAAAATCTCATTAATATTTTTGGAATCTATAAAAAGATTTAAAAAGAGGAGCAATTTTCCAAACAACAAGTTTTAGTTCTTTCCCAGAGGAGTGAAAATACCACCGAAAACGGGTACTCTGGTTTTCGCAAGCCACGCCCGCTTCGGCCACTTTGACAATAAAATTGATTTAAACATATTAAATATCAAAATTAAGAAATTAAAATAATCAGACAATTACTGAATTGAGATGAATGTACAACAATCCGCCGGCAATTTGTTTAAATCGCGATTTTTCAATAAGTTATGCAACAGTTAAGAGGAAATGCGAGTGGATAGACTTTCATCCGCCTAGCCTTTTCCCAACTATATTGGGGTCGGCTTCCAGTCAAACCGGATTTAGCTGAATACCAGTATTTTACGCGGAGCGGCTGCCTACCAGACCTCCACAACCCATTAACTAGGTAACACTGTACTTCATGGTAAGACTGGAGTCAGATTAACTGGCTTCTGACTATCCGTAACGACTGCCAAAGATCTACAAATGACAGCCGGGACCAACGGCTTAACGTGCTATCCGAGGCACGGAGGAAACTCGGTATGTTAAGATGGTCACCCATCCACAGACCAACCTTGGCAAGCGTTGCTTAACCTTGAAGATCGACCCGTGCGGCTGTTATTATCTAGCCACGAGCTCCTCAGTGAGTGGATAGACTTTATAATATGTAAAAAGTCAAAATTCGAGGTTTGGCTCTCGCCTGTTTCCTCCACCAATATTGGACCAATTTAAAATATATTTCAGAAACTTAATAATAAGGATGTATACTGTGTCTAAAAATTATGACTTTTTATATACAAAGACGGAGAGTCTTTGTATATAAAAAGTCATATTTTTTCCCGCGTTTCCTCTTATTATCATTTTTTTTTTAATATGGACATTGCAAATGTAATTATTGCTAAACTATAAATCTGAGATATTTTTCCTTCAATGGAGCTATCCTTAAACGCTTAAGATTATATCCCCGTTGGAAAAATAAAAAATAATATATTTTTCAATTTTTCGTTAACAATTTACGCACTTTTATTTTTTTTTAACTTGAATTAATCATTGAAAAATTAGATTTTGATGAATGATTCGTTTTGTTACTATCCATGAGTTGTTTGTTTTTTTGCGATTGTTTTATTTTTTATTCGAAATATTATGATATATTTTTTCAAAATCACAAATCCGAGACTGCTGAAAAAAGTTGAACAAAAGGGCACTTTTTGGCTAGACTATTTTTATGGAAAAATGTAAAAATATCGCAGACATAGAGTGAAAACTTTCATCATCATCATCATCATCATCATCATAACAGCCGAAACACGTCCACTGCTGAAGTTAGGCCTCCCCCAGAATTTAATTAATTATTTTAATTGTATTTTATTCAGTTGTTCATCGACAACGAGTGGGTGGACGCGAAGAGCGGCAAGACCTTCGAGACTTACACTCCTCATGATGGATCCGTCATCGCCAAAGTCGCCGAAGGTGACAAGGTATGTTGTTTGTACCTACGGTATAACAATCTAATTCCTTGAAATTAGAATTTTATTATTTCATAACGAGTTCTCTTGACGCACAGGTTGACTCAAAAAAATGAATAAATCTTGACACGCATGTGTATCAAATTGACATAATTATAGTTTTTCAAATCTACTCTCAACACCCCTAATTGAGAAAAAGGGGTGTAAATTAGAAATGATATAAACAAAAAAGCAGAAAACTGTTTGCATGAAAAGTCATTCCTTTGATTTAAAAGCTTGAAACTCAGCACAAACAACAAGCACATATTATATTTACTTTGATAAGTAAATAATAAAGATCGTTATTTATTCATTAATATTGCACAAATTGTAAACATAGCTACCGACAACGCTTAAGTTAAAGAATACATTAACCTGTTAGGGCGGAGCAATCAACTTAAAGCAATTATAATTACTTGATATCAATGAAAGTAATATCACAACATTAATTATTTATGAATTTAATTAGTTATTAAGATTAATCTCATGGGTCGGCAGCCCGAAACGATTGAGGTGAGATTAGGTGCAGGATCAACGGCTTGATGTGCTCTTCGAGGCCAAAAGGTATAACCGCCAACTTAAAATCTCCGGTTAAGAACCTTGTGGTTTGGATCGACAATCATCATCTGTCTTGGGGACCGCAACCCCAGGACGTGCAAAATGTTTGCATCTACCAAGTCCCTTAGACGATTTCCCTTAGACATTCATGAAAAAAAAATTACATTTATGAACATTTCAATTATAAAAATATTAAAATATTATTCGTTATCATGACGCGGTACGAAGTTTGGAACATCCAGGAGTAAGCGCAGTGCGAGCTTTGTGTTCCAAAACGGCGCAGAATGGAATGACCACATTTTTGTTACGTACACATTACCATTACTAACAGGATGTTTCATAATTCGAATGCATTATTTATTTTTATTGTACCTTTCGTCTTAATGAATTAAAGCAGCCTTTGTAAGACGACTAAAATAGCACCGTGTATAAAGTTGAATGTCTTAAAACCTTTGCATAAGATTTTATATTTGGCCTGCGCAAATATAATCACAATATATTCTTAGTTTAATTTAAGCGGTGTGTTTTTTATATTGTGCTCACACCATAATTTACGATGAGGATTTGTTACTGGCTTGCTGGTGCCTACAGTTTCCTTTTTTGTTTGTCTTTAGTAGCTGTAAGTCCTCCGCGTATTAAATAAATAAATAAATTCTGAATGTCGCACAAAACTCAAGTGGCTTCCTAGTGGAGAAACTGACATATTGCCTGACCTGGAATTCAAACCCAGGATTCCCACGATCACCAATCGCGCTAGTCCTGTGGCCTGGAGGATTAAAAAGCAATACAAAACCGCCCTTCTCACCCCTAAAGGTTTATAATACTAAGCAAAGTGGTAAAAAAATCGCCACACACGAAGCTCAACCTCGGCCGACGTTAAAGGAAAGCTGCACTTTATAGAGTTAGTTCCTTCACTCATGAAATATTTGGCAAATACATAGTTGAATTTGAGTAAAAAGTAAAATGACAAAAAAATACTAACTTTAAAAGGGGTGCGCAGGCCGTAAAAGAAAGCGCTTAATCCTTACAGACGAAGTGCGTATTTACGTATTATGGGATACAAAATTTGATGAACACTTTTTTGCAAAATGACGGATTACCTGGATTACCAATATTTTCAGGCTGACATTGACTTGGCAGTGGCCGCAGCAAAGCGTGCGTTCCATCGCAATGCGGAATGGCGGCAATTGGATGCTTCTCAACGCGGTGAAATCCTGCGCAAGTTTAGTGACCTCGTAGAGAGAGACTGGGACTACCTCGCCGAGTTGGAATCCTACAACAACGGCATGGTTATCTCTCTTGCGAAAGCACTTCGAGTTGCAGTCAGTTCTATCCGGTATGCTGCCGCTTGTGCGGATAAAATCAAAGGCGATACTCTTTCTGCTGGTAAGAAAGAAATACACAATAAAATGAAATATAAGTCACCATTAAAATCTAAGTTCCCAACAAGTTTTGTATGTTGTCAACAGATGGTGAGGTGTTCTCATACACCCTGAGACAACCTGTGGGAGTGTGCGGTCTTATTCTACCGTGGAATTTTCCCATCTACATATTCATTAACAAAGTTTGCACTGCTTTAGCTGCAGGTAAGTTCCAATTTAAGTTTATGCAATAGTAGGCTGTCATGCATTTGATTTTGACTCGCGAATCCGGATGTATAAGCTTTGCAGGCGCTACATATGTAGGTAAAGTATGACCATGTCTCTCACTTTCGCAACTACGGAATCGAACTTCGGATTCTATGTCTCCTTTTCAACACACATGATGGTTTGTCTTATCCCACAACACGACTTATCCCTCGTGCCTGCGTGAGTCTTTCTTTTACGCTCGCCTTAGCGTTACATTGAGGTCCAGGTTAAATCATAGATCCAAATTTATTAAACCCAACCTCATAAATCCAGCTACTATTAATACTGTTTCACTGTCCCTGCAGAAATAATCTGGACCTCACTTTCGCTTAGCATTCGAGACTGATACCCTTGAGTTCTTTTTAAAAAAAACCCGGACAAGTGCGAGTTGGACTCACCCACCGAGGATTCCGTACAAGTTTGTAGGTGCATATTACATACTGCTATTCTAAATAAATATTATATTTATTATGATTAAATAAAAATATATAGCTCTCAGACTATACTTCTCAGACTATTCGTCACAGAGATGAAGATGCTGAGGTGGATGAGTGGCGTAACGCGATCCGATCGCATACGCAACTCTTTCATCCGAGGTAGTCTTGGTGTCCGTGACGTGGGGGAAAAACTGCAAGAGTGTCGTCTGCGATGGTATGGCCACATCATGCGCCGCCCTATGGAGTACGTTGGTCGGGGATGCATGAATATGGCTGTTCTTGGGGCTAGGTCCCGTGGTCGCCCTCGCAAGCGCTGGTTGGACGTCGTTAAGTCCGACATGAGAGCCAATGGCCTAACTGAGAAGGATGTTCAAGATCGGGCAAAGTGGAGGAAGCTAAGTAGGAAGGCGGACCCTGGCAATAGCCGGGATTAACGCCAGGTAGAAGAAGAAGCTCTCAGACTATACTTCACTATACTTGTAGTATAAGACGGTATTACTTGCCAAATTTCATAGACATAGGTCAACGGAAAATACCCTTCTGAGTCGATACTCTGAAGGGTATTTTCCGTTGGTCGTTTATGCCGCAAAAAAACGTGTATTTCGATAAATACACGTTTTTTTGCGGCATAAACGACCGTATCTTTTTTTTACGTTATCTTAGAAGTTTAATTTTCAAAGCTTTACAGGACTCAGTAAATGGTTTCAATTTCAACTTGATACCTCCACGCGTTCCCGAGATAAAGGGTCTTGACAGAAAGATGGACAACAAAATGATCCGATAAGGGTTCCGTTCTTTTCCTTTTAAGGATCGGAACCATAAAAATTCAATAAAATTCCTGTATTGGTGTATCTGTGTATTTGTGTATCGCTACACGCTTAGGTATATCATAACGATAAAAAACTCAAAAACAAGGTATTTGAAGATTCAATCATAAAATGTAATAACTTCGCGCTTAGAAGTTGTACGCTCCAACAACCGTACGATTTCAAGAAATATATTGAGGAAATACAACATCGTCGCTCTCTTTTTGATAACACGCATGACCGGATTGTCAATACTTATTTTTAAGCATCGATCGCATTCGCAACTCAATCGCAATCTGTCATAAATTGAGGATGTTTTGACAGATTCTGTCTGAGATGTACCAGTAAACAGATATCCTAACAGTGATCAAAGCTGATAACACTTCATTAGACAAGTACATCTTATACTTACTTCTATATACTAATATATAAAGCTGGAGAGTTTGTTTGTTTGTTTGTTTACTTGAACGCGCTAATCTCAGGAACTGCTGGTCCGATTTGAACAATTCTTTCAGTGTTAGATAGCCCATTTATCGGGGAAGGCTATATATATCATCAAGCTAAGACCATTGGGAGCGGAGCAGTAATGAAAATTGTAACGCAGACGAAGTTACGTGTGTCGACTAGTTATTAATAAACCTAAATTTACGATCAGGGCCCGTTCAAGTATTACGATAGCAGATTATTCTTAATTTTTGCTACTCTCTTTAAAGTACATATCGACATTTCGGTCTCTCACTCAGAGACCGAAAACGCTCAGCGCAAAGCTTTGTGGAAATGGAGAAATTCCATGATGCGTCCAAATTAAAACACTACAAAGTATAAAATACCTAACTTTAATTTCTGAAGTCGGTGTTAAAAAACGAAGAAACAAAACTAAAAACACCGACTAAATTTATTTTTAATCTAAATTTATTTTATACTATTTTTATTTGGAAGTAGGTTGTATCATTTGTAAAAAAGTTTGTCATTTTTACTTTAGAACGTTTGCTGGTACAAAACTTTTGGAAATAAGCAGATTTCTAATGTTATCTATGACCATTTAAACTAAATATCAAACTGTATTAAAAATTCTGTATGTTTTTGATAAATAAAGATTATTATATTATGTTTCTCTGTTTATCCATCGATAGTAAAATAAATACTTCACTATATGATAAATTAATTAGATTGCCAAGATATATAACGCAGTATTCCTATCTGTGCAGGTTGTACCGTGGTGATAAAGCCAGCGGAGCAGACTCCGTTAACCGCCCTTGCTCTGGCGGCTCTACTGGCCGAAGCTGGAGTACCCAAGGGTGTGGTCAACGTTGTCAACGGCTTCGGACCTGGCGCTGGTACCGCTCTAACTCACCACGTAGACGTCGCCAAGATTTCCTTTACCGGATCAGTTGAGGTCAGTCATAGCCTAGGTGCCATAGGCACACTAGAATCTGAATCTGATTTTGAGATAAATTATGAACCTTAAATTCTATGAATAATCTAGCCATATTGTTATGTAATTTTAGCGTGAGTCTAAAATTACACGTAAAAAAATTACGATAAATACCGATACGATAAATTACGTGGCTAGATAATAACAGCCGGGTAATAACAGCCGGAATAATAATAACGGTTCGATCTTCAAGGTTACGCAACGCTTGCCAAGGTTAGTCTATGGATGGGTGACCATCCTAACATACGGAGTTTCTTCCGTGCCTCGGAAAGCACGTTAAGCCGTTGGTCCCGACTGTCATTTGTAGATCTTTGGTTGTTGTTACGGATACTCAGAAGCCAGTTAATCTGACTCCAGTCTTGCCACGAAGTACCTTGTTACCCAGTTATTGAGTTGTGGAGGTCTGGTAGGCAGCTCCTCCGCGTAAAATACTGGTATTCTGCTAAATCCGCTTTGACTGGAAGCCGACCCCAATATAGTTGGGAAAAGGCTAGGCAGATGAAAATTGTTATGAAATTTTAGGCATATGAAATAGGAATACTCAACATGCTAATGTTCACAGGTCGGCAAATTAATCCAACAAGCAGCTGGAGTCAACAATTTGAAGAGGGTCACACTTGAACTAGGTGGCAAGAGTCCTCTGGTCGTCATGAACGATGCTGATTGTAAGTTATTCTATTACTAGTTGACCCGCGCAACTTCATCTGCTCCACTCCTATTGGTTTTAGCGTGATGATATATAGCCTATAGCCTTCCTCGGAAAAATCCTGAAATACGCGCGTTCAAGCGAACAAATAAACTCTTCAGCTGTAGGTATATATTAGTATAGATTTGAAAATCACGGAGACTGTAATTATCCGCCTGTAACTATATATTTCCTTTACTTAATCCATACTAGTATATAAAGCTGACGAGTTTGTTTGTTTGTTTGCTTGAACGCGCTAATCTCAGGAACTACTAGTCCGATTTAAATAATTGTTTCAATGTTGGATAGCCTATTTGTCGAGAAAGGCTTATAGGCTATATATCATCACGCTAAGACTAAAAGGAGCGGAGCAGTAATGAAAATTGTGACGCAAACGAAGTTGCGCGGGTCGACTAGTTACAGAACACCTCCTCCATTGCAAAATCATCATACTTCCAAGCAGAGCGACTCTGACCGCACAGGGCAACGACCGTTCGAAATGATGTGCAGCCAGTCTATTATGTTAAAAGTACACTGTGAAAACTTAGTTTAACTGACACTACTCATAAAATTATGAATTGACAGGACTTAAGGCTGCTCTCTCGAAAAGGCTTAAAAATAGCGTGTAGATGAAGCAGTTTTTTGTCGGCATTTACTGAGAAATTACATCTGAAAAAATAGGTAGTAATCTACATGATGTTGCACGTAACTTGGTTTAGCCAGAATGTATGTATCGATATCACATAATAGAAAAAAAAAATCACCAAATCACCTCCAAATCGTTGAGATGAAACCATTTGACTACTTCATTTTTTAACAAAAGACAAAAAAAATACCTACTGCTGTGCAATAGAAACGAAAATATCTTGGTTTTGTTACTTTTAAAAAGTATGTATTTGTTTTATTATAAAAAAATAAAAACACGGGTAGCGGAGTGGCGCGCCGAGGTGTAGTTATATCCGTTTGTATACACAAGGTCATTGGCAAATATACATCCACTTTTGCCGCGCAACACGTGACGCTCAACCTGTTCGACAACGTTGCACAGCAGCGCTAGCTGGCGCGCAACATGGATCATTAACTAAACAAGAGTTTCTCGTAGCCGTTAAACATGATGACCAACATATTGTGCATCATGTCGTACATCAAATGCCTAGTGGTGTGTCGTCGCAGCGACATTAGTATTAATTTCTTTCTTTTATTTCAGTAAATCTGGCCGTCCCTGTCGCCGCAAATGCATTATTTACTCATCAGGGACAGGTTTGCGTAGCAGCTTCCCGTTTGTTTGTCCAATCTGGTATTTACGATAAGTTCGTGGAAGCGGCTGTCAATTACGCTCGGGGCATTAAAGTTGGAAACCCAGCGGATCCAACTTCACAGAGCGGACCACAGGTAATTTGGTGGGATGACTGCATTTGCTATTAGCAAATCCCAATACTGCTTGTATAATTATTATCTGAATACTAGCTTTTTCCCGCGACTTTGTAAGCGCATATCCCGTTTTTCCCGTTCCCGTAAGAATTTCAGGTAATCCTCTCTTAGTGCTCCTTTACACTCCACAAGGAACCTACTTGCCAAATTTCCGCTTTCTTTCTACCAGCAGTTTCAGCAGTACGTTGTCTGTCAGTCACTCACTTAGTAACGGAAGAATGTTATATACTCGTATTAGGATAAAAGCTGACGAAAGACTAGTCAGATGACGATAATTAAGTTGTCAAAATAAATAAAAATCAAAGCTTATTTTATATAAAGCTACATTGTTTTGAATTTATTAATTGTGTTGAAAATCCTTTCTTGTAGATTGATGGGGAAATTATGAACAAAGTACTGGGATACATCGAGAAGGGCAAAACAGAAGGCGCGAAGTTGCTATGCGGAGGTAACAGAATTGGAACAACTGGTTACTACATCCAACCCACAGTATTTGCTGACGTCACAGATGAAATGACTATAGCAAAGGAAGAGGTAAATCAACGCAAAGTTAATCTAGTTGACGTAAAGGCCCCAACAAGCATTAAAATTACACCCTTGATGAAGTTTTGTCGCTGCTATCACTGATTTCTCTTAGCTCTAAATGTCCATTTGGCGCAAGTTTCTCTTCGCGCAATGATATTTTGCGCAAGAGGATGCACGAAAGTGTATGTCACGGAAATATTTTTCGCACAAGTACATAGATGTACCAAATCCAACTTCATATAACTTAAGATCTAACCCATAGTTCTTACCTGTAGATTTTCGGCCCAGTGCAGAGCATTCTGAAGTTTGACACTTTGGAAGAAGTTATTGATAGAGCTAACAAAACAGACTATGGCTTGTCAGCTGGAATCATCACAACAAATATCAACAATGCCCTACAGTTCGCGAAACATGTTGAATCCGGCGTAGTCAGGTAAACCGACAGAATTCACTTACGTAAAATTTACCTAGATTTAAGCTTCAACTTTTTATTTTAACACTGACGGTAATATTTTAAAATAAGTGAATCTCTTACAGCTAACTTTACTAACAATATATGGAATGTCAATTATCGATAGTCTTACTTTCACGTTTATAGCAATAGAATGGATGTATGGATTAAAAACG